>CM054124.1:147972542-149434107 GCA_028751855.1 Ambrosia trifida | reverse complement strand
CCACACCCCCAAAAAACCAAAACGCTCCATCCCATCCCCCCCCCCCCCCAAAAAAAAGATACCACCTCTTCCACCATACCAAAAAACTAAACCTTAAAGCTAAACCCATTAAAAAACTTAACTATAATAGTGAAATGCACATGTGCATGTAGTACAATTATCTTATTTTATAGTTTTATATAGGGGTTTTTTTAAGTTTATTCACCAACAACCCCAAAAAACCTAACCCCATTCCCATCATACCTAAAAACTAAACCCTAAAGCTAAACCCATGAAAAAAAAACCTAACTATAATAGTGAAATGCACTTCGCGTTTATTTAAAGATCATTGAATAAATTTTTTTCCACCTTATATATCATATCACGTCCATTTAAATGATCATTTCATTATGGCAATTGATAATTTATTCAAAAGTGTGCTCTAATAGTTAAATGCACATGTGCATACGGTATATGACGTAATTATGACGTAAAAAAGGCCATTTTTTTGTTTTTTATTAATTTTTTTAATTTTTTTTAGAAAGATTAACACTAAAAAAACATTTTGGTGTTTTTAGTTTTTTTATTTTTTTATTTTTTTAGGTTATATAATTTTTTTATTATTTTTTGGTGGAGGGGTTTTTGTGTTCACACTTGGTTCTTTGGTTCTCTCCCTAAATAGTGGTTCTCAAATGATCCAAATCCTATATATATATATATATATATATATATATATATATATATATATATATAGGGTAGGGATCATACGAGAACCAACTTTAGGGAGAGAACCAGAGAACCATTGTCAACACAAACAAAAAAAACCTAAAAACCCCACCTTCACCCCCTAAAAACCTAAACCCACCCACCTCACTCCCTAAAAACCTAAACCCCCCCATCCCCCACACCGCCCCAACCCCCCCCCCCCCCCCCCCCAATTGTGAAATGCACATGTGCAGCTAACCCCACACCCCCCAAAAAACCAAAACGCTCCATCCCATCCCCCCCAAAAAGATACCCCCTCTTCCACCATACCAAAAAACTAAACCCTAAAGCTAAACCCATTAAAAAACTTAACTATAATAGTGAAATGCACATGTGCATGTAGTACAATTATCTTATTTTATAGTTTTATATAGGGGTTTTTTTAAGTTTATTCACCAACAACCCCAAAAAACCTAACCCCATTCCCATCATACCTAAAAACTAAACCCTAAAGCTAAACCCATGAAAAAAAAACCTAACTATAATAGTGAAATGCACTTCGTGTTTATTTAAAGATCATTGAATAAATTTTTTTTCACCTTATATATCATATTACGTCCATTTAAATGATCATTTCATTATGGCAATTGATATTTTATTCAAAAGTGTGCTCTAATAGTGAAATGCACATGTGCATACGGTATATGACGTAATTATGACGTAAAAAAGGCCATTTTTTTGTTTTTTTTTATTTTTTTATCAGAAAGATTAACACTAAAAAAACATTTTGGTTTTTTTACTTTTTTTACTTTTTTATTTTTTTTAGGTTATATAATTTTTTTATTATTTTTTTTTATTTTTTGGTGGAGGGGTTTTTGTGTTCACACTTGGTTCTTTGGTTCTCTCCCTAAATAGTGGTTCTCAAATGATCCAAATCATATATATATATATATATATATATATATATATATATATATATATATATATATATATATATATATATATATATATATATATATAGGGGAGGGTTATCTTGAGAACCTAAAATTTTGTGAGAACACTAAGAACCATTTTCATCCATAGATCATGATCAATCAAGGGTTAAGATTAAATGGTGGATTAAATCAATAGGGAACCATAAAATAAGAAGAAAAGGGCAATGTTGTAAAAATACAAATCAAATAGATAGACTAACATTCTTCTTCCTTAAGAAAAAAAACCTATACGGTAACTTCCTACGATTGAATGTTTCTACAAACCACAGGAAATTCAAATTCTCATCAGCAAAAATAGGTGATCTATTAGGGTTTCTACAAACCACAAAAAACTAAATTTCTCCATCTTCTTCTTGTTCCTCCTCGTTTTGTTTCAAACTCTGCACACAATTACTATTTGATTCACGAACATGCTTCAAACCCTAGGTAACGTTTTCGTATCTTGGAAATGCAATATAATAAACAGATGATTGTAGTACATACTTCTTGTTAGGATTTGAGAGTTTCATGAGGAACTAAGAGGTATAGTTGGGTTTGAGTAGTTGCATATAAGGTGTTTGATGAAATGTCTAAGTATGTGTTGGGTTGATTTTATTAGGTTATTTTTGTTTAAGTAGTTGTAGATGAGATGTTTGATTAAAGGCCTAAGGGTTTATTATGTTGATTTTATTGAATTACTTATATTTAAGTAGTTGCATTTAAGGTGTTCGATCTAACTTTTAAGGTCTAAGTGTCTGATGGGTGATTTAGTTGGATTATTATTGTTTGAGTAATTGTAGATGAGGTGTTTGATGAAACATCTAGGTGTACTTCAGAATTTATCCTGATATTGTGTATTGAAACACTATATTTGCAGGTCGTAGAAGTAAGGGGATAACGATATTTTTCAAATGACAAGATACTGTGGAACCTGAATCCGCTAAACCACCATGCAAGTAATAGTATAAACTTGCAATTACATAAATCAAATAATCACATGAATAAGGAATTTAAAACAAACAATAAAACACATTAACATTTGGTCACACGTTCTGAATTAGCAGTGAACATACATTGAGCGAACACATAGTCAGAAATGGACGCTAAAATCGAAAGACACTTAGGTATGGCATATGTATTTTTAAATAAAGCAAAAAGAAAGATGGTGATAGAAATTGGATTTGGTAAGTATTGAAGTATTTCTCATATCTTACTTACAAATAATATGTGTATGTTAGAAGCTTGAACATGTGTAAATAAGTTGTTTACACATGTGTAAGTAAGTTATTTACACATGTGTATGTCAGCTTGTTTAATTTGTTTAAAAAAAGCACCATAAACAAATGACTTAATGGTTTTCCACTTTCATCACTTTGGCCAGGTCCATTTCATAAACTTTGGTACATTCTACAGTTGGTAGGAAAAGGATAAAAAGAACTTCGAGAGGTCAATTGTAGAAGTCAGGAAAATGCAATCAAGATTGTACTTTTAAAAGCGAATAATCATCGAGGAGATATGATCAAGAAAGCATTGGAGTTTGAGAGACACCAAAATGAAAAGAGAGACTAGTTGATAGTTTGAGTTATGACTTGTTTCTTTGTTATCACGTATGTTGCATGTCAACGATTATGACTTTTGTTATTATGTAATCGTGGATATTGTACCTCAAGGATTTTATGAATTATGGGGAAATTGAATTCTTCTAATATAAGTAAAATACTATTTTATTTTAAATCCTTAATATTTATACATAAAGAATATCTTTGATTAATTCAAATTTTACACATGTGTAAATCAACTGCAAATGTGTAATCCAGAAACAAATGAGTAACAGTAAGCAATTTACACATGTGTAAAAAGACACTTACACATGTGTAAAACAAACACTTAAACATTCGGTATAAAACATAACATAGGTAAAATGGAAATAAAAAACAGTGAGTAGTTTACACATGTGTAAATCAACTGCAAATGTGTAATCCAGAAACAAATAAGTGTCAATAAGCAATTTACGTATGTGTAAAAAGATACTTACACATGTGTAAAACAAACAGTTAAACATTTAGTACAAAATATAACGTAAAATGGAAATAAAAGACAGTGAACAGTTAGCACATGTGTAAATCAACTGCAAACGTGTAATCCAAAAAAAATAAGTGTGGTGGTGAGCAATTTACACATGTGTAAACAGACACTTAAACATGTGTAAAACAATCACTTAAACATTTGTAATACAACTTAATATAGGTAAAATAGAAGTAAAAGACAGTAAACAATTTACACGTGTGTAAATCAGGTACAAATGCGTAATCCATAAACAAATAAGTGATAGTATGAGAACAACTTAATTTAATTCCCAATTTTCGAAAACAACTACTATAACGTGAAGATTGTACTATCAAAAGAGAGTATTCACCGATAAAATGTGATGAAGAAAGCATTAAAGTTAGAGAAAGTACAAAATAAAATAAAGTACTAGATGTTATTAAGAAAAACATTCTTTTAATGTTATCGTGTTTACCGTACATCAATGATTATGATTTACCATCAATTTTGTAATGGTTTCGATTTTTCGTAATACTATCTTGATTTAAATCCTATTTATCAGTCATTTTAATCTTTTTTATTTTTGAATAATACTATCTTTAATTTGTTCGAGCAAGGTTATGGCAATTGTAGATGCAGTTATGCGACTAGTGCTTTGGATTGTACAATAAACATGTTTTGTGAATTATCGATGGTGCGAAGGAGTAATGAAAGGTGCGAAGGAAGCTGTGTTTTTGGTCGAAGGAGAATCAGTTGGTGCGAAGGAACAGTTTTGGACGAATGTGAATATTGTTTATGTATGGCTTGGTTCGACCAGTTGGTTTGGTCGAACCTGCACATTCGCACGAATCATTTGGGCGAATGTGCAGTCTATAAATAGTCAAGCTTGATTTTTTGAATGTAACTTTGAGTCATATTATTCCCTCCACTTTCTGATTCTCTCTCTAGAAGTTTATTTAGCTCTTTTCACGTTCTTACCCTGTTTGTATCAATCTCCAAACGTGTAATTGAGTTTCTAATTAATGAAAAAGCTTTTGAAATGATGATTTACGTGTTTTGATCTGTTTGACTATTATTTTGTGATTGTTTTAGGGATTCCGCACCTAAAACTAACTTGTTTGATCATTCTTTGTTGTTTACACGATCCATACATCACATACAAAGTGGTATCCGAGCCTTTCTGGATCAAACAACCACAAATTGATAGTCTCTCAGTTGATTTGGACCCAATTTTGGTCAAAAAGTTTCTGTTTTCATTGAACAAACTGATTTGATAAGATTTTGATTGATTACAACTTGTTTTCAAGGTTAAATTGGATAATTCTCTTCATTAAACTTGTTCCAAATCAATTCTGATTCAAAACCTGATTTAAATCATCAAAATCCATCAACACTTGATAAACATGATCAAAATTAACGGATTTTCAAAGAATAACCGTTTTTGAATTACCAGGGGTCGAACGTAGAGAGAACGGTCGAAAGTGTGATTTCATTTGGTCGAAAGAGAGAGTTTGTGGTCGAAGGTGTTGTTTTAGTGGTCGAACGTAGACTTTCATTGCTTATTTGTGTTCATTCGCCCGTTGGTGTTACATTCGACTGATCGAACGGTTGAAGGAGAAGGAAAACGGTCGAACGAGAGAAGTAAACGGTCGAAAGAAGTTTGTGTGATATCAGGCCACATTCGTACCCTTCAAAACGGTCGAAGGAGAAGAATATTTCTCATTCGCCCGTCCGATAGTGCGAAAGAGTTTTCTGTTTTAAATCATTTCTAATCTTTTCGTGTTTAAACGTCTACAGGTTAAGATGTGGAACTTCCCAACAACGCCAAGACCTACTCAAGCACCACAGTAGCAGACAACATGAGATCCATGGTTAGTTGCAGCCTAGAAGACTAGTCCACCATCCCAGCCAATCAATTACATGGCTATGACTAGTTCTGCTCCTCAACAAGTTGTGCAACCATTACAACAACCAATTGACAACTATTGGGGAGTAGCAGCAGCTGTCGTTCATTCGCAGACGACCAATGCCATATCTACACTCATTCAAGATCTATCATCAGGAAGCGGCAATCGTCCACAAAAGCTCATGGACATGAAGGAGTACAACACATGGAAGACAAAGTTCAAGATACATGTGGAGGGACAAGGCTTAGAGGGAGCCGAAGCATGGCAGATGATAGTAAATGGTTATGTTGCTCCTATTCTGGAGAACACTGGAGAACCGATATCACTGGAGAATTTGGCTGATGATGAGAAAAAGAGGTTTGCGATCGAGAAGAAGGCGTTTTCTCAGTTATCTCAGGCGATCAACACTGATTTGCTGCATCAGTTTGGATCGTGTACAACATCAAAACAATTGTGGGATATGCTGAGAAACAGACATGATGGTAATGAGAAGACAAGGAAGCTGAGAATGGAAGAGCTTCGAAAAGAATTTGAGAACTTTAGTTACATGGGCAATGAGACTCTAAAAGAATTGGTTCCACGGTATTGCCATTTGCTCACAGAACTTTCGAGCTTTGAGATCAGCATACCGATGTCAGAATTGGTGGATAAATTTGCTGATGCTTTACCACCATACTGGAACCAACACATTGAAGTGTTGAAGGAAAAGGATGCATACCAGTATTGGACTATCAACGAGTTCATTCAAAAGCTGGAAAACAAAGAAATGGAGGAGAAGAGGAAAGCTAAGAGAGCACAGATTCCACAGAATCCAGATCTGTATGGAGTGGTACATCTAACTCTCTTTCTACTTCAAGCACTACTTCAAATGTTGCTCCTCACATTGCATGTGTATCCAATGTTGTTGAACCCACAAAAGCACCAATAAACTATCTTGCCCAAACTTCATCATACACACCATCATACACACCACAATCTTATCAAACACCAAACTTTATTCCACCTTTTTCACCTTTACAACAAGCTGCCTGCTACACAGCAAGTCAACCTCAACAACAACAACAACAATATACTCCTCACATGAATCAGATGCAGGTTACCCAAACACAATCAAATCAAAATCCGATTGTGTTAGAGACCTCTAATCTTAACAATGTGATTGTTGAGATTGCTCAACAGCATGTTGCTTTAGTATCTGCTATGGTTGCATCATACAACGGTTTAGTGGCTAGTCAGATTGGAAACAACAATCTCACCAATGAGGACTATGCACAAATCGATATAGAGGAGATGGAGCTTATGGACATACAGTGGGCATTTGCGAGCATAATGAGGAGAGCCACTGATTTTATCCAGAAAACTGGAAGAACTGACCTTTCAACTTCTCCAAACACCACTTACGGCTTCAACAAAGCCAAGGTTACATGCTTCAATTGTGGTGAGAAGGGTCATTTTAAGAGAGAGTGTACACAGCCGGCACAACAAGGTAATCGAAACCCGTTCAATTCAACCAACCAAAACAGACAAAACCAAAACCAAAATCAGGCATCATATAACAGTCCTAACATCTCTAGCTTTCAACCTCAAAACAACTACCAGAACCGTCAAAACACACAACAAAATACCAACACTAGACAATCTACAACTCAAAACCAACCACAACAGAATCCAAACCGAACCATTGTTCCCATCTCTACACCTAATACCCAAAACCAAACTGAAAATCAAAACCAAGCACTAGTGATTCAAAAAGATGAAGGTTTTGATTGGACGGGTATGCAATTGGGGGTGGAGGAGATTACTGCTGGAAATGTGGCTTGTGTGGCACAGAAGATGAGTTTGGATGAGCATGAGGAGATTGAAGAGGAGGTTGTGATAGAAAAAGTGTCGGAGTTGAAAATAGAGGAGTTGAATGAGGATGTGATTGCTGAGAGTGAAGACAAGAAATCTGGAATGATTCTTGATTCTGTCACGGATGTTGGAGAGCACTATGATTCAGCTTATTCGGACATGGAGAGTGATTTTGACTCAGAAGCTAGTGTGAATTCACTAGACGATGACATTGATCAGTTGCTAGCTGAAGCTGATTTCCTTATGACCCGCAAGTCGTGCATGGTAGATGATGCGTGCACCAAGATTGACTACTCCAAATTCTTTGCAGGGAAGGAAGCTCACTTCGCGTTGATGGCAATGACAGAACCTCCTAAACCGGTAAGTTCTGAATCTCATTCTAAAGTGTGTGTTAAATGTGCTGATTTTGATAAATTGACAGAAGAAAATAAGCTTCGCAAGGTACAACTTGAGAGTGCCAAAATAAACTGTCAGATTTATCAAAAAGATTTAAAAGATTTCAACAAAGTTCTTGATGGTTATAAAAAGGATGTGTCTGAACTCAAAAAGACTTTGTCAATAAAACAACTTGCCATTAATAACTATATTAATGAAATGGAAAACACCAAGTTAGAAATGGCAACCATCAAGTGCTTCGCTGAAAAGGTGAATAAGAAGTTAGAGAGTTATAAACACATTGCATATGTAGTTGACCATATCATCGAGGAACCTTCCCAGTCAAATAGTGCAAACTATAAGGCTGTCCCATCTCCGGTGTTGTTCGAAAACCATAATTTACATGCAATACCACCGGAGACTTTAGTCAAATCTGACTCCACATCAGATAACGAGCCCAACACTTCTAGTGTCGGAGACCCGTATTCTGATGTGAGACCTGTATTGGGAAACAATGAGGGTGTGGTCGCTGCAGATGATTCTGATGAAGAAGATGAACAGTCTGAGACGGTTGAAAATGAAAGTGATATCCCTGATGAAAATCATATAATCACTACTGAGCCAGTCTCACCATCTCAGATCGTTCATCCCATGGCAAATGCTTATAGAAAGAATGTTGTTAAGAAAGCTGAACAGTCTGTTGGTAAAAGTGTTGAAAAGAAAGAGGTCAAGAAAATTGAGAAAAATGTGGTTAAACCGGTTGAAAAGAAAACTGAAATTAAAACTGAGAAACCTAATGAAATGAGCAACGAATCATGTGACAAACCTGTGAAAATTTTCTATCGGATGCAAGGCTCCGATAAGATTTTATCTGATGATGAATATCCGATTAAATTTGTGAATTATTCCAAAATTGAAAAGATCTGGCAGGAAAGTACAATTTGGTTCCCAAAATATGAACGAACCAATGACATTCCTCCAGAAATTTTAGAGAAAATTTATTCAGATAAAGATGCCAAGGTCAATGTCACACAATTCGTTCTGCCAGTTGATAAAGCAAACAGTTTCATTGAACCGACTTACTCGAAGGAACCAGCTCCTGAGAGTTTGAGGAAACAGTGCATGGTTGATCGATATCCCATTGCAAGTTTTTCCAAGTCGCCTATCAAAGAAAACTATGAAGAATACCGTGCGTGTTTTAAGTGCGGGGAAAGGGGACATTTACTTGCCACCTGCCCGTACGTACAACACAAGAGGCACGAGGTGGAGATGAGGCAACATCATGATTATCCGGTTGACAACTACAGTTATCCACAAAGACGGTTTTTCCCTCAGTAAACACCTTATTACAATCAAAACAATTTTTACAACAAAAGGGAAAACCGTCCGATGACTTATGATAAACGCAACCGGATAGCCACTGAGAAATCTGTAAAGAAACCTGTGATGAACTTAACTGCTGATAACAAAAAGGTTGCTCCTAAACCTAATGTAAAACCAGCAGTTGGACCTGTCTCTGTTAAATCAGAGAAGGTAACCAAGAAGGTTGCATTTAAAGACGAAGTAAAGAAACCGGCTGAGAACTCAAAATCTCAGATCCGGATCTTGAAAAGGTCTGAACAATCTTGGTCATCAAAGGAATCTGAGGGTGCCTCAACTTCACAGAATGTGAAAATTGAGAAAAAGAAAGTTGAGAGTGAGAAGAAAGGGGTTGAGAAAACCCAAGATGTTTGTGAATTGATAGAATCTTTGAAACAACCCGTTCAAAGACCCAAGACCAAACAGGCTTGGGTCCCCCGAAAGATCTAACTGCTTTACTTGATATGTGCAGGGAGCTCCAGTTGGCCCTGTTAGCAGCTTATGGATTGTTGACAGTGGAGCTTCTGGTCACATGACAGGGGACCTCACGCTACTCTTTGATATCAAGAACATAAACGGAGGTTATGTAGCGTTTGCAGGAAATAAAGGAGGCTACATTACGATGGATGGTAGTGTTAGCAATGGGGTCGTGACATTTGAGCGGATATCGTATGTGAAACAGATAGATTACAATCTGCTCAGCGTTAGCCAAATTTGTGATAAGCAATTTTCTGTTTATTTTGATGACAAATCTTGCTACATCTTGAAACCGGGGTTTGAACTTCCAAAAGAGTGGGTGATGCTAAAGGCACCGAGAGTAAACAATTTGTATATTCTCGATATGTCCAAAGCTATGACCACCCATGGCCAAGTCACGTGTTTCCTCTCTAAGGCTACCGAAAAAGAATCTATAATGTGGCACAGGAGAATGCGACACATTCATTTGAGAAAGATGAACCAGTTAGTGAAGAATGAACTTGTCACGGGAGTTAATGTGAAACATTTCCATTTGAATGACAAGTGTGTTAGTTGTAAAAAGGGAAAGTAGCACAAACAGGCCCATAGACCAAAGAAAGTCAATTCTGTTGAACTACCGCTTGAGCGTTTGCACATGGACTTATTCGGTCCAGTCAGACGTAAAAGTCATGCCGGGGAATTGTACAGTCTTGTGGTGACTGACGATTATTCAAAATTTTCATGGGTTATGTGCTTACACCAGAAAAGCGACACTTTTGACAACCTGAAAGTTCTGTTTACACGTCTGGAGAATATCTATGGTCTGAAGATCAAACGAATCCGGAGTGATAATGGGACGGAGTTCAAAAAGGCTCAGATGGAGGATCTTTGTGCAAACAAGGGAATTCATCATGAATATAGCGCTCCGTATACACCCTAGAAGAACGGTGTCGCAGAAAGAAAGAACATGACTCTAATTGAGACGGCGAGAACAATGCTTGCGGACTCAAATCTTCCAGTCATGTTCTGGAACGAAGCTATTTACGCAGCATGTTACACTTTAAACCGTGTTTTAACAGTGAAGAAGTTTGACAAAACATCTTATGAGCTGTTGAACCAACGCAAGCCGAATCTGGAGTATCTAGAACCATTTGGTGCCCCGTGTACAATGCTTAATCCTTCGGAGAAGTTCGCACCAAAGGCTGAAGAAGGTTATTTTGTTGGATATGCAACCCCACTAAAAAGGGTATTCAACAAAAGAACTAGAAAAGTCGAGGAGTGGGCTAATGTTGAAATACAAAGATATACTCAAAATGTACAAGGTGGAGGTCCATATTGGATGTTTGATTACAAAGACTTCTTTGAATCATTCAATCTAGATAGTATGGTTGAAGAAGCTGTACTTCGCTTATATTACGAGGTCGAAAACGCCATGACTTCACCGTTAGTGCGTCCGATCACTGTAAATCCTCAAGCAGCTTCTAATGATACCACTGCTCCTGTGATGGAAGAAGAGGTGTTCCAATAAGCTTCTACAACGCTTAATTCATCAGATTCAGAAGATGAAGACGATGATGCTACAAGTGAAGCTATTCTGGACAATGCTACAGTGACACCACCAGTGAACCCAACTACAACTGATGCTTCAACATCGAATGTGGGTAATGATCTGGTTTGTACAGAGAATTTGACAACTCAAACGGGAGTACAAGTACCTGATTATCCGGAATCTCGGATACATCGGATACACCCGCTTGAACAGGTTATTGGTGATCCTGGTAGCAGCGTTATGACAAGAGGGCAATTGAGAAATGCTCAAGCACCAGAAAATATTGGCAACCTTGCTTTATATGCCAAAATACAAAAATCTGGTTTTCAAAATGACTGATCTTTCGCTTGTTATGTTTCGCAGTTCGAGCCGCGAACGTACAAGGAAGCTCTTTTGGATGATGCCTGGGTGGAAGCAATGCAAGAAGAGTTGTTACAATTTCAGAAACTCGGAGTATGGACGCTGACAGATTTGCCCCCGGGAAGAAAGAAAATTGGAACCAAATGGGTGTTTAAGTGTAAGAAGGATGATAGAGGAGTCATAGTGAGAAACAAAGCTCGTTTGGTTGTTCAAGGTTTTCATCAAGTTGAGGGAATCGACTACAAATGAAATCTATGCACCTGTTGCATCCTGGAAGAAATTCAAGGTGTATCAGATGGATGTAAAGAGCGCAATTCTTTACGGTGTGGTCAAAGAGGAAGTTTACGTAGGTCAACCGCCAGGCTTTCAGGACCCTATTCACCGGGATAAGGTTTATGTTTTAAACAAAGCTCTCTACGGGTTGCACCAAGCTCCGAGACAATGGTATGAGGAGCTGAGCACGTATCTTCTTTCGAAAGGATTCAAACACGGATTGGTAGACTGCACACTGTTCACGAAATGAGCAGGAGATGATTTGCTTCTTGTACAAATTTATGTTGATGATATTATTTTCGGGTCAACTAACGAACTTCTGTGCAGGGAATTTGAAAAAGTTATGCAGGAAAAGTTTGAAATGAGCGCAATGGGAGAAATTCAGTTTTTCCTAGGCTTGCAGGTGGAACAAAGACCAACGGGGATCTTTATTCACCAGACGAAATACGTTTCTGAAGTCTTGAGCCGATTCCAGATGGATGATTCGAAGCCGATGGATACCCCGATACAACCTAATCACGGGATTGGAGTTGACGTTAAGGGGGAGCTGACTGATCCATTTACATACAGAGCAATCGTTGGATCTCTGATGTATCTCACCGCGCCTAGACCGGATATAATGTTTGCGACATGTCTTTGTGCACGATATCAATCGAAGCCGAAACAGAGCCATCTTGCAGCTGTCAAGCATATCCTTAGATATCTAAAGGGTTGTCCATCGAAAGGACTTTGGTACCCTCATGATGATAATTTTGACCTAATCGCTTTTAGTGATGCAGATTGGGGCGGCTGTGACAAAGACAACAAATCCACAACGGCTGGATGTCAGTTTATGGGGAGCAGGCTCATGACGTGGCAATGCAAGAAACAAACCGCAGTTGCACTATCCACATGTGAAGCAGAATACGTTTCAGCATCGAGCTGCTGCTCACAGGTTCTTTGGATCCAACAACAGATGGTGGATTACGGTTTGCAATTTCTTAAAACCCCTATTTACTGTGATAATGAAGCCGCAATCGCATTAACAAAAGACTTAGTAAATCACTCAAAGGCTAAACATATCCGGATTAAATATCATTTCATCCGTGATTGTTATGCTAAAGAGTTGATCGATATGGTCAAAATCCACACTGATTACCAACGCGCAGATCTTTTTACCAAAGCTTTTGACAAATCCAGATTTGATTATCTTTTAAAAGCTAATGGTATTAAAGAAAAACAGGACTGATCACCACCTCAGTCTATCACTTTTTAGTTTAAATTTTTACTGCTTTTCAGAAAAATTTCAAAAATCCAAAAACATTGAAAAATTTCAAAAACCATAAAAATTAGAAAATTTCTTTGCTGACTGCTATATCTTCTTCCCTTAGATTAAAGCCGTCAGATTTCTGTGAACAAACGATATCTGGGCAGTCACATATTTGAAATGCTCCAGCTTATCCTTGGGAACAGTAAATTCGAAAATTTATAAAAATCAGAAAAATCAAAAATGATTTCCTGGAGTATAAAGGGAAATGATAGTACATCAGTGGGGATCTGACACATTCTAAGTAATGTACTGCTATATAGGGCGTGTGTCTGAGTCTGTGCGATGTGCTGATAGGTTTCGTAGACCTATTACTGCGTGCCTGATACATACATATCAAACGAATTGTTGTGTGGATGAACTCCTCATGGGCATATGGTCTTAGTACCGTAATTTCGTTTGATAAGGTATTTGTACAAAACTTGGAGGTTTAGGGTCGTTATGTTATTAGTTGTCTGGGGATAACCTCTCTGATCTTCTACTGTAAGTCATTACGGACCTAGATCAGGCAGGGTGTCTTTATAAAAGAGCTTTATGCCAAATCCTAAAGTTACCGAATTGGGGAACTTTTCATGTTATATGATGATCAAAGATTATCTATTACATCGTATTAATCACTGATGCAAATCATGATTAATATCAGTCCTCAACCTGGTACAGTGCATATGTTACTTTGCTGCATTAATTTGCTGACTTGTATACCTCTGTGCATTATACCTTGTAAAATTATAGATGACGAAAGCATAATCACGCTTTACAATGAGTCTTTGTACATTTACTTCTTGATACGGGAGTATGTCGTGTGCGTGGGAACCACAGACGATTACGTTTATACTATAAATATCAGTATCAGTTTAAAGCACTGCACAAAAGTCTGCATGTGAGTTTATGTGGATTACAATATCAGCAGTTGCCAGATCACACATTGTCTTTAATGATAATAATTCAAAAGATCAACGGTGTGATCAGATTTCTCAATAACTGATATGATCCCTTTACCGGAAATCCCAAAAACATTTACAGTTTTTCATTTACATTTCTGCATTTTATTTTCTCGTCAAAAATTACAAAACTCAAAAAGATTTTAGGTGTGTTTTAGCATAAACTTTAGAAAATCCAAAAAGATTTTTCATTTCCATCTTATTTTTGATAACTGATGGTGGTTGATGTCGATTTTCTAAACCTTGTTACACCATTTGAGCTTTGTAACCTTTTAAATGTGAAAATTTGAATGTTGGATGCTTAAAAGTTGGAAAATAATTGGAACGGGACTCGTTTTTGAGATTTGGAAAATTTATCAAAAATCCCAATTCTCATTCGCCCATTCGGTTGGTCGAATGTGGGATTTTTCATGTTCCTTCGTATGTTTTAAACGGGCGAAGGAGAGTGTTCTTGAACATATGTTTCATTCGAACCCTTTTGGCTCATTCAAACCTTTAACTAGGGTCGAAGGAGACAAAAGCTACTCTTTCGTACGAGTAGAATGGGCGAAGGAGTGTGCCTATATATACCATATCAGTCTCATTCGACCCTATACAAAAATTTTTCAAAATTTTCACTCTAACCTCACCTTGTTGCCCTGTTATTTTGTGATATATCATTGTGATCGACTACATTCACTGATTCTTTTCCACTATCTTTTACAGGTTAACATCCAAAATCCAAGGATTAATCCCTGTTTTTGTGTTTCAAGCCCTAATTGTTAAAAACTGATTTTAGTGACTTAATTGTTGCAATTGATATTCAAGCTTCATTATATCTGTGTTTTAGGGGGATAAAACCATTAATCATGGATTCAAAACCAACAGATTGATCAATTGATCATCAGTTGTGTTTCGAACCTTAGTTTTAGTTGAAAACACTGATATAATGAATAATTGATGAAACTGTTAGTTTAAAATGGTTTATCGGCATTATTAGTTGCAATACAAATCAAAAGAACATGATCAGAAACAATAAATTTCAAAATTGAAAATTTGAAAATATGAACAGACTCCTTCGACCCTTTCGAATGGGCGAAGGAGATGACAAACTGGTCGAATGTAGATCTTGTGGGCGAATGAAACTTTTTACCAAAATTTATACATTCGTACCATTAAATTTTCTCATTCGCACCTTGTTTTTCTCATTCACACCCCTGTTTGGGCGAATGAGAATGTTAATTACCAAAATTTTCAAGATTTGAATTTTTGTCGATTTTTAACATGTGTCTTTGTTTTGTTTTGCAGAATTAACCATGTCCGAGCAGGAGAAGACGAGTGAGCAAGCTGGATCATCCTCACAACCTGCTAAGAAAGTTCCTGAAGAGCCTTTAACCTTCGAAAATGCGCATAATTGCTGTGCGTATCTCGGAGAAGTTAAAAAGCACACGGAGTTTGTCGAGATCATTGAATTCTTGAAGAGGAGTAGGGTGATTGATGCGATTGCTACACCTACTATCATTTACCGAGACATGATGCAAGAATTCTGGTCAGGAGCGAAGCTGGACTTCTGGAATTGCGAGTCATGTTTGATTAGCAAGATCCAAGGGCAGAGGGTTATCGTATGTGAGCAGGATTTAAGAGAAGCTTTGAACTTACAAGATGAGAAGACAGATCCTAAGGAGTTGAGTTTCATGGATCAGTGAAAGTGTTTCCTGAGAATGAAATACAATGGACTAATCACTGACAGTTCATTGCACAAGGGAAAACTGTGCCCTCAATTCAAATATTTGGCACACGTTTTGATACATGTCTTCGGATCAGCCGCTGGAGGATATGACTTAATGCGCAAGAGTATTAGCTCGTTGATGGTAGCCCTGGTATTGAACAAACCGTTCAATGTTTCAGGCATGCTGATGAAACACTCGTTAGAGCCTGTAAACGACACGAGGAATCTGAAGTTTCTACTATATCCTCGTTTTCTCCAGATGGTATTTGATAACAAGTATAAAGACTTGAAGAGGGATCCTAAACACATTGTTGTACAGGAACATATGTCACTTAATACACTTGCTAGGATGAAGGCGTACAAAGGATTGTCGGTCAATGAACGTCCACTAGTAAGGCGTTTATTTGGACATCTAGCAAGGATTGATTATACAGATCCAGGTGAAGGGCTTGTAAGACACGCAAACAGTGATTCAGATCCAGATAACCCATTACATCCTGTTGATCCAGATGCAAAGCGCAAAAGACAGGTTGTTAATGTTGGTGCCAAGAGTGGAAAGGTTAAGGAGAAAGGGATAAGGTTAGAAGTTGTATCTGAACCTGAGAAGAAAAAGAGCACACCAAGACGTAACAAGACGATGGCAAAGAAGGGTTTGCATATTATGGATGAAGCGTCAATTGATTCAGAGGAGACGCAAGAAGACGAACATTGGGACTCAGAGACTGAAACGTTAAAGACCACCACGCCCAAGGCCACTGTGGCTGGTGAGTCTGTTAGTCAGACTGTTGAAGATCAAGGTGCTAAGAGTCCAATTCCTGTTGGTGATGATGAAGTGATTCTGAATTTAGATGAAGTTTTTACTGGTTCACTTGTACAGGCTGAAAAGTCAAAGAAGAAGAAACAGGAGAAACCAAGTCAGAAGAGAAAGATAGAGATTGAATCGCTCATAGCTGGTAAGAAACTTCCACCAGCTTCTAGTTCTAAGTCACCGGTTACTGCACCAGTATCAAAGAAACAAAAGACTGCGACTACTTCGAGCACACAACAGAGTGATGATATACCTGTTGATCAGTTTAATGAAGCTTTAGATAATGTGCTTAAGAAGATGAGGAAAGGCAAACTGCCTGAAGTTGCTGAAGCACCCGTTAAGAAGAAGGTCTCAGTGGATAGTGATATCATGAATGCTGTGAATCAAAGGTTATCTGAGATGATGAGTATTATTAACAAACAACAAACAGAGATCGAGCAATTGAAATCGAATGTTCGAAAGATGTTGGAAGTCGTAGTCACATCCCATGATGATAATGAAGTTTTGAAGAAAACAATCAAGGAGTTGAAAAGAGAGAACAAGAAGTTGCTGAAGCACGAGCAACGAAACACCAGAAGGATTATTGTCTTGAAAGAGGAGAACAAACAACTAAAGAAGAGTAACAAGCATATGGATGATTTGATAAAAGACTTGTACTCTCGAGCTCCTCTACTTCAAGCTGGTGAAGAAGATAAAGAAAGAGAAGAAGAGCAGGTAGACTTTAAACCATCTGACGAAGAAGAGGATGAAGATCTTGATGAAGATGCTGGAAATGATTCTAAAAAGAAGAAGAAGAAAGATGATGGAGATGATGGAGGTTCAGATGGTGGATCGAGTGATGGAAACAGCTCTGCTTTTGATAGTAGTGATGATGATGATGACAACGCTGAGAAGTATACTTATGAAAAGCGTGATTCAAGTAGGGGTGGAGAGTCGAGCTCTAAGACTCCAGGTGAAAATGTTGATGACGATATCTTCTGGAATGAAAAACTGCAGTCGTTATCGGAAGAAGACAAGAACATGTATCACCAGATGCTCACAGATCGAGTCTGGACGATTGACATGACAAGCAGATTTCCAGAAATATTCGAGTCGAGCAATAAGATGTTTGAATTGGAGTTTGATGACCCAGATCTTGAAGATGGAGAGGTTTCTGCGGCGGTTTCTAAAGAAATACTTGAGGGTTTAGCCAAACAGGTGGGAAAGACTTTGGAAGAGTTGCTCGCTGATAATTACATTCCAAAGATACCTGAAAAGGAAGCCGGGAATCATTCTGATGACCGTGACGTTCCTGCTTTTGAAGAGGTTGAAATGGAGGATATAACGAGTGAGGAATATCCACAATATTTCAAGAATAATCAAGATTGTGGATTTCCAGGTTTTTCTGATGATGTGCTAAACCAGGCCGAGAAACTAGCTAAGGAGAAGAGCAAAATGTTTGAAGATGAGATTTTTAAAGGGCATGATAAACCACGGTTCGAGCAATCAGATAGTTTGAAAGAGTTTTTAAGGAAATTGAAAGAGAAAGAGAATAACCGTCCGAAAGCTGAGATACAAGGTAGCTTTTATAAACTTCATAATAGGATTTTCAAAGGTCGTGCATTGGCCTGGAAGTTTATTCAGCAACTGAGATGCATAGAAGTAAAGTGGGAGAAAGGGATCTTATATTTTGATAAGTTTCATCATTTGAAGACTCTTCCCTATTGGGCTATTCGTGATATTTGTCGTCACCGTTTAACGGGAGCGTCAAATAGTCAGATTACTTACTTTGCTGAGAAGATGACGAGAGAAAGCCGAACCAAGTGGGATTTGTTTGAACCACAATATCCGAAACGAATTGTTCATAAAAAGGATATTGATATGATTACAGGTATGCCCAAGGTGACGTTAAAGTATAAACCACCGCGAGTGTTGAAGAAGATTCCTTTGTTGCCAATTCCACAACACTTCGCCAAAGATTTTATTTGGTGGTATTATGATTGGAAGATAGCAGAGGCTGTGATTGTGCTGAAAGACGGAGAGAAGAACTTCAAGAAAATACACATTTTTGATCCCATGTGGTTAATCAACTGTTCACAGGAGGATATAATAATGTTGTTTTACAATCCGATCTATTCTGAAGTGAAGGATGCTGAACAAGCAGGAAAATACCAACATGTGGTATTTCTGTGCTTTGCATATGATATAAACGCTGGTTGTGACTATGATGAGAAGCTCGGGAAGTTTGTAGAGAAGCAGAAGGTGCCTGAAGTGAAAAAGACAAAGCCAAAGCAATTTCAGGAACCGGTTTTGACTAAAGAACAGAAGATTCAGCGACATATCAGATTGATGAACATCATAATGGACGAACAACGTCGACAGCAATCCAAGCAATAGTCGAGGGGGAGTTTGTAGATGCAGTTGTGCGACTAGTGCTTCGGATTGTACAATAAACATGTTTTGTGAATTATCGATGGTGCGAAGGAGTAATGAAAGGTGCGAAGGAAGCTGTGTTTTTGGTCGAAGGAGAATCAGTTGGTGCGAAGGAACAGTTTTGGACGAATGTGAATATTGTTTATGTATGGCTTGGTTCGACCAGTTGGTTTGGTCGAACCTGCACATTCGCACGAATCATTTGGGCGAATGTGCAGTCTATAAATAGTCAAGCTTGATTTTTTGAATGTAACTTTGAGTCATATTATTCCCTCCACTTTCTAATTCTCTCTCTAGAAGTTTATTTAGCTCTTTTCACGTTCTTACCCTGTTTGTATCAATATCTAAACGTGTAATTGAGTTTCTAATTAATGAAAAAGCTTTTGAAATGATGATTTACGTGTTTTGATCTGTTTGACTATTATTTTGTGATTGTTTTAGGGATTCCACACCTAAAACTAACTTGTTTGATCATTCTTTGTTGTTTACACGATCCATACATCACATACAGCAATGAACAATTTACACATGTGTAATCAACCGCACATATGTAAAACTTACACATATACATGACATGGGAGATTTTACACATGTGTAATTACAGTTGCATATATGTAAAACAGACACATATACGCGATAGTTAACAATTTACACATATGTAATTACAGGTGCATATATGTAAAACAGGCACATATATGTGATAGTTAACAATTTGCACATGTGTAATTTCAGTTGCACATATGTAAAGTAGACACATATATGTGACAGAAAAATTTACACATGTGTAAATCAACTGCACATAGGTAAAACATACGCATATATGTTTAGTTGACAATCGTCTTATGAATAATCAAAATACTCTATAAAGATAAACTGTGATGCAGCTTAATTCATCCCAAACTTGAAAATATGTATGAAATATGCAAAAAAGAACCATATGTCTTTTTCAAATACATGTTAATACGACTTCTCACAAGTTATCTACTTAATGTACAAATAACCTTTGAAACTTACGTTTAGCATCAACTACATAGCTACATTGAAGCTTGTTAGTACAGGAGTTGCATGAAGATAACAATGTTTAACATCTTCATATTACAACTTGGTTCAATATCACGACCTATAGAGACTTGTTCATAATGATTCGTTTAACATCCTCCTATTACATCTTGAGAAATCTCCTTGCATTACATATTTCCTGTTCAATTGACAAAAGCACAAATTCAATTATTAAGTTCTCAGTGTAATTAAAAACCTAAAACCTAACTTTGATCAAACTTTTCAATTTTGATCCAACTCGACAATCGATACACAAAAAGAGACATTGACCATGGCTTTCAAAACATATAAAGCAGGCGAAAACAGTGAATCGTCAATCGAAACCTAAATTGTGATAGAGTGCCCTTGATTATGTTACGTATCTCCATTGACCATCTTTCTCACGCCAATTTCGTATAAAATCTAAGCAATTTCTATGGTATGCCCAAATATTTATGGCCTCGCAACCCTGATCAGATCTTAAAATCCCAATTAGATCCCATTTGTTATCAGATAATTGATAATGACATGCCACAAATTTCCTAAAAAGTAGGAAAAAAAATACAAACTCAACTAAATCCCATACACCAAAGTTCAATTAATTTAAAGAAACCTGCAATTTGTAACAAATTAATCATAACAATCAAACAAATACCATGAAGAAGCAAACTAACAACAAATATGGGCTCAATTGCCATACCATACGATTTTTGCGCAAGGGAAGTAGCATCAAACCCATTACAACCAAGACATGTTTACGAAACAAAAAAAAATCGATTTGTTGATGCACTTTCTATGGACGTCACTGTCGAATAAGACTAGGATTGAGTCTTAGTAGTGTGTTACATGAGATTGTGGTGATCCATAAGGGCGTTTTATGGATCTGACGCATTTGTAAAATATAGGACAATACCAAAGCTAGATTCGACCTATATACACTGGGCGAATGTGGAAGTTTTCCACATTCGACCATTACTAATGGGCGAAGGTGGCTTTTGGGTATTGGACTATAAATAGCAATCTCATGTGTTATTGTTCATTTGGTGATTTGAGTTGATACTTTGAATGCTCTCAAGGGGGAGGTCATGCCCGACCTCCCCCGGCCACGAGATAGACGTTTATCCTACTGATGATAGTGTCTGTAACCGTTTCTGTATTAATACGAATCTGTGATGACGTTGTTATCGTCTATTTCTGTCTCGTCTCGAATTCCCCGTCTGAAACCGAGTTGTTTATGTGTAATCGATCCACGAGTTCGGTCCAAAACCGGATTCTCACGATTAACTAACAATTATATGTAAGCTAGGCTACAACATTGCTGCAATCAAACACGTCTAATCTTTGACGTGCCCTAATTTCACCTGCCAATAATCAATAATAATCCACAATTGTTAAAACATATGCGATGATGAATCTTTAAACACCCGTCAAGAAACACAAGATATAAATGAAGCATCAAACATCTAGCAAAATAAATACTAACTAGAGCAAACTAAAATCTTTAAAGAAACATGAACTGAAATCATGGAACAAAATCAATTAAATAGTAATTGGTTAATCCAAAGAAAACCAATTAGACAAAGTAATTGAAATTAGAAATTGATACCAGGATCATTTGAACAATAATTAATAGTGAATCTAAAATTGTTTGAAACAATGATGATTAAAGAACAATAGCTGGATAATTCGAACAAAATCAATGGAGATCACTTAATCCAAACAATAATCGATTGAGGAACAGTATCAGTTGAACTTAACGTGACTATGGATTGAAAAAGATTATAGGTCAGACTTATGAATGAATTTGGGTGGTAAAGAGGAGAAAATAAATGGAATTGTTCAATTACCACTTTACCCTTTTAATTAAAACACAAGGGAAATAAATGAGTGGCTGAGATTTGTTTTCATGGTTCTCATAAAAGATGGATGTTCTCATTTAAACCCTCTCCTATATATATATATATATATATATATATATATATATATATATATATATATATATATATATATATATATAGGGGAGGGTATAAATGAGAACACTCATCTTTTGTGAGAACCATGAGAACAAATCTCAACCACTCATTTATCTTCCCCTAAATTTTAATGAAAAGGGTAAATTGGTAATTGTACACCCTCTCTTCTAATGAGCAAACATACACAGATCTGTTAGTCACGATCTGTTTAACCTTCCTAGGGTTCCATGTTCTAACATGTTTATATGCTCATCACATGTTCAATCGGTCATCAATTCTCCATCTATTCATCGGTTCACAATTGCATGATCTCCTAGTTTCAGGTATCTTCATCAGTTCATCAATCCTTTGATTTTTTGTCCGATTTTGTTTTAAATTTGATCGACTTCATGTATGTTATTAACTCTTTGATTGATTGGGTTAATATAGGGTTTAAAGTTGTAATCTAACAAAAATTGTTAATTTAGAGTTAATCTATGGTTTAAAGTAGTAATCTAACAGAAAATTGTTATAATGGTAGATCAAACTAGGGTTTCTTTAATCAGATTTCTTGTTATTGTGATTATTATTGTTTCTAGACTTGTTAATTTGATTTCATTCGATTGTGCTTCCATGATTTTAACCTAAAACATGTGATAATACAAATTAACCAGATATATATACGCACAATGATTTTGTAAGTGTCATTGTTCCTGTGTAAATCAGCTTCAAAAGGTTTCTGTATCACAGATTTTGTTACTGATTTACACATGTGTAAGCTTCTGGTTTTGTTCAATTGTATGTTTTACCCATGTGTAGATTGTTGTCACGGGAATAATTTTCATCTTGTAAAGCCTGTTTTATATTGAAAACGTTATGCAGATTTAGATGATAGTTAGTAAGTTAGAAGCGAAGATTATCAGTAGATGATGAGATTATGATAATTCGCCTTTCTTTGTTTATTAGTAGTGTAGTGATCGTCAATTCTTTTTGTCCTGCATTAATGACGTAATCCTTGTGGTACAGTTGTTATTAGCATTCATAGATTTAAAAAAATGATGTTGGTTCATTATATTTATATACAATGCACTCAATAATTCTTGAATACTAATGTTGTTGACTTGTAATTGTTATTGCTTGCATCACTTTGTAATTTGATTTACACATGTGTAACTTCTTAAAGACTTTTGGTTTTAGTTTTATTCTTGATGATGCTAAGCCCTTTATATATCAATTTGATATTTCATATTTTTTTTGTTCTTGTTGTGCCCATATAAGTTTCTTATTGATGTTAACCATTTTGTATTGATCCTCATGGTCTATTTTTGTAGATAAACAAGTACTTGATTTTTAGAAGTGGGTTTGCAATAACATGTTTGACTCATCGGATGAGTCCATATATTGGATACACAATATTGCCACATAACATAAAGCTTTTATGGTATGGTATTCACTGAATTGGGTGATATGATTTATATTTTGGTTATCTAAGGTTGTCACTTAACATAAACTGTTTTGCATTGTTGACCATTGTGTATTTGTAGTGAACGTAAAGAGCAAGAAGAAGAAAAACAAACGCAGGTTTTATGATGAACATGGCTACCCTGATTTCCAGAACAATAAGAAAATTAATTGATGAAGATGACTTATGAAGAGAGTCAATCTAATGAAAGCGAATGAGATTTTTTTCTTATTGCTCAAATTATAGTTTGAATCACGCTTCCATGTAGTTTGAATTTATACTTTTGTTCTGACTCTAGATTTACAATTTACATATAGTATTATGATAATGTTATAAGATTATTACATATATGGTTTTTATTCTTATTTGTGACACCCGGCAAACTCTGGTTAATAACTTTCATTAAACTAGTAAGTCTACCTTAGCGAGTCATGCATATTACGTACTTAACTGGGCCAGTCGAGTCGTTACGATGATTCTGGGAATCATCGGGAGTCATTACGATAATTCTGGGAATCATCGGGAGTCATTATGATGATTCTGGGAATCATTGGGAGTCGTTACAATGATCCGCGGGATCATCGGGAGTCGATACAATGATCCGCGGGATCATCGGGAGTCGGTCCATAACCATGTGTACAAGGATTGGTGATTCGTGGAATCACCGGGTTTAACGCACCAACGTAAATCTCGAGTCCCGGGAATTGGTGAACGGATGGGAACGTGTTAGTTATCATGCATTATGTGCTTACAATCATTATATGACTTGCCGATATGTGAATACGTGTTTATATGTGTTAAAATAGTGATTACGCGTAATTGCATGACATTATAGGTGATTACGCGTAATTGCATGACATTATAGATGATTACGCGTAATTGCATGACATTATAGGTGATTACGCGTAATTGCATGACATTATAGGTGATTACGCGTAATTGCATGTAAATAGAGGGTGATTAGCCTAATCACCAGACAAACAGGCGATTAGGAAGAAATTATGGGCGATTAGAGCTCTAATCGCCAATAGTACAGGCGATTAGGCTTGTAATCGCCTGATCTATTTCTGTAATCGCCTGATGAGTGTTGCACGAGTAAAAACACCTATAAATACAACCCGTGACTCCCCTAACACCATTTGTGCAACCCTAACAGATCCTAAACCTCCCACACACCTCAAAACCCCTCTGGAACTTGTTTAGCTTCAAAACTCACCATTTCCAAGCTTACACACCTTTCTTTGATAAAATCCAAGGTGTGTTCTTCATCCCAAACCTTTGTAATGTTATTGTTTTGGTTCTCAAAGGTCCAGACCTTGTTTTACTAAATTTGTGTCTTTAAAAACCTTTGAAATGAGTTTCTAAAACAAGTCTAAACCATTATACTTGCTATATGTGAAGTATTTATGCATATGATGATTTTTAGTGGTTAGAACATGAATGTTTCCATGTAATTGATGTACTTCTGATGTGTAGGAGTTATTAGGATGATTATCTTAGGATTTGAGGTATTGTTATGGTGTTTTGATGAAAGTATGCATTTTGACCAATTTCGGTGATTCTTGAAGAATTAGGATGTTATGATATGATTCAATGATTGTTTGTTGTTAGGATTCACATTAGAAGGGTGTTATAACATAGGGATAATGATTTGCAAGGTTGTAGGTTGTGAAATCTGATTATTGCCATTTAAGGAAAGATTTCATAGTTAATGAAACCTAGTACTTTGCCATTTTTGAAAATAATCGCACCAAGGCGGTTAGAGCAGAGATAAATTGGGGTTTTTTGCTTAAAATGGATTGGTTAATGGTTTAGGTTTGATATTGGGTGATTTTACTTGTTTCGTATCTGATTTGGAGGGTTAAATGCGCGAAAACGCGCCACGCTACTGCAGCAGGCGATTGGGCAGCCTAATCGCCTGATGCAGGGGCGATTAGGAAGCCAATCGCCTATATACTCTCCCAAATCACTAGTTGACTTTTCCTAATTGCATGTTAGTTTCCTAATCACGTGTACTGCTGTTGTAAGCGTATTTTGACATCCCGAAACATGATTTGACACCTAGGAACATGATAGGAACCCCGGGATACGTCCAATGACTTAGTAACACGTGTTCGGACTCGTTTATGCGTTAATTGAGCATTATGCTAGACTAGGTGAACTCTTGCGCGTATTAAGTGTTTAATTGCATATGTTGCTTGATGACTTGTATTCGGCTAACACGTGGGATGTCGGGTCACCAATGGGATGTCGGGTCTTGTCTGGTACAGTCGGTTTAACAGTCAAAGGTGTTTTCAAACGTTTATGGTTATGGTCTAGACATTCGGGGACTAGCTAACTTGCGGGTTATTAGTCCGGGTACTTATATACATCTTAACAGGTCGCCGCTATTTGGGGCTATCATGGCATACTGACTTAACTGTTTTCAAGTAACGCAATTTAAGGTGAGTTCACGGCCCCACACTTTACTAGTTTTGTTTTCGGGGGGAGAAACATGCTTATACATTTTGATCACACATTTACATGTTATACAGTATAAACACACGTTTTCATGTTATACTATGGCTCACACTTTATTACTATATGGTTCATCTAAGTCCCTTAGAAACCACTAATACGGGGATGTAGCGGGGAAATGTGGATAGGGCTATTGGGCCTGAAAATCCCCACTCGACGGTTGGAGGCCGGGCGGGTGCATATTGTCTCAATCATACTAGGCTTACCGAAGATGAGGTAGTCTGTAAACAAGGGTATCACACAGTCAGCAATGGTTTCGCCCGTATGAGTAACACACTTGATGCCTAGCTAGCGTACGAACAATCATAGTATGAACAATAACAATAACATTAACAGTAACGGTAACAGTTTTTAAAAGATTAATGAAACGCTTATTGAAAAAGAAAAACCTGTGAACTCACCGGCATTATATGTTGACGTTTTTGGCATGTCATCTCAGGTCGCTAAGGTAGCGGTTAATGGACTAGGCGCACGGAGTCTTGCACGGCGTCTAGAAGTCTTATTGCATATTAAACAATGTTTTGCAAACTGTAATATGTCTTTTGGTTGTAAACAAGAAATGCTTCCGCTGCTGGTTTACGGCTCAAAGCATAATGTTTTGGTTATTGCATGGATTGCTTTACGTATTTTCTTACATTTAGTTGTCGTTTATTGTGACCATTGACTTGGATCCTGGTGTGTCACGTGCCTCGCGGTAAAACCCTGCATGTGGAAATTTGAGGGTGTGACAGATTGGTATTAGAGCCAATGGTTATAGTGAAGTAGGACTGCATGTAGAGTCTAGTTTATAGCTGAGTCTCACACACACTAGACGGTCACATACGTACGAGTCATGTCTTTGGGTAAACATACTAACTTTGTCGGGATGTCGGTATCCTTATCGCACAGTATTAGATTATCTACCTTGTCCTTGTTATTTCTATCTCTACTTTATCTTTCCTTTCGGGTAAAAGTCGGAGGGACTTGTTCGTTGAACCTTGCACGGCGGTGGTGTACATTGGAGCAGCTTTGACTCATCCTCGAGATCTGTCCAGGATTCGGACATCTCCCTTCTATGCTCCAATGGACACATTTTGCTTACACACACTATCTTGCATAAGTACTCGTTGAAATCTATCTATAAGTGATTAGTCACTTGGAAATTCTTTGAGTTGGTCGTTTCTTCTAAGTTGTGGGTATCGGGTGGCTTGAGGTTCAAGCTCGGGGCACGCCTAGAGGACCATGTATAGCAATTTATCATTTCGGGTGCAAATGAAATCATAAGTTGAAATGCATGGAAGACCTGGTGGACCTCGTGTTGGGATCAATAGTCACGTTTGGACCCAATTCCTTGCTCCTTTTGATTTCTAATGGTTTAGCATTGGTGATGGACTGAGTGTCCTGTTCTTGTTCTGGCAGAGGATGTCGGGAGCTCGTGGCGGTCGTAGGGGTGGCCGTGCTGGCGGCCGTGGTGGTGGCGGTCGTGGCAACATTAACATGAACCAAGATGAGTTGAACAACCTGCTGCTACAGCATGTGAATGTGGCTTTGGCTGCATTCCAAGCTGCCCACAACGCTATGGGTGGTAAGTCGATTGCTACCTACTATACCTTGTTTCTGGGTACTGTATTTCCTCCCTTGTTGTTTATCTGTGTGTCCTGTCCCAGGTGGTGCTGTTAATCCACCCCCACCTCAGTGCTCCTACAAGAAGTTTATGGATTGCAAGCCCCACAACTTTAGTGGGACTGCTCCGGTGGTTGGAAAAATTCGAATCTGTGTTCATTATGTGCAGTTGCCCGGCGGGCGACCACGTGAAGTATGATTCGGCGACCCTTGAGAGTCAAGATCTGACTTGGTGGAACTCCACCACCCAGACCTTGGGTATTGGGGAAGCCCACGCCATGCCCTGGACAGAATTTGTCCAACTCCTGAAAAGCGAGTACTGTCCGAGGGACGAGGTTCAGAAGCTCGAGCACGAGGTCTGGAATCACAAAATGGTGGGGTCCGAGATTGAGATGTATACGGCTAGGCATAACGAGCTAGCGGTGCTGTGCCTGGATTTGCACACGCCAGAGTACAGGAGGATTGAACATTATGTTTCTGGGTTGGTACCGGAGGTTAGGGGGTTAGTGGCTGCGGGTAATCTTGCTGTGTATTCTGAGGTTGTTCGGCCGGCCCACGGGCTGACAAATATGAAGGTTGCTGAGGGTGTTTTACCTCCTAGGGGTGTTTCTGTGAAAGCACCAGTGGATAACAAGAGAAAGTGGGATAGTTCTGGTAGGAGTTCGGGTTCGGGTCAACCGCAGCAGCAAGTGAAGAAGGTTGAAGCTTTGGGATCATCATCCGACCAGAAGCAAGGTGGGTATACCGGGAAGAAGCGTAAGTGTGGTCTATGTGGGTTTCATCACTTTGGGAATTGTGACAAGTTTCATTGTGAGCGCTGTGATAAGATGGGCCATTTTGCAAAGGATTGTCGAGCCAGACTCCCATCTAAGCCGGCTCAGGCTACAGGTGCTACTCCCGCTTCTTGGGGGAATCAGGGCTGCTACAACTGTGGGGAAACAGGGCATTTCAAGCGCGATTGTCCTATGATGAAACAGGACGTTGATGGAAACAAAGGGGAACCTGATACTGCTACCGGTATGTCTTCTATTTGTCTCTATGCTTCGGTTTTACTTTGGTTCTCGTACTGTCAAGGGCTTCATATCCGTTAAGCTTTATCTATTACTATACTCTGTGCCTATACCTTGGGAGGGTAAGTCCTTGGTTATCGTGTGTCCTGTTGCATCTTGTTCGGGTCTCGGGTGTGTAAATTCTATGTGAGGAGATAATCTGGAGGCACTGCTTGGACGGTACCTGGTACTTCGTTTATACCGATCTCAAGGGTCTTCAGCATATCTCTGGTCGGGTTGGATTGGTTATGTGACAATCTATAACAGTCGTCTCATATTCGTCTGGAGGAATTAGTTCCTTGGTTTGGGGTATTTATTCTTAACATCCCTAGTTGTGATCCTTGTATCCTTCTGTACTTTCGAGGAGCGTTACTTTGGGCACTGGATGCTCAGCTGCGTGCTTGGTGGGTCATCTCTTGTATTGTCTGGATTCATTACGGTTCACGTGGTGGACCGAGACTCTAATGGGTCGGGGTTCTCGTGTACTTGGGTTGACACTCGTTACTGTCGAAGCTGATTGAATCTCGGGACGAGATTCCTTTCAACGGGGGGATGATGTGACAACCGGAAAATCTTTGAAAAATTTTTCTTTCTTTTCATCGCTTCCTTTTCTTTTCATCGCTTCCTTTTTGGTTTCGGGCAATTTTCGGGACGAAAATTCTTTCAACGGGGGGATGATGTGACACCCGGCAAACTCCGGTTAATAACTTTCATTAAACTAGTAAGTCTACCTTAGCGAGTCATGCATATTACGTACTTAACTGGGTCAGTCGAGTCGTTACGATGATTCTGGGAATCATCAGGAGTCATTACGATGATTCTAGGAATCATTGGGAGTCGTTATGATGATTCTGGGAATCATCGGGAGTCGTTACGATGATCCACGGGATCATCGGGAGTCGTTACAATGATCCGCGGGATCATCGGGAGTCGGTCCATTACCATATGTACAAGGATTGGTGATTCGTGTAATCACCTGGTTTAACGCACACACGTAAATCTCGAGTCCCGGGAATTGGTGAACGGATGGGAACGTGTTAGTTAACATGCATTATGTGCTTACAATCATTATATGACTTGCCGGTATGTGAATACGTGTTTATATGTGTTAAAATAGTGATTACGCGTAATTGCATGACATTATAGGTGATTACGCGTAATTGCATGACATTATAGATGATTACGCGTAATTGCATGTAAATAGGGGGTGATTAGCCTAATCACCAGACAAACAGGCGATTAGGCTTGTAATCGCCTGATATGTTCCTGTAATTGCCTAATGAGTGTTGCACGAGTAAAAACACCTATAAATACAACCCTTGACTCCCCAAACACCATTTGTGCAACCCTAACAGATCCTAAACCTCCCACACACCTCCAAACACCTCTGGAACTTGTTTAGCTTCAAAACTCACCATTTCCAAGCTTACACACCTTTCTTTGATAAAATCCAAGGTGTGTTCTTCATCCCAAACCTTTGTAATGTTATTGTTTTGGTTCCCAAAGGTCCAGACCTTGTTTTACTAAGTTTGTGTCTTTAAAAACCTTTGAAATGAGTTTCTAAAACAAGTCTAAACCATTATACTTGCTATATGTGAAGTATTTATGCATATGATTATTTTTAGTGGTTAGAACATGAATGTTTCCATGTAATCGATGTACTTCTGATGTGTAGGAGTTATTAGGATGATTATATAAGGATTTGAGCTATTGTTATGGTGTTTTGATGAAAGTATGCATTTTGACCCATTTGGGTGATTCTTGAAGAATTAGGATGTAAAGATATGATTCAATGATTGTTTGTTGTTAGGATTCACATTAGAAGGGTGTTATAACATAGGGATAATGATTTGCAAGGTTGTAGGTTGTGAAATCTGATTATTGCCATTTAAGGAAATATTTCATAGTTAATGAAACCTAGTACTTTGCCATTTTTGTAAATAATCGCACCGAAGCCGTTAGAGCAGAGATAAATTGGGGGTTTTTGATTGAAATGGGTTGGTTAATAGTTTAGGTTTGATATTGGGTTATTTTACATGTTTCGGATCTGATTTCGAGGGTTAAACGCGCGAAAACGCGCCACGCTACTGCAGCAGGCGATTGGGCAACCTAATCGCCTGATGCAGGGGCGATTAGGAAGCCAATCGCCTATACATCAGGCGATTAGGCTGCCAATCGCCTATATACTCTCCCCAATCACTAGTTGACTTTTCCTAATTGCATGTTAGTCTCCTAATCGCGTGTACTACTGTTGTGAGCGTATTTTGACATCCCGAAACATGATTTGACACCTAGGAACATGATAGGAACCGCGGGATATGTCCAATGACTTAGTAACACGTGTTCGGACTCGTTTATGCATTAATTGAGCATTATGCTAAACTAGGTGAACTCTTGCGCGTATTAAGTGTTTAATTGAAAATGTTGCATGATGTCTTGTATTCGGCTAATATGTGGGATGTCGGGTCACCAATGGGAGGTCGGGTCTTGTCTGGTACGGTCGGTTTAATAGTCAAAGGTGTTTTCAAACGTTTATGGTTATGGTCTGGACATTCGGGGACTAGTTAACCTGCGGGTTATTAGTCCGGGTACTTATATACATCTTATGATAGGTCACCGCTATTTGGGGCTATCATAGCATACTGACTTACCTGTTTTCAAGTAACGCAATCTAAGGTGAGTTCACGGCCCCACACTTTACTAGTTTTGTTTTCGGGGGGAGAAACATGCTTATACATTTTGATCACACATTTACATGTTATACATTATAAACACATGTTTTCATGTTATACTATGGCTCACACTTTATTACTATACGGTTCATCTAAGTCCCTTAGAAACCACTAATACGGGGATGTAGCGGGGAAATGTGGATAGCGCTATTGGGCCTGACAAACCCCACTTGACGGTTGGAGGCCGGGCGGGTACATATTGTCTCAATCACACTAGGCTTACCGAAGATGAGGTAGTCTGTAAACAAGGGTATCACACAGTCAGCAATAGTTTCGCCCGTATGAGTAACACACTTGACGCCTAGCTAGCGTACGAACAAGCATAGTATGAACAATAATAATAACAGTAACAGTAATGGTAACAATTTTTAAAGGATTAATGAAACGCTTATTGAAAAAGAAAAACATGTGAACTCACCAGCTTTATATGTTGACGTTTTTGGCATGTTTTCTCATGTAGCTAAGGTAGCGGTTAATGGACTAGGGGCACGGAGTCTTGCACGGCGTCTAGAAGTCTTATTGCATATTAAACAATGTTTTGCAAACTGTAATATGTCTTTTGGTTGTAAACAAGAAATGCTTCCGCTGCTGGTTTACGGCTCAAAGCATAATGTTTTGGTTATTGCATGGAATGTTTTACATATTTTCTTACATTTAGTTGTCGTTTATTGTGACCGTTGACTTGGATCCTGGTGTGTCACGTGCCTCGCGGTAAAACCCCGCATGTGGAAATTTGAGGGTGTGACATTATTTGTCATTAGATTCAAATGTAAGTGTCTGTTTTACACACGTGTAAATGTCATGTATTCTTGTTTAACATGTCTTTGTGTAAACTACACAGTGTTACATATTAATCTAATTTATAAATTTCAGCAGAATTTATACATGTGTAAACCGCTCATTTTCATCATTTGTTTCTATTTTATATATGTGAGTTGTATTACACATGTGTAAACTGTTGATCGTCACTTGGTTGTTTATGTTTCACACATGTTATAGCAGATTTACACATGTGTAAATTATTCACTAAAACTCATTTGCCTCTAATGTACGTATGTCAAGTTGTATTATACATCTATAGGTGTTCATTATCACTTATTCATTATTGTATTACACATTTTGCATTTGATTTACACATGTGTAAATTGTTCATTGCCACTTATTTGTTTAAGTATTACACAATTACAATTGTATTACACATGTGTAAACCTTCATATTTATGCTTATTCTTTAACTATTATGATTTACACATGTGTAAATCTCATGTATTCTTATGTAATATATCTCACACATGTGTAAATTGTTCATTCCCACTTATTTGTCTTTATTTTACATATGTTTAGTTATACTACGCATGTGTAAATTGTTTGCTTTCACTTATTTGTTTCTAACTAATATTTGCTCAATCGTACTACACATGTGTAAATTATATATTGTCACTTATTTGTTTATGTTTACACATCTACAATTGAATTACACATGTGTAACTTGTTCATTGTCACTTAGTTGCTTCTAACTAACATACATTCAGTTTTATTACACATGTGTAAATTATATCCTTCACTTATTTCTGTTTTACATATTTACATTTGAATTACACATGTGTAAACTGTTTGCTTTCACTTATTTGTTTCTATCATACATATATTCAGTTGTATTGCATATGTGTAAATTGTTCTTGTCGCTTATTTATTGAAGTTTTAATCATTTAGATCTGAATTACACATGTGTCACTCATTTACTTTCGCTTATTTGTTTCTAACTAACATATGTTTAGTTATATTACACATGTGTAATCTGTTTACTATCACATATATGTCTCCATTTACATATGTTTAGATGCCTTATGCATGTGTAAATTGTTCAATGTCACTTGTTTATTTGTGTTTTACGTATTTGCAACTGAATTACACATGTGTAAACCGTGTATTAGACCAAGATATTATTAAGCAACTTTTAAAAGTATTATATTGACCAACAAGTAGTATTTAAACCAAAATAGTATTATCTAAAAAATCAAAAGCTTTAAATTGTCCAACAAGTCATAATCTAAGACATGTGGTAACAATGAACATATAGAAACAAAAGTTGTAATCCTTGATATATCCTAACCATGGATGGTAACATACAAAAAAGTCATAATCCACAATATCATCTAGTTTTTTAATTTCATTTTGTTCTCTCTCAAACTCCAATGCTTTCTCGATCACATCTTCTCGATGAATATTCGCCTTTGAAAATACAGTCTTCGCATCATTTTCTGAGCCTCTACAATTGATCCCTCATAGCCTCCACAATTGACCCCTCATAGTTCTCCTTGTCCATTTCCATCCAACAGTAGAATGTACCAATTTTCTGAAATGTTTTGGTCAAAGTGACAAAAGTACAAAATCATTAAGTCATTTGTTTTTATTGGTATTCAAAACAAATAAATATGTTGACTTACACATGTGTAAACTCCTCACGTACACATGTGTAAGCAACTTACCTACACACGCTTAAGCTTCTAACATAGTAACATACACATATTATTTGTAACTCAGATTTGAAAAATACCACTAAGGTTGCTAAATACCACATCTATCACCATCTCTATTTTTATATAAAAATATACGTCATATCCAATCTCCTTCCGATTTCAACGACACTTTCTAACAATGTGTTCACTTAATATTGCTCATTGCTAATTCAGAATCTGTGATGAAATGTCAACATAATTTATTGTTTGTTTTCTATTCGTTATTCAAGTGATTATTCGATGTAAATAAATGCAAATTTTCCAAACGACCATTAACCAACAAAATCAACCCAACACACACTTAGACATTTCATCAAACACCTTATGTGCAACTACTCAAACCCAACTATCTCTCTTTCATCCTTACATAACTCTCAAATTTCAACAAGATGACAACATGATGTAATGAACAGAACCATCCAAATTCAATAAATTCAATATTTCACATGTGCAATACATAAACACGACTATTACATATGTATAATACATTTCACACAAGGTTCGTTCACAAAAAAACATATGTGTAATACATAAATACCTATCCCATATGCCCAATATATTAGACTAACAATATATATTTGAAATACCTTGCCTACACAGTTTATTCATGGTTAACACATAAAATAGGTATAGGACATACATATTACACATGTGTAATACATAAACATATATAGCACATGACAAACAAATCACAACCACAACATTTAACATGTTTTATATACATTTAACAAGTGAAACATAGAATGTACTACAAAAATTTATAAAACAAGTATGTACTTGTTCCTGTTTGCTGAAAAACACTAACAAAGTATTAAACCCTAACCACTCCAAAATCATGAAGATTGTTTATAAAAAATTATAAAACAAGTATGTACTTGTTCGACAATCGTTAACAGCAGCATAAAGATGAAATACGAAAGAACATGATTTAGATGAATCACAATAGTTGATAATAGTGTACCTGATGTTCATAATCGTTGATTGTTGGATAGATTTGTTGTATAAACCCTAGGTTGTGTTTGGGTTTTGAGAGAGAAGAAAAAGAGGGAGTGTGAGGATACGTATTCTGAATGTTTAATTTTGGGGGGTTTTGTTTGTATGGTATGTTATTTTACTATATTGCCCCTTTTCATTTAATATTATGGTTCCATCTTTATTTAATCCCCAATTAATCTTAGCCCTTAATTGATCATGATCAAGGGATGAAAATGGTTCTTAGTGTTCTCATAGATTTTCTTGTTCTCAAGATAACCCTCCCCTATATATATATAGGGGTGAGTTCAATAGGGAACCATGGGTATTTTTGTCCAATTTATCACAAATCTAAAATAACTAACCATCTTCTATTCAAAAGTTATACATGATCTCTAATGGGTCTCTCTCTCTCTCTACAATCTAGTCTCTCTCTAGAAATACGATTTCTCTCTCTACATCTAGTCTCTCTCTCTCTAGAAATTTGGTATCTCTCTAGAAATCTAGTCTCTCACACTAGAAATCTGGTCTTTCTCTTTTTAAATTTGGTTTCTCTCTCTAGAAATCTGGTCTCTACTCTAGAAATCAGTATTTGGTGTTCCACAACAACTTTCACGGTGTTCTTCAGCAAATTTCATGACGATTTTTAGTGTTTTGCATCAAAATTTCAGATCTGGTAAGCTTAGGTTTGTAATTTTGTTGGTTGCTTCAAAATTTCAAATCTGATAAACTTGGGGTTTGTAATTTCGGTGATGATGTTTCATCAAAATTTTAGATTTGGTATGATTTTTTAGGTTTTGTTCAATTTTGTTGAATGTATACAAATTGTTCTTTTCAAATTGAATTTCTGTAGTTGTATTCTTTTGAATTTGTATGAATTTCATATCATTAAAGTGAATAGCATCTGCTTGAAGTGTTGGAGGGGTGGTTGTATTTGATTTAACATGTTAATTTTTTTTTTTATTTTAGTTTGATTTTCATTTAATTTTGTAAAACTTAACATGCTTTATTCATAACATGTAAATTTGTTGGTTGGATTAAAAGTTGACTATTTTATTTTTATAATGAATTTAATATGTTAATTCTTTTATTTCAGTTTGATTTTCATATATATATATATATATATATATATATATATATATATATATATATATATATGTAAAACATAACATGTTATATTCTTTATTTCAGTTTGATTTATTTATATTTGTAAAACATAACATCTTGAATTTGCTGGTTGGAATTAAAGTTGATTTGTTTTATAACAAAATTATTTTCAAATTTGTACATGGGAAGATGTCTCTGCTCTAACATGTTAAATTCTTTTACTGCAATTTGATTTATTTTATTTTTATGATGAATTTAACATGTTAAATTTGCTGGTTAGAATTGAAGTTGATCAGAAATGCGGCTACAAGCTGTTCACAGCGTAACTACATCACCAGAGATCATGAAATCAGTTCTTGAAATCATGTTCACGATGTAACTACCGGAGATCATGAAATCAATAAGATTGTTACTATTTGCGGTTTGATGAAACAGAAATTCGATTTAATATGTTAAATTATTTTATCAAAAATATTTAGCTTGTTAGAATATGTGGTGTTTAGAAAAGTTTAAAATAGACTTAAGCATGTAAATCGAAGAGTTTCCTAGGAGTCTTAAGAGTGTTAATTGGTATTAAATGATGAAGTGAAACCGCTTAATGTTGATGATACAACTGTTAATGCATTTCCTTCTGCCAAAGTTAAGTTCAAATTACTTAGCAATAATGATAACACCGGTATATATTACTTTTATACTTTGAACTATAAATTGATATGTGTTATACATGTCAAACTACAATAATATATATGATGAAAGATTAATCACATAAAACATAATATATTTATTTCACATATGCATAAATTCTAGTTAGTTACATTTGCTGAAAATGCATATGAATTTTGATTTTAAGTGTTTGAATAAATGTGGTTTGAATATAATTTTGATAATGTGAATGGACTAAACAGTAAGCATTTGATGTTATGTTGTGGATTAGATGAGAATTGTAGAAAGGAAGATGGAAAATGAATCGTTAATAATTTTGTTTTAGAACCTGTCTATAGTTATAGATGTTTGAGAAACTAGTAATAAAGTAAATGCCTGTGTTAGAGTCGTTGGAAAAATATTGTGTTTTCTTTTTAACAAAGCTTAGAAACACCATAAGATGTGTAAGTAATTTTAACGTAGATATTACTTACACATCTCATGGCATTTCTAAGCTCCTATTTTTGCAACTATGTTGAATGCACCTCCGGTTTCTGAGTTGACGCAGAGGAAGATATTGTAGGTAACGTGGCTGTCGATATTAATCCGCAGAAGGTTTTGGAGTTTGCAAAATTTGGGGAGATTGATGATGGGCCGTTAGGGTGTTTGCGTTGGCCTGTGTATGCGTCCCTTTTTTGCCCTTTTACTGCCCAAGAAGATGTGGCTTTATAGGTTCTAGGCGCCTTATTGTATGATGTTTAGGTTCATTTCCTGCAGTTTGCCTGATAAAACAAAACCGGATAAAATAAACTGTTAAAAATTAAGTCAATTATTATGTTTTCAATGATATATTTGTTTCAAAACCTGTCTATAGTTGTATGGGTTTAGCCTCTCATGGATGATAAAGCTTGATTGATGATGGAAAGAGAAGCCATTGAATCTTGATAATTGATGTTGGGTGAAGGATTATTGTTCTTGGATGATTGATGGTAGATGATGATGAAGTGGTTGATTAGGAATGATAGGTATGATAAAAGATAATGATAAGATCCACCAAAGTTTGTTTATAAAGGTTCTTTTTTGAGTCATGGGTCAAAGGAATCATAAAAATACATAAAATCCCATTAAAATCGTCAATCAATGGAGTTTGGCCAGCAATCCGCATAGGCTATGCCAAAAACTTGAGTCGGCTACGCAGCCGAGGGTGTAGCCGACGCCTAAAATCCAAATCGGCTAAGCGAATGAGTTGCTGACGTGAATTCCTGCTGTCCACGGGCTATCCATACATTCCTTAAAAGTCGGCTACTCCCAAAAAGGTCGTGGGCCACGCCATGAGCCTCTTTTTGTCCATTTTCTTCCGTTTCATTCACCCGGTTCGCTCTAGCTTCAATTTAAGTTCTAGCTCCCGAAACACACTTTAAACTTCATTAGACCTGCAAATCATAAACCTTATCAAAGTAGTATACCCAAAGCCTTAAAATTGCATAAAAACACAACCGTAACTTCTAAAAACCTTAGACTTTCACCCATGCATCAGTCGTTGGAAAAATATTTTAGAAGTAAATGCCTGTGTTGGAGTCGTTGGAAAAGTATTGTTTTTTCATTTTAATAAAGCTTAGAGACGCCATGAGATGTGTAAGTAATTTTAGCGTAGATATTACTTACACATCTCATGGCATTTCTAAGTGCTTGTTGGGCCTGTTCCTGCGTCTATGCTGAATGCGCATCCGGTTTCTGATTTGACACGGAGGAACATATTGTATGTAATGAGATGACACATTTTGCAGTTTTGACACATTTTGCTGCACGGTTTAACACATTTCGGCACTTTCTTTTCTATAGTTTTTAACACATTTCGAAACATTTTTGCTGCAATATTTGAGCCGTTTCGGCAAGTTTTTCCTGCAGTTTTTGGTTGCAGTTTATGACCCATACACAGAAGATACTTTGAAAATGTTATTGTTAGGAATGTTTTAGTCAAATTATTATAAAAGATATAGAAATCTGGAAAATTCTTTAATATCAAGGCTCTTCAACATGTTAAATAATTTTAATTTAACATGTTAAATCTTTTAAATGTTAACTTTTAAAAACAAGTTAGGAAACTCAAAAAGAAATAAAATAATTTAAGATGTTAAGTTCATTTTTTTGAAGCCACAAAATAATATGAACATGGGTGGAAAGTTACCAAAAACCAGTTCATGATTATAGTTTTTTGTTACAGTTTATGACCCATTTTAGTTGCAGTTTTGGTACATTTTACTACAATTTTTAACACATTTCGACACTAACTTGGCTGCAGTTTTTTACCTATTTCAGCATATATTTGCCGTTATTTTTACCTATTTCGGAACGTTTTTGCAGGTAGTTTATGACCCATAAAAACTAGATAAAATTAAAATGATTTTCAGGAATGTTTTAGTCAAATTATTATAAAACACGTTTAAATCTAAAAATTTCTTTAATAACAGGGCTATTTAACATGTTAAATAATTTTAATTTAACATGTTAAATATTTTAAATGTTAATTTTTAAAACAAGTTAGGAAACTCAAAAAGGAAAAATAATTTAACATGTTAAATTATTTAAATAATTTTAATTTAACATTTTAAATCTTTTAAATGTTAACTTTTAAAACAAATTAGAAAACTCAAAAATAAAAATAAAAATTTAACATGTTAAGTTCATTTTTCCTGAAGCCATAAAATAATATGAACATTTTTGTTGCAGTTTTTGTCTGCAATTTAACGTGATGGTTACAAAAACACCATTATGACTCCAGTTTTTGTCTTCAATTTTTGACCCATTTCGTCACATTTTTCCTACAGTTTATGACTCATTTCAGTTGCAGTTTTGGCACATTTTAATGCAGTTTTTAACACATTTTGGCACTAACTTAGCTATAGTTTTTAACACATTTTGGCAAATTTTTGGTATAGTTTATGACCCTTTTTAGCTGCTGTTTTGGCATATGTTGCTTCATTTTTTAACACATTTCGACACTTTCTTAGCTGCAATTTATAACACATTTCGGAACATTTTTGCTACAGTTTTTGACCTCTTTCACCACGATTTTGCTGCATTTTTTCACAGCATTTTATGACCCATAAACATAAGATAGTTCAAAAACGATATTGTTCGGAATGTTTTAGTCAAATAATTATAATACACATTGAATTCTAGAAAAAAAAAATCTTTAATAGCAAGGTTATTTAATATGTTAAATAATTTTAATGTAACATGTTAATTCTTTTAAATGTTAACTTTTAAAACAAGTTAGGAAACTAAAAAAAGAAATAAAAAATTTAACACGTTAAGTTCATTTTTTTGCTGCAAAATTTTAATATTGAACATTTTAATTCATTTCAAGTATTTCCGATTAAAGTGTTGTAATATTGAACATACGATAAAGTGCAGGTATAGTAGCATTCAGATCGTTAGAAGTTACAACAGGTCAAAGGGTAGCCAAACGGACACTCTCACTACTGAAATTTTATCTGACATTTGAAGACACTTAATGAGAAATCTGGTTGTTATTGACATTTTGTTTTCTTCTATATTTTGATGACATTTGATGAGAAATATGGTCTTTACTAAGGTCGGTTTCCATTCAAAGCGTTAGAACTTAGAATAGTTGGATTTATTTCCTTTGGCAAGGATTGGACAATTTGATAGTACATATTGACATGTTACATATTTTGGTATAATATGTTTGTAAATTGCAAAACAAGTTAGTTATGTCACTTGCATTTACATTACATTCCAATTTATATGAAAGTTTTATAGATCAAACATAAATAAAAGCAGGCTCGAACATGGTAGGTACACTAGCACCAACTGCTTAAATGCAAGTACCCAAAATTCATCTATCAAGCACACTTTTTTAAACTAAAGATTAGCATAAACTGAACCAACCAACAAAAATACATTATGGAAAAGGCCGTACTACGTTTTTGGGTAAGGTTCTAGTCACATTCATCAACCACTGGCTTCGAAGTGGTATTTTTAATCGGAGGGTGTGGAGGTCGGAGTTGACGAGGCAGAATGTGGAGTAATGTGAATGGATGTAAAACAAGGTGTTGGGATTCCGTTTGGTGTTCTTCAACAACTCAGCTGCAAGAGATGCATTCGGTGATGAATCTGTCAGAGGAGGTGGTGGAACATCCTTTCGTCACACAACACTGTGGCCATTTCATATTGTTGGGGAATTGTTGGAGTTTACACGAACTATGGTGAGTGTTTCATAATTTTGTACTTATTAACGTGTTACAACAGAGGCAAGGACGTTATACTTTCAATATATATATATATATATAAATCAACTTGAAATCAAAACAACTAACAATATACATAAAGTTGTAGATGAATAACAACTCTAACATTTTAGTTTTTGCAGTTTTAGATAATCTTACAATCCAAAGCTAATTCAAAAATTTTATTGTTATGAATATTTCATCCAAATTACTATATAACACATTTAAATATTTTAAATGTTAAGTTTTGCAATAAGGTGGGAAACTGAAAAAGAAATAAAATAATTTAACAAGTTAAATTCGTTTTTCAAGACCTACAATTTAATTTAATTTAAGCTCGCAAAAATATCGGCTTAATACAAGCTTCTACACCAGTGGAGATTGAGCAAATTAAACAAGAATGACAGAAAAATTTCCACCAAAGATATACTAGATTACAACAGATACAGATTAGACACATAATGGATTGCATTGGCTACCATGTCTGCAACAGTTTTCTCCAACGACCAAGTCTTTAGTAGCTGTCTAATGGGTGGGAGGTAACCAAATCGCCAGTCCCTTCTCCAATGAAAAAGCGATGAACATTGTTTCTTTGAGACAAATGCATTATAGAGAACAAAAAGCTCGCAACATTATCGGCTAAATACAAGCTTCTACACCGGTATGAATAATCAAATCAGCCAGCTGTTTAAAGATATGATTTGCTACAACACAAAATTAAGTAATTGGATGTCTTGCAAGCTGTTGAAAATGGAGTAGCCTGGTCTAATAAACCCAATATCCGTAGCAGGAAGCGCACAACCCATACATGTTAAACAATTTTAATTTAACATGTTAAATCTTTTAAATGTTAAGTTTTACAATAAGGTAGGAAACTCAAACATAAATAAACTAATTTAACATGCTATATAGAAACTTCCCGGTATCTTTACAGTAAGCAAATCAAAAGTCAAATCAAGCGAAACTAGTTTCAAACAATTGCCAACAGTCACATGAACAGAACCAGTAAACATATTATTGTGCAAATACAACACCTGCAACCTAGTTCCACGGCCACCTTCAAAAATCCCTTCAGAAAAACGTCCTAAAATCCGACCACAACTCACATCAAACCTCTCAAAACTCACCATACAAACAATGAATCCCTGAACTCTCCAACACAATTATTTAACTCAAGGTTCAACACCTTGAACCTCTCAAATTCCTAAACACATCCATCAGTAACTCGCTTGAAATATTATTCCAGTACAAGTCAACCACTTCTAACTACAAACATGATTTAAATCTATAAGGAACCGAACCAGATATATTATTACCATAAACATTAAATGCAATATCCATAGCAAGAAGCGCACAACCAACACATGTTGAAAATAAGCACGCTTGCACACTCCATTTGAAAAAATCCAATAAATTCTCTACTAACATGACTATTTAACATGTTAAATCTTTTAAATGATAAGTCCTACTGAAAGGTAGGAAACTCAAATAGAAATAAAATAATTAAACATGTTAAGTTCATTTTCCTTGAATCCACAAAATAATTTACTTATGTCGCCATCTTTTTTAAAGGACGGATGGAAAATTGTCAAAAGTAATCATGCTTAAACCAAAAAAGATCAAACAAATTTTAACATGTTAAAACTTTTTAATGTTACGTTTTTACATATCTGCATGAGAATGCATAACTGCACACAAATAAATAGATGATAATCATGCATCGAATGTACATTTTCAACATGAGAAATTGAAAAAATAACACCCAATACAAACACGACGACATCATTTAGGCATAAAAATGACACAAAGCATTTGGTTGAGCATGTGGAATGCATGACTACAAACAAAACAACAGATGACAACCAATACCTGGTACGTGAGTTCATCCAATCTTCAACAAACCAAAGCCTGACAGATGCAGAGGAGAAAGATATTAAATCCAATAACAACTGTCAAAAACCCCAAAAAAATGACATAGCTATGCGCATGTGGAAGACAAAAATGACAGGGAAGAAAAGCGGGTTATCAAAATGACAGAAGAAAATTAACATGTTAAGTTGATTTATTCCTCAAACTATCAATAAAATGCTTAAATAAAAACCTAGATCAGAATATTTGAGCTCAAATCCAAGAATTATGATTAAACTCAACATAAATTGAAGAACCTGAACTATAATCAAAGAATTATGATCAAAGTAAACACTAGAACAAATGAAGACACTGAACAATGTTACCTCGTATATGGTTTTCTAGACGATTGAGCAAATTAAACAAGAATGACAGCAAAATTTCCACCAGAGACATATTAGATTACAACAAAGACAGATCAAAGACATAATGGATTGCACTGGATACCAAGTCTAATAGTTGTCATCAAATCAGCCAAGCCGCTCACATGTATCATTTGCTGTAACAGAAAAGTAAGTAATTAGATGTCTCGCAAGCAGTTGAAAATAAAGTGGGCTGGTCCAATAAACCCAATATCCGTAGCAAAGAAGCGTTCAACCATACATGTTAAACAATTTTAATTTAACATGTTAATTCTTTTAGATATTAAGTTTTACTATAAGGTAGGAAACTCAAACAGAAATAAAATAATTGAACATGTTAAGTTCATTTTTCTTGAATCCACAAAATAATTTACTTATGTCGCCATATTTTTTAAAGGACGGATGGAAAATTGTCAAAAATAATCATGCTTAAACCAAAAAACATCAAACAAATTTCAACATGTTAAATCTTTTATATTTTAACTTTTGTTGCCATTTTTTGAAGGACAATATGGAAAACTGCGAAAAATAATCATGTTTAAACCCAAACATCGAACAATTTCAATTTAATATGTTAAATCTTTTTAATGTTATGTTTTTACAAATCTGTATGAACTGGAATTGAATTTTTAAAAAAAAATTAACATGTTAAACTGGTTGATTCCTAGAACCATCAATGAACTGCTTAAAGAAAAACCTAGATCATAATAATAAAAATAACTTAAAATTCACCTCAAATCAAAAGAATTATGACCGGACTCAACATAAATTGAAATAAACGGAACTATAATCAAAGAATAATAAAAATAATGATCATAGTGAACACGAGTAAACTAAAGAAATTGTGTTACCTTGCAGATGGTTTTCGCGGTGTTTGAAAAAAATTAAACTAGAAGGAAAACAAAATTTTCACCAAAGGCAAATTAGATTAGAACAGAGACAAATGGAGACATAATAGATTGCACTGGCTACCAGGTCTGCAATAGTCCTCTCTGGCGATCAGGTCTTTAGTACTTGTCTCATGGGTAGGAAGTTACCAAAACACCATCCCCTTTCTTCCATGAGAAAGCGATGATCATTGTTTCTTCGAGACAATGTATTACAGGAACCAAAAAGCTTGCACCACCCGAAATCATCAAATCAGCTACATATTCGGAGATATGATTTGCTGCAACACAAAAGCAATAATTAGACGGCCCATACATGTTTCAACCGAATATCCTTAACAAGACGTGCACAGACCATACGTCATTAAAACAAGCACACTTGCACACTTTATTTGAAAATCAGATAAACTCTCTAATAAAAAGACTATTTAACATGTTAAACATTTTTAATTTAACATGTTAAATCTTTTTGATGGTAAGTTTTACAAGAATGTAGTAAACTCAAACATAAATAAAATTATTTAACATGTTATTTTGAAACTTCCAGGTATCTTTCTAGTAAGCAAATTAAAACTCAAATAAAGTGAAACCATTTGCAAACAATTGACAACACTTACAGGAACAGAACCAGTAAACATATTATTCTGCAGATACAACACCTGCAATCTAGTTCCACGACCACCTTCACAAATCCCTTCAGGAATCCGCCATAAAATCCGATTACAACTCACATCAAAGCTCTCCAAACTCACCATCTCAAATAAAGAATCCTTTAACTCACCAACATAACTATTTAACAAAAGTTTCAACACCTTGAACCTACTCTAATTCCTAAACATATCCATCCCTAACTCGCCCAAAATATTATTCCGGGACAAATCAACCACTTCCATCAACAGGCATGATTTAAATCTTTTAGGAACCACACCAGATATATTATTACTAGAAACATTAAACTCAATATTCGTAGCAAGAAGCGCACAACTAATACATGTTTAATGCAAGAACACTTCCACACTCTAATTGAAAATCCAAAAACCCTCCAATAACAAGATTATTCAACATGTTAAACAATTTTAATTTACTCCCTCCGTCCCATTTTAAATGTCCTCCTTTCCTTTTTTGTTTGTCCCAAATTAAATGTCCCTTTCCAAAAATGGAAATGTAATTTCCAGTTTTGCCCATAAAAGACAAAACACAATCACCACTTTTGAGGATATTATTGTCATTTTACCACATACAAACAAAAAATTTCTTAAAATGTGTGTTTTTGGAAGTGGGACATTTAAAATGGGACGGAGGGAGTAACATGTTAAATCTTTTTAATGTTATATTTTTACAAATCTGTATGAAGCTGCAATTGAAGTAAAAAAAATTAACATTTAAATTAACTGATTTCTAGACCTATCAATGAATTTCTTAATGAAAAACCTAGATCAAAATATTTGACCTCAAATCCAACTTAAGTTCACCTCAAATCTGAAAATTATGATTAAACTCAACATAAATTGAAGAAACTGAACTATAAGCAAAGAATAATGATCAAAGTAAACCCTACAAAATTGAAGAAACTGAAAAATGATACCTCGTAGATGGTTTTCGCGAGGATTGAGCAAATTAAATCAGAATCACAACAAATTTTCACAAGAGACAAATTGGATTACACCACTGATAGATCAAAGACATAATGGATTGCACCGGCTACGAGGTCTACAACAGTTCTCTCCATTGACTAGGTCTTTAGTAAATGTCTCATGGGTAGGGAGTTACTAAACACCAACCCCTTTTCCTATGATAAAGCCATGATCATTGTTTCTTCAAGACAATGCATTATAGGGAAGAAAAAAGCTCCGAACATTATCGACTTAATATAAGCCTCTGCACCACCAGGAATCATCAAATTAGCCACCCCTTCACATATATGATTTGCTGCAGCACAAAAGCAATAATTGGATATCGTGCAAGCAGTTGCAATGGAGTAGGCTGGTCCCATAAACCCAAGATCCATATTTCTAGCAGCAACACGAACATGCCAACCATCTAATAAACTTCTTCCGGTAAAAACATGAACAACTGAAAGAAAATGCTATAACACGAAGGTCAACAGATAATTATAATATACACATAACTTTTTAGCAAACGAACTTTTAGATCTAGATGTTGATGGAGTAGATAGTAAGACTGGAACATATAACTATTTGATTTAGTCTATGACAGAGGAGACATAAATATTGCACATTTATAGCAGCAACACGAATAGGCCAGCCATCTAATAAAATCATTTAACATGTTAATAAACTAGTTTAATATGTTAAACATTATTTGATTAGTCTATACAAAGGAGAATCCATATTTCTAGCAGCAACACGAACATGCCAACCATCTAAGAAAATAAATTAACATGTTAAACATTATTTGATTCACTTTATGACAGAGGAGAGTCCTAATTTATAGCAACACCATATATAGACCAACCATCTAATAAATTTCTTCCTATAAAATACATCAACAACCGAAAGAAAATGCCGCAACATGCAGGTCAATAGATAATTATAACACACACAACTTTTTAGCAGACACACTTTTAGATATATGCATTAATGGAAAGGATGAGTATAAACAACCTGATCACATTTTATTACTTTCCCTATTCCAAACCTACACAGATGCATCAGATTCACACAAACATTAATAATAACTTAATCAACAATTACAAAACTTACTACCTGCAATCAAGCGTTACTTGTTCGATTATCGTTAAAACACAAAAAACACACAAACGGATATGTATAAGATATGTATAAACAGGCGTAGGATCAAAATGCACAAATGTTACTTCATGTAATAAAATAACTTAACATGTTAAATATTAATAATTTAACATATTAATAAAATAATTTACCATGTTAAACCTTATTTGATTTAGGAAGATGAACAAGCCAACCATGTAATCAAGTTCTTCTAGTAAAAAAAATCAGCAACTCAAAGAAAATGCATCAACAAGCACGTCAACAGATAATTATAACACACACACAACTTTTTAGCAGACAAACTTTTAGATCTAGGCATTGATGGAACATATAAGTAAGATTAGAACACATAACTAAACAGCAGATTCATAAAAACATTAAAACTACCATTAAAATCGTAGAATATACAAGAATTGAAGGTTAATTTGACAGATAATGTATCACCTTGAGAAGTTGCAGAAGCAAAACCCTAATGATGAATAAGAACACGAATCAAGGTGTTTATAGATTAAAAACAAACTTTGGAACCCTAATTTGCTGAACAGGAACAAGAATACAAATTGCAAAACCACCATGGATCACTGCTATGGATTAACTTCGTTGAGCAAAAGAGAGAGAGTGAAAGGGGCGGGGGTATAGATAGAGAGAGAAAGAGAAGGGGAGAGTAGAGATAGAAAGGGAGTTACGTGAAAGGGGTTTTTCAGTTTTGACCTTTTTTTTTAAAATGCCAATTCTACCCCTGGCTGAAAATTAAGCTTATGGTTACTTAATTTGATCTCTGCCATTGATTTACATAATCCAAGGGTTTCTAAGGGGGTTCCCCAGTTCCCCACTTTTTTGAGGTTCTCCATTGAACCTTTCACTATATATATATATGGGAGGGATCCTAAGAGAACCAACCCCTATTTAAGAACTGAGAGAACCATTATGAGCCACACATTTCATATAAAGGCAATTTTTTTTTTTTTTTGCATTAATCGCACATTTTTATGCAAGAAGTTTTTTTTTATTTTTTTTGAATTTTTTTTTCATTTATACATATATGTATATAGCAGTTATACATATGTGTATATAGCAATTATACATATGTGCATATAGCATTTTTCAGCTATACATATGTGTATATTTCAGTTATACATATGTGTATATTGCTATATACATATGTGTATAATGCAATTATACACATGTGTATATTAAAAAAATACAAAAAAAATAATTTTTTTTCCTGCATATAAAGCAACGATTAAAGCAATATATATATATATATATATATATATATATATATATATATATTTGCCCTAGAAAAATTTGTGGTCCAGAATGGTTCTCTCAGTTCTCAATTTGGGAAAAGGTTCTCATTTGAACCAAATCCTATATATATATATATATATATATATATATATATATATATATATAGGATTCAGATATTTTGAAAACTCCTCTGAGTTACGAGAACTTGAGAACTCCCCTAGCCCAATAATAATGTGACACATAACCTACTCAAGATTATTATAATAAAGGGCATTTTAGTCAAATACCACCTACCCCACCCCACCCCACCCCACTACCCTTTTAAATAATAATCATAATAATACAACCACAACCAAATCAGATCTCTCTCTCACACAAAATACACACCTCTTCTTCTCTCTCTCTCTTCTTCTCTCTCTCTCTCTCGTGTCCCTTCTCTCTTTAAAAGCAGAAAAACACCATTGAAACGATCTGAAACGATGGTGGTTTTGTGTTCCGTCTTCTCTCTCTCTCTATCGCGTCCCTACGGTGGTTTTCGATCTGAAACGATGGTGGTTTTCGATGGGTTTCAACAAACAGATCTGAAACGATCTGAATGGTGGTGGGTTTTAGGGATCTGTGGTGGGTTTTTCGATGGTGGGGTTGTGGTGACGGGGGGAGGGGCTATGGTGTTCGAATAGGTGGTTGAGGGGATGATGGTTCATGGATCTGATGGGTTTTGGAGGTGGATCTGATGGGTTTTGATGGGGTTTGGAGGTGGATCTGATGGGTTTTGATGGGGTTTGGAGGTGGATCTGATGGGTTTCGTGGTGTTTGATGGTGTTCCGGTGGTGTTCCGGTGGTATTTACACTAGTGGTCGTCCGTGGTGTTTGAAGGCACGAAGACGAAGGTACGACAGGTATTAGTTATTATTATTATTATTATTATTATTATTATTATTATTATTAAATTTTATTATTATTATTATTTTTCTGTTATTATTAATATTATTATTTATGTTATTATTATTAATATTTTTTATTATTTTCTGTTATTATTTATTTTTATTATTTATGTTATTATTATTATTATTTCTGATTTTATTTTTGTGCATTAGTGTAAAATTATTAATATTAATTTTTTGGTTTTTGTCAGGAGATGCTGTGAAGATATGATGATGTAATAACACCAGTGTAAATATGAAACGTGTAGATGTTTGAGGTATAGATCTTTTGTAGTTTTGGGTTTTTTACACTCATGTATTTTTTTTCCTGTTTGAGGTGTAGGTTGTGTATTTTTTTTTGGTGAACAAGATTTTTTTGTAGAGGTAGTTTTTAGATGTAGGTTGCATATTTTTTATGGTGTAACTATGTATTTACGTTGGTGTTTTTGAATATATAGATCCTTTTGGTTGTTTTTACAGTGGTGTAATTCGAATGTATAGATGTTTTTGTTGATGTTTTGGGGCATTTTTGCAGTGGTGTAATTCCAATGTATAGATGTTTTTGGTGGTAGATGTTTTTCGTTGGTTTTTACACTGGTGTAAATAATTATACCCGGGTATTTCATGGTAGATTTACACATGTGTAAATAATTACACCTGTGTAAATAATCGTCGTCATAGTCATCTGAATATTTGTTATAAAAAAATATAATATTATATTAATTATTTCTCTTTCATAATATTATATTAATTATTTCTCTTTCATGGTGTTTTTACCAAAACACCCCTTGATGTACTTTATTGTATTAAAATATTCATAATATCAATTAAGTTGCATGTGATGACAAAACTTTTCAAGATTTTAATCTCAACCATTGGATTGAGAAGATCAAAGGTCCACAAGAGTTCCTATGGTTCTCTCAACTCATGGTGGTTTTCAAAGTATCCTAACCCTATATATATATATATATATATATATATATATATATATATATATATATATATATATATATATATATATATATAGGGCTAGGATACTTTGAGAACTCGATGAGCTGTGAGAACTCGTGAGAACTCGACGTAAAATGCGAAAAAAAATTTTGCACACTCGTATAAAAACACGTAACCCCGCTGTAAAAAAATAAAAAAAATACATTAATTTATGCCAAATTACACCGGTGCAAGGGATTTTTATCCAAGTATAAGCATATTAATATTTTATTCATTATTTTATTGTTGATTAATTATGGAGCACATATTCATTTTTTATTAAAAAAAGTATGTGGTTATAAAGTGAGTTCCTATGGTTCTCACAACTCATAGGAGTTCCCAAAATATCCGGATCCTATATATATATATATATATATATATATTAAAGTAGCTTATATTTCGGGATAAACAAAGTTAATATTAAGACAAATTATGGGTATGTTTAGCAAGGAACTTTTAAGAACTTTTATAAGCTTCAAGTTTTTAAGAAAAAACTCTTAATAAAAAAACCTTGTTTAGTTGAACGAGCTTGAAGTCTTTAGGTTAGAAGAAAAACTCTATATTGAAACGCTACTAGTACTAGCGTTTAAGAAAAAGCTCCGACTAGCTACAAACTTTAATGAGAATGACACAAATACCCATTCTATTATAAACAAATAAAAAATAAAAAAAACATGCATACAAGCTTTTAGTTAATGCCCATTTTGGTCATTTTATAAATCTTATTAAAAGCTCCAGCTATTATGTCAAACACCAAAATATATTTAAAAAGCTACAGGTACCAGGTGCCAGCCACCAGCTAGTTTTGCCAAACATACCCAATGTGTTACGATGTATCATATAAATTAATATACTATGATATGAAAAAACAATTTTAATCATGTGAATAATTATGAAAATTTATATTAAAGAGAAAATGTATGTTTGGATGAATTGCAAATGCGGTATCTACCATTGCATGACGTAATTGAGGCGATGGTTTTAAAAGATGAAACTTTTTTTATCAATAAAATATTAAATGGTTTATAATAAGCGAGAATATAAAAAAATAGTTAAGAAAAATAAATATTAAATAAATAATAAAAACCATTTAATGTTGAAAATAAGTTCATAAATAAACTTCAGGTGAAACCAGTGTTCTCATAATTTTCTATGCACTTGTAAATAACTTTTTTTTTCTTTGAATTTCATTCACCAACACGAGTTTTATCATCCAGTGTTACCTCAGAGAATGTTAAGCCCCACACCGATGCCAGCGTAAACCCTATTAGGATAACATAGTTTGTCCGGATATCAGATATGAGCTGACGGGTCTGTCAAAAGACGGGTGTGATCTATTTATCCGTATAAAAAAATACGAAGGAAACTCATCGTTCAAACAAAATTGAGAAAAACTAATATTTATTTAATTATGTATTAATGATTCTTACATGTATTTTTAGAAAATAATTAATAAATATGTTATTTTTTATCCAACCTCTTTCCTTATGTCACACCATCCAGAAGCCATATATTTTGTTGATATTTATATATACATACATATTAAAAAATAATTTAAAGCTTTACACTACAAATACCATAACATAGGATGCTGATGTTCGTATACTATACTAGTTTATTATGCTCTCCCTCCCTCTCATGATTCGGATTTCAGAATAATCTTTTTAATTGTAGAAGGAAAAGTATAGCATCGCATGATAAATTACAATCCATTCTAATACATTGAGAACTTATTCTGGATTCTTAAACTTTTTCTTAATTTTACTTGAATCATCATTCGAGTGTTCAATTGTTAAATTTTCATGTAACATATAAATATATTCCCATGTGTTAGGAAATGTGTATGTGATTTTTAACACATAAAATAGCTCTAGCTTTGCATACAAAGTCTGAGGAGTAATCTCGATTACACTTATCTGTATGCTATCAAAATTGATTTTATACAAAGTACAAGTAAAATAGCATTTTTTTTTTTTGGAAAAAAAGTAAAATAGCATATGATACGTAATTTTAAATGAATGATTAGGGCGGCCTAATTAACGGTTATTAGTGTATAAATCGCATTTAAAATTTTCAGGTAATATATACTAGCTATCGTGTTCACAATAGTCAAGTCGTTTTGAGTATAGATTATGAAAAACCACATATAACAAGACGAACTTCAGTGATATTACACTTAATATTTAAACTTTTAAATTTAAATTTTTAATTGATTTTTTTAGCATTTAAAAATTTGATCACAAAATAATTTGATGGGGTCATATAACACCTAGATGCAAGTCATGTACCTAAAAGAAGTCAACATCAACAACCTCATCTCGAAAAGATTATGTTGTGTACTTTATTGGGTACACATTAGTTTCCATGAATCTTCACTCTTGCTATACCCATACTTCTTCAATACCATCAAGGTTGTATGAAATTTTGAAATAGATATTTGATTAAATATGTACGGATATAAATTCCTCAACTAGTGGTCATGTTGTTATGGTGGTTGTGAAATGGGGCATGAAGCTCGTGCCAGCTCAACGTGTGGGGCGTGAAACATGCTAGTGTGTGGCGAGCGCAAGGGTGGAATGAGACTTTGAAGCTAAATAAACAAAATTTAATTAATTTTTTTTTATTTTATATAAATCAACAATGTTACATTAAAAAGATTACAAATAAATCATCAAACTTAGCTCCTTTCAAACTTCAAAATCTTTTCTAACATTTTTATAATACCTTTTTCACTTTTCTAACATTCCTCACCGCAATTAACAACAATATCTAGCGCTCCACACTAACAAATACACTTTTGACAAATTGCACATACCATTAACGAACCAAACACCATCCACACTTAATTGGGTTCCAGACACACAATTGGTACCCAATATCTTTGCCCGACAACAACCCTTACCCAAAATTCTTACCAAAACACAACGTTCACCGGAAAAATAGGTCACACAAAAGAAATAACCCGCCAGAACATCTGGTTTTGGTTCCAATGGTATAGTATGAAAAACCACACAATGGATGATGGAATGAAGAAGTGGCATTAGCTTGCACATGGGTGGACATGTCCGAGGACAACAAGAATGCTAATGTTTATATTTACTAATCTTTATTTTTATTATATTATTATTTTTATTAATAATCTTAATTTTTTATTCATTATATAGAATAATAAAAAGCACTCGATTTTTAGAGATGTGTTCAGGCAAATTATTTAACACCATGGGCCAAGGAGTATACCGTACAAACATGATTAAAAAAAACGGATGGAGATTCATCGAAGAGTTGGATTGTTTGGTAACCACTACTACAAAAGTTTACTCAACTAGCCAAGTGGCTCAAATGATCTCGTTTTTTATAACATTTAATGCGATAAACATTACAATGATACGAGAATTTCATTTACTCAAAGACCGGTTTGGGATGTGTTGGGACTATCAACAAAGTGGTCCCTCGTTTCGTTGGCAGCTCAATCGTCAAAACGAAGAAAAAAAAACACCTTCTTGTTCCAATGTAGCTTGGATACCCGTGCACAAATCGATCTCAACAACACCAATGACGAGTAAAACAACCTCTACCGATGGTAAATTTAAAGAAAGTATGGAAAAATTCTCGACGAGGGACTTGACATCTTCCACAATTCTATCAATCGAGATCATTTTATTAGCGAAAATCATATATTTATTGTATCATTACTAGTAAAAACAATACGAATTATACATTAAACAATACGCATATCTAAAGCAAAAACGGAATGTACCATGTAAAAACAATACGAAAATCATATCTTTTATTGTTTGTTTTCCTTCCTTTTGGCCTTCCCTTAGACCTTGAAGCAGCTGCTAATGTACCTTCACCCCCCTTTGGCTGTGAACATTTTCTGATATTGTGTCCACTTTGTTTGCAATTGCTACAAGTCATCAGAACTCCATGTTTTGTCAACTTACCTGGGAACAAACATACATAAACAAACATACATACATAAACCATCAGAATACATTAACAAACATTACCTGTTTTTTTAGAGGTCTCATGTGAATCATTCTTTGGTCTTCCAGGTTGTGTGTATGATATGCTTAGACCTAGATTGCACTAGGGTTCCATTGAAGGTTTCAGCTATGTTATTGACTATCACATCACAACATATATGGTTCTTAAGAAAGCACCTTACAAAACAGTTTTTGTCTTGTTTCAAGAAATCAGTTGTTGCCTTGTCATCAATTTCTTTCATTTCCCTAATAGCATCCTTGAAGTCAGCTACATTGTATAATCTGCATGCCTTCCAAAACACTTCCTTTAAGTCATCACCCTTATGATTCTTATTCCAGTTGGCATAAATGTGCCTTGCACAGTTTCTGTGCTCAGTATTTTCCCACCACCTTGCAACACCATTTAGTAATCCCTGTTACATTTTACAAGTTAGATTATATATAAGAAATAATAAACTTATGAATAGGTCACAGGGTTACCTTTTGTTTATCAGATATGAGGGTCCAGTGTTTGCCACTATCATTAACCTCAAGAGCTTTTCTTAATTCATATATAAACCAATCCCATGAATCATTGTTCTCACCTTCCACTACTGCCCAGGCCACAGGGTACATTTGATTGTTAGCATCTCTTCCAATGGCAGCTAACAACATGCCACCTAGAAAGGTTTTAAGGAAACAACCATCCAAGCATAATACCTTCCTACAACCTGCCAGAAATCCTTTCTTAACCCCATCAAAACAAACAAAAAGCCTAAAAAAAGTTTTCAAGTTAGATTCTGGATCCATGTTATGGTACCGAGGTGGGGCAGTTACCAAAATGTTGATGTTGGATTTGCAGCTTTTAAAGCTTCCAAGTAGGACCCAATTTTGTTGTAATGCTCTCTCATTGACCCATGAAGCTTCCTATGTGCATATTTGGCCTTGTAGGCCAGCCACTTAGTAATGAGGACCTTATACTTCTGTTTAAATGCAAGCTGGATATCCTTAGCACCCCACTGTGGATTAGTTTTAAAGATTGGTAAGAACTCTTTACTTAAAAAAGTGGCAGTTAGTTGTCTATTCTTGTTCATGTTTCTCTGGCAATTATGTTTTTTCATCACAGTTTTAACCATATAGCAACTTTTTACCTTATGATATGAACACCAAAGCTTAAAAGAACAATCCTTTACACAATTCACACCTACATGCCCCTTTCTGTTATTGTTACTTGATGAAATCACAAGATTTCTACCTTTTGCTACTGCATACCTTTTAACAGCATCCGTAAAAGCATCTCTAGTGGGAAACCTTATCCCAACAACCCATGTAAACTTACTCCAATCAGTCTTGTCATTTACAACTGGAACACGTTCTCTGTACTTCTTCCCTCTGATATCATCATCTTCACTTTCCCAGGGGTTTGCACATCACCATCTGAATCATCATAACTGTTATCTGCTTCCACAAGATCTTTACCTACTGCATCATCAGGTTGTTTTAGACACTGCTCAAGTATAATTTTTTTTTCAGCATCTTTTTCAGTAGCCCTCTTTAACATAGCTACTGAAGATCTCCACTCATCATCATCTTGGTCAGAACCATCAGCATCACCTAACAACTCAACTTTATAAGTTTCATCATTTGAATCATCATCTTCTGAACCCTCTAAATCAGAACCCTCATCTGACCTAACAATATTTACCTCCTCATCTGACCCAACAATATCATCTAACCCAACAATATTTATCTCCTCATCAGAACCTTCTTCATTAACCTTTTCTACAGTTGGTGGTGGTGGTAGAACAGTTGGTGGTGGTGGTGGTGGTGTTGGTGTTGGTGGTCTATCTGGTGATGCAACTCTTCTAGTTGCTGTAGACTTAGTATACCCTCTTGATAGTGATCTAATTAGTGATTCATCTATTGTAGCTAAAGGCCCACTAACTGGTGACCTAGCTTGTTTCCTAGCTGCAAGCTTTATGTACCTAACATATGAACTACCAGGAGGACTCAAACAACCTTGGGATGAAGAGCAACCAACCAATCAAGTGGGGGCTATTGGGCTTCATATTGGGTTGGACCTCATTCTCATCAATGGGTTGTTGCTAGACTCTCCTACATGGTTATCTGGTTTCTTAATCAGACCCATTTGAACATATACCATAAAGCTTTCATCTTGACCAAGTAATGAGGCCATTTCAGGCACATCATTATCACTAACCAAACGTTTCAAACCACCATAACGTGGTATACGACAGTACATGTGAAAATCTTTGGATTCATATGAACCATATTCTTGTGCATAATCTACTAGCTCAAAAAACGAAACTTTATCAACATCTAACCCTAATATTTTTTATTTCCCCCCAACATACCTTCCAATCAGAGTACCAAGTTCAAGTGTGCCATTAATCCAGAGATGGACGTTGATGGTATCTTCCCCCATTTGATTTTGATCGACGATCAGCTTCTTCTTCGTTGCTTCGTTGCAGAGGATTAGGGTTTGTTAGGTTGTGAAAGTCTGATTTGAGAGTGAGTGTGTGTCAGTGATGTTGGAGTGTTATGAACTGATCATCGATGTCCTTGTTTTTTAAATACAAATTTTTCCACGTCATCAGCCTTATAAACAAACTTATGCCATGTATGAAAGCCAACTCATCAGCCACGTAAGCAGGGGTTAACGATGTTAAGCTTCTGTTAGTGAAGGTCCATTATATTCCAATTTTTAGAAAGTTGGAAACAATATTGGTGATTTTCGTAGTTGGGACTGTTATTGGCCAATAGTGAATAGTTGGGATTATTTATTTCCATTTTTCCTAAAAAGATTACACATAAATCATTCCTTTCAAACTTAAAAATCTCTTCTAACATTTTTATAATTCCTTTTCCACTTTTCCAACATTCCTTACCGCAATTAACAACAATATCTAGCGCCCCATACTAACAAAGACACTTTTGACAAATGGCACATACCATTAACGAACCAAACACCATCCACACTTAACTGGTTCCAGACACACAGTTGGTACCCAATATCCTTGCCCGACAACAACCATTACCCAAAATTCTTACCAAAACACAACTTTCACCAGAAAAATAGGGGTCACACAAAAGAAACAACCTGCCAGAACATCTGGTTTTGGTTTCAATGGCATAGTATGAAAAAGTGTGTTACGATGGAATGAAGAAGTGGCATTATCTTGCGCATGGGTGGACATGCCCGAGGACAACAAGAATGCTAATGTTTATATTTACTAATCTTTATTTTTATTATATTGTTATTTTTATTAATAATCTTTATTTTTTATTCATTATACATAATAATAAAAAGCACTCGATTTTTAGAGATGCGTTCAGGCAAAGTTATTTAACACCATGGGCCAAGGAGTATACGGTACAAACATGATTTCGAAAAAAAAGGATGGAGATTCATCGAAGCATTGGATTGTTTGGTAACCACTGCAACAAAAGTTTACTCAACCAACCAAGTGGCTCAAACGATCTCATTTTTTATAAAATTTATTGCGATAAACATTACGATGATATAAGTATCTCAAAGACCGGTTTGGGATGTGTTGGGACTATCAACAAAGCGGGCCCTAGTTTCGTTGACGGCTCAACCATTAACGATAAAAAAAAAACATCTTCTTGTTCCAATGTAGCTCGGATACCCGTGCACCAATCGATCTCAACAACACCAATGACGAGTTAGAACAACCTCAACAGATGGTAAATTTAAAGAAGGTATGGAAAAATTAACGACGAGGGACTTGATATCTTCCAGAATTCTATCAATCGAGATCATTTTATTAGCGAAAATCATATGTTTTATTCTATCACTACTAGCTAGTTTACGAATTATACTTTAAACAATACGCATATCTAAAACAAAAACAGAATGTACCATGTAAAATGATACAATAAAAGTTGCATTGAAATATCCAAGAACCCCTCTCCCGACAGGTTAATCTTATTAAATAATAATCAAAGTTTGAAACAAAACATGTACTGTATTTTTTATTACCTTTGTCTAGAAATGAAACACTCTTTTGCTTCTTATAGAATTATACTGTCATCCACCTGAATATTTAAATACATTTATAGTTTCAGAGTTTGTTCGTACATATTTATTACCTAAGAAGATATTAATAATACATATTCATCGAATTGAATATACAACTATGGAGTTATTTCAATTTAGTAAAAAAAAATTATAGTAGACATGTCATCAAAATATTAATGTTTTTATTGATGTCATAGTATTCATAAAATAACAAAATGCTCACAAATTTTAAACCTAGTCACTTTTAGTGTTATAAAATAATGACGATAAAGTCTACTCAAATGCAAGTTAACTACTAACTAGTCTAAAAAAAATTGTATTTTCAATCTTGAAAATGCTATTATGTCATTTTATAAAATGAAATAGAAACGAGAAATTATATTCATAAATATAATAACGTACTATCAATAGCATATTATATTTTAAAAATAATATAAATTAGTTGTTTTTCTTTTATTATTCTAATGGTTAAGTGTGTGAAATAGGAAGGTGAAAGGAAATATGAGGGTGTTGTACGGATTGACCATACATTGATTCATGCACATGCCAACTATACGGAATCGCATCTTACGTACACATTAGCAATCCAAACTATATCAGGGAATATATGCAATTTTTTTTCATTAATTTCACTAAACAAATATAATTTCATAGTATATAATTATAGGTTCTAGTTATCCTACAAACTCTAATAAAAATGAGAAGAGTTATAATATGACACATAGCAAACTTAGGTTAATACTTTTTTAAACATATACATCTACCTTAGCAAAACATTTTAGATAATGTACTTAACTGGGTCAGTTGAGTCGGTTCATTGATTCGGGGAATCATCGGGAGTTGGTTCATACTTGCATAGTGTCTACAATTGTCCATAATTCAATGGTTCGAGGAATCATTGGGAAAACACACACGTACACCAAGTCTTAAGTCCCGTTGTTGGTGAAAATATAACTTATCAAGTATTACATGTTCTACGATCAGTTAACAACTTGTGAATGCATGATTATGTGATTTGATATGTTAATGTATGTTAAAATGCCATTTTAGGGTCGTAGGTGTGAATGAGCAGTTGAGACTTCCCATTCGCATGGTAAGATATGTGAATGGGAAGTTGGGAACCCCATTCGCACGCTGATCAACCCATTTGCACACTTAACCGTGCGAATGGGAGCAGAGTATAAATATATCTCTTTGTCTCATTCTCATAATTTTACAACCCGAACTCGCTCCCAAGTACTCTCTCTAAAACCCCAACCTGTAGAAACGAGTTTTTGCCATTCTTTCTTAGATCTTACAGCTAAAACAAGTTTTATATCAATATCATGTGAAGATTCAAGGTGTGTTAATAATCTAAACTCTTTTCAATACATTTTATACATTTATGACAAACCCTAAGTGTCCAAATCTGATTTCTAAGTGTTTTCTTAAATAAAACCATTTCTAACATCTTTCTAAACTAGATCTAGACCTAAACAATGGATTTCTTCATAAAAACCTATGTTTAAATGATGTTGGTGACCATATCTTTTGGGTTTATGTGTTATGTGGAATTGAATGATGTTGAGATGATTATGGGTTGTTTAGGAGCATGGTTAGAGACTGTATGTGTGATTATTGATTGTTTTATGAACTTTTACCCATTTTGGGGGTTTATGTTATAAGTCTAGGGTTTGAAACATGAATATGATGATGATAACATGATTAGGGGTTCATTTAGGGAGGTTAATATGTGATTAATAATCTGGAAATAATGTTGTTTGGATACATTCCATTTTAGGTAAATTTCTCATACACTTGATGTGACATCTCCATAATTTGCTATTTTGGGTAATGTGTGGTTTGGTATGTAAAACAAACATGATAATGACTGAATGCAGTGTAGTAACATGTGGTTAGGATAGATAAGAGTGACTACCGTGTTTGGTTGTGTTTTATGAAGTTTTCAATTGGCTTTAAAGGGTTTATGTTCGTCAAAATAGCTTAACAATTGTGCAGGTACAAATGGAAACCCATTCGCATGGTCGACCATGCGAATGGGAGGAAAGTCTTCCCATTTGTATGATCAACTATGCGAATGAGAGAAACCAAAACCCATTCGCACCCCAGCAACTCATTCTTACCAAAGGTCAATTCTGTTGATGTGAATGACTAAATTAAAAACCCATTCGCGTAGACAATGTGTGCGAATGAGATTGGAAATATCCCATTCGCACTAACGTAGAAAATTGTGAATCTTTGATATAAACAAAGTGTTTTACGTGCCTTACTTGTATGTTAACTGTATATATATACTTGCTGAGCTGATATAACGGGTTACCAACGGGATGTCGAGTCTTGTGTGGCCGTGTCAAACATTCTGTTGGGTCTGCTAACCTGGAGAAGAACAGATGATTGGAAAGCCAAAATATACTACACAATTGATCCTTAATAAGAACAACATTTACAAGTTACTTCTCCCAAAAGACTGTTGACCCTAATATCCGCTGTACCGTAACAACTATTGGAACAACTGCTGCTTGCAAAGGTCTGATGAATAACAACTGCTAGAGAACAACTGCTGATCAAAGGTCTGATGAAGAAAAACTGTTGATCTAAGTACTGAAGACTAAAGGTCTGTTGGAGCCAACAACACTTAGGCTCCAACAGACGTTACAAGACCATCAGAAGTTTCCTATCAGCTGTTTGCCTATCAGAGGTTTCTATGTAACAGTATTTGTGTCATCAGATGTTTTATGTTGTTATTATGTTAGAGGTCACTATCTTAAGTGATGTCAGCCTAGGTCATGAGTGATTTAAATTGTCTATAAATAGAACAGTGCATGTACTGTTCTATTTGATCACTCAAAACATTCTCTTAGACAAACTTACACGAGTGATCAGGCTGAGGGGGAGTAATTGTAATCGTTTGTAATCATTTAGTTATATGAAAGCTTTCGATTCAAATACAATTATTCTCTTGTTTTGATTTACAATTTATCATTCCGCTGCACTTTCCATTTATAGTTTACTTCTTTCATTACTCATACTACTTAAACAATCAAAACAATCAAACTCAGATCCTAACAATTGGTATCAGAGCTTGGTTAATTAAATTCGATCTAACCAATCGATTTAATATAACAGATCAGCTCACAATTATTGATATCGTTTGTTTGTCGGATTGAAAACAGAGTAATAGTTTATTTTCGTTTCAACCGTTTTTAAACAGACTTTGTTTTAGAAACAATCAGAGAATGGCTTCAATCAATCACGATCCACGTAACACTGGCACGAAGAACAAGCCACCGATGCTTGTCAGATCTGAATACAATATCTGGCAACGTCGGATGAGCCATGTTCTAGCTCAACAGAACACTAGGTGCTGGAATTTGGTTATCTTCAGACCACATGTTCCGATGGTGCCGAGTACCGATGATCCCAATGTTCAAGAGCCTAAGAAACTTGAAAACTATTCCGACCAGGATTTTCAGAAAATTGAGTTAGATGCCAAGGCCTTCAGTATTGTGGCCATGGCTCTACCCAATGATATCTATGCTGGGCTGTTACACTGTAACAGTGCAAAGGAGTTGTGGGATGCATCGAAAGAACAATTTGGTGGGACTGAAGAGGTTATTGAAAACAACCGTGAAATACTTAACCAACAATATGAAACATTCAGTCATGAAAAGGGAGAGTCATTAACTCAACAATTTGAGAGGTTTAACGGTCTCATTAGTGAACTAAAAGTGGTTGGTCTAACTTACCCTAATTCAACCTTGAACCATAGCTTTTTAAGATTATTACTAGACAAATGGGACACTTTTGCTATAGTTATGAGAAACTCAATTGGATTTAAGGACCTATCACTGACCCAGCTTCATGGTAAGCTCTTGACATATGAGAGAGAGCTTAACCAGAAAAAGAAGCTCTAGGACTCCGGAAAAGTGTCTAATGATTATGTATTTGGTAATACAATACTTTTGGGTTATGATGAGGTGCCTGGTAACAATAAGGATCAGAGTTATGATCATTTCATTGACAAAACTTCAGGTTTTAACTCAGGTTTTAACTCTGATTCTTATTCACCAAACTATGCTTTTACAGCAAGTAGTTGTGATATCCAGGCATGTGATAACATATCCTTTGAGTATGATGACCTAAAGTACTTTGACCTTGATGATTTGGAAGAAATGGACATTATGCACCAATTGGCTCTGCTTAGTGTAAGAACTAACAATTTTTACAAGAAAACTGGCAGAAGATTTCCAGGGTTGACTAGCAGGTCAAAGGTGGGGTTGGATAAAGAAAAGATTAAGTGTTATAAATGTCACATACTTGGTCATTTTGCTAGGGAATGTAGGAGTCAACATGGTACACCTTTGATTACCTATCCAAATCAAAGGCCACAGACCAACACTTATCAGGTTTCCCATAATACCCCTGGACAAAATGTGCAAAACACCGCTCATTTTGCACAGTCCTCAAACACTGTTCCTGTCCAGTATGTCCAAACCACTGTTCCTCAGATTCACTATGTGCAAACCCTTGTTGCTTAGGCACAAGTGCCAATGACTGCTGCTCCACCCTCTGTTCCTGCAGAGACCAGTCAACAGAGTTTCTTCACACGAGGCTTTGTTGATTGGAGCAGTCTACCAGATGAGTTAACAGATGAAAATTTTGCTCTTGTAGCTAAAGCTGAAAATGAACCAGAAAATTTCTGTTTCATGGCTATGGTTGAAGAAGTTGAATCCGAGGATGTGTTAACTGAATCTGATATTGTGACTGATGATATTATTGATGAAGTAGTTGCAGATAAAAAATATGAAGAAGAGATTGTGAATCTCTCAGATCCCTGGGGTGCATCTGATGATTGTGAGTGCAAGGGTGATTGTGCATTGATGGCTGCTGCTAAGGTATCTCCTCAAATCCTAAAAGATCTGTGTTCAGACAAATGTGTAATAGCATTTTCTAACATTAAAGAGGTGATTGAAAACCTTAGGAAGAAAATTTTAGATGATGAAGTTCAATTTGAAAAACTTTCAAAAGAGTTAAAATCAAAATTGACTGAAAACAATCTGAAATCAACAACTTAAAACATGAAGCAACTATAACCAAAGACCAGCTCCAAACTATGATAACTAAATATCATAGTTCTAAAAAGGAGCTTGAGGCCACCCAAGTTGAATGTGAAAAATGGGTGGAATCATGTAAAGGTTTTGAGATGCTCCTCAACAAACAAACCAAAAGTCATTTGATGTTTGGTTTTGGTTTTGGTTTTGGTTTTGGAACCACTGCTCCAGCTTTAGAAAACACTGACAAAAGGAAACAAAAGTTAGTTGAGGTAGTACCAACTAATTTGGAGGGTCAAGAGATTAAAATCGCTGAACCTAATGGCAAGAAAATTGTTCTTAAAAAGCTAGAAGGTTCCTCATCATTCACTGAACTTGAAAATATGAATTTAAACCTACTTGGTCTGATGAGTGTGGTACTCTTGAGAACTTCAAACCAGTGGACTTCAAAACCCCTAATGGTAAGAAAGCACCACAGGCAAAGGTCATTCCCTTGACAGACCTTCCAGCAGATGATCAAACATCTGTTGAAAAGAAGGCTGAAAAAGGGAAAAAGAAAGAAAAGTCTGTCCACTTGTGTTGTGATTTCTGTGAAAAGAAGAATCATGTTACTAAAAACTGTTTTCTTCTAAAAGCATATGATATCAACAAAGGAACAAGTGTGTGTGATTCTAAGACCACATGCTCAATATGTGGTAAAAAGAATCACAAAACCAAAGAGTGTATGTATCTCAAAAATTTTGATGTCAAAATACAAGAGTACAAGGCTAAAACTCTTGCAAGTCAGGTGGTGAGTACTTCAAAACGAAAGCCCAAACAGACTTATGTTCCAGCCCAAACATCTGTTACCAAAAGTCTTGAAACATCTGCTTCCAGGGATGTTCAAGTAACAGATGCTCCACCCACCAACAAGTACCCAAGAGGATATGGACAACCACCTTGTCATAGTCTGTCACATGTTTATGATGAACCCAAGAGGCCTTCTAAACCAAGAGTGAACAGAAATCCCTATGGTTACTATCATCTGGCAGGAAGTGATCAAACATCTATTGCACCAAGTGTTGACATCCAAGCACTGGCAAATGGTCAGCAACAGTTGTTGAACTTGGTCCAAAAACTAGTTCAAACCACTGATCATCTTCCTAAGCTTGAGGCTGAAAAGTCTGTGGACCCATCCAAAGCCAATTTGGCTTTGGACACTAACCAAAACTAATCCATTATTGATGTGAAGGGAGCTTCTGCTTGCCTAGATAGTCTTTGGTATGTAGATAGTGGAGGCTCCAGGCACATGACAGGATGTAGAGCCCTTCTTCTTGACTTCTTAGCTCATGGAGGGGGTGAAATATCCTTTGGTAATGATTCAAAAGGTAAGGTGTTGGGTTCAGGGACTGTTTAAGCTGGGAAACTCAAGTTTGAGAATGTCAATCTTATTGATAATCTTAAATTTAATCTTCTTAGTGTATCATAAATGAGTGACAAAGGGTATGGCTCATTCTTCACTAAGAAAACTTGTAAGATTATTGGGTCAGAAGTGGTGAAAAAGATTGATACCATCATTGGTGAGAGCAAAGCACAACTTGTTGCTCATAGGAGTGGCAATGTGTATGTAGTTGATATGTTGAAGGACAATCCTATGGCAAATGTCTGTCTGTTTTCTGCTGCTTCCACTAAAGAGACAAAATTGTGGCATAGGAGATTGGGTCACACCAACCTTCAAACTATCAACTCACTCTCCAAACAAAGCCTTGTAAGAGGTATACCATCAAAAGAATTCAAATGTGATGAGCATTGTGTTTCCTGCTTAAAAGGGAAACAACATAAAAGCTCTTACAAATCCATTGATGAGTCCAAAACAAGTCAATGTCTTCAATTGTTGCACATGGACTTGTTTGGCTCAGTTAAAATCATGAGTCTAACAAGAAAAAGATTTTGTCTTGTCATAGTTGATGATTTTTCTAGGTTTACATGGACTTACTTTTTACACTCTAAGGATGAGACTGCAGGTATCTTGAAGGACTTTGTCACCAAAGTTAAAAACAATATGACTTTCCAGTAAAAGTCTTTACAAGTGACAATGGAACAGCGTTTAAAAGTAAGGAGTTGGATGACATCTGTGTGTCAAAAGGAATTGTGAGGCAGTATAGCATTCCAAGAACACCAGAACAAAATGGGGTGGTTGAGAGGAAAAATAGAACTCTCATTGAGGCTGCAAGAACCATGCTAGAAGATTCTGGTTTGCCATTGTCCTTCTGGGCAAAAGCTGTAAACACTGCTTGCTATGTTCAAAACAGAGTTTTAATCAACCCAAGACATCAAAAGATAGCTTATGAAATTCTGTTCAAAATCAAACCATTAATCTCATTTTTCAAAATCTTTGGCTGTCCATGTTTCATTTTAAATCTTAAAGATTCCATTTCAAAATTTGCAGCCAAAGTAGATTGTGGTTATTTTATGGGATATTCTTCTACTGCCAAGGCCTACAAAGTGTTTAACACAAGGACCAGGACAATAGAAGAAACTCTGAATGTAAAGTTCAATGAACTTTCATCCTTAAAAATACCAGCAAATCCTGTGTTGGGCCTGCTGACTTGGAGAAGAACAGATGATTGAAAAGCCAAAATATACTAACAGTTGATCCATATTAATAAACAACATTTACAACATACTCTTCCTAATAGACTGTTGACCCTAACAACTGTTCTACCCAAACAACTGCTGTGACAACTGCTGCTACAAAGGACTGCTGGATAACTACTGATAGAGAACAACTGCTGACTAAAGGTCTGATGAAGAACAACTGTTGATCAAGTGCTGAAGACTAAAGGTCTATTGGAGCCAACAACATTTAGGCTCCAACAGATGATACAAGACCATCAGAGTTTTCCTCAACAACAGTTTACCTTATAGTGTTTTACAATGTAACAGTAGTTTGTATATAGCAGATGTTTTATGTTGTTATTCTGTTAGAGGTCACTGTCTTAGGTGACGTCAGCTTATATCATCAGTGGTTTAGATTTGTCTATAAATAGAACAGTGCTTGTACTGTTCTATTGATCACTCACAACATTCTCTCAGACAAACAATCACAGAGTGATAAGGCTGAGGGGGAGTACTTGTACAATTGACTGTAATCATTCAATATAATGAAAGAATTCGATTAGAAAACATTTACTCTCTTGTTTTGAATATAGTCTATTATTACGCTGCACTTTCCATTTATATTCACTTCATTCTTCTCATCTTTACTTAAACATATCAAAACAATCAAACTCAGATCCTAACAATTAATATCAGAGATTGGTCAATTAAATTCGATGTAATCAATCAATTTAATATAAACAGATCAGCTCACAATTTTTGATATCGTTTGTTTGTCGGATTGAAAACAGAGTAATAGTTTATTTTCGATTCAACCGTTTGTAAACAGACTTTGTTTTCGAAAAATCAGAGAATGGCTTCAATCAATCACGATCTACACAACACTGGCACGAACAACAAGCCACCGATGTTTGTCAGATCTGAATACAATATCTGGCAACGTCGGATGAACCATGTTCTAGCTCAACAGAACACTGGGTGTTGGAAGTCGGTTATCTTCGGACCACATGTTCCGATGGTGCCGAGTACTGAAGATCCCAAGGTTCAGGAGCCTAAGAAACTTAAAAACTGCTCCGACCAGGATTTTCAGAAAATTGAGTTAGATGCTAAGGCCTTTAGTATTGTGGCCATGGCTCTACCCAATGATATATATGCTGGGCTGTTACATTGTAATAGTGCAAAGGAGTTGTGGGATGCACTTAAAGAACAATTTGGTGGGACTGAAGAGGTTATTGAAAACAACCGTGAAATCATTAACCAACAATATGAAACATTCAGTCATGTTAAGGGAGAGTCATTAACTCAACAATTTGAGAGGTTTAACTGTCTCATTAGTGAACTAAAACTGGTTGGTCTAACTTACCCTCATTCAACTTTGAACCATAGGTTTTTAAGATCACTACCATATAAATGGGACACTATTACTATAGTTATGAGAAACTAAATTGGATTCAAGGACCTATCACTGACCCAGCTTCATGGTAAGCTCTTGACCTATGAGAGAGAGCTTAACCAGAAAAAGAAGCTCCAGGACTCTGGAAAAGTGTCTAATGATTATGTATTTGGTAATACAATACTTTTGGGTCATGATGAGGTGCCTGGTAACAATAAGGATCAGAGTTATGATCATTTCATTGACATAACTTCAGGTTTTAACTCAGGTTTTAACTCTGATTCTTATTCACCAAACTATGCTTTTACAGCAAGTAGTTGTGATATCCAGGCATGTGATAACATATCCTTTGAGTATGATGACCTAAAGTACTTTGACCCTGATGATTTGGAGGAAATGGACATTATGCAACAATTGGCTATGCTTAGTGTAAGAACTAACAATTTTTACAAGAAAACTGGCAGAAGATTTCCAGGGTTGACTGGCAGGTCAAAGTGGGGTTGGATAAATAAAAGATTAAGTGTTATAAATGTCACATACTTGGTCATTTTGCTAGGGAATGTAGGAGTCAACATGGTACACCTATGATTACCTATCCAAATCAAAGGCCACAGACCAACACTTACCAAAATTCTTATAATACCCCTGGATCAAATGTGCAAAACACTGCTCATTTTGCACAGTCTTCAAACACTGTTCCTGTCCAGTTTGTCCAAACCACTGTTCCTCATATCCATTATGTGCAAACCCCTGTTGCTTAGGCACCTGTGCCAAGGACCGCTGCTCCACCCTCTGCTCCTGCAAAGACCAGTCAACAGAGTTTCTTCAGACAAGGCTTTGCTGATTGGAGCAGTCAACCAGATAAGTTGACAGATAAAAATTTTGCACTAGTTGCCAAAGCTGAAAATGAACCAGAAATTTTTTGTTTCATGGCTATGGTAGAAGAGGTTGATTATGAGGAGGTGGTAACTGAATCTGTTGTTATGACTGATGACATTGTTGATGAGGTAGTTGCAGGTGAAAATCTGAAGAATAGGTTGTGAGTCTTTCAGATCCCTAGGGTGCATCTGATGATTGTGAGTGCAAGTGTGATTGTGCATTGATGGCTGCTGCTAAGGTATCTCTTCAAATCCTTAAAGATTTGTGTTCTGAGAAATGTGTAATAGCATTTGCTAACATGAAAGAGGTGAATGAAAACCTTAGAAAGAAAATTTTGGATGATGAAGTTAAATTTGAGAAACTTTCAAAAGAGTTAAAAACAAATTTGACTGAAAAAGAATGTGAAATAAGCAGCTTAAAACATGAAGCAACTATAACCAAAGACCAGCTCCAAACTATGATAACTAAATATCATAGTTGCAAAAGTGAGCTTGAGTCCACCCAAGTTGAATGTCAGAAATAGGTGGAATCATGTAAAGGTTTTGAGATGCTACTCAACAAACAAACCAAAAGCCATGTGAAGTTTGGGTTTGGTTTTTAAACCACTGCTCCAGCTTTTGAAAACACTGACAAAAGGGATCAAGAGTTAGTTGAGGTAGTACAAACTAATTTAAAGGGTCAAGAAATTAAAATCACTGAACCTAATGGCAAGAAAATTGTTCTTGAAAAACCAGACGGTTCCTCATCATTCACTGAACTTGAAAAATATGAATTTAAACCTACTTGGTCTGATGAGTGTGATACTCTTGAGAACTTCAAACCAGTTGATTTCAAAACTCCTGATGGGAAGACATCACCACAGGCAAAGGTCATTCCCTTGAAAAACCTTCCAGCAAATGCTCAAACATATGCTGAGAAGAAGGTTGAAAAAGGGAAAAAGAAAGAAAAGTTTGTCCACCTGTTCTGTGATTTCTGTGAAAACAAGAATCAAGTTCCTAAAAACTGTTTTCTTCTAAAAGCATATGATATCAACAATGGAACAAGTGTATGTGATTCCAAGGCCACATGCTCAATATGTGGTAAATAGAATCACAAAACCAAAGAGTGTCTGTATCTCAAAAATTTTGATGTCAAAATACAAGAGTACAAGGCTAAAACTCTTGCAAGTCAAGTGGTGAGTACTTCAAAAGGAAAGCCCAAACAGACTTTTGCACCAGTCCAAACATCTGTTACCAAAAGTCTTGATACATCTGCTCCCAGAGATGTCTAAGTAACAGATGCTCCACCCACAAGCAAGTACCCAAGAGGATATAGACAACCACCATGTCATAGTCTGTCACATGTTTATGAAGAACCAGAAAGGCCTTCTAAGCCAAGAGTGAACAGAAATCCCTATGGGTACTATCATCTGTCTGGAAGTGATCAAACAACTGATGCCCCAAGTGTTGACATTCAAGCACTGGCAAATGGTCAGCAACAGTTGTTGAACTTGATTCAAAAACTAGTTCAAACCACTGATTATCTTCCTAAAATTGAGGCTAAAAAATATGTGGACACATCCAAAGCCAACTTGGCTTTTAACACTCACCAAAACTAATTCATTACTGCTGTGCAGGGAGCTTCTGCTTGTTTAGATAGTCTTTGGTATGTAGACAGTGGATGCTCCAGGCACATGACAGGATGTAGAGCCCTTCTTCTGGACTTCTTAGCTCATGGAGGGGGTGATATGTCCGTTGGTAATGATTCAAAAGGTAAGGTGTTGGGCTCAGGGACTGTTCAGGCTGGGAAACTCAAGTTTGAAAATATCAATCTTATTGATAATTTTAAATTTAATCTTCTTAGTGTCTCACAAATGAGTGACAAAGGGTATGACTCATTCTTCACTAAGAAAACTTGTAAGATTATTGGGCCAGAAGTGGTGAAAAAGATTGACACCATCATTGCTGAGAGCAAAGCACAACTTGTTGCTCATAGGAGTGGCAATGTGTATGTAGTTGATATGTTGAAGGATAATCTTATGGCAAATGTCTGTTTGTTTTCTGCTGCCTCCAGAAAGGAGACAGAATTGTGGCATAGGAGACTGGGTCATACCAACCTTCAATCTATCAACTCACTCTCCAAACAAAGCCTTGTCAGAGGTTTACCATCAAAAGAATTCAAATGTGATGAGCATTGTGTTTCCTGCTTAAAAGGAAAACAACATAAAAGCTCTTACAAATCCATTGATGAGTCCAAAACAAGTCAATGTCTACAATTGTTGCACATGGACTTGTTCGGCCCAGTTAAAATCACGATCTAAGAAGAAAGAGATTTTGTCTTGTCATAGTTGATGATTTTTCTAGGTTTACATGGACTTACTTTTTACATTCTAAGGATGAGACTGCAGGTATCTTGAAGGACTTTGTCACCAAAGTTGAAAAACAATATGACTTGCCAGTAAAAGTCTTTAGAAGTGACAATGGAACAGAGTTTAAAAATAAGGAGTTGGATGACTTCTGTGTGTCAAAAGGGATTGTGAGGCAGTACAACATCCCAAGAACACCGGAGCAAAATGGGCTGGTTGAGAGGAAAAATAGAACTCTTATTGAAGCTGCAAGAACATGCTAGCAGATTCTGGTTTGCCACTGTCCTTCTGGGCAGAAGCTATAAACACTGCTTGCTATGTTCAAAACAGAGTTTTGATCAACCCAAGATATCAAAAGACTGCTTATGAAATTCTGTTCAAAATCAAACCATTAATCTCATTTTTCAAAATCTTTGGCTGCCCATGTTTCATTCTAAATCTTAAAGATTCCATTTCAAAATTTGCAGCCAAAGTAGATTGTGGATATTTTCTGGGATATTCTTCTACTGCCAAGGCCTATAAAGGGTTTAACACAAGGACCAGGACAATAGAAGAAACTCTAAATGTAAAGTTCAATGACCTTTCATCCCTAAAAATCCCAGCAAATCCCGCTGAGTTGTTTGATTTAGATAAATTCAAATTTGAAGATATTATTGTCAAAGCTAACATTGCAGGTATTTCACAATCTCCACAACAAGATTACAGAACAGATGTTGTGATTCCAAGTCACTATAAAGTCTATTCTGCATCAGAGGAAGCAACTGTTGAGAATCCGGTTAGAAACCAAATTCATGGATCGATTACGCGAAAACAACAAAGTTTCAGACGGGAGATTCGAGACGAGACAGAAACATACGATAACAACGTCATCACAGATTCGTATTTAATTCAGAAACGGTTACAGACACTGTCATCAGTAGGATAAACATCTATCTCGAGGCCGGGGGAGGTCGGGCATGACCTCCCCCTTTAGAGCATTCAAAGCATAAACTCAAATCTACAAATGAAAACCAACACATGAGATTGCTATTTATAGTCCAAAATCATAAGCCACCTTCGCCCATTTAAGGAGGTCGAATGTGGAACTTTTCCACATTCGCACCATCACAAATGGTCGAATCTAGCTTAGATTTTTGTCTATATTTACAAATGCATCATATCCATATAATGCCCTTATGGATCACCACAATCTCATGTAATACAATACACAACTCAACCCTAGTCTATTCGACAGTGACGTCCACATAATAGTGCATCAACAGTAAGAAGTTTGTTGAGGAAGCTTAAAGAAAAAGAAGCTAACCGTCCAAAGATTGAAATTCAAGGTAGCTTTTACAAATTCCACAATGATTTGTTTAAAGGCAAAGCTCTCGGTTGGAAGTACGTGAGACATCTGAAATGTGTCGGAGTGAAATGGGAGAAAGGAATTCTGTACTTTGACAGATTCCATGATATTAAGACACTACCGTACTGGGCTGTTCGAGATATCTGCAGACATGAAATGTCAGGTGCTTTAGTGAACGATCATATTGTTTACTTTGCAGATCGTATGGCGAGAGAGAGCAGAACGAAGTGGAATGTGTTTACTCCACAGTATCCGAAGAGGATAGTTCATAAGAAGGAGTTAGATGAGATAACAGGATTGCCTAAGGTGACTTTGAAGTATAAACCACCAAAAGTGTTGAAACATATTCCTTTGATGCAGATTCCCCAACACTTTTCAAAGGATTTCATGTGGTGGTATTATGATTGGAAGACTGCAGAAGCTATTATCGTTCTGAAGGATGGTTTAAAGGATTTCAAGAAGATTCACATTTTTGACCCAATGTGGTTAATCAACTGCTCGCACGAAGAAATTATTATGCTTTATTATAATCCAATCTATTGCGAAGCGAAAGATAGTGAATAGGCAAGCAAATACCAACGTGTGGTATTCTTATGCTTTGCGTGGGATGTGAATGCTGGGTGTGACTTCGACAAGAAACTGGGGAAGTTTGTAAAGACTCAGAATGTTGAAAAGAAAAAGCCGAAACAAACTCATGAAGCAGTGATGACCAAAGAACAAAAGGTGTTATTGCGTATCAAATTGATGAACAAAACTATGGACGAAGAGCGAAGACTCAAACAACCCAAGCAATAGTCGATTAGCCGATCCTACGCGCATACAAAACCAACACCAGCCACCTCCAAAAGAAACCTCCATCTACAAAAACCACCACTAAACCCAAAAGGGGGCTTCTGGAAGATGAGATACCAGAGGAAATCCCTGTTGCAACACAAAAGCAACAAGAAACCACTGTTGTTACTTCCATACAACAGTTGGATATATCTCAACCTGAACAAACTCCTCATGAATCCTCACAAAAGGATCATGTTGTAAGCCAAAGGGAAACACATCATGATACATATGAGTCACTTGGCCATATGTTCACAAGCCCCTCTCCCAGGGCTAATTCTCTTTTCATTCCTCCACCTTCACCAAAACATGTCCCTCGAACCATGAAAGCTCTGTTTGAGGCTATTGTTAAAACTCAGGAAAATCCCAGTTCCTCTCCTTCACCTATCAATGAGAGTATACCTCCACAAGTGAATGGGACTGAGGAAAATCAATCAGCCATCCCACGAACAGAAGAGGAGGTTACACCCCTAGAGTTCAATGAAACTCTAGGTGAGTTTTCAAGTGAAGCAGCCACTACTGATGTAGAGACCATTGTCTCACAACAGGACAGTGGTTACATAGCTAAGATCTCCTTGAAGGCAACAACTGATGAGGCCACTATAGTGTCCCCAAAATCAGTTGGAAGTCCCCAAAACCAAGAAAACAGGGCATCTGGTTCTCATCCTTTGGACTCACCTCCTAGGACTGAACCAGTTACAACTACCACTGGTAGGAATTCTGATGATCCTATTAACTTAGGTGATGGGTTAAAATACCAAGAATTGACGGCCAGAGTACAGACCATTGAAACCTCTGTTGCTGATATCAAATCAGATATCAAGACAATATTTGGATCATTGGCTACCCTTACCAAGAGTCAACCATCCACTGAAGATATTGCTAGTGAGCTATGGAAGTCTGTTTCCCCCATCATTATAGCTCACAGAAAACTAGCAGATCAGATTCATGAAACATATATGGCTGAGATTAGAAATATGGTGGATGCTAGGTACAAAGATACCTATGCTGACATTCAAGCCATTAAGGACCATCTGCTGAAGACCACTGGCTCTGCCCCTACCACAATTCTCAGAGATGAAGATGATGATGACTTCACTGCTGATGATGCCAAAAAGGGAGAGAGTGGCAGAGATAGATTGCCAAAGCTAGATCCCTTTGGGTGTCCACCCTCACAAAAGGGAAAATCAAAGTCTGCCAACAAACAAGGGTCTACCCACATAGCACCACAACAACAACAACAACCAAATGTTCAAACCTCTACTGCTACTGAAACTGCCAAAACCAGCAAAGCAAAGGAAGTTGATACCTCTGCTAATGAAGAAGCGGAAAAGGCTGCTGAGGAAAAGCAAAAGAGGGCTGACACCTTGGAAGTTAAAGCAGAGGCTTTGGTACAAAAGAAAAGGGAACAACAGCAGGAAGTTGAAGATGTGGGCTCCTCTAAAAGAAGAAAATGCCTGCCAAACATGTCAGAAAACCACCATCCAAACTTGCTGCTAAAACCACTGCTACCAAAACCACTGCTGCCACCAAAACCACTAATACCACCACAACATCTAAACCTATCACCACAACCACCAAACCAACCACTGAACCTACTACCACAACCAACAATACACCACTTACAACCACTCCACCACCTAAATCCCAAACATCTGCTGGTTCTACAAAAGTGCCAACAGATGTTAACACAACCACTACTGCAACACCACCATCACCAAAAATATTGTACAGAAGGAAGAGAAAATCTACCTTTGTTGTACAGGATGAAAACATTCACACATCACCGCCTACTACTTCAACCACACAATCTACACCCATATCTGCCATTCCACTTTCATCATTCTCACTACACACCTCACAATTTACATCCCATAGACCACCACCAACCATTACACCATTGGCTATTCAGTATCCCCTTGAACTTGATCTACTCAAGGGGGGAAATGCAATCCTTCTACAATACTGAACAACCATCTGAATGATCTTTCCCATCTCTTCCACATTTTCCTGTTCCCTTAAACATAGACCAATATCTAAAATTCAAGGCTGAACAGGCAGATGCCATCATAAAAGAGAAATGCAAAGGGAAAGATGACAGGAGTGTTCAGGGCATCCATTCAGCAGAGCTTAGCAAACTAAGAAGGATTGAAGATTTTGCTAAGACCCTGAGCAACTCCATGTCTACCATGCCTCTCAGTAGTGACATGGAAAGGGAGATTAGGGAATCTCTTCTAGAACAAATCTTGGCAACCATGCCTTATAAAGCAAACAAGAAACAGTTTGCAGGCTAGACCACTCATGCTCTCAGAGAAGAACTCATAAGAATTGAGGACATGGCCAAGAATGCCCCAGATAAGGTCTCTGCCCCTGATTTCAATAAAGGTAGAGATCTAGCCAGAGCCTTGAAATTCAAAAGAATGAGACAAGAGATTGTGGCTGCAGACTATGGGGGAGATGGAGTCTGTTCCAAGATGGTCAGAGCTGAGGTTGGTTGAAACCTACAAGAAGCTGGAAGAAAACAGGAAGAAAGACCCTAACTTGCCCAGAAAACCTGTCTACCTTGATGAACCATTAATGAAGAGACCTCAACAGGCTTTTACATTAGACAACCTACTTGATACTTCTGATCTATCTGCTGTTGCAAGAAGACAATTCAAAAAGAAGAAAGAAATGTCTGAAGAAGATCAGAAGAAGTTTGCTGATACATTTATAAATGAGGGCCTCTACAATCAAATACACTTTTTCTCTGATCCCACTACTGAAAAACTCAGAGAACTCATTGGGAGACCTCCATCACCAAACTCATCCAGAATAAAAATGCATCTCCGCAAATCCACTGATTCAAAAATTCTAAAATGGAAGGTCAACAAAGACACCCATGAATTGACTTTTCTCAGATCAAATGGAGAAGCTCAAAAGCTAAGCATGGATGATGCATATAGCCTGTGTGCAGATGACCTCCAAACATTGCTAAACCTTGAGCTTGAAAGATATGCAGAAGACCTCTAATCTTTGAACTTTGAGTTACAATTCAAAGGTCGAATCAGAGAAAGTCTGATAAGGAATAAAGATCAAGAATAAAGTCTAGTTTTGGCATCATCTGTTCTAGGGGGAGATTGTTGGGTCTGCTAACCTGGAGAAGAACAGATGATTGAAAAGCCAAAATATACTACTCAGTTGATCCATATTAATAAATAGCATTTACAACATATTCCTCCTAAAAGACTATTGACCCTAACAACTGTTTTACCCAAACAACTGCTGTGACAACTGCTGCTACAAAGGACTGTTGGATAAACAACTGATAGAGAACAACTGCTGACTAAAGGTCTGATGAAGAGCAACTGCTGATCAAGTGCGGAAGACTAAAGGTCTGTTGGAGCCAACAACACTTAGGCTCCAACAGATGATACAAGACCATCAGAGTTTTCCTCAACAGCCGTTTACCTTACAGTGTTTTACAATGTAACAGTAGTTTGTATATAGCAGATGTTTTATGTTGTTATTCTGTTAGAGGTCACTGTCTTAGGTGACGTCAGCTTAGATCATCAGTGGTTTAGATTTGTCTATAAATAGAACAGTGCTTGTACTATTCTGATCATCACTCATAACATTCTCTCAGACAAACAATCACTAAGTGATCTGGCTGAGGGGGAGTACTTGTAATGTTGTAATCTTTCAATCAATGAAAGCTTTTAATTAAAAACAATTATTCTCTTGTTTTGATTTATAGTTTATCATTCCGCTGCACTTTCCATTTATATTCACTTCATTCTTCTCATCTTTACTTAAACAAATCAAAACAATCAAACTCAGATCCTAACAATTGGTATCAGAGCTTGGTCAATTAAATTCTATCTAACCAATCAATATAATATTAACAGATCAGCTCACAATTATTGATATCGTTTGTTTGTCGGATTGAAAACAGAGTAATAGTTTATTTTCGATTCAACCGTTTGTAAACAGACTTTGTTTTCGAAAAATCAGAGAATGGCTTCAATCAATCACGATCCACACAACACTGGCACGAACAACAAGCCACCGATGCTTGTCAGATCTGAATACAATATCTGGCAACGTCGGATGAGCCATGTTCTAGCTCAATAGAACACTGGGTGTTGGAATTCGGTTATCTTCGGACCACATGTTCCGATGGTTCCGAGTACTGAAGATCCCAAGGTTCAGGAGCCTAAGAAACTTGAAAACTACTCTGACCAGGATTTTCAGAAAATTGAGTTAGATGCTAAGGCCTTTAGTATTGTGGCCATGGCTCTACCCAATGATATATATGCTGGGCTGTTACACTGTAACAGTGCAATGGAGTTGTGGGATGCACTGAAAGAACAATTTGGTGGGACTGAAGAGGTTATTGAAAACATGTGACTGTCTCATTAGTTAACTAAAACTGGTTGGTCTAACTTACCCTCATTCAACTTTGAACAATAGGTTTTTAAGATCATTACCAGATAAATGGGACACTATTGCTATAGTTATGAGACACTCAATTGGATTCAAGGACCTATCACTGACCCAGCTTCATGGTAAGCTCTTGACCTATGATTGAGAGCTTAAACAGAAAAAGAAGCTCTAGGATTCTAGAAAAGTGTCTGATGACTATGTATTTGGTAATACAGCACTTCTGGGTCATGATGAGGTGCCTGGAAATACTAAGGATCAGAGTTATGATCACTTCATTGACATAACTTCAGGTTTTAACTCTGATTCTTATTCACCAAACTATGCTTTTACAGCAAGTGGTGGTGATATCTAGGCATCTGATAACATATCCTTTGAGTATGATGACTTAAAATACTTTGACCCTGATGATTTGGAAGAAATGGACATTATGCACCAATTGGCCCTTCTCAGTGTAAAAACTAACAATTTTTACAAGAAAACTGGGAGAAGGTTTCCAGGGTTAACTGGCAGGTCAAAAGTGGGGTTGGATAAATCAAAGATAAAGTGTTATAAATGTCATAGACTTGGTCATTTTGCTAGGGAATGTAGGAGTCAACATGGTACACCTATGATTACCTATCCAAATCAAAGGCCACATACCAACACTTATCAAAGTTCCAATAAGACCCCTGGACCAAATGTGCAAAACACTGCACATTTTGCACATTCTCAAACACTGTTCCTGTCCAGTATGTCCAAACCACTGTTCCTCAGATCCGTCAATGACTGCTGCTCCACCCTCTGCTCCTACAGAGACCGGTCAACAGAGTTTCTTCACACAAGACTTTGTTGATTGGAGCAATCTACGAGATGAGTTGACAAGTGAAAATTTTGCACTAGTTGCCAAAGCTGAAAATGAACCAGAAAATTTCTGTTTCATGGCTATGGTAGAAGAGGTTGACTCCGAGGAGGTGGTAACTGAATCTATTGTTATGACTGATGATATTGTTGATGAGGTAGTTGCAAGTGAAAAATCTGAAGAAGAGGTTGTGAGTCTCTCAGATCCCTGGGTGCATCTGATGATTGTGAGTGCAAGTGTGATTGTGCATTGATGGCTGCTGCTAAGGTATCTCCTCAAATCCATAAAGATTTGTGTTTTGACAAATGTGTAATAGCATTTGCTAACATTAAAGAGGTAAATGAAAACCTTAGAAAGAAAATTTTAGATGATGAAGTTAAATTTGATAAAATTTCAAAAGAGTTAAAATCAAATTTGACTGAAAAAGAATCTGAAATAAGCAGCTTAAAACATGAAGCAACTATAACCAAAGACGAGCTCCAAACTATGATAACTAAATATCATAGTTGCAAAAGTGAGCTTGAGTCCACCCAAGTTGAATGTCAGAAATGGGTGGAATCATGTAAAGGTTTTGAGATGCTACTCAAGAAACAAACCAAAAGTCATGTGAAGTTTGGGTTTGGTTTTGAAACCACTGCTCCAGCTTTTGAAAACACTAACAAAAGGGATCAAAAGTTTGTTGAGGTAATGCTAACTATTTTGAAGGGTCAAGAGATTAAAATCACTGAACCTAATGGCAAGAAAATTGTTCTTGAAAAACCAGAAGGTTCCTCATCATTCACTGAACTTGAAAAATATTAATTTAAACCTACTTGGTCTGATGAGTGTGTTACTCTTGAGAACTTCAAACCAGTTGAATTCAGAACCCCTGATGGTAAGAAAGCACCACAGGCAAAGGTCATTCGTTTGAAAGATCTTCCAGCAAATGATCAAACATCTGTTGAAAAGGAGACTGAAAAAGGGAAAAAGAAAGAAAAGTCTGTTCACTTGTTCTGTGATTTATGTGAAAAGAAGAATCATCTTACTAAAAACTGTTTCTTCTAAAAGCATATGATATCAACAAAGGAACAAGTGTGTGTGATTCCAAGGCCACATGCTCAATATGTGGTAAAAGAAATCACAAAACCAAAGAGTGTCTGTATCTCAAAAATTTTGATGTCAAAATACAAGAGTACAAGGCTAAAACTCTTGCAAGTCAAGTGGTGAGTACTTCAAAAGGAAAGCCCAAACTGACTTTTGCACCAGTCCAAACATCTGTTACCAAAAGTCTTGAAACATCTGCTCCCAGGGATGTCCAAGTAATAGATGCTCCACCCACAAGCAAGTACCCAAGAGGATACGGACTACCACCATGTCATAGTCTGTCACATGTTTATGAAGAACCAAAAAGGCCTTCTAAACCAATAGTGAACAGAAATCCCTATGGATACTATCATCTGTCATGAAGTGATCAAACATCTGTTGCACCAAGTGTTGACATCCAAGCACTGGCAAATGGTTAGCAACAGTTGTTGAACTTAATTCAAAAACTAGTTCAAACCACTGATTATCTTCCTAAGCTTGAGGGTGAAAAGTCTGTGGACCCATCCAAAGCCAACTTGGCTTTGGACACTCACCAAAACTAATCCATTACTGATGCGTAGGGAGCTTCTGCATGCTTAGATAGCCTTTGGTATGTAGATAGTGGAGGCTCCAGGCACATGACAGGATGTAGAGCCCTTCTTCTGGACTTCTTAGCTCATGGAGGGGGTGATATATCCTTTGGTAATGATTCAAAAGGTAAGGTGTTGGGTTCAGGGACTGTTCAGGCTGGGAAACTTAAGTTTGAAAATGTCAATCTTATTGATAATCTTAAATTTAATCTTCTTAGCGTATCATAAATGAGTGACAAAGGGCATGGCTCATTCTTTACTAAGAAAACAAGTAAGATTATTGGGCCAGAAGTGGTGAAAAAGATTGACACCATCATTGCTGAGAGCAAAGCACAACTTGTTGCTCATAGGAGTGGCAATGTGTATGTAGTTGATATGTTGAAGGACAATCCTATGGCAAATGTCTGTCTGTTTTCTGCTGCCTCCACAAAGGAGACAGAATTGTGGCATAGGAGACTGGGTCATACCAACCTTCAAACTATCAACTCACTCTCCAAACAATGCCTTGTCAGAGGTTTACCATCAAAAGAATTCAAGCGTGATGAGCATTGTGTTTCCTGCTTAAAAGGAAAACAACCTAAAAGCTCTTACAAATCCATTGATGCGTCCAAAACAAGTCAATGTCTACAACTGTTGCACATGTACTTGTTTGGCCCAGTTAAAATCATGAGTCTAAGAAGAAAGAGATTCTGTCTTGTCATAGTTGATGATTTTTCTAGGTTTACATGGACTTACTTTTTACATTCTAAGGACTAGACTGCAAGTATCTTGAAGGACTTTGTCACCAAAGTTGAAAAACAATATGACTTGCCAGTAAAAGTCTTTAGAAGTGACAATGGAACAGAGTTTAAAAATAAGGAGTTGGATGACTTCTGTGTGTCAAAAGGGATTGTGAGGCAGTACAACATCCCAAGAACACCGGAGCAAAATGGGGTGGTTGAGAGGAAAAATAGAACTCTTATTGAAGCTGCAAGAACCATGCTAGCAGATTCTGGTTTGCCACTATCCTTCTGGGCAGAAGCTGTAAACACTGCTTGCTATGTTCAAAACAGAGTTTTGATCAACCCAATACATCAAAAGACTGCTTATGAAATTTTGTTCAAAATCAAACCATTAATCTCATTTTTCAAAATCTTTGGTTGCCCATGTTTCAGTTTAAATCTTAAAGATTCCATTTCAAAATTTGCAGCCAAAGTAGATTGTGGATATTTTCTGGGATATTCTTCTATTGCCAAGGCCTATAAAGTGTTTAACACAAGGACTAGGACAATAGAAGAAACTCTAAATGTAAAGTTCAATGAACTTTCATCCTTAAAAATCCCAGCAAATCCTGCTGAGTTGTTTGATTTAGATAAATTCAAATTTGAAGATATTACTGTCAAAACTAACAGTGCAGGTATTCCACAATCTCCACAACAAGATTACAAAACAGATATTGTGATTCCAAATCACTATAAAGTCTATTCTGCATCAGAGGAAGCAGCTGTTCAAAACACCTGTCAAAACTCTGTCACAGCTGAGTCAGCCACTGTTGGCCAGTCTTACCTTCAAACCACTGCTTCACCATCTTCATCCACTGCTCAAACATCTGTTCACAAAAGTCACTCCAGTTTTACACCACTTGGACCAATTCCCCCACCTCCATTTCAAACTTCTGTTGGCACTAAAGAAGTGCAAATAGATGTTACATCAACAGAGTCACCAAACCTCTGTCCTTCACCTCAAAATGCCATCATACCATATCAAGGAGTTCTAATCTACCTAAGAGCTCATCCACCAGATCAAATCATTGGCAAAATCAGAGAGGGTGTGCTCACAAGAAGCCAATCCTCAAATATCTATCTTTTTGCAGGCTTTCTATCTCTCACACAACCTGTCAAGTACCAAGACGCACTAAAAGACAACAGTTGGGTAGAAGCCATGCAGGAAGAACTCCTTCAGCTTAAAAGACAATAAGTATGGGAACTTGTACCACTGCCTAAGGATGTTTGTCCAATTGGCACAAAGTGGGTCTTCAAAAATAAAACTGATGAAAGGGGGTATAGTTGTCAAGAATAAAGTCAGGCTTGTGGTTCAAGGCTTCAGACAAGAAGAAGGGATAGACTATGATGAAACCTTTGCTCCTGTAGCAAGGCTAGAAGCTATCAGACTCTTTCTAGCCTTTGTTGTCAACCATAACATCAAGGTTTATCAGATGGACATCAAATGTGCATTCCTATATGGCAAAATTCAGGAGGAGGTATATGTATGTCAACCACCTGGTTTTGAAGACACATTCCATCCTGATCATCTCTACAAGCTCAACAAATCTTTGTATGGACTCAAGCAAGCACCTAGGGCCTGGTATGAAACTCTTTCCACCTTTCTCTTATCCATTGGTTTCACAAGAGGTAAAATTGATAAAACCTTATTTTTGAAATGGAGAGGGAAAGATTTAATGATTGTACAAATATATTTGGATGACATCATTTTTGAATCGACATGTAACAAAATGTGTGAAGAGTTTAGGGAACTCATGACAGCAGAGTTTGAAATGAGTGCTATGGGTGAACTTCAGTGCTTCCTTGGTCTCCAAGTGAAGCAGTTGCAAAATGGCACATTCATTCATCAAAACAAATATGTGAAAAATTTGTTAAATAGATTTGAGATGAATGACTGTAAGCCATGTAGTACACCCATGAGTACAGTCAAGCTACTCACTATTGATGACAAGGATGAACTGGTTGACCAGACACATTACAGATGCATGATTGGGTCTTTATTGTACTTAACTGCATCTAGGCCAGACATTATGTTTGCCACTTGTGTTTTTGCAAGATCCCAGGCTTCACCCAGAAAGTCAAACCTTATTGCTGTGAAAAGGATATTCAGATACCTAAACGGTGCTCCCACACTTGGTATCTGGTATCCTGCTAATGGAAACATTGAGCTTTCAGGTTATTCAGATAGTGATTTTGCTGGCTGCCACACCACAAGGAAGTCTACATCAGGAGGGTGCCAGTTTCTAGGGAATGCCTTAGTCTCTTGGCAAAGCAAAGAGCAAGCAGCTGTTTCAACTTCAACAGCTGAGGCTGAATACATTGCTGCTGCAAGCTGCACAGCCCAACTCATGTGGCTTCAAACGCAACTGCTGGATTTTGGGATAACTGCACTAAGAACTCCACTCATGTTGGACAGTAAAGTTGCTGAAAATATCATCAAAAATCCAGTTTCTCACTCAACCACAAAGCACATAGACATCAGACATCATTTTGTCAGAGATAGCTATGAAAAAGGTTTGATTTCTCTGCACCATGTTCCAACAGAGGATCAGTTGGCAGATGTGTTGACAAAAGCTTTAGACACATCTACCTTCACAAATCTGATTTCTAGAATTGGTATGCTAAACATGGACTAAACAACAAAAATGTTTTAAATAAAAACATTAAACTGTTTCAGAAAATCAAAATTCATCCTTAAAAATAGCATTTTGGTTGAAAAAACTGTTAAGGATAAAACAACCACTGTTTCATCCACTCTATCCACTGTTAGTTGAAAAATCTGTTTCAAACATCTGATCAGATAAAACAACCACTGTTTGGTTGAAAAATCTGTTTCAAACCTCTGTTCAGATAAAACAACTGTTTCATTATATATATATATATATATATACACATATATACATATATCTATCTATATAAAAAAACCAACAAGTGCTGTTAGCATCAGCACTTTGGTAAGACAACAGCTGTTTGCTTCAGACCTTTGGCAATAGCTGTATACCACCAGATGCTTGGCCATCAGATGTTTGCCACGCCTGCTCCCAAAAGCAGAGCTTTGGCCACATCAGCGGTTTCACGAGAGCCTATAAAAACCTATGTTTTACTACAACAGTCGTTACACTGTCTCATTGTATTCAAAATACTGAAACCGCCTTCTTCATCCTCAAACCCTTACTCAAATTCCACTCACTCTCACACTCGAAATCCATTACAATGGATCTTCAAGCAAAAGCTACCCACAATTATCTCCCATATCTGGTAAAAACAGATGAAAACGTTCCATTCCATTCCACTATCGACATCATCTTAAACTCCAAATACCTGACAATCCTAACCGTTGATGCTCCTATTTATCTCGATACCCTCCAAGAATTTCGGTTGAATGCTGAATTTCTTCTCCAATACAAAAAGCCTACATCCATTATCTCAAAAATTGGAGAGACAAGTATCGTCATTACCCCTGAACTGATATCCACAACCTTCTCACTCAATGACCTGTCAGGTAAAGACTCTTTCCCTAAGGCAGAGCTTCACACAGAGTTTCAGGAAAGAGGTTATGATGCACAAATGACTGGGTCAACACTTTTCAAAAAGTTTTTCCCACCAGTCATGAAATTTTACTTTCATACCCTCCTTCTCTGTGTCTCTGCTAAGTCCACTTCCTTTAATGAAATCCCATTAAGGATTCAGTACTTGGGTTATGCTATGTTGTCAGACTCTGACTTCAATTTATCCGAGGGACTGTTTATGGACTTAGTATCAAATGTGAAAGCCATAAAGTCTGGGTCTAATAATGCTTTTCTGATTTATCCATGAATTTTGAGTTTAATCCTTCAAAAGGTTTTACCAGAAAAAGATTTTAAAAAGGGTGAGTCTATTCAAATGAAGAGTCTAACTGATGAAACTTTCACAAGAATGTTGGGTTCAACTACCCAAGAAAAAATATTAAAAGTGTCTAAAGTTTCAAAAACACAAACAAAGAGGGCTAAGACAACAACTGTTGTCCAAACCTCTGTTGTTGAGCCCACTGCTCCTGGTGATCATGACACTACATCCAGTGCTGTGAAACCCACACCAGTCACCTCCAAAAGAAAACGTCCATCCACAAAAACCACCACTAAACCCAAAAGGGGGCTTCTGGAAGATGAGATACCAGAGGAAAACCCTGTTGCAACACAAAAGAAACAAGAAACCACAGTTGTTACTTCCTCACAACAGATGGATATATCTCAACCTGAACAAACTCCTCATGAATCCTCACAAAAGGATCATGTTGTAAGCGAAAGGAAAACACATCATGATACATATGAGTCACTTGACCATATGTTCACAAGCCCCTCTCCCAGGGCTAATTCTCTTTTCACTCCTCCACCTCCACCAAAACATGTCCCTCAAACCATGCAACCTCTGTTTGAGGCTATTGATAAAACTCAGGAAAATCCTAGTTCCTCTCCTTCACCCATCAATGAGAGTATACCTCCACAAGTGACTGGGACTGGGGGAAATCAATCAGTCAACCCATAAACAGAAGAGGAGGTTACACTCCTGGAGTTCAATGAAGCTCTAGGTGAGTTTTCAAATGAAGCAGCCACTACTGCTGTACAGACCATTGTCTCAAAACAGCACAGTGGTTACATAGCTAAGACTTCCTTGAAGGCAACAACTGATGAAGCCACTATAGTGTCCCCAAAATCAGTTGGAAGTCCCCAGAACCAAGAAAAAGGGGCATCTGATTCTCATCCTTTGGACTCGTCTCCTAGGACTGAACCAGTTACAACTACCACTGGTAGGAATCCAGATGATCCTATTAACTTAGGTGATGGGTTAAAATACCAAGAATTGACGGCCAGAGTACAGTCCATTGAAACCTCTATTGCTGATATCAAATCAGATATCAGGACATGAGAATCCGGTTAAAAACCGAATTCACGGATCGATTACGCGAAAACAACTCGGTTTCAGACGGGAGATTCGAGACGAGACAGAAATATACGATAATAAAGTCATCACAGATTCTTATTAATTCAGAAACAGTTACAGACACTGTCATCAGTAGGATAAACATCTATCTCGGGGCCGGGGGAGGTCGGGCATGACCTCCCCCTTGAGAGCATTCAAAGCATAAACTCAAATCTACAAAATAAAATCAACACATAAGATTGTTATTTATAGTCCAACACCTAAACCCACATTCGCCCATTCAAGGAGGTCGAACCTGCATATTCTGCAAGTTCGCCCCTTTCAAATGGTCGAACCTAGACTTAGGTTTTGGTCGATATTCACAAATGCATCAGATCCATAAAATGCCCTTATGGATCACCACAATCTTATGTAATACAATAAACGACTCAACCCTAGTCTATTCGACAGTGACGTCCACATAATAGTGCATCAACAATCTCCCCCTTGGAATCCAGATATCTCTTGCACATCAACAGTCAAAATCACAGGTCTCCCCCTCAATACATGCACTATTGCATTGAGTTAGAAATACAATATCCTTCGTGAATCGACCAAGTAATGCACTACGGACCCTCAGCATCAATACACATGAAGTCAGCTAGACCACGTATATCATTTGCGAATTCAACGAGCCGCTGAATTACAATCAGATCACCTAGTTACGCCAATGTGAAGTTGACAATGTAATGCACTGCAGTCTCGTAGCATCAGTACCCAGGAATGTCATCTTGACCAAGTACATCACGCGCAATCCAACTAGCCTGATAAGACCTCTGCTAGAAGGATTCCATACTGACCGATCAGATATTCAACGTAACACGTAGGTACTACCACTAATTCACATCTCATATCTGCACTTAACCTTTGCATCACCCTTCACACCAACTGGAGAAATCTAACTGTCAGTACCCAATTAAACATCTCAAATGTGACTATGTGCAAAACAATCCACTCGGACACTTGTACTTTTATGAAATTCTTCATCTGTGCTGACTGTGATTGCATTAACACATTCTTCTCTTGAAATGTTCTTTAGTAACTTCATCTGTTCGACAAAATACTAGCCGTAGACGAGTGAATCAAGCAATCAGAAGTTTTCAGCAGGAAATACCGGTACAATTACGGACTTTGAAAAGCTTCAGAAACTGAAGTTTTCTATAGGGCCAACAATAACCACCAACAGCTCTTGAAATTCTTCAGGACTGTAACCTTGAAATTTTCGTTGAATCTACGTGCCACATGACTCCTACTGGGATCCCTCATTACTTTCGGAACATTGAGATCTCAGTCTTGATATGCTTGTACATAACAACTTTGTTTGAACAAGTTCCTTCACTCACACTGGAACTGGGTTGACTGTTCTTCATCTTGCGGAATAAAATCTGTCTATTTTCTGGCCCATAATAGTCATTTGAATCTGATTATCATACTGTTGATTCTCATGACTACCCCACAATAAAACGTTTCATCATCATTATTTCTTCAACAATTTATGTAGACATCATCACCATTCTCCCAAAAATCTTCAAAATACCAATTTTTCATTCTCTATGTCGAAGGGGCGAAAGTGGAAATAACACTACATTCGACCCCTGTGTATGGTCGAAGGTACCATGATTGGGTCGAACCAATTTCATTTAAACATGACTAAAATTAATATTCCACATCCGACCAGTCGTGAGGTCGAATGTGGAAAACTTCCAGGTTCGACCTTTCTTAACCACTCAAATTAGCAGATTCGACCTTCAAAACCTACGTTCAACCGATTACAAGCCATGTTCGACCACTCGTAAGTTCAAATCTTCTGCACATTCGACCGTTTGCAGAAAAACGTGTTCTTCTTCAATATTTTCTGAAATCAGCCCATAAACACTCTGATTGTTCGAATTTGATGATGAAACTTGTACAGAAAGGTGCGGAAATGAAAACCTAACCCTCGAATCCACAAAAACATGGTGAAATCACATGATTTTGGGTTCAATTAAGAATCTAGAGTTTCTAGGGTTTCAACCTTTCAATCAAAAACTGAATTTTAACGTCTGAAATCATGAAAACGAGCTGTGATCGATTCAAACGACTGTTAGATCGTTCAAATTGGTACCATAGCTTTGATACCAGTTGAGAAATCGTTTTAGGATCGTAATCAAGAAACATGATCTCACGAATATCAACCGTAGGGTGCGGAATCCCCAACGATCGTGCAAAATGATTCAGAAATAAACGATAAAGATCGTGATGAAAACAGATAACAAATCACCGAGCAATTTCCATAACTTTAATCTTTGTATTAGATCTAATCAAGATGTTTACAAATGAAATCTTAGACCTAATACAGAGAAAAACCCGCATACACACTCTAGGGAAAAGGCTCAAATGATAACTAACTATCCAAAATAACTAACTTTCCCTATATATAGGCTTTTCACATTCGCCCTAAGCGAGAGGTCGAATGTGGATGTTTTCCACATTCGCCCCTTTCATATGGACGAATGAAGCCTTCTCCTATCAACTAATCCACATTCGACCCAAGACAACCTACATTCGACCTTTCGTCTGGTCGAATGTATCTTCCAGTTAAAGTCTTGGTCATTTTCTGATTATATGAATCTCCGACATTCAGTACTGGATCACTAGCTAGGGACATACATGAATAATGCACTTACAATCTCCCCGTTGGACCTAGCTAGTGATGTACCAAATCAGAAAGTTATCAATTCTTCAAGTCTTGATCTCATCATCTTGAATGACTTGAAAACTTTCCATCTTCATGCACGTTTGTGTCGAGATTCCTGTCTATCTCTCCAGTAAGCTTCGAAATCTTAGACAGACTCAAGAAATCTTGGCTTTGTCATTTGTTGGTCCAGAGATGAAAACAGACATCAAATCTTGAATTCTTCAATCTTCAATCATTTCTTTAACAACCTTTTACTAGCTTCTGTTGTTCTGGTGATCTTGATGTTCAGGTTTGGGTCTTGTTCAGTTACACACTTTGTCGATGAATCTTGTGTAGTGCACCTGTTGTGTTTGATTCTGCAGAAAAATTTACTAAAAACTGCACAAACTACAACCAGCGTTAGACACAACAAAAATCTCGGAAGTACTCTTCACATTCCTTTTGACCCTCAATAGTTCTCCCCCTGAACTATAAAACATTTTTAATATGCACCAGAAACTTGAAAATCTGTAGTCTTTTTCAACTTTTAAGTATATGAGTATTCACATTAAGCATCCCATCATCGGTTATCAAAAACAAAGTTGAAACAAAACATTTTGATTTTTCAAAGTTTATGCTAAAACACACCAAAAATCTTTTTGAATTTTCAAGTGGAATTGCATAAAAGTAAACTGAACATATTTTTGTGAATCTTCCGGTAAGAGGATCATATCAGTATTGAAACAGCCAGTCAAAACTCTTTTTGATCAATTTTCTGCTTTTTAACATTGAGCATCCTACAACCATTACCAGTATGTTTGTCCACTTAAACTCAAAATCATTATTCATTCTTCAGCACTTCAGATACATTATGGTAATATTAGATACTGAAAAATCTATGGTCCCCGCGCATGCGACACATTAACTGTATCAAGAATTGCACAAAGTTTCATTGTAACGCGTGATTATATTGTAGTTATCCGTTAGTTACAAGATATGAGGCACAGCGGTGACAGGTTAGCAAATTAATGCTTCAAAGCGACTTATGCACTCAACCAGGGTGAGGACTAATATCATACATGATTTTCATCATAGTATTGATACGATGCATTAGATAATCTTTGACTATCATCACACATGTTAAGTTCCTCATTCGGTAACTTAAGGATTTGTCATTAAAGATCTTTTGTTAAGATACCCTGACTGATCTAGGTCCGTAAATCAATACGACAAAAGATCAGTTAGGCTATCCCCAGATAACTTTCAATATAACGACCCGAAACCTCCGATTTTGGCAATCTATCAAACGAAATTTCGGTACTAAGACCATATGTCAATGAGACGTTGATCCACATGATTATCAGTTAATGTTTTTAGGTTTATATCACCATGCTGAACTTTAAACTTTGATTTCAAGCCTACCAATACATAATTGTAGTGGCTACTCAATATTTATCAATACATTTTGTTCTCAGAGTAAACTGACAGTCCACTGATTTACTATCATTTCCTCTTTTATTCCAGGAAAACTCATATTTTTTATTTTCTAGTTTTTTAATTTTGTTTTTTTTTCTGAAATTTTCTCCCCCTAAAAATCTAAAAATAAACATATTTTTGGATTTTTACACTTTTGAAGAACAATAAAATAAAATGATATCCGATGAGGTTTACTCATTGAGTTTCAAAAACCATTTTGAAGAACTGGGTGTTGGAAGTCGGTTATCTTCGGACCACATGTTCCGATGGTGCCGAGTACTGAAGATCCCAAGGTTCAGGAGCCAAAGCAACTTGAAAACTACTCTGACCAGGATTTTCAGAAAATTGAGTTAGATGCTAAGGCCTTCAGTATTATGGCCATGGCTCTACCCAATGATATATATGCTGGGCTGTTACACTGTAACAGTGCAAAGGAGTTGTGGGATGCACTGAAAGAACAATTTGGTGGGACTGAAGAGGTTATTGAAAACAACCGTGAAATACTTAACCAACAATATGAAACATTCAGTCATGAAAAGGGAGAGTCATTAACTCAACAATTTGAGAGGTTTAACGGTCTCATTAGTGAACTAAAAGTGGTTGGTCTAACTTACCCTAATTCAACCTTGAACCATAGCTTTTTAAGATTATTACTAGACAAATGGGACACTTTTGCTATAGTTATGAGAAACTCAATTGGATTTAAGGACCTATCACTGACCCAGCTTCATGGTAAGCTCTTGACCTATGAGAGAGAGCTTATCCTGAAAAAGAAGCTCCAAGACTCTGGAAAAGTGTCTGATGATTATGTATTTGGGAATACAGCACTTTTGGGTCATGATGAGGTGCCTGGAAATACCAAGGATCAGAGTTATGATCACTTCATTGACATAACTTTAGGTTTTAACTCAGGTTTTAACTCTGATTCTTATTCACCAAACTATGCTTTCACAGCAAGTGGTGGTGATATCCAGGCATCTGATAACATATCCTTTGAGTATGATGACCTGAAATACATTGACCCTGATGATTTGGAAGAAATGGACATTATGCACCAATTGGCCCTTCTCAGTGTAAGAACTAACAATTTTTACAAGAAAACTGGGAGAAGGTTTCCAGGGTTAACTAGCATATCAAAGGTTGGGTTGGATAAATCAAAGATAAAGTGTTATAAATGTCATAGACTTGGTCATTTTGCTAAAGAATGTAGGAGTCAACATGGTACACCTATAATCACCTATCCAAATCAAAGACCTCAGACCAACACTTATCAAAATTCCTATAATACCCCTGGACCAAATGTGCAAAACACTGCTCATTTTGCACAGTCCTCAAACTCTGTTCCTGTCCAGTATGTCCAAACCACTGTTCCTCAGATCCACTATGTGCAAACACCTGTTGCTCAGGCACCTGTGCAAACGACTGTTGCTCCATCCTCTGCTCCTGCAGAGACCAGTCAACAGAGCTTCTTCACACAAGGCTTTGTTGATTGGAGCAGTCTACCAGATGAGTTAACAGATGAAAATTTTGCATTAGTTGCCAAAGCTGAAAATGAACCAGAAAACTTTTGTTTCATGGCTATGGTAGAAGAGGTTGAATCTGAGCAGGTGGTGACTGAATCTAATGTTGTGACTGATGATGTTGTTGATGAAGTAGTTGCAGGTGAAAAATCTGAAGAAGAGGTTGTAAATCTCTCAGATCCCTGTGGTGCATCTGATGATTGTGAGTGCAAGTGTGATTGTGCATTGATGGCTGCTGCTAAGGTATCTCCTCAAATTCTTAAGGATTTATGTTTTGACAGATGTGTGATAGCATTTGCTAACATCAAAGAGGTGAATGAAAACATTAGAAAGAAAATTTTAGATGATGAAGTTAAATTTGAGAAACTTTCAAAAGAATTAAAAACAAGTTTAACTGAAAAGGAATTTGAAATAAGCAGCTTAAAACATGAAGCAACCATAACCATAGACCAACTCTAAACTATGATAACAAAATATCAGATTTGTAAAAGTGAGCTTGAGTCCACCCAAATTGAATGTCAGAAATGGGTGGAATCATGTAGAGGATTTGAAATACTCAACAAACAAACCAAAAGTCATGTGAAGTTTGGTTTTGGTTTTGAAACAACTGCTCCAGCTTTTGAAAACATTGACAAAAAGGATCAAAAGTCTGTTGAGATAGTACCAACAAACTTGCAGGGTCAAGAGATTAAAATCACCGAACCAAATGGTAAGAAAATTGTTCTAGAAAAACCAGAAGGTTCCTCATCATTCACTGAACTTGAAAAGTATGAATTCAAACCTACTTGGTCTGATGAGTGTGGTACTCTTGAGAATTTTAAACCTGTTGATTTTAAAACTCCTGAAGGAAAGACAGCTCCTCAGGCAAAAATCAATCATTCCCTTGAAAAACCTTCCAGCAGATGCTCAAACATCTGCTGAAAAGAAGGCTGAAAAAGGGAAGAAGAAAGAATAGACTGTCCACTTGTTTTTCTGTGAAAAGAAGAATCATGTCACTAACAACTGTTTTCTTCTAAAAGCATATGACATTAACAAAGGAACAAGTGTATGTGATTCCAAAGCCACATGTTCAATATGTGGGAAAAAGAATCACAAACCCAAAGAGTGCTTGTATCTCAAAAATTTTGATGTGAAAATACAAGAGTACAAAGCTAAAACTCTTGCAAATCCTGGGGTGAGTACTTCAAAAGGAAAGCCCAAACAGACTTTCACTCCTGTCCAAACATCTGTTACTAAAAGTCTTCAAACATCTGCTCCTAGGGATTTCCATGTAACAGATGCTCCACCCACAAGCAAGTACCCAAGAGGATATGGACAACCACCATGTCATAGTCTGTCACATGTTTATGAGGAGCCAAAAAGACCCTCTAAACCAAGAGTGAACAGAAATCCCTATGGGTATTATCATCTGTCTGGAAGTGATCAAACAACTGTTGCCCCAAGTGTTGACATTCAAGCACTGGCAAATGGTCAGCAGTAGTTGTTGAACTTGATTCAAAAATTAGTTCAAACCACTGATCATCTTCCAAAGCTTGAGTCTGAAAAGTCTGAGGACCCATCCAAAGCCAATCTGGCTTTGGACACTCACCAAAACTAATCCATTACTGCTGTGCAGGGAGCTTCTACTTGTTTAAATAGTCTTTGGTATGTAGATAGTGGAGGTTCCAGGAACATGACAGGATGTAGAGCCCTTCTTCTGGACTTCTTAGCTCATGGAGGGGGTGATATATCCTTTGGTAATGATTCAAAAGGTAAAGTGTTGGGTTCAGGGACTGTACAAGCTGGGAAACTCAAGTTTGAAAATGTCAATCTTATTGATAATCTCAAGTTTAATCTTCTGAGTGTTTCACAAATGAGTGACAAAGGTTATGGCTCATTCTTCATAAAGAAAACTTGTAAGATTATTGGGCCAGAAGTGGTGAAAAAGATTGATACCATCATTGCTGAGAGCAAAGCACAACTTGTTGCTCATAGAAGTGGCAATGTGTATGTTGTTGATATGTTAAAGGACAATCCTATGGCAAATGTCTGTTTGTTTTCTACTGCCTCCACAAAGGAGACAGAATTGTGGCATAGGAGACTGGGTCATACCAACCTTAATACTATCAACACACTCTCTAAACAAAGTCTTGTCAGAGGCTTACCATCAAAAGAATTCAAATGTGATGAGCATTGTGTTTCCTGTTTAAAAGGGAAACAACATAAAAGCTCTTACAAATCCACTGATGAGTCCAAAACCAGTCAATGTCTACAATTGTTGCACATGGACTTGTTTGGCCCTGTTAAAATCATGAGTCTAAGAAGAAAAAGATTTTGTCTTGTCATAGTTGATGATTTTTCTAGGTTTACATGGACTTACTTTTTACATTCTAAGGATGAGACTGCAGGTATTTTGAAGGACTTTGTCACCAAAGTTGAAAACACAATATGACTTGCCAGTAAAAGTCTTCAGGAGTGACAATGGAACAAAGTTTAAAAATAAGGAGTTGGATGACTTCTATGTGTCAAAAGGGATTGTGAGGCAATACAGCATCCCAAGAACACCACAGCAAAATGGGGTGGTTGAGAGGAAAAATAGAACTCTTATAGAAGCTGCAAGAACCATGCTAACAGATTCTGGTTTGCCATTGTCCTTCTGGGCAGAAGCTGTAAACACTGCTTGCTATGTTCAAAACAGAGTTTTGATCAACCCAAGACATCAAAAAACTGCTTATGAAATTTTGTTCAAAATCAAACCATTAATTTCATTTTTCAAAATCTGTGGCTGCCCATGTTTCATCTTAAATCTCAAAGATTCCATTTCAAAATTTGCAGCCAAAGTAGATTGTGGTTATTTTCTGGGATATTCTTCTACTGCCAAGGCTTATAAAGTGTTTAACACAAAGACCAAGACAATAGAAGAAACTCTGAATGTAAAGTTCAATGAACTTTCATCCCTAAAAATCCCAGCAAATCCTGCTGAACTGTTTGATTTAGATAAATTCAAATTTGAAGATGTCACTATTAAAACTAACAATGCAGGTATTCCACAGTCTCCACAACAAGATTACAGAACAGATTTGTGATCCCCAGTCACTATAAAATCTCTTCTGCATCAGGGGAAGCAGCTGTTCAAAACAACTGTCAAAACTCTGTCACAGCTGAGTCAACCACTGTTGGCCAGTCTTATCCTCAAACCACTGCTTCACCTCCTTCAACCACTGTACAATCATCTGTTGACAAAAGTCAATCATTTGTTGACAAAAGTCAAACATCTGTTGACAAAACTCAAACATCTGTTGACAAAAGTCAGTCCAGTTATACACCACTTGGACCCATTCCCCCACTTCCATTTCAAACATCTGATGGCACTACAGAAGTGCAAACAGATGTTACAACAATAGAGTCACCAAACCTCTGTCCTTCACCTCAAAATGCCATCATACCATATCAGGGAGATTTAATCTACCTAAGAGCTCATACACAAGACCAGATCATTGGCAACATTAGAGAGGGTGTGCTAACAAGAAGTCAATCCTCCAATATCTGTCTTTTTGCAGGGTTCCTATCTCTCACACAACCTGTCAAGTACCAAGTGGCACTAAAAGACAACAGTTGGGTAGAAGCTATGCAAGAAGAGCTCCTTCAGTTCAAAAGACAACAAGTATGGGAACTTGTACCACTGCCTAAGGATGTTTGTCCAATAGGCACAAAGTGGGTCTTTAAAAACAAAACTGATGAAAGGGGTATTGTTGTCAAGAATAAAGCAAGACTCGTGGTTCAAGGCTTCAGACAAGAAGAAGGAATAGACTATGATGAAACCTTTGCTCCTGTAGCAAGGTTAGAAGCCATCAGACTCTTTCTAGCCTTTGCTGTCAACCACAACATCAAGGTGTATCAGATGGACATCAAATGTGCTTTCCTATATGGCAAAATTCAGGAGGATGTCTATGTATGTCAACCACCTGGTTTTGAAGACACATTCCATCCTGATCATGTCTACAAGCTTAATAAAGCTCTGTATGGACTCAAACAAGCACCAAGGGCCTGGTATGAAACTCTTTCCACTTTTCTCTTATCCATTGGCTTCACAAGAGGTAAAATTGATAAAACCTTATTTCTGAAATGGAGAGGGAAAGACTTAATGATTGTTCAAATATATGTGGATGACATCATCTTTGGATCCACATGTAACAAAATGTGTGAAGAGTTCAGGAAACTCATGACAGCAGAGTTTGAAATGAGTGCCATGGGTGAACTTCAGTGTTTCCTTGGTCTCCAAGTGAAACAACTGCAAAATGGCACATTCATCCATCAAATAAATATGTAAAGAATTTGCTAACTAGATTTGAGATGAATGACTGTAAACCATGTAGTACACCCATGAGTACAGTCAAGCTACTCACTATTGATAACAAGGATGAACTGGTTGATCAAACACATTATAGATGCATGATTGGGTCTTTATTATACTTAACTGCATCTAGGCCAGACATTATGTTTGCCACTTGTGTCTGTGCAAGATCCCAGGCTTCACCTAGAAAGTCAAACTTATTGATGTGAAAAGGATATTCAGATACCTAAAAGCTGCTCCCACACTTGGTATCTGGTACCCTGCTAGTGAAAACATTGAGCTTTCAGGTTATTCAGATAGTGATTTTGCTGGCTGTCACACCACAAGAAAATCTACATCAGGAGGGTGCCAATTTCTAGGGAATGCCTTAGTCTCTTGGTAAAGCAAAAAGCAGGCTGCTGTTTCCACCTCAACAGCTGAGGCTGAATACATTGTTGCTGCAAGCTGTACAGCCCAACTCATGTGGCTTCAAAATCAATTGCTGGATTTTGGGATAACTGCACTACAGACTCCACTCATGTTGGACAGTCAAGCTGCTGAAAATATCATCAAAAATCCAGTCTCTCACTCCACTACTAAACACATTGACATCAGACATCATTTTGTCAGAGATAGCTATGAAAAAGGTTTGATTTCTCTACACCATGTTCCAACAGAGGATAAGTTGGCAGATATGTTGACAAAAGCTTTAGACACATCTACCTTTACAAATCTGATTTCTAGAATTGGTATGCTAAACATGGACTAAACAACACTGGTTCATTCATTTTCTCCACTCCACTACTAAACACATTGACATCAGACATCATTTTGTCAGAGATAGCTATGAAAAAGGTTTGATTTCTCTGCACCATGTTCCAACAGAGGATCAGTTGGCAGATGTGTTGACAAAAGCTTTAGACACATCTACCTTTACAAATCTGATTTCTAGAATTGGTATGCTAAACATGGACTAAACAACACTGTTTTAAATAAAAGCATTAAAATGTTTCAGAAAATCAAAATTCATCCTTAAATATAGCTTTTTGGTTGAAAAATCTGTTAAAGATAAAACAACCACTGTTTCATTCATTTTCTCCACTGTTGGTTGAAAAATCTGTTTCAAACCCCTGATCAGATAAAACAACTACTGTTTCATTCATTTTATCCACTGTTGGTTGAAAAATCTGTTTCAAACCTCTGATCAGATAAAACAACTGTTTTATTATCCATATATATATATATATATATATATATTTACAAATATCTATAATAATGATAATAAAAAAATAAAAAATAATAGAAAAATAACAGTTGTTTGCATCAGCCGTTTGCATCAGCTGTTTGCCAAAACAGCTGTCCACCACCAGATGTTTTAACCATCAGATGTTTGCCACGTCTGCTCTTACAAGCAGAGTTTTGGCCACATCAGCGGTTTCACCAGAGCCTATAAAAACCCTGTTTTATCACAACAGTCATTACACTGTCTCATTGTAATCAAAATACTGAAACCATCTTCTTCGTTCTCAAACCCTTAATCAAATTTCACTCACTCTCACCTTCGGAATCCATTACAATGGATCTTCAAGCTAAAGCCACTCACAATTATCTTCCATATCTGGTAAAAACAGATGAAAATACTCCATTCCATTCCACCATCGACATCATCCTAAAATCCAAACACCTGACAATCCTAACCGCTGACGCCCCTATCTATCTTCATACTCTCCAAGAATTCTGGTTGAATGCTGAGTTTTTGCTTCAAGGCAAAAAAGCCTACTTCCATTATCTCAAAAATTGGTGAAACAAGTATCGTCATTACCCCTCAACTGATATCCACAACATTCTCACTTAATGACCTGTAAGGTAAAAACTCTTTCCCTAAAACAGAGCTTCACAAAGAGTTTCAGGAAAGGGGGTATGATGCTCAGATGCAGGGGTCAACACTTTTCAAAAAGTTTTTCCCACCAGTCATGAAATTTTTCTTCCATACCCTTCTTCTCTGTATCTCCGCTAAGTCCACATCCTTTAATGAAATCCCATTGAGGATTCAGTACTTGGGTTATGTTATGTTATCAGATTCTGATTTCAATCTATCCCAGGGATTGTTTATGGATTTAGTGTCAAATGTGAAAGCCATAAAGTCTGGGTCAAATAATGCTTTTCTAATTTACCCAAGAATCTTAAGTGTAATCCTTCAAAAGGTCTTACCAGAAAATGTTTTCAAAAGGGGTGAGTCTATGCAAATGAAGAGTCTAACTGATGAAACTTTCACAAGAATGTTGGGTTCAAACACCCAAGAAAAAGTATCAAAAGTGTCAAAGGTTTCAAAAACACAAACAAAGAGGACTAAGACAACAACTGTTGTCCAAACCTCTGTTGTTGAGCCCACTGTTCCTGGTGATCATGGCACTACATCCAGTGCTGTGAAACCCACACCAGCCATTTCCAAAAGAAAACGTCCATCCACAAAAACCACCACTCCACCACAAAAGAGACTTCTGGAAGATGAGATACCAGAAGATAACTCTGTTGCAACACAAAAGCAACTAGAAACCACTGTTGCTACTTCCTTACAACAGTTGGAAATATCTCAACCTGACCAAACTCCTCATGCATCCTCACAAAAGGATCATGTTGTAAGCCAAGGGGAACCACATCATGATACATTTGAGTCACTTGGCCATATGTTCACAAGCCCCTCTCCCATGGCTAATTCTCTTTTTACTCCTCCACCTTCACCATCACATGTTCAACAGACCATGCAACCTCTGTTTGAGGCTATTGACAAAACTCAGGAAAATCCCAGTTCCTCTCTTTCACCTGTCAATGAGAGTATACCTCCACAAGTGACTGGGACTGAGGAAATTCAATCAGCCATCCCACAAACAGATGAGGAGGTTACACCCCTAGAGTTCAATGCAACTCTAGGTGAGTTTTCAAGTGGAGCAGCCACTACTGATGTAGAGACCATTGTCTCACACCAGGACAGTGGTTACATAACTAAGACTCCCTTGAAGGCAACAACTGATGAGGCCACTATAGTGTCCCCAAAATCAGTTGGAAGTCCCCAGAACCAAGAAAAAGGGACATCTGGTTCTCATTCTTTGGATTCACCTCCTAGGACTGAATCAGTTAAAACTACCACTGGTAGGAATTCAGATGATCCTATTAACTTAGGTGATGGGTTAAAATACCAAGAATTGACGGCTAGAGTCCAAACCATTGAAATCTCTGTAGCTGACATCAAATAAGATGTCAAGTTAATATTGGAATCCTTGTCAACTCTCTCCAAGAGTCAACCATCCACAGCTGATATTGCTAGTGAGCTATGGAAATCTGTTTCTCCCATCATCATAGCTCACAGAAAACTAGCAGATTAGAATCATGAAACCTACATGGCTGAAATCAGAAACATGGTAGATGCAAGGTACAAAGATACCCATGCAGACATTCAGGCCATCAAAGACCATTTGCTGAAGACCACTGGCTCTACCCCTACCACCATTCTCAGGGATGAAGATGATGATGAATTCACAGCTGATGATGCCAAAAAGGGGGAGAGTGGCAGAGATAGGTTGCCAAAGCTAGATCCCTTTGGTTGTCCACCTTCACAAAAAGGGAAATCAAAGTCTTCCAACAAACCAGAGTCTACTCAAACAGCACCACAACAACAACAACAAACTCAAACAGCACCACAACAACAACAACAAACTCAAACAGCACCACAACAACAACAACAAACTCAAACAGCACCACAACAACAACAACAAACTCAAACAACACCACAACAACAAACCAGCAAAGATAAAGCAGTGGACAACTCTGCCAATGAAGAAGCTGAAAAAGCTGATGAAGACAAACAAAAGAGGGCTAACACTTTGGAAGTCAAAGCAGAGTTGTTGGTAAAACTGAAAAGGGAACAACAGCAGGAAGTTGAAGATATGGGATCCTCAAAAAGGAAGAAGATTCCTACTAAACATGTCAGACAACCACCATCTAAACTGAAAACCACTGCTGTTAAAACCTCTGCTGATAAAACCACTGACAAAACCACTACTGCTACCCAAACCACTGATAAAACCACAACACCTGAACCTACAACCATAACTGAACCTACAACCACCAAACCTACATCTGAACCTACCATCACATCACCACCCAAATCCCAAACATCTGCTGGTCCTACTAAGGTGCCAACAGATGTTAACACAACCACGGCTTCCACACCACCATCACCAAAAATCTTGTAAAAAAGGAAGAGGAAATCAACCTTTGTTGTACAGGATGAAAACATACATACAGCACCACATACCACCTCAACCTCACAATCTACACCTATATCAGCCATTCCACTCTCATCATTTTCACCACACACTTCAAAATTCAAATCCCATAGACCACCACCAACTATTACACCATTGGTTGTTCAGTATCCCCTTGAACTTGATCTACTTAAGGGGGAAATGCAATCATTCTATAATACTGAACAACCATCTGATAGATCTTTCCCTTCTCTTCCACATTTCCCTGTTCCCCTAAACATTGACACATATCTTAAATACAAGGCTGAACAGGCAGATGCCATCATAAAAGAGAAATGCAAAGGGAAGGATGACAGGACTGCTCTGGGCATCCATTCAGCAGAACTTAGCAAATTGAGAAGGATTGAAGATTTTGCTAAGACCCTGAGCAATTCCATGTCTGCCATGCCTTTTAGCAGTGACATGGAAAGGGAGGTTAGGGAATCCCTTCTTGAACAGATCATGGCAACCATGCCTTACAAAGCAAACAAGAAACAGTTTGCAGGCTGGACCACACATGCACTCAGAGAAGAACTCTTAAGAATAGAAGAGTTGGCCAAGAATCCCCAAGCTAAAGTCTCTGCCCCTGATTTTGGTAAAGGCAGAGATCCAGCCAGAGCCTTGAAGTTTAAGAGGATGAGACAAGAAATTGTGGCTGCTGATTATGGGGAGATGAGGTCAGTTGCAAGACGGTCTGAGCTGAGGCTGGTTGAAACATACAAGAGACTAGAAGAAAACAGGATGAAAGATTCCAGCCTACCCAGAAAACCTGTCTACACTGATGAACCACTGATGAAGAGACCTCAATAGGCCTTTACATTAGACAGCTTACTGGACACTTCTGATCTATCTGCTGCTGCTAGAAGACAATTCAAGAAACAGAAAGAAATGTCTGAAGAAGATCAGAAGAAGTTTGCTGATACTTACATAAAAGAGGGCCTCTTCAATCAAGTGCACTTTTTCTCAGATCCCACTACTGACAAGCTCAGAGAACTCATTAGGAGACCTCCATCACCAAACTCATCAAGAATAAAAGTGCATCTTAGCAAATCCACTGTCTCAAAAATTCTAAAATGGAAAGTCAATAAAGACAACCATGAATTGACTCTGATCAGATCAGATGGAAAAGTTCAAAAGCTAAGCATGGATGATGCATATAGCCTGTGTGCAGATGATCTCCAAACACTGCTGAACCTTGAGCTTGAAAGAGATGTAGAAGACCTATTTGCCTTGGACTTTGAACTTCAATTCAAAGGTCAAATAAGAGAAAGTCTGATGAGAAATAAAGATCAATAATAAAGCTTAGTTTTGGCATCATCTGTTCTAGGGGGAGATTGTTGGGTCTGCTGACCTGGAGAAGAACAGATGATTGAAAAGCCAAAATATACTACTCAGTTGATCCATATTAATAAACAGCATTTACAACATATTCCTCCTAAAAGACTGTTGACCCTAACAACTGTTTTACCCAAACAACTACTGTGACAACTGCTGCTACAAAGAACTGTTGGATAAACAACTCATAAAGAACAACTGCTGACTAAAGGTCTGATGAAGAATAACTGCTGATCATGTGCTGAAGACTAAAGGTCTGTTGGAGCCAGCAGCACTTAGGCTCCAACAGATGATACAAGACCATTAGAGTTTTCCTCAACAGCAGTTTACCTTACAGTGTTTTACAATGTAACAGTAGTTTGTATATAGTAGATGTTTTATGTTGTTATTCTATTAGAGGTCACTGTCATAGGTGACGTCAGCTTAGATCATCAGTGGTTTAGATTTGTCTATAAATAGAACAGTGCTTGTACTGTTCATATCATCACTCACAACATTCTCTCAGACAAGCAATCACTGAGTGATCTGGCTGAGGGGGAGTACTTGTAATATTGTAATCTTTCAATCAATGAAAGCTTTCGATTAAAAACAATTATTCTCTTGTTTTAATTTATAGTTTATCATTCCGCCGCACTTTCCATTTATATTCACTTTATTCTTCTCATCTTTAATTAAACAAATCAAAACAATCAAACTCATATCCTAACAATACTGTTGACCCTAACATCTGCTGTACCCAAACAACTGTTGGAACAACTGCTGCTTGCAAAGGTCTGATGAAGAACAACTGCTAGAGAACAACTGCTGATCAAAGGTCTGATGAAGAACAACTGCTGATCTAAGTACTGAAGACAAAAAGTCTGTTGGAGCCAACAACACTTAGGCTCCAACAGACGTTACAAGACCATCACAGGTTTCCTATCAACTTTTTGCCTATCAGAGGTTTCTATGTAACAGTATTTGTGTCATCAGATGTTTTATGTTGTTATTTTTGTAGATGCATATTGTGCGACTAATGCTTTGGATTACATTTAACACATGTTTTTGTTCACAGTCGTTTGGTCGAAGGTGATTCTCTATGGTCGAATGTGGTTTACTGAACGGTCGAAGGAAGATTGAAAGGGTCGAAGGAGAACAGGAGGTCGAAGGTAGATTAGATTTTAATGTATAGCTTGGTTCGACCACCTTGTTTGGTCGAACCTGCACATTCGACCAACCTAAATGGGCGAATGTGCAGGCCTATATAAGGTCAAGTTCATTTTTGCAATGTAACTTTTGACATTTTGTTTTCCCTCCAGTTTTGTGTTCTCCCTAGGGTTTTGTGCCAAGTCTGTACACGTCATTTAATCATTATAAATATCTTTTTAATGTGTAATTGAATGTGTTATTGAATGAAATGAAAGCTTTAATGATGATTTCTGTGTTTTGTTGATATTATTATCATTTTGTAACTGATTCAGGGATTCCGCACCTGAATTAGTAGACTTGTTTGATCAAATCAATAGTTTTTGTCAATTCGATCCTCAAACAATTCTGTTAGAGGTCACTGTCTTAGGTGACTTCAGCCTAGGTCATCAATGATTTAGATTGTCTATAAATAGAACAGTGCATGTACTGTTCTATTTGATCACTCAAAACATTCTCTTAGACAAACTTACACAAGTTATCAGGCTGAGGGGGAGTAATTGTAATCATTTGTAATCATTTAGTTATATGAAAGCTTTCGATTCAAAAACAATTATTCTCTTGTTTTTATTTACAGTTTATCATTCCGTTGCACTTTCCATTTATAGTTTACTTCTTTCACTACTCATACTACTTAAACAATCAAAACAATCAAACTCAATCAAACTCAGATCCTAACACATTCAAACAAGTTTTCAAACATACACAGTCATGGTCTGGACAATTGGGGACTAGTAAGCCTATAGGTTATTAGTCAAGACACAAATAAACATTTTATGATAGGTCGCTAGTATTAGGGACTATCATCACACGTGGGTAATCTATTTTTGAAGAAACGCAACCTCAGGTGAGTTTTCACAACCCAACTTTTACATATTTTTTCATGGGGGGGGGGGGGACATGCTACACAATTTGATTACTTAAAGGTCATGTTTTACTATTGTTATCACTTCTTTACTCTGCGGCTCATCTAAATCCCAAGGAAACCACTAATACGGGTATGTAGCTGGGAAATGTGGATAGATCTATTAGGCTTGACAAACCCCACCCGAGTCGACTGGAGGTCGGACGGGTGCGTATTGTCTCGAACACATGAGGCCTAACGGGGATGACGGTAGTCCAGGGGTACACATTATGGAACAACACGGTCAACAGTGGTTTCAACCGCAGTAGTAACATACTTAACGTCTAGCTAACGTTCAAATAACATAGTAATAAAGGATATGATATTTCCTACTTATGGAAACATATTATGAAAACCTGTGAACTGGCCAACATATTATGTTGACACTTTTAGTATGTTTTCTCAGGTCGCTAAGTTAGCAGACACGGAGTCTCACGGCGTCTGGGTTTCATATGCATGACTTTTGAACATCTTTTAAACTAATACTTTTACTATTTTGGGTATTGTAAACTTATTGTGCTTCCGCATTTGGTTAACACTTTTAAACGGAATGGTTTGTTACTTATCTTTTACATATAATTGTCATTTGTTGTGACCGTTGACTTGGATCCTGATGTGTCACGCGCCTCGCGGTAAGACCCTGCAAGTGGAATTTGAGGGTGTGACAAAGAAGGATAAAAAAACACAATAGATCACGAAATATGACACGATGAACCACAAAATATAACACAATGCCGAAAAATATAACACAATGCTGAAGAAAAAAGACATAATAAATCGCAAAAATGACACAATGATGAAAATAAAAAAAAAGACACGATGATATAAAATAAATTTAAAAAACTACAAGCTAAAAATAAAAAAAGTGAAAACCTAAAAACTAAGATCGTAAGGTTCGATACGACGGTTTCAATGCCACTTGAATGAGTTCAATCGGAGTCCGTTTGATACACTTCCTACGGCTTCCTATTTTCTTTTACAGTGTATTTGATCATAACCCTATAATTATATCTACATGTATGTTTAGATATAGCGTGAACTTACGGTCTGTTTGGTATGGAGTAATGAAATGAAAGAGGGAATTGAATGAATGAGGTAATGGAATGGATCATTACTATTTCATGTCTTGTTTGGTTGCCATGTGGGAATGAAACAAAACATTATTTTGTGTTGTTGGATAGGTATGAAAAGACGAAGAAATAAAATCGGTGGTTAGTGGCGGTGTTGGATGGTGGTCAGTGGCAGTGATGGTGGTGGTGATATGTTGCGGTAGCGGTGATGGTAGGTGGCGGCAGCGCCGGTGGTGACAGTGGAAGGTGGAGGTAGATGGTCGTGATGGTGGGTGGGCGACGATGGTGAGTAGTGGCGGTGGTGGGTAGTGGTGGTACTGGTAGGTGGTGGTGATGGTAGATGGTGGTGTGTGCCGGTAGCATGGTGGTGGGTGGCTGCAACGGTGGCAATGGGAGGAGGTGGATGGCCGTGATGGTGGGTGGGTGACGATGGTGAGTAGTGGCGGTGGTGGTGGTTTATGGCGGCGACGACGGTAGTGGGTGGTGGCAGCAGCGGTGGTGGGCGACGGTCATAGGTGGTGGCGACAGCGGTGGTGGGTGGTGACGGCGGTGGTGGGTGGTTGCGACAGCGGTGGTGGGTAGTGACGATGGTGGTGAGTGTTGGGTTATGGTGTTGGTTAGTAAAGGGTGAATGAGGGATGGAATGAAAAAAAAAAAACATGGGGGTGAATGAAATGGTTTTAAGGGAATGGAATGCCTTGTGGAATAGGTGATTCAATTTCTTTAACCAACCAAACACACTATTTTTCATTACCTCGTAATGGTCCATTTCATCCCTTCTTCCATTCCACCATACCAAACGCTACCTTAGTGTATATGGGACATATTTGATGAGAAGTAAGAGAATGATTGATAATTAATATGTAAACATCATTTCCTATACTTGGTTTTGATGTTTTAGATTGTTTTAATTAGAAAAAAAACACCAAACATAAAATTAAAAACACAAAGCAATGTATTATAGGTTTAAACCTTAAAACATAATGCCAAGAAAACTAAACAGTGTGTTTATTTTAAGTGTTAAACAATGTCTTTTAGGTGTGTTTTAAGTTTTATGGTCATCACACATTGCATTGTTTTTAAATCAAAACAACCTAAAACATTATATCTAAATCCAAAACGTGATAGCTATAGTCAATTCTTAAACTTTCTCACATTATATGGCATTTGTACAAAAACCTAATATATATATATTGACAAGCTACGTATATTTAAAAGCCATTAAAAACTTGAAAACCGAGAAAATTAATCATTTTTTTATTTTTGCTTTTCATTTCCTTTAAAAAAAATGTTAGTTTCATAGAAATAAAATTAAAAAATATATGTATATTGACGAACTACATATTTTTAGGAGTTAATTGCACCATTAGTGTCACACCCTCAAAATCCACTTGCGGAGTTTTACCGCGAGGCGCATGACAAACCAGGATCCAAACCAACGATCACAATAAACAAGTCTAAATGAATATAAATGCAATTTCAAAACATAGTTTAAAATCCCGTTTACAGCGGAAGCTTATTCAAAACAGTATCTCAACAGTGAAACAATAGTTCAACGGTTATAAGACCATGCAACCCTAGTTAGACGTCGTGCAGACGCGTGCGCCCTAGTCCAGTCGTGCTACCTTAGCGACCTGAGAAAACATGTAAAAGTTTACGTCAGCACAAAAATGCTGGTGAGTTTACAGGTTTTGTATCCAAGTACCAAGTCAACCTGTCCATACTATAACAAATCGAAAACCAGTGTACGCTAGCTAGGCGTATGTTTTGTTACTACCACGATTGGAAAACCATTACTAACTCGAATACCAAATGTGTGCCCGATGTAGTAACCCTGTTGTTCCTGTTGTTCCTGTTTGAGACAATATGCACCCGCCGACCCTCCAAGTCGACGAGCGGGGTTGGTCACTCCCAATAGCACTATTCACATTTCCCCGTTGTGCAAACCCGCACATTCATGGTTCCCCCCGGGACTTCCAAAGATCGTGTAGTACACAATAGAAACCCATAGTATGACAGTAGTTACCAAATAATCGTTTTAACACATGTTTTCTACCCCGAAAATATGAAACCAGTTTAAAAGAGGGGCCGTAAACTCACCTTAAGTTGCGTTACTCCTTAACCCGAGTAAACTCAGCTGCTATGCTAGTCCCATAAAGCGGCGACCTAACATATGACAGTTACAAGTACTTAGACTAATAACCCGCAGGTTAATTAGTCCCTAGATGTCCAGACCATAACCAAGTTCGTTTGAAAACACCGTGACTGTTTAACTGACCCAAAGTACAAGACTCGACATCCCTTTGGTGACCCGAGACTCCCCGTGTTATGTTTACGCTCCAAAACATACAATAACGCAATCACACTTAACATACGTTAACGCACAACAAGTTATAGCACATAGTTCACGTATCACCGAATTACATCCAAACATGTGTTACCAAGTTATTAGATATGTTATGGGGTTCCTAGCATGTTCCTATATGTCAAATCGGGTCTCGGAATGCTAATTTACACTTACAGTAGCAGTACACGCGATTAGGAAAAGTCAACTAGCATTTAGGTTGGTCAACTAGCATTTAGGAACTCTAATCGCATGAACTACTAGCATTTAGGGCTATACCACATGTAACTACTAGCATTTAGGGCTATACCACATATAACTACTAGCATTTAGGGCTATACCACATGTAACTACTAGCATTTAGGCTATACCACATGTAACTACTAGCATTTAGGCCCTACTCGCCTATAACATAGGCATTTAGCCTCCTAATCGCCTCTAACATAGGCGATTAGGATGCTAATAGCCTGTAAGCATGCTGTTCCGGTTTTTCGCGCGTTTAACGCTCCAAATCAGATCCAGAACGTGTGTAACTAACCAATATCATCCCAAACACTATCCTAAACATGTTTCAACTAAAACCCTTCGTTTTGCCTCGTATTATCAGCCCTGCATGCAAATCACGTAATCCAAACACCATTCACATAGCATGCAATCATCATACGAACACGCGTAATCATAACCCTAATACTAAATTCTCAGATTTTATCATCATAATATTATTAGTATTCTGAATTAATCCTAATAACATGTTAATCCTTCATCTTGAATCATAAAAACCCTAGCTTTCTAATCATTAACACACATAACACATGTATACTAGTTAAAATCCGATTAACAACACTTATTAACGATTTTCAGAAAGCTTTTTCGTTTTAGAACAGGTCTGGACTATTAGGGATTGAATAAAAACGTTTATAAGATTGCATGGATGAAAACCAAACCTTAGATTTGTAAAAGGATGATGGATTAAGCTTGAAACCTTGTGTTTTGATTAAAAATCGTGTTCCAGAGGTTGTGTGTGTGTTGGGGCAGGTTATGGGACGACTAGGGTTTGTATAATGAAGTTTATGAGGTCAAGTATGGTATTTATAGTCGTTTTTAGTCGTCCAGCACGTAACTAGCGATTATGCAGCAAGTACACGCGATTAGGGGTGCTAATCGCATGAATGTTCAGGCATTTGGGGCCTACTCGCCCCCTAGGGCACACGAGTAGCCCCTACTCGCCCCTATGTTTGCCTACTCGCCTCCCTTATAGGCGATTAGGTCTTCCTAATCGCCTATAGGGGCTGGTTTCGTGTGTTTTGCGCGTTAAACCCCGTTTTAACATATGTTAACACATATTCACATACCGACAAGTCACATAATGATTGTAAACACATAACACTTGTAAATACACATATTCACACTCGTTCACCAATTCCCGGGACTCGAGACTTGCATGTTCCGTATGCCTTGACGATCCTACAAATCGTCACCGTTTGTACACTTGGTTAAGGACCGGCATCTAATGAACCTCTAGACCAACATCCAATGATCCTCTAGACTAAACCGATAGTTCCCGAACCATAACCCGACTTAACTAACTTAGTTAAGTACAATATACGCGTGACTCGCTAAGGTAGACTTTCATCTAGACAACGTTGTTAACCAGAATTTGCCGGGTGTCACATCATCCCCACGTTAAAAGAATTTTCGTCCCGAAAATTGCACAAGTACCAAAAGAACAAAAGAAATAACGAAGGGAATAAACAAAAGATAGAAACCAAGAGAGAGATTTACCCGAGTTGTCACATCATTCCCACGTTAAAAGGAATCTCGCCCCGAGATTCATTCAGCTGCAGAAGAGACATATCTCGACTCGAACGCTTCCTTAGGAAAGAGATGAGGATACTTATACTTCATCTGATCCTCCCGTTCCCAAGTGTATTCTGGTCCCCGGTTCGAGTTCCACCGAACCTTAACGATACGAATCTTGCTGTGACGTAGGCTACGAATCTTGTAATCCAGAATCTCCACAGGTTCTTCCACAATCCGAAGACGATCATCAACCTTGATCTCTTCCAGTGGAACGATGAGAGACTCGTCAGTCAGACACTTCTTCAAGTTTGACACGTGGAAGACGTTATGTACGTTACCGAGCTCCGTCGGTAAATCAAGACGATACGCCACCGGTCCAATCCGTTCCAGGATCGTAAATGGTCCGACATACCATGGGTTGAGTTTGCCACGCTTCCCAAAGCGTATGACGCCCTTCCACGGTGAGACTTTTAGAAGTACCTTGTCATTGACTTGGAATTCCAATGGTTTGCGACGCTGATCGGCATAACTCTTTTGCCGGTCCCGTGCCGCTGCCAACCGGTTACGAATCTGTACGATCTTTTCCGAAGTTTCGTACACTAGTTCAGGCCCAGTGAGTTGACTCTCACCCACTTCAGCCCAACAAAGAGGAGAACGGCATTTCCGTCCGTACAGTGCTTCGAACGGAGCTGCCTTGATGCTCGTGTGATAACTGTTATTGTACGAGAATTCTACTAACGGTAGATGAGCTTCCCAACCCTTGCCAAAATCGATCACACATGCCCACAGCATGTCTTCTAAAGTTTGAATCGTGCGCTCACTCTGACCGTCAGTCTGTGGATGATAAGCCGTACTCATGTCTAGTTGGGTACCCAAAGCCTTGTGCAAAGACTTCCAGAAGAGAGAAGTAAAATGGGAGTCACGATCCGAGATAATAGAAACTAGCACCCCGTTCTTAGAAACAACTTCCTTCAAATAAAGACGAGCCAAACGATCCATGGTGTCGGTCTCCTTAATAGCAAGAAAATGGGCTGATTTCGTCAACCGATCGACAATCACCCATATCTTGTCATTCCCGCTGGGTGATTTAGGAAGTTGCGTGACAAAATCCATAGTAATCCGTTCCCATTTCCATTCCGTAATTTCAGGTTGTTGCAAGAGACCCGACGGTTTCTGGTATTCCACCTTGACCTTAGCACAGGTCAAGCATTTGCTCACGTATGAGGCTATGTCCGACCTCATGTTTGGCCACCAGTAAAGCACCTTTAGATCTTGGTAGATCTTATCCGAACCAGGATGAATAGAATACCGGGACTTATGAGCCTCATCAAGGACAAGCTCCCGTAGTCCCCCGAATAAAGGAACCCATATGCGTTCTGCGAAGTAGTGCAGGCCATCAGGCCTTCGTTCGAGGTGCTTGTCGGCACCGTGCATAGTTTCAGCTTTAAGGTTTTCCTCCTTCAAAGCTTCCAACTGAGCAGAACGGAGTTGATCAGGTAAGGATGAATGAATGGTGAGCTGCAACGCCCGAACACGACGAGGTTTAGTCGTTTCCTTCCTGCTCAAGGCGTCTGCTACAACATTCGCCTTGCCAGGATGATACTTAATGGCACAATCATAGTCGTTCAGGAGTTCAATCCAACGACGCTGCCGTATGTTCAAGTGTTGTTGGTCGAAAATATGTTGGAGACTCTTGTGATTGGTGTAGATGGTGCATTTGGTACCGTACAAGTAATGTCTCCAAATTTTCAACGCGAAAACCACTGCACCCAACTCCAAGTCATGGGTGGTGTAGTTCTTCTCGTGCACCTTGAGTTGACGAGAAGCATACGCGATCACTTTCTCGCGTTGCATCAACACGCAACCGAGACCATGAATAGAAGCATCACAGTAAACAACGAAATCATCAAGACCTTCAGGTAACGACAAAATAGGAGCAGAACAAAGTTTGGACTTTAGTTCTTCAAACGCTGACTCTTGTGGTTCACCCCAGTCGAATTTCCTATCCTTCTGCGTGAGAATGGTCAGGGGTTGAGCGATCTTTGAGAACCCCTGAATGAAACGACGATAGTAGCCCGCAAGGCCTAGGAATTGCCGCACCTCAGTTGGCGTCTTTGGTGCTCCCCAGTCCTTGATCGCTTCGATCTTAGCTGGATCGACATGAATCCCTAGTTCATTAACCACATGTCCTAGGAACTGAACTTCACGTAACCAAAAGTCACACTTTGAAAACTTGGCGTAAAGTTGTTCCCGTCGCAAGAGTTCCAAAACTAACCGCAGATGTTCCTCGTGTTCGGTCTTGTTCTTGGAGTAGATCAGAATGTCATCAATAAACACAATGACGAATTTGTCAAGATATGGTTTACAGACGCGGTTCATCAAGTCCATGAAAACCGCCGGTGCGTTTGTGAGACCGAAAGGCATGACCAAGAATTCGAAATGGCCATAACGTGTACGAAAGGCAGTCTTGGCAACGTCAGCCTCCCTGACGCGCAGCTGGTGATAACCGGACCTCAAGTCAATCTTGGAATAATAACTAGAACCCTGAAGCTGGTCGAATAGATCATCAATACGTGCAAGAGGATAACGGTTCTTAACGGTCAATTTGTTCAGTTCTCTGTAGTCCACACACAATCGGAAACTTCCATCCTTCTTCTTAACAAATAGAATCGGGGCTCCCCAAGGGGAAGAACTTGGTCTGATGAAACCCTTGTCCAAGAGTTCCTGTAACTGACTAGACAATTCCTGCATCTCGGGAGGTGCAAGATGGTAGGGGGCCCGAGCAATAGGAGCAGCCCCTGGTACAAGATCAATACCGAACTCGACTTGACGATGAGGAGGAAGACCAGATAAATCATCGGGAAAAACATCAGGATACTCGCGTACAACTGGAATATCGTCGATCTTCTTCTCATCACCAGAGGAAACAGATAAAAGTGCCAAAACGGCTGGATAACCCTTTCGATGACACTTAAGGGCTTTCATGCTAGAGATGATGTTTAGCGGAACACCACCCTTGATACCGTACACAGAAAGGAATTCTCCATCAGGGAGAGGAATCCGAATAACCTTATCGTAACAGACAATCTCCGCGCGATACAAGGATAACCAATCCATTCCTACCACAACATCAAAACTACCCAATGGTACCGGCATAAGGTCGATGGGGAACGATAAACCCGACAATTCTAATTGGCACTCCCGAAGGACACTAGTAGCTTCAATCATTTTACCGTCAGCCAACTCAATAATATACTTGGTCTCTAATGGTACGGGTACTACATCTAGCAGTCGACTAACATCCATGGATACAAAACTCTTGTCGGCACCAGAATCAAATAACACACTAACAGAATGATTATTGAGAAGGAACGTACCGGTGACTGTGTCAGGGTCTTGTCTAGCCTCAGCGGCTCCAATGACGAAGGCACGTGCATTTCTGCCGCCGCCCCCGTTGTTCCCATTACCGTTGTTTCCACCCTGCTTCAATTTTGGGCAATCCTTCTTGTAATGCCCAGTGTCACCACAGTTGTAGCATCCTTGTCTTCCTGTAGTCCCTTGAGTAGTCGGAGCCGAGTTAGTAGTCGGGGCCTGGGTCGATGGAAGTGTAGCCCGACAATCTTTAGCATAATGCCCTGTTCGCTGGCAGCGATGACAACGGTTACTGTCGCAGTTCCCTTGATGATGACGTCCACACTTGTTACATTTGGGCAGTTTCCCCGCATAACCACCCTGCTTGCTACCCGAAGAAGAAGAACCCCCATTATCAAACCTCTTACCCTGCTGTGTTGGCCCAGATCCTTTCCCGTCATTTTCCCACTTGCGCTTGTTGTTCTCTGGGGCCTTAACAGTCGAACCCTTCGCAGGCAAAATACCCTCATTCACCTTTAAGTTGGTCATCCTATGAGCCGATCGAACCACCTCTGCGTATGTAGGATGATTTCCCGCAGCCACTAATCCTGCAATTTCCGGTACTAACCCCGAGACATAGTGTTCAATCCTACGGTATTCTGGCACATGCAGATCGGGACACAGCACTGCCAACTCATTCCGCCTCACAGTATACTTCTCAATTTCCGACCCAGTCATCTTGAGGTTCCACACCTCGTGCTCCAGCTTCTGTACCTCTTCCCTCGGACAGTATTCACGCTTTAGCAGTTGCACGAAATTCTCCCAAGGCATAGCATATGCCTCCCCGATACCCATATTCTGGGTGATGCCATTCCACCAAGTCAATGCCACATCCTGGAATAACGCAGCAGCATACTTAACCCGATCTTCTGGGAGACAGTTACACATCAGAAATACTGACTCCACTTCTCCAGCCACCTAAGCAAGCTCACCGCACCCTCAGTGCCAGAGAATTCCTGGGGCTTACAGTCCCGGAACATCTTGTAGGTACACATGGGTGGGGGTGGGTTAACAGGACCACCTGGAATGATACGTATGAGAAACCACAAAGAATGTAAACAAGGTTCACCAATGAGGCAAAGAAAATGGATAAATCAACTTACCACCACCGTTGTGCCCTAACTGGAAGGCAGCTTGGAGCAAGTTGTTCAGATCAGCCTGCGATAGGTTAATACCTCCACGACCACCAGCACCACCGCGGCCACCACCACGTCCACCATTGCGACCACCTCCACGTCCTCCTCGTACTCCAGACATGATTCTGGCAGAAAGAACGAGAAAATTTAGTTTCGCAGATAAAGATAACCACTAATGTTCACAAGATCAAAGCTAGATCCAATCCAGGACTATCCCTTCAAACCCAGAGCTCACCAGGGCTTCCATGCATTTCGGTTTATGATTTTGTGTGCACCCAAAATGATAAACCGCTCTACATGGTCCTCCAAGTGTTCTCCTAGTTCAAAGTTCAAATCACCGAACATAGACTCTTAGCTATACACCGTAATACTACGGTAGATTATAACAAGTGCTTCTATTGGAGTATAGAAGGGAGATGTCCGAGCCTTGGACAAATCTCAAGAGTACACGATTCACTCCAATATACTACACCGCCTAGAAAGTAAGTAACCCGACCTAAGATAGAACGGATGATGTAACGTAGAAAGACCAAATGATTTAGAGACACCAAGACAAGACCATACGTAAACCACCATAATGTTTAGTACCATGTGATCGTCTAGTGTGTGCGACTCGGCTATAGACTAGACTCTACATGCAGTCCTAGTTCACTATAACCATTGGCTCTGATACCAATCTGTCACACCCTCAAAATCCACTTGCGGAGTTTTACCGCGAGGCGCATGACAAACCAGGATCCAAACCAACGATCACAATAAACAAGTCTAAATGAATATAAATGCAATTTCAAAACATAGTTTAAAATCCCGTTTACAGCGGAAGCTGTAACAACCGGCAAAATTAAGGTAATTCCGTACTAATTAATTAAACGCGATTAACGTAATTAACCGTAATTATGTGCTGATTATTTAATTGAGGACTTAGAAAGATAGAAGTTCCCAAGTAATGCATAGGAATGCATAAGTTTAATAGCAAAGCATGATAGGATCATGCGCAGGCAAAACTATCCGGTACGGACACTGGCGATTACCCGGTAAAACTTAAATAAGCGAAACGAACTCCGGACACCCGGAATATAAAATAAATAATATTTTCACAAAATATAATGAGTTTTGGAAACCCAAAGCCATACGTGAAAGCTTATTGCACAAATCTCCCGGTAACGAATAAAGTGCGCGTACCGCACCCTATACGCGCGTAACACGTAAATTCACCCGGCAAAAGCCGAAATAAATTATCAGTAATTTAACTGGGCAAAATTTAATGAATATTAACGGTATTTTAATATTAAGGTAAACCGCGGTTAAATTTCGAGAAATACCCGGGCGGTACCCGAAAGGAATTAACTTAAACATATTATGGAGAAGTAATTAGCAAAGTGGACCCCACCAACCACCCTATAGGGGCCGGCCAAGGGCCCACTTAAAGTGAGAGATTACTTAAAGTTGCTTCTTAAATCTTCCATAATATTATTATCAATGATTAGTATGCATGTAAAGTGATTGGGTGAAATATTAACCAACACATCTCTCCCTCTCTCTCACAAAACTCGGCCCAAACACCCCACTTAATCCCCAAGATTTTCAAAAATCTTTCACAAATCTTCCATAATATCACTAACCAATCCTTGCAAGATACCTATGATCTTTGGAAGATTGGGTAAGATAATAAAACCACTTGGATGAACACTTGAAGAAATCACAAAAATAATCTTCTTCTTCTCCCCTTTGGCCGTAGGTTTGCACCTCCCCCTTAACATCTCTCTTTCAATTTTCATACCTCTAAATCATCTCTAGTTCATCATTGTTCAAAACCCCTTTTGTGTGTTCAAGAGCTTGGAGCATAACCCACTTGGAAGAACACATTAAACCTCACCCAAATCCAAGATTTTTGTCTTCCCTAGCCTTGAGCTAGTAGTAAGTCTTGCATTGTTTTATTACTTGAATGTTCATATTTTTGTGCTATGAAAGCAAGTTGTACATTGTTGGGTAATAAAATGAGTTTTATAAAAGTAATGGGTTTGTTAAAATAAAAATGGAAGAATAATAATAATATTGATGAATCTTGGATTTATGTTAATAAATGAAATGTTTGAAGAAATGATGATAAAATACACTTACACTTGAGAAGATGATGATTTGGGCATATTAAATGAGAAGGACTTGAATGAGATGAAGATGAGTTTAATCATCATAGGATGATATAATAATGTCAAAAAGACATTAAAATGAGTTAGAAAGTCATAGATGAAAAAGTTCCATCTTCAAAGTCCACTCACTTGGATGAGTGAAAAATGGATATTTTGGATAAAAATATGGAATAAACATGTTAATGACATCTAGGATGGATTAGAAGATCATTAAAAGTGAAAAGAAGTAAAAACAACTAAACATTAAGAAAATGGTTCTTCAAAGTCCACTAAAGTGGAAGAAAAATATTAACTTTGAAAGATTGAGTGAAAAATGCAACAAGTATAAGTTAAAGGACTAATATGGCAACTTTGGAAGTTGAGGGACTAAAATAAATATTTTAGAAACTATTAGTCCAAGAACACAATAATGGAAAGATTGGTGTCAAAAAGTGTAAGTAATAATTTTACAAGGTAGATTTGGTAAATACTAGTAGCATACTTGGGCATTTTATGTAAAAGGTATATTTTTATAAAATGGAAGTTTATAAAAATAAAAGGAGTAACGCAAGTATTTTGTAAGATAAGATTTCATAAAATAAAGACTTGGGAAGACTTGTACAAAAATAGGATACCTTTATATAAATGGGAATATAAAAGTATCGGGAACATTTTTGGTAACAAGTTGGACAAGTCGGGCTAAAACGTACAAAGTATATTTTTCCAAGAAATAAACGTTCGGAATCGGAAGTAGGAACAATACTTCCATGAGAACGCGCAACGGAAATAAATATGAAAAACGCTAACTAACGAACTTAGTTACACGAACCAACGGAAACGGTCATATAAGGAAAATGCCATTACGACAAGATAAAAGTATACATATATATTTTAAGAAAGTAAAATATATATAACAAGGGTGAAACGTGTGTAACACTTTCCTAAGTGTAGAAAGAATATTCGTGGGAAAGGAGAAACATAACGTAACAAATTAAAAACGCTAAACGACACATGAACTTAACAAGTAGTATCCACGCGATGGTATATGTACATATACTCGTTTTCGACGAAATTCTAGTATATCTATTTGAATGGGAAAATAGATATGCGAGAAGGAAAACCGAGACGAGTAGGTGAAATATACCTACGAACGCGTGAATACCGACAAGATCCTAGTACATTTATTTAAATGGGAAAATAAATGTATGGTGTGGTAAGTCTAGTCGGGCGTTAAGATTATGTTACCAAACGACGAGGACTTAGCATATTTATTTAAAGGGGAAAATAAATATGTGGCAAAGTGAGTCGGGTCGGATAATAAGAAAACACATTATATCGAGCGAAACGATCCTAAGTATAATTATTTAAATGGGAAAATAATTATACGTTGGGTAGAGTCGTGTCGAGTATAATATTGTACAAGTCATAAAGAATATTAATAAGAATAATATATGACTTGTAAGGAAAGGGTAATCCATCGCCATTGAACCTAGGATACGAAACTATTAAACGGGAATTGGGATAAAGACGTGGTCGGGATGTTGGGTGTACAACTTGCCAAGGCACATACACCATAGGTGTAAGTGACTTATACGCCTAGAACCTTTGTAGGTACGGGATCACAAACTTTACTATTTTCTTTGAGCCGAGCACAGTTCCAGGTGAGTCTCACGGCCCCATTTCTAAACTATTTAACATTTTTACGGGGGAAAGATATGTTGGGATTGTATGACGGGTTGGATACTTGAGTAAAGATCGCCACTCGGGGTTGAGACCTCCCCACTATAATCATTAATTCAGGAATGAGAAACCAAAGGAATATTTGGATAGTACTATTGGTGCCTGACAAGGCCCACCCCTAATCGATAGCGTCGATAATGCATCGGCGTATGCCTGGGGTGCACTTATTCTGAAATAAAGTCGTAGGAATACCGAGTAACGACTTGGGGCGGGGGCATTATTAATTGTCTTGGTTTGGTTATAGGCTCAAGTGAATTGTAGGACTTTGCAACTCCTATAAGTGTCATAACAAGGATATTCCCACTTTATAAAGATTTATTAAATTAAAACCTGTGAACTCACCAATATTTATATATTGACGATTTTCAAACATATCTTTCAGGTAATTGAATGATGGAGGTTAGCATGGCGAGCAGGGTCGGGGATATCTCCAAGTTGGGCGTTGGGAATGTCGTAAAAGGGTCTCATCTCTTTATTCCATGGACTTAGGGATAAAGGGAGGAGCCTCCTTATCAATTTCAAAAACAATTTATAATTATGTATGGATAATTTGACATGATTATTAGCATTGAATAAATGCCTGTTTTCTTTAATTACTATTGTGGTTTGCATTATTCTTGGCTTAATACTTTTGAACCGTCGCGCCACGTGTTTCCGCCATAGGCGTGGTGTGACAGAAAGTGGTATCAGAGCCAAGGTTATAGCGAATTAGTATTTTTAAAATCTAAACTATAACCGGATTTGGTTCAAAAACTTCCAAAATAAATGCGAAACGCAATAAAATAAATTTTTCCAACGACCATTTGGGTATATGGAGATTCCGACCAAGCTAGCCATGGTAAGTATACGTATTATTTTTGCGTTAGAAGGTTAGGAAGAGTACCGTAGATATGTGCCTTAACTACCTAACGAATAATACTTAAATATTAGTACGGTTCTTTTGCCAGGATGTCAGACGCAGGGAGCGTAGCACCGAGCTACGACAGTAGCCTTCAGATCATCCCAGCACCGCCAGCAGAGCCGATCGAGGTGGTGATACTCGATCCCGAGGATGACGAGATGGAGGTTGATGCCGCCATGGAGGGCGCCGACGGAGATAGCTCCGACGAGACAGACCCGAGCGAGGACCCAGCGTGGGCCCCCGCTGGAGACGACATGGCCGCCGTGGCCGACCTACCGATGGCCGAGGCCGATTTGCCTCTAGTGCCATTCCAGGCAGCACCACTGCCAGCACTTCCCATTCACTATGGATGCAGGAGCCCCGTTTTTTATACCCCCATTTGCACCATATGCACTAGGTGCGGGAGACCCGTACCAGGTACCACCCTACTGCTTCACCGGACTACCGGGTTTTGCCCCACCCTTCACACCCCTACCCATACCCGATATCGTCGGCCCGTCCCAGCCGACGTACACTGACATCCCCGGGCCGTCGCAGCCCCACGGGATGGCCCCACTGTCAGGACCCGCATGGTCCACGGTGATCTCACTGGAGAGAGATTTACAGACCCTCACCGACACGGTGCAGCGCACCGTGAGTCAGATGGAGCAGCAGGCCCAGCTCATGTGGGCCAGGATCATTGATGCCAGGGACGCACTGGCACATTATGCTGAGGAGTTGCTGAGCATGGACGCTCATTGTGGCCTTACGGGCGACGCACACTTTGCGCATCGCCAATTCTTGTACGATCGCATTATGGCGATCAGTATGACCATTAGCATGTGCGCACCCCAGTACCAGTACCAGCACCCGCCGCCGCCGCCGCCACAGTAGCGATACATCAGGGACGCTTGGGAGATCACTTACGGACATAGTAGTAGTAGTAGTAGTAGTAGTAGTAGTAGTAGTAGTAGTAGTATGATAGCACAGCATGGGTTATAGCACCCATCTGCATTTTTGCCTAGCCGAGCGGGATTGTGCCGGTATATGACATTATGTTTCTAGTATATTTCAAAGGAGCAATGTATGAGGAAGGTATCCTCGGTTTTTGTTATTATGAACAAATCGTTGTACTCATGGTATTGAAATTAATGAAAATTTTGTTATGGTAAAATATGTGTTGTGATTGTCTACGATTATTATTACTTGTTCTGTTTATATTGTGATTGTGTGATGTTGTTATGGTGATTATTGTGTTCGTATGTTGTGTTGTTGTTTATACTGTATATGTGACGATATTGTATGAATGATCGCCAAAAATTAACCTTTGATATTGATTATTGAAGAAACATGGCACCAGCCACCAGAAGCAACAGTGGAAATGAAAGACTGCCCACGACACCCGAGGAGCTTGAAACCCTAGTTTCGGGACGTATCGCTCAAGCTCTCGCAGAGCACAATGCCACGCACACCGAAAGGTCGCGAGATCGAACCGGGAGCGACAGACGCGAAACCTCCCCTACTGGTAAGAAGACGTCGGGTATATACAACAGGAGTCTTCATAAAACTCCTACCTTATATAATATGTTGCTTTATTATTGCAGAAACGGCCTCACGAGAACGTGGCTGCACGTTTAAAGCTTTCCTAGACTGCAAACCACTCAACTTCAGCGGCACTGAAGGTTCTGTCGGACTAGTCAAGTGGTTCGAGAAGACCAAAGCCGTGATTCGTATTAGCAGCTGTACCCCGCGACAGGCTGTCATGTACGCCACCAACCTGTTTCTGGACCAAGTTCTAACCTGGTGGAACAACCAAGTGCAGACACTGGGAGATGATGCTGCTTACTCCTTGTCATGGTTGGAGTTGATAGAACTAATGATCGCCGAGTACTGCCCGGCAAGTGAAGTACAGAAGCTAGAGACTGAGTTCTGGAACCTCGCCATGGTTGGATCGGACGTAGCTGGTTACACATCCAGATTCCATGACCTCTCCCGGTTAGTGCCACGCCTGGTCACCCCGGAAAGCAAGAAGGTGGAAAGATACCTCTTCGGACTGGCACCACAGATACGCGGCATGGTCACTGCTTCCAATCCTACAACCATGCGCGAAGCTATCGACCTCGCCTTAAGCCTCACTGAAGACGCCATCCGAATGGGCACTCTAATCCGGAAAGTATCAGGGCTGAAGCTTACTGAGTCCAGCAGTGTTGAGGGTAAGAATCTGGGTACAAGTTCAGTCGTTGGGTCAAGTGAGCAGGGAAATAGGCCAAGGTTTGGGAAGCGTAAGCGCGATGAAAGGAAGAAGGATGGATCATCAGGTTCAGGGAAGAAGGGAAAAGGGTACGTGGCCACTGGACGTGGAAATAATGGGAAGCAAGGTTATCAGGGCAGGAACGAAGTGATCTGCGGTAAGTGCCGTCGTACGGGGCACAAGACAGAAGACTGCAGATCGGGAGCGCCAAAGAACGGTGGAGCGAGGCCCTGTTTCTCATGTGGATCGCTCGATCATTGGAAGAGGGACTGCCCCAAACTTAACAACCAAGCCCGTGGGCGGGCGTTCGTGATTGGTGCCGGTGACGCACGACAAGACCCTAATGTGGTCACTGGTACGTTCCCTCTAAATGGTCATTATGCTTCAGTATTGTTTGATACTGGCGCTGATTTTAGCTTCGTATCTGTCGAATTTAAAAGATTACTTGGTTTAAAGACTAGTAAGCTAGACACACCATACTCTATCGAACTAGCTAACGGTAAGACTATAGAAACTCGAGAGGTAGCGAAGGATTGTAAGTTGGATCTCTCTGTGGTCATGAGTTTGACATTGATCTATTGCCAGTCGTACTGGGTAGCTTTGACATAGTCGTTGGCATGGATTGGCTATCCGCACACCGCGCCATCGTCGTGTGCAATGACAAAGTAATTCAAGTTCCCCTCGCAAGCGGTGAAACCCTATCGATCCAAGGGGAAAGGCGTGGAACACCATTGAGAATTATTACCAGCATGAAAGCCAGGAAGTGCCTAAGGAAAGGTCTCATCGCATTCTTGGCGCACGTAGTAGACAAGAAGGCCGACGAGCGAAAGCTAGAAGACATTCCGATAGCCAGAGACTTTCCAGATGTGTTCCCAGAAGATTTGCCGGGATTGCCACCACCCCGACAAGTCGAGTTTCGCATCGACCTTGTTCCAGGAGCAGCGCCGGTAGCGCGATCGCCATATCGCCTAGCTCCTTCTGAGATGCAGGAACTGTCTGGACAACTGCGAGAGTTGTTGGACAAAGGTTTCATAAGACCAAGCTTCTCACCCTGGGGAGCTCCCGTCATATTCGTGAAGAAGAAGGATGGCACTTTTCGAATGTGCATCGACTATCGAGAACTGAACAAGCTAACTATTAAAAATCGCTATCCTCTTCCCAGGATCGACGATTTGTTTGATCAACTTCAAGGATCCAGTTTCTACTCCAAGATCGATCTAAGGTCCGGCTATCATCAGTTGCGTATTCAGGAAGAAGACGTGCCAAAAACAGCATTCAGGACTCGTTATGGGCACTATGAGTTTCTGGTTATGCCATTCGGTTTAACTAACGCACCAGCTGTTTTCATGGACTTGATGAACCGAGTGTGTAAGCCATACTTGGACAAATTTGTCATTGTCTTCATTGATGACATCTTGATCTACTCACGCACTAAGAAAGAACACGAGGATCATCTTCGATTAATCCTCGAGGTACTACGCAAGGAGAAACTCTATGCTAAGTTTTCAAAATGTGATTTTTGGATTCGAGAGGTTCACTTTTTAGGTCACGTGGTGAATGAAAAGGGTATACATGTCGATCCCACCAAGATCGAAGCAATCAAGAATTTTGACGCCCCTAGGACGCCTACTGAAGTACGACAATTTCTTGGCCTTGTGGGTTACTACAGAAGGTTCATCGAGAACTTTTCTAAAATAGCACAGTCTTTAACCATGCTAACCCAAAAGGATAAGAAGTTTGAATGGACGGAAAGGCAGGAAGCAGCGTTTCAGTTGCTGAAGGATAAGTTATGTGGCGCACCGATACTATCGCTCCCCGATGGTACGGAAGACTTCGTAGTTTACTGTGACGCCTCTCATCAGAGATTGGGTTGTGTATTGATGCAGCGAGAGAAGGTCATAGCCTATGCTTCCAGACAGCTAAAACTTCACGAGAAGAATTACACCACACATGATCTGGAACTAGGAGCCGTGGTATTCGCACTCAAGATATGGAGACATTATCTGTACGGAACCAAGTGTACGATCTTCACTGATCATAAAAGTTTGCAGCACATCTTTGACCAGAAGGAATTGAACATGCGACAACGGCGATGGGTCGAATTATTGAACGATTACGATTGTGAGATAAAGTACCATCCCGGGAAGGCAAACGTCGTAGCCGACGCCTTGAGTCGCAAGGAACGGGTTAAGCCACTGCGTGTCCGAGATTTGGGTCTAACCATCCACACGAACCTGACCGACCTGATTCGTGAAGCTCAAATTAACGCTCTTAAACCCGAGAATGTCAAAGGTGAAAGATTGCGGAAGATGGTTGATTCACTGGAGTCAAAAGCGGATCAGGCTCTGTATTTCATGAACAGAATTTGGGTACCAGTGTACGGTGGATTGCGTGAACTGGTATTGGCTGAAGCCCACAGTTCACGATATTCGGTTCACCCTGGAGCAGACAAGATGTTCCATGATCTAAAGGAATTTTACTGGTGGCCAAATTTCAAGAGAGATATAGCGGCATATGTTGCGCGATGTTTGACTTGCGCGAAGGTCAAGGCCGAGCATCAGAGACCATCCGGTTTGCTCCAGCAACCGGAAATACCGGAATGGAAATGGGAAAGGATCACTATGGATTTCATTACCAAGTTGCCCAGGACAACAAGCGGCCATGACATGATCTGGGTAATCGTTGATCGATTGACAAAATCTGCACACTTCCTCCCCATTCGCGAAACGGATAAGTTGGAGAAACTGACCCGTTTGTATATTAAGGAAATTGTGTCGAAGCACGGTGTACCTATTTCCATCATCTCCGATCGAGATAGTCGTTTCACCTCAAGATTTTGCGAAAGTCTAAATGAAGCCCTCGGTACTCGCCTTGACATGAGTACCGCATATCATCCACAAACCGATGGTCAGAGTGAACGGACCATCCAGACCTTGGAGGATATGCTACGGGCATGCGCAATCGATTTCAGCGGAAGTTGGGATACACACTTGCCACTGGTGGAGTTTTCGTATAACAACAGCTACCACACGAGCATTCAAGCTGCACCTTTTGAAGCTCTATATGGACGCAAGTGTAGATCGCCTCTATGTTGGGCCGAAGTTGGCGAAAAGCAACTTACCAGGCCCGAAATTGTTCAAGAAACGACGGATAAGGTCTTTCTGATAAGAGAACGTCTCAAAGCGGCACGTGACCGACAGAAAAGCTACGCAGACATGAGGAGGAAGCCTTTGGAATTTCAAGTCGGAGACAGGGTCCTACTAAAGGTGTCACCTTGGAAAGGTGTCGCGCGCTTTGGAAAGCGCGGGAAACTAAACCCACGATATGTTGGACCATTCGAAATCCTGTCCAGAGTAGGCCCCGTAGCATACAAGCTCAAGTTACCACAAGAACTTAACGGTGTACATGACACGTTCCACGTGTCGAACTTGAAAAAGTGCTTATCCGACGAAACCCTCATCATCCCCGCAGACGATATCCACATTGACGACAAGTTACACTTCGTCGAAGAGCCAATCGAAGTAACCGATTGGAAGGTCCAAAAGCTAAGACGCAGTAAGATCAGGTTAGTCAAAGTGCGTTGGAATGCCAAGCGTGGACCGGAGTTCACGTGGGAGCGGCTGGACCGGATGAAGCAAAAATATCCCGCCCTATTCGAGAAGACCCCTATACCAGAGAGCTCGAAGTGAATTCCGGGACGGAATTCTCTTAACGGGGGGAGAATGTAACAACCGGCAAAATTAAGGTAATTCCGTACTAATTAATTAAACGCGATTAACGTAATTAACCGTAATTATGTGCTGATTATTTAATTGAGGCCTTAGAAAGATAGAAGTTCCCAAGTAATGCATAGGAATGCATAAGTTTAATAGCAAAGCATGATAGGATCATGCGCAGGCAAAACTATCCGGTACGGACACTGGCGATTACCCGGTAAAACTTAAATAAGCGAAACGAACTCCGGACACCCGAAATATAAAATAAATAATATATTCACAAAATATAATGAGTTTTGGAAACCCAAAGCCATACGTGAAAGCTTATTGTGTCACACCCTCAAATTTCCACTGCGGAGTTTTACCGCGAGGTGCATGACAAACCAGGTGCCATAGCCATAAGTATCATGAACGACTCTAAATGCCCAAACCATTTAGTTCGTTTTTAAGAAAAAGTTTCAAAGTTTAACCAAGCAATTTAAAGTAATGCGGAAGCGTAAACAAAGTAAAACATTTGCAAAGGTCTGCGCAAGACAACGCGCCCAAAACCAAAGTTTAAGAGTACGAAATAATAAATATCCATAACCCAAGACACGAATGATGCATGCCCTAAAACGTGCTCCGTACCTAAGGACCTGCAAAGCATGCTAAAATGTGTCAACATAAAGTCGGTGAGTTCACTATAAATGTAAGCGATGTAAATATTAATGTAGGTTCTCAAAACCCTAAAAGTCAAGTGTACAACGTTGGTCCCTCAGACCCTGTAAACAATAGCTAATTCAAATGTCAGGGGTAGCTAGCCCACTCATGATAACTAAAACCGGCGAATACCGAACTACTAATGAACAAGTTCCCATAACCGGGATAAAGATGCCTTGCATCATTGTCCATCGACAATGATTATGTTTGAAGCTAATAGTTCACATCCGTGCTCCCAGCACGATGTGAGGTTTGTTAGACCTAATAGCGCTATCAACTAATTAACCCGCTTGCCCAACCGGCAATTGATTCGGTATTTTGAAGGACTTAAAAGATGTGTTTGGTTTAGTTCATCAAGGACATATACATGAATTAGTAAAAATAGATTCACCACGTGAACCATGCACCCCAACCCGGGATGTGTAAAAGAAAGTTATCTCAAGATAGACTAGAAAACGTTACCAATGTGGTCTCAACCCGAGACGCATGCTTTGAGAAAAAGTAGTGAAACTCACCTTATCGCGTAAGCAAAGAATCCAAACAGCAAGTATTATATGCTACCGACACCCTAATAACAGTGTCACTACGTGAGTATAGGCGTAACATCATTACACCATATAACTCGTTTGTCCAAGGCGTTTTAAATATTCAAAAGTGTGTATGCGACGCCTAGTGATTCTACATGCAATAGTAAACCCTACGGACTCGTTGGTGAATGAGTTGGTTATAATTAGTTTCTACAGCCCATATGTGTCGTAAACATGTGTACTTCCGTTATATGTCAATTTTAGATCACCTAAGACCTCAAGTAATCACATAGTCACATAATACACAATCTGTGTTTTCAGGACAGATTGTGCGCCATCAAAACGAATTTATTTAAAATAGTAAACCAGTGAGTTATCCTCCCAAATTTTTACTGAATTTTCTTTGGGATTCACTTGGCAATACCTATTTTTGTTTTGTCTTAATTCCAAACCCAAAAATTATAAAAATTCGTACAACACAGCAGTGTTCAGAAAATTTCCACAACAGGTCAGTTTAGTAGGAAAATTCTTAAAAATTGTGTATTCATCCAAACGAGATGAATCCACTTGTAAAAGCTCTATTTTTCCAGTATTGACCTACTGTAAAAATTTCATAACCTAACTCCTTGTAAATCTCAAGTTATGGCCATTTAAAGTTAACCCAATTTACAAATCCGAAAATCTGATATGACCCCTAATCAATTAAAATTCCAAAAACGACTCATCCTACGTCCAAAACACATGATTTTACCTATTATGAAAAGCTAAGACCAGGTGTGACCTAACCATGCCAAGAAAACCCTAAAATTATTATGTTAGAGCCGTGTTACAGCTCCTACAAGTTTGACTAACCATTCTGTCCAGATTTTAGTTTCGCCTAAATCATACTTTAATCGCCTACCGTGTGCACAAAAACTATTAACATTCACCAATCATCAACACAAAACATTCCTAATACCTATTTTATCAGATTCTATGATTAAACATGTCAAGATCAAAGCTTTAAGAATCAAAACACCAATTACTTGCGCAACAAGTATCCTACGATGTTACTAAGCGTTTATGAGTATGTTTAATCCATTTAATCTTCAAAAAGATTCATGCTTTAATGTTTTATAAACTCATTCAGACCTGGACAAACTTATTATATGATTTTTATTAATGAAAACACAAGATAAAAGCATAAGAAATCGTAAGATATACCCTTAGCTCTCTCAATCGATCAATCGCGCGCCTTGGAGCCTCCCAATTGATGATCTTGAGCCTTAGCAGAGGTTGTTTGAGTGAAATATTCGTGTGGGGCAGTAAGGGGGCGATTAGGGTTGAGTATGGGGGTTGCATGGGAGTTTAGGTTGCTTAAATATAAGTTTAAGGCGGTTTAGACCCGTCAGTTCGTTTCGAGCGGCCGCTCGGTGCCTGTGAGCGGCCGCTCACAGGTCCGGGTGGCGCGCTCTTTTCTCGTTTCGTCTCCCGACGCGTTATCCTTCGACGTTTTCGTTATTTCGGACCGTAACAAGTGTAACCCCATGCATTAAGACCCTAATCAACCTCATGCTCCACTTTTAATGATTTCTATTAACGTGTTCGGTTTAGGTTCACATAATTCCGTATGGTTTTCACATAAGTTTATTTTTCACCAACGTCCGAGGTTCACTAATCATGCAATCACACATTGACTCACAACCATGCACGTATGTCTTATCTAACTAACCCTAGTTAAGTATAATGCAAGGAAATGTAACTAGAGTTTAGTTAAAGTGGGAACCTGAATTTTCGGGGTATCACATCATCCCCAAGTTGAAAAGAATTTCGTCCCGAAATTCAGCAAGTAAACAGTAAAGCCAGCTAAAAATGTATGCTTGGTTTCCGGATGTCACATCATCCCCAAGTTGAAAGGAATTTCGCCCCGAAATTCACTTTGAGCGAGCTGCTTTATGTTCGGCATTTGATCTATGCACAGGTTCAGGTTCAGAAAAGAGGTGTGGATATTTGAGCCGCATCTGGTCTCTACGCTCCCACGTGTATTCCGGTCCTAGACGGGAATTCCACCGTACCTTCACGATAGGTATAGTGCTTTGCCTGAGTTTCTTGACGCCCTGCTCAAGAATCTCCACTGGTTCTTCCACGAACCGTAACTGGTCGTCCACCTGGATCTCCTCCAGCGGTACTACCAGTGTAGTATCGGATAAGCATTTCTTCAAGTTTGAGACGTGGAATACATTATGCACTCCACTGAGTTCGTCTGGTAAATTCAGCTGATAAGCTACCGGACCAATCCTTTTAACAATCTCGAAGGGTCCAACATAGCGGGGATTCAACTTCCCTCGTTTCCCAAAGCGTATCACTCCTTTCCAAGGTGACACCTTTAACAAAACTTTGTCCCCAACCTGGAACTCCAAAGGTTTTCTACGTTTGTCCGCGTAGCTTTTCTGTCGATCACGAGCAGCAGCCATTCTGTTTCTGATTTGCACTATCTTCTCAGAGGTTTCGTGCACGAGTTCGGGACCTGTTAGTTGGCTATCCCCAACCTCAGTCCAACAGATAGGAGACCTACACTTGCGGCCATAAAGTGCCTCGAAAGGCGCACACTGAATCGAGGTGTGGTAACTATTGTTGTAAGAGAACTCGATTAAGGGCAAGTGCTTGTCCCAGTTATTACCAAAGTCCACCACGCATGCTCGTAGCAGATCCTCTAATGTTTGGATGGTACGTTCACTTTGTCCATCCGTCTGTGGGTGATAGGCTGTGATCATATCGAGACGAGTACCTAGAGCATCTTGGAGAGTAGTCCAGAATCGAGAAGTGAATCGCCCATCGCGATCAGATATAATGGAAGTAGGCACTCCATGCCTAGAGACTATCTCCTTGATATAAAGGTTCGCCAGCTTCTCTAACGAGTCCGTTTCTTTTATCGCCAGGAAGTGGGCCGATTTGGTTAAGCGGTCCACGATAACCCAAATCATGTTATGGCCCGCTGTTGTTTTCGGAAGCTTCGTAATGAAATCCATGGAAATCCCATCCCATTTCCACATCGGTATCTCTGGTTGCTGAAGTAGGCCTGAAGGTTTCTGATATTCAATCTTAACCTTCGCACAAGTCAAGCACTTACTAACATAAGTGGCTATCTCTGCTTTCATGTTTGGCCACCAGTAGAGAGTTTTGAGGTCCTGATACATTTTGTCCGAACCGGGATGTACCGAATAACGAGATGTGTGAGCCTCATCGAGCACTAGTTGTCTAAGATCCCCTGAACGTGGAATCCAGACTCGATCCATAAAGTACTGAAGCCCATCCGACTTCAGTTCCAGGTGTTTGTCAGCACCATGCAATGTTTCCAACCCGATATTTTCCTTTTTCAAGGCCTCGCCTTGGGCTTCACGTATTTTATCAGGCAGATTAGAGTGTATGGTAAGTTGTAAGGCCCGCACACGTTTGGGTTTCGTTTCCTTACGGCTCAGGGCATCAGCTACTACGTTAGCTTTCTCTGGATGGTACTTGATAGCACAGTCATAATCATTCAAGAGTTCGACCCATCGTCGTTGCCGTATGTTTAGGACCTTCTGATCAAATATGTGTTGAAGACTCTTATGATCTGTGAAGATTGTGCACTTCGTTCCGTAGAGGTAGTGTCTCCAAATTTTGAGAGCGAAGACAACCGCTCCCAGTTCCAAGTCGTGAGTGGGATAATTCTTCTCGTGAACTTTTAGTTGTCGTGAAGCATAAGCGATCACCTTCTCGCGTTGCATCAAAACACACCCTAGTCCTTGGATAGATGCATCACAGTACACCACAAAGTCCTCCGTACCCTCAGGTAGTGATAATATTGGAGCACTGCAAAGTTTAGTCTTTAGTAATTGAAAAGCAGCTTCTTGGGCATCTTCCCACTTGTAGATAATCCCCTTCTGTGTCAAAGCAGTGAGGGGTTGAGCGATTTTTGAGAATCCCTGAATGAATCTGCGATAATAGCCTGCAAGGCCAAGGAATTGTCGAACCTCTGTGGGAGTCTTAGGGGCCTCCCATCTTTTAATCGCATCAATCTTAGCGGGATCGACCTGTATTCCTGCCTCGTTCACCACATGACCCAAGAATTGGACCTCACGAATCCAGAAGTCGCACTTGGAGAATTTTGCATATAGCTGCTCACTTTTCAGAAGTTCCAAGATCAGTCGTAGGTGTTGCTCGTGCTCTTCCCTACTCTTGGAATAGATCAGAATATCGTCTATGAACACTATGACAAATTTGTCTAGATAGGGTTTGCACACCCGGTTCATGAGGTCCATGAACACAGCTGGTGCATTGGTCAGCCCGAAGGGCATTACCAAAAATTCATAGTGCCCATAACGAGTTCGAAAAGCTGTCTTTGGCACATCCTCCTCTCGGACTCTCAGTTGATGATACCCCGACCTTAAGTCAATCTTGGAATAGAAACTCGACCCCTGAAGTTGGTCGAATAGATCATCTATGCGAGGTAAAGGGTAGCGATTTTTAATTGTCACCTTATTTAATTCCCGGTAATCGATGCACATACGGAAACTCCCATCCTTCTTCTTCACGAATAAGACTGGGGCTCCCCACGGTGAAGAGCTAGGTCGGATGAAACCCCTATCCAATAGCTCTTGGAGTTGGGTAGATAGTTCTTGAAGTTCGCCTGGTGCAAGGCGGTATGGTGCACGCGCAACTGGGGCGGCGCCTGGTGCAAGGTCAATTTGGAACTCCACTTGGCGAACCGGTGGAAGTCCTGGCAGCTCCTCTGGGAATACATCTGGAAAATCTCGGACCACCGGGATGTCCTCGATTTTTGTTTCGACTTCGGCTCGAGTGTCAGAAATGTTAGCCAATACGGCTGGATAGCCCTTCCGTATGCACTTCTGGGCCTTCAAGTAAGAGATGATGCCCACCATGGCACCACCGCGATCACCCTGGACAGACAATAGTTCCCCACTGGGGAGGGGGATACGAACAACTTTCTCCTTGCAGAGAATTTCGGCGTGGTGCTTGGACAACCAGTCCATGCCAACCACAAGATCGAAGCTTCCTAGGGTGATAGGTAAAAGATCGATGGCAAACAAATGTCCATCTAGTTCGAGCCTGCCGTCACGAAGAATGTGGGTTACCTCAACAGGCTTCCCATCAGCTAGTTCTATAGAGTACGGGGTCTCGAGTAATGTAGGAACTATCCCTAGTTGTCTGCTAAGTTTTGATGACACAAAACTATAGTCTGCACCAGTATCATATAAAACAGAAGCGAGAGTGTCGTTCAAGGAACACGTACCCGTCACGACGTTGTTATCATTCCTCGCTTCCCCAGAGCCAATCACGAATGCTCTACCACGCGCCCCATAGTTGTTTCCGTTGTTGTTGTTGTTATTACCAGTGTTGGTGTTATTATTTCCTCCATTGTTTCCATTACCGTTCAGCTGGGGACAATTCTTTTTAAAATGGTTCTCGCTACCACACTGGTAACACGCCTTTCCACCCTTCTGTTGCTGACCCTGCGGGGGTGGGTTACCCTGAAGGTTGACTCTACAGTCTTTCTGCACATGCCCCAGCTTTCCACAACGATCGCACTTAATCCTGTTACATGGCCCAGAGTGGTGATAGTTGCACTTAGCGCACTTGGGGCGATTTCCGTGATAACCACCTTGAGTCTGTGTACGGTTGTTGTTGTTGTTGTTGTGGTTGTCGTGTTTCTTGTTCGGGTGCTGCTGCTATTGATTACCATTACCCGGGGGTTTGCCAGACGCACTCTCCCACTTTCTCTTATTATCATTAGTGCCAGAGGATGAAGCACCTCGAGGGGGCAGTAGTCCCTCCTCTACTTTCTGGTCAGTCAGCTGGTGTGCCATACGAATCACCTGCTGAAGATTGTTGAAGTTGGCAGCAGTAACCATGCCCTTGATCTGCGGCACCAAACCCTTGATGTACAGTTCAATTCGCTTGTAGAGCGGGGTTGAGTAGTTAGGGCACATAGTGGCTAGCTCATGTGACCTAGTGGTGTAGGCTTCAATATCCGACCCCACCATTTTCAGATTCAGGTACTCAGTTTCCAGCTTCTGGATTTCATCCCGAGGGCAGTACTCCTCCCTCATCATCTCCTTGAAAGCATCCCAAGGCGTAGCATTTGCCACATCCACACCCAGTATTTGCTTCTGAGAGTTCCACCAAGATAACGCCGCGTTCTCAAGTGTACCAGCGGCATATTTAACCCGGTCAGCTGGTGGACAGTTGCACATAGCAAAGCATGACTCCACCCTTTCGAACCACCTAAGTAGTCCAACTGCACCTTCAGATCCCCCAAAGTTTTGGGGCTTGCAGTCCATGAAGGTTTTGTAGGTGCAGGCTGGAGGGTGGTGTGGAGGTTGACCTACGTGCAAACACGGAAGTCATATGAGTAATAGAGTTTAACGCTGGAGTTCGTAGAAGGAATAAAATACGACGAATTAGTGTTACCAGCTTGGATAGCTGCGAGGGCTGCAACCACCCTGTCATTGACAAGTGCAGTCAGCTCAGCTTGTGTTAGGTTGATGTGTCCACGTCCATGACCTCTTCCCGCCATCGTAGTTCTACAAATATACTATACCCATGAGAATACAATCGTTTGTACATCACAGTGTACTAATAAATCGCGCACGTATAAATAATAAAATAAAAGTTAAATCAATAATAAAATACCAACGTTCTAAAACAATCCAAAAGATCACCCAGTCACACGAGATTAAATAGAAGTCATAATATTCCAGGAACAAAATAAATAACTAAATAAATAATAATAAATAAAATCAATCGTCGTCCGTAGAGATGACTGATCCTTCATCCTCACTTTCCTCCGGTAGCTCCTCAGGTTCTTCCTCCTCTTCCTCTTCAATAAGAGCTGCATCAAGTGCCGCTCCCAAATCATCAAACTCATCCTCCATGGGTTCCTCCTCGGGGTCCTCTTCCCCAATTGGTTCCAAAGCTTCCATAAGCTGGTTGCGAACCATGGCTAACTCCTCTCGAGTATGCGCCAACTCTTGTTTGGTAGCAGTAGCATCCTGTTTTGCTTCCTCAGCCTCTTTCTTAACTTTCCTTAGTTCACTGAGTAAGTAGTCAATCTGTCCCGCCACATGTGTCAATGTCTCGTCAGCATTTCTTCTCCAGAACTGGAACTCCTTAATACCAGTGTAAGCATTATCCAACTCAGTGTGTACATGCCTCACCATTCCTGCAAGTGTCCTCTCCCACGAGTCCACAAGGGGAGGTACTGTAGCTGGCACCCCATAACTTACGACCCACGAGTGCAAGATGTCCGTGAACCAACGCCAACGGTTAGTGACTTCACTCGGCTCGAGTGACGAAGATGGGGCCTCATAAGGGTCATACATGGGGCGTCGCTGCCCGTCATGAGCACGGTAAGAGTAATTTCGGTGAGCGGGGTTAACCATAATTACCTGCAATATGTTAGGTTAGTGTTCGATGTCGAGAATAATAAGCGTGCACTGAAGACGATGAGTGTACTAATACTTATGCTATAATGATTATAGTCTAGAATGCAATGCAATTCCTAGTTCACTATAACCAATGGCTCTGATACCAATCTGTCACACCCTCAAATTTCCACTGCGGAGTTTTACCGCGAGGTGCATGACAAACCAGGACCCATAGCCATAAGTATCATGAACGACTCTAAATGCCCAAACCATTTAGTTCGTTTTTAAGAAAAAGTTTCAAAGTTTAACCAAGCAATTTAAAGTAATGCGGAAGCGTAAACAAAGTAAAACATTTGCAAAGGTCTGTGCAAGACAACGCGCCCAAAACCAAAGTTTAAGAGTACGAAATAATAAATATCCATAACCCAAGACACGAATGATGCATGCCCTAAAACGTGCTCCGTACCTAAGGACCTGCAAAGCATGCTAAAATGTGTCAACATAAAGTCGGTGAGTTCACTATAAATGTAAGCGATGTAAATATTAATGTAGGTTCTCAAAACCCCAAAAGTCAAGTGTACAACGTTGGTCCCTCAGACCCTGTAAACAATAGCTAATTCAAATGTCAGGGGTAGCTAGCCCACTCATGATAACTAAAACCGGCGAATACCGAACTACTAATGAACAAGTTCCCATAACCGGGATAAAGATGCCTTGCATCATTGTCCATCGACAATGATTATGTTTGAAGCTAATAGTTCACATCCGTGCTCCCAGCACGATGTGAGGTTTGTTAGACCTAATAGCGCTATCAACTAATTAACCCGCTTGCCCAACCGGCAATTGATTCGGTATTTTGAAGGACTTAAAAGATGTGTTTGGTTTAGTTCATCAAGGACATATACATGAATTAGTAAAAATAGATTCACCACGTGAACCATGCACCCCAACCCGGGATGTGTAAAAGAAAGTTATCTCAAGATAGACTAGAAAACGTTACCAATGTGGTCTCAACCCGGGACGCATGCTTTGAGAAAAAGTAGTGAAACTCACCTTATCGCGTAAGCAAAGAATCCAAACAGCAAGTATTATATGCTACCGACACCCTAATAACAGTGTCACTACGTGAGTATAGGCGTAACATCATTACACCATATAACTCGTTTGTCCAAGGCGTTTTAAATATTCAAAAGTGTGTATGCGACGCCTAGTGATTCTACATGCAATAGTAAACCCTACGGACTCGTTGGTGAATGAGTTGGTTATAATTAGTTTCTACAGCCCATATGTGTCTTAAACATGTGTACTTCCGTTATATGTCAATTTTAGATCACCTAAGACCTCAAGTAATCACATAGTCACATAATACACAATCTGTGTTTTCAGGACAGATTGTGCGCCATCAAAACGAATTTATTTAAAATAGTAAACCAGTGAGTTATCCTCCCAAATTTTTACTGAATTTTCTTTGGGATTCACTTGGCAATACCTATTTTTGTTTTGTCTTAATTCCAAACCCAAAAATTATAAAAATTCGTACAACACAGCAGTGTTCAGAAAATTTCCACAACAGGTCAGTTTAGTAGGAAAATTCTTAAAAATTGTGTATTCATCCAAACGAGATGAATCCACTTGGAAAAGCTCTATTTTTCCAGTATTGACCTACTGTAAAAATTTCATAACCTAACTCCTTGTAAATCTCATGTTATGGCCATTTAAAGTTAACCCAATTTACAAATCCGAAAATCTGATATGACCCCTAATCAATTAAAATTCCAAAAACGACTCATCCTACGTCCAAAACACATGATTTTACCCATTATGAAAAGCTAAGACCAGGTGTGACCTAACCATGCCAAGAAAACCCTAAAATTATTATGTTAGAGCCGTGTTACAGCTCCTACAAGTTTGACTAACCATTCTGTCCAGATTTTAGTTTCGCCTAAATCATACTTTAATCGCCTACCGTGTGCACAAAAACTATTAACATTCACCAATCATCAACACAAAACATTCCTAATACCTATTTTATCAGATTCTATGATTAAACATGTCAAGATCAAAGCTTTAAGAATCAAAACACCAATTACTTGCGCAACAAGTATCCTACGATGTTACTAAGCGTTTATGAGTATGTTTAATCCATTTAATCTTCAAAAAGATTCATGCTTTAATGTTTTATAAACTCATTCAGACCTGGACTAACTTATTATATGATTTTTATTAATGAAAACACAAGATAAAAGCATAAGAAATCGTAAGATATACCCTTAGCTCTCTCAATCGATCAATCGCGCGCCTTGGAGCCTCCCAATTGATGATCTTGAGCCTTAGCAGAGGTTGTTTGAGTGAAATATTCGTGTGGGGCAGTAAGGGGGCGATTAGGGTTGAGTATGGGGGTTGCATGGGAGTTTAGGTTGCTTAAATATAAGTTTAAGGCGGTTTAGACCCGTCAGTTCGTTTCGAGCGGCCGCTCGGTGCCTGTGAGCGGCCGCTCACAGGTCCGGGTGGCGCGCTCTTTTCTCGTTTCGTCTCCCGACGCGTTATCCTTCGACGTTTTCGTTATTTCGGACCGTAACAAGTGTAACCCCATGCATTAAGACCCTAATCAACCTCATGCTCCACTTTTAATGATTTCTATTAACGTGTTCGGTTTAGGTTCACATAATTCCGTATGGTTTTCACATAAGTTTATTTTTCACCAACGTCCGAGGTTCACTAATCATGCAATCACACATTGACTCACAACCATGCACGTATGTCTTATCTAACTAACCCTAGTTAAGTATAATGCAAGGAAATGTAACTAGAGTTTAGTTAAAGTGGGAACCTGAATTTTCGGGGTATCACATATTGCACAAATCTCCCGGTAACGAATAAAGTGCGCGTACCGCACCCGATACGCGCGTAACACGTAAATTCACCCGGCAAAAGCCGAAATAAATTATCAGTAATTTAACTGGGCAAAATTTAATGAATATTAACGGTATTTTAATATTAAGGTAAACCGCGGTTAAAATTCGAGAAATACCCGAGCGGTACCCGAAAGGAATTAACTTAAACATATTATGGAGAAGTAATTAGCAAAGTGGACCCCACCAACCACCCTATAGGGGCCGGCCAAGGGCCCACTTAAAGTGAGAGATTACTTAAAGTTGCTTCTTAAATCTTCCATAATATTATTATCAATGATTAGTATGCATGTAAAGTGATTGGGTGGAATATTAACCAACACATCTCTCCCTCTCTCTCACAAAACTCGGCCCAAACACCCCACTTAATCCCCAAGATTTTCAAAAATCTTTCACATATCTTCCATAATATCACTAACCAATCCTTGCAAGATACCTATGATCTTTGGAAGATTGGGTAAGATAATAAAACCACTTGGATGAACACTTGAAGAAATCACAAAAAATAATCTTCTTCTTCTCCCCTTTGGCCGTAGGTTTGCACCTCCCCCTTAACATCTCTCTTTCAATTTTCATACCTCTAAATCATCTCTAGTTCATCATTGTTCAAAACCCCTTTTGTGTGTTCAAGAGCTTGGAGCATAACCCACTTGGAAGAACACATTAAACCTCACCCAAATCCAAGATTTTTGTCTTCCCTAGCCTTGAGCTAGTAGTAAGTCTTGCATTGTTTTATTACATGAATGTTCATATTTTTGTGCTATGAAAGCAAGTTGTACATTGTTGGGTAATAAAATGAGTTTTATAAAAGTAATGGGTTTGTTAAAATAAAAATGGAAGAATAATAATAATATTGATGAATCTTGGATTTATGTTAATAAATGAAATGTTTGAAGAAATGATGATAAAATACACTTACACTTGAGAAGATGATGATTTGGGCATATTAAATGAGAAGGACTTGAATGAGATGAAGATGAGTTTAATCATCATAGGATGATATAATAATGTCAAAAAGACATTAAAATGAGTTAGAAAGTCATAGATGAAAAAGTTCCATCTTCAAAGTCCACTCACTTGGATGAGTGAAAAATGGATATTTTGGATAAAAATATGGAATAAACATGTTAATGACATCTAGGATGGATTAGAAGATCATTAAAAGTGAAAAGAAGTAAAAACAACTAAACATTAAGAAAATGGATCTTCAAAGTCCACTAAAGTGGAAGAAAAATATTAACTTTGAAAGATTGAGTGAAAAATGCAACAAGTATAAGTTAAAGGACTAATATGGCAACTTTGGAAGTTGAGGGACTAAAATAAATATTTTAGAAACTATTAGTCCAAGAACACAATAATGGAAAGATTGGTGTCAAAAAGTGTAAGTAATAATTTTACAAGGTAGATTTGGTAAATACTAGTAGCATACTTGGGCATTTTATGTAAAAGGTATATTTTTATAAAATGGAAGTTTATAAAAATAAAAGGAGTAACGCAAGTATTTTGTAAGATAAGATTTCATAAAATAAAGACTTGGGAAGACTTGTACAATAATAGGATACCTTTATATAAATGGGAATATAAAAGTATCGGGAACAATTTTGGTAACAAGTTGGACAAGTCGGGCTAAAACGTACAAAGTATATTTTTCCAAGAAATAAACGTTCGGAATCGGAAGTAGGAACAATACTTCCATGAGAACGCGCAACGGAAATAAATATGAAAAACGCTAACTAACGAACTTAGTTACACGAACCAACGGAAACGGTCATATAAGGAAAATGCCATTACGACAAGATAAAAGTATACATATATATTTTAAGAAAGTAAAATATATATAACAATGGTGAAACGTGCGTAACACTTTCCTAAGTGTAGAAAGAATATTCGTGGGAAAGGAGAAACATAACGTAACAAATTAAAAACGCTAAACGACACATGAACTTAACAAGTAGTATCCACGCGATGGTATATGTACATATACTCGTTTTCGACGAAATTCTAGTATATCTATTTGAATGGGAAAATAGATATGCGAGAAGGAAAACCGAGACGAGTAGGTGAAATATACCTATGAACGCGTGAATACCGACAAGATCCTAGTACATTTATTTAAATGGGAAAATAAATGTATGGTGTGGTAAGTCTAGTCGGGCGTTAAGATTATGTTACCAAACGACGAGAACTTAGCATATTTATTTAAAGGGGAAAATAAATATGTGGCAAAGTGAGTCGGGTCGGATAATAAGAAAACACATTATATCGAGCGAAACGATCCTAAGTATAATTATTTAAATGGGAAAATAATTATACGTTGGGTAGAGTCGTGTCGAGTATAATATTGTACAAGTCATAAAGAATATTAATAAGAATAATATATGACTTGTAAGGAAAGGGTAATCCATCGCCATTGAACCTAGGATACGAAACTATTAAACGGGAATTGGGATAAAGACGTGGTCGGGAAGTTGGGTGTACAACTTGCCAAGGCACATACACCATAGGTGTAAGTGACTTATACGCCTAGAACCTTTGTAGGTACGGGATCACAAACTTTACTATTTTCTTTGAGCCGAGCACAGTTCCAGGTGAGTCTCACGGCCCCATTTCTAAACTATTTAATGTTTTTACGGGGGAAAGATATGTTGGGATTGTATGACGGGTTGGATACTTGAGTAAAGATCGCCACTCGGGGTTGAGACCTCCCCACTATAATCATTAATTCAGGAATGAGAAACCAAAGGAATATTTGGATAGTACTATTGGTGCCTGACAAGGCCCACCCCTAATCGATAGCGTCGATAATGCATCGGCGTATGCCTGGGGTGCACTTATTCTGAAATAAAGTCGCAGGAATACCGAGTAACGACTTGGGGCGGGGGCATTATTAATTGTCTTGGTTTGGTTATAGGCTCAAGTGAATTGTAGGACTTTGCAACTCCTATAAGTGTCATAACAAGGATATTCCCACTTTATAAAGATTTATTAAATTAAAACCTGTGAACTCACCAATATTTATATATTGACGATTTTCAAACATATCTTTCAGGTAATTGAATGATGGAGGTTAGCATGGCGAGCAGGGTCGGGGATATCTCCAAGTTGGGCGTTGGGAATGTCGTAAAAGGGTCCCATCTCTTTATTCCATGGACTTAGGGATAAAGGGAGGAGCCTCCTTATCAATTTCAAAAACAATTTATAATTATATATGGATAATTTGTCATGATTATTAGCATTGAATAAATGCCCGTTTTCTTTAATTACTATTGTGGTTTGCATTAATCTTGGCTTAATACTTTTGAACCGTCGCGCCACGTGTTTCCGCCATAGGCGTGGTGTGACAGAAGCTTATTCAAAACAGTATCTCAACAGTGAAACAATAGTTCAACGGTTATAAGACCATGCAACCCTAGTTAGACGCCGTGCAGACGCGTGCGCCCTAGTCCAGTCGTGCTACCTTAGCGACCTGAGAAAACATGTAAAAGTTTACGTCAGCACAAAAATGCTGGTGAGTTTACAGGTTTTGTATCCAAGTACCAAGTCAACCTGTCCATACTATAACAAATCGAAAACCAGTGTACGCTAGCTAGGCGTATGTTTTGTTACTACCACGATTGGAAAACCATTACTAACTCGAATACCAAATGTGTGCCCGATGTAGTAACCCTGTTGTTCCTGTTGTTCCTGTTTGAGACAATATGCACCCGCCGACCCTCCAAGTCGACGAGCGGGGTTGGTCACTCCTAATAGCACTATTCACATTTCCCCGTTGTGCAAACCCGCACATTCATGGTTCCCCCCGGGACTTCCAAAGATCGTGTAGTACACAATAGAAACCCATAGTATGACAGTAGTTACCAAATAATCGTTTTAACACATGTTTTCTACCCCGAAAATATGAAACCAATTTAAAAGAGGGGCCGTAAACTCACCTTAAGTTGCGTTACTCCTTAACCCGAGTAAACTCAGCTGCTATGCTAGTCCCGTAAAGCGGCGACCTAACATATGACAGTTACAAGTACTTAGACTAATAACCCGCAGGTTAATTAGTCCCTAGATGTCCAGACCATAACCAAGTTCGTTTGAAAACACCGTGACTGTTTAACTGACCCAAAGTACAAGACTCGACATCCCTTTGGTGACCCGAGACTCCCCGTGTTATGTTTACGCTCCAAAACATACAATAACGCAATCACACTTAACATACGTTAACGCACAACAAGTTATAGCACATAGTTCACGTATCACCGAATTACATCCAAACATGTGTTACCAAGTTATTAGATATGTTATGGGGTTCCTAGCATGTTCCTATATGTCAAATCGGGTCTCGGAATGCTAATTTACACTTACAGTAGCAGTACACGCGATTAGGAAAAGTCAACTAGCATTTAGGTTGGTCAACTAGCATTTAGGAACTCTAATCGCATGAACTACTAGCATTTAGGGCTATACCACATGTAACTACTAGCATTTAGGGCTATACCACATATAACTACTAGCATTTAGGGCTATACCACATGTAACTACTAGCATTTAGGCTATACCACATGTAACTACTAGCATTTAGGCCCTACTCGCCTATAACATAGGCATTTAGCCTCCTAATCGCCTCTAACATAGGCGATTAGGATGCTAATCGCCTGTAAGCATGCTGTTCCGGTTTTTCGCGCGTTTAACGCTCCAAATCAGATCTAGAACGTGTGTAACTACCCAATATCATCCCAAACACTATCCTAAACATGTTTCAACTAAAACCCTTCGTTTTGCCTCGTATTATCAGCCCTGCATGCAAATCACGTAATCCAAACACCATTCACATAGCATGCAATCATCATACGAACACGCGTAATCATAACCCTAATACTAAATTCTCAGATTTTATCATCATAATATTATTAGTATTCTGAATTAATCCTAATAACATGTTAATCCTTCATCTTGAATCATAAAAACCCTAGCTTTCTAATCATTAACACACATAACACATGTATACTAGTTAAAATCCGATTAACAACACTTATTAACGATTTTCAGAAAGCTTTTTCGTTTTAGAACAGGTCTGGACTATTAGGGATTGAATAAAAACGTTTATAAGATTGCATGGATGAAAACCAAACCTTAGATTTGTAAAAGGATGATGGATTAAGCTTGAAACCTTGTGTTTTGATCAAAAATCGCGTTCCAGAGGTTGTGTGTGTGTTGGGGCAGGTTATGGGACGACTAGGGTTTGTATAATGAAGTTTATGAGGTCAAGTATGGTATTTATAGTCGTTTTTAGTCGTCCAGCACGTAACTAGCGATTATACAGCAAGTACACGCGATTAGGGGTGCTAATCGCATGAATGTTCAGGCATTTGGGGCCTACTCGCCCCCTAGGGCACACGAGTAGCCCCTACTCGCCCCTATGTTTGCCTACTCGCCTCCCTTATAGGCGATTAGGTCTTCCTAATCGCCTATAGGGGCTGGTTTCGTGTGTTTTGCGCGTTAAACCCCGTTTTAACATATGTTAACACATATTCACATACCGACAAGTCACATAATGATTGTAAACACATAACACTTGTAAATACACATATTCACACTCGTTCACCAATTCCCGGGACTCGAGACTTGCATGTTCCGTATGCCTTGACGATCCTACAAATCGTCACCGTTTGTACACTTGGTTAAGGACCGACATCTAATGAACCTCTAGACCAACATCCAATGATCCTCTAGACTAAACCGATAGTTCCCGAACCATAACCCGACTTAACTAACCCAGTTAAGTACAATATACGCGTGACTCGCTAAGGTAGACTTTCATCTAGACAACGTTGTTAACCAGAATTTGCCGGGTGTCACAATTAGTCCTTGTGTTTTCATCAAGTTTCAATGTCAGGTACTAATAGTTTAAAGTAACAAATTGAGGTATTAACTTTCTAATTACTTTCAATGTCGGGTATTAGTGACTAACCCCGTTAATAATTAATTGAGATGACCCTCACGTGCGCAACACGTGAGGGTATTTTCATCCACTCAATAATTGTTAATTTAAAACCAATAAAACCATTACACCATATAAATTCTTCTTCCCCTTTGTTCAACACACAATCATTGTTCTCTACTAATATGATCTCTGTTTAGCAAGCTACAATCAAGACTTCATGGACAGAAAGTAATCCAGGTCATCAGTTTTACAACTACCCTCAACTGGTATGATCTCTGTTTAGCAAATCAACATAACCCCTATTTGGAAAGTCTGTAAACCTTTCACCATAAAAGACCTTCAAACAAAACAACTTTGGATATATACCTGAAACAAGAAATGATTTTCCTAAGAAACAAGAAACAATTTTTTTAAACTATTGATCAACCGAAAACGCTTACCTTAAATGTCTTTATGATATTCATCATCATCATTTCGGATACACGCCACGTTGCTAACATTTTTGCCCTGAATCGCTTAATATTGTTGAGAGTGAAATTTTGATCATAAATAATATGCAGAGGCGTGTATGGAGGGAAGGAGAGAGGTTTTATTGTGTTTTTTTTATGTAAATGATTTTAAATAAAAATTTGTGTGTGGACGAAAATACCCTCACGTGTTGGGCACGTGAGGGTAATCTCAGTTAATTATTAAAGAGTTAGTCACTAGTACCCGACATTGTAATGAATTAGAATGTCACACCACGCCTATGGTGGAAACACGTGGCGCGACGGTTCAAGAGGATTAAGCCAAGATTAATGCAAACCACAATATTAATTAAACAAACGGGCATTTATTCAACGTTGAAAATCATGTCAAATTATTCATACATAATCTTAAAATTGTTTTTGATATAAATAGGGAGGCTCCACCCTATATCCCGAAATCCTTGGGATAGAGGGACGAGACCCCTTCACGACATCCAACGCCCAACTTGGAGATTCCCCCGACCCTGCTCGCCATGTTATCCTTCGTCTGTCAATTACCTGAAAGATATGTTTAAAAATCGTCAATATATAAATATTGGTGAGTTCACAGGTTTTGTATTTAATAAAGCTTTATCTCATGGGAATATCCTTGTTATGACATTTATAGGAGTTGCAAAGTCCTACAATTTTTACTTGAGCCAATAACCAAACCAAGACAATTAATAATGCCCCCGCCCCAAGTCGTTACTCGGTATTCCTATGACTTGATTTCAGAATACGTGCACCCCAGGCATACGCCGATGCAAAATCGACGCTATCGATTAGGGGTGGGCCTTGTCAGGCACCAATAGTACTATCCAAATATTCCTTCGGTTTCACTTTCATGAATTAATGATTATAGTGGGGAGGTCTCAACCCCGAGTGGCGATCACAACTCAAGTGTCCAACCCGTCAAACAAATCCCAACATATCTTTCCCCCGTAAAAACGTTAAATAGTTTAGAAATGGGGCCGTGAGACTCACCTGAAACTGTGCTCGGCTCAAAGAAGGAAATAGCAAATTTTGCGGTCTCGCACCTACAAACGTCCTAGACGTATAAGTCACTACACCTATAGTGCATGTGCCTTGGCAAGTTGTACACCCAACTCCCCGACCACGTATTATCCAACTTCCCGTTTAATTAGTCTCGTATCCTAGGTTCATTGGCGATGGATTACCCTTTTCTTACAAGTCATATATTATTCTTGTTAATACTATTTGTAATTTGTATACTATTATCCTCGACACGACTCTACCCAACGTATAATTATTTTCTCATTTAAATAATTATACTTAGGATCGTTTCGCTCGATATAATATGATTTCTTATTACCCGACCCGACTCACTTTGCCGCATATTTATTTTCCCATTCAAATAAGTATGCTAAGGTCTTGTCGTTCGGTAATATATTCTTAACGCCCGACTCGACCCACCATGCCGTACATTTATTTTCCCATTTAAATAAATGTACTAGGATCTTGTCGGTATTCACATGTTCGTAGATATACTTCACCTACTCGTCTCGGTTTTCCTTCTCGCATATCTACTTTCCCATTCAAGTAGGTATACTAGAATTTCGTCGAGACGAGCATGTGTACATATACCAATGCGTGAATTTTCCTTGTTAAGTCCATGTGTCGTTTAGCGTTTTTTATTCATTACGTTATGTTTTCTCCCACGAATATTCTTTCTACACTTAGGAAAGTGTTACATAAGTTTCACCCTTGTTATATATATTTTATTTCTTAAAATATATATATATTTTCATCTTGCCGCAATGGCATCCTTTTCTCATTTGTCCGTTTATCCGTTATCGTTAGTTCATGTGGCTAGGTCCGTTAGTTAGCTTTTTCCACATTTTCTTCCCATATGCGCTCTATGGAAATATTTCTCGTACTTCCAATTCCGAACACATATTACTTGGAAAAATATACTTTTGTATTTTTAGTTCAACTTGTTAACTTGTAACCCAAAAATGTTTCCGATACTTTTATATTCCCATTTATATAAAAATATCCATTTTTGTACAAGTTTTCCCAAGTCTTTACTAATATTTTATAAAACCTTTATTTTTATAAAATCTTTATGTTAACTTAGCCTCCTATTTTTATAAAACTTCTATTTTCATAAAAATACCTCTTTCAAAATATACATAAGTAGGTTTCTCATGTTTATCAAAACTATACTTGGAAAAACTATTATTTACGTTTTTGACACCGAACTTTCCGTTAATGCACTTTTGGACCAAAGTTTCTAAAATACTTATTTTAGTCCCTCAACTTTCAAAGTTACAATATTAGTCCCTTAACTTATACTTGTTGCATTTTCCATCTCAACTTTCAAGGTTAGCATTTTTCCTTCCAAATTAGTGGACTTTGAAGAATCCTATTTTTCATTATTGGTTATTTTTACACCATTTCACTTTTATTAGTCTTTTATTCCATTATTAATGCTATCAACATGTGCGTTTCATGTTTTTATCCAATATATCAAATTTTCACTCATCCAAGTGAGTAGACTTTGAACATGTAACTTTTTCATCCATGATCATCTAACACATTCTAATATATTTTTGACATTAACTAGTCATCTTATGATGATTAAAATCATCTTTCCTCATATTCAAGTCCTTCTCAAAAAAAAATCATACTCAAATCATCAACTTGCTAAGTGTATGTACATATTTCTACATTTTCTTGAAATATCACATTATTAATATCAAATCCATGTTTTATCCATATTATTATTATTTCATTGTTATTCTTGTAAGATACATTATCTTTATGTTTCAAAACCATATTTTACCCATCAATGTACAACTTGCTCTTAAGAACACATAATATGAACATTAACAATCAAAACAAGGTTAAAACTTACTACTAGCTCAAGGCTAGGGAAGATAAGAACCTTGGATTGGATGGGGTGTAGTGTGTTCTTCCAATGGGTTAAGCTCCAAGCTCTTGAAACACACAATGGGGTTTTGAAGGATAATGATCTAAAGATGATTTGGTAGTCTAAAAATTGTAAGAAGAATGTATATGGAGGGGTGTAAGGCTACGGCCACAAGGAGAAGGGGAAGAAGAGGTTTTGCTTTTTGGTTCAAGTATGCTTGTATGTATCCTTATATGATCTCTTTCAAATCCACAAGATTACATGTATCTTATCTAGATTATGTAATATCTTAGTTAGATTGTGTAAGATTATGAAAATCCTTGGGGATACTAAGAGGGTGTTTGGTGCCATGAGTTTGAGAGAGAGTGTGGAGAGGATTAGTCAATTTTTCTTGGCCAATGTAATCCCATGCAAATATATGATTAGTGTTTATAATAATTGGATTAAGAATGTGAAGGGTTTAAATGAGATAACAAAAGATATTAATCTTTTGGGTGGGCCATAGGCCGGCCCCAAGGGGGTGTTTGGGTGGGGTCCACTTTGCTAAATAATACCCAATATTATTATGTTTAAGTTAATTTTGTTCGGGTACCGTCCGGGTATTTTTGGGTTTTTAATCGCGTTTTATCCGAATATTAAAATACCCTTAATATTCCTTAAACATAGTCCAGTTTAAGCGTTGATAAGTTATTTTGGCTTTTGCCGGGTGAAATTATATGTTACGCGCGTATCGGGTGCGGTACGCGCACTTTGTTCGTTACCGGGAGATTTGTACAATAAGTTTTCACGTATGGCTTTGGGGTTCCAAAACTCATTATATTTTGTGAAATTATCTTTTATTTTATATTCCGGGTGTCCGGGGTTCGTTTCGCTTATTTAATTTTTACCGGGTAATCGCCAGTGTCCATACCGGATAGATTTACTTGCACATGATCCTATCATGTTTGTCATTAAACATATGCATTCCTATGCATTATTTGGGAATTGCTATCTTTCTAAGGCCTCAGTTAAATAATCAACACATAGTTATGTTTAATTATGTTAATCGCGTTTAATTAATTAGTACGGATTTACCTTAATTTTGCCGGTTGTTACATTCTCCCCCCGTTAAGAGAATTCCGTCCCGGAATTCACTTCGAATCCTCCGGTATCGGGGTCTTCTTGAATAGGGCGGGATATTATTGCTTCATCCGGTCCAGCCTTTCTCACGTGAACTCCGGTCCACGCTTGGCATTCCAACGCACTTTGACCAATCTGATCTTACTGCGCCTTAACTTTTGGACCTTCCAATCGGTTACTTCGATTGGTTCTTCGACGAAGTGTAACTTGTCGTCAATGTGGATTTCGTCCGCAGGTATGATGAGAGTTTCGTCCGATAAGCACTTCTTCAAGTTCGACACGTGGAATGTGTCATGTACACCGTTATGCTCTTGTGGTAGCTTGAGTTTGTATGCCACGGGGCCTACTCTGGACAAGATTTCGAACGGTCCAACATACCGTGGATTCAGCTTCCCGCGCTTCCCAAAGCGCGCGACACCTTTCCAAGGTGACACCTTTAGTAGGACCCTGTCTCCGACTTGAAATTCCAAAGGCTTTCGCCTCATATCTGCGTAGCTTTTCTGCCGGTCACGTGCCGCTTTGAGACGTTATTTTATCAAAAAGACCTTATCCGTCGTCTCTTGAACAATTTCGGGCCCGGTAAGTTGCTTTTCTCCAACTTCGGCCCAACATAGAGGAGATCTACACTTTCGTCCATATAGAGCTTCAAAAGGTGCAGCCTAAATGCTCGTGTGGTAACTGTTGTTATATGAAAATTCCACCAGTGGCAAGTGTGTATCCCAATTATCGCTGAAATCGATTGCGCATACCCGTAACATATCTTCCAAAGTCTGGATGGTTCGTTCACTTTGACCGTCGGTTTGGGGATGATATGCGGTACTCATGTCAAGGCGAGTACCGAGGGCTTCATTCAAACTTTCCCAAAATCTTGAGGTGAAACGACTATCTCGATCGGAGATGAAGGAAATAGGTACACCATGCTTAGACACTACTTCCCGGGATGGTACCTTATCTCACAATCGTAATCGTTCAATAATTCGACCCATCGCCGTTGTCGCATGTTCAATTCCTTCTGGTCAAAGATGTGCTGCAAACTTTTATGATCGGTAAAGATTGTACACTTGGTTCCATATAAATAATGTCTCCATATCTTGAGCGCGAATACCACGGCTCCCAATTCCAAGTCGTGTGTAGTGTAATTCTTCTCGTGGAGCTTTAGTTGTCTGGAAGCATATGCTATGACCTTCTCTCGTTGCATCAATACACAACCCAATCCCTGGTGAGAGGCGTCACAATAAACCACAAAGTCTTCCGTACCATCGGGGAGTGATAGTATCGGGGCGCCACATAACTTATCTTTTAGCAATTGAAATGCCGCTTCTTGCTTTTCCGTCCATTCGAACTTCTTATCCTTTTGGGTTAGCATGGTTAAAGACTGTGCTATCTTAGAAAAGTTCTCGATGAACCTTCTGTAGTAACCCGCAAGGCCAAGAAATTGTCGTACTTCAGTAGGGGTACTAGGGGTGTCCCAATTTTTAATTGCTTCGATCTTGGCGGGATCGACATGTATACCCTTCTCATTCACTACGTGGCCTAGGAAGTGAACCTCTCGAATCCAAAAGTCACATTTCGAGAACTTCGCATAGAGTTTCACTTTGCGTAGTACCTCAAGGATTAACCGAAGGTGATCCTCATGTTCTTCCTTAGTGCATGAATGGATCAAGATATCATCAATGAAGACTATGACAAATTTGTCCAAATATGGCTTACACACGCGATTCATCAAATCCATGAAAACAGCGGGTGCATTGGTTAATCCGAATGGCATAACCAAAAATTCATAGTGCCCATAACGAGTCCTAAAGGCTGTTTTTGGCACGTCCTCCTCTTGGATACGCAACTGGTGATAGCCGGACCTTAGATCAATCTTGGAGTAGAAACTGGATCCCTGAAGTTGATCAAATAAATCGTCGATCCGGGGAAGAGGATAGCGATTCTTAATGGTTAACTTGTTCAGTTCCCGATAGTCAATGCACATTCGAAAAGTGCCATCCTTCTTCTTTACAAATAAGACGGGAGCTCCCCAGGGTGAGAAGCTTGGTCTTATGAAACCTTTGTCCAACAACTCTTGCAGTTGACCAGATAGTTCCTGCATCTCGGATGGAGCTAAGCGATATGGCGATCGCGCTACGGGTGCAGCTCCTGGAACAAGGTCGATGCGGAACTTGACTTGTCGAGGTGGTGGCAATCCCGGCAAATCTTCAGGGAACACATCTGGAAAATCTCTGGCTATCGGAATGTCTTCTAACCTTCGCTCGTCGGCCTTCTTATCTACCACGTGCGCCAAGAATGCAACAAGACCTTTCCTTAAACACTTTCGGGCCTTCATGCTGGTAATAATTCTTAACGGCGTCCCACGCCTTTCCCCTTGGATCGATAGGGTTTCACCGCTTGCGAGGGGAACTTGAATTACTTTGTCGTTGCAAACAACGACGGCGCGGTGTGCGGATAGCCAATCCATGCCAACGACTATGTCAAAGCTACCCAGCACGACTGGCAATAGATCAATGCCAAACTCGTGACCGCAGAGATCCAACTTACAATCCTTCGCCACTTCTCGAGTTTCTATAGTCTTACCGTTAGCCAGTTCTATAGAGTATGGTGTGTCTAGTTTACTAGTTTTTAGTCCAAGTAATCTTTTAAATTCGACAGACACGAAGCTAAAATCGGCGCCAGTATCGAACAATACAGAAGCATAATGACCATTGAGAGGGAACGTACCAGTGACCACATTAGGGTCTTGTCGTGCATCACCGGCACCAATCACGAATGCCCGCCCACGGGCTTGGTTGTTGAGCTTGGGACAATCCCTCTTCCAATGATCGAGCGATCCACATGCGAAGCAGGGCCTCGCTCCTCTGTTCTTCGGCGCTCCTGACCTGCAGTCTTCTGTCTTGTGCCCAGAACGGCGGCACTTACCGCAGATCACCTCATTCTTTCCTTGGTAACCTTGCTTTCCATTGTTTCCACGTCCAGTGGCTACATACCCTTTCCCTTTCTTACCTGAACCTCCCGATGATCCATCCTTTTTCCTTTCATCGCGCTTACGCTTCCCAAACCTCGGCTTATTTCCCTGTTCGCTTGACCCAACTGCTGAACTTGTACCCAGATTCTTACCCTCAACACTGCTGGACTCGGTGAGCTTCAATCCTGATACTTTCCGGATCAGAGTGCCCATTCGAATGGCGTCTTCAGTGAGGCTTAAGGCGAGGTCGATAGCTTCGCGCATGGTCGTAGGTTTGGAAGCAGTGACCATGCCGCGTAACTGTGGCGCCAATCCGAATAGGTACCTTTCCACCTTTTTGCTTTCCAGGGTAACCAAGCAAGGCACTAACCGGGAGAGATCATGAAATCTGGACGTGTACCCAGCTACGTCCGATCCAACCATGGTGAGGTTCCAGAACTCGGTCTCTAGCTTCTGCACTTCACTCGCCGGGCAGTACTCGGCGATCATCAGTTCCTTCAACTCCAACCATGATAAGGAGTAAGCAGCATCGTCTCCCAGTGATTGCACTTGGTTGTTCCACCATGTTAGTGCTTGGTCCAGAAACAGGTTAGTGGAGTACATGACAGCTTGTCGCGGGGTACAGCTGCTGATACGGATCACCGCTTCAGTTTTCTAGAACCACTTGACTAGTCCGACAGAGCCTTCAGTGCCACTGAAGTTGAGTGGTTTGCAGTCCAGAAAAGCTTTGAACGTGCAGCCACGCTCTCGCGAGGCCGTTTCTGCAATAATAAAATAGCATGTTATTATGGGGTAGGAGTTTCACGAAAACTCCGATTGCATATATTCGAAACCCTCTTACCGGTAGGGGAGGTTTCGCGTCGGTCGCTCCCCGTTCAATCTCGCGATCTTTCAGTGCGTGTGGCATTGTGTTCCGCGAGAGCTTGGGCGATGCGTCCCGAAACTAGGGCTTCAAGCTCCTCGGGTGTTGTGGGTAGTCCTCCGTTTCCACTGTTGCTTCGGGTGGCTGGTGCCATTTTTCTTCAATAATCATTATCAAAGGTTAATTTGGCGATCATTCATACAATATCGTCATACATAAGGTATAAATAACAACACAACACACGAATACAATAATCACCACAACATCATCACACAATCACAATATATACAGAACAGGTAATAATAATCGTAGACAATCATAACACATATTTTACCATAACAAAATTTTCATTAATTTCAATACCATGAGTGCAATGATTTGTTTGTAATAACAAAAACCGAGCATACATTACTCATACATCGCTCTTTTGAAATGCACTAGAAATATAATGTCATATACCGGCACAATCCCGCTCGGCTAGGCAAAAATGCAGATGGGTGCTATAACCCATACTGTGCTATCATAATACTACTACTACTACTACTACTACTACTACTACTACTACTACTATGTCCGTAGGTGATCCTCCAAGTGTCTCTGAAGTATCGCTACTGTGGTGGCGGCGGCGGGTACTGATACTGGGGGGCGTACATGCTAATGGTCATACTGATCGCCATAATGCGATCGTACAAGAATTGGCAATGCGCAAAGTGTGCGTCGCCCGTAATCCCGCAATGAGCATCCATGCTCAGCAACTCTTCAGCATAATGCGCCAGCGCATCTCTGGCGTCGATGATCCTGGCCCACATGAGCTGGGCCTGCTGCTCCATCTGGTTCACGGTGCGCTGCACCGTGTCGGTGAGAGTCTGGAAGTCTCTCTCCAAGGAGATCACTGTGGACCATGCCGGTCCCGACAGTGGGGCCATCCCGTGGGGCTGCGACGGCCCAGGGATGTTAGTATACGTCGGCTGGGATGGGCCGACTATATCGGGTATCGGTAGGGGTGTGAAGGGTGGGGCAAAGCCCGGTAATCCGGTGAAGAAATGGGGTGGTACCTGGTATGGGTCTCCTGCACCTAGAGTGTACGGTGCAAGTGGGGGTATCAGAAAAGGGGCTCCTGCATCCATAGTGAATGGTGCAGGTGGTGGTATGGGGAGCATCTCGGGTAGGGGTGGTAGTATGGGAAAGGTGGTGATAGGTAGCGTCATGGATACTGGTGAGGGGACTATAAGCTCGGCGAGTGGGACCATGAGGGGCTGTGTGACAGCGACCCACTCTGTAGCGGATATCACGGTGGTAGGGGTGGGAGGGCTAGCAGTGGCGTGAGCTGCTAAGCCTGCTCGGTGCAGCTCAGAGCTACGGGCTGAGCTGCCCTCAAGGATGTGCCCAGTAGAGGCTGGCCCATCCTGTGGTACGGGCTCTGGTAAGGCGGGTAGGGCGGCCGGTGCAGTGGTGGCGTGCCCTATTATCGGAGCGACGTGCTCCTCCTGGTCTGCTGGTGGGATCGGCACAACAATGTGCTCCACCGATGCGGTCGACTCGTCGTCGGAGTCGTCCGAGATCCACCCGTTGTGTCCTCGGGAAACGGGCACGAGTCTCATGCCTGGGGGAACGGGAATAAGTGGGGTGGGTAGGGGCTCACGATCGACGTGTGCATGTCGGTCGTATGGAGACTCCACGGTCTCTGACTGTGTGGGGACGGGTCTCGATGGACCTGCACAGCCTACAGGGAAGTCCCTGACGGCTCGAATGGGAAGTGCTGGCAGTGGTGCTGCCTGGAATGGCACTAGAGGCAAGTCAGCCTGCGGTGCCTCGGCCATCGGTAGGTCGGCCATAGCGGCCACGTTGCCTCCAGCGGGGGCCCACGCTGGGTCCTCGCTCGGGTCAGTCTCATCGGAGCTATCTCCGTCTGCGCCCTCTGCGGCGGTGTCAACCTCCATATCGTCATCCTCAGGATCGAGTACCACGACCTCGATCGGCTCAGCTGGCGGTGCTGGAATGATCTGGATGCTACTGTCGTAGCTCGGTGCTACGCTCCCTGCGTCTGACATCCTGGCAAAAGAACCGTACTAATATTTAAGTATTATTAATTAGGTAGTTAAGGCACACGTTTACGGTATCCTTCCTAACTTCTAATACTAAATTAACACGTATCCTTACCCATGGCTAGCTTGGTCGGAATCTCCTCATACCCAAATGTTCGTTGGAAAATTAATTTATTGCGTTTCACATTTATTATAAAAGCTTTATCTTTTGAACCAATCCGGTTATAGTTCAAATTTTTAAAAATGCTAATTCGCTATAACCTTGGCTCTGATACCACTTTCTGTCACACCACGCCTATGGCGGAAACACGTGGCGCGACGGTTCAAGAGGATTAAGCCAAGATTAATGCAAACCACAATATTAATTAAACAAACGGGCATTTATTCAACGTTGAAAATCATGTCAAATGATTCATACATAATCTTAAAATTGTTTTTGATATAAATAGGGAGGCTCCACCCTATATCCCGAAATCCTTGGGATAGAGGGACGAGACCCCTTCACGACATCCAACGCCCAACTTGGAGATTCCCCCGACCCTGCTCGCCATGTTATCCTTCGTCTGTCAATTACCTGAAAGATATGTTTAAATATCGTCAATATATAAATATTGGTGAGTTCACAGGTTTTGTATTTAATAAAGCTTTATCTCATGGGAATATCCTTGTTATGACATTTATAGGAGTTGCAAAGTCCTACAATTTTTACTTGAACCTATAACCAAACCAAGACAATTAATAATGCCCCCGCCGCAAGTCGTTACTCGGTATTCCTACGACTTGATTTCAGAATACGTGCACCCCAGGCATACGCCGATGCAAAATCGACGCTATCGATTAGGGGTGGGCCTTGTCAGGCACCTATAGTACTATCCAAATATTCCTTCGGTTTCACTTTCCTGAATTAATGATTATAGTGGGGAGGTCTCAACCCCGAGTGGCGATCACAACTCAAGTGTCCAACCCGTCAAACAAATCCCAACATATCTTTCCCCCGTAAAAACGTTAAATAGTTTAGAAATGGGGCCGTGAGACTCACCTGAAACTGTGCTCGGCTCAAAGAAGGAAATAGCAAATTTTGCGGTCTCGCACCTACAAACGTCCTAGACGTATAAGTCACTACACCTATAGTGCATGTGCCTTGGCAAGTTGTACACTCAACTCCCCGACCACGTATTATCCAACTTCCCGTTTAATTAGTCTCGTATCCTAGGTTCATTGGCGATGGATTACCCTTTTCTTACAAGTCATATATTATTCTTGTTAATACTATTTGTAATTTGTATACTATTATCCTCGACACGACTCTACCCAACGTATAATTATTTTCCCATTTAAATAATTATACTTAGGATCGTTTCGCTCGATATAATATGATTTCTTATTACCCGACCCGACTCACTTTGCCGTATATTTATTTTCCCATTCAAATAAGTATGCTAAGGTCTTGTCGTTCGGTAATATATTCTTAACGCCCGACTCGACTCACCATGCCGTACATTTATTTTCCCATTTAAATAAATGTACTAGGATCTTGTCGGTATTCACATGTTCATAGATATACTTCACCTACTCGTCTCGGTTTTCCTTCTCGCATATCTACTTTCCCATTCAAGTAGGTATACTAGAATTTCGTCGAGACGAGCATGTGTACATATACCAATGCGTGAATTTCCCTTGTTAAGTCCATGTGTCGTTTAGCGTTTTTTATTCATTACGTTATGTTTTCTCCCACGAATATTCTTTCTACACTTAGGAAAGTGTTACATAAATTTCACCCTTGTTATATATATTTTATTTCTTAAAATATATATATTTTTTCATCTTGCCGCAATGGCATCCTTTTCTCATTTATCCGTTTATCCGTTATCGTTAGTTCATGTGGCTAGGTCCGTTAGTTAGCTTTTTCCACATTTTCTTCCCATATGCGCTCTATGGAAATATTTCTCGTACTTCCAATTCCGAACACATATTACTTGGAAAAATATACTTTTGTATTTTTAGTTCAACTTGTTAACTTGTAACCCAAAAATGTTTCCGATACTTTTATATTCCCATTTATATAAAAGTATCCATTTTTGTACAAGTTTTCCCAAGTCTTTAGTAATAATTTATAAAACCTTTATTTTTATAAAATCCTTATGTTAACTTAGCCTCCTATTTTTATAAAACTTCTATTTTTATAAAAATACCTCTTTCAAAATATACATAAGTAGGTTTCTTATGTTTATCAAAACTATACTTGGAAAAACTATTATTTACGTTTTTGACACCGAACTTTCCGTTAATGCACTTTTGGACCAAAGTTTCTAAAATACTTATTTTAGTCCCTCAACTTTCAAAGTTACAATATTAGTCCCTTAACTTATACCTGTTGCATTTTCCATCTCAACTTTCAAGGTTAGCATTTTTCCTTCCAAATTAGTGGACTTTGAAGAATCCTATTTTTCATGTTTGGTTATTTTTACACCATTTCACTTTTAGTAGTCTTTTATTCCATTATTAATGCTATCAACATGTGAGTTTCATGTTTTTATCCAATATATCAAATTTTCACTCATCCAAGTGAGTAGACTTTGAACATGTAACTTTTTCATCCATGATCATCTAACACATTCTAATATATTTTTGACATTAACTAGTCATCTTATGATGATTAAAATCATCTTTCATCATATTCAAGTCCTTCTCAAAAAAAAAATCATACTCAAATCATCAACTTGCTAAGTGTATGTACATATTTCTACATTTTCTTGAAATATCACATTATTAATATCAAATCCATGTTTTATCCATATTATTATTATTTTATTTTTATTCTTGTAAGATACATTATCTTTATGTTTCAAAACCATATTTTACCCATCAATGTACAACTTGCTCTTAAGAACACATAATATGAACATTAACAATCAAAACAAGGTTAAAACTTACTACCAGCTCAAGGCTAGGGAAGACAAGAACCTTGGATTGGATGGGGTTTAGTGTGTTCTTCCAATGGGTTAAGCTCCAAGCTCTTGAAACACACAATGGGGTTTTGAAGGATAATGATCTAAAGATGATTTGGTAGTGTAAAAATTGTAAGAAGAATATATATGGAGGCGTGTAAGGCTACGGCCACAAGGAGAAGGGGAAGAAGAGTTTTTGCTTTTTGGTTCAAGTATGCTTGTATGTATCCTTATATGATCTCTCTCAAATCCACAAGATTACATGTATCTTATCTAGATTATGTAATATCTTAGTTAGATTGTGTAAGATTATGAAAATCCTTGGGGATACTAAGAGGGTGTTTGGTGCCGTGAGTTTGAGAGAGAGAGTGGAGAGGATTAGTCAATTTTTCTTGGCCAATGTAATCCCATGCAAATATATGATTAGTGTTTATAATAATTGGATTAAGAATGTGAAGGGTTTAAATGAGATAAAAAAAGATATTAATCTTTTGGGTGGGCCATAGGCCGGCCCCAAGGGGGTGTTTGGGTGGGGTCCACTTTGCTAAATAATACCCAATATTATTATGTTTAAGTTAATTTTGTTCGGGTACCGTCCGGGTATTTTCGGGTTTTTAATCGCGTTTTATCCGAATATTAAAATACCCTTAATATTCCTTAAACATAGTCCAGTTTAAGCGTTGATAAGTTATTTTGGCTTTTGCCGGGTGAAATTATATGTTACGCGCGTATCGGGTGCGGTACGCGCACTTTGTTCGTTACCGGGAGATTTGTACAATAAGTTTTCACGTATGGCTTTGGGGTTCCAAAACTCATTATATTTTGTGAAATTATCTTTTATTTTATATTCCGGGTGTCCGGGGTTCGTTTCGCTTATTTAATTTTTACCGGGTAATCGCCAGTGTCCATACCGGATAGATTTACTTGCACATGATCCTATCATGTTTGTCATTAAACATATGCATTCCTATGAATTATTTGGGAATTGCTATCTTTCTAAGGCCTCAGTTAAATAATCAACACATAGTTACGTTTAATTACGTTAATCGCGTTTAATTAATTAGTACGGATTTACCTTAATTTTGACGGTTGTTACATAGAATGTTAATACCCCAAGTTGTTACTTTAAACTATTAGTACCTGAGATTAAAACTTGATGGAAACTACAAGGACTAATGGTGCAATTAACTCTATTTTTAGCTTGTGAAGGTACACATGTACGTGTATCTAGTTCACAAGCTACATATATATAGCTTTTCAATGAGATATATTCTTTATTCTCTTTTTAATTTGCATAAATAATAGACTGAATTACAAGTTTTGTCCTTTAACTTTGTACCAGATTATAAGGCATGACCTTTAACTTTAAAATTGATTGGTTTTGTCCTTTATGTATTAAAATCTTGCACGTTATGTCCTTTGTTGCTAACCTAGTTAATTTTTTTCGTTAAGTGGAGGGTAAAATTGTCTTTTTACCCATTTATTTAGAAAAACATTTTAAAATTAAAAAAAAAATTATATATATATATATATATTAATCTATCTATCTCTCTCTCTCTCTCTCTCTCTCTCTCATTCATTTATCACCACCACCTACCTCCATCCCCACACCACCACCACCATCACCTTCATTCACCACCTGCCACCGCCTCCGGCGGAGCTTCGGCCGAGCAGACCAAAACACCACCACACCCACACCCTTCCGGTGGACAGAGAGAGAAAGCGTGGGAGAGAGAGATTCGACAGAGAGAGAACGACAGAGAGAGAAAACGAGATGATGAACAGAGACGAGGAACAAAGACAAGGGTGGTTCGTTGGGGGTGCTCTTGGGACGATGAACAGAGACGAACAGATTTGAATGGTGGGTCGATGAACAGATTTGAAAGACGAGGGTGGTTTGGGATCTAAATGGTGGATTGATGATGATGAAACAAACGGGCGGTGGTCGACGGTGGTTTGTTGGAGGTGACGGTGATGGTGGGGTTGGTGGGGTCGATTTTTGGTTGTGGGGTTTGGGCCCTGAAAACGGATCTGTAGGCAGAGGGAGTGGTTCGTGGTGGGGTAGGGGGCGGAGGACGGTGAATGGTAGCGAAGGACGGCGGAAGACGGACTGGTTGTATTGTTGTTATTTATTGTTATTGCTTGCTGATTTTGTTATTCAGTTGTCATATTTGTTATCAAGTCATGCTGTCATTGAGTTTTGAGCTTTTGAATAAGTTATGATGAGTGATTTAGATTTCATAAATTAGGGATTTTAACTGAGAATTGTATTGTCATAAGCACTTTTGCCTCAAGGATTTAGATGACAAAATTGCAGCATTTAGGTGACAAAATTGCAGCATTTGGGTTCGTGGTGGTCAATTGGTGGCCAGGCAGGCGGTGGTGGTGGCCAGGCAGGCGGTGGTGGTGGCCAGGCAGGCGGTGGTGGTCGGCGGTAGGTGGTGATGGTAGGTTATGGTGTTGGCAGGTATTAAGAGTAAAAAGACAATTTTACCCTCCACTTAACGAAAAAAATTAACTGGGTTAGCAACAAAGGACATAACGTGCAAGATTTTAATACATAAAGGACAAAACCAATCAATTTTAAAGTTAAAGATCATGCCTTGCAATCTAGTACAAAGTTAAAGGACAAAACTTGTAATTCAGTGTAAATAATAGTAACATATAGAAAGAAAAATAACGAAAAATAAAAATTAAAGTTAAAAAACTATTTTAAAGTGATTTTCTTGAAGTTTGCTAGTATCTTTTAAGTTTTCTCATGATCCATTTCTTATGTGTGCGCATTGAAATAATATTCCATAAATTTTTATTTAATATAAACTAAACTTCATTAAGTAATTGCAATGGTACATAGGGGTGGATCCATGATATTTTTCTAGGGGACGGAAACTTTTTAAGGGTTATATGGTTATCGCTATATAACATTTTTTCCACTTTGTACTCGGTAGGATCAGGTTAGGCCATATTAAAAAAAAGACACTAAGATTCATATAATCAACAAAAGCAAATCAAACGTCATTACAAATACATACTAAAAATACAAATATATCTAAATTCGTTTGCTATGGGGTTTTATGTTTTGAAATATATCTATAACATCATCTAGAGAGACTTTCCTAAGTTGTAATGTTTCAAAGTTGGAAGGGGGGGGGGGGGGGCGGCGAAGTGCATCTGGACCAGAAGGCCTTCGGCCAAACCCTAGTATCTAACTCCATTTTCCTAATCAAATAAAAAAAATCAAATGGAAGATGAATGCTTACCTAATGTTGTGTTCCCGAGTTTCATTTTAGAAAGAGAAGAGAAAATAAAGTAAAATGAATATGAGCCTTGTTCCCGAGTTTTTGTTTTAAGATGGAAAAGAAAGAAAATGAGTGTGTGTGTGTGTGTGGTGGGGGGGGGGGGGGGGTTGGGTGGGTGTTCCAGAATTTTTTTTAATGGCGAGAAAAATAGGCTTATTTTCATCTTCACAAATTAGAGAGATTTGGAGAGAAAAGAAGGGAGGGGAGGTTTTTATTTTTCCTTTCTTTTCTCTCGTTAAGTAAACTCGGAAACATAACGTAAGGATTGAATTTGCCAGAATTCGACGGTCTTCGACGACAGCAGGGGAAACTGTCAGGATTTAAGCTTTGAATGGGTGGGGGGGGGGGGGGGGGGGTTGGGGGGGATGTTGGTCTTTTCTTAATTAAGTTTAAAACCTTTTAAACTTGGGCTTGGACAATGGCTTTGGGCAATTTGGGCTAAATACTAACTATACAAACTACTGTTTGATATTGTTCTAGTAACCGGTCAGCAGTCAGCACTATTATAAGATTTGGGCCTAACTCTTAAAAACTAAACTTAGCTATAGGAATTATATTAATTTGGGCCTAACTCCTAAAAACTAATCTGCTTAACTATGTGAATTATATTAATACTTTGTACTCTATATTTGTTTATCTATCTCTACTACCTTATTAAGGAGGAGACATGGGTAAGAAGGTAATTTCACCATCATTTTAAGATGGCATACAAAAGGTCACAAAGTAAACAATTATATTTTTGCTAAATCCTTCCCTTTATGCCCCTATGTGCAACATTTGATTACAATTGTAAAAATGACTAATGCAAGTCATCTCTATTATTATTATTATTATTATTATTATTATTATTATTATTATTATTATTATGCATGTATGACGCCGTTAAGGGAAGCTACTTGCTAGATACTTATTCTACAACTGATTGGTTTGTATGGACAGTGTCAAGGTAATGAACCACAGTTCGCATGTATTAGTGTTCACATAACATTTCACTCGATCAATACCTATATTTTGCATGTTCTCTCTATATGTTTTATCTTATAGATAATATTGTTGCAAAAGATTTGTTTATTCTTTATTTTATTTTTGCTTTGGTATGATGACAAAGGTTTTTCATTTCTTTAGGTGATCAAGATGCAAGATGCTATCGTATATGAGTATAGAAGCACCAAAATCATTTATTGAGCTTGAAAATTACAGTTTACCATTCTCTCAAACCGAGGAGGGAAATATATACCAATTTGCATTTAGTGGTCAGATAATAAATTGTCCTTTGAAAATTGATATATTGTTGAATTAGCACATAAATTTTATAAATAACATAAGCGAAACTTGTAGCGCAACGAGCAGGGCAAAAACATAAGCACCCGCGGCAACGCGCGAGCATTTTTACTATATTATCTTATTAAGGAAGAGTGATGGCTAATATAGTCATTTTATTTTCGTACAAGTTAAGAAGCAAGATGCACAACATATTTAAGCACCACATTTAAAAGGTACTATAGGGATATCGGTAACAATTAAGACACTTTAGAGGGCATTATAGTAATTTTATTAAGGGTTTATAGTTAAAAACTAAAAATTTATACCATCTGTACCCTTATGTAACCTACCGAAGAAACCTGTTTCACTTAACTTAATCCTAATATCCAATTAAAGGCTGCTGCAAATGAATCGTCATGCCTGCAATTCCTCCTCCTAAGACTACCTGGAGTGGGCGTGGAGGAGGGGGGGAGCCCCTTGGCGTGGAAGAGGTCACTGGCGTGGGGCATTTTTGTTGGTCCAAATTTTTTTTATTAACCTAACTCACAAAATAATACTAATAATTTATTCCTTTCACCCCACCCCCTTCCCCCTTTCACTCCCTACAATTTTCTCCTGCTCTACGTGGGACCCAAAAGTGCCACATGGCGCTTCATCCCCCTCTTTACCCCCACCACTCTGGGTAGTTTAAGACTATAAGGAGTGGTGGTGGGGGGTGGGAGGGAGATGAAGCGCCATGTGACACTTTTGGGTCCCACGTGGAGGGGATGAAAATTGTGGGGAGTGGAAAGGGGGGAAAGGAATATTATTATTATTATTATTATTATTATTATTATTATTATTATTATTATTATTATTATTATTATTATTATTATTATTATGTGTGTGTTTAAAAAAAAATCAGCCAATCACAACCAAAAGCAAGTGCCCCCACGCCATGCCTATTCTCCCCGCCTCCCCTTTCCCGCCCCTCTTCCAAGCCCCTCCGGGGCGGTGTTCCCCCTTCAAGCCACTTTTCCACTCCCACTCTGGATAGTCTAAACCCCCTATCAGTTCCACTCCTTTCTTCTTATTCACTCCATATCCAATTTCATCCTTCACACAGAAGATTTACGTTCCAGAAGCAGCAGCGGCAAAGAATTTCTCAGCTCTGAGTATAGGATCAGGGGCAATGAAATGAGTTGCCTGATAAGACCATTAAGACCATTGATGAGAGACTCTGCGTACTCTTCCTTTTAATCGCTTGATTATCTGCTGGAACTCCCTTCTTTGCAACTTATGTCCAGCCAATATAAACCACATAAGTAATCCCCCTCATTCAACCACCTGTAATTATTACTCGTATATTTTCCATCGATGTTTTACGTATACTAATTTTGGTCAAAGTTTTGTTTTTTATTTGTAGCTCCAAGTGTCGAGGATCGTGTTAGTATTAATATTAATATCTACAGGTATTGATTTTTTTTTAATTTTTTTGTTTATTTTTTTGTGTTTATTGGGTTGTTTTCATACTTTGTCATGTGTTTTGAGTTTATTTCCATAACTTGAGCATTAACATTGTGTATTGGGGCATTGTGTTAAGCGATAGTAGCCGAACGCTGGTGGTGACGTTTTCGGGAAGGGGGGTTTGATTAGGTTTTCTCTATTGTAGGTGCTTAATTGTCGTGAATCGGAAGAGGGCGGCGATAATTAAAGAAAATGAAGGGCTGTGATTATGGTTAGATGCCATCACAACGTCAATCCGATTATCATGATTAAATCTGTATCATGACTTTTCACAACTAAATGTATTTTGCATACTAAATTTGTTATTGATGATGTTGTGATGCAGAATTACGCCTTTTAGAAACATGTCAGTGGATAAATGGCAGAAGAAGACAGTTGACAAGTGGTGTTGCCGGCATGAAAAATAAATTTTAAGCCTTTAATCAGGTTTGCCGTCTGGGATTTTTGGTTGCTTACGTTAAATATGTGCGCCATCACTCACCTTATTACTTCTATCTTTCAGAACATCAGTGAACAAGTTGCGTCATACCTGCGGGACCCGAGTAGAATGATAAAAGGGATGCAGCAAAGCAGATCTGTTGTTCCAGTTTTTGGCGATGTAAGTTCATAATTTCTTGTTCATTTAGGTCTTGTGAAGTTTTCAACATTTCTTATTTTCTGTTGCGCCAACTTTGAATAAAATTGCCTGTGTTCTCATTTAATTTTTATTAAAACCTTAGAAAAGAACCATTTTTTTATAAATTTTATTGATAGAAAGAAATTCAGGAACCAAACAGATGTAAAAGTAACTGATTTCACTGTATTCTTTCATACATCCCAACAACACTTACTAATCTACTTAGAGCATCTGTCACGCGAGAGGTCGGCTGACTTCCCACGTTACCCTGCCTGTCTTCTCCTCCACGGACGACCCTTGTTCTATCTTCTCCCCTGCTGACCACGCCACTTCTTTTCTTCCCCCTTCTCACAAAATATGCCTTCTTCCACGGACGGTCCATTCCCACGACTGCAAGGCCTCTCTCTCCTCGCCGCGTCTGCAGCCTCTTATCTTCTCCCTCTCTCTTTTATGCCTGTCGTCCGTGGCCTCTAAAACCATTTATTGCTGAATCACAAGTAGCTTAAAAATTGATTATCAAATTACACAAAGAAAATACAAAACTTCTATTCTACCCACTTGTTAATGATGATATTGATTTATGTCTACAATTAGTCATGGTATTTCAAACATTTGATTAATTTAACCAATCCCTGCAGTTTTGCCCTGACTCACATGCAGGGCTGAGCAATTCACGGTTTGGAACCGCTAAAACCGAGGAACCGATGCAAAACCGCTAGATTCGAACTGTATTTTTGTATTTAGGGTTCAGTTCCGGTTCCTAAATTTTGGTGAAAACGGTTCCCGGTTCGGTTCGGTTCGGTTCAGAACCATGGTTCTGTTTAAAGAACTGCTAGAACCGGGTTAGGTTAAAACTTTAAATATTATATTTCAAACCCTATTAATTTAGTGGGTTTTTCCAAGTAGTTTGTAGACCGACTATCCACATTTTCAATTCCCAAGTATAATCTTTATAAAGAATACTGTTCGAGTCAAGTTAAGTATATAATATCTAACAAAATTGTTGAGATAGTAGTTCCACTTGAATTATGTAATTTCTATAAAAACAAATAGAGTACAATAAAGGGAATGAAAATAGCTTAAAGTGAGAATCAACGCTTACAAATTCATTTATAAGGTGCACAGGTTGGCCTATATTGTATATCGGACAATGATGTAGTATAACATGTGACATTAGGAATGCATGACATATATCATTTGTAGTGTCACAATCGCAATCATCACATATATGCGGTTGGTATCGTGCACTTCTAAATATGTATCATAGGTCCATAATATGAGTAGGACACCACACTTTAGTTTACTAAAGTTTCCTTTGATTTAACTGACAACCGGTTCCGGCAAGAACCGTTTGCACGAGAACCGTTTTACTCGGTTCTGAACCGAACCGGTAGGTTTTTTATACGGTTCGGTTCCGGTTCGGGTTGGTTCGGTCCGGTTCTGAACCGTTGCACATCCCTACTCACATGCACAACCTCCATAATATGTGAAAGTACTTAATTTGGAGTAGTAAACTTACCTATTTTTATAAAAATTTTACCAACTTTTCAAAGGCGTTGTATATAGTTAGTTGTATATCATTCTGGTTTACCTTATGATCTAATCTGTAATTGGTAATTATCATTTTCAAATTTGTGGCAGGTTGAAATAAAAAGAGATGATAAACAAAAAGAAGTGTGGATATTTCGGAGTTTTTTCCCTCTTTAGTGTACTTGAAAAACTTATTTCCCATGTAGTTTGAAAAATAATTACCAAAATGAGTATTTTCTAGTTTATGTTAAAAAAAAACAATTAAACAAAATCAGTTTTCTTCCACATTACTCTTATCCTCTTTCACACATATTTTTTTGTCTTGAAATTATGTGAAGCAGTCACCATGGTTATAATACAACCTTCAAGCCATCATCACCGTCACCATCCAAGCACCACCCCATCACCACCGTCACACACCGATATCATTACTAAGCAGATAGGGAGAGAAGAAAGTAAAAGATAAAACGGTGACCCTTGGAACCGGTTACCACCACCAAACCGCGGCATCAGCATTGTAACTCATCGTCATCACCCTCACCGTCACACCTTCACCATAGAGATATACATCGCCTGTCATAGACCCGATCTGTTCTTTCAGAGAAAGTAGGAGAGAGAGAGAGGTAGAAAGGGGATGTGAGGCCGGTGGTGGGTAGTGACGGTGATGGTCGAGGTCAGGTGATTGTGGTAGTGAAGAAGCAATAGTGGCAGTAGCGGTGGTCGTGGTGGTGAAGAAGACGGTGGTCGCAGTCTGGGAAGGAGGAATGCATTGTCATTTTTGTGGCCTTTTGGGTAGTGAAATGAAAGAAGTAATTGTAAGTTGGTTTGGGTTTGATTATCTGTATGTTGCTATGATATATAAAATGTTAATCTTATATAAATGATCATAAAATTTCCTAATGAACCTAGACTCCTGAAGTCGATGCTGGTTTTTGATTACGTTGTTCGCCGGAGGTCACGAGCAAGAATGTGGAAGACAAACTGATTTTGTTTAATTGTTTTTTATTTTTTTAACATACACCACAAAATATCCATTTTGGTAATTAATTTTCAAACTACACTAAAATGGGAAATAAGTTTTTTAAGTACACTAAAGAGGGAAAAAACTTGGATATTTTGTGATGCTGGAAGACTCTTGTGTCCACTTTTAGTTGTCAAAAACCTAGACTTGACATGTCCTTTATGATAGGTTTGAGCTATGGTATCATCCCATTTGCCAATCATGATCATGCCAAAAGGGTTATTTTTCAATAAGAAAACATATCCAACAAGCAATCGGGCACTCAAGCACAAATCCCGATATCCGAGCCGACACTCTTTTACATTGAAGAATGGTAATGTTGTCACTTGGGTGCGAACGGAAAAACAATATTTTTTTTCTTATCTGTGTAGAAGGGGTTCTTTTTGTTGTAGACATATACTAGAAGTTGTGTTAACTATCGCAATTGGCCGCGAGCGTGAGAAGCTTAGAGTCAGTTTTCATATGTTGTTTTAATTGTCGATGTTATTTATAATTTGTTAGCGTTACTTAGTGAAGTTTACGTTGATTGTTATATATTTGATTGTAATATTAACAACATACACAACATACTGTTTGACCCATTCATTGGATATTAAGAATATTATGTTCTTTTTGTCATACAAAGGATGAGGGTGATATTGTTTGGTTTCTTCTAAAGAAAGACACACTCGGAAGGGATTGCACGTGAATTTCCCGTATCAACGCGCGGGCACCCCACTAGTGTGAACACAAACAATAGGAGGGGCAAAGTGAAGACGTTTTAAAGGTTAAGTGTCCAAAGTTAAACAAATGGAAATATCATTGTTCCTCAACACGTTGTGAACTAATATATAGTAGTAATTTTATTTTTAAAAATTTTATAAATTCCTAATATAATTTTTCTTATGGGTCGGTTTCAAAAGTTTTAAGGGGGCAAAGGGGGGAATTTGAAATTTTGATGGAGACCGGTCGGGATTTACGTATATATACAACCTTAAAACTTAAGGTGGGTACATACCCACCCATGAAAAATGGTGACTCTATCCCTAATCTACCTACACTAATAAAAGAGTAACTAGGGGACACTTGTCCCTTTACTAGAGCTCCATATAGGCTCCACATCACAATCCACATGGCAAGCTTACAATCTAATATACTAAAGGCGGACCCACCCGTTTTGTACCTGTATCCATATTTGGCTAATAAGAGTTGACTAATCAATTAATAGAATATTAAATGGTAATTTAATATTTGAATGTTTTAGTCACTTTTCATTTTAATTTTTTTTTTCGAATTTTTGAAAGATTATTTAATCTGAAGAAATGAAACATTTCAAACTCAAAATTTGAAATTTGAAATTTTTAGTATTTCAAATTTTTAAATTTTAGGAGGTAAGTAACTTGTGATTAAAGTTTCAAATTTTTTTAAAATTAATTACATTTCCATATTTAATCAATCACATACAACTATAAATACTCAAAACGCATTACTCATTGTACTAATTCTTTTATACTTACATTTCGTTAGGAGTTCATTGCATATTTGTTTGTTGTTAACTTTAAAGATCATACAAAGCAAGTCTTAGACTTTAGGTTTTTTCACTTAATGTTAGGGTAAGTATTTTAAAATAATGTTTTATACGTAAAAACCATATATTATGTCTTTCAATTCCTATTAATTGTATTATTGTTATTATTATTATTATTATTATTATTATTATTATTATTATATTTTTCTTACTTTTTAGTTGTTGTTGATACATTGTGTATTTTGTTTAAATCTAGATTTATAATTTTAATATTTCAAATTTCAAAAGTTTGAATATTTTGGTACGTAAAGAACTTTTAAAAATTTAATATTTCAAAATTTTACATATTTTGGTACATAAGAAACTTGTGATTAGAATTTCAATTTTAATAAAAAAAATTTATATATCTAATTTCTTTACTATTACTTTTTATTATAGTTTATGCATACAATTTATTGGTTTCAGGTTGCTGCAGCAAGGGGTGAAGCAGTATTTTATTGTGGCGGACCCACCCGTTTTTGTACCCGTATCCATATTTGGCTAATAAGAGTTGACTAATCAATTAATAGAATATTAAATGGTAATTTAATATTTGAATGTTTTAATCACTTTTCATTGTAATATTTTTTTTTTTTTGAATTTTTGGACCATTGAAGCTGAGAATTTAAAAAAATTTAATATTTCAAAATTTTGAATATTTTGGTACGTAAGAAACTTGTGTTTGGAATTTCAATTTTAATAAAATTAATTACATTTCCATACTTAATAATTCCGGTTTTTTTAATTTTAATATTTAATCTGAAAATTATAAATTGTTCAAATTTTTGAAAGATTATTTAATTTGAAAAATTGAAACATTTCAAACTCAAAATTTTAAATTTGAAATTTTTAATATTTCAAATTTTTGAATTTTAGGAGGTAAGTAATGTCACACCCTCAAATTCCATTTGCGGGGTTTTACCGCGAGGCGCGTGACACACCAGGATCTCAGTCTACGATCACAATAAACATACAACAAACATGCATTCATAATTATATTTAAAACCAAAATATCATGCTTTGAGCTGTAAACCAGCAGCGGAAGCATTCTTGTTTACAACCAAAAGACATATCATTGTTTACAAAAACATTGTTTAATATGCTTCAAAATGTTAGACGCTGTGCATGACTCCGTGCGCCTAGTCCGATGACTGCTACCTTAGCGACCTGAGAAAACATGCTAAAAATGTCAACATATAATGCTGGTGAGTTCACAGGTTTTCTTTTAGAAAAGAGTTATCACAAGTTCACAAAGATCATTCCCGTTATACTATGTCATAAGAACGTTAGCTAGACGTTAAGTGATCTCACTACTACGGTTGGGAACCCATTACTGAACATGAACCAAAAGACGAGACCAGCCCAGATGACTGGGCTACCGATGCCTCGGTAACCCGATAGGTAGAGACAATATGCACCCGCCCGGCCCCCGGCCGTCGGGTGGGGCTTGTGAGGCCACAATAGATCTATCCACATTTCCCTCATTGTGCATTCCCGCACATTCATGGTTTCCCCCTGGGACTTTCCATAAAGACCGTATAGTACATAAAGTGCCCATAGTATAACATGTCCTTTAAATCGTTCGTACAAAGCATGTTTCTCCCCCCGAAAGCCAAACAGTAAAAGTGGGGCTGTGAAACTCACCTTGGTTTGCGTTACTTGAAAACAGTTAAGAAGTTAAGCTATGATAGCCCCAAATAGCGGCGACCTATCATAAGATGTGTATAAGTACCCGGACTAATAACCCGTGGGTTAACTAGTCCCCGAATGTCCAGACCGTGACCATAAACGTTTGAAAACACCTTTAACTGTTAAACCGACCGTGCCAGACAAGACCCGACATCCCATTGGTGACTCGACATTCCACGTGTTAGATAAATACAAGACATCATGCAACATATGCCATTAAACACTTAGTACGCGCAATAATCACCTAGTCTAGCATAATGTCCGTTTAACGCATAATCGGGTCCGAATACGTCTTACTAAGTCATTGGGTGTATCCCGGGGTTCCTAGCATGTTCCTAGGTGTCAAATCGTGTTCCGGGATGTCAAAACGCGTTCACGACAGCAGTACATGCGATTAGGAAGGTCACACGCGAGTAGGCATCAGCCTACAGGCGATTAGGGCCTAATCGCATGAAGCATGAGGCGATTAGGGTCCTAATCGCCCCATATGTCTGCATAATCGCATAGCATCAGGCGATTAGGATTCCTAATCGCCTGTTGCTGCTGTGTAACGGATTTTCGCGCGTTTAACCCTCCAAATCAGATCCGAAACATACAACAACACCCAATATCAAACCTAAATCATTTACCAACCCATTTCAAGCAAAAACCCCCGACACATCACTGATCTAGCATGTTCTATGCAATTATTTCCTAAAATGGCAAAGTACTAGGTTTCACCTACCAACCTTATCTTTCCTTAAATGGAAATAATCAGATTTCAAACTTTACAAACATGTAAATCATCAAACCTCTGATCTAACATCTTCCTAGTATGAATCCTAACAACATTGCATCAACAATCATACCATAATCATCCTAAATCCTCAAGAACATACAAATGGGTCAAAATATGCATTTTCTTCAAAACACCATAATAATGGCTAAAATTCTAAGACAACCTTCCTAATAATCTCTACATAGCAGAAGTACAATCATATCTTGAAAACATTCATGTTATAATCACCAAGAAGACCAACATATGCATGTAAACTTCACAAATAACAAGCATTAAGGTGTAGACTTAGTTTAGGACTCTTTTGAAAGGTTTTTTGTAACATTACGCACTTGTACGTTACACGTTCGCATTTAATAAAAACGTCAAGTTTCATCTTATTCATCGCATTTATTATTTTTGTCGCATTTGTGGAACCCTAATACTATATATATATTATAATATATGTGTGTTGTATTGCAAAAATGTCAAAAAATAATTATATGCTTTGGCCGGGGTTCGAACCCGCGCCAAAGCCACACACACACACCAACTTAACCAACTGGGCTGGACCATCTCTTTGGAAATAACCCGGACACCTTTTATATTTATGCACATTTTAAAAAAAACCTTCACAGTTGACAAGGAAAGTCAACTGTGGGTTAACTTGATGATCAATCCAGCAAATCAACTCGTGATTGATCCTTGTTTGGTAAATTTATGTGATTACCGGCCTATTACAACACGAATACACGTCAATTACACCAAATCATTGACCAATTCTTTATTATTACGCGTATGAATTTAAAACGAGGTCAAACCTTCCAATTAACCTTAATCATTGAACATCAGTATAAATAGATGGTCTGCGAACCTTGATCACTCGCTCACAACTCTCTCTCAACCTTCAATTCTCTCTAATTCACACTGATTATTATCATCAAGCTCGTCGTTGACTTTTGCTTTGACCCGACGTTTACAATCAATTCGTCACTGTGAGTTCGATTATTTGTGTGGGTTTTATTCATCGGCCATCACACATCAATAGCCCTATGGTTAATCAGGCTATTGATGTGTGATTTGTCCAATTGAAAATTCTAGGGTTCGTCATATAGAATTGGGGATAAATCTGATTTCGCGTATTGTATATAATTAATTTTAAACAGAAGATATCACAACCACCGGCCTAGGCCAAGTGGTTGTGACCATGGTCCACCACAGTGGTCACCCGGGTTCGAGTCCCGGCACTGACCTTTCTTTTTGTTCTTTTCTTTTCTTATTTTTTTGTAACAAACAATTATTTATATTAAACCTTTTAATCTTTTAAATTCATTTTAAATTACCAAAACTATTTTATAAATTCTAAAAAAATTATATTTGTTTAATCTGAGATAAAAGTTTTATTTATAATTTTTATTTTTCAGAAATTCATTTATTTAATATTTATAATAATTAAATCATTTTTATACTATTATATTTATAAAAATCCATTTATATATCAAAACAATTTTATTAAATTCTCCAAAATTTATCCTGACTTTTTATAAAGTCAAACTTTACTGAAATAATTTTTAATTCAGTAAAATCATTTATTTTATATTTTTAATCAATTTTTGTTAGATTTAATCATAATTAAATCATAATAAATCCAATTTTCATCATTTTTGCACCAAAATTTTATACAAATTATTTTTAATTATTTAGAACAGAAATATGATTTTTAAAATAGGAAATCTTTAATTTTAGTATTTTTGAATATTAAAGTTAAAAATTGGCTATTTATAAATAAATAGATTTAAAAATCTATTTTAAATAAAATAATTTTATAAAAATTATTTTTATGCTTCAAACACTTTAATGTGTACATTCAAAATTTAAATTTTATAAAAAGACTTTCTTCCATTAATTATCAAATTTTCCTTTATTAATTAACATTTTAATTTAAATTCAACAATTGATTATCCCCAAATCGAAACCCTAGGATACACTTGTAAGTTAATTAGACTTAGACTTATTATATATTACCTTATTATAGGGTGATATTTGGAATCATTTTGGGCAACACAATTATTTCATCTTTTCAACAAGTTTAACATTTGCTAAGGTGAGTTTACATAGCCCCTTTTTCTGTTTTACATTTTGGGGTGAAACATGTTTAAACATTTTATACACTATCATTTACTCATTCTTACATTGTTGAAACTTGTGATTCAATTACACTATCATTTACTCATTCTATCATTTGACTGTAACAAAAAGACACAGTACAATCATTAACATTGATCAAGCCGCATGTTTAGATTATAGCGCTATAGGTCTGACAAACCCATCCCCCGCATAGACTCAGGGATGATCGATAACAGTAATAACATTTAACTAACTTGCGAGTTAGTCATCAGTCGACACAAGGTTTGGTTGTACATAGACGCATTGCTACATGTCGGTATCATACTCTATCATCATACAACCCTGAGTGTTGTACAAGCTATTGTTATCAACTATTTCTTAAAAACCTATGTAATTCTCACCAACTTATGTTGACCCAAAATACTATCAAAATTAACATGTTTCAGGTAACAATGAAGCTGAGGCTTGAGTTAGCATGAGGATTTTACTTGAAGTTATTTGAAGTTATTTGATTTTATGTATTTGAATTCTTAGACATCATTTCACATTTTGGATATTATGTTTGAATAAATTATTTAAAATTTATGTTATACCATGTGCTACTGAAAACAATCATCAATACGTGGCACCCTGATGTTTCCGCCATCGGTTGGGGTGTTACATTTTTAAAGACACAATTTGGTAAAACAAGGTCTGGAACTTTGGGGAACTCCAAATAACAACTTTACAAAGGTTAGGGATGGAGAACACACCTTGGGTTTTGTTAAAGAAAGGTGTGTAAGCTTGGAGATGGTGATTTTTGTAGCAAAAAGAGTTCTAGAGGTGTTTCAAAGTGTGTGGGCGGTTTGGGAGCAGCTAGGGTTGTTCTAGAGGTGTTTGGGGAGTTAAGGGTTCTATTTATAGGTGTTTTGACCCGGACTCTGCTGTTCATGCGATTAGCAGAGCATGTCACGCGACTGGGAGCCTAATCGCATGGAACATCAGGCGATTAGGTCCCAATCGCCTATAACACTCCCTACTCGCCCCATATATAGGCGATTAGGGGTTCCTAATCGCCCCTGTGGTGCTGGAACGAGTTTTTGGCGCGTTAAACACTATTTTAACACATTTAAACACGTATTCACATACCGATAAGTCACATAATGATTTCAAACATATAATGCATGATAACTAACACGTTTACATCCGTTCACCAATTCCCGGGACTCGAGACTCGTGTGTGCATTAAACCCGGCGATTCCACGAATCGCCGATCCTTGTACCCATAGTTATGGACCGACTCCCGATGACCCCGCGGATCATCATAACGACTCCCGATGATTCCCAGAATCATCATACCGGCTCGACTGACCCCCGTTGAGGACGTAATATGCATGACTCGCTAAGGTAGACTTACTAGTTTAGTCAACGTTACTAACCTGAGTTTGCCGGGTGTCACAAGTAACTTGTAATTAAAGTTTCAATTTTTTTTAAATTAATTACATTTCCATATTTAATCAATCCCATACAACTATAAATATTCAAAACACATTACTCATTGTACTAATTCTTTTATACTTACATTTCGTTAGGAGTTCATTGCATATTCGTTCGTTGTTAACTTGGAAGATCATACAAAGCAACATAAAAAACATATATATCTAATGGATTTTGTTATTGTTTGTATCCGATTTAGTCATTGTTTAAAGAAGTGTCGTCAAATTTTGTTAGTACCAACCGGGCATATATCAAATTCAGAATTTGTGTGGTTTTGTCCTAAATCCTAAATCTGTTCCAACTGTTAAATTACAATATTTACAATATTTGTGATAAATATTGTAACTTACACGTCAATTTACAGTGTAATTTATTATAAGTCATAATTTGAATAAAAATATTCTCTTACTCATAATTTGACCGAATTAAATTGAATTACTCATAAACTCATAATTTGACCGAATTAAATTATGGACTTACACAATTATTCTCTTGCTAAATTTACCGTGTCATTTATTTATAACTCATAATTTGACTTGAAATATTGTAGTTTTTCTGTCACATAATTTGACCGAATTAAATTGATATTACTCATAATTTGACCGAATTAAATTGAATTTCTCATAATTTGAGCAAATTAAATTATTCTCTTACACAATTATTCTCTTACTAAATTTACCGTGTCATTTATTTATAAGTTATAATTTGACTTAAAATTATTCTCTTACTCATAATTTGTGATATATGATAATCATTTACAATCCTTTTCAAGAGCAACTTTTATGGGTTAATTTTCAAGAGCAACTATATTTGAAACATGAAACCGACTTATTAAACATTCAATCGGATTTACTATTTGAAAACCAAAACAGAATGTAAAGAAACATAAAAAACATATCTATCTAATGGATTTTGTTATTGTTTGTTATTGTTTGAATCCAATTTAGTCATTGTTTAAAGAAGTGTCGTCAAAAACTGTAAGTACCAACCGAGCATATATCAAATCCAGAATTTGTGAGGTTTTATCCTAAATTCTAAATCTGTTCCGACCGTTAAATTACAATATTTACAATATTTGTGAAAAATATTGTAACTTACACGTCAATTTACAGTGTAATTTATTTATAAGTCATAATTTGAATAAAATATTCTTTTACTCATAATTTGTAAATATTATGAGTGTGCTTACACATAATTTGACCGAATTAAATTGATATTACTCATAATTTGACCGAATTAAATTATGGACTTACACAATTATTCTCTTGCTAAATTTACCGTGTCATTTATTTATAACTCATAATTTGACTTAAAATTATTCTATTACTCATAATTTGTAAATATTGTAATTTTTCTATCACATAATTTGACCAAATTAAATTGAATTACTCGTAATTTGACCAAATTAAACTATTCTCTTACACAATTATTCTCTTACTAAATTTACCGTGTCATTTATTTATAAGTTATAATTTGACTTAAAATTATTCTCTTACTCATAATTTGTAATAGATGATAATCATTTACAATCCTTTTCAAAAGCAACTTTTATGGGTTTGGTAATGAAATTTTAGAGGGAATCTAAAATGATAGAAATGTGAATCGTATAAGTAAATTGTTTGGTATTCTTAGAGCATTCACATCAGCTTCCCCATCCACTCACAATCACATATTACACTAAAAATCATCACATTTCTCTCTACTTTTCAATTAAACAATACTTTTACATACTTTTAGCATTACCTTTTCTCTCCCCTCTACTCACAACCACTTTAAAAATATATTAAAAATAAATGCAGGGGAACAGTGTTCCCCCAAATATACTAGATTCTCATATCCTTTATTCATAACCACTCATAACCCCATCCTAAAATATGAAGTTTTCTCTCACAAAATTATGGGGGAGCTGATTTGAATGCTCTTAATCACGCAACAAACCTTAGAAATTTTCAAACTTTTAGAGTACCGCGTTATTAAAGTTGCATCGAAAGGGATTTTTGGACAACTATGACAAATTTTAGTAAGTCTCATTTTAACTTTTTTTGTTATTTTCTATTCATTTATGCTCCTTAAAGTTTTAGTATTTTGATAATGTTACATTATAAATAATTGTTTATATATCTAACTTCTTTACTATTAATTTGTTTTAGTTTTATGCATACAATTTATTGTTTTCAGGTTGCTGCAGCAAGGGGTGAAGCAGTATTTTATTGTGGATTGTACGACGTATTTTTGTATGAGTTCCAAAAACCTTTGGCATGCATAATAAAGGATAGCATCACGTAAGCATGATGAAGGGTAAATACTTTAGAAGATGATGTCGATATGTGTTTTGCTTGCAACGTTCGATGTCAAAATGCTAAGAAATTACCATGCTGCAATGGATGTTATGAACGTATTCATAATTCGTTTTTTTTCGTACTTGATTTAATTCCTTTTGTCATGCACTATTATTAAGTTTTGTGAACATTATATTTTAACTTATGTTTTCTTTTGGAAATTATCCTATTATTTTGTTTGGTGGAAGATTTTTTATATTACGAGATTTATTTGCATCGATTTTTTTTTTCAACTTACATAGTTCACGAGTATTACAAAATTAAAATTAAAAACTTTGACAGAATACTAATTTGTCATGTTATATTTTCTTTCATGTTATGTTTTAAACTTTTAGTTTAACATTGCCCTTATAAAAACTGTTTAATTTTATTAAGTCGATAATATGTTTTATTTAAAAATTTCTTTACCCGTGAAGTTCACGGGTCTCTAACCTAGTAATATACTAGAGTACATGTTAGGTTGTTGATGTGTTGCAAAACACTTATCTTTTCCTATGTATTTTGTTTAGTGTTTGGTCAGGTTTTTATTCGTTTCGTGTCATTTTTATTATGTATTTATTTATTTTATTATTTTATAGGTGTTCGTGGAGAATGAGCTCAAAACGTAATAATTTTAATCGAGACACAAACACCTGAGAAGCAGGTGTTCATGGACGTTGAAGTATAAACGAGTAACTTTTGTCGAGCCAAGAACACCCGAGTAGGAATCATAGAGTTATACTAATAACAATAATAATTATAATTAAATAAAAAAATAAAACTAGTGACTTGTAAGTCACGATGCAAAAAAAAAAATAAATAAATAAATTGAAAGTGGAGGCCCATTAATTGGATATTAGAGAATTGAAGAGATGACACATTATAAATTGGGAGATTATTATTATTGGAGATTTTGTCAAGACAGCGGCGCATACTCTTGAAGGTCATATTATCGAAGAGAACATATCACATCAGCAGCCGCAAAGGGACAGGAGAAGAGCAGCAGCTCTAAAAAAGTTTGAGGAATTATTTTGAAGGGGGAAGGCTAGGGATCGAGTTTACACAGTATTGGTTATTTTCGTTTACTACTTTGTGTTTTAAACTTTATGACTATTTGTTACTTTGGTACCAAAACTATGTTTTCGAGTTTTGTCATGAATATTATTTGCTTAACCTTTTATGGCTACCTAGGTTGTATGATGACTACATGTTAATTTTATAACTCTCGGTTAATGGATTATTTATTGAATGGTTAATGTTTTGGTAAAAGTTTGGTTGGTGTTTATTATGATGTGTGTGCGTACTTAAGTTTGATTTATTAATTATGAGAGATCCATAATCGTCTTAGTGATTGTCTTTCATGTTTGGATGATTATTAGGATTGCTTGCTTTGTGCTCATAGCTTAGTTTATGGTTTTGTGCACGAAAGCCATAGGAACTTGATTAGAGAATTTATAGGACTTAAGTATTCTTCCATTCTTGGGACCAGGAGGTGATGGAATGTTGGGTTGTCTAAAGCTTTAGGTGTTAGGTCTTGGGTGAGACCGGGAGGTGATCCTATCCTAGTTTTCTTTAGTTTCTTGCAATTCCAAGTCATAGTTAACCCAATTAAACTACTCCTTTACATCTTCGGGTGTATTGTGATTAGAGAGACCGGGAGGTGATCGAGTAATTAGAGTACCTTTACATTCTTAGTGAGGTGAGATCGGGAGGTGATCCGAGCTAGACAACCAGTGTTTTATTCTTTAGGATTCTTTAGGGTGTGTTGGTGAGACCGGGAGGAGATCTAGCACGTCTTAGGGTTTCTTGAGTTATCTTTAGAATCTGGTATCCATTCAGTTTTCCATTACCGAGAGTTGTGAGTTTGCATGTAGGATTCTTGACCTAGGTAGTTGCCTTACTATCCTGATATTTTCCTCATTTATCTTCGCTGTCTATTTATTTTATTTATTTTATTTAATTATAAAAAAATCAAAAATCATATTTAAAATCAAATCTTTTTAAGTCTTAGTTGAGTCTAGTTTTGTTTTTTATTAGTGTCCTGTGGGTTCGATACTCGGCTTACTTAGTCTGTACTTCATTGATAGGTAAACTTGCATGTCGTGTGGTCTAGTTTAATTGAGTCTGTTTTATATTACTAGATGTGTAGGTTGTTTATATTTTTATAAACCATACATAGCACATCATTTGTTAAAAATATACGTGATTTAATGACACATTCATGTGTTGCTCTTTGGTAGTTACTAGTAGGAATGCCCGCGCGTTGCGGCGGGTGTCCCGACTAATAGCCGTATTACAAAATGTGTTGGATGGAGTACTCTCCTTTCTGATTAATGGAACTCTCCTTTCTTATAAGGGAAAGCATTCACACGAGATCCAAACTACAAACTTTTTGCCCACATTCAATAAATATTGTTTTGGCAAGTGATATTTTAGTTACACAATGTGTCCAAAGAAAAGAAAAAAGATGGTGTTTTTGTCATGTGTTTTGCTACAAAATTTCTCTATAGCAGTTACTTAGTTTTTGCCCAGATTTGTAATCCCCCATGTGTCATTAGATATATGAGTACAATCAAAAACGTATATTATTATATCAATTATTAATTATAGAAGATAAATATAACTGACTACACTTATTTGATTTATCCCTAATTAATCAGTTAACTTAATCCTCTTAATCGATAACTTGAATTAGCGGTCCACTATACCGACCCGTATGCTCAGCTATGGTAATTAGCCCAATATGTCATGAAGTTTTGTAAGCTATAATTTAAAGAAGAGGAATGCATCAACACTGGATCATTTGCCATAGTTTATCTGAATGTATATATAGCTATGGATGTTAATTAATAAATCAACATATATAATGTACAAATAGTGCAGTTATAACAACCTACTCGAAATTGGCATCCAAAAGATAAGATCAGTGTATGATGTGTAGTTTTAGCAGGTGCCTCAAAATTGTGGTTATCATAACATGGATTGTAGAACTAACATGTAAATTTTAAATTATTATTATCATGCAAGTGGCTAATAAGAATAGACAAGATTTTAAATTAACAAAATCTCTGAAAAATCAGTGACCTGCGTATCTTGATTTAAAAACAGATCAATAAACAAAAAAATAAATTCAAACCCCTCATCCTTCTGACCCGCTTCAAGCACCTACTTCAAGCGCTTTTTGGGCAGCGAATGCGAGCCAAGATTTGATCTGATCGTCCAACTTAGTCTTATTCACAAGAACCACAACAGTGTGTTGGAGTGATGATGTAGTGGACACAACAAATTTATCTGCATAAATCACATTTTATATTAACGTCAATTAAGCTATCTGACTCACATTCTGCATATCAATAAACATATACTTGTAATGTTATGACTTAAAAGGTCAATCTTGACCCATTTACTACTGAATGATTCAAGCTAGGTTGTGTTTTTAATGGTTCAATAAAATGGGTCAAAACAAAAGCCATCTCAAGTGTATTTCTTATGAATAAATCTTAAATCGTTTACCATTTAAACTTTCACATACCTGTATTCAGGTCGGGTCACCTCGAGATGAACATCGAGCCTCAGGTGCTTATGAAACGGTAGGATGATCGGCGGGGTTAACAAAATTTGACCCATGATTATAATAAAAAAAGTTAAGTTTTAGAATAGGTTGTAATGCATCTAGTCCTAACACTTTCAGCTTTATTATAATAATAGTGCATCAAATATGAATAATATGTTATCAACTTCATATTATGTATAAAACTTCTAGCTATATATAACAGCTTCCTACCATTTTACATTTACAACTTTCAGCAAGGCACAGATAATCAAGTATATTGGGAGGTGCAACTTGAAAGCCTCTGAGTTTAGGTCTTCTGCCCAGCAGCAGAGCATATTTAACACCTTGACTAAAATATTTAGGTTTAGAAAAAGAAGCCTTTAAATACATAAAACCTATGTGCCAACAATGTATTTACAAGATAAAGTATTATAGGAAGGGGTACAACAGGAGATTTATGCTTTCAAGATTCAGCAACCCTGCAACAACAGTTAATAGGTAATCAACATAATAACTGGTAAAACTTGCATTGCCTACAAACACAAAAACTAACATGTAACCTAACAAGTTCAAACAAAACTGAGAGATGAGTAACAGTTCAATACTTCAATTTTCCATATAAACCAAGAGCATAAACCATAGTTGATGTACAACAATAGTATTTTAAGGAAAGAAAATTTAACTATCACATGCAATTAACCTAGACCAAAGGAACAATCAAAGCAAATACATTACTGTTGACAAATTTAAGTTAAAAATATTGCAGGATAAATATTACACCATCTATATCAGGTCGATCTTCATATTGTTTTGTACCTGTCTCTAGCGCTCCCAGTTGACGTCTTACTTTGGCGGCTGATGACATTTATCGTAAAGTTCAATAGCATTAGTTCACATACCAGTTAAGAAATTATCGTTTATCTAATCACATTCTTGATTAAAAGTTAGCGACTGCAATAACCTCTATGTTATTTTAGCAATAATATAACATTTTAATAGAATACTTTAGGAGGTTTTATGTATCAAAGAAACACTTGTGTTAACATTAAACCCATTTGACACGTAAGGATAAAACTCAAGAGGAACCGACCCATTCACAGAAAAAATAGTTAACAATGATAGTTCTAATGGGCTGAAAATAACAAACTTTTTTTCTAATGGTCATTCTGTACACAATTTTCTACCAGATTTCAAAATTTCATCTGTAATTGTTCTCCAAACCAAATGTATGCCGGTGGTCGAAACAATTAAATGACCAACACTATATTATTTAAATTTTTAAAAATCCTTAAACTTTACCATATGTCTAGATGAAATTGTGTTTTGACCAAGATTCTTGTTTAGAAACAAGCATGCCCATAAGTAACTTGCTGTATCGTACAATAGCTCGTTAGGAAGATATTTCGAAAGCTTGATCTGGAAAGAAAAACAAAAATAATTCACTCTAAGAAAATGTATATATTAAAGAAAAATCATGAAATTTGTTAAAAAGGACAAAAATAAGTACCTCTCCAAATCTTGTTAGATGGTAATCACACAAATTATTATCATTGGATTCGAGTTCAACTGTAAGGAAACTGATGATATCTATTTAAGAATTTGCCCAAATGTAAGGCATGTAATCATCTATCACTACTTTAAACATAGAAGCACATCCAAACCCTACAACAGGTTTTTCTTTTTCTAACCATGAGAACCCACCAGAGCCACTGAAGTGCTTTTGAACACAGACGTTCCGTATCCACTAATACCCTGTGCACAATAACCGGATTGCTAGTGTGCAAATAATTCATTCCTTTGGCCTGTAAAACAAAATGGATAAAAGATAAAAAGTGGAAGCATTTCAATCATTTTACCACATCAATAGTCATACGCATTTGCCTCTTTCATCAAGTTGAACATTTGTACGATGCAGCAGTTTATATAAGTTTAGCCTGGATAATACAAAATAACATACTAAGAGAAAGAAAATAGTAATCATTTAAGAATAATATTGAAAAAGATAATAATAAACCTTCCACCTTGGTAGAAATTCTGCCAGAATGGAAAGATTTAGTGGACAAGTAACTGCTCCCATGAAAAGGACAATAGGATGTGTTAACCTAAACATGATCTCAATCTATAAAAATCAAAGACCAGGTATAATGTGAAAATTAGTTTTTTTTTTTTTTTTTTTTATAGCAATAACAATGGCTTTTTGAACTCCAGTAAGTGACAAATATTAAAAAATTATAACACCTACTTCCCCCTTGAATTGAGTTCTTCGGTGGAATCGTTAGTCCCACTCCCACCACAATCAACGCTCAACAGCATGAGCAGAACCTCACACATACATACCCTAAAACTAAGGCAAAGTAATTAGTAGTTTAATTATCCCCTTTCTATACATAATTCCCCCAAATTCAACTGACCCACCTTAGATACATACAACCCCAGACAAAAATAGACAAATTCTGAGTAATTTAATGATAAGATGAACAATCAAAGAAACACTAACCCTAAATGAAGATATTGAGAAGAAATAAGAAATAAAGGGTACGTGTGGAGGGAGACTAACCATTTAATCGACGGTAGCAATTGTAAAGAACAATATGTATAGTATAGAAAGCTTGTAATGCCATTGAACCGACAACGGCATTGAATGACCAACGGTTTCATGCTCTAGATCATTAACTGTGATCGGTGAAGACAGGGGAAGAGTTTTTCAATCTAATAATATAAATGTGAGGGTAGGGATGTAATATGTTTTGAGGATGTGAGGTAGGAGACCATAGTAAAATTACATTCATATCCTTGCAAGTGTCTTAATTAATGTTTCACAAAGTTTCAATTATACTCTTGTGATATAAGCTTAATTTACTTGTACATGTTGCTATAATAGTTGGATGATGTACAAAATTACTATCTTGTACATCACTCCTCCTTAATAATAATAAGATAATATAGATAATTAATAATATATTGAAATTGTTTAAAAAAATTAGATAAATGAAATTATGAACTGGTTTCGGTGACGTTGAGTAATTGACATTTCAATAGTGCTTTTGTGGGTGAGTTTCAAATCGCGATTATGACAATGAATAATGAGCATCCCCATAAGTAGATTTGAATCGGAAATAGGTATATTCGCGAACCTGATTTGCAAGTTAACGAATCACCGATGGTTATGATATCAAATGTCAAATGTGAGGCTCCAATGAGCTAATTCCGACCTATTAACTATTTTTTTTTTAACAAAAAACTTTCATTAATAAGGCCGGCTCTTGAAAGAGAACCGCCACAAATTACAATATATACATGGGATACGTCGCCCAATCCTTCCACTCCAAATTACTAAAACTGGAGCGGTTTTTCAACCAAAAAAACGACAATGATTTCACTAAAGCGACGACCACCTCTACTATTCTATTAGGCGTTTTATCAAATACCTTTTTATTTCTTGTGATCCAAATAGCCCAACAAAACCACCATCAAAATACCTCGAAGAATCCTTTTATACCATTTAGACTTCTTATCCATAGCCGCAGGTAGCCTCAACAAATCTTCAATGGACGTAAAGAGCACCGAGTCCACCTTGCACCAACTGAAAACCGCCTTCCAAACCCAGTCTGAAAAACCACACTGCCGAAATAAATGATCTACAGTTTCCGGATCGACATCGCATAACGAGTAGTTGCTATCTTGGATATTTATCCTACGCTTTATCAGCGCCACTCGTGTGGGAACCCTCTCCAACTCTAATCTCCAAACCAAAATGTTAATCTTTATCGGAAGACATGAAATCCATCTCCTACACTGTATTTGCTGCACATTTCGGTCCTTCTGCATGATACTTTTAACATTAGCAACAGAGAATTTTCCTTCATTATCCCCTGCCCACTTCCATATATCTTTACCACTCCTGAACACAACCTTTGTCAGCATCAACTCCACATCTTGCAGCTCAGAAATTGAAGCCACAGAAGGCGCGTCAACTATCCACTCAGGCCGCCGAAGCATCACAGCACCAGCCTCCGCAATTCTGTCTATTACCGAGCAATTTTTATCTACCTCTTTAGTGTATAAACTCGGCCACCTTTTCATGAGCGGGATGTCGCCATACCAAATATCCTTCCAAAACTTAATATCTTCTCCATTACCAAGATCACCCTTAATCCAATATTTAGTAACTTTACTATTCAATACCAATTTTTCAAGCAACCCAACAATAGTCTTCAAACACCCAGATATGTTCTTCTTAATCGGCAGGAAAACCCACCTATTTCGACCACCATTAATACTACACACCACCTTTCTCCACAATCCGTCAGCCTCGATTTTAAACCTCCAAGCCCACTTAACCATCAAAGCAGAATTAACATCAACTATTTTAGCGATACCTAACCCTCCAGCCTTTTTCGGTTTAGTGACAACATCCCAAGAAACCCAATGAACACCCCTCCCTTCTTTAGATCCACACCAAAGAAAATGTCGCATAATTTTTTCAATGGCGTTAACAACCGCCACCGGCGCCTTGTACAAAGACAAATAATATACCGGGAGGCTCAAGAGAACCGATTTAATCAAGGTTAGCCTACCCCCAATAGATAAGAGTTTGGCCTTCCAAGATTGTAGACGCCCTTTAATAGTATCAATAACCCCATCCCAATTCGATACCCTGTTCATGTTTGCTCCAACTTTTAGCCCCAAGTAAACAAAAGGAAGCGTCCCTACCTTACATCCAAGAACCATAGCCATGTTTGCCACTTCCTCTTCCTTAATTCCTAACCCGAATAATTGAGATTTATGAATGTTAATCTTTAACCCCGAGCACATATAGAAAACTCTAAGTAACTGATCCACATTCATAATATTATCATTAGACCACTTCCCAATTTGTAAGGCATCATCCGCAAAAAAGCATATTGGACAACACTGGACCACCATAACCCATATCAATCCCTTGAAAGGGTCCCACATTACACGCATGAGACACCATCCTCGTCAAAACCTCCATAACTATAAGGAATAAAAAAGGAGATAATGGATGTAACAGTACTGATTTCTGAGAAGATTAACATGGACCTTTGTATGACACCCTAGGCAAATGCCACATCGGTCGTGGCCAGGAGAGATCCTTGGTTCATAAGTAATCCAAAAGCCTCTTAAATCACCAACGCGTTTTGGGCTTAATGCTAGTGGATGAGAGGAGAACTCCACAGTTAAGAGTGCTCAGGTGGGAGTAGTATCAGGATGGGTGACCTCCTGGGAAGTCTCCACCGGGGCGACCAAAAACAAATCCGTGAGCTCTGGATGGGCAACCCATCGGGGCAAAGCGGACAATATTGGTGGTGAGAGAGGCCGGATGTTACAAATGGTATCAGAGCCACTCCTGTGCCGTTCGGGATGGTGGGGCAAACCTCATCGAGGATGATGAGTCCCTAGGGGTGGTGATTGTAACAGTATTGATTTCTGAGAAAATTAACATGGACCTTTGTATGACACCCTAGGCAAATCCCACATCGGCCGTGGCCAGGAGAGATCTTTGGTTCATAAGTAATCCAAAAGCCTCTTAAATCACTAACTCGTTTTGGGCTTAATGCTAGTGGATGAGAGGAGAACTCCACAGTTAAGCGTGCTCAGGTGGGAGTAGTATCAGGATGGGTGACCTCCTGGGAAGTCTCCACCGGGGCGACCAAAAACAAATCTGTGAGCTCTGGATGGGCAACCCATCGGGGCAAAGCGGACAATATTGGTGGTGAGAGAGGCCGGATGTTACAATGGATCTCCCTGTCTAAGATCTTTTTGACATTGGAATTCAAAGGTAGGAGACCCATTCACCAACATTGCTGAGTGCGCTGAAAATAGAATGCTTTTAACCCAAGAAATCCATCTAGTAGGAAACCCCATTTGATCCAGAATAGACAATAGAAATTCCCAACTCACATTATCATACGCCTTCTCAAAATCAATCTTTAACAAAAAAAAAAAAAAAAGCCGGGAATCCTTTCTTCTTGAGCCACGCTATAACTTCATTAAGCACCAAAGGACCATCTAAAATAAACCTATCCGTGAGGAAAGCCGTCTGATTCTCGGAAATAACATGCCCAATAACTTTCTTCAACCTAGAAGCCAAAACTTTGGATAGGATTTTACTAATGACTCCTACCAAATTAATTGGCCTATAGTCCCGTAACCCAACCGGATTCTTCATCTTTGCTATAAGAGTAATGTGAGACGTGCTGCATCCTTTGCTAATCTGCCCAGTATCGTGGAATTCATCAAAAAGCCTCACAAAATCACCTTCAAGATACTCCCAAAAGTGCTTAATGAATCTGAAATTGAAACCGTCAGGACCCGGGGCCTTATCTGCGCCACAATCGAAAGCATCCTCTTTTATCTCTTCTTTTGAAAAAGGCTTGATCAAATCTTTAAAGCACTCCATGGGAACCTGTTTCAAATTAAAACACAACAAAAACGGTCTATGGGGAATATCTTCATGAAAATAGTTTCTGAAAAATCTAAGAACCTCCCGTTTAACTAGGGAAGGTTTAGAAACCCATTCCCCATTAACCAACTAACCCGGAATCACATTAGACGCCTTTCTCCCATTAATACATCGATGGAAAAACCCTGAATTTTCATCCCCCAAAGAAGCCCACTTAACCCGAGACTTTTGTAAAAGATCTCGATGATTATAAAGATTAAATTTCTCCACTTCTTTTTTACTTTCTTCCCAAACCCACATCTCCTCTTCCTCTAGCTCCTCTTCTTCCATTTTTTTTCAAGACGCCCAATCTCTTCCTTCCACCCGTCTAACTCCTCCCCTTCATTTTTTTTAACTCCTTCCACCACATCTTTAAGGCCCCCCTAACCGCTCCCAACTTAGCGTTGAGCACAACATCCACCGCACTCTCAACAATAGAATTACCTAAAGCCTCCATAACAACTTTCTCACAACCACTTCTATCTAACCATGAATTAAACCATTTAAATGGTTTTGGCCCAAAATTTGTATCCACCATGGTTAAAAGAAGCGGGAAATGATCGGACATATCTCTATGTAAAGACCTCAAACAAGCACCCGACCACTTATTAAAGAAATCTTGCGAAACCAAGATCCTATCAATTTTACTCATCTTCACCCCTTGAGCACTTCCGGAAAGACAAGTAAACTTATTGCCCCTCATCACATATTCCTGCAAACTATTATTATCAATAAAATCGTTAAAGACCACAGCATCCCCTTGGTTGAACTTAGAATACTTCCTCTCTTCCTGCCACCTAACAGAATTAAAATCCCCAAGCAAAACCCCCAACCCCAAAGCCCCCTTGATCAGTCGATTTAGCTTATCCCAAACAATCTTTTTTTCTCTAAGCTTTTGAGGGGCATAAACATTAACCACATTTAAAATGGATCCATCCTCAATTAAACAGCCCGTGGTATATTTGTTTAGTGAGAGAAAGTGTGGTTCGGAGTGTGAACATTCGTGTGTTGATTGTACTTTGATAGGGGTATTTATAGTGGTCAGCAAAGTTGTACTTTGCTTCGGATCCCGCTTTGTACTATCCTTCGGAGGATTTTGACTTCCGAAGATAACCTGTACTTTTATTAAATTGGGATGACATGCTGCGGCTTTAGGCGATTTATCCGAGTCTAGTTGTTGAGCCACGGTTATTAACTATTGGACTCTAATATTATGGGCTTATCCTAATTAACCATAATAATAATATTAGGGTCCAATATTAACATCTATAAAAAATGACCAAATGCAATAAGGCTCGTTGAAGAAGTATAAAAGATTATACCGTGGCTCAACAACTAGACTTGGATAAATGACCTAAAGCCGCAGCATGTCATCCCAACTTAATAAAAGTACGGGTTATCTTCGGATATCAAAAGCCTCCGAAGGATAGTACAAAGGGGGATCCGAAGCAAAGTACAACTTTGCTGACCACTATAAATACCCCCATCAAAGTACAATCAACACACGAATGTTCACACTCCGAACCACACTTTCTCTCACTAAACAAATATTTATCCTCATGCCGGAGGGTGGTTATAGAGAGGCCTTCCCTCCTCCTCTGTAACGAGCTTAACGGTTTTCTACATTGTGCAGGTTTAAGCCTAGGTTGGGAACATTCAAGATCCAGTTCACTCGTCCCTGTCATAAGCTTAATCTCAGGTTCTTCCATTTTTTGGATATTCAATTGGCGCCATCCGTTTGTACAACCATTTTCTTTAACTCTAAAAAGTAAGGATCTAGACGGTTTTTTCCCATGGCGGCTTCATCTGAAGGCTTCACTATCGAGGATGTCACACCGACGGAACACGAAGACGAGGTCACCGCTGTCACGACCTCTGTCGTAGCTGTCTCATATGTGGGCCCCTTTCAAATAGAAGGACGACAGATGTTCACTCCAAGTTCGGTAGAAAACATCTTTCCAAGACGTTCGGATTCCATACCAGATTTTGATGATGCTTTCCTCACCAAGAACATTGACTTCCTGCTGCAATTTAAAGCACGACAAGAAAAGGAGGAAAAGCTCAAGAGTGTGCAGGTAAACTTGTTCTCTGCCGAAGGACTTCTGACGTACTCCGGTCAAGGATCTGGCCTTGTGTCACATGTAACATTCTCCACAGTGGTTACTACTCCTACATTCGGAACTCCGCAAGGAAGCTACATCCCGCACGGGTATTATGAAACCGCACCCACTGTCACCACCACAGCAGAACAGAGGGTAGTTGTCACTGCAACTGAAGACGATCTTACCGTTCCATATCGCCCAGCCTATATGGCTGCATACTCCATGTTTGCACCACGAATCGCTAGTGCCCGTCTACCCGCAAAACTTAAAATACCTGCAATAGTAAAGAAGTATGATGGTACATCAAATCCAGATGATCACGTTTTTTATTTTGGAGGAGCTGCGGAGATCGAACTATGGCCCATGCCTGCATGGTGCCACATGTTCTCTCAAACTCTAACAGGGGCAGCAAGAGTTTGGTTTGATGGATTGCAAGCCGGGGAGATAGCAAAATGGGATGAGTTCCGCCGGGCCTTTTTGCAAAATTCCTCCCAGCAAGGGAGATGTTCAAAAGACATCACCGAAATTCATAATATCCGTAGAAAGGACGGTGAAACACTCGAAAAGTTCATTGATCGATTTAACAAAGAAAGCATGCAGATAAGTGGTGCGGTGGATCAGCTGCGGATATCTGGTTTTTGCCACGGAGTACGAAACAATCAGTTGGTGGAGAAGTTACATGAAGATCTCCCAAAGACCATGGAGGTGTTAATAGAGCGAGCACGAGCCTTTACCCATGGAAAAAATGCTTGCAGCCAGACATTTGAATATGAGTATCGTTCCTCATCTCGGAACAACTCTTAGAAGAAAATCTCCAACATTAGAAGCTTGGAAAGAGGTAGCTCGTGGAATAAGAACAGGCAACAACCTTATTCACGAAGCGACAAAAATTCCTCTAGCCGGAGCTCCATATCGCACTGGGGATCAAGTTATGCAGATTTGCTAAAATCTCCTAGCGAAATACTCAGCACCGAAAATGTTGACTTCCCCAAACCCCCGAGGCAGAAGCCTACATCTGATAAGAACACTAAGAAGTACTGTGATTATCACCGATCCAGGGGTCATGATACTGACGATTATTGGTCGTTGAAGCAAGAAATTGAGAAGGCATTGAAGGCCGGAAAGTTGTAACACCTGATTAAGGACATTAAAGAGAGAAAGCTACTGCTGCCCACATCACCAATCCTAACAATCAAGCCGGGATCCACATGATCCGTGCGTTGAAGCAGCAGGGGGCGAAGCGGAGTAACGACCATGTCATGGCATGGCATGGATGTCTCAACCCATCACATTTCCGTCCATTTCACCAGATGATTACAAAGAAGGACCGATAATAGTCTCCGGGATCGTAGCAGGGCATAAAAGTCACAGAACCTATGTGGACGGGGGTAGTGCCTCCGAAATTATGTATCTTCAATGCTTTCAGCTACTAGCCGAAGCATCCCAACAAAAGCCGATCCCTGTCTCAATGCCCTTGGTGAGTTTCTCCAGAGAGATTGTGCAGCCCATCGGGCAACTCTCTCTTACAGTAACATTCGGCTCCGGCTCATGCCAGCGAACAGTCATCTTAACCTTTTTGGTGGTAGGATCAAGATCAGTGCACAACATCATATTGGGAAGACCGGGGATGAAGGCCTTTGGAATGGTGACATCCACCACCCACATGGCCCTTAAATTTCCAACAGAATAAGGCATAGCTACTCTGGAGTCCGAGTCAAGGCTTTGCATATCAGAGATCCGCCAATCATTAAGTTCGGGAAATGATAAAGATGACTCTGGGGAGTCTGGTGCCCCGATAGTAGAAAAATGGTCTGTACATCCCCGTTTTCCGGAACAAAAAATCCCCGTTGGAGCACAGCTTCCAGCTGCGGCCCGAGAAACTCTTTGGAAAGTTCTTTCTAATTCTCTTGATGTTTTCGCATGGGATTCAGATATGACTGTAGTTCCAAGGAAGTTGGCGGAACACAAGCTGAACACCTATCCAGGGGTAAAAACCGTGTCTCAGAAGAAACGGAGCATGACTCTAGACCAAGTTAAAGCTGTAGCCGAAGATGTGAAGAATCTGTTAAGTGCAAGAATAATCAGGGAGGTACGGTACCAGATCTGGGTAGCCAATCCGGTGCTAGTATAAAAGCAGGATGGGGCCTGGAGGATGTGTGTGGACTTCAAAGATTTAAACAATGCGTGCCAAAAGGATTGCTATCCCCTCCCTGAAATTGATGTGAAGGTTGATGTCGTGGCTAGTTTTCGATTGAAGTGTTTCCTCGATACGTACAAAGGCTATATTCAGATTCAAATGGCTAAAGATGATGAGGATAAAACGACTTTCGTCATGAACAACGGTTTGTATTGTTACACCAAAATGCCATTCAAGCTTAAGAATGCCAGAGCTACATAACAGTGGCTCATGGATCCAGCCTTCAAAAATCAAATTGGAAGAAATCTTGAAGTGCATGTTGATGTCATCGTTATCAAAAGTGTCACCGAAGATTCAATGATAAAAGATATTGCGAAAACTTTTGCAAAGCACCGGAAAATCAACATGAAGCTGAATCCCAAAAAGTGCTCGTTTGGTCTGGAAGAGGGGAAATTTTTGGGAGTGCTTATGGCACGAGATGGAATAAAAGCCAACCCAGACAAGGTCGAAGCTATAATGAAGATGCAACCTCCCAGATGCTTAAAAGATATGCAGTCCTTAAATGGGCATCTTGTAGCTTTGCACCGTTTCCTCTCCAAAGCTTTAGAACACACCTTGCCCTTCATGAATGTCTTGAAAAAGAGTCTGCGTAAAGAAAAGTTTGAATGGACCGCAGGGCTGATGCCGCCTTCGCGGAGTTGAAAAATGTCTGGTCGACCTACCCACTCTAAAAGCTCCGGAGCTGGGAGAAACACTTAAGGTATATCTCTCGGCCTCGGAAGGTGCCATATGCTCTGTCCTCATTGTGACAAGAGCCACAGTCCAACATCCAGTTTATTACATCAGTCGAGCTCTTCGAGAGTATGAGGTTCGATACACCGATCTTAGAAAAATTGGCTCTCGCTTTAGTCCATACCTCGCGGAGACTCCAGCGGTATTTTCAGGCTTTTGATATTGAAGTACAGTCTGAACAACCGATCCTCAACATTCTAAGAAAGCCGGAAGCCTCCGGAAGAATAACCAAATGGACCATCGAGCTCGGTGCTTTTGACATCACCTACAAAACCAGAGGACCGATCAAAGGACAGGCAGTCGCAGATTTCTTGGTCGAAATACCCCAGACCCTGGTAAGCAAGCTAAAACTGCTCCGGAACCCACTTGGTTTTATAGACTAATGGGGCTTCGGGTGCTGAAGGGTCAGGCGCCGGAATGGTATTGAAAGAGGCCGAAGGATGAGAACTGCTGTATGCCATCCGATTGAACTTCAAAAGCTCAAACAATGAGGCCAAGTATGAAGCACTCCTGGCAGGACTCCGACTGGCCATCAAGGTCGGGGCCAAGAAGGTATAAGCATATGTCCGGGCCTAAAAACTCCCTGCTATATGCAAAGTTTATCAAAAAATTCTAAAAAATATTATGCCTAATGTAGGTTATATCACATGTCGATTCTTTGCTAGTAGCGAACCAGATATCCAGGGAATATGAGGCTAAAGAAGCTAGCATCATTCTGTATCTAGCCGAGGTATGGGTTTAACCCGGAACCTCTAGCTCCAGATAATTATGCAAAGAAAACGACTAACTTTTACATCGAAATGCAGGCTAAAAGGTTGATGAAACAGTTTGAAGCTTGTCAAGTGGTTCATATTCCGAGAAGCAAAAACAAGAAAGCAAATGCTCTAAGAAAGCTGGCTGCTTCGACCTCCGATATTGTGAACCAAGAAGTGCACCTGGAAGCTCTACTGGGCCCGTCCATCCAAACGGCCGCACTACTATCAGTAACTCCAGCACCGGATACTTGGATGACTCTAATAATCCAATATCTGTTGAATGATGTCGTACCCGAGGATAAGGCAAAGGCTCGGAAACTCAAAGTGAAGGCCCTCCGGTACCAAGTAGTTGATGGTAAGTTATACCGGAAAACATTCTTAGGACCACTCCTTAAATGCATAGACTTGGATGAAGCCATGTATATCATCCAAGAAATTCACCATGGCATATGTGGTATTCATGCAGGTCCAAGAATGGCCGTGACCAAGGTCATGAATGCCGGATACTTCTGGCCGGGCATGCACAATAGTGCCGTTACTGAGCTCCAAAAATGTGAAGAATGTCAAAAGCATGCCCCAGTCAGTCTCCGAGTCAAGAACAAACTCATACCCGTTTCCGCGGCATGGCCTTTTCAGCAATGGGGCATTGATATTGTCACACCCCGACTTTTCCCTCGTTGGTTGCGACGTTTGGTGCCTTTGCCAGCGCAGCGGAAAGTTGCATCTAAGACTCTTATTTCCTGAACGCCATTGCTAACCCTCTAGGATCCCCGATCCCAATATGCCGACTACTCCAACCGTGCCGTTACCAAAGTTTAAACCTGAAAGACATACTTAAAAAGTCAACATATAATGCTGGTGAGTTCATAAGTTTTACAAAAGAGTTTTCCATAAGTTTGAAAAGATCATATCTGTTACTACTATGTCATAAGAACGTTAGCTAGACGTTAAGTGTTTTTACTACTACGGTTGGGAACCCATTACTAAACATGTACCAATGTTGAATCCAGCCCAGATTGACTGGGTTACCGATGCCTCGATAACCCGAGAATTAGAGACAATATGCACCCGCCCGGCATCCCCGCCGTCGAGTGGGGTTTGTGAGGCCCAATAGATCTATCCACATTTCCCTCGTTGTGCATCCCCGCACATTCATGGTTTCCCCCTGGGACTTTCCGTAAAAGCCGTATAGTAACATAAAGTGCCCATAGTATAACATGACCTTTAATAAGTACGTAAGTAGCATGTTTCTTCCCCAAAAGAAAAACCAGTAAAAGTAGGGCCGTGACACTCACGCGCCCATTTCATTTTTCAAAAACTTGTTCGTTTGGAATTCCTCAGGTTTTCATAAAAGAAGCATGTCTTCCACCCCGAAAACATTTATAAAACAGTAAAAAGTGGGGTCATGAACTCACCTTAATTTCCTCGCTTAGCTAGCAAACAAAGCCTGAAATCTCGACCGACTTCCTTGTGCCCTAATACAACAAAGAACACCTTACAGTCTAACACATATAAACCTAGCCTATTATCCGGCTAAAAGATAGTTTATCCAACTATCTAGACTCGTGTGTATTAACTCGAGTACTAATATGCTTTAACTCGACGAACCGATCGTGACTTATCTTACTTATGCGTTAACACACGACATAGTACCCAAGTTGCGCACTTGTCACTTTTCGTGTGTACACCACGTTGGACTATTACTACGAAACGTATAACTTATCTTGTGTCGTAGTTCATTTTGTAATTCGTATAAGTGTATCTATCTTATATAATTATATTTTAGGAAAAATGCCCTTTGATAAAAATGTAAGTATAGTTATTTAAATCCGATCAATAACAATATCGCCTCTTTTCTAAATCCGAACATTTAAGTTATTCAAAACTTTGCTTTTTGCAAAAATAGTTCCCAAGTAAAATATATACATATTTTTAAATCCAAACAATAAACATTATTTAGATACCGAAAACCTTTCAAAAACTCGTCATACTTGACGTTCGGCGAAACTATATATATATATATATATGTTTTGAAAATATTGTTCGGGATTTACTTATTATTGTTAAACATATCTTTTGTCAAAACGTCACTATTTTGCATAACTACACTTATCATGACACTTAGGGAACTTCGTTTATAAAAATATGCGACAATTCTATTTTCGTTGCGCCGTGGATTTTATAAAAATTTGGGCAGAGTTTCCTCTGTTTTTGTACAAACCTGGCGACACAAGTCGCCTACAATTTTCCCAAAAATCAATATCCAATACAAGACTTTATACGTTTCGACAAATTTTCATATAAACTACTTATTTATACAAAGACACGACAATATATATATATATATATATATATATATATATATATATATATAAATATATATATATATATATATATATTTATATATATTATAGTCGAATCAATTTACTCCGATGTCGATTTTATAAGAAACGCCTTCTAGCCACTATTACCAATCGTCCGATTTATAATATATAGTTACCGTTTATCATTATTACTCGGTTCGTTCGCGAGTCAAAACTATTTTATGAATATCAATGTATTTATATATAATATATATATATATATATATATATATATATAATCCACAACAATAATACAAATACGAATTAAAGTATACCGATTCGTACGCGCGTAACCCGAAGCCACCTCGAACTACGTGTAGACCGGAACCAAAGTTTGACCAGCTTTGACCGCGTGTTGACCGAGGCTTGACCATCCAGATCTGACCCGAACAAGATGTCACACCACGCCTATGGCGGAAACACGTGGCGCGACGGTTCAAAAGTATTAAGCCAAGATTAATGCAAACCACAATAGTATTTAAACAAACGGGCATTTATTCAACGCCGATAATCATGTCAAATTATCCGTACATAATCATAAATTGTTTTTGAAATAAATAAGGAGGCTCCTCCCTTTATCCCTAAGTCCATGGAATAAAGAGATGAGACCCCTTTACGACATTCCAACGCCCAACTTGGAGATTCCCCCGACCCTGCTCGCCATGCTAACCTTCATCATTCAATTACCTGAAAGATATGTTTGAAAATCGTCAATATATAAATATTGGTGAGTTCACAGGTTTTGATTTAATAAAACTTTATTAAGTGGGAATATCCTTGTTATGACATTTATAGGAGTTGCAAAGTCCTACAATTTACTTGAGCCTATAACCAAACCAAGACAATTAATAATGCCCCCGCCCCAAGTCGTTACTCGGCATTGCTACGACTTGATTTCAGAATACGTGCACCCCAGGCATACGCCGATGCATGATCGACGCTATCGATTAGGGGTGGGCCTTGTCAGGCACCAATAGTACTATCCAAATATTCCTTTGGTTTCTCTTTCCTGAATTAATGATTATAGTGGGGAGGTCTCAACCCCGAGTGGCGATCTTTACTCAAGTATCCAACCCGTCATACAATCCCAACATATCTTTCCCCCGTAAAAACGTTAAATAGTTTAGAAATGGGGCCGTGAGACTCACCTGTAACTGTGCTCGGCTCAAAGAAGAAAATAGTAAAGTTTGTGATCCCACACCTACAAATGTTCTAGGCGTATAAGTCACTACACCTATGGTGTATGTGCCTTGGCAAGTTGTACACCCAACTTTCCGACCACGTCTTTATCCCAATTCCCGTTTAATAGTTTCGTATCCTAGGTTCAATGGCGATGGATTACCCTTTCCTTACAAGTCATGTATTATTCTTATTAATATTCTTTGTGACTTGTAAAATATTATACTCGACGCGACTCTACCCAACGTATAATTATTTTCCCATTTAAATAATTATACTTAGGATCGTTTCGCTCGATATAATGTGATTTCTTATTATCCGACCCGACTCACTTTGCCACATATTTATTTTCCCATTCAAATAAATATGCTAAGTTCTTGTCGTTTGGTAACATATTCTTAACGCCCGACTAGACTCACCACACCGTACATTTATTTTCCCATTTAAGTAAATGTACTAGGATCTTGTCGGTATTCACACGTTCGTAGATATATTTTACCTACCCGTCTCGGTTTTCCTTCTCACATATCTATTTTCCCATTCAAATAGATACACTAGAATTTCTTCGAAAAGGAGCATATGTACATATACCATCGCGTGGATAGTACTTGTTAAGTTCATGTGTCGTTTAGCGTTTTTAATTCGTTACGTTGTGTTTTCCTTTCCCACGAATATTCTTTCTACACTTAGGAAAGTGTTTCGCACGTTTCACCCTTGCTATATATATTTTATTTCCTTAAGATATATATATATATATTTTTATCTTCTCATAAAGGCATTTTTCCCATATGTTCGTCTACGTTAGCTCATGTAGCTAGGTTCGTTAGTTAGCGTTTTTCATATTTGTTTCCATTGCGCGTTCTTATGGAAGTATTATTCCTACTTCCGATTCCGAACGTTTATTTCTCGGAAAAATATACTTTGTACGTTTTAGCCCAACTTGTCCAACTTGTAACCCAAAAATGTTTCCGATACTTTTATATTCCCATTTATATAAAAGTATCATATTTTTGTACAAGTCTTCCCAACTCTTTATTTTATAAAATCTTATTTTATAAAATCCTTGTGTTACTCCTTTTATTTTTATAAAACTTCCATTTTTGTAAAAATACACTTTTTACACAAAATGCCCAAGTATGTTACTAGTATTTACCAAATCAACCTTGGAAAATTATTACTTACACTTTTGACACCAAACTTTCCATTATTGTGTTTTTGGACTAATAGTTTCCAAAATATTCATTTTAGTCCTCTAACTTTCAAAGTTACAACATTAATCCCTTATCCTTCAATTGTTGCATTTTTCTACTCTAACTTCCAAAGTTAGCATTTTTCACCTAAATTAGTGGACTTTGAAGATCCATTTTCTTGATGCTTAATTGTTTTTACTTCATTTTACTTTTAATGATCTTATAATCCATCCTAGATGCTATTTACATGTTTGTTCCATACTTTAATCCAAAACATCAATTTTTCACTTATTCAAGTGAGTGGACTTTGAATATGGAAACCTTTCATCTATGTTTATTTAATCCATTTTAATTCACTTTTGTCATTAATATATCATTTTATGATGATTAAAATCATCTTCCATCCCATTCAAGTCCTTCTCATTAATCATACCCAAATCATCATTTTTCTCAAGTGTATGTGCATTTCATCATCTTTTCTCCAAATATTACATTTATAAATATAAATCCAAGATTCATCAATGTTATTATTATTCTTCCATTTTTATTCTAACAAAACCCATTAACTTTATAAAATCCATTTTATTACCCATTAATGTACAACTTGCTTTCATAGCACAAAACATGAACATTTAAGGAATAAAACAATGTAATACTTACTACTAGCTCAAGGCTAGGGAAGACAAAGATCTTGGATTTGGGTGAGGTTTAATGTGTTCTTCCAAGTGGGTTAAGCTCCAAGTTCTTGAACACACAAAAAGGGGTTTTGAATAATGATGATTTAGAGATGATTTAGAGGTATAAAAATTGAAAGAGAAATGTTTAATGTGGGGGTGAAACTTACGGCCAACAAGGAGGAGAAGAGGAAGAATTTTTGTGATTTCTTCAAGTGTTCTTCAAGTGGGTTATATTATCCTTCTCAATCTTCCAAAGATCATGTGTATCTTGCTTGGATTGGTTGATGATCTTTGAGTGAGATTATGGAAGATTTGTGAGAGATATTAAAAAATCTTGGGGATTATGTGGGAGGGTGTTTGGGCCGAGTTTAGAGAGAGAGAGGGAGGTGGTGAGTTGGTTAATCTTCTACCCAATACTTTTACATGCAATCTAATCATTTGCAATAATATTATGGATTTTTACAAGAAAACTCAAGTAATCTTCACTTGAGTGGGCCCTTGGCCGGCCCCTATAGGGTGGTTGGTGGGGTCCACTTTGCTAAATAATACTCGATATTATGTTTAAGTTAATTCCTTTCGGGTACCGCCCGGGTATTCTTGGGTTTTTAACCGTGTGTCACCCAAATTTAAAATACCGTTAATATTCATTAAATTTTGCCCAGTTAATTTACTGATAATTTATTTCGGCTTTTGCCGGGTGAAATTACATGCTACGCGCGTATCGGGTGCGGTACGCGAACTTTATTCGTTACCGGGAGATTTGTACAATAAGCTTTCACGTATGGCTTTGGGTTTCCAAAACTCATTATATTTTGTGAAAATATTATTTATTTTATATTCCGGGTGCCCGGAGTTCGTTTCGCTTATTTAAGTTTTACCGGGTAATCGCCAGTGTCCATACCGGATAGTTTTGCTTGCGCATGATCCTATCATGCTTTGCTATTAAACTTATGCATTCCTATGCATTATTTGGGAACTTCTATCTTTCTAAGGCCTCAATTAAATAATCAGCACATAATTACGGTTAATTACGTTAATTGCGTTTAATTAATTAGTACGGAATTACCTTAATTTTGCCGGTTGTTACATTCTCCCCCCGTTAAGAGAATTCCGTCCCGGAATTCACTTCGAGCTCTCCGGTATAGGGGTCCTCTCGAATAGGGTGGGATACTTTTGCTTCATCCGGTCCAGCCTTTCCCACGTGAACTCCGGTCCACGCTTGGCATTCCAACGCAGTTTGACCAATCTGATCTTACTGCGTCTTAGCTTTTGGACCTTCCAATCGGTTACTTCGATCGGCTCTTCGACGAAGTGTAACTTGTCGTCAATGTGGATTTCGTCCGCGGGGATGATGAGGGTTTCGTCGGATAAGCACTTCTTCAAGTTCGACACGTGGAACGTGTCATGTACACCGTTAAGTTCTTGTGGTAACTTGAGCTTGTATGCTACGGGGCCTACTCTGGACAGGATTTCAAATGGTCCAACATATCATGGGTTTAGTTTTCCACGCTTCCCAAAGCGCGCGACACCTTTCCAAGGTGACACCTTTAGTAGGACCCTGTCTCCGACTTGAAATTCCAAAGGCTTTCTCCTCATGTCTGCGTAGCTTTTCTGTCGGTCACGTGCCGCTTTGAGACGTTCTCTTATCAGAAAGATCTTATCCGTCGTTTCTTGAACAATTTCGGGCCCGGTAAGTTGCTTTTCGCCAACTTCGGCCCAACATAGAGGCGATCTACACTTGCGTCCATATAGAGCTTCAAAAGGTGCAGCTTGAATGCTTGTGTGGTAACTGTTGTTATACGAAAACTCTACCAGTGGCATGTGTGTATCCCAATTTCCGCTGAAATCGATTGCGCATGCCCGTAGCATATCTTTCAAGGTCTGGATGGTCCATTCACTCTGACCATCGGTTTGTGGATGATATGCGGTACTCATGTCTAGGCGAGTACCAAGGGCTTCATTTAAAGTTTCCCAAAATCTTGAGGTGAAACGACTATCTCGATCGGAGATGATGGAAATAGGTACACCGTGCTTCGACACAACTTCCTTAATGTACAAACGGGTCAGTTTCTCCAACTTATCCGTTTCGCGAATCGGGAGGAAAAGTGCATATTTTGTCAATCGATCAACGATTACCCAGATCATGTCATGGCCGCTTGTTGTCCTGGGCAACTTGGTAATGAAATCCATAGTAATCCTTTCCCATTTCCATTCTGGTATTTCCGGTTGCTGGAGCAAGCTGGATATGGTCTCTGATGCTCGGCCTTGACCTTCGCGCAAGTCAAACATCGCGCAACATACGCCGCTATATCTTTCTTGAAGTTTGGCCACCAGTAAAATTCCTTCAAATCATGGAACATCTTGTCTGCTCCAGGGTGAACCGAATATCGCGAACTGTGGGCTTCGGCTAATACCAGTTCACGCAATCCACCGTACACTGGTACCCAAATTCTATTCATGAAATACAGGGCTTGATCCGCTTTTGACTCCAGTGAATCAACCATCTTCCGCAATCTTTCACCTTTGACATTCTCGGGTTTAAGAGCGTTAGTTTGAGCTTCACGAATCCGGTCGGTCAGGTTCGTGTGGATGGTTAGACCCAAAGCTCGGACACGCAATGGCTTAACCCGTTCCTTGCGACTCAAGGCGTCGGCTACAACGTTTGCCTTCCCGGGATGGTACTTTATCTCACAATCGTAATCGTTCAATAATTCGACCCATCGCCGTTGTCGCATGTTCAATTCCTTTTGGTCAAAGATGTGCTGCAAACTTTTATGATCGGTGAAGATTGTACACTTGGTTCCGTACAGATAATGTCTCCATATCTTGAGTGCGAATACCACGGCTCCTAATTCCAGATCATGTGTGGTGTAATTCTTCTCGTGAAGTTTCAGTTGTCTGGAAGCATAGGCTATGACCTTCTCTCGCTGCATCAATACACAACCCAATCCCTGGTGAGAGGCATCACAGTAAACCACGAAGTCTTCCGTACCATCGGGGAGTGATAGTATCGGGGCGCCACATAACTTATCCTTTAGCAATTGAAACGCTGCTTCCTGCTTTTCCGTCCATTCGAACTTCTTATCCTTTTGGGTTAGCATGGTTAAAGACTGTGCTATCTTAGAAAAGTTCTCGATAAACCTTCTGTAGTAACCCGCAAGGCCAAGAAATTGTCGTACTTCGGTAGGAGTTCTAGGGGCATCCCAATTCTTGATTTCTTCGATCTTGGCGGGATCGACATGTATGCCCTTTTCATTCACTACGTGGCCTAAGAAGTGAACCTCTCGAATCCAAAAGTCACATTTCGAGAACTTAGCATAGAGTTTCTCATTGCGTAGTACCTCGAGGATTAACCGAAGATGATCCTCGTGTTCTTCCTTAGTGCGTGAGTAGATCAAGATATCATCAATGAAGACAATGACAAATTTGTCCAAGTATGGCTAACACACGCGATTCATCAAATCCATGAAAACAGCTGGCGCGTTGGTTAAACCGAATGGCATAACCAGAAACTCATAGTGCCCATAACGAGTCTTGAATGCTGTTTTTGGCACGTCTTCTTGGATACGCAACTGATGATAGCCGGACCTTAGATCAATCTTGGAGTAGAAACTGGATCCTTGAAGTTGATCAAATAAATAGTCGATCCTGGGAAGAGGATAGCGATTTTTAATAGTTAGCTTGTTCAGTTCTCGATAGTCGATGCACATTCGAAAAGTGCCATCCTTCTTCTTTACAAATAAGACGGGAGCTCCCCAGGGTGAGAAGCTTGATCTTATGAAACCTTTGTCCAACAACTCTTGCAGTTGACCAGACAGTTCCTGCATCTCAGAAGGAGCTAGGCGATATGGCGATCACGCTACGGGTGCAGCTCCTGGAACAAGGTCGATACGGAACTCGACTTGTCGGGGTGGTGGCAATCCCGGCAAATCTTCTGGGAACACATCTGGAAAGTCTCTGGCTATAGGAATGTCTTCTAACTTTCGCTCGTCGGCCTTCTTATCTACTACGTGCGCCAAGAATGCGACGAGACCTTTCCTTAGACACTTCCTGGATTTCATGCTGGTAATAATTCTTAACGGCGTTCCACGCCTTTCCCCTTGGATCGATAGGGTTTCACCGCTTGCGAGGGGAACTTGAATTACTTTGTCATTGCACACAACGACGGCGCGGTGTGCGGATAGCCAATCCATGCCAACAACTATGTCAAAGCTACCCAGTACGACTGGCAATAGATCAATGCCAAACTCGTGACCACAGAGATCCAACTTATAATCCTTCGCTACCTCTCGAGTTTCTATAGTCTTACCGTTAGCCAGTTCGATAGAGTATGGTGTGTCTAGCTTACTAGTTTTTAGACCAAGTAATCTTTTAAATTCGACAGATATGAAGCTAAAATCGGCGCCAGTATCAAACAATACTGAAGCATAATGACCATTTAGAGGGAACGTACCAGTGACCACATTAGGGTCTTGTCGTGCATCACCGGCACCAATCACGAATGCCCGCCCACGGGCTTGGTTGTTGAGTTTGGGGCAATCCCTCTTCCAATGATCGAGCGATCCACATGAGAAACAGGGCCTCGCTCCTCCGTTCTTTGGCGCTCCTGACCTGCAGTCTTCTGTCTTGTGCTCAGAACGACGGCACTTACCGCAGATCACTTCGTTCTTGCCCTGGTAACCTTGCTTTCCATTATTTCCACGTCCAGTGGCCACATACCCTTTTCCTTTCTTCCCTGAACCTCCTGATGATCCATCCTTTTTCCTTTCATCGCGCTTACGCTTCCCAAACCTTGGCCTATTTCCCTGTTCGCTTGACCCAACGGCTGAACTTGTACCCAGATTCTTACCCTCAACACTGCTGGACTCAGTAAGCTTCAATCCTGATACTTTTCGGATTAGAGTGCCCATTCGGATGGCGTCTTCAGTGAGGCTTAAGGCGAGGTCGATAGCTTCGCGCATGGTTGTAGGTTTGGAAGCAGTGACCATGCCGCGTATCTGTGGTGCCAGTCCGAATAGGTATCTTTCCACCTTCTTGCTTTCCGGGGTAACCAAGCGAGGCACTAACCGGGAGAGATCATGAAACCTGGACGTGTACCCAGCTACGTCCGATCCAACCATGGTGAGGTTCCAGAACTCAGTCTCTAGCTTCTGCACTTCACTTGCCGGGCAGTACTCGGCGATCATTAGTTCTTTCAACTCCAACCATGACAAGGAGTAAGCAGCATCATCTCCCAGTGTTTGCACTTGGTTGTTCCACCAGGTTAGAGCTTGGTCCAGGAACAGGTTAGTGGCGTACATGACAGCCTGTCGCGGGGTACAGCTACTAATACGAATCACTGCTTCGGTCTTCTCGAACCACTTGACTAGTCCGACAGAACCTTCAGTGCCGCTGAAGTTGAGCGGTTTGCAGTCCAGGAAAGCTTTAAACGTGCAGCCACGTTCTCGTGAGGCCGTTTCTGCAATAATAAAGTAATATGTTATATGAGGTAGGAGTTTTACGAAAACTCCTGTTGTATATACCCGAAGTCTTCTTACCGGTAGGGGAGGTTTCGCATCGGTCGCTCCCTGTTCGATCTCGCGACCTTTCGGTGCGCGTGGCATTGTGTTCTGCGAGAGCTTGGGCGATGCGTCCCGAAACTAGGGTTTCAAGCTCCTCGGGTGTCGTGGGTAGTCTTTCATTTCCACTGTTGCTTCGGGTGGCTGGTGCCATTTTTCTTCAATAATCAATATCAAAGGTTAATTTGGCGATCATTCACACAACATCGTCATACATAAAGTATAAATAACAATACAACACACGAACACAATAATCACCATAACAACATCACACAATCACAATATAAACAGAACAAGTAATAATAATCGTAGACAATCACAACACATATTTTACCATAACAAAATTTTCATTAATTTCAATACCATGAGTACAATGATTTGTTCATAATAACAAAAACCGAGGATACCTTCCTCATACATTGCTCCTTTGAAATATACTAGAAATATAATGTCATATACCGGCACAATCCCGCTCGGCTAGGCAAAAATGCAGATGGGTGCTATAACCCATACTGTGCTATCATACTACTACTACTACTACTACTATGTCCGTAAGTGATCTCCCAGGCGTCTCTGATGTATCGTTACTGTGGTGGCAGCGGCGGCGGGTACTGATACTGGGGTGCGCACATGCTAATGGTCATACTGATCGCCATAATGCGATCGTACAAGAATTGGCGATGCGCAAAGTGTGCGTCGCCCGTAATCCCACAATGAGCGTCCATGCTCAGCAACTCCTCAGCATAATGTGCCAGTGCATCCCTGGCATCAATGATCCTGGCCCACATGAGCTGGGCCTGCTGCTCCATCTGACTCACGGTGCGCTGCACCGTGTCGGTGAGGGTCTGGAAATCTCTCTCCAGTGAGATCACCGTGGACCATGCTGGTCCTGACAGTGGGGCCATCCCGTGGGGCTGCGAAGGCCCGGGGATGTCAGTATACGTCGGCTGGGACGGGCCGACAATATCGGGTATGGGTAGGGGTGTGAAGGGTGGGGCAAAGCCCGGTAGTCCGGTGAGGTAGTAGGGTGGTACCTGGTACGGGTCTCCCGCACCTAGAGCATACGGTGCAAATGGGGGTATCAGAAACAGGGCTCCTGCATCCATAGTGAATGGTGCAGGTGGTGGTGTAGGGAGTATCTCGGGTAGGGGTGGTAGTGTGGGAAAAGTGGTGATGGGTAGTGTCATGGATACGGGTGAGGGGACTATAAGCTCGGCGAGTGGGACCATAAGGGGCTGGGTGACAGCGACCCACTCTGGAGCGGATATCATAGTGGTAGGGGTGGGAGGGCTAGCAGTGGCGTGAGCTGCCAAACCTGCTCGGTGCAGCTCAGAACTACGAGCTGAGCTGCCCTCAAGGATGTGCCCAGTAGAGGCTGGCCCATCCTGTGGTACGGGCTCGGGCATGGCGGGTAGGGCGGCTGGGGTAGTGGTGGCATGCCCTATCATCGGAGCGACGTGCTCCTCCTGGTCTGCTGGTGGGATCAGCACAGCAATGTGCTCTACCGATGCGGTCGACTCATCATCGGAGTCGTCCGAAATCCACCCGTTGTGTCCTCGGCAGACAGGCACGAGCCTCATGCCCGAGGGAACGGGGATGAGTGGGGTGGGTAGGGGCTCACGATCGACAGGTGCGCGTCGGTCGTATGGAGACTCAACAGTCTCCGACTGCGTGGGGATAGGCCTCGAAGGACCTGCACAGCCTACAGGGAAGTCCGTGACGGCTCGGATGGGAAGTGCTGGCAGTGGTGCTGCCTGGAATGGCACTAGAGGCAAGTCAGCCTCGGCCATCGGTAGGTCGGCCACGGCGGCCACGTCGCCTCCAGCGGGGGCCCACGCTGGGTCCTCGCTCGGGTCTGTCTCGTCGGAGCCATCTCCGCCTGCGCCCTCCATGGCGGCGTCAACCTCCATCTCGTCATCCTCAGGATCGAGTACCACAACCTCGATCGGCTCTGCTGGCGGTGCTGGGATGATCTGAATGCTACTGTCGTAGCTCGGTGCTACGCTCCCTGCGTCTGACATCCTGGCAAAAGAACCGTACTAATATTTAAGTATTATTCGTTAGGTAGTTAAGGCACATATCTACGGTACTCTTCCTAACCTTCTAACACAAAAATAATACGTATACTTACCATGGCTAGCTTGGTCGGAATCTCCATATACCCAAATGGTCGTTGGAAAAATTTAGTTTATTGCGTTTCGCATTTATTTTGAAAGCTTTTGAACCAAATCCGGTTATAGTTTAGATTTTAAAAATGCTAATTCGCTATAACCTTGGCTCTGATACCACTTTCTGTCACACCACGCCTATGGCGTAAACACGTGGCGCGACGGTTCAAAAGTATTAAGCCAAGATTAATGCAAACCACAATAGTATTTAAACAAACGGGCATTTATTCAACGCCGATAAACATGTCAAATTATCCGTACATAATCATAAATTGTTTTTGAAATAAATAAGGAGGCTCCTCCCTTTATCCCTAAGTCCATGGAATAAAGAGATGAGACCCCTTTACGACATTCCAACGCCCAACTTGGAGATTCCCCCGACCCTGCTCGCCATGCTAACCTTCATCATTCAAGTACCTGAAAGATATGTTTGAAAATTGTCAATATATAAATATTGGTGAGTTCACAGGTTTTGATTTAATAAAACTTTATTAAGTGGGAATATCCTTGTTATGACATTTATAGGAGTTGCAAAGTCCTACAATTTACTTGAGCCTATAACCAAACCAAGACAATTAATAATGCCCCCGCCCCAAGTCGTTACTCGGCATTCCTACGACTTTATTTCAGAATACGTGCACCCCAGGCATACGCCGATGCATGATCGACGCTATCGATTAGGGGTGGGCCTTGTCAGGCACCAATAGTACTATCCAAATATTCCTTTGGTTTCTCTTTCCTGAATTAATGATTATAGTGGGGAGGTCTCAACCCCGAGTGGCGATCTTTACTTAAGTATCCAACCCGTCATACAATCCCAACATATCTTTCCCCCGTAAAAACGTTAAATAGTTTAGAAATGGGGCCGTGAGACTCACCTGTAACTGTGCTCGGCTCAAAGAAGAAAATAGTAAAGTTTGTGATCCCGCACCTACAAATGTTCTAGGCGTATAAGTCACTACACCTATGGTGTATGTGCTTTGGCAAGTTGTACACCCAACTTCCCGACCACGTCTTTATCCCAATTCCCGTTTAATGGTTTCGTATCCTAGGTTCAATGGCGATGGATTACCCTTTCCTTACAAGTCATGTATTATTCTTATTAATATTCTTTGTGACTTGTACAATATTATACTCGACGCAACTCTACCCAACGTATAATTATTTTCCCATTTAAATAATTATACTTAGGATCGTTTCGCTCGATATAATGTGATTTCTTATTATCCGACCCGAATCACTTTGCCACATATTTATTTTCCCATTCAAATAAATATGCTAAGTTCTTGTCGTTTGGTAACATATTCTTAACGCCCGACTAGACTCACCACACCGTACATTTATTTTCCCATTAAAGTAAATGTACTAGGATCTTGTCGGTATTCACACGTTCGTAGATATATTTCACCTACCCGTCTCGGTTTTCCTTCTCGCATATCTATTTTCCCATTCAAATAGATATACTAGAATTTCGTCGAAAACGAGCATATGTACATATACCATCGCGTGGATATTACTTGTTAAGTTCATGTGTCGTTTAGCGTTTTTAATTCGTTACGTTGTGTTTTCCTTTCCCACGAATATTCTTTCTACACTTAGGAAAGTGTTTCACACGTTTCACCCTTGCTATATATATTTTATTTCCTTAAGATATATATATATATTTTTATCTTGTCGTAAAGGCATTTTTCCCATATGTCCGTCTACGTTAGCTCATGTAGCTAGGTTCGTTAGTTAGCGTTTTTCATATTTGTTTCCATTGCGCGTTCTTATGGAAGTATTATTCCTACTTCCGATTCCGAACGATTATTTCTCGGAAAAATATACTATGTACGTTTTAGCCCAACTTGTCCAACTTGTAACCCAAAAATGTTTCCGATACTTTTATAATCCCATTTATATAAAAGTATCCTATTTTTGTATAAGTCTTCCCAAGTCTTTATTTTATAAAATCTTATTTTATAAAATCCTTGTGTTACTCCTTTTATTTTTATAAAACTTCCATTTTTGTAAAAATACACTTTTTACACAAAATGCCCAAGTATGTTACTAGTATTTACCAAATCAACCTTGGAAAATTATTACTTACACTTTTGACACCAAACTTTCCATTATTGTGTTTTTGGACTAATAGTTTCCAAAATATTCATTTTAGTCCTCTAACTTTCAAAGTTACAACATTAATCCCTTATCCTTCAATTGTTGCATTTTTCTACTCTAACTTCCAAAGTTAGCATTTTTCACCTAAATTAGTGGACTTTGAAGATCCATTTTCTTGATGCTTAATTGTTTTTACTTCATTTTACTTTTAATGATCTTATAATCCATCCTAGATGCTATTTACATGTTTGTTCCATACTTTAATCCAAAACATCAATTTTTCACTTATTCAAGTGAGTGGACTTTGAATATGGAAACTTTTCATCTATGTTTATTTAATCCATTTTAATTCACTTTTGTCATTAATATATCATTTTATGATGATTAAAATCATCTTCCATCCCATTCAAGTCCTTCTCATTAATCATACCCAAATCATCATTTTTCTCAAGTGTATGTGCATTTCATCATCTTTTCTCCAAATATTACATTTATTAATATAAATCCAAGATTCATCAATGTTATTATTATTCTTCCATTTTTATTCTAACAAAACCCATTAACTTTAGAAAATCCATTTTATTACCCATTAATGTACAACTTGCTTTCATAGCACAAAACATGAACATTTAAGGAATAAAACAATGTAATACTTACTACTAGCTCAAGGCTAGGGAAGACAAAGATCTTGGATTTGGGTGAGGTTTAATGTGTTCTTCCAAGTGGGTTAAGCTCCAAGTTCTTGAACACACAAAAAGGGGTTTTGAATAATGATGATTTAGAGATGATTTAGAGGTATAAAAATTGAAAGAGAAATGTTTAATGTGGGGGTGAAACTTACGGCCAACAAGGAGGAGAAGAGGAAGAATTTTTGTGATTTCTTCAAGTGTTCTTCAAGTGGGTTATATTATCCTTCTCAATCTTCCAAAGATCATGTGTATCTTGCTTGGATTGGTTGATGATCTTTGAGTGAGATTATGGAAGATTTGTGAGAGATATTAAAAAATCTTGGGGATTATGTGGGAGGGTGTTTGGGCCGAGTTTAGAGAGAGAGAGAGGGAGGTGGTGAGTTGGTTAATCTTCTACCCAATACTTTTACATGCAATCTAATCATTTGCAATAATATTATGGATTTTTACAAGAAAACTCAAGTAATCTTCACTTGAGTGGGCCCTTGGCCGGCCCCTATAGGGTGGTTGGTGGGGTCCACTTTGCTAAATAATACTCCATATTATGTTTAAGTTAATTCCTTTCGGGTACCGCCCGGGTATTCTTGGGTTTTTAACCGTGCGTCACCCAAATATTAAAATACCGTTAATATTCATTAAATTTTGCCCAGTTAATTTACTGATAATTTATTTTGGCTTTTGCCGGGTGAAATTACGTGCTACGCGCGTATCGGGTGCGGTACGCGCACTTTATTCGTTACCGGGAGATTTGTACAATAAGCTTTCACGTATGGCTTTGGGTTTCCAAAACTCATTATATTTTGTGAAAATATTATTTATTTTATATTCCGGGTGCCCGGAGTTCGTTTCGCTTATTTAAGTTTTACCGGGTAATCGCCAGTGTCCATACCGGATAGTTTTGCTTGCGCATGATCCTATCATGCTTTGCTATTAAACTTATGCATTCCTATGCATTATTTGGGAACTTCTATCTTTCTAAGGCCTCAATTAAATAATCAGCACATAATTACGGTTAATTACGTTAATTGCGTTTAATTAATTAGTACGGAATTACCTTAATTTTGCCGGTTGTTACACAAGACCCGTACCAAACCCGATCACGTACCGAATCTTACCCGAACACCAAAACCACCAAACTTTGACCCGAACTCAGATCTAACCCGAATGCAAACTCGAGGCCAGCTGTCGCGCAACTCGAACTTAACACCAAAACTGACCCATTCCTTTAACCGAGCCTAACCCACTGACCCGAGACCAAAACGAACCAAACCGAGACCCGAAACCCGAGCACAACCAACCAGAATCCAAAACCCACACCACTAACCCGGTCACCACTTTCTAATCACCAAACAGACTCGAACCCGAACCCGAGCCCTATTCTGACTCGAGCCCGAGCCAAACCAAACCAGACCTGGTCTGGTTTGTTCGAACCCAAACCACAACCAAAACCTGACCCAGACCCGAGCCCCATTGGACCCGAGCCGGAGCCAACCCAGCCGAGCACCACCAACCCGATCCGATGAACCAGAAACCACCCCGCCACCGCCTCAGCTCCGGTAACCACCACCAGAACCCAAATCTGACTCAAAAACCCACCAAATCTGAGAAACCCCAAACGAACCCAACCTGGCCCGGCGTCCTTTGACCTGTACACCACCACAACCGCCTCCATCTCGAACCAAACAACCATAACCATAACCACCATTGGCCACCCCTTCTTAAACTGAACCGTGCCACCACGAACCCGAGACCCAAACCCGATCGGAACCCAAACCAAACCACCACAGCCCATGTGGGCTTTCCGGACAACCACGTCGCCGCCACCATCCCCATGGTGGTCGGCCGGCTTCCTTAACAGAGGGGAGGAGGAGAGGGACAAAGAGGGAGATGAAGAGAGAGAGTAGAGAGAGAGATTGCAGAGATTTAGGGGGGGTGTTTGGCTGCGGGAAAATGAAGGGGAAGAAGGAGAGTTCCACTTTTATAGTTAGGGTTAGGGTTTAGTAGTCGGTTTTGTTCGAAATACAAAACCAAGCATAAATATAAATATTTTCGATGTCCGACGCGTGTTTTCAGAACACGCATTTAAATCGCGTTAATTAGATCGGTCGCAGTTTGGATTGTAAAAACGGTCAGTAAACTTCCGAAACTTAATAATTAGCAATATTTGTAATAAATATTTATTTTTAATCATAAAAATCACGTCAGTGTAGATCGAAGGTTGCCGGGTGTCACAGATATCGTCGGGCCATTTCCCAAATCCACCGGAAACATGAAGTTCTTACTGGTTGCTGTGGATTATTTTACAAAGTGGGTCGAGGCTCGACTTCTGTCTCAAATTTCCGGGAAAGAGGTCAAGAAGTTTGCAAGGGAACAAATAGTGTGTTGTTTTGGGTTACCACAGACAATCATCAGTGATAACGGGAAGCAGTTCGCCGATAATCCCTTCAAAAAGTGGTGTCAAGATCTACACATTCAACAGTCATTTGCCTCGGTGGGTCATCCGCAGGAAAATGGCCAAGTAGAGTGGATCAATAGAAGCTTGGTCGAGGGAATCAAGAAGAGGTTGGGGAGAAAGAAAAGCGGATGGGTAGACGAACTTCCGAACGTCCTATGGGCCCACCGAACCATGACGAAAACAAGCACAGGCGAGACACCATTCGGTTTGACTTACAGGACAGAAGCGGTTATCCCCGTTGAAATTGGATCCCCATCCCTTCGAGTCCAATATTTAAAAACAACGATCAAGAACTCTATCTAAATGTAGACCTACTCGATGAAAGAAGGTAAGCCGCAGCCATCAAAGAGGCACGGTACAAAAAGAGTTGGAAAAATTTTACAACTCAAGAGTGAAAGAGGTCCGGTTCAAACACAGCGATTATGTGTTCCGGTGTAACGAGGCGAGCGGAGTCGAGAAAGGCACAATGGAAGCATCTTGGGAGGGGCCATACTTGGTTAAAACCGCTAGGGGGAAAGGTGCCTACACTCTCCAAACCCTTGATGGGCGAGACGTACCTTGTACCTGGAACGTCGTTCATTTGAAAAAGTGTTACATGTGAACACCGCCAGCTACTTTCTTACTTAAACATTTCATAAATTTATGCTGAGAGATGGGATGTGCCATTCCCCATATTTTATCTTTTGTTAATGACCGGGATGCGTTATTCCCCGGATCAGTTTAATAAAATGCTGGTTTCTCTTGATGAATGATTGTAATTTACTTGGGTGCTACCATAGGTCGAAGCTCCAAAAAAGGCTCGACGATAAAGCCACATGGTATATAAACAATTAAAACAGGAACAGAAAAAAGGTCCGAACCAAAGTGGATAATTTTTGGTTCGAATCTCAACTAACCTGAATCAAGCACCCTACCATTTTAAAGGCTATGAGACAAAATTTATCTTAAAGTCACAACCTCCTTATATAAAAAAGGAAAACCTAACTACTAACCCATGGCATGGACAATAGCCGCGGCTTGGTAAGGAAACCTTATAAAAAACCATGGTTTTCAATTAAAACGTTGTAAAAGTCACACAAATATAAAAACGATAATCCGCGGATAACATATGTGGATCGTGGTATAATATGAAACATGTGGCCACACGATCAATTAAGCTACGAATCCTAAGAAATTTCGATAAAAGCCTAAAGCGTTCTAGGCAACAAAAAGGGTGCCGAATAATAAAGTGTAAAGACGAAGCATAACATGCGCACTAAAAGATTGATTAAAAATAACCAAGACATAGCCCGGACCAATCCAAGGTCCGGGTATCGAAACATGCTACAATTAACGTCTTTTAAACCCAACAGAGGGTTCAAACCAAGGTGGAACTTGTTCAAATATTACAGACATTCCGGACCACACAAAGGCCCGGATCAAATAAAACTTGTCTTAAAAAACAACACAATCATTTAAGAAGATGGCTTGAGCTTGAGTAGCTCATGGTGAATAATAAATTTCATTAAATGATTTAAATAAATTACATACAATTTGTTCTACAAGAATTCGTACATCAAAATGAATAATACTATGCACACATCTTCAAGTATTAACTCAAATCTTCAAGCAAGTAGAACCTGAAACATGTTAAAGTTGAAAATATTTTGGGTCAACAAAATGTTGGTGAGAATACATAGGTTTTTGAATATAGTTGATAACAATAGTTTGTACAACAATCACAGTTGTATGATGATAGAGTATGATTCCGACATGTAACAATGCGTCTTTGTACAATCAAACCTTGTGTCGACTGATGACTAACTCGCAAGTTAGTTAAATGTTGTTACTGTTATCGATCATCCCTGAATTTATGCGGGGGGATGGGTTTGTCAGACCTATAGCGCTAGAATCTAAACAGGCGGCTTGATCATTGTTAATGATTGTACTGTGTCTTTTTGTTATAGTCAAATGATAGAATGATGTTGTAATTGTATCACAAGTAAATATGAGTAAATGATAGTATAAAATGTTTAAACATGTTTCACCCCAAAAATAGTGAAAATAGAGGAAAGGGGCTATGTAAACTCACCTTAGTAAAATGTTAAGTCTTGTGAAATAGAAAATGCGTTGCCCAACGATGCCAAGTATTACCCTATAATTAAGGTTATAAATATGTCTAAGTCTTTCTAGTCTACAAATATATTCTAGGGTTTCGAATTGGGGATAAATGTTCGTTTGATTAATAATAAAAATGTTTGATAATTGAGAGAATTTTAATAAATAAATAAACAAAAATCCTTTTATGAAATTTGAATTTAAGATGGTCACAATAATGAGTATAAGTATAAAAATAATTTTTATAAAATTATTTTCTTATAAATAGAATATTAAATCTATTTATTTCAAATTGTCAAAATTTAACTTTAATATTTAAAAATACTAAAATTAAAGAATTATTAGTTTAAAAATTATATTTCTGTTCTAAATATTCAGAAATAATTTATATAAAATTTTGGTGCAAAAATATTAAAAATTGGATTTATTATGATTTAATTATGATTAAAACTAACAAAAATTGATTAAAAATATTAAATAAATGATTTTTCAGAAATAAAAATTATTTCAGAGAAGCTTAATGTTATAATAACTAAGAATAATTTTTGTGGAAATTTATATAATCGTTTTGATATTTTTATAGAATTTTATAAATAAAATTGAATAAACTTGAATTATTTATTATATATATTAAATAGACAATTTTTGGAAAACTAAAAAATGTATGTTAAACTCTACTACTAGAATAACATAAAATAATTTTTGTAGAATTTATAAAGTTGTTTTAGTATTTTTAAAACTAATTTTAAAAAAAAAAATACAAGTATATATATAAAAGCTTTAATGTTGTAAAAATTGTTGATGTTGCCGGGAATTGAACTCGCGTGGGCCGGCTGAAAAGCATCTGACACAACCACTTGATCTAGATCAGTGGTTGTGTTTGATTCCAGTTTATTTATATAATAATACATACGCTGAAATAGTGTTCTTCCCCAAATCAAACAAACGAACCCTAGCTTTATCAATTGAATGATTCACACAACAATAACCCAATTAATCAGAGGGTTATTGTTGTGTGGATGCCGAATAACAAAACCCACCAAAAAGATTGGACTTACAAACACGAATTCGTGCAAATCGTTTAGTCAAAGCAGAAAGTCAACACGAACTTAAAAGCTTCAAATGATGAATTAGGAATAGAAATTGAGGATTGAGATAGAGTTTTCGGCACTAAGAGATGGTTCTGGACATTTCAATTTATACTATTTCATACGTATGGCACGATTGGAAAGTTTGACTCGGCTTTAAACCTAACGTGTGGTTAGCTTAAATTTGAATGTTTTGATTGCGTTTATTTATGTATAATACGCGTAATACCCGTCAATTACATGTCACGAAGCAAATAATTAATTATTTCCATAGTTTGGTTCAGTCAAGAGTCAAATGAAAGAAAGAAAAGGGTATTGCGTCTAGATATTCAGCAGCGATCAAACAGCAGCAGAAGATAGGTATTTTTAGAAGGCATTATATATAAATTGGGTTGGGATTATAATAATGAGCTGTGGCTTAGCTGGTGTAGGCGTGTGTGTGTGTTTGTCTTGGCTCCGGTTCGAGCCACAGCAGGGGCATCCCCCTTTTTTTTAAAACAGCGAAGGGGGGGGGGGGGGAAGGCTAGTGGGCCGGGTTTTGTGGGCTTGTCTGGGTGGGCCAGCTGATTGATTAGGCTAGCCATTGGGCTTTGATCGTATGACAAAATCAAACAATTCAGATTTTGTTTTCGTTATTATTGTTATTATTATTATTATTATTATTATTATTTTTATTATTACTATTGTTATTATTACATATTTATATATATATATATATATATATTAGAAGTATATAAAGTGGTAAATTAAATAAATAACTAAATAAAAATTAAAAGAATACATATATATGTATATATCATATTACAAGTATATAGTGGGTGAAGTGGTGATTTTGATTACTTGGGAAAAGATGCACGATGTTACAGTCTCCCCTACTTTTAGAAACTTCGTCCCGAAGTTTATTAAAAACACAGGGTTGAAAATAGTTGCAATTTGGGTTATAGCATAACATGAATAGAATAAACTGTCTTGTGTTTTGTGTGGGTTGATGAACTATCAGACAACTAGAGTTTATAACCTTGATAGAATTTCACACTACCTTAACGTACCTGTAAATTCATGATTACGTTCCGGACCGCAATCACCAATTTACCTTACATTAATGTTTTGCGTCCTTCTATGACTCCACCGTTTGTTGAGCAGGTTTGATAGCCTCCACCAGTCGTGGAGTAGGTTGTAGGGCCTCTCCCGACTGTTGAAAAGGCATAATGACCTCTACCAATCGTTGAGTAGGTTCGATAGCCTTCACCAGTCGTGGAGCAGGTTGTAGGGCCTCTCCCGACTGTTGAAAAGGCATGATGACCTCTATTAAGTGCAGCATTTATTATACACATAGATTGCAAATTGATAACATGTTCATGAAAGCAAGTTTATAAGTATAACAAGCACAATATAGGAGTTGTAGTTGTATAGATTTAGATAATTAGTTCTCATTCAAACAATCATGCATTCAAGTGTTAAGATTATACCATGTAAACAACTCTCAGACAAAAATTTCAATACTAAAATTTATTACTTGAATCAAATAGCGTCAATACATAGAATAAAAGCAACCAATAGTCAATGGTGAGACTTGCTGTTAGGTAGCTGGAGGGTCTTGATCTCTGTTTAGTTTAGGGCATTGGTTACGGAAGTGATTTGGGTCTCCACATTCATAGCATTGACCATAGTTGTATCGATTAGGATTAGTAGCCTGAGCAGGGTTGGTGGGTTGGTTGGCATTAGGATTTGGGGTCTCACGACACGTGTTGACCAGATGGCCATAGTTTCCATAATTGGTGCACAAGCGACACGCTGAAGCAGTGGGATGATGTCGGTTGCATGTGTTACACAATGGATAGTTTCCTATATAGGGTTTCTTGTTAGAAGCTTGTGTAGTGAGGTTGACATCAGGATCCTTGGCCTTACGCTTCTGGTTCTCAGTAGTTACCGCGGCTACAATACTTGCTTTCTCGCTTTTCCGAACCAAGGTACCATTCTTTACGTGATTATCAGTTAGGGTAGCTGCTAGACGTTTTGCCTCTTCGAGGGTAGCAGGGTTCCTTCCCCATACCGTGTCCTGAATCTGCATGGGTAAACCACTGATATATTTCTCAATGGCCACATGTAGCGGAGTGACCTTTTGGGGCAACAACAGACTGAGCTCATGGAAGCGGGTATTATAAGCAAGGTTTTCCCCACTATCCTGAGCAAGGGTGTGGAACTCGTCCTCTAATTTCTTGACCTCGTTACGTGGGCAAAATTCATCTTTCATTATCTCCTTCACTTGATCCCAGGTCATAGTAAGTGCAACTTCAGCTCCTCGGGTGCGCTTTTCCTCATTCCACCAAGTGAGTGCTCGTTTGTGTAGAACACTCATAGCATAACGGACCTTAAAGTTATCGGGACACTCACTGTTAATGAAGGTATTCTCAATACCCTCGAACCATTGTAGAAGACCCGTAGCTCCTTCATCTCCACTGAACTTAGGGGGATTACAGGTATTAAAGTGTTTAAGAGTGCAAGCTGGGAGACCATTCCCTTTCCCGTTGTGGTTTCCATTTCCATTTCCATTTCCATTACCGTTACCGTTCATCTGGATGACTTGAGCTAGTAAGTTAGGAACAAGAGTTGCTATTTGTTGCGCCATTTGTTGGGAAATGATCGCAGCCAGTTGGGCATCAACACCATTGTTGTTGTTGTTGTTGTTGTGGTTAGTGTTGTGGTTGTTATTGTTGCTATTTCCTTCCTCATGATTACCACCATTGTTATTGCGAGTGCTGCGACGTGGAGGCATGATCTGTAAGACACACAATGAAATGAATGAGGTTATATAAGGAATGTAATCATTTATTCATTAATTAAAACGAATAAACGAAAACGTTGACTTATCAAAGATTCTAGATTCTAATAACATATGAAGACATGCTTTAGCCTATAAGTGAACACTCATCCCGAGAATTCCCAGGTAGGCATCCGGGTCCCTCGTCTGATTGGGATATATGCGCAATGCCAGCCTAGACAAAAGACTCAGAATACAGGCGTTCACCCTTCCAGATTGCACGTGTTCGTTATTAAAATCTAGAACTTCGACGGGATCTCAAGGTGGTTTAGGTTAAACCTGAGGATTTTGTCTTATTAGTCTAAGAGTGGATCCAGTGATGGAGAGCAACCTTCTTGTAAGGATGAAAGTAGGGATAAGAAGTAGGAGGGAGATAGAGAATAGCAAGTAAAAGGAGCAGATACTGGTTATAATCCTATGGTTATAGACTAGATTATTTTTCTAATAACCTAATTCCCTATAACCATGGCTCTGATACCAATCTGTAACACCCCAACCGATGGCGGAAACATCGGGATGTCACGTAATGATGATTGTTCAGTAGCTCATGGTGAATAATAAATTTCATTAAATGATTTAAATAAATTACATACAATTTGTTCTACAAGAATTCGTACATCAAAATGAATAATACTATGCACACATCTTCAAGTATTAACTCAAATCTTCAAGCAAGTAGAACCTGAAACATGTTAAAGTTGAAAATATTTTGGGTCAACAAAATGTTGGTGAGAATACATAGGTTTTTGAATATAGTTGATAACAATAGTTTGTACAACAATCATAGTTGTATGATGATAGAGTATGATTCCGACATGTAACAATGCGTCTTTGTACAATCAAACCATATGTCAACTGATGACTAACTCGCAAGTTAGTTAAATGTTGTTACTGTTATCGATCATCCCTGAATTTATGCGGGGGGATGGGTTTGTCAGACCTATAGCGCTATAATCTAAACAGGCGGCTTGATCATTGTTAATGATTGTACTGTGTCTTTTTGTTACAGTCAAATGATAGAATGATGTTGTAATTGTATCACAAGTAAATATGAGTAAATGATAGTATAAAATGTTTAAACATGTTTCACCCCAAAAATAGTGAAAATAGAGGAAAGGGGCTATGTAAACTCACCTTAGTAAAATGTTAAGTCTCGTGAAATAGAATATGCGTTGCCCAACGATGCCAAGTATTACCCTATAATTAAGGTAATAAATATGTCTAAGTCTTTCTAGTCTACAAATATATTCTAGGGTTTCGAATTGGGGATAAATGTTCGTTTGATTAATAATAAAAATGTTTGATAATTAAGAGAATTTTAATAAATAAATAAACAAAAATCCTTTTATGAAATTTGAATTTAAGATGGTCACAATAATGAGTTTAAAGTATAAAAATAATTTTTATAAAATTATTTTCTTATAAATAGAATATTAAATCTATTTATTTCAAATTGTCAAAATTTAACTTTAATATTTAAAAATACTAAAATTAAAGAATTATTAGTTTAAAAATTATATTTCTGTTCTAAATATTCAGAAATAATTTATATAAAATTTTGGTGCAAAAATATTAAAAATTGGATTTATTATGATTTAATTATGATTAAAACTAACAAAAATTGATTAAAAATATTAAATAAATGATTTTTCAGAAATAAAAATTATTTCAGAGAAGCTTAATGTTATAATAACTAAGAATAATTTTTGTGGAAATTTATATAATCGTTTTGATATTTTTATAGAATTTTATAAATAAAATTGAATAAACTTGAATTATTTATTATATATATTAAATAGACAATTTTTGGAAAACTAAAAATTGTATGTTAAACTCTACTACTAGAATAACATAAAATAATTTTTGTAGAATTTATAAAGTTGTTTTAGTATTTTTAAAACTAATTTAAAAAAAAAAATACAAGTATATATATAAAAGCTTTAATGTTGTAAAAATTGTTGATGTTGCCGGGAATTGAACTCGCGTGGGCCGGCTGAAAAGCATCAGACACAACCACTTGATCTAGATCAGTGGTTGTGTTTGATTCCAGTTTATTTATATAATAATACATACGCTGAAATAGTGTTCTTCCCCAAATCAAACAAACGAACCCTAGCTTTTTCAATTGAATGATTCACACAACAATAACCCAATTAATCAGAGGGTTATTGTTGTGTGGATGCCGAATAACAAAACCCACCAAAAAGATTGGACATACAAACACGAATTCGTGCAAATCGTTTAGTCAAAGCAGAAAGTCAACACGAACTTAAAAGCTTCAAATGATGAATTAGGAATAGAAATTGAGGATTGAGATAGAGTTTTCGGCACTAAGAGATGGTTCAGGACGTTTCAATTTATACTATTTCATACGTATGGCACGATTGGAAAGTTTGACTCGGCTTTAAACCTAACGCGTGATTAGCTTAAATTTGAATGTTTTGATTGCGTTTATTTATGTATAATACGCGTAATACCCGTCAATTACATGTCACGAAGCAAATAATTAATTATTTCCATAGTTTGGTTCAGTCAAGAGTCAAATGAAAGAAAGAAAAGGGTATTGCGTCTAGATATTCAGCAGCAGAAGATAGGTATTTTTAGAAGGCATTATATATAAATTGGGTTGGGATTATAATAATGAGCTGTGGCTCAGCTGGTGTAGGCGTGTGTGTGTGTTTGGCTTGGCTCCGGTTCGAGCCACAGCAGGGGCATCCCCTTTTTTTTTTTAAAACAGCGAAGGGGGGGGGGGAAGGCTAGTGGGCCGGGTTTTGTGGGCTTGTCTGGGTGGGCCAGCTGATTGATTAGGCTAGCCATTGGGTTTTGATCGTATGACAAAATCAAACAATCCAGATTTTGTTTTCGTTATTATTGTTATTATTATTATTATTATTATTTTTATTAATACTATTGTTATTATTACATATTTATATATATATATATATATATATATATATATATATATATAAAGTGGTAAATTAAATAAATAACTAAATAAAAATTAAAAGAATACATATATATGTATATATCATATTACAAGTATATAGTGGGTGAAGTGGTGATTTTGATTACTTGGGAAAAGATGCGCGATGTTACAACTTTCTTCCCCTTCAAAGCCTCGTCACACTCTGAAAAACGGAAAACAGTCAAGTACAAAAAATAAGGAGAAAATAAGCTAAAACAAGGGCACGTACGAGCTGTCAAGGCATCAGTGCCCATCCTCAAGTTCGCAATCGTCACCTCCATCTGCTTAATCAAGTCTTTTGATTTCTTGGCATCCACGGCAGAAGCAACCTCCGAGTCATGATATTTATTTTAAAGAGCATCCAACTCTTGGAGGGCTTTGTCTCGGGATTCTGCAGTAGAGGCTATAGCAGCTTGGGACGAGGAAGCTTGGCTCTGGGCATCTTTAGGATTTTTCTTCAACTCGGCCAAGACTAGCCCCTGACCGCAGGCCGCCCCTTTCCTCCTAAGCCTCTCCCTATAGACCTCGGCATCCGTCCAACGACGATATGCCTCGGTCACCAAAAAGTTAGAGTGTGCTTGGTTCAACAACAAAGATTCACAAAGGGTCGGGGACCCCATGTTGTGATAAAACTCTTGGTCAGTAGGAGTGTCCAGATTAAATAACATCATCCTAGCAGAGAGTGCGTCGATCACCCTATCACTATTCTTCAAGTCCACTCCGGGACGAACCTCTCCTCTGCGGCCGAAGGGTCCACTCCCGTCCCCTCCCTTAACACAACTGGAAAACCATATAGTGAAAACGCTTCAGTCTCGAACCATTGTTGGGGGAAAGTACCATCATTATCCCCCACATTAGTCTGAGAAAGAAGGGGAGATTGCCTAAACTCACCAGCTGAAAAAGCTCCGGACTTCATCGTCTTTTCAACCACTGGGCTATGAAGCTCGTCAAAAGTAGGGGTATAAACGAGCCGAGCCGAGCCTTAAAAGTCTATATATGCATGCTCAAATATAACTTTATACCTAAACTATATTTGTTCTAAGACTTTTAAGGTATTTGTTGATCTATTTAATGTTCTTGTTATACCTAAAGCTACGGAACACATTTAAGTCCACCCCTTTCTCCAAGGCTCGGCAGGACAACTCAAAATGACTAACCCGGCTGAGGTCGAAAGGGTTCACCTAGGAAATATGAACCCCATGAAACCTCAGAACCTTCATCAAAAATTTGGTGAAGGGGACCCGGTAATTGGAAAAATCACAGACACGAGTATTAAAGCCAAACTGCCCTGCAGGAAAAGGGTAGATGGTATCCGTAGGGCCAGTCAAGGTGGGGTTCAAGGACGGGGCATCCTATAATCACTAATAAACCTAGCTAACTTGTCCGAAGTTAGCTTGGAATAGGTGACGCCCATATCACCCTTCACCATCTCTGTAAAAAGCGAAAAATGATGAAAGAAAGAAGGAGAAGATGAAACGCACCTTTAGAAGACGAGAACTTCGACTTACGACAGAGCACCGGACGATTTATATCAGAGAATTAGGAGGATAAAAAGAGAAAAAACAGTGAGAAATAGTTAAAGTGAAATAAAAGTGAAGGGTTTATATAGGGAGCAGGGCTAACCGTTCAGATCTCCGGGGTGGGAAACAACTGACTGAAATGAGCGGCCCAGATTGTCTCGAAAAACAAACTGCCATCCCATCAGTCACTCCATCATGTGGCTATAAAACGATCCACGTGGCCCGAACTCATGACACGAGTCCCATCAAATGGCTTAGACACGTGTCGGCCATTCCTAGGACCACCAAAAACCCCCTGACTCCCGGAGCACATCCAACAAGCTACAGCCATAATCAAGTCCAACAAGTTAAAAATAACTTAAGGACTTGGGAGGACATGAAGAGGTATAAAAGATTATACCGCGGCACAAGGCATACATGATTCGGTCACACATAAGTCCAACAAGTTAAACATAACTTGAGGACTTGGGAGGACATGAAGAGGTATAAAAGATTATACCGCGGCTCAACAACTAGACTCGAACAAATGGCCTAAAGCCGCAACATGTCATCCCAACTTAAAAGTGGAGGGAGTGGGGCGGGACAAGCTTTTCACGACGGGAACACCGACCCTTGAGGGCGTGGAGGAGGGCGGGAGGGGTGAGCCGGGCGTGGGGGAGGGGAGGAAGCTGATGTGTCATGCTCTGATTGGCCACTTCCATTTTTGACCGTTGTAAAAAAACGAAAGAAAAAAATTAAATTTTTGACTGTTTGAGGGTCTTGTATTTGGTTATTATTTTTTTAAAAGAAACTCCTATATATATATATATATATATATATATATATATATATATATACACATACATACACAACACAAACACATAAATCACAAACCCAAATACAAACCAAAAGCATGGCAGGGTGGACTAATCAGGATCAACTCTATTTAGTGACGGCGTGGATCAACACTACGGAGAACCCGCCAAACAATAGGGAGGACTTTTGGCCCAATGTCTTGAACGAGTTCAACCTATTTAGCCAAACGAAGAATCGTAACGTCGATCAGATCTCTAGTAAGTGGTCTGCCATACAAAAAAACCATAGGAGATGGCACACAGTCTATGAAGCGACAATGCAGGCGCACCCTGGCGTTAACGAACAGATGGCAATTCAACTCACACACGACGCTTATCGGCAACGCTATGACAGCGACTTCCACATCACCAATCTTTTGTCCTGGTCTGTGATGCGTTTTTATTTTGTTTAATGATTAAGGTTTTAGTGTTTTAATAATGTGTAATGTTTTAATATTATGTTTTAGTGTTTTATTCGTAATGTTTAAGGTTTTACTGTTCAATGTTTTATTTCTTTTTGTGTTTAATGTTAGTTTATGTAAATAGATTACATAAAATTTAAATTTAAACCATTACGTAAACACATAATACATAAAAACATAAAAACAGAATCCTAAATTACTTATTTCAAACAGAATTTCTAATCCTAAACTACTTATTAAAACGTTAAACACATAACATACTCCAAAATTACTTATTAAAACCTAAACCTCCCACTACGGGGAGTAATTGTCCGAGTTCTCCAGTGTATATGGTGGAGGTGACACAGAACGGTCGCTATCGCGACCATCGGACCTCGCATCCGAGGGGATGCGGCAAGGAGAAGAAGGTGCCGAGTAGTAGTTCAAGCGTTCTTCTTCCATCACATCTCTAAGTGCTTCCAACTCCTCCTCGTATGGCTCCCGAGGAGGAGGGTTGGGTGTACTCTGGTGCTGGGGGGTGGGTGTAGTCTGCTGGTGGGGGAACTCTTGCATCCGGGGGGTGGGTGCTGACAACCTTAGACGGTCCATTTTCCTCATAGTGGTAAACTAATCCACAGCCCATACTAACCCCTCATCCGTTGAGTCATCATCTTGTGGAGGAGGAGGAGGAGGAGCTGAAAAGGTTGGTTGAGTAGCAGGAGGTGGAGGAGATGAAAAAGTTGATTGTGGAGAGGGAGGATAGAACAAAGGTTGTGGAGGAGGAAGAGGAGGATAGAACGAAGGTTGTGCAGGAGGAGGAGGATAGAATAAAGGTTGTGCAAGAGGATGAGAGACAAAGCTTGTGCAGGAGGAGGAGGAGCAGAAGATGAAAAAGTTGGTTGTGCAGGAGGAGGAGGAGGAGATAAAAAAGGTAGTCGCCGTCTCCGACGAGAGTATCGCCGGAGGGCGGAAGATCCGGCACCTTCGTGATAACGTTTGAAATTCATAGGGTCAGACATTTGAAATGTTTGATGAGAATTGTAAGAATTCTGACTGAGAATGGTTGGATTGATGTTGTATTTATAGGGTAAAAAATTGGCGGTTGAAATTCAAACGTTTGAAATTCAAACGTTTGAAACTGGCGGTCAAATTCAAAAGTTTGAATAATATTTTATTATTAACTATTTAAATAAAGTTTTTAAATATTTTAATATAAATTTTTAAATAAATTTTTTAGTTTATTATTTTAAATATTTAAATTTATTATTTTAATTATGTTTATTAATTTATTAAACCTTTTTTATAAAGAAAAAAAAATTAAATTAAATGCCACGTGTCACTTCCCCCCTTTCACTCCCCACACTTTTCTCCGCCATATAGGTCCCACAAGTGCCACATGGCGCTTCACCCCCCTCTTTCCCCCCTCCACTCCCTATAGTCTAATAAAAGTACAGGTTATCTTCGAAACTCAAAAGCCTCCGAAGGATAGTACAAAGGGGGATCCAAAGCAAAGTACAACTTTGCTGACCACTATAAATACTCCCATCAAAGTACAATCAACACACGAATGTTCACACTCCGAACCACACTTTCTCTCTCTCTACTTTCTCTGACTAAACAAATACTAATCCTCACGCCGGAGGGTGGTTACAGAGAGGCCCTCCCTCCCTCTCTGTAACGAGCCTAACGGTTTTCTACCTTGTCCAGGTTTTAACCTAGGTTCGGAACATTCAAGATCCAGTTCACTCGTCCCTGTCATAAGCTTAATCTCAGGTTCGTCCACTTTTTGGATCTTCACTAGTAAAAGATGATATTGAGATAACAATGAGTTTAGTGTTAATTGTGAAACTAATTGAGGTTAATTATGTGGGTAGGCATCTAAGACGTGTCTTCACCTAAGGGCATATGAGATGCTTTTGTAAACAATTGATGAGTACCCCGGATAATTGAGGTTAATTATGAGACACAAAAGTTCCCAAAAGTTTTGATGTGAGTGAAATTAATGACAATACATGTGTGTGTATATATATATATATAGAGAGAGAGAGAGATCAAATTCAAAGTAAAATTAATTAGAAGTGTAGGAACTAGGAAGTGACATGGGTGATTGATTAAAACTAATCAATGGTTGAGATTTTTTTTGAACGGTCAAACAAACTTTATTTATAAACAAGCTAGCAAGAAACTAGCAAAAAAACAATCCGGAGAACAAACCAACAAAGAGAAACAACAAACGTCCGAACTAGAACAATCACACCAATAAACTAACCCATCCTAATAGGATCAAACCTACCCCAAGCATCCCACGACATTCCCGTCATTTTTGCTCGACTTGTAATCCATAAGAAGCTCATAATCTTGATCTCATCCATTATTTTCCGAATGGAGACTTGTATTTGATTGAAAACCAACTCGTTTCGTGCCCGCCAAATACTCCAAAACGTCGTCAAGATAACCGCATAAAAAGCCTTTCTAACTCGTTCTCCTTGTTTAGCCGTCAAATGATAAGACAAAATGTCCTTAACGTGAAAAGCGAAAACATTTGGAACATTACACCATGCAAAAACTTGATACCAAACTTCCGAAAAAACGGGGCATCCTGTAAATAAATGCTCCACGGATTCAATACTAACATCGCACGCCTTGCAAACCTGTGACTCCACCTGAATAGTACGCCTAACCAAAGCATCCATGGTAGGAAGACGATTTAGAGCGGCGCGCCACGCAACAATCCCAACTTTTTTCGGAACCCAATTATTCTACTGGAAAGACGAAACAGGAAGCGCATTTGTTGTCTCAAACAACCACTACGCCTTTGACAGAGAAATCAGCATCGCCTAGCAACCAGGTCCATGAATCCTGACCTGAGCCCAAATTAAAGTTAGACAGCAGCATAATCAGCTCATTCAGTTGCTGTTGCTCCGCAGCAGAATTCAGAATACGCTTCCAGTCCCAGGTAAAGACCCTATGATGCTGAACCGACCCACACATCCGTTCTGAAACAACACATAATCTCTTCTTTTCCAGCGCAATGAGTAAAGGAAACTTTTTACACAGTGGCTCATCTGCCAACCAGTAATCGTACCAGAACAAAACAGAATCTCCATTCCCAACACTCCCTTTTACAACCTGAATTGGACCAGAACTGTGACTTTCTAATGAGCCCGAAATAGCCGCTATTTGCTTCCACGTGCCACCAAGCGATGCTTTAACCGGGATGTAGTTCCAACCTCTAGCGTTACCATGAATTGACCATACAACCTTTCTCCAAAGAGAAGCTTGGTCCACTTTAAAGCGCCGCCACCATTTTGACAATAAACTCACATTTGCGTCTCTAAGCAAGCCCAAACCTACCCCGCCATATTTAACCGGTGCAACTACCTTGTCCCAAGCTAGCCAACTCATCTTATCCTCCAAATCAACCCCTCCCCAAAAAAATCTCCTTCGCAACCTTTCAAGCGAGTTAACTACTTGAATAGGGGCTCGAAACAATGAAAAGAAATACAATGGCAAAGAGCTCAAAACTGATTTTAACAATGTAATCCGCCCTCCATACGAAAGTGTTTTAGACTTCCATAGTGACAAACGCTTCTTGAATTTCTCAACAATCGGATCCCAGCATCTAACCAAGTTCATGTTGGAGGCAATTGGAACACCAAGGTGAGTGAAAGGGAAATTACCCCGAGAACATTTTAGAACCGAAGCCATATCCTCTACTTCACCTTCGGACACGCCAACCCCAAACACACAACTCTTCTTAGAACTAATTTTTAGCCCGGATAACAAATAAAATCCCCTCAATAATCTCCTTAGATTTAAAGCATTTACTAAAGACCACTCCCCACAAAAGACTACATCATCTGCATACATAAAATGAGTGATAACGGGTCCCGTACCCCCAACTTTAATACCATGAAATACCCCCAACATAGTAGCCCGTCTCATAATCCGAGTAAGGCCCTCCATAGCAAGAATAAATAAATAAGGAGAGAGTGGGTCACCTTGACGTAGCCCACGCCTACAATAAAATTCACTAGTAGGCGAACCATTCACTAAAACCGAGGCACGAGAGCACTGAACAATAGACATTATCCAACCACGCCATTTGCTAGAAAAATTCATTTGTGTCAAGACATCTTCCAAAAAATCCCACCGTAAAGAATCATATGCTTTCTCAATATATACTTTGAAAAATAATCCCTTCATCCGCGATTTCTTTAACCAAGCAATTGTTTCATTAAGAATCAACGGGCCATCAAGAATATTCCGATCGCTAAGAAAAGCCGTTTGTTCCTCGGAAACAAGGCGAGCCATGAACGGTTTCAATCGAACAACTAACACTTTTGAGAGCACTTTATTAATAATACCCACCAAGCTAATAGGGCGATAATCCGAAAGTGTCACCTGATCACGGCCCTTTGGAATTAAAGCAATGAACGCCGAAAAACACCCATCTCTAATAAAGCCGTTTGTATAGAATTCCTCAAATAATTTCAAGAAATCATGCTTTAAAACAGGCCAGAACCTTCGAATAAAGGTGAAATTGAAACCATCAGGCCCTGGCGCCTTCCCCCCATCACACTCCCATACCGCACGCGTAATTTCATCCAGCGTAAAAGGCGCATCTAAAACCTCCAACTCAGCAGGAACCAGCGATGTGATATCTGGACATACAAAATCAGGCCGTGGGCCTCCTCTACTTCTAAATCTCTCCGTAAAAAAATTAACGACAAAATCTTTAACTTGCACCGGATCATTGACCCACGTATCGCCATTCTTAACACCATGAAGTCTATTAGAAGTCGAATTCATCTTGATTAAATTATGAAAATATTTGGAATTCTCATCACCGTCCAACGCCCATTTGACTCTCGACTTCTGGTGGGCATCTTGCACTCTAAATCGTTCCTCCTCAAATAAAACCTTTCGCGCATTTAATCTCAGTTCCAGATCAGCTGCAGATAATACTCCAGCCTCCGCCCTTAATTCAATATCTTCAACAATTTTCTTACACTCCAAGCATTTCTCTCCCCTACGCTTCTTTTCCGCATTCACCCACAACCGTATGCGACCCTTCAACCATTTTAACTTTGTAGCAATGGCGAGATCTGAAGGACCAGAAAACTGAAAAGAAACTGCAGCAGCGGTAACAAAGTCCACAAAACCCGGCCATTCCAACCAGGAATTATAAAACCTGAATGGGGCATGACCAAAGTCCGAACTCTTCAAAGAAAGAACTAGTGGACAATGATCTGAGAGAAACCGGGATAGAGCTGAAAGACTTGCACCCGGCCAAGTATCCATAAAATCCTTACACACTAGAAACCGATCCAATTTACTCAACTTATCCCCCTTACCTGACATATACGTATACTTGTGACCTCCCATATTGTACTCAAAAAGATTAGCTTCCGCTATAAAAGAATTAAATACCACCGCATTCGGAGTAGAAAATTCCGAATTTACCCTTTCGTCTATACATCTAACCTCATTAAAGTCCCCCAAAAAAACCCACAACCCAAACAAAGATCGCCTGAAGAACAACAAGTCATCCCAAAACCTCTGTCTACCTGCAGGGTCATTAGGAGCGTGCACATTTGCAATGTTAATAAGGGAATTAGACTGTACCAGGTACCCTGAAACAACCAAAACATGTCTCGACTTGAAAACACCCGTCTGTCGAAAACACGAAGGATCCCAACAACATACTAAACCACCCGCAGCCCCTTCCGACTCTACACAATCAAAATGGAAAGCTGACTGACCCCAAAACCTAGACAACAATCGAGCAGAATGCTGCATGGTCTTTGTCTCTTGTAACGCCAAGAAATCAACACCATACGACAACTTTAAACCTTTAACCCAAGTCGCCTTACCCTCACTTCTTGTCCCACGGATATTAAATGACATAAAATTCATTGATTACCTAATAATTCACTTTCCGCAATAACCTCATCAGCAACACAACCAAAAGAATTATTCAAATTAATACGTACAAGTGAACAAACCTTAACTGTTGCTATGACTTCTGAATTTATTCCCGAGGCTTCATCAATTATTTCAGACGGAACTTCCACCGGAACTGCACTCGGAATAACACTTTCCAATTGTTCCCTGACAGCCTCATGAGAAGGCCGCTGAGTGTCCGCACCTGCTGGCGCAATCTCATCCACCCGAGAATTCAAATCAAAGTTTAACTGTGAGGCAACAAGATCCGGTATTGTGGTCGACCTATTATCCCCATTCACATCCTCAGGAGAATTGTGAAAAACTAGCCTAGACCATTTCCTGCTCGTGAATTTAGAAGAGCAGCTAAAAAGTCCCTCTTTTTCACCCACTATATTCGGTCCATGATGCCCATCATGATTAGGAGTAACAAATTCACTATGGCCCAAAATCTCTGGCCCAACTGTTGTAGACATAACCCGGCCCACCAAATGAGAATTTTGAATATCCTGGTCAATAGCATGCAAATTAGGAAGGTCAGTAATGCCATGCACGTTACCCTGCATCACGCACTGATTACTCGGAGAAAGTAAATGATCATTTAAAACCACCGTCGTCTTCGCCGGAGACGCGTGAACCGATTCCCGTAATTCACCTTCCTCCATCTCATCGCTACAATCTTCAAGAATAACGGATTCAAACTCCGGAATCCAACCAGAGCTTTCTTCGACAACCCAAATACGATAACCTTTATTTCGCCAATACACCGTTACCTCTTCATCAATACGAGATGTAAGCTTCGTAAGAACGTGTGAATATCCGAATGCATTATCAATACCCATCCATGAGAATTCCGATGGCCACACAACTTTCCCAAAAAGACTACCAATATTATCAAACGTCGTACTCTCTCGAGTCAAAACCGGTAACCCAACAATCTTTAGAACCGCAATCCGCTCGAACGGTATATCTTGACCCGTCCAAGGATAGACCTCCGATAACGAATCCTTCCAAATCTCCTCCTTATCCACCATGAACGAATTCATTTCTAAACCATTACGGAAAGAAATGAGATTAGAGAGCCCACCAAGATAAGAAACTGCTGCCTCTGTAAACCCTGCCCTGAACAACATCTTCTTGACAGTGTGGAGACGAGCAATAGAATCAGATGTGCCCACCACAGCCCTTCCAATGCAATGTAACGGGTACACGGCACCATCACCTTGAACCTGAATCACCTTCTTTGATCCAGAGATACCTCCATAAACTGTAGACATATCCGGAAAATCCTCCATGGCAAAGTTTTTGTCCTTTGGAACCCAAGCCTTTTTCCCACAAGTGTCTTCACCATAAGGAATTCTTCTATGTGAACGATCAAACATCGCCAACGAAACCGAAATTCTAGACTCCATAATAACTATTTCATTAAGGGACTGAAGGATAGAGTACGGATCTTTAAGTTTCACGCAACGAACAAATCCGAAAACTCGGCCCTTAATCGATCTTTTCTTCGGAACCCAAGCATCCGTGACAGTAACGAAATCTTTGAACGCCTCCTTTAGTTTTAAACCCGTGACTCTATCGGAAAAATTCGTGACATAAAAAGTAGTTCTGGTAGCCGGATCGTCAGAATCTTGATACCCGGTAGTAGGTTGCCGCCGAGTCTCCGTTCGCCTATTAGGGTTGCCCATAATTGTGTTATGGATAGTTATAGTCTTATTAATCAATGGTTGAGATGATAGGGGGTGTCGCATGTACATATTGAAACAAATTAAATGGCTAGAAGGGGTAAAACGTGAAAAGCCCACCACCGTTAACTTTTATCTAATTCTATCATTTTCTTTAAATTCAAATAACTTTTATAATTTTATTACTTATTTGGAAAATTAATATACCATAGAATCAAGAATTTAGTTATCTTTTATCAGAGTATGATTTTGTAATATAAACTTAATAAAACAATTGACCTTTTTCAAAGTGTCGATGTACTCTACAACAACTATGTGTGATTATGCGAATTGCCACCTCTTTCTTCTTATAACGCATTTCGTTCGAATTTTTACCCATTTTTTTACTCATTTTCAGGTAACTTAGTACTTTTATTTTACCAGTATGACCAATTACTCTAATATATTATATTAAAGAGAAACATGTTATTTGATTTAAAAGATGACTATAATCAACCCACTAGTATGTAAATGGGTCGAATTGCCACCTCTGGTATAGTCCAACTCTTCTCATCATTTGGCGATTTGTACATCCAAAGAAGGAGCAAGTTGAGCACAATTCTCTTTCAAGGGAAATCTTTCCTGTAGTACTAAATTATTTTAATATGTTAGATATTAGGGTGTTGAGTCAAAACTTACAACAGGTAGACAATATATGTTTTCTATACTCAAACTGTAGGAATCCTCTAAAAGGGGCCAAGCCCATCCCTAGCCCAACATTAATAACTAGAATTCAAGGATCTTCTAGTAACTTGATGGTTTAAACAGCCCAATAAAATGGAATAACTAGTAACTAAAGGGTTCATTTATGTAGAACAAACGCCTTTTGGGATTCGACCGGTAGGACTTGGACAGAAAACTAAAACGCATGTCACATGAACCCTGCTAGGAGGAAACCAGTACCATTTGAAACCAGCCAATCATCCATGATCTCTCATTGTCCTACATTTTTTATAAACTATTCCTACTGTATATGAGGTGTTGGTATTACCTCAGGGATGAAGAGATGGAATAATAGCGTGGTTGTAAACGAGGGACTACTGCAACGAAAAACACACCAAGTGGAGGTTTAGTAGAGGGAAACTCTGCCATTACCTCAATAAGATGACGTTGCATTCCTACAACCCATTGCGAGTAGGGGTGTAAATGACACGTAGCGGCCCGAGAGCTACCCTAGAGCGGCTCGGTAAAAAGCCCGAACAAGCCAAGCCTTAACGAGCCCGAGCCTAAAATGTGGGTCATTTAGTTATCGAGCCCGAGCTCGAGCCCTAGATACAAAGCTCGATTGGGCTCGCGAGCCTAAACGAGTCCAAACATAATTAGAAGTTATTTATATATCTCTTATAATTTATAGCCCACATCTCCAAAGCCCAAGTCCTTATTTCATAGGCCCATTTAATAACACTCGCTAGCCGAGTTTTTGCGATCACGAGCCGAGCTTTGAGCTCGTTTGAGATTGTTTTCAAATCACCTCAAGCCGAGCCGAGCTCGAGCTTTTTATTTTGCTAGCAAGCCGAGCTCGAGCTCAAGATTGTAGGCTCGAACCGAGCCGAGCTGGAACTCGAGCTTTATAAAACCATAACGAGCCGAGCTCGAGCCCAGTCAAGGTCAGGCTCGGCTCGGCTCGTTTACACCCCTAATTGCGAGTAATCATTCCACATATAACAAAATCGGCATAAGTAAAGGTGGCAAAATTGGCACATGTAGAAATATGTCAACATAGGTGACTTTTATTTACAAGGATCTATTTAAACAATTATTTAATTGAATATATGCATATACTAGTGGGAATGCCCGTGCGTTATCACGGATGGTTTTATTTTCTATGGGCATGTTGTGTGGGGTTTCATGTAATTTATTTTTAATTAAAATGATAAAGACAATTAACATATGACTTCACAAAGAAAAACAATAATATATGAGCATAAAAAATTGACATTAAAAACAATAATATAAGCAATATTATTCAGAGTTAAAGCACTAAACTTTGACTTAGGTTGGCTTTCAATATGTTTGATCAAATTGACCCGTTTCACTTTCTAGATATTTTTCTTTTTAATTATCGACCTGTTTTGAGAGAAATGGAATCGAAAAAACACACCCTAATTCACCAAAAAATGGTAACAATTTCATATCGCGGATAAGCATATGAAGTTTCTTGAAATTTGATAAAAATACGGGGCGTTTGCACTCTCCATCTCCTGCAAAACAACATATTTAAAATAATTAATATTCCATACATGAATTTATGTATAAATGGTTTTTCTGGATTATCTGTTTTGTCTAAATTGTCTGGTCTGTTTGAAAAATTTTCTAGTTGTTCTAGTTTGGTAAAACTTGCATTGTTTCTTGGTTGGATAATGAACTCTGGGGCTAATCAACACATGATAGGCAGTGATAAAAACATGATTAATACTGTTGATGTGTCAAATTATAATGTTGAGGTCAAACATCCTAATGGTACACATGCAAAAGTTACTAAAATTGGAGATGTAAAACTTGCTAATGATGTCATTTTAAAAGATGTTTTGTTAATTCCAGACTACTGTGTTAACCTTGTGTCAATACATAAGTTGGCCAAAGATAACAAACTTGATGTGTTGTTTAATGAAAATGCATGCTATGTTCAGGATTCCAAGTCAAGGAATGTCCTGGTGACTGGTAGACAACAAGATGGATTATATTTTGTAGGAGGAGATGTGAGCTTTAGTAGTTTATGTTTTAATAGTGTGAGTGAACACAGTCTTTGGCATAGTAGACTAGGGCACCCTTCTGGTCAGGTCTTAGCTCTATTAAGAGATGATCTAAAAATTGGAGAACCTGATTTGCAGCCATGTGATATCTGTCATATGGCAAAGCAAGTCAGGGTTCTATTCCCTCTTAGTGACCACAAGACTAAAGAAGTGGGAGATCTTATACATCTTGATGTATGGGGACCCTACAAGGTCACTAGTAGGGAAGGATATAGGTATTTTTTAACTGTAGTCGATGATTACACAAGGTCTGTCTGGGTTTATCTCTTAAAAAATAAAGGAGAAGTTTATGAAAATTTGGTCAGTTTTTATGAACTAATAAACACTCAATTTACTAAAAAGGTAAAGATTTTTAGAAGTGATTACGGAACCGAGTTTGTCAATAAACAGTTTAATAGTTTTTGCAATAGTAAAGGAATATTACATCAAACTACCTGTGTTTACACTCCACAACAAAATGGAGTTGTGGAGAGGAAACACAGGCATCTCTTGAATATTGCTAGGGCTTTACTATTTCAAAGTTGTGTTCCTCTCAGTTTTTGGTCAGAATGTATTATGATTGTTGCTTACATTATTAACAGGATTCCGTCATCTGTGCTAGCTGGTAAAAGTCCCTTTGAGTTGATGTATGGGTTCCCCCCACGTTAGATCACTTAAGAAATTTCGGATGTGTGTGTTTTCAAACTGTTTTGGATGATAATGATAAGATTTGTAGTCGTGCAAGTAAATGTGTCATGATTGGTTATTCTTTTCTAAAGAAAGGTTATAAATTGTGGTGTTTAGAAACTAAAGAAGTCCTGTTTTCTAGGGACGTTAAGTTTTACGAAAATATTTTTCCTTTTAAGTCTGAGTTTAAAGAAATTGTGTTTGAAAATGTGGATCATTTAAACTTGTTTGATAGCTATGATTCTGAAAGGTCTTTAAGTGATAATCATTCTAGTCCAAATCCTCCCGATGATGAAGGGGGAACAAATAGTTCTCATAATCCTTCACCTGGGAGAATGTTAGATGACTCTCCCAGAGCTGCCAGCGATGTAGTTCACCCCTGTGAACAGCAACCTGGTAGCACTGAAGGTAGGGGGACTGACAGCCTAGTTGCTGAAGGGTTACATGATGAGGCTATAATTCCTAAGGGAGACCGTGTTGGATCTGTTAGAAGATCCAACAGGGAGTCTGTGTTACCTGAAAAGTTTTCTGATTATGTTGTAGAGGGTAAGGTAAAATATGGTGTAGAGAAAGTGTTAAACTACTCTAACCTGTCATTTGAAAATTCGTGTTTTGTTGCTAGTTTAAATAAGATTGCTGAACCATCTAACTATTCGGAGGCTTCTAAAGATCCTAAATGGATTGAAGCTATGAATAGTGAGATGGAAGCCCTTCATAGGAATCATACTTGGATCATAACAGATTTACCACCTAATAGAAAAGCTATAGGGTGCAAATGGATATTCAAGGTCAAGTATAGGTCTAGCAGTGAGATTGAGAGATATAAGGCTAGACTCGTAGCCAAAGTATAGTCAACGGGAAGGTTCAGACTTTGGAGAAACGTTTTCTCCGGTAGTTAAAATGGTCACGGTTAGAAGTGTCATTAGTTTAGCTGTTCAAAACAATTGGAATTTGTTTCAACTTGATATTAATAACGCGTTTCTGTATGGGTCTATTGATGAAGATGTTTATATGCAATTGCCCGAGGGTTATTATAATAAAGATGGGTCAAAAGTGTGTAAACTTGTAAAATCTTTATACGGGTTAAAACAAGCTCCGAGAAAGTGGAATGAGAAATTAGTTGAAGTATTGTTGAAGTTAGGTTTTACACAAAGTGTTTGTGATTATTCGTTATTTGTTAAGTCTAAAGATAATGTGTTCTTAGCATTACTTGTATACGTTGATGATATTGTTGTTACCGGTAATAATGAAAGTGAAATCAATATTGTTAAAAAAGTTTTGAATGAAAGTTTTAAAATCAAAGATCTGGGTAAGCTGAAGTATTTTTTGGGTCTAGAGGTTTTATATAACGATGATGGTATATGTTTAAATCAACGTAAATATTGTTTGGAATTGTTAAACGAGTTCGGGTACTTAGGCTGTAAACCTGTGAGTGTACCAATTGAACAAAACTACATTCTTTCTGTTAAGAATAATAAGTCAGATAAGCCAATTGAAAACATAACAGGTTTCCAAAAACTTATTGGAAAATTAATTTATCTTTCATTAACCAGACCTGATATTTGTTATACAGTTCATTTTCTGAGTCAATATATGCATAAGCCGACTGAATCTGTGATGAAAATGGCTTTAAGATTGTTAAGATATCTTAAGAATGCTCCTGGAAAGGGCATTATGTTTAAAAAGAGTAGTAATTTTGATTTGGTGGCATATTCCGACGCTGATTGGGCAAAATGTTTAGAAACTTGAAAGTCGGTTCCGGGATATTGTGTATTTTTAGGAGAGAATTTGATCTCCTGGAAAAGTAAAAAACAAAACACCGTGTCTCGGTCTTCTGCCGAGGCAGAGTACCGAGCCATGTGTTCTACAACTTGTGAACTTGTTTGGTTATCAAACTTGTTGAATGAATTAGGTGTTAAAGTTAATTTGCCAATCAAACTTTATAGTGATAGTAAGTCAGCTATATCAATAGCTGCCAATCCGGTATTTCATGACCGGACAAAACATTTTGAAATCGATTTACATTTCTTACGAGAGAAGGTGAATAAAGGTTTTGTTCAAACTCTTAAGATAGATTCTGTGAAACACACTGCAGATATCTTTACTAAGGGCTTGTACAGTGGGCAACATGAAGTTTTATGTAAAGGGCTTGGTTTGAAAAACATGTTTGAACACTTGAATTAAGGGGGGATGTTAAAAATATAAGTGTCACAAATGTTGTAATTCAAGTGTTACGTTTTCTAATATGTTTTGTGTTAGAATTGTTGTGCAGGTGGGCTGGAAATAATATTTGAATATTAGAGCCCATATATAATGAAATCTTTCAGCTGGCCCAAGTCTGGCCCAATGCGTTTAGTCTGGCCCATGATGATTTGTACGTACAGCTGTATCCAGAAGCTTCTCAACTCGCCTATAAATATCCTTCATATCTCACAGATTAGGGTTTCACGTCTGAGAGTCTTTATATTTCTTATTATTGTCTTCTTTGTCTAGTGTAGGGTTTTCATCTGTTTTGTATTGTTCGTCCTTATTTCTCGTCTGTATTTGTCATATCATCAGCTGATTTGTTGAGACTTTGTATCTCTTCAAGATCTCAAACGATTTGTTTGAGATCTAGGGTTTCTGGTTAGGGTGGGTTAATAATATTTTTCTCCACCGTTTTGTCGCTAGTTCTTGTGTTGTTTATCTTTGTTGTGGTTGATTGAGTTTAGATCTATTAGTATTAATCTTTTCTACGAAAACACACATTAAAAAGAATTGGAATGCTTGAATTTGACACAAAAAGTATGAAACATCTAAAACCAGGTGTGATTGATTCGCACATGGGGCATAGTTTTTTCACCGCCTTAGCCCTTTGAGGCGCGCGGTCTTAGACTCGTTTTCTAGCCTCGAGGCGCACGCCTCAACCGTTTTTTTAACCACGGTAATAAGTATAATCAAATGTGTAACCCATAGTCTTGAATGATTTAGATGATAAAAAGAATTATAATATTTTCATAAATACCTCCGTCCCTTATAGTTGGTGAGGATTTGTCGAATTTGAAGATCATCACCAATAACTTGCAAATGTGTGACAGTTTATAAGAACTTGGAAAATGGATTGGTCTGGCGTGTTATGTAACTATCTGAAATGGTTTTGGTTGACCAACAAACACTTTCATTGTTGGCCCAGAATCTGAATTTCAGCGGATATAAACAAAATATAATACAAATATGATAGACACAAACAAGAATGATTGGTATTATAAACCGAATGATTAATGTTTAGATACAAACGAACTGTTAAGACACAAGAATTCTGGAAGTTTTGTTTCTACAAAGGATTGCAATTATGAACAATCTTGATAATCGAACAAGTGTGGCATATCAGTCATATATATATGTTTCGAAAGTTTATGTCTCTTCATGAACCGTTGTGATTGTTCCTGAACCGTTGTGTCCCTCTTGTGAAACTGTTTTATTTAAGTTCAACCGTTATGCTTTCTTTTGGCGGCAAAATAACCATAATAACCATAAGGGTAAAATGGTCCTTTCAACCGGTCTTTAGTCTTCGAAATAATCCGAGTTAATCTGCTTTGCTTCTGTCATTGTTCCTGTTACAGGCTTGTGAACAGCCTTGTTGTGCAGACTCGAATCAGAAATGTTCAGCCTTGAACTTCAGTCTTGATCTTCATTCTTGTCGAGTCATTTTGACCCATATGTTAACTTACTACTTCTAGACTAATGTATCTTAACATACTAATAAGTATATAGACAAATACTGAATACACATGTTCAAACTTATAAACTACAAACATAAATAACAAATATAGATTAGTTATATTTACAAATCAACACTCGCCCCTAAATATAACTAGGGCTCATGGGACTTGTTGGGAGAGTTTCCATTGCTTCTTTGAGGGCTATTTCGGCTTGTGTGAAGTCGAAATTTTTTCTTTTCATGAACCTTTTTGCTGCCCTCCAATCACCACCCATGTACAAAGCATAGTCTTCTTCATTTGGCTTCATTTCTTTGCTTGATGATTGATCATTCATGGACATGTTTGGTGATGTATTCACCCTTCTAACTTGACTACTTTCATGCCTCTCTTTTATCATTTCCTCGGCTGTTTTGCGGGCATTTTTATGGACAATGTATTGCCAATCTAAGACATCAAGATATTGTGCATACAAGATTCTCATCATGTCCTTGTCCTCATAGTCAAATCCCAATTCCTTTGCTATCACAACCCATATATTATATGTAGATACTCTTTTGTGTCCACCTTCTCTTTGTACCATTATGTACAAATCATACAACTCAACATACTTCCCATTTTCAAACCTTGGAGGAATTGGTCTATTTGTTATACCTAGGAATTCCTTTAGAAACCATGAAACCATTTGTATAAATGGTCCTTTAAGTATGTTTCTATGTGCCCAAGGAAATTCCATATCATATATGATATCCAAGAACTCAATGCATTTTTCAAGTGAATCAATATATATATTATTTACAACATCATCTATGTTATTTATGATGCCATCGGCTTCGGCCGAAACCATATCAAAATAATTGTTCATATAATTTTCTTTTGATCTTATGTGATCACTATCATCTTCCAATTCTTTTGATATTTCTTCTCTTGATTCACTTGTATGTTCAATAAATCGAAATTGCATGCTTTTGTCCTTGAACATATTTTCAACAATACAAAAGTTTTCCACAATTTTTACTACAAAACCTTGTAGTTTAAGTTGTGGAAGACTTAGTATATTGTCCTCCAAATCGGTTGAATAAAACACATTTGGTATCACCAAATTTTGATCTTCAACCACTATACTAACAATACCAACCCCTCTAACAAACACAAATTCTTTCTTGATTCTACTTTCCACTCCAAACGATTTTTTCAATTTAAGAAAGAAATCTATGTTACCCGAAATGTGATTTTGTATGTTTGGACTTACGTACCAAATATCCTTCCATAGGCCGTTGTTCGACCCTTTGAGAATGTAATCTTCTCCACAACCGAAAGACTTTTCTGGATAATATGATATCCCCGTGTTTATGGCATCCCGTATCAATTGTGCGCTCTCTTCCCTTTCTTTTATGCCACAAGACCCTATAAGATGACCCGGTTATTTGCAATAAAAGCACTTTCTCGTCTCAATCCCCCTTCTTCTTAATTCGGCTTGTCTTTCTCTTCTTCGTCTATATCGTGCCATGTATCTTGGCCTTGATCCCGCGTATGAGATTCTTGATGAGTCAGACATAGTGTGTTATGTTCGGACTGTTTTAGTGACAAAGAATTTTCTGACGTGAAACAAGACAGAAACAAACAGAATTTTATTTCCAGAATTCAAAAAAAGACTTTGATATGACTCGAGTATTATATGATTTGATGATTGACTTATACTTGTGAATTAGACAAAACAGAAACAAATGATTGACCCTTTTGACAGATTATGCAGATATTAACACAGAAACGAATGGACAGACTCGAACAGATACAGTTATTTAAACGAACAGAATTTTGAAACAGAAAAAATGATTACTAGACTCGAACAATAGAATTTGACAGAAGTTTATGAACAATATAATAGACACTTTGGACAGAAAAGAATGAAACCAAAAAAACAGACACGAGTAAGATTAAACAAGAAAGAACAGACTTTGAAACTTGAATGTTTAATCACACAATCAACCCGCTCTGATACCAGATTTGTTGGCCCAGAAACTGAATTTCAGCGGATATAAACAAAATATAATACAAATATGATAGACACAAACAAGAATGATTGGTATTATAAACCGAATGATTAATGTTTAGATACAAACGAACTGTTAAGACACAAGAATTCTGGAAGTTTTGTTTCTACAAAGGATTGCAATTATGAACAATCTTGATAATCGAACAAGTGTGGCATATCAGTCATATATATATGTTTCGAAAGTTTATGTCTCTTCATGAACCGTTGTGATTGTTCCTGAACCGTTGTGTCCCTCTTGTGAAACTGTTTTATTTAAGTTCAACCGTTATGCTTTCTTTTGGCGGCAAAATAACCATAATAACCATAAGGGTAAAATGGTCCTTTCAACCGGTCTTTAGTCTTCGAAATAATCCGAGTTAATCTGCTTTGCTTCTGTCTTTGTTCCTGTTACAGGCTTGTGAACAGCCTTGTTGTGCAGACTCGAATCAGAAATGTTCAGCCTTGAACTTCAGTCTTGATCTTCATTCTTGTCGAGTCATTTTGACCCATATGTTAACTTACTACTTCTAGACTAATGTATCTTAACATACTAATAAGTATATAGACAAATACTGAATACACATGTTCAAACTTATAAACTACAAACATAAATAACAAATATAGATTAGTTATATTTACAAATCAACATTCATGGGATATGAAAAACGTCTCACCTCAATGGGGACATCATCCACCACGTCCTTCCAAGATTAGCATCCTTTTTAGTGATGTTACAGCGGTTTGGAGACATGCTTGATGACTTCTCATGGTCCAACTTTTGTAGCTTCATGCTTCATAACACCTTAAAATAATCACTAAACAATAAACTTTGTAAATCTCATATCCTTGACTTCAATCCATTTTTATTATTAAACATGGACTAAGGTCAACTAAACTGCTACAAGAAAGGTCAGAGTCAGCCTGATTTGAGTTTAGAAAAGTCAAGAATGTCATTAATAAGTTGGACAAAATAATCAAAAGATAACATGACACTCAAAAAGGTTTCCTTATAAGCCTGGACGTAGTATTTTATATAGCTTTAGATGATTCCTTGGGATCTTGTTCATGTGAAAATTCAAAAGGTTCCTCATCCTCTTCAGCATGCTATACAAAAAGGAAAACTTCAATAAAAATAAATAGTATTATAGTATAGAAAAAATATTAGTAAAGAATAACATGAATTTTAATAAGTACCTCCCATTCCATATTTTCAATCGATGCATCCCTTTCAATATCATTATGGGATGATTGCAGCCTCAATATCAGCAAGGGCCTTGTTTAGATCCTATTTGAAGAAGCATCGCAAACATATTAAGGTAATCGGGCCGTGTTCAAGTCAACCAACGGGTTAACCCGTTTAACCCATTTGATTTTTAAAGTCTTTTTAAATGCGATTTATGTAATGACTTTAACCATGAGGATACTTTTTTATGCCAAAATTTTAGAATGTTAAAGCATCAAAAACAAAAAAACAAACATCCCGAACATGAACATGAATAAACCAAAGAAAGTTAAGAAAAACTACGAACCTCATTATATTGAATCACATTTACAGAAGATAAATGTAACTATAACAGCGGGATTTAATAGTAGCGTGAAGGATGTGAATTGGTAAAATAAATGTGTTAAATTAAAGTCTTTAATTGAATTAGCTCGGAAATTACAAATTATGTGAACAATGGTATCACCATTTGGTCTTCTGAAAACAAAAAGCTATTAAGAGCATTCATTGATCATAGATGTGGGTTATATCTCGGTTTTCTCTTATGATATAAGTGGGAATAAACAAGTTAATCAAGAGCATTGTATTTGTATGCCATCTTAAAATTGACATGAAGTGACTATTTTAGTCATCTCTCCACCATTATAATGTAGTAGAGATAGATGTGGGTTATATCTTGGTTTTCTCTTATGATATAAGTGGCAATAAAGAAATTAATCAAGAGCATGGTATTATGGGTTTTAGTGGGTGTTACTAATGGGGGTTACATGTTGAGATGGATATAAAGTATTTATTAAACACATATATACAATAGGCATCCTAGGTTGTATACAAGGGTATAAAAGGAAGAAAATGGCAAAAAGATAGTTGTTTACCTTGTGACCTTTTGTATGTCATCTTAAAATTGACATGAAGTGACTATTTAATCATCTCTCCTCCTTTATAATGTAGTAGACATACACACACAGAGAGAAACATAACTAGGGTGTTAAATAAGATTGTCAGAAATATATATTTACAATAATAGCCTAACTTCTATGAAAAAACGATTCAGAGAGTTGTAGGTGTCAAAAATGTACTTGTAACATACCACCTATCTAACCAGTTAGAGATAAAACATTATCTGAGTCAGCCTATGTAACGAAATATTTGCTCATAACATCCACCTCTAAATATAAACATACTGAAAAGCATCATTCAATTTTTCTTTTTTCAAAAACCAAACTGGATGAAGTGATACAAAGAACTAGAAAAACAGATAAACACTAAGTGTTTAAGTAGTGGAAATATGGCCACCTTGCCCTGTGGAGACGACAAGAAATTTTGAAAATGACACAAAAAGTCTAAACATAAAAAACACATGTCAAAACACCGTAAAGAAACAAATAGTCTTACCTCCTATGTAGGACGATAATATTATATTCCCATAGAGATGATCCTTCACTAGTGGCTTTAAGGATTAGGTTGACCTGCAAACATAATAAAGATTCGGGTAGGGAGACGACTACACATGGTAGTTGTTTATAACAAATACTGGGGTAAATGGGGATACTATCAGAGATAGCTCTTTAGGTAGTGTCTTCTCTATTGGGGATGTGATCCCTTATATAGAGGTGGACGTATGCCACCATTACCCAAAACCCTAATCATAATGGGTCGAGGTCCGATTAAGGTTGTCTCCACTACCCTTAGCTATAGTCATGAATGGCCACATATAAGGAAAAGGATGGAACGACTACCGCTTTTACCGCCACGCGCGCTAGTTATCCTCTATGATTGATGGTTGATTGTTGACCATGCGTGATGTGCACGTGGTCTTGTTTGCGCGAAGCTTCCTTCCGCGTAGTCCTTAAATCGGGCTTGGGTCTAACCGCTTGTTGGTTTAGTGCCCAATCCCATCAAGTCCTCCCAGTCCAGTGTGTCTGTTGTCTCTGAATTTGTGAGGAGAGAGAGGAGGGATGCTGGACTTAAAAATAGTGAAGCCAGGATGATAGCTCATCCGTTGATAGTAATGAAGATGGGGTTGTGGTGTGGAATTTGCATTGCAGGTCCATGTATGTGGAGTGTATGTGAGCGTTGGATTTTATCTAAAACAGGATATTATGATCATACAAGTCACAAATCTAGGTGCGGAAACCCTAGATCTGAACAAATTGATAAGATGCTAATCACGACACAATCAAGATCATTTTCAATATCATTTTCATAGATTAACTTTCAATCAATAAGCATTTACAACGTTTATGTTAATCTAGAATCACAAAGACACTTTCACAAAAACACTCCTGAACCTTAACTGAACCTGGACACAAATGATAACTCTCTTACATAATCAAAAACTCAAAACCTATATATAGCATCTGCACATTCGCCCCTTTCTACAGGTCGAATGTGAGATTTTCCACATTCGCCCACTAAGAGTGGTCGAATGTGTTCTTCAGTCCATGCCAAATCTACCTTCGTCCATTCCAGTTCTTCCTTCGCCCAGATATCTTCACCTTCGCCCTTCATAATCTACATTCGCCCAATCAAAACTACATTCGGCTATCTACTAACATGTGTTAATCAAGTATATCCAATCCTTAGTCGCAAAATGCATCAACAAACTCCCCCTCGACTATTGATTGGATAGTCTTCTCTGATAGTCCATCGTCTTGTTCATCAGCTTTATTCTGAGCTGCTTCTTTTGTTCATCAGTCATTGGCGGCTCGAATGTTTTCTTCACAGGCTTTGAAACATTGGCGATTTTCACAGTCTTGCCAAGTTTACCCTCCAAGTTGCTTCCTACATTAATGTCGTATGCAAAACAAACTCCCACAACTTGAGTGTACTTCCTCGCCTGAGCAAAATCATTTGGTTCATAATAGATCGGATTAAAGAACAACATGATGATGTCTTCGAATGTGCAGTTTATCAGCCACATAGGATCAAATACATGTACATGCTTGTATTTGTCCTTTCCATCCCTTAACACAATCACTGCTTCTGCCTTTCTCCAATCGTAATACCAGAATATGAAATCAGCACTGAAATGCTGTGGCATTGGCATCAATGGTATCTTCCTCATCACATTTGGTGCTTTATATATCAAAGTCACACGCTTCATGTTGGTTTGAGGATCAATATCCCTATGCTGTTTTCTTCTGGGATATTGAGGCTTAAACCTGTTCCATCTAGTGCGACTCTCCCAAACTAATTTGTCTGTGCACCAACCGACATGCGATCCATTTACCTCGGCACCTGACATTGGGAATCTACATAAGTCTCTCACCGCCCAGTACGGTAGAGTAAGCAAATCACAGAATCTGTTGAAATACAGAATTCCGGTTTCCCATTTCGCTGCAATACACTTCAGTCTGCCAAGATAAGTCCACCCGAGAGCTCTGCCTTTGAACTTGGCATTATGAAATCGATAGAAGTTACCTTGAGCTTCAGGTTTGGGTCGGTTCTCATCCATCTCCTTCAACTTCTTCAGATAATTCTTCAACTCATCAGACTGGTTAGAAGAATCTTTCTTATCATCACCAAACACCTTCTCAACAAACTCTTCGCTTCTTTTCTTCGCTTTCTGTTTCGCTGACTTGTTTGGTATCTCTGTGAAGTCAGGAAATACTTCATTCTCATCTTCTTTTCTGAAATATTGGGGAAACTCCTCATGAGTAATATCTTCAATTTCAACTTCATTGTTTTCTGGAGTCTGTACATCATCTGAATGACTTCCCATATCCTTTTCAGGAATATCAGGAATCGATTCATCCATCATGAACTCCTCAAACGTCTTACCTACCCTCTGTGCGAGACCATCTAATATTTCTTTCGCCACAGATGCAGGTAGTTCCCCTTCTTCAAGATCTGGATCTTCATATTCCAGCTCGTATCTCAAATCATCAGTCTGGAATATTTCAGCGAAGCATCCAGTGAACTCAATGGTCCACTCTCTCTTCTCCAACATGTTCTTGTATATCAGTTTAGCATCATCAGAAAGAGATCTCACCTTTTCGTTCCAAAAGATACTTTCATCCGAATCTACATTTCCTCCTTTCTTCTTGGAACTCGATTCTCCAGTATCTTTCTTCTTCTGTGATGTTCTCTTCTCATAACTATACTTAGAAGTATCATCTCCTCCTTCATGATCACTTCCACTGCTAAACTCATCACCTTTCTTCTTCCCTGTACCCTCAGCACCATCATCATCATCATCATTGTCATCATCATCATCATTGTTGTCATCATCATCATTGTTGTCATCATCACTTTTATCCGAACCATCATCATCCTCTTCATCATCATCCTCTTTCTCAGATTCAGAATACTCATAATCAACCTTCTGTTCATCTTCTTCTTCATCTTCTTCACCCTCTTTCAGTTGGGGTGCTCTGCTATACAATTCTTCAATCAAACCACACAAGCGTTTGTTTTCCTTCTTTAACTCTTTGTTATCCGCCTTGATCAGTTTGATCTTGTTCTTGTTTCTATCACATCTCCTTTCAAGCTTCTCATTCTTAGCTTCTAACATCTGAATCTTTTCATTAATGTCATCCTGATTCGATTTCGAAGCAACTACTATTTGGAGCATCTTCTCCTCATTCTGCTTGAATTTAGTGATTTCAGCTTGTTGAGCAATCAGCATTTTCATCATGTCCTCCATCTTCTTATTAACTTGTTTCATAACATCATCATCAACAGTCATTTTCTTTGACTTTGATCTGGAGGGCTCAACTTCAACAACTTTCTCCTTTTGAGGCTTCCTGAACATATCGAGCACTTTATCCATATCGATATTAAACTGATCGATTGGTAAAGTCTCTGCCTCCTTTCCTTTCTTCTGCTTCTTAGCAACTGGTGAAGATAACTTGGAAGGTGTTCCAGCATCAGGTAATCTTTTTCCCTTCAGCAACTGAGCCAATTCTTTTTCTCTCAGTTCTTTCACACTAGACTTCTTTGCCATAGTCTTTTGTTTCTTTGACTTCTTAGGCAAATTCACAACTACAGTGTCTCCAACACTCAGCTCAGCTAAATCAACTCCCAAACCTTCATCTTCAACTGATTTCCTTCTCCTCTCAGACTCTTCAATCGACTGATTCAATAATTCAGACTCACCAACCATAGTGGCCTTACGTTTGGTGGTCCTTACGTTCTCGTCATCAGAATCCCACTGTTCATCAACCTCAGTTTCTTCCGAATCCACAGACTCTTCATCCACCAAACTCGATCCTTTCTTCGCAGTCGATTTCTTTCTAGCAACCTGTTGCTTTGTGCTCCCCTGATCAATAGCCTTTCCTTTGCCCTTCCCTTTGGCTCCAGGATTGACTACTTGACGCTTCCGCTTAGTGCTTGAATCAGCATACACTAAGGGATCGTCATTGTCTGAGTCACTATCATCATGTCTAGCTTTGTTCTTGCCTGGATCAGTGTAATCCGGACGAGCCAAAGCCCCAAACAATCTCCTGTTGGGTGGTTTCTCATTATCAGCTACACCCTTATAACCTTTCATCCTCATCAAGGTTCTAATATTCATGTGATCTTGCCCTAGAATCATTGTCGGATCCTTCTTCAGCATTGGATACTTGTAATCAAAGATCATCATTAGAAACCTTGGATACAACATAAACTTCTTAAACTTTATACCCCTCAGCATCTCCAACATGTGGTCAAGTATCATCCCCGAAACATTAAATGGTTTGTTGAGTGTCAACGCAACCATTAATGAACTCAAACTCTTCCTCATCACGTCATAGCCACCACTAACACAACCAAAGACATGGATCAGAACATGTGCAAAGTACTTGTACTGCACTCCCAGCTTCCCTTTATACATCGATCCGTCAGTGATAGGACCTTTGTATTTCATCCTTAAGAAGCACGCCTTCTGTTCTGTCCACGACAATTCCCTGGGATCTTCTCTATCTTCGAACTTAATCTGTAAAGCTTCCCGAATGTCGGCTTCAGTCAAGAACATATCTATCTCCTGAATCTTGCTCTTGATGATAGTTTGATTATCCCAGTAATCATACTTAGCGTTCTGGTAGAAATCTTCTATTATGTCTTTGTAAATGATGGTTGGTGTGGCTAGAGCATGTACAATCCTGCTCCTCTTCAGAAACTCAATAATGCCAGTAAACTCCGTGTTCTTCTCCACGTCTCCTAAATATGCGCAACAGTTGTGCGATCTTTCGAAAGGCCAACTGCTTGGAGTAGATGTTTCAGCTGCAGGGACTGGATCTTGAACAGTTATCTCAGCTGGAGTCTCAACATTCACTGCTGGAGCTTCAATATTCTCTGGTTGTTCAGCCATCTGCACATAAAAATCAATAAAACGCGTCAAAACACAAAAACGACAAAAATATAAAATTTTGGTCAAAACTGATCTGCACATTCGCCCCTTTTGGATTGGCCGAATGTGAGATTTTGTGGTCGAGGTTGAACATATATGGACGAACATGAAAAAGATTTCTGTTTTTAAATCACATTCGTCCGTTTTAAGTACATTCGCCCAACAATTGTCACTTTCGCCCGTTTTTACAACAGCCGAATGTGAAAAATTACCCCCAAATTTTAAAATTTTGCCATTGAAGTATTTAACGTGTAATTTTGATTCTAATGTGTACTAACAATGCCGACAAACGCTCGTTTATAATCAATTTTATCAAAACATCATTTTACATCGGTTTTCAAATGGAATTAGGGTTCTTTGTGTCCAATCTATCAAAATTATCATCTAAACACGTTTATATCCTAATTCCTTCCATCATCTCCCCCTAAAACCTATGTGAAATGATCGGCAATCAAAATCAGACATCAAACATCATCAAAAATCACAGAACAGAAACCCTAGGTCCGGTTCTTTAAACAATCAATTTGGATCTGTTATTGCGTCCATTACCTGCAATATTATGCTTAAAATGATCAGCAATCACAAGGGAATGAAATGCACAATCACAGAAAAACACAGCAACAAGGTCTTGTTATGAGAGAATTTTTGAAAAATTTCAGAATGAAAGACTCGAAAGTGACTGACATATATATAGGTTGCCACCTTCGACCGGTTCTGATGGACGAATGTGGGTAAGTATCACATTCGCCCCAACTTAATGGCACGAGAGTGATAAAGGTCCACCTTCGCCCCTAATTAAAGACCCGAAGGTGAATCTGAATACCCGAAAGTGAAAATTTCACCCGGAAGTGAAAAGTACCACATTCGCCCGTTTTCACAATGGTCGAAGGTAAGGATTTTTCCACATTCGACCCATTTAAGGGGCGAATGTGAAATGGAAAAATCTGAAAATTTCGCCAAATCACGAATTCGAATCCCGTTCAACATTTTTCAATCCGTTAAGCTTCCAAAACTCAAATTTTCACATTTTGAATGTCACAAAGTCCAGATGGTGTTATCAAATCTTCAGAAATTGACCATCAAGCATCCCCGGATATCAAAAATAAAGCAGAAATGCAAATCTTTTGGATTTTCTGAAATTTATATCAAAACACACCTAAAATCTTTTTGGATTTTGTAACTTTTTGACAATAAAAGAAAAATGTAACAAAGTAAAATGCATCAAAGTAAATGAAAACAGTAAACATTTTGTGATTTCCGGTAAGAGGATCATATCAGTTTTCTGAGAAATCTGAACACAGCGTTGATCTGGTTCAATATTATCATTAGAAACAATATATGACACGGCAATTGCTGATATTGTTGTCCACATAAGCTCACATGCAGACAAATACGCAATGCTTTAAAATGATACGAATTAGATGTATTAGACTAACACATTGTGGTTCCCACACACACGACATACTCCCGTATCAAGAAGTAATCTGCACAAAGACTCATTGTAAAGCGTGATTATGCTTTCGTCGTCTGTAATTGTACAAGATATAATGCATAGAGGTATACAGGTCAGCAAATTAATGCAGCAAAGTAACATATGCACCATACCAGGTTGAGGACTGATATTAATCATGATTTGCATCAATGATCAATACGATATTATAGATAATCTTTGATCATCATATAACATGGAAAGTTCCTCAATTCGGTAACTTTAGGTTTTGGCATAAAGCTCTTTTATAAAGATACCCTGTCTGATCTAGGTCCGTAATGACTTACAGCAGAAGATCAGATAGGCTATCCCCAGACAACTAATAACATAACGACCCTAAACCTCCGAGTTTTGTACAAACACCCTATCAAACGAAATTACGGTACTAAGACCATATGCCCATGAGGTGTTCATCCACAAACGCGTAGTTTGTTATGTTTGTATCACTAATGCACGCAATATAAAGTCTACGAAGCCTATCAGCATATCACACGTAAGCAACATACGTCTCATTAAAACTATACAATTCTTTAGCCTGTGTCAGATCCCCACTGATGTACTATCATTTCCTCTTTTTATCCAGGAAATCATTTTGGGTTTTGTAATTTTTAGGTATTTTGAAAATTTTTCAATGTTTTTGGTTTTTCTGATAAAATGACTCCCCCTAAAATAAAGAACATATTTTTGGGTTTTTAATTTTTCTGAAAAACAAAACAAAACAAAATTTGAAAGAAACAATCCACTTGAAAGCATCAACTTCTTTGAGGATTAAACAACCCCCTCGAAAGCATCAACTTCTTTAAGGATTATGATAGTAAAGAGAAATTCCCAATTAGCAAAGAGAAATTCCCAATTAGCAAAAATTTAAAACTAAAACTAAAAACGAAAAATGATATACCGAGGAGCCGATTAGTCCTGTTTTTCCTTTATATTGTTTACTTTCAAAAGATATTCAAAGCGGGATCTGTCAAAAGCTTTTGTAAACAAATCTGCACGTTGGTAATCAGTATGGATTTTGACCATGTCAATCAACTCCTTAGCATAACAATCACGGATAAAATGATATTTAATCCGGATATGTTTAGCTTTAGAATGATATTCAGTATTTTTAGTTAAAGCAATTGCGGCTTCGTTGTCACAGTGTATAGGGGTTTTAAGAAACTGCAAACCGTAATCGACCATCTGTTGTTGGATCCAGAGCACTTGCGAACAGCAACTCGAGGCTGAAATGTACTCGGCTTCACATGTAGACAGTGCGACGGAAGTCTGTTTCTTGCATTGCCAGGTAATTAACCTGCTCCCTAAAAACTGGCAACCGGCTGATGTTGATTTGCTGTCTTTGTCACAGCCGCCCCAATCTGCATCACTAAAAGCAATAAAATCAAAATCATCATCATTAGGGTACCAAAGTCCTTTTGATGGACAACCCTTCAGATATCGAAGGATACGCTTGACCGCCGTCAGATGACTTTGTTTCGGCTTCGATTGGTAACGCGCACAGAGACACGTTGCATACATAATATCTGGTCGAGACGCTGTCAAATACATCAGAGATCCGATGATTGCTCTGTATGTAAATGGATCTGTCAGCTCCCCCTTAGCGTCGACTCCAATCCCGTGATTGGGTTGTATCGGGGTATCCATCGGCTTAGAGTCCTCCATCTGGAATCGGCTCAAGATGTCGGCAACATATTTCGTCTGGTGAATGAAGATCCCGTCGGGTCTTTGATCCACCTGTAAGCCGAGGAAAAACTGCATTTCTCCCATAGCGCTCATTTCGAACTTCTCCTGCATAACAGTTTCAAATTCCCTGCACAAGAGTTCGTTAGTTGAACCAAATATAATATCATCAACGTAAATCTGTACTAGAAGCAAGTCATTTCAAGTCTTCTTCGTAAATCTGTTCTTTAATCCGATCTATTATGAACCAAATGATTTTGCTCAGGCGAGGAAGTACACTCAAGTTGTGGGAGTTTGTTTTGCATACGACATTAATGCAGGAAGCAACTTGGAGGGTAAACTTGGCAAGACTGTGAAAATCGCCAATGTTTCAAAGCCTGTGAAGAAAACATTCGAGCCGCCAATGACTGATGAACAAAAGAAGCAGCTCAGAATAAAGCTGATGAACAAGACGATGGACTATCAGAGAAGACTATCCAATCAATAGTCGAGGGGGAGTTTGTTGATGCATTTTGCGACTAAGGATTGGATATACTTGATTAACACATGTTAGTAGATAGCCGAATGTAGTTTTGATTGGGCGAATGTAGATTATGAAGGGCGAAGGTGAAGATATCTGGGCGAAGGAAGAACTGGAATGGACGAAGGTAGATTTGGCATGGACTGAAGAACACATTCGACCACTCTTAGTGGGCGAATGTGGAAAATCTCACATTCGACCTGTAGAAAGGGGCGAATGTGCAGATGCTATATATAGGTTTTGAGTTTTTGATTATGTAAGAGAGTTATCATTTGTGTCCAGGTTCAGTTAAGGTTCAGGAGTGTTTTTGTGAAAGTGTCTTTGTGATTCTAGATTAACATAAACGTTGTAAATGCTTATTGATTGAAAGTTAATCTATGAAAATGATATTGAAAATGATCTTGATTGTGTCGTGATTAGCATCTTATCAATTTGTTCAGATCTAGGGTTTCCGCACCTAGATTTGTGACTTGTATGATCATAATATCCTGTTTTAGATAAAATCCAACGCTCACAAAGTTGGATTTTATCTAAAACAGGATATTATGATCATACAAGTCACAAATCTAGGTGCGGAAACCCTAGATCTGAACAAATTGATAAGATGCTAATCACGACACAATCAAGATCATTTTCACTATCATTTTCATAGATTAACTTTCAATCAATAAGCATTTACAACGTTTATGTTAATCTAGAATCACAAAGACACTTTCACAAAAACACTCCTGAACCTTAACTGAACCTGGACACAAATGATAACTCTCTTACATAATCAAAAACTCAAAACCTATATATAGCATCTGCACATTCGCCCCTTTCTACAGGTCGAATGTGAGATTTTCCACATTCGCCCACTAAGAGTGGTCGAATGTGTTCTTCAGTCCATGCCAAATCTACCTTCGTCCATTCCAGTTCTTCCTTCGCCCAGATATCTTCACCTTCGCCCTTCATAATCTACATTCGCCCAATCAAAACTACATTCGGCTATCTACTAACATGTGTTAATCAAGTATATCCAATCCTTAGTCGCAAAATGCATCAACAGTGTAGAAGGTGGTTATTATGCGGAGAACGGGATTGATAAATTTACGTCAATTCTCCGCACCCAGTGTAAAACGTCAGCCGTACGTGGTGGACAGTTGTCACTCCCCCACGAAGATGAAAAGGTGAAGGTGTGCTGGCAGTTGCGATGGGACGTGTGCAGTGACAGTTAACGTCCCTTCAGACGCATTCGGTGATGTGTGTCAGGCGAGTGGGCACATGGTAGCGCGCATGCCATCTCCACATCTGCTGCCAGACACGTGTCTCACGCCTATTGGGCTCACGTTTGAAAAGTCGCCTCACTCACGTGCTATGACGTCATCCATATTAATTGCACACCTTATATAATCGTTTCAAATTCTTGATTTTCCCACTACTTCCACATATCACCCTTTCATACTCCGGACGATTCCACTTTCCTTCTTTCAATTTGTTCCAAATTTCTTCAGAAAAAATTGTTGCCATGTCTCAAGATTCTCAAATTATTTCTGATCAACCGAAAGGTATAGAGTCCACCAAGGATGATACATCCTCGAAGAGTATTGATACCACCCCCATTAAATGGGAAGCCGGGTCCTTTTCGAATTTTCTTGACCAATATGGTATCCTTAAGGAATCTGATCCAAAATTGCTTGTTGAGGGGAAAACTGCCTTGCAGGACACGGAAGGGAAAACAGCCTTGTATGAGGCTTTTTTCACGAAGTGCTGCTTCAGGCTCCCCACCACGCATTTCTTAGTGAACACGTTGCTGACTTATGATGTTCATCCCACCCAGATGACCTCATTTGGGTTGCCGCGTATATTCCATTTTGAGGCAACTTGCCGGTCCCTAGATATGGAAACCAAGTTTGAGAGGTTGAATGTATTCCATGTGTTGGAGGAAGCCCGTGGTGGGAGTGGGTGGTACAGCTTGGCTGCACGCAGGAAAGTTACCCAGCTTGTTTTAGAGAATCCCAAAAATATGTATGACTGGAAAGAGAAGTTTTTCTATGTGAACCGCGGAGTCATCCCCGCGCCACTACAGTGGATGACTGTTGGCTTGAAAGAGAAAATTGCAAAGTTTTCTCCGATGGAAAATTATAAGCAACAAGAGTGGTATAAATCACTTTGCGCACATGCCACTCCGCTCGTGATGCATAAGTGCCCGGAGGGGGTGTTGGTAATGCTGGGGTTGAGCCAGCTGGGCACCACTGAAGGATATGACCCATGTGTACCTGAGGAAGGTATGTTCTTCCAATTTTGTTTTTGTTCTTCGGCGTTGTTAGATGTGGATTAATTCCAACCATTTTATGTTTTATGGCAGGTATGCTGCTGTTTGAGCAGAGAGGCGGTGCGCAGGTTGTGTATAGCACTGTCCCAGGGGGTCTTAGACATTGGTTGAGAGATTGAGTGTGAACTTCATGGCTCCTCAGCTTGTGGATCCTCCTAAGCACTACCGTATGACAGGTAAAAAATATTATTGAGCCACCTTGGAGTATGTGATTATTATGATGAACACCTTCTGCGCCCGAAGGGTGCACAGTTGTGTACGTTATGCGTGCTGACATGACGCGCCCTTCTTGGCAGGAGCAGGTATTCAATCCTGCTAGAAGGTGGTCATTGACTTAGAGACGCACTCTCAGGGTCGTAAAAAGCAAGCTTGTACAAGTGATTATTGTGATTCCTTGTTTAGTTTCTTGAACTGTCCTGTGATGTGCAAGGATTTTGTTTTGCGGGGTCGCGCCCCAAGAAACATAGAAAACGGTCCAAGAAAACCAAGGTTGTGGGGCCTTCATCTTCGCCAATAATCGAGGAGGACGAGGCGACTGAGTCGGATGATGAACTTAAGCACAAGCGTCATAGGGACAAGTCTCCGGGGCCGACCTCTAAAGCCATATCTAGTGAGCTGCTTCAGTAGTGGGTGGAACCACTTGGGCGGACACAGGTGTAGATCCTCAGAGAAACAAGTGGATCTGTCTCCGCTGCTTCTTCTGAGACTATGCCTGCCATTCCTCTCAATGTGTCACCCCCGCCTGTAATGACTAAGGGATGCCGAATCAAGATGAGTATGAGGCCTCCGCCGACGTGAAATCCTATCCGGTTTAAGACTGTGAAATCACTTTTTGGTAAGTCTGCGTACCATCATAGTCTGTGTGTTTGTTTCCAGAGAAGTTGACAAACTACCTTTGTTGATTTCCATGCACAGGTGTGGCTTCTGCGACAATAACCGCGTCTACTAGGGAACCTCTGTTTGAGGTAGGTGCTCCCACCAAGGAGCCACATATTAACCCAGAAACTCATTCGGTTGAAAAGGCATTATCTGATGCAGAAGGTGCTATTCAGCGGCAAGTGTTGGCTGATGCGGAAGCTGTTAAGTTGCAACAGGAGCTGGAGAAGGCCGCCGAGAAAAAGAAGGTTGATGAGACCATTCTTGTGAAACCGGAGGGAGATAACGTGACTCTAGCACCTTCGCAAGGGCATAAAGAAGTTGTGAACATCGTTGCTGATGTTAATCCGTCCGGGGTCGACGGACGGGCTCCTGACTCGCAGGATGTGGCGCCGAACGTTCTTGAAAGTAACGTTAAAGAACCCGCCAAGACGTCCACGGAGACCCCCGTTCCGCCCCCCAGGCCAAGTGAAGTTTCCAGGGAGTCCCGAGGGTATGGATCATTTGGTAGCAGTAAGAGCAAGCTTGCTTCTCAGGAGTATGATCCAAACCGACCGTACCAGCCACGATGGGATACCATGGCCTCAACCTGATTTTCCAACCCTTTGTTTGCTGAAGAGTTTGTAGCCTACTCTGTGCCTCCTAGTGAGCACGACTATCAAGATAGTCTGGATCATCGCCAACTATTTACTGATATGAGCATGAATGCAGCCCTGCAAGTGGCTGGGCTTGAATCTTTGGTGCGTCGTGAAAACGACTATATACATGCCTGGGGAGAACTTGAGGGATTCTCAGGCCTCCCTTGTGCGCAGAGAAGAAGAGTTCCAAAATGCCCGTGCTCACATCAAATCTGACTTGCAGCATTACAAACAGAAAGCCCGTATCGCAGAAGATGAGGTTAAGAAGCTAAAGGCTAATCATGCGCAAGCTGCGCTGCACTAGAAAGAATCTTGCAAGCGGACCAATGAATATTTGGAACGCTATTGTGGGCAAGTAGAAAAGTTGAAGAATGACGTTGGTCGGTTGACCCGGGAGGATGCAGAGAAGCAGAAGACACACGATGCCAAGCAAGTTGAACTGCCTAAGACTATCATGAAATTGAATCAGCAGCATGAGGATCTCTTGAAAGCTACACCCCGCATGTCAGAGTTGGAAAAAGAGGTTAACTCCTTGAACCAAGACAAGAGTCGCTTGGCGGAGGAAAAAGTTCTTTTGGAATCTTCTTGTGCGCAACTTGAGACAGACTTACATCAAACCTCTATCACATATCAGAATGCTGCGGATGCTTCTATGGCGGCCCGTGAATGTGTGAACCGGATGATGCAATTCGGTGTTCATTAAGTTTTCGCAAACATGTCCTGTATTCATGTAGTTGTTACCTTTGCTTAAAATTATCCGTCTTTTTCGCAGATATTTATGCGTGTTTGGATTCAGCCCAAGTTCGGTGGTGGCACCTCCATGCAGGTTGGTATTAAACTGGGATTTGTTGAAGGGTTTAACCATCACGCAGCGGGGAAGAAGCTTGAGGAAGGTCCTCATTATAAGAAGCCTTATGAAGCGGAAATGCAGAAGGCGCAGGAAGAATTTGAGGCGCTATCCTTTGATGTGGCCCTGATCGCAAGTATATCTACCACGATTGTAACACCCCGAGTGTTACGGCTCTCGTTAACGGGTCGGGTTGTACCCGACCACCCTATTATTTAAATTATAATTATTCAATTTTTATTATCGTGACCAAACGCTCCTTATCTGCTGTTAAAGTCACAGCCAAACACTCTCGAATCTACGTAATACCCATTACCAAACGCCCGTTTATCAGTTATTATCCTCGATGCCAAACACCCCTGTGTTTTAGTTGACTATATAAATCCCTCTACCCTCTTATCTCTCTACAGAAAACATATAACTCACACACACACACACACACACACACACACTTGTGTGTGAATCAAAAGTAGCAGCCGCACTGGAGCTTCTCTCCGGCCGCCGCCTTTCTATCTCTGGTAAGCTCCTCCCCCTCGTTTAATCATCACCGGTAACTACCTCCTCTCATAGATCCGATAACCACCACAACCCTTGTCAAACCACTGAACCGAGCCCAAGCCAAAACCCATCTCCTTATCTGATAATCGGACCACCATCTTTCTGTTATCATAATTGGATAATACCAAGCCGATTGAACCTGTCCCTTCCTTTGTTACCGATCACTCTCCGACAAGTACCCGGTTGTTAATCGGTAAGATTCAAGGATTATTTGTTAATTGGTTTAAACATATTATAATCAATTATTAACATAATAATCATGTTTGATTGTGAGGTACCGTTAATCAAATCGGAGAGTTGAACCGATACCAAGTCGACTCAGTGACTCGATCAACTACCGGAACAGAACCCAGTCCAGTATACCCGGAGTGGAGTATTATGACTATATTAATATATATATATATATATATATATATAAATTTATATATATATATATATTAATATATATATATATAATACGGATAACGTACGGACTTGATAATAATAAGAGAATAATAATCGTATATAAATATATATGTTTATATATACACAATCGAATATATTGACGATATACTAGACTCAGGTTAATAATAATATTTTCTATTCTTTTATTACTTTAGATCTGCCAAGCTGTAATGGCCAGCTTATTAGTTAATGGCCAGCTAGATTTAGGATGTCCGGGTCGTGTCTCATATAATAGCTATCGATAATGAACCCCGAGTTTAGGACAATCTAATATATATCAAGTTGCATATGTATAAGTGTATATATGATATATATCCTAAGTATTACAATCTAACAAGTCCCACGCGTAAAACGTATCAATATATATATGACATATAATTATAATAATAAGATTAAGCAGAAGATATAACACAAACCTGTGAGTATCGTGAACTCCCCACTTTTACTGTTTTATTAATATTTTCAGGGGAATACATGTCATTTATTAGAAAACCTAGAAATGCTTTACATAATAGAATTTGTATAATAAAAGAAATATAATATAAAAGGGGACATAGAAACGACGAGGGCAGTACTGACCGGTATCCGCCATTTCTTTTCTTGTCAAAGTAGAGGGCAGGAACCATTACTCTTGTCCAAGTAGAGGACAGGAACCATTCTTGTCCAAGTAGAGGACATGAATCATTCTTATCCAAGTAGAGGACATGAAGAATTAGGATGCTTATCTAAGGGTTTGAGCTATTATTATAGTGTTTTGTTGAAAGTATGCATTTTGACCCATTTGGATGATTCTTGAAGAATTAGGATGTTATGATATGATTCATTGCTTGTTTGTTGTTAGGAATCACACTAGAAAGATATTATAACAAAGAGATGATGATTTGCAAGTTGTAGGAGGTGTAATTTGGTCATTACCATTTAAGGAAAGATTTCATAGTTAATGTATCCTAGTACTTTGCCATTTTTGGAAATAATCCCACCGAGGCCGTTAGAGCAGAGATAAATTGGGGGTTTTTGCTTGGAATGGGTTAGTTAATGGTTTAGGTTTGATGTTGGGTGTTTTTACATGTTTCGGATCTGATTTGGAGGGTTTAACGCACGAAAATACGGGACAGCACTGCAGGAGGCGATGAGGACTCTAATCGCCTCTTCTGACTGGCGATTACAGCCTAATCGCCTGATGTATCAGGCGATTAGCACCCCATTCGTTTGTTGACTTTCTCCTATTCACCAGTTGACTTTTCCTAATTGCATGTTTAGTTTCCTAATCGCGTGTACTGTTGTCGTAAGCGTATTTTGACATCCCGGAACATGATTTGACACCTAGGAACATGATAGGAACCCCGGGATACGTCCAATGACTTGGTAACACATGTTCGGACTTGTTTATGCGTTAATTGAGCGTTATGCTAGACTAGGTGAACTCTTGCGCGTATTAAGTGTTTAATTGCATATGTTGCATGATGTCTTATATTCGGCTAACACATGGAATGTTGGGTCACCAATGGGATGTCGGGTCTTGTCTGGTACGGTCTCTTTAACAATCAAAGGTGTTTTCAAACGTTTATGGTTATGGTCTGGACATTTGGGGACTAGTTAACCTACGTGTTATTAGTCCGGATACTTATACACATCTTATGATAGGTCGCCGCTATTTGGGGCTATCATAGCATACTTATTTAACTGTTTTCAAGTAACGCAATCTAAGGTGAGTGTCACAGCCCCACTTTTTCCGTTTTGCTTTCGGGGGAGAAACATGCTACTTGCTTACTTATTAAAGGTCATGTTATACTATGGTTACTTCATGTTACTATACGGCTTTTTATGGAAAGTCCCAAGGGGAAACCATGAATGTGCAGGGATGCACAACGAGGGAAATGTGGATAGATATATTGGGCCTCACAAACCCCACCCGACGGCGGGGATGCCGGGCGGGTGCATATTGTCTCTAACTCTCGGGTTATCGAGGCATCGGTAACCCAGTCAATCTGGGCTGGATTCAACATTGGTACATGTTTAGTAATGTGTTCCCAACCGTAGTAGTAAAAACACTTAACGTCTAGCTAACGTTCTTATAACCTAGTAGTAACGGGAATGATATTTTCAAACTTATAACAACTCTTTTATTAAAGAAAACCTGTGAACTCACCAGCATTATATGTTGACATTTTTGGCATGTTTTCTCAGGTCGCTAAGGTAGCAGTTAATGGACTAGTCGCACGGAGTCTTGCACAGCGTCTAGAATTTTGATGCATATTATACAATGTTTTGTAAACTATAATATGCCTTTTGGTTGTAAACAAAAAATGCTTCCGCTGCGGGTTTACAGCTCAAAGCATGGTGTTTTGGTTTTAATATATATATATATATATATATATATATATATAAGTATGCATGTTTGTTGTTTGTTTATTGTGATCGTTGACTGGGATCCTAGTGTGTCACGCGCCTCGTGTGTAGTTGGTATCAGAGCCAACGGTTATAGTAAACTAGGACTGCATGTAGAGTCTAGTCTATAACCGAGTCGCACACACTAGACGGTCACAGATGGTCGAGTCTTAACATGTGGGTAACAATATAACTTGTCGGGGTTTCGGTGTCATCATCTTCTACGCTACATCATCGGTTTACTCTTTATCATTCTATTTCTTGACCCATCCTTACCATGATTCGACGGCGAACGATATACTATTGAACCTTCTTGGCGGCGGTGTACATTGGGGTAGCTTTGGCATACTCTTAAGATCTGTCCAGGGATTCGGACATCTCCCTTCTATGCCCCAATAGACATGTTCGTTCTTATACATACTATCCTATACTTATACTTATGATAATACCATGATTGGGTGCTAGTGTTCGGTGACTTGAACTTCAAGGTTATGGTACGCCTAGAGGACCATGTAGAACAGTTTATCATGTCGGGTGCACACGAGATCATAAACTGGAATACATGGGAACCCTGGCGGACTTTGCATTTGAACGGATGGACCCGAACTTAGCCCGGTCTAGTTTCTTGAAATTCCTAATGGGTTATACCACGGGCAAGCCTAAGTCTATTGTTTCATATTGTGACAGAAGATGTCAGGAGCTCGTGGAGGTCGCAGGGGCGGTCGTGCTGGCGGCCTTGGTGGCGGCGGTGGCCGTGGAAATGTTAATATGACTCAAGCGGAGTTGGACAACTTGCTGCAGCAGCACGTGAACGTAGCCCTGGCTGCATTCCAAGCTGCTCATAATGCTATGGGTTGTAAGTCGATTTCCACCTATCCTACCTTGTTTCATGGTACTGTACCTTTTCTCGTTATTTACCTGTGTGTCTGTCCTAGGTGGTGCTGTCAATCCCCCTCCACCCCAGTGCTCTTACAAGAAGTTCATGGATTGCAAACCCCACAACTTTAGTGGAACTGAAGGGGCAGTGGGACTGCTCCGCTGGCTGGAAAAGGTTGAATCAGTTTTCTCCATGTGCAGTTGCCTAGTGGGCAACCGGGTGAAGTATGCTTCTGCGACCCTGGAGGGTCAAGCTCTAACTTGGTGGAACTCCACCACCAAGACCATGGGTATTGGGGAAGCTCATGCTATGACCTGGGCAGAGTTCGTACAACTTTTGAAAAATGAGTACTGCCCGAGGGATGAGATCCAGAAGCTCGAGCATGAAGTCTGGAATCACAAGATGGTGGGGGTCTGAGATTGAAGCTTACACAGCTAGGCACAATGACCTGGCGGTGTTGTGCCTGGATTTGCACACACACCAGAATACAGGAGGATTGAGCACTATATTTATGGGTTGGTGCCGGAGGTTGCGGGGTTGGTAGCTGCAGACAATCTCACTGTTTATGCTGAAGTTGTTCGGTCGGCTCACAGGCTGACCAATATGAAGGTAGCTGAAGGAGTCTTGCCTCCCCGAGGCGCCACTGTAAGGGCTCCCGAGAGCAACAAGCGGAAATGGGAAGGCGTGGGTAGAGGCTTGAGTTCAGCTCAGCCTCAGCAGGTAAAGAAGTCAGATGTTGGGGGATCGTTGTCTAAGCAGAAATCTAGGGGTTATACTGGGAAACTGCCGAAATGTGACCGGTGTGGATATCATCACAATGGTCGCGGTGATGAGAGGAACCGCTGCCACCGGTGCCATAAGGTTGGGCACCAGGCTAAAGATTGTAGGGTTAATCTTCAGGGTATCCAGAACCCACCTGCTAGACCTACCCTGGCTCCTCAGGTTGCTGCTCCCTAGGGAAACCAGGGTAAAGAAGGGTGCTATAACTGTGGTGAGCTTGGACACTACAAGCGTGAATGCCCCAAGTTGAAGCAGGGTGAGGCTGGTAAGAATGGATCGGGTAATGGAAACAACGGGGGCGGAGGCAGGAATGCTCGTGCCTTTGTGATTGGTTCGAGCGGGGCTCGACAGGATCCTGACACTGTTACCGGTACGTTTCTTCTTGATAATCGCTTTGCTTCGGTTTTATTCGATTCTGGTGCCGATAAGAGTTTTATATCTCTTGGATTTAGTCAATTGCTTGATAGGGTACCTACACCTTTAGAGGCTAAGTACTTGATATAATTGGCTGATGGTAAGAAAGTTGAAGCGACGCACGTCCTTAGGGAGTATCGCCTTGAATTGTCGGGTTATTCTTTTCCTATTGACCTTATGTCGGTGTCCTTGGGTAGTTTTGATGTTGTTGTGGGTATGGATTGGTTATCTTTGTATGATGCTGAGATCGTTTGTTTTGATAAAGTCATCCGACTTCCTCTCCCTGATGGAGAAATTCTGTTGGTGCATGGTGAGAAGAACGGGGTCCCTTTGAGTATCATTTCGTGTATGAAAGCCTATAAGTATCTTTGAAAGGGGTATTCTGCCATTCTGGCACTTGTTTCGTTTCGTCTGAGGAAGAGAAGAAGATTGAAGATATTCCTGTCGTTTGTGATTTTCCCGACGTATTTCCCGAAGATTTACCTGGCCTTTCGCCTTATCGTCAGGTCGAATTCGGCATTGAACTTGCTCCAGGTGTGGCCCCTATTGCCCGAGCCCCTTATCGTCTTGCACCTCCCGAGATGCAGGAGTTGTTTAACCAGTTGCAGGAGCTGTTGAAGAAGGGTTTCATCCGACCTAGTTCATCCCCGTGGGGAGCCCCTATTCTTTTTGTCAAGAAGAAAGACGGAAGCCTACGTATGTATATCGATTACCGCGAATTGAACAAGGTTACCATCAAGAATCGTTATCCTCTTCCTCGCATCGATGATTTATTTGATCAACTTCAGGGTTCTAGTTTCTATTCGAAGATAGATTTGAGATCGGGGTACCATCACTTGAGGGTCCAAGAAGCTGATATTCCGAAGACTGCATTTCAAACTCGTTATGGCCATTTTGAATTCTTGGTCATGCCTTTTGGTCTCACTAATGCGCCCGCCATATTCATGGATTTGATGAACCGTGTTTGTAATCCCTATCTTGATAAATTCGTGATTGTATTCATTGATGATATTCTAGTCTATTCCAAGAACGAAGTGGACCACTAGGAACACTTGTGCCTTGTCTTGGAGCTCTTGAGGCAGGAGCAGTTGTACGCCAAGTTTTCTAATTGTAGCTTCTGGTTGCGTGAAGTCCAATTCCTTGGTCATGTGGTTAATGAAAAAGGAATTCATGTTGATCCAGCTAAGATAGAAGCCATCAAAGACTAGGAAGCACCGAAGACGCCATCTGAGGTGCGGCAATTCCTGGGTCTGGCAGGTTATTATCGTCGTTTCATCGAGTGATTTTCGAAGATCGCTCAACCCCTCACCTCGCTTACCCAGATGGACAAGAAGTTCGACTGGGGTGATTCGCAAGAGTCAGCCTTTCAAATGCTAAAGGCCAAACTCTGTTCTTCTCCTATCCTGTCCTTGCCTGAAGGCATGGACGATTTTGTGGTTTACTGTGATGATTCTATCCGGGGTCTCGGTTGTGTGTTAATGCAGCGCGAGAAGGTCATTGCCTATGCTTCTCGTCAGCTTAAGGTCCATGAGAAAAACTACCCCACCCATGATCTAGAATTAGGTGCAGTAGTCTTTGCTTTAAAGATCTGGAGGCATTACTTGTACAGTACCAAGTGCACCATTTACACCGATCACAAGAGCCTCCAGCATATCTTTGATCAGAAGGTGTTGAACATTCGACAGCGTCGCTGGGTTGAGCTTCTTAATGATTACGAGTGTGCTATTAAATACCATCCTGGAAAGGCGAATGTTTTCGCAGACGCCTTGAGCAGGAAGGAATCCACTAAACCTCGTCGTGTTCGAGCTCTTCAGCTCACTATCCATTCCGGTTTACCTGACCAAATCCGTTCGGCGCAACAAGAAGCTTTGAAGGAGGAAAACCTTAAAGCTGAAACCATGCATGGTGCTGATGGCCACCTTGAACTCAGGTCCGATGGCCTACATTATTTCGCTGAACGTGTTTGGGTCCCTTTATTCGGGGGCTTGCGGGAGCTCGTTCTTGATGATGCTCACAAGTCCCGGTACTCTATTCACCCTGGCTCCGATAAGATGTATCAAGACTTAAAGATACTTTATTGGTGGCCGAATATGAAGGCGGATGTAGCTTCGTATGTAACAAATGCTTGACCTATGCCAAGGTCAAGATTGAATATCAAAAGCCGTCCGGCCTTCTACAACAGCCTGAAACTCCCGAGTGGAAGTGGTAACGGATTACAATGGACTTTGTGACCACACTCCTGAGGTCGCCCAGTGGTTGTGACATGATCTTGGTGATCGTCGATAGGTTGACAAAGTATGCGCACTTCCTTGCTATCAAGGAAACTGATGGCCTTGAGCGTTTGGCTCGTTTGTATCTTAAGGAAGTGGTTTCTCGGCACGGGGTGCCTATCTCTATTATTTCTGACCGTGATCCTCGGTTCGCCTCTAATTTCTGGAAATCCTTGCATAAGGCTCTGGGTACTCAGTTAGATATGAGCACAGCTTATCATCCGCAAACTGGCGGTCAAAGTGAGCGGACGATTCAAACATTAGAAGACATGCTTCGGGCATGTGTGATCGACTTTGGCAAGGGGTGGGAGAGTCATCTACCAATGGTGGAATTCTCCTACAACAATAGCTATCATTCTAGTATCAAGGCGGCTCCGTTCGAGGCTCTTTATGGGCGGAAATGCCAGTCTCCTCTTTGTTGGGCTGAGGTGGGTGAGAGCCAACTCACCGGCCCGGAACTTGTGTACGAGACTTCCGTGAAGATCGTACAAATTCGTAACCGCATGGCAGCAGCTCGAGATCGTCAAACGAGCTATGCCGATCGTCGTCGCAAGCCTTTAGAGTTTGAGGCTGGCGACAGGGTTTTATTGAAGGTATCTCCGTGGAAGGGCGTTATACGTTTTGGGAAGCGTGGCAAATTGAATCCTCAGTATGTGGGACCGTTTGCAATTCTGGAACGGATTGGACCGGTAGCATACAGGCTTGATCTACTAGCTGAACTCAGTAATGTTCATAATGTCTTCCATGTCTCTAACCTCAAGAAGTGTCTGGCGGATGAATCTTTGGTTATTCCTCTAGAATGATATTATAACAAAGAGATGATGATTTTCAAGTTGTAGGAGGTGTAATCTGGTCATTACCATTTAAGGAAAGATTTCATAGTTAATGAAACCTAGTACTTTGCCATTGTTGGAAATAATCTCACCGAGGCCATTAGAGCAGAGATAAATTGGGGGTTTTTGCTTGGAATGGGTTGGTTAATGGTTTAGGTTTGATGTTGGGTGTTTTTCATGTTTCGGATCTGATTTGGAGGGTTTAACGCACGAAAATACGGGACAGCACTGCAGGAGGCGATTAGGACTCTAATCGCCTCTTCTGACTGGCAATTACAGCCTAATCGCCTGATGTATCAGGCGATTAGCACCCCATTCGCCTGTTGACTTTCCCTTATTCACCAATTGACTTTTCCTAATTGCATGTTAGTTTCCTAATCACGTGTACTGCTATCGTAAGCGTATTTTGACATCCCGGAACATGATTTGACACCTAGGAACATGATAGGAACCCCGGGATACGTCCAATGACTTGGTAACACTTGTTCGGACTTGTTTATGCGTTAATTGAGCGTTATGCTAGACTAGGTGAACTCTTGCGCGTATAAAGTGTTTAATTGCATATGTTGCATGATGTCTTATATTCGGCTAACACGAGGGATGTCGGGTCACCAATGGGATGTCGGGTCTTGTCTTGTCTGGTACGGTCGTTTTAACAGTCAAAGGTGTTTTCAAACGTTTATGGTTATGGTCTGGACATTCGGGGACTAGTTAACCTACGGGTTATTAGTCCGGATACTTAAACACATTTTATGATAAGTCGACGCTATTTGGGGCTATCATAGCATACTTATTTAACTGTTTTCAAGTAATAAAATCTAAGGTGAGTGTCACAGCCCCACTTTTACCGTTTTGCTTTCGGGGGAGAAACATGCTACTTGCTTACTTATTAAAGGTCATGTTATACTATGGTTACTTCATGTTACTATACGGTTTTTTATGGAAAGTCCCAGGGGAAACCATGAATGTGTGGGGATGCACAACGAGGGAAATGTGGATAGATCTATTGGGCCTCACAAACCCCACCCGACGGCGGGGATGCCGAGCGGGTGCATATTGTCTCTAACTCTCGGGTTATCGAGGCATCGGTAACCCAGTCAATCTGGGCTGGATTCAACATTGGTATATGTTTAGTAATGGGTTCCCAACCGTAGTAGTAAAAACATTTAACGTCTAGGTAACGTTCTTATAACCTAGTAGTAACGGGAATGATCTTTTCAAACTTATAACAACTCTTTTATTAAAGAAAACCTGTGAACTCACCAGCATTATATGTTGACATTTTTGGCATGTTTTCTCAGGTCGCTAATGTAGCAGTTAGTGGACTAGGCGCACGGAGTCTTGCACAGCGTCTAGAATTTTGATGCATATTAAACAATGTTTTGTAAACTATAATATGCCTTTTGGTTGTAAACAAGAAATGCTTCCGCTGCTGGTTTACGGCTCAAAGCATGGTGTTTTGGTTTCAATATATATATATATATATATATGAGTATGCATGTTTGTTGTTTGTTTATTGTGATCGTTGACTGGGATCCTGGTTTGTCACGCACCTCGCGGTAAAACCCTGCATGTGGAATTTGAGGGTGTGACAATAATGAATGGATAGGACTTCTGTATCTATCTCTTAAGAACTATCTTGTAATCCATCATTTTGAATGAATCCGGATATCAAGCGATGAGTATATCGTATCGATTTGAGACTCTAAGTGATGTTTGTTGGAGGTTTGTAAATTTTTTAGAAGAAAAACGATCAAAATCTCCAAGTATGTCTAGAATCCTCTTTATATAAGAATGATATTCCGTCTGTTTCTCATTCTAATGAGGAACAAGATAAGAAGAATGTTAGTGGTATAGAGAAAATATCAATCTATTTAGAGAACCTTTAATGGGCATACCAGAAAATACAAATAACCCATATATCTGAATTCAGATGACTATGGCAAGAAAGGTTAAAACGTAATTAGAAATACGATCATGATGTAATCTTACGGATTGACATTTCTAATTTATATAATATAGGATTGAAGTGAGATCGATTTACTCGCAAAACCAATAGAACTGATCATATCTTAATTGATAAATGTTCGGTTTAGATTTGTAATATCCTTAAAGATTAAGGGTATAAAGGATAAGATCTTTCAAATTTCGGGGATGAAATTTCCTAAGGGGGGAGAGTGTAACACCCCGAGTGTTACGGGTCGGGTCGTACCTGACCACCGTATTATTTAAATTATAATTATTCAATTGTTATTATCGTGACCAAACACTCCTTATCTGCTGTTAAAGTCACAGCCAAACACTCTCGAATCTGCCTAATACCCGTTACCAAACGCTCATTTATCAGTTATTATCCTTGTTGCCAAACACCCCTATGTTTAAGTTGACTATATAAATCCCTCCACCCTCTTATCTCTCTACAAAAAACATATAACTCTCTCTCACACACACACACACACACACACACACACACTTGTGTGTGAATCAAAAGCAGCAACGGCACCGGAGCTTCTCTCCGGCCACCATCTCCGGCCGCCGCCTTTCTATCTCCGGTAAGCTCCTCCTCCTCGTTTAATCATCACCGGTAACTACCTCCTCTCATAGATCCGGTAACCACCACAACCCTTGTCAAACCACTGTTACCGAGCCCAAGCCAAAACCTAACTCCTTATCTGATAATTGGACCACCATCTTTCTGTTATCATAGTTGGATAATACCAAGCCGATTGAACCTATCCCTTCCTTTGTTACCGATCACTCTCCGACAAGTACCCGGTTGTTAATCGGTAAGATTCAAGGATTATTTGTTAATTGGTTTAAACATATTATAATCAATTATTAACATAATAATCATGTTTGATTGTGAGGTACCGTTAATCAAATTGGAGAGTTGAACCGATAACGAGTCGACTCAAGTGACTCGGTCAACTACCGGAACAGAACCTGGTCCAGTATACCCGGAGTGGAGTATTATGACTATATTAATATATATATATATATATATATATATATATATATAATACGGATAACGTACAGACTTGATAATAATAATAAGAGAATAATAATCGTATATAAATATATATGTTTATATATACACAATCGGATATATTGACGATATACTAGACTCGGGTTAATAATAATATTTTCTATTCTTTAATTAGTTTAGATCTGCCAAGCTGTAATGGCCAGCTTATTAGTTTACGAGTGCCAAGCTGTATTAGCCAGCTAGAATTAGGTTGTCCAGGTCGTGTCTCATATAATAGCTATCAATAATGATCCCCGAGTTTAGGACTATCTAATATATATCAAGTTGTATATGTATAAGTGTATATATGATATATATATATATATATATCCTAAGTATTACAATCTAACAAGTCCCAAGCGTAAAACATATCAATATATATATATATATATATGACATATAATTATAATAATAAGATTAAGCAGAAGATATAACGCATACCTGTGAATATCGTGAACTCCCCACTTTTACTATTTTATTAATATTTTCGGGGGAATACATGTCATTTTTTAGAAAACCTGGTAATGCTTTACATAATAGAACTTGTATAATAAAAGAAATATAATATAAAAGGGGACATAGAAACGACGAGGGCAGTACTGACCGGTATCCGCCATTTCCTTTCTTGTCCAAGTAGAGGGCAGGAACCATTACACTTGTCCAAGTAGAGGACAGGAACCATTCTTGTCCAAGTAGAGGACATGAACCATTCTTGTCCAAGTAGAGGATAGGAACCATTATTTTACCACAAACAGAGTGGTACCATCGATAGGAATGACACATAATAAAATTGATTTAATAGAATTGATATAATTGAATCGATTTAACAAAATATAATAGAATATATTTTCCCATCCAGATGTTATAATATGTAAAGCATGTTTTATTTAATAGAATGTTATAAAAGAATTATCAATAAACGAACTGGCCATTCACTTTATAAAATGCACGACCTCACCAACTTTATGTTGACAGAAACTATTTTTGGCATGTGTTCAGGTAACACACTAGCTAAGATGACATGGACCCTAGGAAAGTAAAGTCGTTATTATCCGACTCCGATGCGTAGCTCTGATAACCCGACCCGACGGCCCGGCTCCGACAGACCGGGTCGTTACAACGATCTCCACCACATACCGCCTGACGAGGTCCCTTATGAGGACGGCCATGATTAGGAGGTGTCTCCTATTCTTCTTCTTGAGTACCGTAATTCAAGGCCTTCTGTGTTTCTCGTTTAGCCTTTTCAAGAACCATTCTATGGTACTCGGCCACAGCCTTGGCATTTTTTCTGGCTAGCCACTCATCTGGATCTATCGGAAGTTGATCGTTAGGTTTCTTTTTTCCGATTGCTGCCCTACCTCTGGACGAGATAAATTGGAACGGGATATTTGGTGGCTTCTGAGTCACATTCTTCGTCACAGTATTCGGTGTGACAACATCGACCTGGTCGTCGATTGTGACATCGACATCAACAGTGTTTTGGCTTGCGCCAGTTGGCGAATCCATACATACTAGTTTGAAAGATGAAAGAACCGATAGTGATGGCGCCAATGGAGAAAGAAATAGTCTTACCTCCTATGTAGAACGATAATACTATGTTCCCACAGAGATGATCCTTCACTAGTGGCTTTATGGATTAGGTTGACCTGCAAACACAATAAAGATTTGGGTAGGGAGACGACTACACGTGGTTGTTGTTTATAACAAAAGCTGGGGTAAATGGGGATACTATGAGAGATAGCTCTTTCGAACGATTCAAAGAAACCTATTGAGGTTAAACAACCGCAAATAAGGATTCTTAAACGTTCTGAACAGACTTGGACACCAAAAGGTTCTCCAGGTGCTTCTATATCATCTGCTAGAGTTGAGATTAAGAGTGAGAAAGTTGTGAACAACCAGAAAAAGGTTGATTCAAACTTGAAAGGTTGTGAGAAGGATTATTTGAAAGCTAATATTCAAAGACCCAAGACCAAACAGGCTTGGGTCCCTGTTAAAAACTAATTTGTTTTTTAATTGTGCAGGGAGCTCCAGCTGGCCCTGTTAGTAGTCTCTGGATTGTCGACAGTGGAGCTTCTGGGTACATGACAGTGATTTGACGCTACTCTTTGACATCAAGAATATTAATGGAGGTTATGTAGCGTTTGCTGGAAACAAAGGAGGGTATATAACACTGGAGGGCAGTGTTAGTAATGGAATCGTGAGTTTTGAACGGATATCATATGTGAAGCAGATTGACTATAATTTGCTGAGTGTGAGTCAGATATGTGATATGAAGTTTTGAACGGATATCATATGTGAAGCAGATTGACTATAATTAGCACTTCGACACGCGATCAAAATGGCGCCGTTGCCGGGGAGTTCGTGCGCTTAGTGTTTTTATCTTAATTATTTTTTATTAAAAAACCAAAAAATAATTTTTTTCTTGTCCTGTATTTTTCTCTGTTTTGTTCAGTATTACGCTAGATATGTTAGTTTTGCAGGCAAATTGAATTCAGGATGAACTGGGTGGATTATGATGCATGTGGGTGTTGCGAGAGCCCATATCATGTGATGCAAGATTGTTCAATTTCCCGTCAGAGAGTTGAAGCATATAATGCTCGACAGGATCGTATTATCTTTGGGCTAGAAAAACATGAAGGGTCATATTTATCATCCTCATTTATTGGCCACAATATCAGAATTGTCAATAAAGATACTACAAGCCAAGCATTTATCAGCCTAGGGAACAAACTACATGTTGCTACATGAATCCTGATCCAGTTGTTACTAGAGGCCAGAGCGTTGACTACGGTTATCAACCGTAGCAGGATAGTGAAGAGGGAAACAATGCCCAACTGAATGCGATCTTGGAGGCCATAAAAGCAGTTCAGGAAGATGTAAAGGCTATCCAAGAAGATGTTAAGGTGATCCAAAAGGACAATGAGGTTAGGGACAAAATTGTGGAGGAACTATTTAAGCAGGTTGGTCAGATGGAAGCAGAATTAGCCCTTGAAGATGTGACAGTTGAACCGGATATGGTGAACGTTGATGTGGCTGAAAAAGTTGAAGAGGCACATGTGGACCAGGTTGTGATGGAGGAAGCCTTAGAAGAGGAAGCTACAAGTTTTAAAGTAGACGTGACTTTGTGCGTACAACCACTTGTAGACACACTTGCTGAAGAACATGTGAACCGGGTAACCTTGGTGGATCCTTGTGATACCCCGCAATCTCAGGTTCCCAAATTTACTAAACTCTAGTTACTTGCACTCTACATGACTAGAGTTAACTAGATAAGTCACACGTGCACACACTAGACGTGTATATATATATATATATATATATATATATATATATATATGAGCTATTACAGATTGACAAACATATGATTAAACTTACAAGAGTTTGTAAATATTAATCTAAGTGTGTACATGAATCTTTTATACTTCTAAATATGCTTGCCTATATATGTGCATATACACTAGGCTTGATAAGAAAAACTATGTTTAATTAAATACCTTCTAGAAGCTAACATACATACATACATACACATATAAACAAGCATACATACCCACATGCTTGGAAGTTTCTTTTGTCTCTAGTAGCCACCCTAAGCTATCCTAACATACTCTAATTAGGCCTTTACACCTAAGCTATGGCAATGTCTTACAAGAACATCACCTAGAACAAGCAATCACCTATCCTTGTCCCCTAATTCGGCCGCCACACACACCCACACACATGCTCCATCTTATGTCACTTTCACATCAAACACTAACTCACATGTTGAGACATTCTTGGAACTTTCTACACCAATCAAACACTAGAAGTAATCCCATGAAATGTCATTATCTAATCCTAACTCCTATAGAAAGCATGAGCCGAACCAATCAAAGAAATCCACATTAGCTAGGTGAACATGATGTAAGCCACTCTAGAAGCATATGAAGTAATCATTTACACCTTTATAGTAACAAACCAAGAATGACAAGATCACTCCTCAATGTCAACCTTTCCTAAACTAAAAATACCATGTGCATAAATCGGCCAATATTGCACACCCCTTCACGGGTCACCATCCATGACAACTAGGAAGCTAGGAGCTATCATGTGGATACAAGGCATGCCATTGAGATGTCACAATCAATTTCCTACCTCTAATAACATTCAGCCGAAACAAATGAGAAGAAAACATAGGTATAGTTGTCACTAATCACCAAGAAAGAACTTACCACTACTTCTAGGACCTAACCATGATTAAGTTTGGCCAAAAAGGGGAGGTAAAATGAGTTGCCAACTTGCGGCCAATTTATGAAGCATATGCTAGACATGTTGCTAATTCCTAAACACTAAAATGGCATGAAGCCTAAAACAAATAGCTAAGAATGGATGTTAGGAGCTTGCTTTAGAATCCACTATATATAGAGGTCACTTCTCATTCTCAAATTCACACAAACACAAGCACTCTTGCACTCTCTCTCTCTCTCTCTCTCTCTCTCTCTCTCTCTCATTCTCTCTTTTGACCCTCTAGAGGCTGAACCACCTCCCTCCAAAACCTTCCCAAGCTTCGGCTCCTACCCACCCCTCCCTCTTCCAATCGCCGAGCCAAGAAAAGGCCACCAAGAAGCTCTAAAGGTCACACCTAGTCGCTTAGCATCAAGGTAAGTACTAACCCCTTCTAGACATTAGTATTCGGCCCTTATTGTGAACCCACACTTAGACTCTTTGATCACTAGCATCGAGTCCATGTAGCTATGATAGGTTGATTATTGTGTGATTAGTAATCAAGCTTCTATTATGTACATATTGTTTCACCTATGTAATCAATTATGTTATCTTGTGTTAGAGTAATTGATTACATATGGATTCATGAAACATGTTTAGATCAAACATCTTATGTTTAAAACATGATTTACGCCCATTTGATGTGGTTCACAAAAGTAGGTACCTAAATAGTGTGATAAACAAGAGCATAGTTTAATGTGTCTTAAATGTTCATAGGGAGATCTTTGTTGGAACGATAGTTACTTTCTTTGCTTTGCTAGATCTCTCGCACAAACATCAGGTGAGTTTCACTACTCATTTTCTCAAAAGCATACGTCTCGGATGAAACAACTTTCTAAACTTTTTCATAGTCCGGTTTGGGACTACTTTTACACATCCCGGGTTTGGGGTGCTATGATTCACTAGGTGAATCTGCTTTCACTAATTCATGCTTTATGTCCTTGATGAACTAAACCAACTCTATCATAGAAGTCCTTCTAAATACCGAATGAGTTGCCGGATGGCAAGCGGGTTACTAGTTGATAGCGCTATTAGGTCTCAAAAACCTCACATCGTGCACTGGAGAGCACGGGTGTGAACTATAACTCAACATATTATCATTGTTGATAGACAATGATGCAACACACTTTGCTCACTGTTGTGGGATCTCGTTGTTTAGCAGTTCGGTATTACCGGTTTTAGTTATCATGAGTGGGCTAGCTACCCCTGGCATGTGAATTAGCTATTACTCAAAACATGGTGTAGAGGACCTATGTATTTACCAAACTTTTTGAACTCACCAAATTTATGTTGACCCACGATTATTATACCTTTTTGCAGGACACTAGTTTGAAGCACGAATAGGGCATGCATCATATGGCATCATGGGGATATGAATAATTATCTATTTTTGAATGATTAATTGTTCATTATGATTTCAAACTCGTTGTTTTACTCTGATTATTTGAATAATTATTATCTTTAAAAACCGCTTCCGCAACTATTGAAATATTTGATTATCTATGAAACTTGTTTTACAATAACGAACTAAATGGTTTGGGCATTTAGAGTCGTTCATGTGACTTATGGCTATGGAGATCCTGGAACGTCACACGCCTCGCGGTATAAACCCCGTGGTGGAGATTTGAGGGTGTGACAGATTAGTATCAGAGCCATTGGTTATAGTGAATTAGGATTGCATTCTAGTCTATAATCATTATAGCATAAGTATTAGTTACACTCACTAACTTAAGTGCACAACTTGTAAATTTCTGGAATACGTGTACTGATCTAGCGTATTGCAGGAAAGACCATGACTAACGCTACTCATAAGTATTCTTCTCATGCTATCGAGGGACAACAAGCTCCATCAGTGGATCCCTACCTACGTTCAGCTTCATTTCAGGATTCACATTGGGATACCAATCGTTGGCATTGGTTTACCGATATGTTGCACTCTTGGGTTGTTGGCTATGGAGTGCCAGCTAGAGTTCCTCCTGTTATAGATTCATGGGAAAGATCTTTTGTAGGTATGGTGAGGCACGTTCATACTGAGTTGGACAATGCTTTCACTGTTGTGCAACAATTTAAGTTCTGGAGGAGGAATGCAGATGAGAAAATCAGGCACATGGAAGGTCAGATAGGCCACTTGATGACTGAGATGGCAGTCGTCAAGCGGAAAGCTGCTGAGACTAGGCAGGAGTTGGCTGCCACTAGACAGAATTTAGCAAATATTATGCAAGAATTGAATACAGTTCGTAATAGGCTTATAGCAGCCTTAGGGATAGATGTAGAGGATCTTGAGAAGGATCCCAAAGAGGAGCCTATGGAGGAAGAAAATGATGCTATTGGAGCAGCCATTGAGGCAGCATTAGAAGAAGAGCTCGAGCCAGAGGTGGAAAACGATCTATTTGAGGACGAGATTCAAGACGAAAGCGATGATGAGGGCTCGTGTGTGGATCATGCGGACGATTGATTTCTACTATCTTAAGTATCATATATATTCGTATAATAACTGTTATTTTGTCGTGTGAGATCGGAGAATCGTTTATCCTATGTTATTATTATTATCATCAATCTACTACTTTATCTTATTCTCGCGTTCATAATCCTTGTTACATTCTAGTTTACTTATACTGCATGAATGATGGTATGCGGAACATATTATTTTTTTCTCATGAGTATAATGTAAATGTAGAATTGCTATGACGGGTACAGGAAATGGTAGAGGCAGCATCAGCATGACACAAGAAGAACTGAGCCTACTAATCAATGATCGGGTTGTAGCAGCCTTGGCAGCTTTTCAGGCTGGCCAACCTGCTCATCACCCTCCGACTTGTACCTACAAGTCATTCATGGATTGTAAGCCTCATAACTTTGGAGGATCTGAAGGAGCGATCGGACTACTTAGGTGGTTCGAAAAGGTGGAATCGTGCTTTGCCATGTGCAATTGCCCGCTAGCTGATAGGTTAAGTATGCCACCGCTACGCTTGAGAAGGCGGCGTTATCGTGGTGGAATGCCCAAGTGCAGCTGCTGGGAGTTGATGTGGCCAACGCTACCTCGTGGGCGGATTTCAAGGAACACATGAAGGAGGAGTACTGTCCTCGAGATGAGATTCAGAAATTGGAGACTGAGTACCTCAATCTGAAGATGGTGGGGTCGGAGATTGAGAACTATACTACCAGGTCGCATGAACTGGCGAAAATGTGTCCTAACTACTCCACTCCGCTCTACAAACGAATTGAGTTGTATATCCAGGGCCTAGTACCTCAGATTAAGGGAATGGTCACTGCTGCTAACTTCAATCACCTCCAGCAGGTGATTCGTTTGGCTCACCAGTTGACTGATCAGAAGGTGGAAGAGGGACTCCTACCCCCTCATGGAGCTCCATCTTCTAACACCAATGATAACAAGAGGAAGTGGGAGAATGCATCTGGAAAACTCTCGACTAGCGGTAATCAGCAGCAGCAGCAGAACAAGAAACATGACAACGGTAGCAACCGTAATCAATCACAGAGTGGTTATTAGGGAAGCCGTCCCAAGTGCAATAAGTGCAATTATCACCACTCAGGACCCTGTAACAGGATCAAGTGCGATCGCTGTGGAAAGATGGGTCACTTACAGAAGGACTGTAGAGTAAATGTTTCAGGAAGTCAGCCAGCACCTCAGCAAGGACAGCAAGAAAGGAGCAATAAGGGTTGTTACCAGTGTGGGAATGAAGGTCACTTCAAGAAGGACTGCCCACAGCTGAACGGGAATGGTAACAACAATAACGGTGGGAACAATAACAACGGTGGTGGTAACAGGAATGGGAACAACCACAACAACGCTACCAACAATAACAACCACAACAACAACAACAACAACAACAACAGGGCTCGTGGGAGAGCTTTCGTGATTGGTTCAGGAGAAGCTAGATATGATAACAATGTCGTGACGGGTACGTGTTCCTTAAACGACAACCTTGCTTCTGTTTTGTACGATACTGGTGCGGACTTTAGTTTTGTGTCATCAAAACTTAGAAAACTTCTAGGGATAGTTCCTACTCTTCTTGATACCCCACATTCTATAGAATTAGCTGATGGGAAGCCTGTCGAGGTAACCCCCATCTATCATGACTGTAAGCTCAAACTAGATGGGCAGTTATTTGCCATCGATCTTCTACCTATCACCCTCGGATGCTTTGATCTTGTGGTTGGCATGGACTGGTTGTCCAAGCAACGCGCTGAAATTCTCTGTCAAGAGAAGATTGTTCGTATCCCCCTCTCTAATGGAGAACTGCTAACTATTCGGGGTGATCGGGGTGGTGCCATGGTGGGCATCATCTCATTCCTGAAAGCCCAGAAGTGTATTTGAAAGGGCTATCCGGCCATTCTGGCTAATATTTCTGATACTCGAGCATGAGCAACACCTGCGGTTGATATTGGAACTCTTGAGAATCGAGCAGCTGTATGCGAAACTCCCCAAATGTAACTTTTGGATTCGAGAAGTCCAATTTCTAGGACATGTAGTCAACGAGGACGGAATACATGTCGATCCCGCCAATATTGATGCTATTAAACAGTGGGAGGCACCTAGGACTCCTACGGAGGTGTGCCAATTTCTTGGTCTTGCGGGATATTATCGCAGATTTATTGAGGGATTCTCTAAGATCGCTCAACCCCTCACTGCTTTGATGTAGAAAGGTATTACTTACAAGTGGGGAGATGCCCAAGAGTCTGCTTTTCAACTGTTAAAGGCAAAACTTTGCAATGCACCAATCCTATCATTACCGGAGGGTACAGATGATTTTGTGGTGTACTGTGATGCGTCTATCCAAGGATTAAGATGTGTACTGATGCAGCGTGAAAAGGTAATCACGTATGCTTCACGTCAATTAAAGGTTCATGACAAGAACTACACCACCCATGACTTGGAATTAGGAGCAGTCGTTTTTGCTCTTAAGATTTGGAGGCATTACCTCTATGGAACGAGGTGTACGATCTTCACTGATCATAAGAGTCTCCAACACATATTCGATCAGAAAGAGCTGAACATGCGACAGCGTCGATGGGTCGAGCTACTGAACGATTATGACTGTGCCATCAAATATCATCTAGGGAAAGCTAATGTAGTAGCAGATGCCCTTAGTCGTAAGGAGACGAAACCTAAGAGAGTGCGAGCGTTACAACTCACCACCCATTCCAATCTTCCTGACAAGATACGTGAAGCCCAGGGCGAGGCTCTGAAGGAAGAAAACGTCAGACTGGAGACACTGCATGGTGTGGATAAACATCTGGACCTGAGAACAGATGGTTTTCAGTACTTCATGAATCGAGTCTGGATTCCACGTTTTGGAGATCTCAGACAACTTGTGCTCGACGAGGCTCACACCTCTCGTTACTCGGTTGTTAGGATCTGAGTTTGAATGTTTTGATTTGTTTGAAGTAAAATGAGAAATGAATGAAGTGAATATATATGGTAAGTGCAGCGGAATAACAAACTATAATCAAAACAAAAGGAATAAATGTTTTCTTAATCGAAAGCTTTCATTATATTGAAAGATTACAATCAATTACAAGTACTCCCCCTCAGCCTGATCACTCTGTGATTGTTTGTCTGAGAGAATGTTGTGAGTGACTCCTTGAACAGTACAAGAACTGTTCTATTTATAGACAAATCTAAACCACTGGTGACCTAGGATGACGTCACCTAAGATAGTGACCTCTAACAGAATAACAACATAAAACATCTGCCCTATACAAACTACTGTTATATTACAAAACACTGTAAGGTAAACTACTGTTGAGGAAAACTCTGATGGTCTTGTATTATCTGTTGGAGCCTAAGTGCTGTTGGCTCCAACAAACCTTTAGACTTCAGCACTTGATCAGCAGTTGTTCTTCATCAGACCTTTGGTCAGCAGTTGATCTCTATCAGTTGATATCCAGCAGTCCTTTGTAGCAGCAGTTGTCATAGCAGTTGTTTGGGTGGATCAGTTGTTAGGGTCAACAGTCTTTTGGGAAGAGTAGGTTGTAAAGGCTGTTTATTTATGTGGATCAACTGTTAGTATATTTTGGCTTTTTAATCATCTGTTCTTCTTTAGGTCAGCAGACCCAACATCGGTACATCCTGGTTCGGATAAAATGTACCAAGATCTCAAAACCCTTTACTGGTGGCCAAACTTGAAAGCCGAAATAGCCACTTATGTTAGTAAGTGCTTGACTTGTGTGAAGGTTAAGATCGAATATCAGAAACCTTCAGGCTTACTCCAGCAACCAGAAATCCCTATGTGGAAATGGGATGGAATTTCCATGGACTTCATCATGAAGCTCCCTAAAACGCCAAGTGGGCATAATACGATTTGGGTTATCGTCGACCGCTTAACCAAATCGGCACACTTTCTGGCAATAAAGAAAACTGACACGCTGGAGAAATTGGCCAACCTCTATCTCAAAGAGATCGTCTCTAGGCATGGGGTGCCTACTTCCATCATATCCGATCGCGATTCACGATTTACCTCTCGTTTTTGGACTACTCTCCAAGATGCTTTGGGAACTCGCTTAGATATGAGCACAGCCTATCACCCACAAACGGATGGACAGAGTGAGTGTACCATCCAAACGTTGGAAGATCTGCTACGAAGTAGACTTTGGCAACAGTTGGAATAAGCACTTGCCGTTAATCGAATTCTCATATAACAATAGTTACCATACCTCTATACAGTGTGCGCCTTTTGAGGCACTATATGGACGCAAGTGTAGGTCTCCCATCTACTGGACTGAAGTTGGGGATAGCCAACTGACAGGTCCTGAACTAGTGATGGCTGCTGCACGTGATCGACAGAAAAGTTACGCTGATAAGCGTAGGAAACCTTTGGAGTTCCAGATTGGAGACAAGGTACTGCTAAAGGTGTCACCTTGGAAAGGTGTGATACGCTTTGGGAAGCGAGGAAATTTGAACCCGCGGTACGTTGGACCATTCGAGATCATCGAAAGGATTGGTCCAGTAGCGTACAGGCTAAACCTGCCTGAGGAACTCAGTAGAGTTCACAACGTGTTTCACGTCTCAAATCTAAAGAAGTGTCTTGCTAACACGACACTGGTGGTGCCACTGGAAGAGATCCAGGTGGACGAGCAGCTACGGTTCGTGGAGGAACCGGTGGAGATTCTTGAGCAGGGCGTCAAGAAACTCAGATAAAGTACCATACCTATTGTTAAGGTACGATGGAATTCCCGTTTAGGACCGGAATACACATGGGAACACAGGGATCAAATGCGGCTTAAATACCCACATCTCTTTACTGAACCTGAACCCGTACATAGATCAAACGCTGAAAATAAAGCAGCTACCTCAAAGTGTATTTCGAGACGAAATTCCTTTCAACTTGGGGATGATGTGACATCCGGGAACCAAGCATACATCTTTCTAGCTAGCTTTATTGTTTACTTGCTGAATTTCGAAACGAAATTCTTTTCAACTTGGGGATGATGTGATACCTCGCAATCTCAGGTTCCTAAATTTACTAAACTCTAGTTACTTGCACCTAGATTACTTGCATTCTACATGACTAGAGTTAACTAGATAAGTCACACGTGCACACACTAGACGTATATATATATATATATATATATGAGCTATTACAGATTGACAAACATATGATTAAACTTACAAGAGTTTGTAAATATTAATCTAAGTATGTACATGAATCTTTTATACTTCTAAATATACTTGCATATATATGTGCATATACACTAGACTTGGTACATACACTAGGCTTGATAAGAAAAACTATGTTTAATTAAATACCTTCTAGAAGCTAACATACATACATACATACATACATACATACATACATACATACATACATACATACATACATACATACATACATACATACATACATACATACACATATAAACACACGCATACATACCCACATGCTTGGAAGTTTCTTTTGTTTCTAGTAGCCACCCTAAGCTATCCTAACTTACTCTAATTATGCCTTAATACCTAAGCTATGGCAATGTCTTACAAGAACATCACCTATAACAAGAAATCACCTATCCTTGTCCCCTAATTCGGCCGCCACACACACCCACACACATGCTCCATCTTATGTCACTTTCACATCAAACACTGACTCACATGTTGAGACATTCTTGGAACTTGCTACACCAATCAAATACTAGAAGTAATCCCATGAAATGTCACTATCTAATCCTAACTCCTATAGAAAGCATGAGCCGAACCAATCAAAGAAATCCACATTAGCTAGGTGAACATGATGTAAGCCATTCTAGAAGCATATGAAGTAATCATTTAGACCTTTATAGTAGCAAACCAAGAATGAGAAGATCACTCCTCAATGTCAACCTTTCCTAAACTAAAAATACCATGTGCATAAATTGGCCACTATTGCACACCCCTTCACAGGTCACCATCCATGACAACTAGGAAGCTAGGAGCAATCATGTGGATACAAGGCATGCCATTGAGATGTCACAATCAATTTCCTACCTCTAATAACATTCGGCCGAAACAAATGAGAAGAAAACATAGGTATAGTTGTCACTAATCACCAAGAAAGAACTTACCACTACTTCTAGGACCTAACCATGATTAAGTTTGGCCAAAAAGGGGAGGTAAAATGAGTTGCAAACTTGCGGCCAACTCATGAAGCATATGCTAGACATGTTGCTAATTCCTAAACACTAAAATGGCATGAAGCCTAAAACAAATAGCTAAGAAAGGATGTTAGGAGCTTGCTTTAGAATCCACTATATATAGAGGTCACTTCTCATTCTCAAATTCACACAAACACAAGCACTCTTGCACTCTCTCTCTCTCTCTCTCTCTCTCTCTCTCATTCTCTATTTTGACCCTCTAGAGGCTGAACCACCTCCCTCCAAAACCTTCCCAAGCTTCGGCTCCTACCCACCCCTCCCTCTTCCAATCGCCGAGCCAAGAAAAGGCCACCAAGAAGCTCTAAAGGTCACACCTAGTCGCTTAGCATCAAGGTAAGTACTAACCCCTTCTAGACATTAGTATTCGGCCCTTATTGTGAACCCACACTTAGACTCTTTGATCACTAGCATCGAGTCCATGTAGCTATGATAGGTTGATTATTGTGTGATTAGTAATCAAGCTTCTATTATGTACATATTGTTTCACCTATGTAATCAATTATGTTATCTTGTGTTAGAGTAATTGATTACATATGGATTCATGAAACATGTTTAGATCAAACATCTTATGTTTAAAACATGATTTACGCCCATTTGATGTGGTTCACAAAAGTAGGTACCTAAATAGTGTGATAAACAAGAGCATAGTTTAATGTGTCTTAAATATTCATAGGGAGATCTTTGTTGGAACGATAGTTACTTTCTTTGCTTTGCTAGATCTCTCGCACAAACATCAGGTGAGTTTCACTACTCTTTTTCTCAAAAGCATACGTCTCGGATGAGACAACTTTCTAAAGTTTTTCATAGTCCGGTTTGGGACTACTTTTACACATCCCGGGTTTGGGGTGCTATGATTCACTAGGTGAATCTGCTTTCACTAATTTATGCTTTATGTCCTTGATGAACTAAACCAACTCTATCATTGAAGTCCTTCTAAATACCGAATGAGTTGCCGGACGGCAAGCGGGTTACTAGTTGATAGCGCTATTAGGTCTCACAAACCTCACATCGTGTGCTGGAGAGCACGGGTGTGAACTATAACTCAACATATTATCATTGTTGATAGACAATGATGCAAGGCACTTTGCTCACTGTTGTGGGATCTCGTTGTTTAGCAGTTCGGTAGTACCGGTTTTAGTTATCATGAGTGGGCTAGCTACCCCTGGCATGTGAATTAGCTATTACTCAAAACATGGTCTGGAGGACCTACGTATTTACCAAACTTTGTGAACTCACCAAGATGGTCAGAAGAGTTATGCTGATAAACGTCGTAAGCCTTTGGAATTTCAAGTTGGGGACCTTGTGCTTCTTAAGGTATCCCCTTGGAAGGGAGTGATTTGTTTCGGTAGAAAGGGAAAAGTAGCTAACAAACTTGATCTTCCACCTGAGCTAAGCAATGTTCACCCAACTTTTCATGTCTCGAATCTCAAGAAATGCTTAGCAGATGAGAACCTCCATGTTCCTCTTGAAGATGTGCAAATCGATGAAACTATGCACATTATCGAGAAACCCGTCGAGATCGTTGATACTGGAGTCAAGAAACTCAAGCGCAGTCGCATTCTGATCGTTAAGGTTCGTTGGGAATCTAAACGAGGTCCAGAGTTCACTTGGGAACGTAAAGACCAGATGAAGTCTAAATACCCACATCTTTTTCCACCAGACTCTCCAAATCCAACTTCGGGACGAAGTTCCTAAAAGTATGGGAGACTGTAACATTACGCATTTAACACTTGTACGTTACGATTATCATGAATAAAAAACGTCAAGTTCCATTATTATTGTTCGCATTTAATTATTATTGTGGCGTTTTTTGGAACCCTTATACTATATCATTTATATAATATATATATATATATAGAATAAATGTCAAAAAAACAATGCTTGGGCCGGGAATCGAACCCGCGCCCCAACTCGGGTTACAAACCACAAACAGCTTAACCAACTGATCTACCCAACATTTGTGATTATTATCCAACGCGTCTTAATCTTATAATGTAATTATGTACTCACAGTTGACTTAGAAAAGTCAACTGTGACGAACGATACCATAATTAACCAATCTTAAACGCGTTTTGATTTTAATTTGGTATGATTTCGTGATTGATTGACCTGTACGCGTAAAACCCACGAATAATTATCATCAATTCGTTCCAATCATTGCCAATCAATAGCGTATACATTCAATGGCGAGTCAAACCTTCCAATTCAACGACCCAGACCCTATCCCTATAAATTGAACCTCCCCAATCATTCACAACTCGCCGAATACACTTTCTAAACATCCAATTTCTGTCATTAACACCATCATTCGAAGCAGTCGTGCACGAGTTGACTTTTCTGTTGACTGGGCAATACATACGATTTCGTGTTTGTAAGTTTTATATTATCAGTGGGTTTTGATCTTCGGCATACACACAACAATAACCCTAAGGTTAATTGGGTTATTGTTGTGTGATTTGAACGATTGGAAATTCTAGGGCACGATCATTATATTTGGGGAAGAACAATTCCAGAACATATATATATATATATATATATATATATATTTAAAATAAACAGAAACCAAACACAACCACTGATCTAGATCAAGTGGTTGTGTCTGGTGTCTTTGAACCGGCCCACGCGGGTTCGACCCCCAGCATCACCAAAGCTTTTTCTTTTCTTTAAAAACAATCAAACCTTATATATATATATATATATATATATATATATATATATATATATATATATATATACTTAAATTTCAAAATTAGTTTTAAAATACTAAAACAACTTTATAAATTCTACAAAAATTATTTTATGTTAATCCAGTGAAGAAGTTTAACATATAATTTTTAGTTTTCAAATTTATTTATTTAATATATATAATAAATAATTCAAGTTTATTCAATTTTATTTATAAAATTCTATAAAAATATCAAAACGATTATATAAATTTCCACAAAAAGTATTCTTAGTTTTTATAACAATAAACTTTTCTGAAATGATTTTTATTTCTGAAAAATCGTTTATTTAATTTTTTTAATCAATTTTTGTTAGTTTTAATCATAAATAAATCATAATAAATTCATTTTTTAATATTTTTGTACCAAAATTTTATATAAATTATTTCTGATTATTTGGAACAGAAATACAATTTTTAAATTAATAATTCTTTAATTTTAGTATTTTTAAATATTAAAGTTATATTTTGATAATTTGAAATAAATAGAATTAATATTCTATTTTTAAGAAAATAATTTTATAAAAATTATTTTCATAATTAAAACTTTATATTTTGACCACCATTAATTTAAAATTTACAAAAAGACTTTTGGTTATTTAATTATCAAATTTCTCTTATTTATTAGACATTTTATTTATTAATCCAACAAATGTTTATCCCCAAATTGAAACCCTAGAAAATGCTTGTAGACTAGATAGACTTAGACTTATTTGTTACCTTATACATAGGGTAATACTTGGCAATCATTGGGCTACACTCATACTTTTTCTCGAGACTTAATACTATACTAAGGCGAGTTTACGTAACCATGTTTATGCATTTCTTCATACTTGCAACATTATACTTAAGCAATTCTACATGCATGTCTAGTTGTAAACTTTAATGCCTCATGATTTAGACAACAACAACAGTTTCAACGAGTTTCAACATTACATAATCATTAGCTGTGGCCAAGCCGGCGATATTCAATAATAGATCTATTGGATTGACAATCCCACCCGGATACGTGTACCTCCTACATAGGTAGCGTGGGTGATTGTTACCGTTCCAACATATTATTAAGGTGAACCATGGATGACGGGATGGACCTAAACTAGTCGGAGGTTTGATTATGTGGATTCAACATATCATGTTTATTCATGTAGACTTAAACTTACGATAGACATATGTATTGTTAAACTTTTATACTTAAACTATTTGCTTGACATGGCTTATGTATTCTCACCAACTTCTAGTTGACCCCCCCCCCCCTCCATTTTTACAACTCAACAGGAAATAATGATGCATGAAGACTAGAGTATTTACATGAGAAGGCAAACTGAAGTCTATGCTTGTTTGGTTTTTGTGATGTATTAGATTTCCACTTAAAACTCATTATGTATTTTCATTTCTGGATATTTGCACTTTAAATTAATTTCAATTAAAATTTGATTACCATGTGCTACTGTATACTCATTCTTACGTGACACCTCGATGTTTCCGCCATCGGTTGGGGTGTTACAACAATCCTAACCTTCCTCCCATATTTATGAGGAAAATAGACAAAGTTGAAGATGATCGCTTGAGTGGGCAAAAGAAGAAGGTGAGCATTGAAGACCTTGGACAAAGTACAGTGAAGTGGCCCAGCAATGATCCTGCAGGCATGTCAAAGATAAGAAAGAAGATAAAGATTCGACATGTCAACTACCGAACATACATTGGGAATTCGGTAGGCAAATGTTCTTTGAGACCACCATGAATGAACATCAGGTATGATTTTTTGTATATTTTGTATATTTATTTGTTTTTATGTTGTTTTATTTTAGTTTATTTTTATTTTCAAGTGTGTTTGGGTCAGTTTTATTTTTGTTTTATTTTCAAGTGTGTTTGGGCCAGTTTTATTTTTGTTGGATTCATGGGATTGCTTGTTATGATTTGAACTGCAAGAATAGATTGCCTCGGCCGTACTCAATCTCCATTCGGGCAGGGACGATCTGGAAATCACTAATGTTTGCAGGTATCCCGATTTGTTTGTTTGTTTTTTTCTTGTTTCTTTGTTTTGGGTTTGTTTATCGGCCGCAAATGAAATGCTATACGGCTGGATTGGAAGGAACTATAGAGACTCATACGCGCACTGCCTATATCCAGGGAGACTGTTCCTTTTTATTATTGTTGTACATTTTTTTATTTCTACTTTATTTTATTCCCTAGTTCACATTGAGGACAATGCGTCGTTCAAGTGTGGGGGTGGGGAAACTTCGTTTTTATTTATTCTTGAGTCTAAAACAAAAAAAAATTAATTAAAAAAAGAAGAAAAAAATTTGAGAAAATGTCTTGAAAATTGTTCTTAAAAAGCATTCTAATCAGACATAAAGCAGCTCTTTCAGTACATATTAGTTGTTTCCTGATTGTTCTGGCAGTAAATCCTTAGTCATGGTCTAATTTGTGGAAAAGTAATATGAACCGTTTTCAGCAGGTGTTTTTAAGAAAAAAAGTTTAGAATTGCCTGACTAGGTTTAACAAGCTATTGGTTATAAATACATGCACACATTGGTAACCCATTTCCCCACTTTTGTGAGATCTTGAGCCTACTAGTTGATAGATTGATTTATATATATTTTCGTTTGTTGAGAGTAGGCCAAAAGTTTCTCTGTTGCAGAACTTGTGTGATTTGATACATGCTAAGGTTGTATACTAGATATGCACATACATGACAAAGGCGATTTAGGATTCCCTTTTTCTTTTGATACCCATTTATTTGTTTTGTGTGTACCTGTTTACCTAAAATCACCTTAGTAGCCCATGCTAAGCCTATACCCTTTCATTTGTTAAACCAATAAAGTCACCCAAATCTCTACCCGTTAACCGATGTTAAGAAAATTAATGACATCCATTGTGTTCTATGTTAATGTTCAAGTGTTTAATCTATATTAAGTTGAAAAAAAAAAGAAAAAAGAAAAAAAAAAAGAGAAAAAGAAAAGAAAAACAATAGAAGTATGTGTTATGGTCAAATATGCCCAAAGTTATGTTTAATTATGTGTATTGTGAATAAGGATTGTCAATCATGTTGGTTTCACCATTTTTATTTTAGCCACTTCTAGCCAAATCTATTATACCTTTACCCTAAGCCCAAAACCCGTAAGTCCTTTAGATATGTGCATTATTGTTAGGACAAAAAGGATTGGTGAAACCACTTTTGCAAACCTTAGTCTAATTCACTCCTGTCAAAATACTCTAAGTATAGAACTGCTGAAGAAGGGATTCAGAAGTGCTGAAGAAGAAAAGTCATAAGAAGTTCTGAAGTTCAAACCAGACACTTCTACTGAAGAACTACTAAAGACAAACTACTCATCAGTAGTTTGTCATTCATCAGTACTTACATGAAGATCTTTTCCACCGCCTCTTGTATCAGTAGTTTATTACTTTAGTATTTCTTTTTGCTTTATGTACAAGTTCCAAGACTGCAACTTGTTGCAACTTGTTTCTGAACTTGCTTTTGGCAAGGTTCATGTATTTTTAAAGTCTATAAATAGAAGGGTTCATCCCTCTGTTTTAGACATTGATTTCAATACAGAAATCCTTCAACTCATATTATTGTTATTTCCATTTCATATTTATTGAGAATCTGTCTAAGTGTTTCATTCTCATTCAATACTTAGATTCTCAATAAATACTTATCATTTATTAGTTCTTGAATCCAGGGGGAGTAATAACTCCTGTTGATAAGTGTAGCTTTAAACTCATAATATTCCGCTGTGCTATCACTGATCAAGAACTTGCTAAACACTTAAGTGTCCACTAGCAAGTTCATATAAAAGAGCAATATACTGATCCAACAATTGGTATCAGAGCACTGGTTTATCTGATCACATATCAATCTAACACATTGAGAATCAGACACAGGCTCTTATTGATATTCAATAAAGGATTATAAGCTCACTTTTATCAAAATCCATCACTTTAAGAGATATTTAACAAATCAATACTCTTTAAAATGGATCCTCATAATACTGGTTCTGCCACTAAACCTGCCATGCTAGTAAGAAATGAATATAACATCTAGCAAAAGAGAATGGCACATACCTTATCATAGACCAACACAGGTTGCTGGAGATCTGTGATATATGGTCCTCATAAACCAGTAAATATAAATCTTGAAACTAAGGAAGAGATTCCAAAAGTACCAAAAGACTATACTGATGATGATTTCCTAAAACTTGAGCTTGATGCAAAAGCTTTCTCTATGTTGGCAATGGCACTCCCAAATGAAATCTACTCTGGCCTATTACATTGTGATAGTGCCAAAGAGCTTTGGGACTGCCTAAAAGAACAGTTTGGAGGAACTGAAGAGGTGATTGCCAACACCAGACAAATCTTGGCTCAACAATATGAAACTTTTGCTCACATTAATGGGGAAACTTTAACACAGCAATTTGAAAGATTTTCCTCATTAATATCTGAGCTACAACTAAATGGTCAGACCTACACAACTGTATCTATGCTTCATAGATTTTTAAGGTCTTTACCTGATAAATGGGAAACATACTCTAGAGTCTTAAGATCTTCACCAGACTTTAGCTCCCTCACTCTTACAAAACTTCATGGGAGATTACTTACTTTTGAGAGAGAAATTGATCAAAAGAAAAAGTTACAAAGTTCTGGCAAAGCTGCTGATGACTATCTACCAGGTAGTACAGCACTATTGGGACAAGACTCACCAACTTGTTCAAATAGTTTTGGATCTTTTGACCACATTGACATAACTGCTGGGATCTCATCTGAAAGATCATTCCCAGGTTATGACAATAATGACTTTGGTCAAACTGCTGATAACATGTGTTTTATCATGGATGATTTAAATAGTTTCAGTAGTGATGACCTAGAAGAAATGGATATTTTCCACCAACTGGCCATGTTAAGTTTAAAAACAAATAAATTTTACAAAAGGTCAGGAAGGAAGTTTCCAGGACTTAACAGTTCTACAAAAATTGGTTTTTACAAATCTAAACTTAGATGTCACAAGTGTCAAAAGTTGGGACACTTTGCTAGAGAGTGTAGAAGCTCTGGCTTTAACCAATCTCAGTCTGGAAGCAATTTTAACCCCAATTATAACAGGAATAATGGAACACAAGGGAGTGCACATTTTGTACAGGCACAAGTTCCACAACACCAATATGTGCCACAAGTACAATATGTACAGATGCCTGCTCAACAGATGCAGAGCCAACAATCAATCCCTCCCTTTCCAGCTGCTCAACAACCTCCACAGCAATAGCAACCCTCTCAACAAAGTCTATTTACATCAGGGTATGTTGACTGGAGCAGTCTTCCTTTTGACACCACAGAGTGCAATCCTGATGCAGACAACAAAATGTTTGACATCAACTGGGGAGAGCTTGACAATGGCAGAAAGAACTTTGCCTTAATGGCATTTGAGGGATGCTCCTCAAAATCTGTTTTGTCACAGGTATCAAAAGAATCTTTGACAAAACTATGTTCAAATTCATGCAAAGAATCTTTTGCTCTCATAAGAGAGACAAATGTGCACTTACAAGGAAAAGCAAATGATTCTGAGAGAAAATTCACTCAGATGAAATGTGATTTAGAAAGAAAACTTTCTGCAAAAACAAAAGAAGTTTCTAAATTAACTAACACTGCTACTGAAACCCAAGCACAAATTAAAATCATGATAAATGACCTAGGAAATGTCAGACAAGAGCTTGCTGACACCAAGGTCACATGTGAAAAATGGGTGGAATCTTGTAAGGGGTACCAATTATTGCTAAACAAACAAAGTGCTTCAAATGTTAGGTTTGGCATAGGGTACAATCACACTGAAACACCAACAGATTTTTCTCCCAAAACTACTGAAGATGGGAGAAAAATTGTTTCAGGTGAAACTTCTGAAGAGGAAGAATGCACATCTTTCCATGAAAACTTTATAAAAACACACAAACAAAGTTCTTCAGAAGTACTGATTAAATCTGACTTTAAGCCATCAGTAGTTTCAACTACATCAGGAGTTGAGAACCTGAAAACTACTGATGACCTAAAACCAATTAAAACAATCAGAAACTTGTCTTTGAAAGAAAAGACAAAAGAATGTGAAATTTGTGGTCTGTTCAACCACAAAACAGAATTTTGCAGATATAGAAAAGGTATTCAGTTCAACAAGAAAAATCAACAACTGGTTGTGGGAAAACAAATAAAAAATGATTATGTAAAAATTTTTTCTCCCAAGAAATAACAACCAGCAAACACCTTTTCTCAGAAAAAGACAAAATCTCAACAAAAGTCTTTTTCTCAAAATTCTCTTTCAGTAGTTAGACCTGAATCATCAGCAGTTTCACAAACTGCTGAGATTAAAGATCTTATGAACTTGGTACAACTACTGATGACCAAAGTTGATGGTGGTCCTCAAAAGGATACCACCATTGTTCTTAATGCAAAATCCATTGCCAAAAAGACATGGATTTCACAACTTGGTCAAGAACAAACTGTAAATGTTCTCAAGAGCAAACCCAAAGCCAAACTGGCTTGGGTTCCTAAATCTAACTAATTTTCTATCTTGTGCAGAGAGTTTCCAGAGGCTTAAATAGCATTTGGTATGTAGACAGTGGAGGCTCAATGCACATGACAGGATGCAGATACCTTATAAATAATTTTATCAGTCAAAGAGATGGATCTGTATCGTTTGGGAACAATGCTAAGGGATATGTGCTAGGACATGGCAATGTCTCCTCTGGAAAAATACAGTTTGACAAGGTCAATCTGGTTGAAAACCTTGAGTACAACTTGCTGAGTGTGTCATAAATGTGTGATAAAGGATATTGTTCCTTTTTCACAAAGACAGCATGCAAGATCATATCACCAGAAGGCCAGAAGTTGATAGAGAAGATTATTGAAGATCATACTTTGTTAATAGCCAAAAGATGTGGCAATGTCTATGCAGTGGACATTAAAAAAGACAAAGTACTGAACAACACTGCTTGTTTCTTCTCAAGGGCATCAACTTCAGAAACTGATCTCTGGCACAGGAGACTTGGCCATGTGAACTTTAAAACCATAAATAAAGTCACAAAAATGGGCTTGGTCAGAGGTCTACCCTTAAAAGTATACCAGTGTCAAGAACACTGTGTACCCTGTTTAAAGGGAAAACAGCATAAGTCCTCCTATAAGTCTATTGAAGAATCAAAAACAACTGCATGTCTTCAACTACTCCATATGGACTTATTTGGGCCTGTAAAAATCATGAGCCTTGGTAAGATGAAGTACTTCTTAGTCATCATTGATGACTACTCAAGATTTACATTGGTATTCTTCTTATTTTCTAAGGATGAGGCTGCTGAAATCATCAAGTTCTTTATTCTACAAGTAGAGAAGCAATACTCTCTACCTGTCAAAACCATTAGAAGTGATAATGGGACAGAGTTCAGGAACAAAACTCTGGATGAATTCTGTTTGTCTAAAGGGATTATTAGACAATTCAGTGTTGCCAGAACTCCTGAACAAAATGGTGTGTTAGAAAGGAAGAACAGAACTTTAATAGAAGGAGCAAGAACAATGTTAGCTGATTCTGGCCTACCATTATACTTTTGGGCAGAGGCAGTTAACACATCATGTTATGTTCAAAATAGAGTTCTTATTGTCAAGAGACATTCAAAGACTGCCTATGAAGTTCTTCATGGCATGAAGCCCCTTATCTCCTTTTTCAGGGCTTTTGGGTGTCAATGTTTCATCTTGAACATTAAGTAATCTATTTCAAAGTTTGATGCCAAAGTTGACTCAGGTTACTTTCTTGGTTATTCTTCAACTAGAAAAGCCTACAAGGTTTTTAACTCAAGAACCAGGATAGTAGAAGAAACACTGAATGTCAAGTTCAATGAGTCAAAACACACTCTCATTCCAGCACATCCTGCTGAACTCTTTGACCCTGACAACTTCCATTTTGGACCTGAAAAGACTGTCACTTCATCTAAACCTACTTATTATGGTGATCAAAGGTTTGATGATGAGGATCCAGCACCATGGACTCCTCAAACAGTCATTAAATCAACTTCAAAACCATCAGAAGTTTCACAAACTTCTGATTCAACAAATACTGAAGGACAAACTCAAACATCTGCTTCAGCACCTGCAACTACTGAAGACACTGAAACTGCTGAACCAGATATAATAGATCTCAGTAGTTTGTTTGAAGAACATGAGCCACCAACACCTGTCAGTGGTTTACAACAACTGATCGAACACAAAGACCATCCACTTGATCAAATCATGGGTGATATTGCATCAGGTGTTCTTACAAGAAACCAGCTTTCCAACTTTTGTCTATTCTCAGCATTTATTTCACAGTTGGAACCAAAGAAGTACCAGGAAGCCCTCAAAGACAACAATTGGATGCAGGCAATGCAAGATGAATTGCTTCAATTCAACAAGCAACAGGTTTGGGAAATTTGTCCCTTACCACCAAACAAGCAACCAATTGGTACAAGATGGGTTTTCAGGAACAAACAAGATGAAGCTGGTATTATAATAAAGAACAAGGCAAGACTGGTAGTACAAGGTTACTCTCAAGAAGAAGGAATTGACTATGATGAAACCTTTACTCCAGTTGCAAGGCTTGAAGCCATCAGGTTATTTCTGGCCTATGCCATTTCCAACAAAATAAAAGTTTATCAAATGGATGTCAAGAGTGAATTTTTGTATGGAAAGATAAAAGAGGAAGTGTATGTTTGTCAGCCACCTGGGTTTGAGGATCCTTCTCATCCTGAGTGGGTGTACAAACTAGACAAAGCTCTTTATGGGCTCAAACAGGCTCCAAGAGCTTGGTATGATACGCTTTCAACCTTTTTACTCAAAAATAACTTTACAAGAGGTGCCATTGATAAAACTCTTTTCATAAAACATGTTGGAAATCATGTCTTACTTGTTCAAATATATGTTGATGATATCATTTTTGGTTCAACAAACACAAAATTGTGTGATGAATTTAAGAAACTCATGCAATCAAAATTTGAGATGAGTACAATGGGAGAACTGCAGTACTTTCTGGGACTGCAGATTAAACAACAAACAAATGGAACTTTTATACATCAATCAAAATATGTTAAAGAATTATTAAAAAAATTTTCTTTACAAGACTGTAAATCATGTTCCACTCCCATGACACCAACCACACAAGTTGAACCAGATGATCAAGGAAAACAGGTTGATCAAACCATGAATAGATGTATGATAGGTTCCCTTTTATATCTAACTGCTTCTAGACCAGATATTATGTTTTCAACATGTGTCTGTGCTAGATATCAATCAGCTCCTAGGGAATCACACCTTATTGCAGTCAAAAGAATCTTCAGATATCTGAAAGGAACTCCAACACTTGGAATTTGGTATCCTGCTTCAAGCAATACCAAGTTATCAGCTTTTTCAGATAGTGACTATGTAGGGTGTAAAATGTCAAGAAAATCAACATCTGGTGGTTGTCAATTCTTGGGAAACTGTCTAGTGTCCTGGCAATCAAAGAAACAAACATCTGTTGCAACTTCAACTGCTGAAGCTGAATACATTGCAGCTGCAAGTTGTACATCACAGATACAATGGCTTCAATATCAACTTCTTGATTATGGAATCAAAGAAACCAAGACACCATTGCTTATAGACAGCAAATCTGCCATTAGCATCATTCAAAATCCTGTTCAGTTTTCAAAGACTAAACACATTGAAATCAGGTATCATTTCATAAGAGGTTGCTATGAAAAAGGCAAGATTGAAGTGAATCATGTAGCAACAGCTAATCAAATAGCTGACATATTCACTAAACCCCTTGACACATCAACATTTCAGAAGTTAGTATCCATGCTAGGGATGCTAAATTTGTAAGTGTTTCTCTTTATTTTTCTGCACAACTTTTTTATTTTTCACTTACATCTGTTTTCAAAAACTTGAAAAACTTCTGAAAAGAGAGAAACTATTGATGAACAAAACATCAGTATGGGGATATTTTCTGATAAGTGATTAACTTCTGATAAAAAAACCTTCAGAAGTTATGAATAAAGTATTTATAAAAGTATTTCTCATCAGCTGTTCAAAACTGCTGAAGAGAAAGTGGGAACTACTGATGAATATAATTCTTCATCAGCAGTTTAGTCAAAAAGGGCAAATCAGACTTTTCCCACATCAGAAGTTTGACCTAGTCGGTTTAAAACTTCTGATAAAGAGGTTTTTAACCTAGGCGGTTTAAAACTTCTAATAAAGAAGTTCCAAGCGGTTAAAAACTTCTGATAAATATCTTTTTTCAACACTTATCCATTCAAAACAAAAATTCCCTCCTTCTCTCTCAAGAAAGCTTTCAAACCCCTGAACCTGCAACATAAACACTGTTCGATTCATACACACACACAAACCACATGGCTTAGTTCTTAAAGAGGGACACAATCTCAGAGCCTACTTAGAAAAACAAGAAGGCTGGTCCCAATACGATGAGATCATTGATCTCGTCGTAAAATCCCAATATTTCACCGCTCTCACAATAGACCCACCAATACATCCTGAAACTCTCAATGAGTTCTGGGCTAATGCTGAGACAGTGATGGTGGATGATGAAGTTATCTCTCTCAACTCAACAATTAAAGGGAGACAAATGGCCATCACACCGGCCATGCTTGCAAACAGACTGGGGTTGAATGATGTGAATGCCCCTGAAAAGTTTGACAATTCTGCAATCCACCTAACCATGACTGAGTGTGGTTATCAAGGTACTCTCTCACAAGCTACCATCTTTAAAAAGTATTTTGAACCAAAATATAAACTTTTGTTTCATTATATAATTATGTGCTTGAGTCCTAAAACAGGGTCTTATGACCAGATGCCCTCAACCTTTCATCCAATTTTTCATTCCATTGTGAATGAAACAAACTTCAGGGCATCAAAACTTTTCTTTAATGAGTTGGTGTTACATCACAATAACACTAAGAAAAAGTTTTTGTTATATCCAAGGTTCATTATGCAATGCATAATAAAAGAACTGGGTGATGAGGTTCTTGTGGGTAAAACTGAAATTTTAAAACCCTTAACCTCACAAGCATACTCAAGGCACAACAAACAGGCTGCCTGGCCAGAAGATGACCAAGGGGAACCAGAACCAGTCCCCATGGAACCCTCATCTTCCAAACTTAAACCCCCAAAGGCCAAGAAACCCAAGGTACAAAAACAAAAACCCAGCAAACCTAAAAGAAAAGCTGTTCAGGAGGTTGAGATGCCTGAACAAACTATTGTGCAATCTGCACTTCTTAAAGATGTGACTGAAACATCCTCTCAGTCTCATCCATCTCAAACCCCACCAAGAGCACCAATCACAATCCTTTTCAAAAGAAAAAGACTTAAGAAAACTATTCCCATTGATGCTTCTTTTGAAACTGCTGAACCCACTGCCCAAACTACTGAACCAGCACCCCAACTTTCTGAACCAGATATTGAAATAGCCAAACTTCTCTCTGGGCTAAAAGAGAAAGTCCCATCTACACATGTCAGTCCCCAACAACCACATAAAATAGGGGACATAGCCTCAGAAATTGACATGGATGTGGACACTCAAAGCCCTAACCAGAGTCTCTAAGCCCAAACTTAGAAACTTTTGGTACTTTTGAGGCTGCTACTACTCATTTACCACCCAGTGGTGGACCTGAGGATAGAAGTAACATAGCTAAGACCTCAACTGTGGCAACTACTGATGAAGGCTTAATGCCTAAGGTAGGAAATCCTCTTAACCAAGAAAAAGAGGTACATGAGACAACTGAGTTGGGCTCAGCTCATGATGTAACTGATACAGTCCTCATTGAGGATGTAATCAGGGATTCAGATGATTCCATTGACTTGGATGATGTTTCAAAACACAAAACTACTGAATTGACGGCTACAAGTGAAGGTCCTGCACCTGGTGTATCTAAGCTCAAGAAGCTAGTCACACCAGCTCAGGTTAAAGCCCACTCAATCCATGATTCCCCTAGAGTGGCGTCTTCTGTACAACAAGAAGATCAACCAAAAACACACCCCTCACAACAAATGCCTACCCAATTCCCTGGGCAAACAAGCATAGACATGAACCAGTTATGCAGCCCAGATGGTCCCTTATACCACATGATGAATACCCTCATCAAGAATCACTTCCAAACATACGCAGCTAACTTGGAGCTGTCCATGAAGAACCAATTTGGAGTGATACAGACTAAGATGAATGATCTGTCCAACAAGATTGACTACAACAGCAAACAGCTTGCTCATCTTACAGGTCAGTTCTCCCAAGCTTCAACTTCAAAAGCTGATGAAGCCAAAAAGGGGGAGAAAATCAAGGTACCTATGGATACACTTGAAGCCAGGAGAAAGGCAAGATTGGCTATCCTAGCAAGAGATCAAAAAGATCAAGCCAGAAAAGAAAAACTGGCCCAACAATTTGGTGTCTCTATTCAAGAAGTAGAAGATGCTGAAAAGACTGATGAATCCCAAGGGCACAATGAAGAAACCTCTGATGGCCAAACTTCTAATGAAGAATCAGAAAGTACTGAAGACAATCCTTCAGTAGTTGACATACCTTCAGTTGTTGTCAACCCATCAAAGGTTAACACTTCCAAAACTCAAACTGCTGACCCTTCCAGATCAACTACTCCTATTCAACCAACTTCTGTTCCTACTAGGCCTATTACAACAGTTACCACAATGACTGTGCTAAACCCTCTCCAATCTCTCAATCAGCAGAACCACTTGAGAAGAGTTTAGTGGCAGCCCAAAAGAAGGCCAGAGAAGATCAGATTTGGAAAACACTGGAAGAAACGGATGACTTGGATCTAAGCCATGAAGAAAAGCTTCAGGCTTGTGAAGCTGAACTCCAAAGGCAGGCTAGCCTAGACCAGATTGCTGAGGAAGATAAAAGACATCAACTGATGTCTTACATTACAAAGAACAGCAAGATCAAAGCCCACACATTGAAGAGACTCTCCATTGAAGAGCTGACAAGAAGAGCTCAACTTATTGCAGACAAACTTGCAACAAGTAAAGACACAAAAGCCAAGAGAGCTCAGATGATAGAAGAATTAGTAGCTAATGGTTATGGTTCAAAAGCCTCTGTGTCCAAATGGAAAGAAGAAAGATTAGTGGACACTTATAGAAAATATAAGGCTGCAAGGGCTGCAAATCCAGAGAAGTTTCAAACTGCTGAAGTGTCAACTTCAGTAGTTAGAACTTCTGGTGTTCAAAGAAAACCAGCTACTCAGAGTAAGAAATCAGAGGAGAATGTGAAGACTGATTTCAGAATGGTACTACTAGAAGGTAGTACAGTAGTCCATTCTGATTTTGACATAGAAGAAAAGCCTCTGATCACACAATTCAGGGATCCTTCCACCTTTGCATATCAAATCCAGAAGACCATCATAGACAAACTGCACACTAAGGTAGTAACTGAACATCATTTGCCAACATTTCAGATACCTAATGTGATGGAACAACAGCAAGGAAGTGAATCCCACCTGAGAGTCACTGATGGTCCTTTACTGATAGAAACTCAGTACTTGTGACAAGAAGAGATCAGACAAGCAGGGCCTATAGGTCGATGAATGATCTGAAGAAACTATCAACCAAAGACCTGATTACAATCCAACACTTAGAACCACAGAAAGGGTCTCTTACTGATGAACAACTGAACCAACTCAAGAATTCCATGTTCAAAGGAATATGGAAAATTGTGAAGGACAGAAAAGAACAATAAGGAATTAGTAAGGTTTTGGCTTCATCAATCCAGGGGGAGATTGTTAGGACAAAAAGGATTGGTGAAACCACTTTTGCAAACCTTAGTCTAATTCACTTCTGTCAAAATACTCTAAGTATAGATCTGCTGAAGAAGAGATTCAGAAGTGCTGAAGAAGAAAAGTCATCAGAAGTTCTGAAGTTCAAACCAGACACTTCTACTGAAGAACTACTAAAGACAAACTACTCATCAGTAGTTTGTCATTCATCAGTACCTTGTATCAGTAGTTTATTACTTTAGTATTTCTTTTTGCTTTATGTACAAGTTCCAAGACTGCAACTTGTTGCAACTTGTTTCTGAACTTGCTTTTGGCAAGGTTCATGTATTTGTAAAGTCTATAAATAGAAGGGTTCATCCCTCTGTTTTAGACATTGATTTCAATACAGAAATCCTTCAACTCATATTATTGTTATTTCCATTTCATGTTTATTGAGAATCTTTCTAAGTGTTTCATTCTCATTCAATACTTAGATTCTCAATAAATACTTATCATTTATTAGTTCTTGAATCCAGGGGGAGTAATAACTCATGTTGATAAGTGTAGCTTTAAACTCATAATATTCCGCTGTGCTATCACTGATCAAGAACTTGCTAAACACTTAAGTGTCCACTAGCAAGTTCATATAAAAGAGCAATATACTGATCCAACAATTATCTACAGTTGAGGTGTGATTGTTATACAAGCCTATGATAACAGAGTTACATGTTTGGTTTTGAGTGAATGATACTAGCACATTACATGCTAGTCCAGATATTAAACCGAGTGGAGTGAAAAATTGTGAGGGGTGTGTTGCATGAGAATAAAAACCGGAAGCATGTTAGGTTTAGTCAGGTTAATTCTATTTTTAAATGGAAATCAATTTGACTTGCTGAATTAACACATCTAATGCTGATCTGTAAATGGGGTATGACTTTGGACGTTAGCTAAGGTATGATGGGGCGACTGGGCTGCTAGTCTGTGATAATGTCTTGAGCCAAGTGAATATAATTTTTTCAAGACGAAAAAAAGATAAGTGTTGGATGTGATGTGTTGATGAAAACACCTTGTTAAAGTGCTAGTTTTATATAGGTTTTAATGTTTGTTCGGTGTATTTTAAATACATATTAATTATTATATAAGATGAGACTTTGCAATAGATAATGAAAAAAAATGTAAATATGTTAGTGTCAAAATTTAGATAATCATGTTCACAATAATCATTTGCCATTAATGTTTTAGTTTGTTTGAAATTCAATACACGAAATTGCAATTGCAATTGGCATATTGAAATAATAATTGACTTAGTATTTCTAATTGGGCTAAATGTGAGTTCACTTATTTGATGCCAATCACATGTGCAGTTTTTGGATAAAGGCCTATGTGATGATGAATAAAAACATAAATAAAAGACAATAGGCCCAAATAATAGAGGACGAAAAAAGGAATTGGGTTTTGATATTATTAGAGGGTGGCGGCTGCACAAGGGATTGATATTCGCGGTCGACATAATTTTTAGGGGATCGCACGAAGAAGAAAAAGAGAAGAAACAACGTAATGACCAAGATGCAAGGCTAAATCTTTTGTAACTTCCTCTAGACGAATGGTTCGTATAGGTTTCACACTTTTTATTACGTTTATTTATGTATTGGATTTTGTTTTTGCTTCTGATGACAAAAATCTTAAACATTATTCATGCATTAGTTAAGCAAACAATTGATTTGTGTTTTGAGTCCTTTCTTTACAACTTGTTCGGTTGATGACAAAACTTAGTAGCAGGTTGGGCGACATAAAGAGGGTTGACTTGACACTTACAATTGGATAGTTAATAGGGTTTGGTGACAAGAACTTGTGCTACCAGTTAATTAACTAATTTTCAAAACTATGTCTATGTGGTTCCCAATCTATAAAATGAAAACCATGTGAAACCTAGAACCTGAAGTTTAGAGGGAGTTACTTTTTTATTATTATTGTTTTCTATTCGAATCACTTAGTCAACTTTTTCAAGCAAAACAACATTCTACTTCATAATATATTATTTTTAATTAATTAGTTTTACTAATAAAATTATTATTAACACTAACCACATACTCCTTGTGGTTCGACAACCCTACTCCCTATACTGCAGCCTTTGTAGCTAAGGAGTTGTTTTTAATATAGTTTTTTATTCGCACTCGACACGCGATCAAAATCCCTGTCAGAGCCTTGAAATTCAAAAGAATGAGGTAAGAAATAGTTGTTGCTAAGTATGGAGAGATGAAGTCTGTGGCAAGATGGTCTGAGCTGAGGTTAGTTGAAACATACAAGAAGCTTGAAGAGAATAGAAAAACTGATCTTACACTTCCAAGAAAACCAGTCTACCCTGATGCAACAGTGGTTAGAAAATCCCAACAGACCTTTTCACTTGATAGCCTACTCTCAACATCTTATGTCACCATTGCTGCCAAGAAACAATACAGAAGGCAGAAGCAGATGTCTGAGGAGGATGAAAAGGAGTTTGAAGAAACTTTTGTGAAAGAAAGGATTTTCAACCAAGTCTAATACTTCTCTGATCCCATCAGTGAAGAACTTAGAAGAATCAATGACAGGCCTCCATCACCAAACTCATCAAAAATAAATTTGCAACTAAAAAACTCATCAGATTCAAAAATTCTAAAGTGGAAGGTTAACAAAGACACCCACGAATTGACTCTGCTCCGATCTGGTGGGGAAGCTCAACTCCAAGACCTTCTGAACTTAGAGCTAGAAAGGGATGCTGAAGACTTGTTCTCTTTCAATTTTGAATTACAATTCAAAGGCCAAATTAGAGAAAGTCTCATGAGGAATAAGGATCAGCAATAAAGGTTGAGTTTTGGCATCATCCGTTCTAGGGGGAGATTGTTGGGTCTGCTGAACCGAAGAAGAACAGATGAAGTGAAAAGCCAAAACATACTAACATTTGATCCCCAATAAAACAGTGCTTTGTATAAAAGATCCTCCCAAAAGACTGTTGACACTAACAACTGTTGTCCCCTAACAACTGTTGTTTACAAGGTCTGTTGAAGAAACATCTGCTGAGCCAAAGGACTGAAGACACAAGGTCTGTTGGAGCCAACAACACTTAGACTCCAACAGATGATTCAAGCTATCAGAATTAATCCATCAGTTGTTTAGTCATCAGAGTTTTCCAATGTAACAGTGTTTGTATAGGGCAGATGTTTTATGTTGTTATATTTGTTACATGTCACTATCTTAGGTGATATCAGCCTTAGTTCATCAGAGTTTTCGTTTGTCTATAAATAGAACAGTGCATGTACTGTTCTATTCATCACTCAAAACATTCTCTTAGTACAAACAAAGCTGAGAGTGATCAGGCTGAGGGGGAGATTGTAAACTTGTACTGTAATCTGTGATGGCTTATGAAAAGTACTTGTTGAAAGCAATTGTCTTATTTGTTATGATTTAAAGTTTATATTTCCGTTACACTTTCTATTATTATTCATCTTCATTACTATTTCATTTTTTAAACTTCATAACAAATCAAACTCAGATCCTAACACAAAAAACAGTTAATCAAATAAACAGATCAACATAAACAGTAAAGTCAAAACAATCACACAATTAAGGCGAAGTTGTACTGGTGATCCCGATCACTGGTTCATCACTCAAAGGGTGCCAGCGCAGGTCCTCGTACAGGAGCCACCTAAAAAACTAGACCAACCCTAAAGCTACATAGGGACTCAAGCCCTAAACATTCAACTCCTTAGTACAAACTCTAAGAAAGCAGTAAAATCAAAAGATCTCACCAAGAGGGGGCCCAAGTTAGGGTTTGCCAAACTCGTAGTGTTATCACCTTCACTTAGGGCAATAATCCCAGAGAGCAAGAAGATAAGCCTTCCAACATATCTAGAGAGAAGATCTGATTTGATTCTCTACCATAGTCCACTTGCTTCTTTTTTTTTTTTTTTTTTTTTTGAATAATAAACCCTACATCTACACAAGTATTATCCAATTTGAACTTTAAGAACTCAAAGACTTAAAAGATGAAAAACAAACTTTTTATTCTTCAAAGAACTCAGAAAACCCTAAAACCAGCGGAAGACGACGAAGACGAATTAAAGCCTCTACTCTAATACAATGTCACAAATATGATATGATACCAGAAACTTATTAAACAATGAAAATAATAAAAAATACAACACCAGATCTATAACAACTCTCTACAGACCGGAAACAAATAATCTCTCAACAAACCCAACTCTCTAAACCAATCAACAAATCTAACCAGACTTTACACAAGAACAGATACAAGGTGTATCTGAACTGACAACAATGAAACCCTAGATCTATTTAGACGAAAGAGAAACAATTGTAGAGAGAAATCAAAATAAACTCAGCTAAACAGGTAAAGGTTAGAGATACTGAGTTTATACAGGATGTGAAGAAGCTTCCGGGGAGAAACACACTCTCCCCTCAATATGAGCCATCAGATCAATACAAGAACACGGATCGTGGAATGGATGGTTGTGATTTATTAAAAGAAACACACTTTTCTTTATAAGTAAACATGGGTTGGGCTTGGACTGTTATCTGGAAAAGCCCAATAGCAAATGTTGGAGACCAACTTCTCTTATCAAATAAACTAGGCTGCTACAAGCATCAATCCGGACTGGGCCCCAACATTCTTTTATGTCCAAAACACCAACTTCCTTACAAAAGAAAATAAGAATAATAAAAAAAATAATAAAAAAATAGTAAAAGAATTGAACAAAAAAATGAAAACATTACCTTTTAAACTTTTAACATGTTCACTTAAACTAATACATTTTTGATTTCACTATACAGCTAATCATCACACCGTTGACCATATTACCATGTTGCAAAGTACATTCCTTAGACTATGTGTTTAGACTATGTGTTGTGGGAAGCGAGCGAGCCGGCGCGAGCCACCAGGTGATTCACGTGGCTCGCGAGCACTACAACCGAAGTAAGTGAATGCTGGCGCGAGCGAGCCCACGCTACCAGGCTCCCATGGGCTGGCGAGCAAACTATGACCATTGGCTGACAACTAGCCATTGGCAACGACTAGTTTTTGGAGTTTATAAAAACAAAACAATTTTAATTCTTTACACCAAAATCAATCAAAATCACAAACTATACAAATCTTCAAACCTTCAAAATTCAAACCGAAATGGATCACACGCAGTGGGAAGGATGTTACATGTCGGCGCTTGTGTATCGGGTCGGGTGATCGGAGCTACGCAGCGGAATTCGGATAATAACAGTCTCTAGTCTTTCAGGATCCACGTCATCATATCTGTTGGGTTACCTGAACACATGTCAAAAATAGTTTCTGTCAACATAAAGTTGGTGAGGTCGTGTATTTTATAAAGTGAATGGCCAGTTCGTTTATTGATAATTCTTTTATATAAAACATTCTTTTATAAACTCTTTCATAAACATTCTTTTATAAACATGCTTTACATTTATAATTCTGAAGGGGAAGTTATATTCTATATAGCCAACTCTATTATACATCCATTCAATCATAACCCAATTCTATTATGTGCCATTCCTATTGGTACCACTCTGTTTGTGATAAAAACTTGTATCGACTGGTTCCTGCCCTCTAGTTGGTGCAAGAAAGGAAATGGCGGATACCGTCCAGTACTGTCCTCGTTGTTTCTATGTCCCCATCATACTTCTTTTAATAATCGTTTTATGTAAAGCAATTCTGGTTTTAACAAATGACATGTATTCCCCCAAAAACACTTGATAAAACAGTAAAAGTGGGGAGTTCACGATACTCACCGATTTGCATTATATCTTCAGCAAATCTTCTTATTACAATTATATGTTCTATATATATGGATACGTTTTACGCGTAAGACTTGTTAGATTGTAATACTTAGGATATATATCATATATATAATTTATATATATATAGAATCTGATATATATTAGATAGTCCTAAACTCGGGGTTTGGTCTTCCTAGGCAAAAAGAAATAAAGCTGGCCATTACAGCTTGGCACGCGAACCTAAAAGAACTCTAGACACTTCTAAACCCGAGTTTAGTATATCGTTTTATATATCGAATCTTGTATATATAAACATATATATTTTATATATGTTTATTATTCTCTTATTATTATTATCAAGTCCGTACGTTATTCGTATTATATATATAATTCTTATAATTATAATAATCCTCGTCTAGTCCTTGGAACCGTGTTTTACTCCGGTTGTTGACCGAGTCACTGAGTCGACTCGGTAACGACTCTAATTCCTTGATACGGTTGACGGTACCTCGCAATCACGCAAAATCCTTATATTAGTCAATAGATTATTAGATTATAACCCATCAACCATTCGGATATAATAGTAACCGAACCTTACCGTTTTTATTACGGGACATGACCGGAATTTATATAGCACCGGATAACGAACCTGTTCCATAATTGATACCTAATCGCCAAACATAACATAAGATGTGTTAATAATCAATCGACTATATAATTCAATAATCAATTGATACTAAACACTTTATACCCAAAACATACGCCTATGCATATGAATCGGACATAACCCGAATCTTAACCGGAAACTAACCGGAGTTCGAACACAAACACAGAATCAGCGGGTTTATAATCAGAACATGGCTCGGGTTCTCAACAATAGTAGGCACAGATTTGGTTGTCCGATGACAGTCACCGGTTCCGGTGACTGTCCGGTTCGTTAATTGGACAAAAAGGGAAGGTCACGGATGGTTCGGTATCTACTCAATGGGCAGAAGGGTTATTATCGGGATTCATGATACAGGTTGGTTATGTTTGGTTTGGTAATCACAACAGAAACAGTGGAGATGGTGGTGGTTATCGAGTATGTTTGGGTTAATTAAGAGTTCACGGAGAAGAAGGATGATGGCTGGAGATGGAGGAGACCGGCGGCGGCCGGTTCCGGAGGTGGTGGTGGTCCGGTGGCTTAGATCAGAGGATCATCACACACTCTCTTTGTGTGTGTTCATTATGTACAGAGAGAAAGAGTGAGAGACAAGAGAGAGATGCGAGAGTTAAGAGAGAGGGGTGTTTTATAATGGAATTAAAATAAAGGGTCTTTGGCAACGGGGATAATAACTGGTACTCGGGAGGTTTGGTAACGAGTATAAAAGTTAAATAAAAACATTTGGCGGCGTTCTAATTAGCAGGTAACGAGCGTTTAACCGGGATAATAATAATCCAATAATTATTATTTCTATATTCGGTTGAAACGGTTAGCCGCGAGATTCGAACTTGACCCGTTTATTCCATAAACGGGTGGTTGGGTCCGACCCGACCCGTTTAGGAGACCCGTAACACATCGGGGTGTTACAGCTTGAGTTCCTCACGGAAGACAGGTTTTGCACGTACACCAAAATTGAAGAAAACCTTAGCCAAATGCCACCCCTGTCTCCGGATTTTGTTATTCCGGATACGCAACCACAAGATGTAGTCCCAAAAAAGCGAGGGCAAATTCACTACTAGAAAACTGGGCTATTGTAACGAAAAGTTGCTACCTAGAAAAATGGTAGCAAATTTAGCAACCGATTTTACACCAAAATATATATTATAAGATAAGGTAACTAATCGGTTGCAATTTTTGATACCGTTTACTTTGGTGGTAAATTCGTGAGAAAAATACTAAGAATGAACTAAAAAAATAATAATTTATAAAAAAAAACAACAAACCTATTGAATTGTGACCACCTTAGCGATAGCAAATTTAGGGACCTATTTCTTAATGCGTAATGCATATATATATATATGGTAGCTAATCAGTGATAAATTTTGAGACTAAATTGCTACCATATTAGCCACGATAAAATTGGACTATTGTCACCAAAAGTTGCTACCTAGAAAAATGGTAGCAAATTTAGAAACCAATTTTACACCAAAATATGTATTATAAGATAAGGTAACTAATCGGTTGCAAATTTTGACACTGTTTATTTTTTATGGTAAATTCGTGAGAAAAATAATAAGAAAGAAGTAAAAAAAATAATAAATTATAAAAAAACAACAAACCTATTGAATTGTGACCACCTTAGCGGTATCAAATTTAGGGACCTATTTTAAAGCGTAATGCATATATATACATATATATATACTAGTAGGAAACCCGCGCGATGCGGCGGCGACAACAATAAGCGGTTCTCATTTTCTGTTAGGTTATCACTTATCAATCCTCCGAATAAATAACGTTTGAGGTGCATACTTCATCTCATCTAAAGTCATTGACATTATAAGCTAATGCCATTTTGTTTTTATCGTGAGATATCCATCTTTATATGTGTTGAAAAGGGCAATTTAAATTGTACGCTTGTACTTTATGAATGGTAGGTTAAAATATAAAAACATGTGTTATAAAAATCGGGTCATATGTGACGCAGAGGTTAAATCACGTGTATGTCAAAATAGGCTAACATGAATTCAAATGTCAACATATCCTAATAGTTGTTTTTTAAAGAAAATACATTATAACCGTAAATAACTGTAAAAAAGTAGCACGTATTAATAATAGTACAATAACTATATTCATAACCAAAATACGAAATTTTCAACCTGGTTACCATGTCAAAATGCTGTTGTGTCATTAACTTTGACCCATTTGAGTTTTTTCTAACACCGCGCCTGATAGTGATTCCCCAACTCAATAGTTGACATCAAAGCAGTCGTTTCTTCCTCGTTGCTGAATCAACAATAAACTTGTAACCTACCCAATCAAGATCAAGGTTTAAAAAATTTTGATAGCAAAAGATTGTGTTTAGTAAACTCCACATGTAAAAATAACAAAACTACTCATACAGTGTCTAATCTAATGATAGTTGTTCTGACATTGAAAAAAGACTGTCAACTAAAAAACATTCCATTTTCATGTCAATTTGGAACCAAAAATGACAGGTTTGACCAAACAAATGTCATAATATACCTCCCATTTTAGGAAATCTTGCAGTCTAAGAGTAGTATTTCGGTTCTTGTGAAAAAGACAAGTAAAAAATACAGATTAAAAGTCAAAAACGTGTCTCAAAGATTTAGGTAAAGCAAAAGCTGGTGAAAAAAATCCTGAAATACATTTAAGAGAATTATAGATTCGTAGGTAAACAAAAGCCAAATGTGGAAATTTGAGTTTTTGTTCTCACTAAATATGAACAATGGAACAACAAATATAGGTAGTGTGGTTTATACTAATATTATTAAAATAAAATAACATTAGCAATTAAGCACATAATTTATTAATATTATTAAAAACAACATTATATGTTATATTTATTTAATAAATATATAGTGTAATCTTGAGTGATCTTTAACCGTATATTATATTTTTTGGATAGAATTGAAGTACCACAATTAATGATAGAAATGCAAGTTGATTTAGCATAGAAATAGTGTAAAATTTAATTTTAGCTGTGTAAAACATAATACCTGTACAATGTCATTTGCTTGAGCATGAGCCTCATCACCAGGGCCCATGTCATCCCCTGTCTCTCCATCAGGAACAAAAAGACAGGAACAAAAAGGCGGTTGCATCATCTTCCCATTCTTCCTCTAGAAACCGTGCAGTTATCAAAAGAGTGGTTCCTAAAAAAATCTCACTTTGTTACGAACCGGTTCCTGGGTAAAGCGGCATGTGCAGTTATCAAAAGAGCAGTTGAAATTTGGTTAAGAACTGTCACCTCTAGTCTACACAAATAATAAAAAAAACTAACTAACTAAACATGCAAACCAAAATGGTCAACTACAGTAAAAGGATTAATGAAAACCTTCTAAATGGTTATTTAAATTGATCATCTTTTCAAAATGTCACATGTAAATCATTTACCCAAAAGAAAGTAGCTTTGAACATTTCACGAACATAAGTAAAGATTAAAATAGAAGCTAGATAGTGATGAAACGGCTCTGACCAATATGGATTCACGTCGAAATGGGTCATTTTAAAAAAAAAAGGTCAATTTGATTTCTAAACCTACCATGATTATAAACAATACAACATTCTACACAAAGTAAAAAGATTTGACCTGTATGTTTTTCACATTAAAAAAATAGGATATAACATGAGAAACCAAGAATGCAGAAACTCACTTGATGCATATTAAACATTAAAAACTATCTAGCTTCTAATTTCAACAATCAACAACATATAGATAGAGATCTTTCAATATGCCGGTTTGAGAGTTTAATGATTCGGCTAATGGTTTACGGTTTGAGGAACCAAGTATAACAGTTTAGCCAAAGAATAGACCTAGTGCCCAGCTTTCTTTCTTCTTTGCTCATTCTCTCATCATCAATACTCACCACAGTTATGATGAAATAGTTTCACTACCTGCCCCCGGCTTTAACCGTTCGCCGATACTCACCACAGTTATAATTGCATTTAGCCGCTCTCGTGAAATGACAAAGGCTGCTTCCTACAACAGGATAATGTAGGTCTGATGCTGAGCTTTCATGAAGATATGCTGAGCTTCTGTAAAAGCCTGCTTATACCGAAAGGGGTAAGCATTTGACTTTGAAATGTAAAACGTTCTCTAAAAGTTTGCATGAAAATATCAAACTGAATTAAAGGGATAGGGATAGTACTTTTACAGTAAAATGATAGACAACTGGTAAAAGTCTGAAAAGGGATAGTTCTTTTAGTCAAACAGATCAATTTTCATATGCAAAATAACCTTGTTAAATGGCATATACCAGACGAAACTTTAGAAATATTATTATGTGAGCTTTCTTAATGAATCAAATATCATATTTCATGCTTTGATGTGTCAAAAACCCATAATGATTATGCTAATGTGTTCTTAAAGGAAGTATCATTTTTATCTCAACAAATAACAAAGTAGTTAAAACAATCACATATACATGTTGCTGGTGATTGTTTGCTGATGTCAATTCAACTTAATTTGATATCGGAGCTTCGAAACGTTTTTGTTCCTGTGTTTGCTGATTGCTACCGTGGAGGGTTTGGGGATCGGGTGATTTAGGCGACACCAAGGGACAAAGACATCAGTGATTCATGTGTCGAAGTTGCTGTTGTGTTTATCAAAACCAGCCGCCACAGAGAATGTCAATTCCGGTTTTGGTTTATCCCAAATGGGTAAAATGAGTGAAATATTAAAAAATCCACAAACCTTTGCCTCCAAGGTTCGGTTTTCCATTATCATCAATGAGTCTTCCAAGTGCACACATTTTTAAGTACTTGAGAATTCTGGATCCTACATGCTTATGCTTAACAAATGCAAGGCGTCTTCACTGCAATGTAGGTTGAATGACCTGAAAAATGCATGAAAAATATTCATCCACTAACCAAAGAGCACAATCTAGAACAACAATCCTCAAAACTTCTAAGAGATATATTGAAAAATCCATATTAACCTGATAAACACAGTACGCGATGAAAAGAGAAACCGAGACAATAAGACTGAGTAAAACTACCAAGTGTCTTCCAGAATCTGAATGCATAATTTGTAGGAATTGGACAACAATAAAGGGGAGCACAGATACAGCCATAATCATGGCAGAATAGCTTGTCCAAATATCACCAAACCTACAAAAACACATTATTATTAAACACCAATTTTGACAATGTATAATAATAAACTATATGGTTTCAAGCATTCAATAAAGATAGTTTTAGCATAAAAAGAGTACGAAACTATTTCAAAAATGGCTTGATGAAGTAAGACATAACTCTACAAACCTGAATTTTTTTATTAAAAAAAGTTCATAGCAAACAACCATCCTACATACATGAGTGGTAACAGAAATGCAACATTTTTTCTAATATAGTAAAATTTATTCATAGATAATCATGAAGTGGTAGAAAAAATAACATTTCCTTGTCTCAACAGGTCTTTGACTACACAAAAGGACTATTTTTGTTATTTGAAAAGTCATAATCAAGCTAATACTTGCAGCAACAGCTCATTGACAGAAAAAAGGAAAATAAACAGCAAAATCATAATTTGTAAACGCTACAACGCTAAAGAATATATAAACCTGATTTTTTTTTTTTGACAAACCAAGAATATATAAACCAAGTGTTGTGCAGCCCGGGCAATTCCGCTTCGACCCCTACCCATCCCGCCCAACCCACCCCTTTCTGAATATAAATGACAAACAATACCATGTTTTGAGGGAAACGCCAATAGACGCCTTGTAAAGCCGCATAACAAATAAAGCATTCATTCTCATCAGCTGAAAGAGTATCGCGGCTTTGTGAATTAAATACATATTCATATCAGAACATTCGCCACTATTTCGCAACAAGATTAAAGAAAGGCAAACTTTATGTGAATTAAATACTTATTCATATGAAAACACAAAATCACCAATCAACTAAAAAACTAAAAATTAGAACAAGAAATAATATTTTCTCTAGTGATTAATCGGCTCCATTTAAATTGCCAAACACTCCATCTCAAGAATCGGGGTTAAACAAATTGTAGAAAACAACAATTAACATTTAAGAGTATGAAGAAAAGTAACCAAGAAACATGGTTAGCATGGCCTCTCTTTTCTGTAACATGGGTAAAGAACAAAGAATAGATGAGATACCTCAAGGTCTTTTGGTTTCGCTGAATCACCCATACTTGTAAGTACTGAAATACCCTCCTCAGGTTTCATTTCCTTTTGACACACCACACGTATGTAATCTGCAACCAAATCATACATATAAATGTTAAAACTAAATAACTTAACTTGTAGACCTGTTAGTGGGTCAGATAGTTAACAAATGGATAATGATCTTGCCCATGACCTAGCAAATTAAGAAGCAAAAGGCCTTTAGTAATACACACCTTTCTGAAAGCAAAGCTGATCCATCCTCTATTAGCTCATCTACCAAATCTGGCTCTAGTTACACTGCATCAACCAGAGGGGGAGAATCAGAACTCTTTCTACCAAACATGGACTTTATACCTCTTTACCAGACTTCTTTTTCATGTGGGACATTAGAGCTTGCCTTTTATAGGCAAGAAAACCAACAACATTGCAAGTTGTATCATCCTTTAGTCTGTTGAGTTGTATTGCTACTTAATAACAGGAATAAGATAAGGTAAGATAGATGTTTAGAGTGATCAAACGCTACATAAATAATCATATACCAGTTTTTACAGAAACATTATTCTCAGATATTACTTTTTGTCTTAGAGGGTGTTTGGGATTGAGTTTGGAGATGCAAAAGTGCTTTTGGTCAAAAGTGCTTATTGGCTTATGACTTTTTGAAAAGGGGTTTTAAAAAAAGTGTTTGGATTAGCTTTTGGGATGAGAAACGTCAAAAAGTCAATAAATTGTTGTTTTTTTAAGTGTTTCACTTAACTTATTGTGAATATTGGTTGTATGGGTGGTATATTTGTAATTTTTTTCCAAAAGTCAAAAGCCAAAAGCCAGGATTTCTAACTTTTCAAAAACAACTTTTCCACCCTTAAAAGCCAAAAGCCAAAAGTCAAAACAGAAAGTGCTTTTGGGTTACACAAACAGCTTATTGACTTATTGGCTTTTTGAAAAAGCCAATAAGTCAATAAGTTGTTTGAAACACAATCCCAAACACCCTCTTAATACTTCTTATTAGTTATTACCATCATATATATCATTTTCCATAGTTCTTATCTTTATTTTTCCTCATATTAAGCAGGTTGAACCCCCATCCTCACATCAGATATTTAAACAACTTAAATACATTAAATGTGAATCCAAATAAAATAACTAAAACTAATAATCAATAAAAAAAAAATTATCAGATGTGAGCTTGTAGAATACTGAATGTAGCTAGAGAAATCAAATCTGTAAAGTCTTATAACTTCCCTGGCTTGGGTATCTCCACCACTCCATCTTCATCTTTATCTTTATCTAAAACAAAACAGCCAAAACTGAAATAAAAAAAAAAACTAAACTTACCTGGATCCTTTTCCCACCAATTGCAACCACACCGAAGCTTAGAATTAACTGGAAAAAAAATTAATGAAATTGAGTAAAAAATACAAGAGTTATGTTGTGACCCAATTAACCCATTTCAATTTAATAAAAATACAAGGGGGTGACACTTTAAGTATGGTCGTCAGTTGAATGAATAAACCTACTTTAAGAATATATCCATGAACATCAAAAAACACAATAAATTCCATGACATATTTATGGTCGAATATAGTAAAACTTACAAGTGTGGTCGAAGATCAACCCATGAAATCAGAAGATTGAAACTCTAGATCCAAAAATCGCTGGTGGTCAAGTTGAAACCATAGATCCAGAAAGTTGAAATCAGAAAGTTCAAATTAAGAAACGACTACCAACTATGAAATCAGAAGGAAGAATATAACATACTGATGATGATGATGCGGATCTTGAAAGTTGAAACCCTAGATCGCTCTGGTGTTCTTGGAGAGGAGAGAGCGTGATGTGGCAGGGAAGAGGAGAATGCGATGAAACCCTAATCTCTAATGTGTATCCGTGTCTTTTTTTCGTAGACTTGTACATAATGCATTACAACTTGGACCCTTTAAAACTTTAAGAACTTTATGCTTTGAACCATTGTACAACATGCTTTTGAGGCTTGTATAGTGGCAAATGACCATTCCTGCCCTTCCTATATGCTTATTAATATAGTATATATATATATATATATATATATATATATATATATATATATATATATATATATATGGTAGTTAATCAGTGGTAAATTTTGAGACTAAATTGCTACCATATTAGCCACGATAATTAACACTACGCCAAAATAGGCCTATAACTACACTTTTTCAAAAACTACCTTGTCACACTTTCAATTGAAAGAAACAAAACTAGTAACTATAAATATTTTATCGTCAATTACATCCAATGATGATTAATTAAATCTAATGATGGTCAGTTAGGCCCAAAGATGGTCAGGTAGATTCAATCATTGTCACTTAGACCCAATGAAGGTCATTAGGCAATTAGACCCGATGATAGGCAATTAGACCCGATGATGGTCAATTAGGCCCGTTGATGGTCAAATAGAACTAATGATCGTCAATAAGATCCAATGATGGTAAATTAGATCCAATGATAGTTAACTACACCAATGATGGTTAGTTGGATCCAATGATGGTCAGCTAAGCCCAATGATGGTAAGTTAGATCCAATGATGGTCAATTAGAACCAATGATCATCATTTAGATCCATTGATGGTCAATTAGATCCAATGATGGTTAATTACACCATTGATGGTCGCTTGAATCCAGTAATGGTCAGTTAGGCCCAATGATGGTCAGTTAGATCCAATGATGGTCAGTTACACCCAGTGATGACTAATTAGATCCAATGATGGTCAGTTAGGCCCAGTGATGGTTGGGTAGATCCAATCATTGCCACTTAGACTTAATGATTGTCATTTAGACCCGATGATGGTCATTTAGACCCGATGATGGTCAATTAGGCCCGATGATGGTCAATTAGAACCAATGATTGTCAACTAGATCAATGTTGATAAATTAGATCAAATGATGGTTAATTAAACCAATGATCACCATTTGGATCCAAAGATGGTCAGTTAGGGCCAATGATGGTCAGTTAAATCCAATCATTGTCACTTAGACTCAATGATGGTCATTTAGACCCAATGATGGTGAATTAGACCCGATGATGCTCAATAGGCACAACGATGGTCAATTAGAACCAATGATCATTAATTAGATCCAATGATGGTCAATTATATCAAATGATAGTTAATTAAGCCAATAATGGTCACTGGGGCATGTACCACTTGTTATTGTCCGTTATGACTTATATTGATAAGTCACGATAACATGATGTAGGGACCAAACTCAGAGGCCTATTGATGTGTTGCTAAATGCATCACATTTATTTGTCAGTTTTGTATATTTTTTAGTTCATTAGATAGTATTTTTTTATTAGTTTAGGCTTGTACTTTATTATTTTAGTATTGTATGTATTTTATTACTTTTTGGTTACTTTGTTTATTTATTTATTTTATACTTTTGGTAGGTGCCCGTGTGAAGCAGGGCGGAAAAAATAGAAATTATATTCGAGACCCGAGCACCAAGTAACATGCATGAAGTCTACTATTAATAATAATAATAATAATAATAATAATAATAATAATAATAATAATAATAATAATAATAATAATAATAATAATAATAAGAGGTGGTAAGATACAATGATAGGATTATGGTTTTGAAGCTAGTAGTAGGCGATGAGGTAGTCTCGGTGGTGTGCGCATATGCACCACAACTAGGGCTAGGAGACCACGAGAGGAGGGATTTCTGGGATTGTCTTGATGTAGAAGGTCTATACCTAGTGGGGAAAACATTTGTATAGGGGGTGATTTTAATGGCCATATCGGTAAGGATAGTGATGGTTATCAAGCAGTCCATGGGGGTTTTGGTTTTGGTGATATGAATGACCCCGGTAGGGACCTTCTAGATTTTGGAGTGGCCCATGACTTAGGTATCATAAACTCCTTCTTTCAGAAGAGAGATTCTCAGCTAATCACTTTTAGCAGCGGGGGACGGCAGACCCAGATTGACTTCCTCCTGATGAGGAGAGCTGACCGCCTACGGTGGAGGGACTGCAAGGTTGTACCAGGGGAGACAGCAGTGACCCAACACCGTCTACTACTAGCCGACATTGCCATGAGTGAAAAGCCGGCTGGCGGGGAAAGGAAGATGAGACTTGCTATCCGTTGGAGAAGTTTGAAGGAGGACAAGATCCCAGTTTTCAAAGAAAGGGTCCTTTCGATGATAGCGTCTCCAATGGACGCAGACATAAATAGAATGTGGGAGGATATGGCGGCCAACATTACTCATGCGGCGAAGGAGACCCTAGGGATCTCAACAGGAAAGGGTAGTGGACATAAGGAGGCATGGTGGTGGAGTAAAGGCGTTCAAAACAAAATAAGGGACAAGCAAACAACTTTTAGAGATCCGCGGAGGTGCACAGACGAGGAGGAGCGTGACAGATTGAGGGAGATATATAAAAACGCCAAGAGGGATGCGAAAAGAGCAGTGGCAGAGGCTAAGAACACAGCTTATAGGCGGATGTATGAACGCCTGGAAACAAAGGAGGGGGAGCACAATATGTTCAAGATTGCAAAGGCCAGAGCCCGTAGGAGGCAAGATCTAGGAGCCGTGAAATTTATAAAGGGAGAGGATGGACATGTTTTAGTGAAGGATCAAGACATTAACTTGAGATGGCAAACCTATTTCCATGATCTCTTCAACAATGGGAGGACGTACCAACAAGAAAACAGTAGCAGCATTACTCAAGAGCGTCACCGGGAAAACCACTATTGTAGGCGTATAACTCTCAGTGAGGTAAGATTAGCACTTAGGAAGATGGGAAGGGGTAAGGCAGTTGGCCCAGACAACATCCCGATTGAAGCGTGGAACTGTTTAGGAGAGGAAGGAGTCCAATGGTTAACTAACTTCTTCAATAGTATATTCAAGTCTGGACACATGCCAGATCAATGGAGAAGTAGCGTCGTGGTGCCTATATATAAGAACAAAGGAGACGCCCAATGTTGTGGAAGCTATTGAGGAATTAAGTTGCTGAGCCACACTATGAAATTATGGGAAAGAATAATTGAGGCTAGGATTAGAAAAGTAACTCATATTTTGTCAAACCAATTTGGCTTCATGCCAGGGCGGTCAACTATTGAAGCAATCCACATTCTAAGGAGACTAATGGAGAAGTATAGGGAGAAAAGACGGGACTTGCATATGGTTTTTATTGACCTAGAAAAGGCATACGACAGTGTCCCGCGTAAGCTACTTTGGGATACTTTGGAATGTAAAGGGGTGCCGGGGAAGTATATAGATATAATTAAGGATATGTATGAAAGGTCTGTCACCAGCGTTCGGGCCCCTGTAGGGGATACTGATTCCTTTCCCGTGGAGATTGGACTCCATCAAGGGTCTGCTTTGAGCCCATTCCTCTTTGCGATGGTACTGGATGAGCTGTCCAAATCGATTCAGGAGGCAGTTCCGCGGTGTATGCTTTTTGCTGATGATATTGTATTAGTGTCGGAGACCAAACAAAGTCTGAATGCGAGGGTAGAAGAGTGGAGAGCATCTTTAGAGAGCAAGGGGTTAAGGATTAGTCGCTCAAAGACAGAGTACCTATAATGTGGTTTCAGTGGTGCAGAGGACGTCAGTGACACGCAGATCACCATCGATGGTCAAGCAATCCCAAAGACAACGACATTCAAATATCTAGGATCATTTGTTCAAAATGATGGAGAGATAGATAGAGATGTAACCTACCGTATCCAGGCCGGCTGGTGTAGATGGAAAGCGACCTCTGGGGTTTTGTGCGACAGGAGGTTCCCAACTAAACTAAAGGGTAAATTCTATAGAGTTGCAGTCAGACCGGCCATGCTGTATGGGTCAGAGTGTTGGGCCATCAAGAAGACTCAAGCCCGCAAGATGGATGTAGCAGAAATGAGGATGCTTAGGTGGATGTGTGGGTACACAAGGCTAGACCGAATAAGAAATGAGATTGTTAGGGGAAGGTTAGGTTTGGCTAAGATTTCAGAGAAGATAAAGGAGTGGAGATTGAGATGGTTTGGACATGTGAGGAGGAGGCAGAGGTCAGCGACAGTTAGTGGAGGAGCTGACTGTTGACGGTAGGAGGAGTAGATGTAGACCCAAGTTGACTTGGGATAAGCGTATTGAACAGGATTTGATAGAGCTGCACCTCTCTGAGGACATGGTCCAAGATAGGAGTTCGTGGAGACGTAGAATTGAGGCTAAGGATTCTTAGGGACTGTTTCATATATACCTTTTTGGGTTATGCCGCTTTTATTGCATGTCTACCTTTGTTTTAATGCACGACACCTGCTATGTTTTCTATATGGGTTATATTGTTTATATGGCATACATACCTTTGTTCTAATACATGACACTTCCAATGTTTGTATAATTGTAGTATCTCTTTATTAGTTTTTTAGTGTAGTATACTGGTCGTTTTTTGTGTTGCCGAGCCGGGAGTCTCTCTAGAAGCAGCCTCTCTATCCGCAAGGATAGGGGTAAGGTCTGCCTACATCCCACCCTCCCCAGACCCTACTCTTAGCTGTGCTATTTTGTGGGATTTACTGGGTAAGGTTGTTGTTGTTGTTGTTTTAATAATAATAATAATAATAATAATAATAATAATAATAATAATAATAATAATAATAATAATATAAAAAACGTAAAAGTAAAAAACAAGGAAAAAGAATTCAAACTTTGTTTGTTTTAAGGAATAATTAATGGTAGACTTTGACTAAGGGCTATGATTGGCCTGCAAGGAGGAACTTGGGGGGATCTTAATCATTGCTATTCATCTCTAATGATTCTAACCCATGAATTTTATCAATTTTTTCATTATAATCTTGAATATTGAAAACCCAAGAACACAACATTTGATGATTTCTATGGCCATGCTTGGCTAAAACTTCTATTTATATCCAGGTGTAAACTTTGATTCTAGGGTTTTAAACATTGGGTATTTTCTATTTTTAGTTGCTTTTGAATGTCAAACAATTGTATTGAATTGCGATTAATCTTATGTTGAAGTCATTTTAGTTAATTGATCTTGTGCCAATTTCTAGTGTCATGAACATGATTCCTTGCTTTAACACAAATCTAGGGTTGTATCTTCTAGAGTTATAAAGTATATTATCGTCCATCATAGATGTTGATGATTCTTGATACCTAAACCTAATGAGATAACCAACCCGCGAACTACGATGACACGACAAAAGAAAATATGTAAGTTATATTTTTTAATCATGATTATGGCAGTTTTGCTAGTTTGCGAGTTGTCAATTGTCTTGATTAGGGTCGTTTATGAGTAGGGCTATCATAGGTTGTTCATGATTTGGGTTAATTAAAAGTTTATATTCATGAGCCTCACCAGGTCGTTTTAATCCATTCTTGGCATACATTTTGACGCCAATTTTGAGACCATTTTGGTTACATTGTAAGCCCATTTTTATAGCAAGATTGAAACCATTTTTACGTCAATTTTGTCACCAATTTGGATGCTTTTTTTGTCCATTTTTAATAGCAGTTTGACCCATTTTTAGCCGCAATTTAACAACAATTTAAATCCTTTGTTGACATTATTTTGACATCAACTAATCCTAATTTTTAAAATAGCCAACCATGTAATTGCGGAAATTTTGTATGCACCACCTTTTTTTTGCCTTTTCCTATGCACCAAAATGCATGTTACATATATTATGATACTAAAACTTAAAAAATCCCTCAAATGTCCTACAATTGATGTGCCGCGCGCAGGGGATCAATCTAGTTACTTATTACTTATAAATATATTTCGCGTTTAATTGGATATTACTTATTACTTATAAATATATTTCGCCATTGATGTATTGAGAATGTGTAGAAATTTCTTATTGAGTTGATTAGACAATCTCTGCAAATTGTTTAAGTAAAATTTTATTCTTAGTAATAGTATGTAAATATATCAGAACATTTTATTTAGCTTCTAGCACTAGAATTGTAACTCACAATTGGATTATGTTATTGTGTAACTCACTTGACCTGCTATTAGTTTTTGTTAATTCCAACTTCTTGATTCTATTCATTGCTTGTTTTGTAGATTGAAAAGTTGAACTTGGTTATCAAAGAGCTTGTTAAGGAAAAAGATGAAGATAAAGAAAGGTTTGAAGGAATTATTGCGGGCTTGGTGGCTGGAAAAGAAAACGATAATGCGGATAAAGAGGCTATGCTCAATAGAATGGTACAAATTGAAGCTATGTTGACAGCTATGGGTCAAAAATAGGCTATAACCACTTAGACATGAATGTTTTGAAGTTTTTCATGGATAATTTCGGTTATTTGAGTTTTTATATGATTTTAAAATTGAAAAAACTGTAACAAATTTGTTTTATATAAATTGAGATTTTGTATCATTTGATTGTTTTATATATAATATAGTTTTCTTGAAATGTAATTGAATTAAAAAGCGTGAAAAAACTGTAGCAAAGCTAAATGGTAGCAAATTAAATGGTACAAAAACAGTTACAAAAAAGGTGTAAATTTTCAATAAAAATGGTGTCTAATTGGTGGCAATATTGGTGGCCAAATGGTACCAAAACGGTAGCAAAAGACTTTCCTAAAACATTATAGGAGCGGTAGCAATAGTTTTAACCGTTTTTGTGGTGACAAAAATATGGTAGCAAAATACAAAAGTGGTAGCTATTTGGTGACATTAGAGCAACAGACACGGGTGTTTTTGTTACCGCATTTTCGGTTGCAAAATTGTGACATCCGTCACTTTTCGTATTTATTTTAACATTTCGTATTATTTTCATGTACGTTCGAGACATTGATTAATAAAACGTCACATTAAACCCTTGTAGTATGTTCTAAAAAATGTTTTGTGATGATTTTGGACACGTATAATCATACCGTATACATTAAATAACATGTTAGTTGTGAATTAAATGCCAAAAAAAATAAATGTTTGGGCCGGGATTCGAACCCGCGCCCAAACCGGTTCACAAACTAACACCACAGAAACAAACCACCAGGCCAAGCTGTTGTGTGTTAATCATATCCTAACACAAATACATTTAAACATTCCCTAGTTCATCACAGTTGAGTTGGGAAAGTCAACTGCGATTCAATCATACCAAATTAGAACATCAAACCGCGTTTTTATTTCAATTCGTTTATGGTAATGATCCCACCGACACCCTAGAGTATTCCCCACGCCAAATCACAGTTAAAACATACCAATTTTATACCAATTACGCGTATTATAATCAATGTGGGTCAAAACTTCTAAATTTATGAAATCGTGGAATTAGTATAAATTGATACCTCCCATTCAAGCTCAATGCACCGAAAAACAAACCCCCATACTCAATTCATCCTAAAACACCTCCTAAATCTGCAAATTTTGAGTCTTTTTGTCGTGTTCGTTGACCCGCTCACATTGTAAGTCCATTTTTTTTGTGGGTTATGTTAATCGGCACATTACAAGTAATAGCCCCAAAGATTCAGGGGCTATTGATCGCTAATTGATGTTAATAAGAAAGCTAGGGTTCATAAGTAACGATTTGGGGATAAACTAACCTGCAGACAAGGGGTTAAATATAAAACGAGTGAAATTTTATCACCAACTGATCAGTTGGTGTTCCTCTGATGCTTTAAAAATATACCGGCCGAAGGTCAGGGGTTCGATCCCCACAGGCCCGGCTTTGCTTTTCTTTTTCCAAGCAAACCATGAAACCAACCAAGTAACCTATATAATTAATTTAAACCAAGTTTAAACGTTCTCAGGGTCTAGACCAGATGGTCTAGGCTTGTGATATAAGACACGAACCGGCCAGAGGCCCGGGTTCAAGTCTGGGCACATGCAACTTTTTTTTCTTATTTTTTTAAACTCTTTAATACTTATATATTCAATATTATATTTAAAAATAGATTTTAAATACTAAACATGGCTTAAAAATTCTATAAAATTTATTTTAAGTTATTCTGAGGATAAAGTTTATTATCCAACTTTTAGTTTTTCAAAAATAATTTATTTAATATATATTATAAAAATTAGAAGTTTATTCATTTATAATTATAAAATTCCATAAAAATATCTAAACGATTTTATTAAATTCCACAAAAAATTTTCTAAACTTGTATAGCAATAAACATTTCAGAAATAATTTTTATTCCAGAAAAATCGTTCGTTTTATATTTTTAATTGATTTTTGTTATTTTAAACCATAAGTAAATCATAATAAATTCATTTTTCAATATTTTTATCCCAAAGTTTTACATAAATTATTTCTGTTCATTTAGAAAAGAAATATAAATTTCAAGTTGAAATTTATTTAATTTTAATAATTTTAGATATTAAAATCATATCTTTGACAAATAAGAATAAATATACTAAATATTTAATTCTTGAGGAAATAATTTTATAAAAATTATTTTTATACTTAAAACCATATAATATGATCATCCTAAATCAAAAACCTACAATAGTCTTTTATTTAATTATTTACCGAATTTCTCTTATTTATTAACTATTTACTTAATTAATAATTAAACAATTACATATCCCCAAATTAGGAACCCTAGAATTATTTGTATCCTAGAATCATTTCCCTTACACATTATCAAGTTCTTTAGGTTAATTCTTTGAGATAATCTCAATTCAAATCACGTTGTTCGGTAGAGTTTCAAGTTATTTATGCGAACTGTGAGTATTTCCTATCCACTTTTTGCTTTTATTCATTTTTGGGTGTTACATGTACACTATTACAAATTACAAATACAAGTTTACATTTTTACAATACAATTCTAGTACTATGTGCATTAGCTTTTACAACGTGCTTTATGCTTAGACAATACATGTATAATACATTTGTACTTAGTGAAATCATTAACATGGTACAAGCCGACCTTAACATTGGATAGCGCTATTGGATTGACAACCCGCCTAGGTTGATTCTCCCCCATTTTCATCGGAGAATCCGTGGTCATTGTTAAGTTTTTATCCATTTATTGGATAAGTACACCGCCGTTTATTTAGTACATTATACAGTCACAGGATTGATTTCGCTCATTTGTATGATACATAGTTTACATATTTGCACTGTAGCTTGCACTTGAATTGTATACCTTTTTCAACTTACTATATGTATTAAAACTAGGAATGCTCACCAACATTTTTATGTTGACCAAACCTATTTTGTACATGTTTCAGGTGCAGTTTGATCTAGTACTATAGCATGAGAGTTTTAGTGCTTGATTTTAATAAGTTATTTCAATATTTATGTTTCATTCAGACTTTGTATTTTTCGTTTCCATGTAAGACAATTTGGATTATTCAATAATATATTTACATTTTAGTACCATGTGCTTTTGAACAATCGTACGTGACACCTCGATGATTCCGCCATCGGTTGGGGTGTTACAGATTGGTATCAGAGCCATGGTTATAGGGAACTAGGTTATTAGATGAAATGGCCTAGACTATAACCGAACTTCAACTTTCATGCATAATATTTCCTAAATTACCCTACCCCTCATTTCCCTCTACTTTCCTTCCCCTATATTTCTCTTCTTCCCCATTTCTCCTCATCTTTCATCATGGTGTATAGAGAGGGTGTCCTACAAGGAGTGGAAAGACTACATCATCATGGAGCGGGAGCAGTACCTTTCATGAAGACACTCTTAGGCATAATGCCTACTCTTATTTTGCTCCTTCAAAGTTGTTGAGCTTTAATGAGTGTGATGGAACACGTGCAATCTGGAAGGGTGGATGCCTGTACACTGGGTTTTCTGGCATAGGCAAGCATAGCGCATAAATCCAATAACGGACCTGTTATGCTTACCTGGGGATTCCTGGAGTAAGTGTCCACTTATAGGCTAAAGCATGTCTTCTTTGATCACCATTGGGTTCAATTCCTTTGAAAAGTCAACGTTCTTGTTGGGCTTTACAGCTAGACAAGGGCAATCCAAGCATTTTATGCAGGATTTCCAAAAATACACTCTTGTTTCATATACAATATCTCATGATATTCATATATTGCTTACAAGTTCATACTTTCATAATCATTTGTACCATTATACACTTACATTTTATAATCTCATGATTATTCATTGACTGCCTTGTAGATGTCTGCTCGCCGTATGCTCGTGATACTAACCAACGCACTGTTCGTGCTTCTGGACAACGTTCTGAACGTCGCCTCGCATCTGTAGTCGCTAAGGAAATTGCTGCAGTGATCCCAAATCTTGTCAGTGAGTTAACCCAGTATAGTAACAATACCAACACAGAGGGTGTAACATTTCGCATTTAATTCTTTGTACGTTACGTTGATTATTAATAAAACGTCGAATTTCATCATTTATCGTCCTTTTAAAAATATTTCGTGACGCATTTGGACCCCTAGTACTATACTATATACATATAACATCATTATATTCTTGATTTAATTGTCAAAAAAGTTATTGCATGGGCCGGGGTTCGAACCCGAGCCCATGGCCGGTTCAAACTTTCACACACAAACAGCCAACCAGTTGATCTACACCACATATTTGTCAACTTTCCACGCGTTTTATTTTATATCATGCTTAGAACCTAGCAGTTGACTTAGAAAGTCAACTGCAAAGACAATCAACCATAATTGTCATCAATTCGTGTTACAATTCAAATATGGTAAACTGAGAAGGACGCGTCTGACTTATTCGCGTCCATAACACGCCAATTAACATCAAAACATTCCCAAATTGTGTCCAATTATCGCGTCAAAGACATTAAACGGGTCAAAAATTCCATTCGCATCATTCAAGCCTTACACTATAAATTGAACACTTCATAGTGAGCTAAACTCGCCGATATCTCTCTCTGCACCTTCAATTTCTGATAAAAACACCCTTTCAAGCATCATTTGCTCGTGGTTGACTTTTCTATTTGACCGTCCATATATCATCGATTACGATCTGTAAGTTTTAATTTATTGTAGGTTTTGTTCATCGGCATTCACACAACAATAACCCTATGTTTAATCGGGTTATTGTTGATCAAATCTGATTATTGATAATTCTAGGGTTCGAACGATTTGAAATTAGGGATAAATCTTCTGCAGACATGTGTATTTATTTATTTCTGAACCTTAATCATCACCAACCGATCAACAGATCAGTTGGTGTGACCCTTACACTTAAAACACGAACCGGCCGGATGGCCAGGGTTCGAGTCCCGTATACCACACCTTTTTCCTTTTCTTTTATAACAATTATAAATCAGTTTCAAGTTATACTCAAACCTAGAATATTCGTTCTCAGGGTCCAGCCCAGTTGGTGGCTGGGCTTGTGATAAAACCCCACCCGGTCTCAGACCCGGGTTCGAGCCTTGGCATACACAACTCTTTTTTTAAAAAAACCTTTACTTTTATATATTCTCTATTATTTTTAAAAATGGTTTTAAAATACTAAAGCTCCTTTATAAATTCTACAAAAATTATTTTATGTTATTCTAATAGAAAAGTTTAACATACAATTTTTAGTTTTCCAAAAATTATTTATTTAATATATATAATAAATATTTCATGTTTATTCTATTATAATTATAAAATTCTATAAAAATATCAAAACGATTATATAAATTTCCACAAAAATTATTTTGAGTTTATAAAACATTAAACATTTCTGAAATGATTTTTATTTCTGGAAAATAATTTATTTAATATTTTTAATCAATTTTTGTTATTTTTCATGATAAATAAATCATAATAAATTCATTTTTCAATATTTTTGCACCAAATTTTATATAAATTATTTCTGTCTATTTAGAACAGTAATACAAATTTTAATTGAAAAATTCTTTAATTATTATATTTTTAGATATTAAAGTTATATTTTGACAAATTGAAATAAATAGATTAAATAGTATATTTTTAGGAAAATAATTTTATAAAAAATATTTTCATACTTAAAACCTTATAATGTGACCATCTTTAATCTAAAGTTTACAAAAAGGCTTTTGTTTATTTATTTACCGAATTTCTCTTATTTATTAAACAATTTAATTATTAATCAAACGAATACTTATCCCCAAATTCGAAACCCTAGAAAATACTTGTAGACTAGAAAGACTTAGACTTATTTGTTACCTTATACATAGGGTAATATTTGGAAACTTTGGGCTACACATACTCTATTTCTCGAGACTTAATACTTGGCTAAGGTGAGTTTACGTAACCATGTTTATGCAATTCTTAATACTTGAAACTTTATACTTAAGCAATTCTACATACATGTCTAGTTGTAAACTTTAATGCCTCATGACTTGGACAACTATTGTTAGACTTAAACTTCAACTTAGATAATCATTAGCTATGGCCAAGCCGGCGATACTCAATAATAGATCTATTGGATTGACAATCCCACCTAGATTCGTTGACCATCTTTTATGGGGAGCGCGGGTGATTGTTATCGTTTCAACGTGATATTAAGGTGAACCGTGGATGACGGGATGGACCTAAACTTGTCGGAGGTTTGATTATGTGCATACTATACTTCATGTTTATTCATGTAGACTTAAACTTACGATATGAATTGCTAAAATTTTATGATTCTTAAACTTAATTGCTTGACATGGCTTATGTATTCTCACCAACTTCTAGTTGACCCCCCCCCCCCCCCATTTTTCCAAACTCAACAGGAAATAACGATGCTTTAAGTCTAGAGTTAGCATGAGGAGACAATTTGAAGTTTATGCTTTGTTTGGCTATTTGATGTATTAGAATTTCATTCAAGACTTATTATGTATTTTCAAATTTTGGATATTTTGCTTTAAATAAATTTCAATTAAAACTTGAATACCATGTGCTACTGAAACAATCATCAATACGTGACATCCCGATGTTTCCGCCATCGGTTGGGGTGTTACAGATTGGTATCAGAGCCTTGGTTATAGGGAATTAGGTTATTAGAAAAATAATCTAGTCTATAACCATAGGATTATAACCAGTATTTGTTCCTTTTACTTGCTATTCTCTATCTCCCTCCTACTTCTTATCACTACTTTAATCCCTACAAGAAGATTGCTCTCCATCACTGGATCTACTCTTAGACTAATAGGACAAAATCCCCAGGTTTAGCCTGAACCACCTTGAGATCTCGTCGAAGTTCTAGAATTTTAATAACGAACACGTGCAATCTGGAAGGGTGAACGCCTGTATTCTGAGTCTTCTGTCTAGGCTAGCATTGCGCATATATCCCAATCAGACGCGGGACCCGGATGCCGACCTGGGAATTCTCGGGATGAGTGTTCACTTATAGGCTAAAGCATGTCTTCACTATGTTATTAGAATCTAGAATCTTTGATAAGTCAACGTTTTCATTTATTCGTTTTAGTTAATGAATAAATGATTACATTCCTTATATTACCTCATTCATTTCATGCCTCATTGAACCTTCATTGTGTCCCTTATAGGTCATGCCTCCACGTCGCAACACTCGCATTAACAGTGGTGACAATCATGAGGAAGGGAGCAACAACCACAACCACGACCACAACACTAACCACAACAATGGAGGTGATGCCCAACTAGCTGTGATTATTTCCCAACAAATGGCGCAACAAATCCCAACTCTGCTTTCTAACTTGTTGGCTCAAGTCATCCAAATGAATGGGAACGGCAATGGAAATGGAAATGGCGATGGAAATCACGTAAAGAACAGGACCTTAGTTCGGAAAGGCGAGAAAGCAAGTATTGTGGCCGCGGTAACTACTGAGAACCAGAAGCGTAAGACTAGGGATCCTGATGTAAACCTCACTACACAAGCTTCTAACAAGAAACCTTATACAAGAAACTTTCCATTGTGTAACACATGCAAACGACATCATCCCACTGCTTCAGCGTGTCGCTTGTGCACCAATTGTGGTAAGTATGGCCATCTGGTCAACACATGTCGCGAGACCCCAAACCCTAATACCAACCAACCAACCCTGCTCAGGCTGCTAATCCTAATCGTCCTGGTAGATACAACTATGGTCAATGCTATGAATGTGGAGACCCAAATCACTTCCGTAACCGATGCTCTACACTAAACCGAGATCAAGACCCTCCAGCCACTTAACAGCAAGTCCCACCATTTGAATGTTGTTTGCTTTTATTCTATGTATTGACGCTATTTGATTCAAGTAATAAATTCTAGTATCGAAATTTTTTTTCTTTTACATGAGAGTCATTTATCTTGTATGATCATAACACTTGGATGCATGCTTGTTTGAATATGAACTAATAGCTATATCAATATCTAAACCTATACGACTACAACTCACATACTATGCTTGATTACATAGACATACTATCAATTTGCAATAAATGCTACACTAATAGAGGATGAAGTACTTGTTCAACAATTAGTTGATTACCAAATAACCTACTCAACGATTGGTAGAGGTCATCAAGCCTTTCAACAGTCGGGAGAGGCCCTACAACCTACTCAACGACTAGTGGAGGCTATCGAACCTGCTCAACAATCGGTAGAGTCATAGAAGGACACAAAACCCTAATGTAAGGTAAATTGGTGATTGCGGTCCGAAACGTAATCACGAATTTACAGGTACGTCAAGGTAGTGTGAAATTCTATCAAGGTTTTCGGTATATAACCAATTATAAACTCTAGTTACCTGGTAGTTCATTTAGTCCTTCTATAGTCCATCAACTCATTTCTTTTAGGACTCCTAAAACTTAATGCTTTGCTAGATTCTTACTCTCCTTGCAATTTCAGACGAACCTAATTCAACTATTAAAGCTCACACATACCCGAGCTCTTATCCAAATTATTCGAAACCACTATCCTATTACCAATAAAAGAACTTCCAAACCACAGTTGCCCCAAATTCTACCCAATCACCCTCAACCTTGTGTTTTTCTTTTAACTTCGGGACGAAGTTCCTAAAAGTAGGGGATACTGTAACATTTCGCATTTAATTCTTTGTACGTTACGTTGATTATTAATAAAACGTCGAATTTCATCATTTATCGTCCTTTTAAAAATATTTCGTGACGCATTTGGACCCCTAGTACTATACTATATACATATAACATCATTATATTCTTGATTTAATTGTCAAAAAAATTATTGAATGGGTCGGGGTTCGAACCCGAGCCCATGGCCGATTCAAACTTTCACACACAAACAGCCAACCAGTTGATCTACACCACATATCTATCAACTTTCCACGCGTTTTATTTTTATATCATGCTTAGAACCTAGTAGTTGACTTAGAAAGTCAACTGCAAAGACAATCAACCATAATTGTCATCAATTCGTGTTACAATTCAAATATGGTTAACTGAGAAGGACGCGTCTGACTTATTCGCGTCCATAACACGCCAATTAACATTAAAACATTCCCAAATTGTGTCCAATTATCGCGTCATAGACTTTAAACGGGTCAAACATTCCATTCGCATCATTCAAGCCTTCCACTATAAATTGAACACTTCATAGCAAGCTAAACTCGCCGATATATCTCTCCACACCTTCAATTTCTGATAAAAACACCCTTTCAAGCATCATTTGCTCGTGGTTGACTTTTCTGTTTGACCGTCCATATATCATCGATTATGATCCGTAAGTTTTAATTTTTTGTAGGTTTTGTTCATCGGCATTCACACAACAATAACCCTATGTTTAATCGGGTTATTGTTGTTCAAATCTGATTATTGATAATTCTAGGGTTCGAACGATTTGAAATTGGGGATAAATCTTCTGCAGACATGTGTATTTATTTATTTCTGAACCTTAATCATCACCAACTGATCAATAAATCAGTTGGTGTGACCCTTACACTTAAAACACGAACTGGCCGGATGGCCAGGGTTCGAGTCCCGTATACCACACCTTTTTCCTTTTCTTTTATAACAATTATAAATCAGTTTCAAGTTATACTCAAACCTAGAATATTCGTTCTCAGGGTCCAGCCAAGTTGGTGGCTGGGCTTGTGATAAAACCCCATCCGGTCTCAGACCCGGGTTCGAGCCTTGGCATACACAACTCTTTTTTTAAAAAACCTTTACTTTTATATATTCTCTATTATTTTTAAAAATGGTTTTAAAATACTAAAGCTCCTTTATAAATTCTACAAAAATTATTTTATGTTATTCTAATAGAAAAGTTTAACATGCAATTTTTAGTTTTCCAAAAATTATTTATTTAATATATATAATAAATATTTCAAGTTTATTCTATTATAATTATAAAATTCTATAAAAATATCAAAACGATTATATAAATTTCCACAAAAATTATTTTGAGTTTATAAAACATTAAATATTTCTGAAATGATTTTTATTTCTAAAAAATCATTTATTTAATATTTTTAATCAATTTTTCTTATTTTTAATCATAAATAAATCATAATAAATTCATTTTTCAATATTTTTTCACCAAAATTTTATATAAATTATTTCTGTCTATTTAGAACAGAAATACAAATTTTAATTGAAAAATTCTTTAATTATAATATTTTTAGATATTAAAGTTATATTTTAACAAATTGAAATAAATAGATTAAATATTCTATTTTTAGGAAAATAATTTTATAAAAATTATTTTCATACTTAAAACCTTATAATGTGACCATCTTTAATCTAAAGTTTACAAAAAGGCTTTTGTTTATTTATTTACCGAATTTCTCTTATTTATTAAACAATTTAATTATTAATCAAACGAATACTTATCCCCAAATTCGAAACCCTAGAAAATACTTGTAGACTAGAAGACTTAGACTTATTTGTACCTTATACATAGGGTAATATTTGGCAACTTTGGGCTACACATACTCTATTTCTCGAGACTTAATACTTTGCTAAGGTGAGTTTACGTAACCATGTTTATGCAATTCTTAATACTTGAAACTTTATACTTAAGCAATTCTACATACATGTCTAGTTGTAAACTTTAATGCCTCATGACTTGGACAACTATTGTTAGACTTAAACATCAACTTACATAATCATTAGCTATGGCCAAGCCGGCGATACTCAATAATAGATCTATTGGATTGACAATCCCGCCTAGATTCGTTGACAATCTTTTATGGGGAGCGCGGGTGATTGTTATGGTTTCAACGTGATATTAAGGTGAACCGTGGATGACGGGATGGACGTAAACTTGTCGGAGGTTTGATTATGTGCATACTATACTTCATGTTTATTCATGTAGACTTAAACTTACGATAGACATATGAATTGCTAAACTTTTATGATTCTTAAACTTAATCACTTGACATGGCTTATGTATTCTCACCAACTTCTAGTTGACCCCCCCCCCCCCATTTTTCCAAACTCAACAGGAAATAACAATGCTTGAAGTCTAGAGCTAACATGAGGAGACAATTTGAAGTTTATGCTTTGTTTGGCTATTTGATGTATTAGAATTTCATTCAAGACATATTATGTATTTTCAAATTTTGGATATTTTGCTTTAAATAAATTTCAATTAAAACTTGAATACCATGTGCTACTGAAACAATCATCAATACATGACATCCCGATGATTCCGCCATCGGTTGGGGTGTTACAGAGGGTGCGACTCAGTTTCGGTGCACTTTTAAACACTTTAACTCCTGCAACCCCACAAAATTCACTGGTGAGGAGGGTGATACTGGCCTCATCCAATGGTTTGAAAGTATGGAGAGCACCTTTGTGAACAGCAAGTGTCCTGATGAACTCCGCATTCGCTATGCTACCAGTGTCCTTCAAAAGGGGGCGCTAACTTGGTGAAATGGCGAAAAGCGCAATCGGGGCGCTGATGTTGCTTTATCTTTGTCTTGGGCTAAGGTTAAGGAACTCATGATCGCCAAATTCTGCCCTAGGAACGAAATCAGGAAACTGGAGGAAGAGTTCCATGGGCTAAAACAAGATAGTGGTGAGAATCTTGCGTACAACACTCGATATCATGAACTCAGCATATTGGTTCCACACATGGTTACCTCGGTCTCTCGAGCAATCGAAAAATATATCGAGGGATTACCTGACCTGATTCAAGATGTAGTCACTGGAAGCAAACCCACTAAGGGGGAAGAAGCCATCCAGCTTGCAGCCTCCTTGACTGACAAGCACGTGAAAAAGGGAAATCTGGTTAGGAAAGGAACTAAGAAACCAGCTGAGAAGACCCCCACCCCTACTACTGAATCATCAAGAGTCGCTGTAGACAATACCGGTTTCAACTCTAGGAAACGGAAGTTTAGAAGTAAAAACTATGCCGTTGTAGCCCCAGTAACCCAGGCTCCAATGGTCCAGGCTCTTCCTGCCAAGAAAGTTTATGGGGGAAACTTACCCAAATGTGCTACCTGTCAGTACCATCACCCCTCAAACTTTCCTTGTAGTCACTGTACCACCTGTGGTAGGTATGGTCATGTAGCTACCACATGTCGTTCAGTGTTTAGACCTCAACCAATCAACTCTCACCTAGTTAACCCTCAGCCAGCCAACCCTCAACCAGCTCGCCAAAACCCACAACCCATAACATATGGTCGAGCCTGTTTCAATTGTGGTGATCCAAACCACCTCAGAAATCAGTGTCCAGCTCTTGTCCCAGCAAACCGTACAACAAACCCAGTGGCTCGTGGTAGGGCTTTCAACATCAATGCAGCAGAAGCCTAGGAAACAAATGATGTGGTGAATGGTACGTTTTTACTTGATGGTCATTATGCTTCGATTTTATTTGATACTGGTGCGGATAAAAGTTTTGTATCATTAGCATTCGAACCTTTACTATCTCACACTCGCTCTAGATTAGGAGCGCCTTTCACTGTCGAGGTCGCGGATGGAAACCCCATCTCAATCGATTCCATCATTCAAGGTTGTACTGTTAGTCTTAACGAGCATGATTTCTCCATTGATCCCATACCCATGAAATTGGGTAGTTTTGATGTCATCTTGGGTATGGATTGGCTTTCTAAACACCATGCTGATGTTGTCTGCTTTGAAAAGTTTATTCGGTTTCCTCTTTCATCGGGTGACTTTTTACGGGTTTATGGTGAAAAACCATCCAGTGGTCTTAAACTCATGTCTTGCACTCAAGCACAAAAATATCTACGTAAGAAATACGTGGCTTTCTTGGCCCATGTCGTGGAAAAGAAAGATAAAGACAAGAGTATCCAAGATGTTCCTGTTGTTCGTGAATTTCCAGAAGTCTTTCCTAATGACTTACCTGGACTTCCACCGGTGCGTCCTGTTGAATTTTGAATTGACCTTGTACCTGGTTCCACACCCGTTGCAAAATCTCCATATCGCCTTGCACCTTCTGAGATGCAAGAACTTGCGAGTCAACTTCAAGAGTTGGCAGACAAGGGCTTCATTCGTCCTAGTTCTTCACCTTTGGGAGCTCCAGTCTTATTTGTAAAGAAGAAGGATGGATCTTTTCGAATGTGTATCGATTATCGGGAGCTTAATAAACTCACCATTAAAAACCGTTACCCATTACCCCACATTGATGATCTTTTTGACCAACTTCAAGGCTCGACTTGTTTTTCAAAGATCGATCTTCGTTTTGGATATCACCAACTTCGAGTTCATGAAGACGATATTCCAAAGACAGCTTTTCGTACACGCTATGGTCATTACGAGTTCATGGTTATGCCTTTTGGACTAACTAATGCACCCACTGTCTTCATGGATCTCATGAATCGCGTGTGCAAACCCTTCTTGGATAAATTCGTAATCGTTTTCATTGATGATATAATCATTTACTCCAAAACCAAATCAGCTCACGAACAACACCTTAGACAAATTTTGAGTCTTTTGAAGAATGAACAACTGTATGCCAAATTTTCCAAGTGCGAATTTTGGCTTAAGGAAGTTCAATTTTTGGGACACATTATCAGTGATAAGGGAATACATGTGGATCCAACTAAGATTGAGGCCGTTAAAAATTGGATTACACCCAAGTCTCCCACGAAAGTTCGTTCTTTCCTTGGTCTAGCGGGTTATTATCGTCGTTTCATTCTCAACTTCTCCAAGATTGCCTTACCTCTCACTTCTTTAACCCATAAAGATAAACCATATGTATGGGGACCCAGTCAAGAAGAAGCATTCCAAACATTGAAGCAGAAACTGTGTGATGCTCCAATCCTCACTTTACCTGACGGCAATGAGGATTTCGTGGTTTATTGTGATGCCTCTAACCAACGTCTTGGTTGTGTTCTCATGCAACGAGGCAAGGTTATAGCATATGCATCGTGACAACTGAAAACCCATGAGAAAAATTATACTACCCATGATCTTGAACTCGGAGCGGTCGTTTTCGCACTTAAGATTTGGAGGCGCTATTTATATGGTACAAAATGTGTGATTTTCACTGACCACAAGAGCCTTCAACACATTTTCAACCAGAAAGATCTGAATATACGTCAACGACGATGGGTCGAGTCGTTAAACGACTACGACTGCGAGATTCGCTACCATCCTGGCAAGGCGAATGTTGTAGCCGATGCCCTCAGCCGTAAAGATCATGCCCAGCTTTATTGTGCACAGGTCCAGTCTGATATCAAACTCCGCATCATTGAAGCCCAACATGTCTCTGTTACTGAAGGCAACATGTACGATGAAATGTCGTGTGGAGCCGAAAATCAGTTGGAAACCAAACATGGTTTACTTTACTTCATGAACCGTCTTTGGATCCCTGATCGTGATAACATGCGTACCTTCCTCATGGATGAGTCTCGCAAGTCTCGTTACTCCATTCACCCTGGTGCAGATAAGATGTATCAGGATCTGCGTACCTTGTATTGGTGGCCTGGTATGAAAAAGGACATAGCTCTATATGTGGCTAAATGCCTTACTTGCTCCAAAGTCAAAGCTGAGCACCAACGTCCATCTGGTTTACTTGTGCAACCAGAAATTCCAGTGTGGAAGTGGGAAAACATTTCTATGGACTTCATTACGAAACTTCCACGCACCACTCGTGGTCATGACAGTATTTGGGTCATCGTCGATCGATTGACCAAATCTGCTCACTTCCTACCCATTCGTGAGACCTACACAGCAGAGAAACTGGCTAAAATCTATATCAATGAGATTGTCAGTCGTCATGGTATTCCTCTGGACATTATTCCCGATCGTGATAGTTGGTTTACTTCTCGCTTTTGGCAAACATTTCAATACGCACTTGGTACTCAACTGAAACTTAGCACGGCCTATCACCCACAGACAGATGGTCAAACTGAACGAACCATCCAAACACTGGAGGATATGCTTAGAGCGTGCAACATCGACTTTGGTGGCAATTGGGACACGCACTTACCTTTGGTTGAGTTCTCGTATAATAACAACTACCATTCCAGTATTAACATGGCACCATTTGAGGCACTTTATGGCCGCAAATGTCGTTTTCCTGTTTGTTGGAGCGTGATTGGCGAAACACAAATCACCGGTCCCGAGCTAATATAGGAAACAACAGACAAAATTCTTCGCATTCGTGAGAATTTGCTACTTGCTCGAAGTAGACAGAAAAGTTATGCCGATCAAAGACGCAAGCCTCTAGAATTTCAAGTCGGAGACATGGTACTTCTCAAGGTTTCACCTTGGAAGGGTATATTTCGATTTGGAAAGAAAGGGAAACTTGCACCTCGGTTTGTAGGCCCTTTTAAGATCCTTGAGCGAATTGGGAAGGTAGCTTACAAGCTCGATTTACCACCAGAGCTCAGCAATGTCCATCCAACGTTTCACGTTTCTAATCTAAAGAAGTGTTTGGCTGAAGATAACCTTCATGTTCCTTTAGAGGATATCCAGATTGACGAATCGATGCGCTTCATAGAAAAACCTATGGAGATTATGGATCGAGACGTCAAGAAACTTAAACGAAGCCGAATTCCAATTGTCAAAGTTCGTTGGGAGTCCAAACGAGGCCCAGAGTTTACTTGGGAGCGTGAGGACCACATGATGTCTAAGTATCCTCATCTTTTTCCAGAGAGTACCACTTGAAGGAATTTCGGGACGAAATTTCTAAAAGTAGGGGATGCTGTGACATCCGTCACTTTTCGTAAAGTAGGGGATGCTGTGACATCCGTCACTTTTCGTATTTATTTTAACATTTCGTATTATTTTCATGTACGTTCGAGAAATTGATTAATAAAACGTCACATTAAACCCTTCTAGTATGTTCTAAAAAATGTTTTGTGATGATTTTGAACACGTATAATCATACCGTATACATAAAATAACATGTTAGTTGTGAATTAAATGCCAAAAAAAAAATGTTTGGGCCAGGATTCAAACCCGCGCCCAAACCGGTTCACACACTAACACCACAGAAACAAACCACTAGGCCAAGCTGTTGTTTGTTAATCATATCCTAACACGAATACATTTAAACATTCCCTAGTTCATCACGGTTGACTTGGGAAAGTCAACTACGATTCAATCATACCAAATTAACACTTCAATTCGCGTTTTTGTTTCAATTCGTTTATGGTAATGATCCCACTGACACCCTAGAGTATTCCCCACGCCAAATCACAGTTAAAACATACCAATTTTATACCAATTACGCGTATTATAATCAATGTGGGTCAAAACATCTAAATTTATGAAATCGTGTAATTAGTATAAATTGATACCTCCCATTCAAGCTCAATGCACCGAAAAACAAACCCCCATACTCAATTCATCCTAAAACACCTCGTAAATCTGCAAATTTTGAGTCTTTTTGTCGTGTTCGTTGACCCGCTCGCATTGTAAGTCCATTTTTTTGTGGGTTATGTTAATCGGCACATTACAAGTAATAGCCCCAAAGATTCAGGGGCTATTGATCGCTAATTGATGTTAATAAGAAAGCTAGGGTTCATAAGTAACGATTTGGGGATAAACTAACCTGCAGACAAATGGTTAAATATAAAACGAGTGAAATTTTATGACCAACTGATCAGTAGATCAGTTGGTGTTCCTCTGATGCTTTAAAAACAGACCGGCCAAAGGTCAGGGGTTCGATCCCCACAGGCCCTACTTTGTTTTTCTTTTTCCAAGCAAACCATGAAACCAACCAAGTAACCTATATAATTAATTTAAACCAAGTTTAAACGTTCTCAGGGTCTAGACCAGATGGTCTAGGCTTGTGATATAAGACACGAACCGGCCAGAGGCCCGGGTTCGAGTCTGGGCACATGCAACTTTTTTTTTCTTATTTTTTAAACTCTTTTATACTTATATATTCAATATTATCTTTAAAAATAAATTTTAAATACTAAACATGGCTTAAAAATTCTATAAAATTTATTTTAAGTTATTCTGAGGATAAAGTTTATTATCCAACTTTTAGTTTTTCAAAAATAATTTATTTAATATATATTATAAATATTACAAGTTTATTCATTTATAATTATAAAATTCTATAAAAATATCTAAACGATTTTATTAAATTCCACAAAAATTATTCTAAACTTGTATAGCAATAAACATTTCAGAAATAATTTTTATTCCAGAAAAATCATTCGTTTTATATTTTTAATTGATTTTTGTTATTTTAAACCATAAATAAATCATAATAAAATTCATTTTTCAATATTTTTATTCGAAATTTTTAATAAATTATTTATGTTCATTTAGAACAAAAATATAAATTTTAAGTTGAAATTTCATTAATTTTAATATTTTTAGATATTAAAATTATATCTTTGACAAATAAGAATAAATATACTAAATATATAATTCTTGAGGAAATAATTTTATAATAATTATTTTTATACTTAAAACCCTATAATATGATTATCCTAAATAAAAAACCTACAATAGTCTTTTATTTAATTATTTACCGAATTTCTCTCATTTATTAACTATTTACTTAATTAATAATTAAACAATTACATATCCCCAAATTAGGAACCCTAGAATTACTTGTATCCTAGAATCATTTCCCTTACACATTATCAAATTCTTTAGGTTAATCCTTTGGGATAATCTCAATTCAAATCACGTTGTTCGGTAGAGTTTCAAGTTATTTACGCGAACTGTGAGTATTTCCTATCCGCTTTTTGCTTTTATTCATTTTTGGGGTGTTACATGTACACTATTACAAATTACAAATACAAGTTTACATTTTTACAATACAATTCTAGTACTATGTGCATTAGCTTACAACGTGCTTTATGCTTAGACAATACATGTATAATACATTTGTACTTAGTGAAATCATTAACATGGTACAAGCCGACCTTAACATTGGATAGCGCTATTGGATTGACAACCCGCCTAGGTTGATTCCCCCCTCATTTTCATCGGAGAATCTGTGGTCATTGTTAAGTTTTTATCCATTTATTGGATAAGTACACCGCCGTTCATTTAGTACATTATACAGTCACAGGATTGATTTCGCTCATTTGTATGATACATAGTTTACATATTTGCACTGTACCTTACACTTGAATTGTATACCTTTTCAACTTACTATATGTATTAAAACTAGGAATGCTCACCAACATTTTTATGTTGACCAAACCTATTTTGTACATGTTTCAGGTACAGTTTGATCTAGTACTATAGCATAGGACTTTTAGTGCTTGATTTTAATAAGTTATTTCAATATTTATGTTTCATTCAGACTTTGTATTTTTCGTTTCCATGTAAGACAATTTGGATTATTCAATAATATATTTACATTTTAGTACCATGTGCTTTTGAACAATCGTCACTACGTGACACCTCGATGATTCCGCCATCGGTTGGGGTGTTACAAAAATGGTGACTACAGAGTAATTGCTACCATTATGTGACCAAAAATGTGGTGACAAAAACTCAATTTTCTAGTACTAAAAAGAAGGCCGGGAGAGGTGGCACGGCAACGATAGGTGGTACATTTTAAATTTATATATTATATCACTGTTTAAATAATAATGTTTATTATTTAATTTGTCTCTCAATTTTATATATTATATCACATTTTAAATAATAATGTTTAAAAAAACAGGATAAAGCCACTGCTCACTTTGAGTCACAACAGGAGCAAGTGAGTGAGCTGCAGGTTTATCACACTGCCATGTCAGCGCTTACTTGACACAATATTAGAGGATAAAATTGTGGCTCACCTTGATCCACAACACATAGTCTTAGTGTAAATAAAACCGCTATTGTCGTTAACATGTTGACCAGGAGCGGACCTTTGAAGTAAGGGGCAGACTCAATAAGTAAAAATTTTTGAACGAAATACACGTAAATTTACATTAATTAGCAAAAAACATGGGGCCCGGGTCACTCCCTTAGAGGTATGCAAATCATTTTTTTAGATACTGAAACTGGTTTTTTTTATTTACAAACTATTTGTTTTATTGTGGAGGAAACCAGCTTCTCTAAATCTATTCGGCTTTAAACCAGTTTTTTAGAAAAACCCCAAAGTGGTATAATTGGTTGGGATCGATTTCAAACCGGTTTTAAAAAGAAATGTTTTTTCTTAAGAAATCGGTTTTTTTATTAAAAACACCGGTTGTACACCACAGAGTGAGGAACATGTAGAAAAACCGGGCACAAACTAGTTGTAAAAAAACCGGTTTTGGTTTTTTCGTTTTTTTCTAAACCGGTTTTTTTTTTGTACAACTCTACCCCCGCCCTAAAGAAGCTTTGCCCCAGCCCGTAAGGGTACACAGAGTCCTTCGGCAAGTTTGGATCGTTATCACTCGATGAGCTCAACATCTTCGACCATGAGACGCATTGAGTATAATTCAGCGAGTTTGCTTCGGTGTGGCTTGCTAACCAAATGTCACACCACGTCTAAGGCGGAAACACGTGGCGCGACGGTTCAAAAGTATTAAGCCAAGATTAATGCAAAGCACAATATTAATTAGAAAACGGGCATTTATTCAATGCTAATAATCATGTCAAATTATTCATACATAATTATAAATTGTTTTCGAAAATGATAAAGAGGCTTCTCCCTTTATCCCTAGATCCATGGAATAAAGAGTTAAGACCCCGTCACGACATTCCCAACGCCCAATTTGGAGACATCCCCGACCCTGCTCGCCATGCTAACTTCCATCAATCAATTACCTGAAAGATATGTTTGAAAATCGTCAATATATAAATATTGGTGAGTTCACAGGTTTTAATTTAATAAATCCTTATAAAGTGGGAATATCCTTGTTATGACATTTATAGGAGTTGCAAAGTCCTACAATTTACTTGAGCCTATAACCAAACCAAGACAATTAATAATGCCCCCGCCCAAAGTCGTTACTCGGTATTTCTACGACTTTATTTCAGAATAAGTGCACCCCAGGCATACGCCGATGCATAATCGACGCTATCGATTAGGGGTGGGCCTTGTCAGGCACCAATAGTACTATTCAAATATCCCTTTGGTTTCTCATTCCTGAATAAATGATTATAGTGGGGAGGTCTCAACCCCGAGTGGCGATCTTTACTCAAGTATCCAACCCGTCATACAATCCCAACATATCTTTCCCCCGTAAAAACGTTAAATAGTTTAGAAATGGGGCCGTGAGACTCACCTGTAACTGTGCTCGGCTCAAAGAAAATAGTGAAGTTTGTGATCCCGTACCTACAAAGGTTCTAGGCGTATAAGTCACTTACACCTATGGTGTATGTGCCTTGGCAAGTTGTACACCCAACTTCCCGACCACGTCTTTATCCCAATTCCCGTTTAATAGTTTCGTATCCTAGGTTCAATGGCGATGGATTACCCTTTCCTTACAAGTCATATATTATTCTTATAATTATTCTTTATGACTTGTACAACATTATACTTGACACGACTCCACCCAACGTATAATTATTTTCCCATTCAAATAATTATACTTAGGATCTTTTCGCTCAATATAAAGTGTTTTCTTATTAACCGACCCGACTTACTTTGCCACATATTTATTTTCCCATTTAAATAAATATGCTAAGTCTTTGTCGTTTGGTAACATAATCTTAACGCCCGACTAGACTTATCATACCGTTCATTTATTTTCCCATTTAAATAAATGCACTAGAATCTTGTCGGTATTCACGCGTTCGTAGATATATCTCATCTACTCGTCTCGGTTTTCCTTCTCGCACATCTATTTTCCCATTTAAATAGATGTACTAGAATTCCGTCGGAAACGAGTATATGTGCATATACCATCGCGTGGATACTACTTGTTAAGTTCATGTGTCGTTTGGCGTTTTTAGTTTGTTACGTTATGTTTCTCCTTTCCCACGAATATTGTTACTACACTTAGGAAAGTGTTACGCACGTTTCACCCTTGTTATATATATTTTATTTCCGTAAAATATATATGTATATTTTTATCTCGACGTAATAAGTCCGTTTACGTTGGTTCGTGTAACTAAGTTTGTTAGTTAACGTTTTAGTCCGACTCGTCCAACTTGTTACCAAAAACGTTCCCGATACTTTTATATTCCCATTTATATAAAAGCACCTTATTTTTGTACAAGTCTCACAAGTACTTATTTTATAAAGTCTTACTTTAAGAAATAGTCGCGTGACTCCATTTATTTTTATAAAACGTCCATTTTATAAAAATATACCTTTTACTTAAAATGCCCAAGTAGGCTATTATTATTTACCAACTCAACCTTGTAAATCGTTACTTATACTTTTTGACACTAATATTTCCATCGTTGTGTTCTTGGTCCAATAACTTCTAAAATATTCATTTTAGTCCATTGGTTTCCAAGGTTGTCATTTTAAATCCTTTAATTTACACTTGTAGCATTTTTCCCTAAATCTTTCATGGTTATTATTTTTCTTCCACTTTAGTGGACTTTGAAGAATCCTTTTCACCATGATTAATTGTTTTTACCTCTTTTTACTTCTAATGCTCTTTTAATCCATTCTAGATATCACTAACATGTTTATTTCACATTTTTATCCAAAACATCAAACTTTCACTCATCCAAGTGAGTGGACTTTGAAGAACTAATTTTTCCACCTATGGCTTTCTAATCCATTTTAATATTTTTATGACTTTATTATATCATCCTAAGATGATTAAAACCACTTTTCATCATATTCAAGTCACTTTTCAAAATATTGCTTTTCTCATCTTCAATCATCCAAACATGTTCTTTATTATTACACTTTCATCAAAATACTACTTTTATTAAAAATAACTAATATTTCATCATATTATTATTCTCTCATCTTCATTTTTAATAAAAGCCCATTACTTAGTTAAAACTCATTTCCATTACCCATATTGTACAACTTGCTTCATAGCACAAAACATGATATTTTAAATTAATAAAACAATGCAAGACTTACAACTAGCTCAAGGCTAGGGAAGACAAGTTCTTGGATTTTGGATGTGGTTTAGTGTGTTCTTCCAAGTGGGTTATGCTCCAAGCTCTTAAACACACAAGAAAGGGTTTGAATGAGGATGAACTAGAGGTAATTTGGAGTAGTAAAAATTGAAAGAAAGGTGTTGGTGGGGTGGTGCAAATCCACGGCCACAAGGAGAAGGAGAAGAAGAGTTTTTGTGATTTTCTTCAAATGCTCTTCAAGTGTGCTTATAGTGTTCTTCCAAATCTTGCAAAGATTACTTATTATCTTTTCTTGGATTTTGGAAGATTATGGAAGGATTATGAAGATCAAAAAAAATCTCTAATGATATTATAAGAGGGTGTTTGGGCCGAAAATTTAGAGAGAGAGAGGAAGGATGATTTGGTTAATCTTGTTATCCAATCCCTTTACATGCAAGGTCATGATTACTAATAATATGGAAGGATTAAGAAGCTACTTTACACAATCTCCCACCCAAGTGGGCCCATGGCCGACCCCTATGGGGTACTTGGTGGGGTCCACTTTGCTAATTAACTCCCCATATTATGTTTAAGCTAGTTCCTTCCGGGTACCGCCCGGGTATTTCTCAATTTTTCGTCGCGTTTATCCTCAATATTAAAATACCGTTAATATTTATAAAATTATGTCCAGTTACATTACTGATAATTTATTTCGGTTTCTGTCGGGTGAATTTACGTGTTACGCGCGTATCGGGTGCGGTACGCGCACTTTATTCGTTACCGGGAGATTCCTGCTTTAAGCTTTTACGTATGGCTTTGGGTTTCCAAAACTCATAATATTTTGTGAAAATATTATTTATTTTATATTCCGGGTGTCCGGTGTTCGTTTCGCTTATTTCAGTTTTACCGGGTAATCGCCAGTGTCCATACCGGATAGTTTTGTCTGCGCACGATCCTATCATGCTTTGCCATTAAACTCATGCATTCCTATGCATTATTTGGGAATTCCTATTTTTCTAAGGCCTCAATTAAATATTCAGCACATAATTACGGTTAATTACGTTAATCGCGTTTAATTAATTAGTACGGAATTACCTTAATTTTGCCGGTTGTTACATTCTCCCCCCGTTAAGAGAATTCCGTCCCGGAATTCACTTTGAGCTCTCCGGTATAGGGGTCTTCTTAAATAGGGCGGGATACTTTTGCTTCATCTGGTCCAGCCTTTCCCACGTGAACTCCGGTCCACGCTTGGCATTCCAACGCACTTTGACCAATCTGATCTTACTGCGTCTTAGTTTTTGGACCTTCCAATCGGTTACTTCGATTGGCTCTTCGACGAAGTGTAACTTGTCGTCAATGTGGATTTTGTCTGCGGGGATGATGAGGGTCTCGTCGGATAAGCACTTTTTCAAGTTCGACACGTGGAACGTGTCGTGTACACCGTTAAGTTCTTGTGGTAACTTGAGCTTGTATGCTACGGGGCCTACTCTGGACAGGATTTCAAATGGTCCAACATATCGTGGGTTTAGTTTTCCGCGCTTCCCGAAACGCGCGACACCTTTCCAAGGTGACACCTTTAGTAGGACCCTGTCTCCGACTTGGAATTCCAAGGGCTTCCTCCTCATGTCTGCGTAGCTTTTCTGTCGGTCACGTGCCGCTTTGAGACGTTCTCTAATCTGAAAGACCTTATCCGTCGTTTCTTGAACGATTTCGGGTCCGGTGAGTTGCTTTTCGCCAACTTCGGCCCAACATAGAGGCGATCTGCACTTGCGTCCATATAGAGCTTCAAAAGGTGCAGCTTGAATGCTCGTGTGGTAGCTGTTGTTATACGAAAACTCTACCAGTGGCAAGTGAGTATCCCAATTTCCGCTGAAATCAATTGCGCATGCCCGTAGCATATCCTCCAGGGTCTGGATGGTTCGTTCACTCTGACCATCGGTTTGTGGATGATATGCGGTACTCATATCGAGGCGAGTACCTAGGGCCTTATTCAGACTTTCCCAAAATCTTGAGGTGAAACGACTATCTCGATCGGAGATGATAGAAATAGGTACACCGTGCTTTGACACAACTTCCTTAATGTACAAACGGGTTAGTTTCTCCAACTTATCCGTTTCGCGAATGGGGAGGAAGTGTGCAGATTTTGTCAATCGATCAACGATTACCCAGATCATGTCATGGCCGCTTGTTGTCTTGGGCAACTTGGTAATGAAGTCCATAGTGATCCTTTCCCATTTCCATTCCGGTATTTCCGGTTGCTGGAGCAATCCGGATGGTCTCTGGTGCTCGGCCTTGACCTTTGCGCAAGTCAAACATCGCGCAACATATGCCGCTATATCTCTCTTGAAATTTGGCCACCAGTAAAATTCCTTCAAATCGTGGAACATCTTGTCTGCTCCGGGGTGAACTGAATATCGCGAACTGTGGGCTTCGGCCAATACCAGTTCACGCAATCCACCGTATACTGGTACCCAAATTCTGTTCATGAAATACAGAGCTTGATCCGCTTTTGACTCCAGTGACTCAACCATCTTCCGCAATCTTTCTCCTTTGACATTCTCGGGTTTAAGAGCGTTAGTTTGAGCTTCACGAATCCGGTCAGTCAGGTTCGTGTGGATGGTTAGACCCAAAGCTCGGACACGCAGTGGCTTAACCCGTTCCTTGCGACTCAAGGCATCGGCTACGACGTTTGCCTTCCCGGGATGGTACTTTATCTCACAATCGTAATCGTTCAATAATTCGACCCATCGCCGTTGTCGCATGTTCAATTCCTTCTGGTCAAAGATGTGCTGCAAGCTTTTATGATCAGTGAAGATCGTACACTTGGTTCCGTACAGATAGTGTCTCCATATCTTGAGTGCGAATACCACGGCTCCTAGTTCCAGATCGTGTGTGGTGTAATTCTTCTCGTGAAGTTTTAGCTGTCTGGAAGCATAGGCTATGACCTTCTCTCGCTGCATCAATACACAACCCAATCCCTGATGAGAGGCGTCACAGTAAACTACGAAGTCTTCTGTACCATCGGGGAGTGATAGTATTGGTGCGCCACATAACTTATCCTTTAGCAACTGAAACGCTGCTTCCTGCTTTTCCGTCCATTCAAACTTCTTATCCTTTTGGGTTAGCATGGTTAAAGACTGTGCTATCTTAGAAAAGTTCTCGATGAACCTTCTGTAGTAACCCGCAAGGCCAAGAAATTGTCGTACTTCAGTAGGCGTTCTAGGGGCGTCCCAATTCTTGATTGCTTCGATCTTGGCGGGATCGACATGTATACCCCTTTCGTTCACCACGTGGCCTAAAAAGTGAACCTCTCGAATCCAAAAATCACATTTTGAAAACTTAGCATAGAGCTTCTCTTTGCGAAGTACCTCGAGGATTAATCGGAGATGTTCCTCGTGTTCCTCCTTCGTGCGTGAGTAGATCAAGATGTCATCAATGAAGACAATAACAAATTTGTCCAAGTATGGTTTGCACACTCGGTTCATCAAGTCCATGAAAACAGCTGGTGCGTTAGTTAAACCGAAAGGCATAACCAGAAACTCATAGTGCCCATAACGAGTCCTGAATGCTGTTTTTGGCACGTCTTCTTCTTGAATACGTAACTGATGATAACCGGACCTTAGGTCGATCTTGGAGTAGAAACTGGATCCTTGAAGTTGATCAAACAAATCGTCGATCCTGGGAAGAGGATAGCGATTCTTAATGGTTAACTTATTCAGTTCCCGATAGTCAATGCACATTCGAAAAGTGCCATCCTTCTTCTTCACGAATAAGACGGGAGCTCCCCAAGGTGAGAAGCTTGGTCTTATGAAACCTTTGTCCAACAACTCTTGCAGTTGTTCGGACAGTTCCTGCATCTCAGAAGGAGCTAGGCGATATGGCGATCGCGCTACAGGTGCTGCTCCTGGAACAAGGCCGATACGAAACTCGACTTGTCGGGGTGGTGGCAATCCTGGCAAGTCTTCTGGGAACACATCTGGAAAGTCTCGGGCTATCGGAATGTCTTCTAGCTTTCGCTCGTCAGCCTTCTTGTCTACCACGTGCGCCAAGAATGCGACGAGACCTTTCCTTAGGCACTTCCTGGCTTTCATGCTGGTAATAATTCTCAATGGCGTTCCACGCCTTTCCCCTTGGATCGATAGGGTTTCACCGCTCGCGAGGGGAACTTGAATTACTTTGTCATTGCACACGACGATGGCGCGGTGTGCGGATAGCCAATCCATGCCAACGACTATGTCAAAGCTACCCAGTACGACTGGCAATAGCTCAATGTCAAACTCATGACCACAGAGATCCAACTTACAATCCTTCGCTACTTCTCGAGTTTCTATAGTCTTACCGTTAGCTAGTTCAATGGAATATGGTGTGTCTAGCTTACTAGTCTTTAAACCAAGTAATCTTTTAAATTCGACAGATACGAAGCTAAAATCAGCGCCAGTATCAAACAATACTGAAGCATAATGACCATTTAGAGGGAACGTACCAGTGACCACATTAGGGTCTTGTCGTGCGTCACCGGCACCAATCACGAACGCTCGCCCACGGGCTTGGTTGTTAAGTTTGGGGCAGTCCCTCTTCCAATGATCGAGCGATCCACATGAGAAACAGGGCCTCGCTCCACTGTTCTTTGGCGCTCCTGATCTGCAGTCTTCAGTCTTGTGCCCCGAACGACGGCACTTACCGCAGATTACTTCGTTCTTGCCCTGATAACCTTGCTTCCCATTATTTCCACGTCCAGTGGCCACATACCCTTTTCCTTTCTTCCCTGAACCTGATGATCCATCCTTTTTCCTTTCATCGCGCTTACGCTTCCCAAACCTTGGCCTATTTCCCTGTTCACTTGACCCAACGGCTGAACTTGTACCCAGATTCTTACCCTCAACACTGCTGGACTCAGTAAGTTTCAACCCTGACACTTTCCGGATTAGAGTGCCCATTCGGATGGCGTCCTCAGTGAGGCTCAAAGCGAGATCGATAGCTTCGCGCATGGTTGTAGGCTTGGAAGCAGTGACCATGCCGCGTATCTGTGGTGCCAGTCCGAAGAGGTACCTTTCCACCTTTTTGCTTTCCGGGGTGACCAGGCGAGGCACTAATCGGGAGAGGTCATGGAATCTGGACGTGTATCCAGCTACGTCCGGCCCAACCATGGTGAGGTTCCAGAACTCAGTCTCTAGCTTCTGCACTTCACTCGCCGGACAGTACTCGGCGATCATTAGTTCTTTCAACTCCAACCATGATAAGGAGTAAGCAGCATCGTCTCCCAGTGTCTGCACTTGGTTGTTCCACCAGGTCAGAACTTGGTCCAGAAACAGGTTGGTGGCATACATGACAGCCTGTCGTGGGGTACAGCTGCTAATACGGATCACAGCTTCGGTTTTCTCGAACCATTTGACTAGTCCGACAGAACCTTCAGTGCCGCTGAAATTCAGTGGTTTGCAGTCCAGGAAAGCTTTAAACGTGCAGCCACGTTCTCGTGAGGCCGTTTCTGCAATAATAAAGCAATGTTAAATATAAGGTAGGAGTTTCACGAAGACTCCTGTCGCATATACCCGACGTCTTCTTACCAGTAGGGGAGGTTTCGCGTCTGTCGCTCCCGGTTCGGTCTCGCGACCTTTCGGTGCGCGTGGCATTGTGTTCTGCGAGAGCCTGAGTGATACGTCCCGAAACTAGGGTTTCAAGCTCTTCAGGTGTCGTGGGTAGTCTTTCATTCCCACTGTTGCTTCTTGTGGCTGGTGCCATGTTTCTTCAATAACCAATATCAAAGGTTAATTTCCAACAATCATTCATACAATATCATCACATATATAGTATAAACAACCACACATCATATGAACACAATAATCACCATAACAACAACACGCAATCACAACATAAACAGAATAAGTAATAATAATCGTAGATAACCACAACACATATTTTACCATAACAAAACTTTCATTAATTTCAATACCAAGTACAATGATTTGTTCATAATAACAAAAACCGAGGATACCTTCCTCTTACATTGCTCTTTGAAATACACTAGAAATATAATGTCATATGCCGGCACAATCCCGCTCGGCTAGGCAAAAAAAATGCAGATGGGTGCTATAACCCATGCTGTGCTATCATACTACTACTACTACTGCTATGTCCGCGAGTGATCTCCCAAAACGTCCCTGATGCTACTGTGGCGGTGGCGGCGGCGGGTGCTGGTACTGGTACTGAGGTGCGCACATGCTGATGGTCATACTGATCGCCATAATGCGATCGTACAAGAATTGGCGATGCGCAAAGTGTGCGTCGCCCGTAAGGCCACAATGAGCATCCATGCTCAGCAGCTCCTCAGCATAATGTGCCAGTGCATCCCTGGCATCAATGATCCTGGCCCACATGAGCTGGGCCTGCTGCTCCACCTGACTCACGGTGCGCTGCACCGTGTCGGTGAGGGTCTGGAAATCTCTTTCCAGTGAGATCACTGTGGACCATGCGGGTCCTGACAGTGGGGCCATCCCGTGGGGCTGCGACGGCCCGGGGATGTCAGTGTATGTCGGCTGAGACGGGCCGACGATATCGGGTATGGGTAGTGGTGTGAAGGGTGGGGCAAAGCCCGGTAATCCAGTGAAGCAGTAGGGTGGTACCTGGTATGGGTCTCCTGCACCTAGAGTATACGGTGCAAATGGGGGTGTCACAAATGGGGCTCCTGCATCCATACTGAATGGTGCAGGTGGTGGGGTATGGAGCATCTCAGGTAGGGGTGGTAGTGTGGGAAAAGTGGTGATGGGTAGTGTCATGGATAAGGGTGTGGGGACTATAAGCTCGGCGAGTGGAACCATGAGTGGCTGGGTGACAGTGACCCACTCTAGAGTAGACATCACAGTGGTAGGGGTAGGAGGGCTAGCAGTGGCATGAGCTGCCAGTCCTGCTCGGTGCAACTCAGAACTGCGGGCTGAGCTGCCCTCAAGGATGTGCCCAGTAGAAGCTGGCCCATCCTGTGGTATGGGCTCGGGCATGGTAGGTAAGGTGACTGGGGTAGTGGTAGCATGCCCTGTCATCGGAGCAACGTGCTCCTCCTGGCCTGCTGGTGGGATAGGCACAGCAATGTGCTCCACCGACGCAGTTGACTCATCGTCAGAGTCATCGGAGATCCACCCGTTGTGTCCCCGGCAGACAGGCACAAGCCTCATGCCAGAGGGAACGGGGATAGGTGGGGTAGGTAAGGGCTCACGGTCGACTGGTGCGTGTCGGTCGTATGGAGACTCGACAGTCTCCGACTGTGTAGTGATGGGTCTCGAAGGACCTGCGCAACCTACAGGGAAGTCCCTGACGGCGCGGGTAGGTAGTGCTGGCAGTGGTGCTGCCTGGAATGGCACTAGAGGCAAGTCGGCCTCGGCCATCGGTAGGTCGGCCACGGCGGCCATGTCGTCTCCAGCGGGCGCCCACGCTGGGTCCTCGCTCGGGTCTGTCTCGTCGGAGCTATCTCCGTCATCGCCCTCCATGGCGGCATCAACATCCATCTCGTCATCCTCGGGATCGAGTATCACCACCTCGATCGGCTCCGCTGGTGGTGCTGGGATGATCTGGAGGCTACTGTCGTAGCTCGGTGCTACGCTCCCTGCGTTCGACATCCTGGCAAAAGAACCGTACTAATATTTAAGTATTATTCGTTAGGTAGTTAAGGCACATATCTAAGGTACTCTTCCTATCCTTCTAACAAAAATAATACGTATACTTACCATGGCTAGCTTGGTCGGAATCTCCATATACCCAATTGGTCGTTGGAAAAAATTTATTTTATTGCGTTTCGCATTTATTCGAAAGATTTTGAACCAAATCCGGTTATAGTTTAGATTTTTAAAATGCTAATTCGCTATAACCTTGGCTCTGATACCACTTTCTGTCACACCACGTCTAAGGCGGAAACACGTGGCGCGACGGTTCAAAAGTATTAAGCCAAGATTAATGCAAAGCACAATATTAATTAGAAAACGGGCATTTATTCAATGCTAATAATCATGTCAAATTATTCATACATAATTATAAATTGTTTTCGAAAATGATAAAGAGGCTTCTCCCTTTATCCCTAGATCCATGGAATAAAGAGTTAAGACCCCGTCACGACATTCCCAACGCCCAATTTGGAGACATCCCCGACCCTGCTCGCCATGCTAACTTCCATCAATCAATTACCTGAAAGATATGTTTGAAAATCGTCAATATATAAATATTGGTGAGTTCACAGGTTTTAATTTAATAAATCCTTATAAAGTGGGAATATCCTTGTTATGACATTTATAGGAGTTGCAAAGTCCTACAATTTACTTGAGCCTATAACCAAACCAAGACAATTAATAATGCCCCCGCCCAAAGTCGTTACTCGGTATTTCTACGACTTTATTTCAGAATAAGTGCACCCCAGGCATACGCCGATGCATAATCGACGCTATCGATTAGGGGTGGGCCTTGTCAGGCACCAATAGTACTATTCAAATATCCCTTTGGTTTCTCATTCCTGAATAAATGATTATAGTGGGGAGGTCTCAACCCCGAGTGGCGATCTTTACTCAAGTATCCAACCCGTCATACAATCCCAACATATCTTTCCCCCGTAAAAACGTTAAATAGTTTAGAAATGGGGCCGTGAGACTCACCTGTAACTGTGCTCGGCTCAAAGAAAATAGTGAAGTTTGTGATCCCGTACCTACAAAGGTTCTAGGCGTATAAGTCACTTACACCTATGGTGTATGTGCCTTGGCAAGTTGTACACCCAACTTCCCGACCACGTCTTTATCCCAATTCCCGTTTAATAGTTTCGTATCCTAGGTTCAATGGCGATGGATTACCCTTTCCTTACAAGTCATATATTATTCTTATAATTATTCTTTATGACTTGTACAACATTATACTTGACACGACTCCACCCAACGTATAATTATTTTCCCATTCAAATAATTATACTTAGGATCTTTTCGCTCAATATAAAGTGTTTTCTTATTAACCGACCCGACTTACTTTGCCACATATTTATTTTCCCATTTAAATAAATATGCTAAGTCTTTGTCGTTTGGTAACATAATCTTAACGCCCGACTAGACTTATCATACCGTTCATTTATTTTCCCATTTAAATAAATGCACTAGAATCTTGTCGGTATTCACGCGTTCGTAGATATATCTCATCTACTCGTCTCGGTTTTCCTTCTCGCACATCTATTTTCCCATTTAAATAGATGTACTAGAATTCCGTCGGAAACGAGTATATGTGCATATACCATCGCGTGGATACTACTTGTTAAGTTCATGTGTCGTTTGGCGTTTTTAGTTTGTTACGTTATGTTTCTCCTTTCCCACGAATATTGTTACTACACTTAGGAAAGTGTTACGCACGTTTCACCCTTGTTATATATATTTTATTTCCGTAAAATATATATGTATATTTTTATCTCGACGTAATAAGTCCGTTTACGTTGGTTCGTGTAACTAAGTTTGTTAGTTAACGTTTTAGTCCGACTCGTCCAACTTGTTACCAAAAACGTTCCCGATACTTTTATATTCCCATTTATATAAAAGCACCTTATTTTTGTACAAGTCTCACAAGTACTTATTTTATAAAGTCTTACTTTAAGAAATAGTCGCGTGACTCCATTTATTTTTATAAAACGTCCATTTTATAAAAATATACCTTTTACTTAAAATGCCCAAGTAGGCTATTATTATTTACCAACTCAACCTTGTAAATCGTTACTTATACTTTTTGACACTAATATTTCCATCGTTGTGTTCTTGGTCCAATAACTTCTAAAATATTCATTTTAGTCCATTGGTTTCCAAGGTTGTCATTTTAAATCCTTTAATTTACACTTGTAGCATTTTTCCCTAAATCTTTCATGGTTATTATTTTTCTTCCACTTTAGTGGACTTTGAAGAATCCTTTTCACCATGATTAATTGTTTTTACCTCTTTTTACTTCTAATGCTCTTTTAATCCATTCTAGATATCACTAACATGTTTATTTCACATTTTTATCCAAAACATCAAACTTTCACTCATCCAAGTGAGTGGACTTTGAAGAACTAATTTTTCCACCTATGGCTTTCTAATCCATTTTAATATTTTTATGACTTTATTATATCATCCTAAGATGATTAAAACCACTTTTCATCATATTCAAGTCACTTTTCAAAATATTGCTTTTCTCATCTTCAATCATCCAAACATGTTCTTTATTATTACACTTTCATCAAAATACTACTTTTATTAAAAATAACTAATATTTCATCATATTATTATTCTCTCATCTTCATTTTTAATAAAAGCCCATTACTTAGTTAAAACTCATTTCCATTACCCATATTGTACAACTTGCTTCATAGCACAAAACATGATATTTTAAATTAATAAAACAATGCAAGACTTACAACTAGCTCAAGGCTAGGGAAGACAAGTTCTTGGATTTTGGATGTGGTTTAGTGTGTTCTTCCAAGTGGGTTATGCTCCAAGCTCTTAAACACACAAGAAAGGGTTTGAATGAGGATGAACTAGAGGTAATTTGGAGTAGTAAAAATTGAAAGAAAGGTGTTGGTGGGGTGGTGCAAATCCACGGCCACAAGGAGAAGGAGAAGAAGAGTTTTTGTGATTTTCTTCAAATGCTCTTCAAGTGTGCTTATAGTGTTCTTCCAAATCTTGCAAAGATTACTTATTATCTTTTCTTGGATTTTGGAAGATTATGGAAGGATTATGAAGATCAAAAAAAATCTCTAATGATATTATAAGAGGGTGTTTGGGCCGAAAATTTAGAGAGAGAGAGGAAGGATGATTTGGTTAATCTTGTTATCCAATCCCTTTACATGCAAGGTCATGATTACTAATAATATGGAAGGATTAAGAAGCTACCTTACACAATCTCCCACCCAAGTGGGCCCATGGCCGGCCCCTATGGGGTACTTGGTGGGGTCCACTTTGCTAATTAACTCCCCATATTATGTTTAAGCTAGTTCCTTCCGGGTACCGCCCGGGTATTTCTCAATTTTTCGTCGCGTTTATCCTCAATATTAAAATACCGTTAATATTTATAAAATTATGTCCAGTTACATTACTGATAATTTATTTCGGTTTCTGTCGGGTGAATTTACGTGTTACGCGCGTATCGGGTGCGGTACGCGCACTTTATTCGTTACCGGGAGATTCGTGCTTTAAGCTTTTACGTATGGCTTTGGGTTTCCAAAACTCATAATATTTTGTGAAAATATTATTTATTTTATATTCCGGGTGTCCGGTGTTCGTTTCGCTTATTTCAGTTTTACCGGGTAATCGCCAGTGTCCATACCGGATAGTTTTGTCTGCGCACGATCCTATCATGCTTTGCCATTAAACTCATGCATTCCTATGCATTATTTGGGAATTCCTATTTTTCTAAGGCCTCAATTAAATATTCAGCACATAATTACGGTTAATTACGTTAATCGCGTTTAATTAATTAGTACGGAATTACCTTAATTTTGCCGGTTGTTACACCAAATGCCGTATATGATTTCAAAAAAAAATATTATACAACATCATTAAGGATAATAATAGAACCCGAGATACCCGATACATTTGGGACGGGTTTGGGTTCGATTAATCGAGTTTGGGATTAGCTTTTTTACGGATTCGTGATTTGTTGATCTACCCATTCATTCGACCCGATAACCCGATAAAGTGAACCAATTTACCTGATTATATACCCGATATACTTTTGTTTATTGTTTATAAATATGTATATATGTGTGTGTGTGTGTGTGTGTGTATGATATAAGTTCATGTACAAAGATCATATTTTGTGTGAAGTGTGAGAATGATTAAGAATTAATATGTAGGCATCATGTCTTTTTTTTTTTTTTTTATTTAGGCATTATGATTTTGGGTAGAAAAATACAAACACAACAACTTAAAGCAAAATAGAATGTATTATAGTTATGAAAATTAAAACTCAGCTAAATTAAAATGCTTAACACTTAAAACACATTGTAAACATTCTTAGCATGGTGTTTTAAGTTTTAAGCCTACAATGCATTGTTGTGTTTTAATTGTTTTTTTTTTCGCAAAACCAATCCAAAACATCATGACTAAGTCCAAAAAATGATGCATATATATTAATTCTTAATCTGTTTCACATTTCTCACAAAATACGTTCTTTATACACTAACTTCACCCTACATGATATATCAACTATTGGCATACACTAACTATCTTTGTTATCTAAACATTTGAATATTTTTTTAGCACATTTAGGTTTTTTTATATACATTCTAGTAATTTGATATATCTTTGTATTGATCATGTTGAATGTAATATATTAATTGTTACTCGATGAATTTTTGATTAGGTGTATTTCCCAACAAGTAATTTTTTAAATTAATGAGTTTACTTCAAACCCACAAATATGCCTGATACTGGATGGGTAATTACCCAATAGAAAATCGATGGGCTTGAGAAAATATTATGTAATCAGGTTTGAGTTTGAGATTACCGAAACCCTTTCCAAACCTGACCCAGTACCATCTCTAGACATCATATTCTTCCCAGTTTTCTCTGCTATCATCCACCCACTGCAAAGCTTTATATCTTCAATCAAATAAGACAATTGCTAAAGTGTAAGCTTCAAACACTAGACGTGTTCATCGTAAACCAAAAACAAATCCTACTTCCTTTTGTTCTCCTGTCAAATCTGAACGACAAATATATAATTAGTTACATATTATTAATTTGTTTTAAATAAAAATAGGGAAATTAGAAATAAATAATCACAAGTTAATCGGGTTGGAACTTGGAAGTCAATAATCCCAACTTTAAAATTGGAATCTAACAGGCCTAACTTGTCTTGGTTTTTATTTCACTAGACCAAAACTAACTGGGTTTAACCCAGTTAGTTTCCTGCTTACGTGACATGCCATTTAATGCATTCTGTTCACCCATTTTACTTTATGGCATGACACGTAGGCATAACACTAACCGGTTAAATCTAGTTAATTTTGGTCCAGTGAAATAAAAACCAATACAAGTTGGGACCGTTGGATTTAATTTTTCAGGTGGGGATTATTGTCTTCCAACTGGAAAAAGTTGGGATTATTTAATTTCAATTCCTCATAAAAATATTATTTTATACTAAATAAATTGATATTTTAAGTTATTAATTTTTTTAGATTTAAATTTAAAATTTAGTTATGGCGTGAGAAGCGTGTAGAATTTCCGGTGATTTGAAAAGTTGTGACAGACTAACAGGTAAAAGAAAAGTAATGAAAAAAACTAATGTGACGCTTATGTGGAGAGAAGGCATGTAGTGAGCTTGGCAAGTGTGACAAGATACCCTGCACCTAACTGAACCCGACCTTCCCCATAAAGTATAGATAGAGTATACATTTTGAAATCAATACCCACACCTAAAACTGTACCCGAATTATACTTAGAACCGGATATACCCTATACTCGATCCAGATTATACCCTATGCCAGATACTGGTTTTTAACACCCAATAGAATACCTTATAAGTATATTTTTGTGTTTAATTTACAGCTTTTATATATAAATTTTAAAATGCATATATATATATAACAAAGTAGTAGAACGGGTATAAAAAAACACCAGGATTTATTGTGACACCTGGCAAATTCGGGTTAACAACGTTGTCTAGATGAAAGTCTACCTTAGCGAGTCACGCGTATATTGTACTTAACTGGGTTAGTTAAGTCGGGTTACGGTTCGGGAACTATTGGTTAGTCTAGAAGATCATTGGATGTTGGTCTAGAGGTTCGTTAGATGTCAGTCCTTAACCAAGTGTACAAACGGTGACGATCGGTAGGATCGTCAGGGCATACGGAACATACGAGTCTCGAGTCCCGGGAATTGGTGAACGAGTGTAAATATGTGTATTTACTTGTGTTATGTGTTTACAATCATTATGTGACTTATCGGTATGATAATATGTGTTAACATATGTTAAAACGGGGTTTAACGCGCAAAACACACAAAGGGAACCCCTACAGGCGATTAGGAAGCCTAATCGCCCATAGGGGAGGCGAGTAGGGCACATTAGGGGCGATTAGCAGCCCAATCGTGTGTACATAGGGGCGATTAGACCCAAACTCATGCGATTAGCAGCCCTAATCGCATGTAGCTGCTGCATACTCGCCTATAACGTGCTGGACGACTAGAAACGCCTATAAATACAACACTTAACCTCCTAAACTCACTAATATTAACCCTAGTCGTCCCATAACCGCCCCAAACACTTAAACAACCTCTGGAAGGCGATTTTGATCAAAAACACAAGGTTTCAAGGTCTAATCATCATCCTTTTGCAATTCCAAGGTTTAATTCTCATCCATAATACTTTGTAAATGTTTTTAATCAATCCCTAATGGTCCAGACCTGTTCATAAACGAAAAAGATTTCTGAAAATCGTCAATAAGAGTTATTAATCGGATTATAATTAATAAACATGTGTTATGGGTATGCATGATTAGAAAGATAGGGTTTTTATGAATTTTGATGATGTTTTGATGTGTTATCATGCTAGGTCAGAAGTAATATTGTTAGTATGATGATAGAAATCTCAGTAATTGGATAATAGGGTTATAATTACATGCGTTAATTGAATGTTGCATGCTATGTGTATGTGTTTGGATTGCTTTGTTTGCATGCAGGACTGATTTTACGAGGATGAACGAAGGGTTTTGGGTTAAACATGTTTAGGATAGTGATTGGGATGATATTGGGTAGTTACACACGCTCTGGATCTGATTTGGAGCGTTAAACGCGCGAAAAACCGGAACAGCAAGGTTACAGGCGATTAGCCTTGCTAATCGCATGTAACAGGGGCGAGTAGGCCCCCACTCGCATGCCATAGGGGCGATTAGGCCCCACTCGTGTGATACTGGGGCGAGTAGCCCAATCGCCAGTCAACAGGGGCGAGTAGCCCCTAATCGCGTGGCTTATGGGGCGATTAGCCCTAATCACGTGACATTTCATGCGATTAGCCTCCCTAATCGCGTGTACTGCTGCTGTAAGTGTATATTAGCATACCGAGACCTGATTTGACATGTAGTAACATGCTAGGAACCCCGTAACATATCTAGTAACTTGGTAACATATATTTGGATGTATTTCGGTGATATGTGAACTATGTGCTATAACTTGTTGTGCGTTAACGTATGTTAAGTGTACTTGCGTTATTGTATGTTTTGGAACGTAAACATAACGCGGGGAGGCTCGGGTCACCAATGGGATGTCGAGTCTTGTACTTTGGGTCAGTTAAACAGTCACGGTATTTTCAAACGAACTTGGTTATGGTCTGGACATCTAGGGACTAATTAACCTGCGGGTTATTAGTCTAAGTACTTGTAACTGTCGTATGTTAGGTCGCCACTGTACGGGACTAACATAGCAGCTGAGTTTACTCGGGATTAGGAGTAAAGCAACTTAAGGTGAGTTTACGGCCCCTCTTTTAAACTGGTTTTATACTTTCGGGGGAGAAAACATGTGTTAAAACGATTGTTTGGTAAATTCTGTCATACTATGGGTTCTAACGTTTACTACACGATCTTTGGAAGTCCCGGGGGGAACCATGAATGTGCGGGTTTGCACAACGGGGAAATGTGAATAGCGCTATTGGGAGTGACCAACCCCGCTCGTCGGCTTGGAGGGCCGGGCGAGTGCATATTGTCTCAAACAGGAACAACAGGAACATTTGGAACTATTCGGGCACAAAACTGGTATACGTGTTAGTAATGGTTTTCCAATCGTGGTAGTAGCAAAACGTACGCCTAGCTAGCGTATACTGGTTTTCTATTTTGTTATAGTATGGACAGGTGGACTTGGTACTTGAACTGCAAACCTGTAAACTCACCAGCATTTTTGTGCTGACGTAAACTTTTACATGTTTTCTCAGGTCGCTAAGGTAGCACATGGAACTAGGGCGCACGCGTCTGCACGGCGTCTAGATAGAGTTGCATGATTTCATAAACATTGAACTTTGCTTATTTACGTTGAACTTATTTTGAATATGCTTCCGCTGTAAACGGGATTTTAAAACTATGTTTTGGTATTGCATTAATTACATTTAGACTTGTTTATTGTGATCGTTGGTTTGGATCCTGGTTTGTCATGCGCCTCGCGGTAAAACTCCGCAAGTGGATTTTGAGGGTGTGACAGATTGGTATCAGAGCCAATGGTTATAGTGAACTAGGACTGCATATAGAGTCTAGTCTATAGCCGAGTCGCACACACTAGACGATCACATGGTACTAAACGTTATAGTGATTTACGTATGGTCTTGTCGGGGTGTCTCTAAATCGTTGGTCTTTCTACGTTACATCATCCGTTCTATCTTAGGTTGGGTTACTTGTTTCCTAGGCAGTGTGGTCTATTGGGGTAACTCGTGTGCTCTTGAGATTTGTCCAAGGCTCGGACATCTCCCCTTTCGCACTCCAATAGAAGCACTTGTCATGAACTACCGTAGTATTACGGTGTGTAGCTAAGAGTCTATGTTCGGTGATTTGAACTTTGAACTAGGAGAACACTTGGAGGACCATGTAGAGCGTTTTATCATTTTGGGTGCACACAAAATCATAAAACGAAATGCATGGAAGCACTAGTGAGCTCTGAGTTTGAAGGGATAGTCCTGGATTGGATCTGGCTTTGATCTTGTGAACATTTGTGGTTATCTTTAACTGCGAAACTAAATTTTCTCGTTCTTTCTGCCAGAGTCATGTCTGGAGTGCGTGGAGGACGAGGAGGTGGACGCGGTGGTGGACGCGGTGGTGGTCGAGGTGGTGCTGGTGGTCGTGGTGGAGGTATTAACTTGTCACAGGCTGATCTGAATAACTTGCTCCAGGCTGCCTTTCAGTTAGGGCACAACGGTGGTGGTAAGTTGTTTTATCCATTTTCTTTGCCTCATTGGTGAGTCTTGTGTACGTTATTCGTGGTTTCTTATACGTTTCGTTTCAGGTGGTCCTGTTGACCCACCCCCACCCATGTGCACCTATAAGATGTTCCGGGACTGCAAACCCCAGGAATTCTCTGGCACCGAGGGTGCGGTCAGTTTGCTTAGGTGGTTGGAGAAAGTGGAGTCGGTATTCCTGATGTGTAACTGTCTCCCAGAAGATCGGGTGAAGTATTCGGCTGCGTTATTTCAAGACGTGGCACTGACTTGGTGGAATGGTATCACCCAGAATATGGGTATTGGGGAGGCATATGCTATGCCATGGGAAAACTTTGTGCAGTTGCTGAAACGGGAGTATTGCCCGAGGGAAGAGGTACAGAAGCTGGAGCATGAGGTGTGGAACCTCAAGATGACTGGATCGGAAATCGAGAAGTATACTGTGAGGAGAAATGAGTTGGCAGTGCTATGTCCCGATCTGCACGTGCCGGAGTATCGTAAGATTGAACATTATGTCTCAGGGTTAGTGCCGGAAATTGCAGGGTTAGTGGCTGCTGGGAATCATCCTACTTATGCGGAGGTAGTTCGATCTGCACATAGGATGACTAATTTAAAGGTGAATGAAGGGATTTTGCCGGCGAAAGGTTCGACTGCTAAGACTCCAGAGAACAATAAGCGCAAGTGGGAAAACGACGGGAAAGGGTCTGGGTCTGCACAGCAGGGTAAAAAGTTTGATAATGGGGGTTCATCGTCTTCGGGTAATAAGCAGGGTGGTTATGCAGGAAAACTGCCCAAATGCAACAAGTGTGGACGCCATCACCAAGGGAACTGCGACAGTAACCGTTGTCACCGCTGCCAGCGAACAGGCCACTATGCTAAAGATTGTCGGGTTACACTTCCATCGACTCAGGCTCCGACTAACAGTTCAGCTCCGACTACTCAGGGGACTACAGGGAAACAGGGATGCTACAACTGTGGTGACACTGGGCATTACAAGAAGGATTGCCCAAAACTGAAACAGGGTGGAAATAACGGGAATGGTAACAACGGGGGCGGCGGCAGAAATGCACGTGCCTTCGTCATTGGAGCTGCTGAGGCTAGGCAGGACCCTGATACAGTCACCGGTACGTTTCTTCTCAATAATCATTCTGTTAGCGTGTTATTTGATTCTGGTGCCGACAAGAGTTTTGTATCCATGGGTGTTAGTCGACTGCTAGATGTAGTATCTGTACCATTAGAGACCAAGTATATTATTGAGTTGGCTGACGGTAAGACGATTGAAGCTACTAGTGTTCTTCGGGAGTGTCAGTTAGAGTTGTCGGGTTTATCGTTCCCCATCGACCTTATGCCGGTACCATTGGGTAGTTTTGACGTGGTAGTAGGAATGGATTGGTTATCTTTATATCGCGCGGAGATCGTCTGTTACGATAAGGTTATTCGGATTCCTCTCCCTGATGGAGAATTTCTTTCTGTGTACGGTATCAAGGGTGGTGTTTCGCTAAACATCATCTCTAGCATGAAAGCCCTTAAGTGTCTTCGAAAGGGTTATCCAGCCGTTTTGGCACTCTTATCTGTTTCCTCCAGTGATGAGAAGAAGATTGACGACATTCCGGTGGTGCGCGAATTTCTTGATGTTTTTCCCGATGATTTATCTGGTCTTCCTCCTCATCGTCAAGTCGAGTTCGGTATTGACCTCGTACCAGGGGCTGCTCCTATTGCTCGGGCCCCCTACCGTCTTGCACCTCCCGAGATGCAGGAACTGTCCAGCCAGTTGCAGGAACTCTTGGACAAGGGTTTCATCCGGCCAAGTTCTTCCCCTTGGGGAGCCCCGATTTTATTTGTCAAGAAGAAGGATGGGAGTTTCCGATTATGTGTAGACTACAGAGAGCTGAACAAGTTGACCGTCAAGAACCGTTATCCTCTTCCACGTATCGATGATCTATTCGACCAACTTCAGGGTTCTAGTTATTATTCCAAGATCGACTTGAGGTCCGGTTATCACCAGCTGCGCGTCAGGGAGGCTGACGTTGCAAAGACTGCTTTTCGAACACGTTATGGCCATTTTGAATTCTTGGTCATGCCTTTCGGTCTCACGAACGCACCGGCGGTTTTCATGGACTTGATGAACCGCGTCTGTAAACCGTATCTGGACAAGTTTGTCATTGTGTTTATTGATGACATTCTAATCTACTCCAAGAATGAGACCGAACATGGGGAACATCTGCGATTGGTTTTGGAACTTTTACGACGAGAGCAGCTTTACGCCAAGTTCTCAAAGTGTGACTTTTGGTTACGCGAAGTTCAATTCCTAGGACATGTGGTTAATGAATTAGGAATTCATGTCGATCCAGCAAAAATCGAAGCGATCAAGGACTGGGGAGCACCTAAGACGCCAACTGAGGTGCGGCAATTCCTAGGCCTTGCGGGCTATTATCGTCGTTTCATTCAGGGGTTCTCGAAGATTGCTCAACCCCTCACCACTCTCACTCAGAAGGATAGGAAGTTCGACTGGGGTGAATCACAAGAGTCCGCGTTTGAGGAACTAAAGTCTAAACTGTGTTCTGCTCCTATTCTGTCTTTACCTGAGGGTCCTGATGATTTTGTCGTTTACTGTGATGCTTCCATCCATGGACTCGGTTGCGTGTTGATGCAACGCGAGAAAGTGATTGCGTATGCTTCTCGTCAACTTAAGGTGCACGAGAAGAACTATACAACTCATGACTTGGAGTTGGGTGCTGTGGTATTCGCGTTGAAAATTTGGAGACATTACTTGTACGGTACCAAATGCACCATCTACACCGATCACAAGAGTCTCCAACACATTTTCGACCAACAACACTTGAACATACGGCAGCGTCGCTGGATTGAACTTTTGAACGATTATGATTGTGCTATTAAGTACCATCCTGGCAAGGCGAATGTTGTAGCAGACGCCTTGAGCAGGAAGGAATCTTCTAAACCTCGTCGTGTTCGGGCGTTGCAGCTCACTATCCATTCGTCGTTACCTGATCAACTCCGTTCTGCCCAGTTGGAAGCTTTGAAGGAGGAAAACCTTAAAGCTGAAACCATGCACGGTGCCGACAAGCACCTAGAGCGAAGGCCTGACGGCCTGCACTATTTCGCAGAACGCATATGGGTTCCTTTATTCGGGGGACTACGGGAGCTTGTCCTTGATGAGGCTCATAAGTCCCGGTATTCTATTCATCCTGGTTCGGATAAGATGTACCAAGACTTGAAGGTGCTTTACTGGTGGCCAAACATGAGGTCGGACATAGCCTCATGCGTGAGCAAATGCTTGACTTGTGCTAAGGTCAAGGTGGAATACCAGAAACCGTCGGGTCTCCTGCAACAACCTGAAATTCCGGAATGGAAATGGGAACGGATTACTATGGATTTTGTCACACAACTTCCTAAGTCACCAAGCGGGAACGACAAGATATGGGTGATCGTTGATCGGTTGACGAAATCAGCTCATTTTCTTGCTATTAAGGAGACCGACACTATGGATCGTTTAGCTCGTCTTTACTTGAAAGAAGTTGTTTCTAAGCACGGGGTGCCAGTTTCTATAATCTCGGATCGCGATTCTCGCTTTACTTCTCACTTCTGGAAGTCTTTGCACAAGGCTTTGGGTACCCAACTAGACATGAGTACGGCTTACCATCCACAGACTGACGGTCAGAGTGAGCGTACGATTCAAACTTTAGAAGACATGCTGCGGGCATGTGTGATCGATTTTGGGAAGGGTTGGGAAGCTCATCTGCCGTTGGTAGAATTCTCGTACAACAACAGTTATCACACGAGCATCAAGGCTGCTCCGTTCGAGGCACTGTACGGACGGAAATGCCGCTCTCCTCTTTGTTGGGCTGAGGTGGGTGAGAGTCAACTCACTGGGCCCGAACTAGTGTACGAAACTTCGGAAAAGATCGTACAAATTCGAAATCGGTTGGCGGCGGCACGGGACCGGCAAAAGAGTTATGCTGATCAGCGTCGCAAACCATTGGAGTTCCAAGTCAACGACAAGGTACTTCTGAAAGTTTCTCCGTCGAAGGGCGTCATACGCTTTGGGAAGCGTGGCAAACTCAATCCACGATATGTCGGCCCATTTACGATCCTGGAACGGATTGGGCCGGTGGCATATCGACTTGATCTACCGACGGAGCTCGGTAACGTACATAACGTCTTCCACGTGTCAAACTTGAAGAAGTGTCTGGCTGACGAGTCTCTCATCGTTCCACTAGAAGAGATCAAGGTTGATGATCGTCTTCGGATTGTGGAAGAACCTGTGGAGATCCTTGATTACAAGATTCGTAGCCTACGTCACAGCAAGATTCGTATCGTTAAGGTTCGGTGGAACTCGAACCGGGGACCGGAATATACGTGGGAACGGGAGGATCAGATGAAGTCTAAGTATCCTCATCTCTTTCCTAAGGAAGCGTTCGAGTCGAGACATATCTCTTCGGCAGCTGAATGAATCTCGGGTCGAGATTCCTTTTAACGTGGGGATGATGTGACAACTCGGGGTAAATCTCTCTTTTGGTTTCTACCTTTTGCTTGTTTCCTTTGTTACTTCATTTGTTCTTTCTGTACTTGTACAAATTTTCGGGACGAAAATTCTTTTAACGTGGGGATGATGTGACACCTGGCAAATTCGGGTTAACAACGTTGTCTAGATGAAAGTCTACCTTAGCGAGTCACGCGTATATTGTACTTAACTGGGTTAGTTAAGTCGGGTTACGGTTCGGGAACTATTGGTTAGTCTAGAAGATCATTGGATGTTGGTCTAGAGGTTCGTTAGATGTCAGTCCTTAACCAAGTGTACAAACGGTGACGATCGGTAGGATCGTCAGGGCATACGGAACATACGAGTCTCGAGTCCCGGGAATTGGTGAACGAGTGTAAATATGTGTATTTACTTGTGTTATGTGTTTACAATCATTATGTGACTTATCGGTATGATAATATGTGTTAACATATGTTAAAACGGGGTTTAACGCGCAAAACACACAAAGGGAACCCCTACAGGCGATTAGGAAGCCTAATCGCCCATAGGGGAGGCGAGTAGGGCACATTAGGGGCGATTAGCAGCCCAATCGTGTGTACATAGGGGCGATTAGACCCAAACTCATGCGATTAGCAGCCCTAATCGCATGTAGCTGCTGCATACTCGCCTATAACGTGCTGGACGACTAGAAACGCCTATAAATACAACACTTAACCTCCTAAACTCACTAATATTAACCCTAGTCGTCCCATAACCGCCCCAAACACTTAAACAACCTCTGGAAGGCGATTTTGATCAAAAACACAAGGTTTCAAGGTCTAATCATCATCCTTTTGCAATTCCAAGGTTTAATTCTCATCCATAATACTTTGTAAATGTTTTTAATCAATCCCTAATGGTCCAGACCTGTTCATAAACGAAAAAGATTTCTGAAAATCGTCAATAAGAGTTATTAATCGGATTATAATTAATAAACATGTGTTATGGGTATGCATGATTAGAAAGATAGGGTTTTTATGAATTTTGATGATGTTTTGATGTGTTATCATGCTAGGTCAGAAGTAATATTGTTAGTATGATGATAGAAATCTCAGTAATTGGATAATAGGGTTATAATTACATGCGTTAATTGAATGTTGCATGCTATGTGTATGTGTTTGGATTGCTTTGTTTGCATGCAGGACTGATTTTACGAGGATGAACGAAGGGTTTTGGGTTAAACATGTTTAGGATAGTGATTGGGATGATATTGGGTAGTTACACACGCTCTGGATCTGATTTGGAGCGTTAAACGCGCGAAAAACCGGAACAGCAAGGTTACAGGCGATTAGCCTTGCTAATCGCATGTAACAGGGGCGAGTAGGCCCCCACTCGCATGCCATAGGGGCGATTAGGCCCCACTCGTGTGATACTGGGGCGAGTAGCCCAATCGCCAGTCAACAGGGGCGAGTAGCCCCTAATCGCGTGGCTTATGGGGCGATTAGCCCTAATCACGTGACATTTCATGCGATTAGCCTCCCTAATCGCGTGTACTGCTGCTGTAAGTGTATATTAGCATACCGAGACCTGATTTGACATGTAGTAACATGCTAGGAACCCCGTAACATATCTAGTAACTTGGTAACATATATTTGGATGTATTTCGGTGATATGTGAACTATGTGCTATAACTTGTTGTGCGTTAACGTATGTTAAGTGTACTTGCGTTATTGTATGTTTTGGAACGTAAACATAACGCGGGGAGGCTCGGGTCACCAATGGGATGTCGAGTCTTGTACTTTGGGTCAGTTAAACAGTCACGGTATTTTCAAACGAACTTGGTTATGGTCTGGACATCTAGGGACTAATTAACCTGCGGGTTATTAGTCTAAGTACTTGTAACTGTCGTATGTTAGGTCGCCACTGTACGGGACTAACATAGCAGCTGAGTTTACTCGGGATTAGGAGTAAAGCAACTTAAGGTGAGTTTACGGCCCCTCTTTTAAACTGGTTTTATACTTTCGGGGGAGAAAACATGTGTTAAAACGATTGTTTGGTAAATTCTGTCATACTATGGGTTCTAACGTTTACTACACGATCTTTGGAAGTCCCGGGGGGAACCATGAATGTGCGGGTTTGCACAACGGGGAAATGTGAATAGCGCTATTGGGAGTGACCAACCCCGCTCGTCGGCTTGGAGGGCCGGGCGAGTGCATATTGTCTCAAACAGGAACAACAGGAACATTTGGAACTATTCGGGCACAAAACTGGTATACGTGTTAGTAATGGTTTTCCAATCGTGGTAGTAGCAAAACGTACGCCTAGCTAGCGTATACTGGTTTTCTATTTTGTTATAGTATGGACAGGTGGACTTGGTACTTGAACTGCAAACCTGTAAACTCACCAGCATTTTTGTGCTGACGTAAACTTTTACATGTTTTCTCAGGTCGCTAAGGTAGCACATGGAACTAGGGCGCACGCGTCTGCACGGCGTCTAGATAGAGTTGCATGATTTCATAAACATTGAACTTTGGTTATTTACGTTGAACTTATTTTGAATATGCTTCCGCTGTAAACGGGATTTTAAAACTATGTTTTGGTATTGCATTAATTACATTTAGACTTGTTTATTGTGATCGTTGGTTTGGATCCTGGTTTGTCATGCGCCTCGCGGTAAAACTCCGCAAGTGGATTTTGAGGGTGTGACATTTATGCACCTCTAGCAGTGGTATACTTGAGAACTCACAAGACCTGAGTTCGACACGGCTCACTGTGTCAATGGCGCTTCCAAGTAAGAATTAGTGAGGCCTCTATAAATCCGAATAATCTCAACCTCCTCTCCATCGAGGAGCATAGAGATCGAAGATCAAACTCCACTATCCCAAACAATTCTTTTATTATTTTTGCCACATGTGTGGTTTGAACTCACTAAATTAAAGGTTATTTTTCTAAGATAAACTAGTTTTTTTGACTCACCGTGCATTTTTGCGGCGCCGTACGCGATATGATAAAGTATAGACTATGATTAACCCGACTCATTTCCGAACAAAGTTTATGTCGAAATGTAGAATAATCCGAATTCATAACACCTAACAATTTTGTATTCCAAATTAGAAATGTGAGGTAGAGTGCTAAAAGTGTTTGTTATGTTTGAAAATTAGTTATATCTTAAGGATGTCACGTTTAGGATATCGAAGAAACTGATTTTGACAACTATGTTTAGGATAACAAAGGAAATGGTAAGGATGGACAGTTATATCCTGAGGATGGAACTGTCTAAGATAAAATGCAATGATTGAATATAAATGAAATGCAACAATATAAGAACACTCAATGTACGAGGAAAACCTTTGATCACTGATGATCGCCGGCACAAAACCATGGGAGGAGTCTAAGCCCCTGCCTTTGTTTGTTAATATTAATAAAAAGAATGGTTACAACTTTGAAAATGGGATGGACAAGTTGCTATGAATACAAATCAGTGTTGTATGTGTAAGCTTATGGAAAGTAAGAGTTGTGGAAGATTAAGTGGCTAAAAAGTGTCCTAAGCTCGTCCATCACATCAATATTTATAGTATAAACATTTAACAAAAGATCCCTACAAATATGCTATGCTTTGACTGTTTCAACTCAACGTATATATTATTGAACAAGTTCACAGCCGTTACATAACTGACTTCTGAGATATTCACCTGTAGTTAATCTTGGACGGTTACATTTAGACCTTTTCGTCATCAAGGACTTGCGTTATATGGTATCTTCTTCTCCTCTAACTTAGAATAGGTCAATAGAGCCGTTAGAGCAATGTCACAAGGCTTGATGTTGTTTAAGTGGACCTACATTGACATAATTTCAAGATAATTCTTTTGTCCATCCTGATGATGTACATAGGATAATATACAGTTACATCCTGAATCCTATTCAGCCTTTAGTATCCTGAAGATGTCAAATGGTAAATATAAGTAAATAACATCTTGAGGATTTCACCACCAATAATTGTCCCCAAAAATATGTTACCATTAATATTTGAACGATAATAATATTTTTTTATTCTAGATCTTATCCCTGCTGATTTGACGTCTGACGGCCTGATACAATGGCTATATCTCATCCATTGATTTCGGGATGACCGTTACACCTATCACCTCTTTTCCTATATTAACACATTGATCCTTCCTTTATAACCACATCAAGGTTATTTTGAAAGCTATCTTCCTTTATTTCCTCTCTGTTTTTCTTAACTTTCAATCTTTTTTACAAAAATTTTAAGGATGAGCAAGAAATCCACAAGGGCTGCTGGCAGCATTGGAGTCCATAAGGACTTCATACAACAAAACATGTTAAAGGATCCTGCCAATGAAGTCTGTACTTTTACAGACAAGGATATCCTGAACTTGCAAAATGCAGGGGTCTTCCCTGAGACAGCGGTATTCTGGCCATATGACCAGAATGCGAAGTCAGATTTTGCATCCAAAGTTTGGGTGTGCTTCCTGTACCTGCCCTTCCACCTTGGCCTGAAATATCCTTTCCCTGATTTCATCAAGGAGTTCTTTGATGTAATAGGGATGGCATATGCTCAGGCTATGCCTGAGGTTTGAAAGTTCTTAATGATCTGTAACAAGACCATTGAGAATCATGGCATTCAGCTGCAAATAGGGGACTTGTCTTATGTTTATAAACTGAAAACGCATGGGTCAAACCGTTTTGTTCTTCAACTCATTAACAAATCCCCCCCCCCCCCTTTGTACAATGTCATTAAGTCAGAAAGGTCTTGGAAGTCAAAGTTTTTCTTTGTGAGAAGGGATTCCATCCTAGATGAAGATAATATCCCTATGTCATGGTTGAAAAGTGGTAGTATTTTTAGGATGAAAAAGGTATATAGTTATATCATGAGGATATCACTAATATTTTGAACATTTCTTTTTGCGTTACAGGTGCTTCTTTTACCAAGCTTTCTCCTCCTTTTGACGATTCATTCATCAGAGTTAAGGAGGTTACTGACTTACCTTAGGCTGGAAGGACCCTTGAGGCAGAAGAGAGCTTTTCCACCAGCCAAGCCACCGAAATGTCTTGTACGTTTCTTTTTACATCCTGAGAATTCTTCATTCATATTATAGTTGCTAAGTTTGTTCTTTGCTATTTTCAGCCAAGAAACCAGCGTTCTTTGACTTGGATGATACCGACAGCCAGGATGTCACTAAGGTTGCCATGATCACCTCTCCATCCAGCTCTAGGATGACAAATCCGCTTCCTAGGCCGAAGGCCACATCCTCGAAGAAAAGGAAGACTTATGTGGCATCTTCAGGCCCAGATGCATCTCCATTTGAGGGTCTTTCTGCTCAGGATGTCCTGGATAGGATCGCGCACTTCACTCTCCAGGTATAGTATCATCCTGAATATATCATAAGTAGTTTTTTAATAAGGTAGAGAATAGTGAACTTACCCGTTTTTCTTGTTCTTTCAGGGTCATGAATATGTGCTCAAATGACAGGATGAGACAGTTACTGAACTCCAAGAATCTAAGACAGGCTTGGAGGATACAAGTAAGATTTCCCTTGTAAGTGGGAAACATCTTGAGGAAAAGCAGTCCAAGGTGGAGGCAGAGCTGTAGAGGGTGAAAGCTGAGAAGGCCAAGATCTTAGAGGGGCATGAGAAGGAGCTGGAGGATTACATGCAAGGCCTTATCAAGTCTGCCACCATTTCTGTCTTGCAAGCTAGGGTGAAAATAGCCCTCTAAGCCAAGGATCCTAACTTAAACCAAGATGAGTGGGACATCCAGGTTTGGCAGGATAAAATTAAGAGCTTGGACGAAAATGAGGTTGTGAATGAGCTTGTTCCTCCTCAGACTGAACTTCCGAATGATGAAGCTGTGGAGACTAAGGATGCCACTCTAGAGGCTGAGGTGGATGTGGCTAAGGTGGCTAAGGAGGTGGAAGCAACGGTGGGCAATGAAGGATGTGGTGCGTAGGCCTGAGCCCACTTTTTAGAATTTTTAATTGTGGTAGTTTTTTTGTGGTAGCTTGTTGGTGAACAATCTTGAACAATTTATTTTTTATGTATGTTAACTAAACAATAGAAAATTGGGGTGGAGGGATCTTGTGTTTTCATGATGAAGCCCTAATTCTTCCCTTGACCTGGCCTTAAGATGTTGACCCCTGGTGGATGGGTCCTGGTAGCCAGGGGTTGACATCCTTTTTATAAATAAATAAGAATGGTAATATTTTGGCTTTACATCCTTGTGTCATTTTTCTTTATCATCCTGCAATGTTTATGAAGAACAAACATAGAATAGGATAGAAAATTCAAGTTGTAGAAGTATACCTTCAATCCCAGATGAGTTTAGCAAACAGTCTTCAAAGCACCCTAATAAGAGTTTAAGAAATACGTTAGCTTCTAATCAAACAATAATACTTTAAGGATGTCCCCAGTGTAAAGTCTCTATTCCATCCTTAGGATATATCTTATCTTTTCCCAGATATTTCCTCTTCATCCTTAAGATGTGTTTTATCATCTTTAGGATGTCCCCTATGTTAAGTCTGTTATATCCTCAAGATAGACTTGAGACATTTTTGTCTTTGATAATAATTTTATCAATAATACTTAAAGATAACCTGTAGGAAGGTAAGTAAGGTTAATATTCTGGCGACAAGGCCTAAATGAATATTGGGGTCAAGCCCATTATGGCGTTGCAGCTTGAAGATGACTGGCGACAGGGCCAAATATAAGCGACATTGAAAATGCCTAAACCTTGGGGATTCAATGTATACTCCAAAGATTATGAAATTCTCAGCCACTAAAACATGAACTGGTCCCACCATCCTGAAGATATACATGAATACGTCTGCTCCAGGTGGAGTGTATAAACCCAAATCGGGATAAAGGTGAAAGCCTTTAAACCATAAGAAGGTATTAGATACCTTAACGTAAGAGAGGGTGCCCAACCCCCTAGTCTTCAATGCTCCATCTTCAAGATGGTTCTGTAAAATTCTCAGGATGGACTATTTTCTAGACCATGTTTAGTCGTAACATTTTCATAAAAGAGAAATGAAAACAAAGATAGATACTTTCATACCTCACATATGATAGTATTTTGGATGAATTGCATTTCAAGATCTTGGGAGGATGTCACCTTCCATGGTTCAGAGCCAATATGCTCCTTTGCCAGCCTCGGAATCAATCAAATATGGTCCTTCCCATTTAGGGGCTAGCTTACCATCACTTGGATTAGTAGTATTTTGAAAAGCTTTCCTTAGAACCAAATCTCCTACTCGAAATCTTTGGATTCTTATGTTCTTGTTGTATACTTTAGCTATCCTTTGTTGATAAGCTGGCATCCTTAATTTAGCAGCATCTCTAAGTTCATCTACCACTACGAGATGCTGTAACAATGCCTCTGAGTTTTTAGTTGCATCCTGAAGATGTTTCCTAGCAGTGGGCATCACCATCTATGTTGGAAGCATAACTTCTGTGCCAAATACGAAAGAAAATGGTGTTTGGCCAGTTGCATTTTTAGAAGTAGTTCTATCAGCCGATAACACAAATGGAAGTTCCTCTGCGCACTTTCCTTTCTTTTGTCCTAGCTTTTTCTTCAAATTCTTAACAATGATCTTGTTAGAGGATTCTACTTATCCATTAGCTTGAGGATGGACAGGTGTTGAAGTTATCATCTTGATTCCCTAGTTTTCGCAAAAACTGGTTGTCCTCTTACTAATGAACTGAGATCCATTATCACAAAGGATCTCAGGTGGAACACCAAATCTGGTCAGGATGTTTCTCTTGATGAAGGATACTATTTCTTTATCTCTAACTTGTACAAAAGCTTTAGCTTCTATCCATTTGGAAAAGTAATCAGTCATTGCTAGCATGAACACCTTTTCACCAGGAGCTTTAGGTAGTTTCCCTACTATATCCGTCCCCTATTTCATGAAAGGCCATGGTCAGATAATGAGATCCAATGGTTCAGCTGGCTGGTATAGGATCTTGTTGTGGCTTTGGCATGCATCACATTTTTGAGAATGTAGCATGACATCCTTCTTCATTATTGGCCAATAGTATCCTGCCCTGAAGGTCTTTGAGTACAAAGCTCTTCCACCTGTATGGTTTCCACAATCTCCTTCATGGATATCCTTGAGAAATTTGTTAGCTTCCTCCTTGTTGAGACATCTTAAATATGGACCTGCAAGAGATTTTTTATACACTATATCATTTTAGACGAGTGCTGCGACGAGGAGGCATGATCTGTAAGAGAACAATGAAGGTTCAATGAGACATGGAATGAATCAAGGATAATGAGGTAATATAAGGAATGTAATCATTTATCATTAATTAAAATGAATAAACGAAAACGTTGACTTATCGAAGATTCTAGATTCTAATAACATAGTGAAGACATGCTTTAGCCTATAAGTGAACACTCATCCCGAGAGTTCCCAGGTAGGCATCCGGGTCCCTCGTCTGATTGGGATATATGCGCAATGCCAGTCCTAGAGAGAAAACTTAGAATACAGGCGTTCACCCTTCCAGATTGCACGCGTTCATTATTAAAATCTAGAACTTCGACGAGATCTCAAGGTGGTTCAGGCTAAACCTGAGGATTTTGTCCTATTAATCTAAAGGTGAATTAGGATTACAGCAGACGAATAAGAGTAGACAACTTGTAAGGCTTAGGGTAAGATAGGGATAAGAATAAGAAAGCAATTAGGGTTTCAAGTAAGAGAAGCAAGTACTGGTTTAAATCTCTAAGGATATAGTCTAGATTATTTTTCTAATAACCTAATTCCCTATAACCAAGGCTCTGATACCAATATGTAACACCCCAACCGATGGCGGAAACATCGAGGTGTCACGTATGAATGATTGTTCAGTAACACATGGTAATCAAGTTTTAAATTAAAAATTTATTTAAAGCAAAATATCCAAATTTTGAAATACATAACAAAGTCTCGAATGAAATCTAGTACATCAAATAACCAAACAAAGCATAAAACTTCAATTATCTTCTCATGCTAGCCCTAGACTTCAAGCATCAGTATTTCCTGTTGAGTTTAGAAAAATGGGGGGGGGGGGGTCAACTAGAAGTTGGTGAGAATACATAAGCCAAGTCAAGCAATTAAGTTTTAAAAGAAAAAAAGTTTAGCAATTCATATGTCTAATGTAAGTTTAAGTCTACACGAATAAACAAGAAGTATAGTATGCACAAAATCAATCCTCCGACAAAGTTTAGGTCCATCCCGCATCCAAGTTTCACCTTAATATAACGTTGGAACGATAACAATCACCCGTGCTCCCCATAAAAGATGGTCAACGAATCTAGGTGGGGTTGTCAATCCAATAGATCTATCATTGTATACCGCCGGCTTGATTAGGGTTAATGATTATGCAAGTTGAAGTTTAAGTCTAATAGTCTTTGTCTAAGCCATGAGGCATTAAAGTTTACCACTAGACATGTATGTAGAATTGCTTAAGTATAAAGTTTCAAGTATAAAGAATTGCATAAACAAGGTTACGCAAACTCACCTTAGCAAAGAGTTAAGTCTTGTGAAATAGAATAAGTGTAGTCCAACGTTGCCAAGTATTACCCTATGTTTAAGGTAATAAATAAGTCTAAGTCTTTCTAGTCTACAAGTATTTCTAGGGTTCCTAATTTGGGGATAAGTAATTGTTTAATTATTAATTAGGTAAATTATTAATAAATAAAAGAAATTTGGAAAATAAATAAATAAAAGACTATTTGTAGATTTTTGATTAAGGATGGTCATATTATAAGATTTTAAGTATGAAAATAATTTTCATAAAATTATTGCCTCAAAAATTGAATATTTAGTATATTTATTTCTACTTGTCAAAATATAATTTTTATATCTAAAAATATTAAAATTAAAGAATTTTCAAATTAAAATTTGTATTTCTATTCTAAATGAATACAAATAATTTATGTAAAATTTCGGTATAAAAATATTGAAAAATGAATTTGTTATGATTTATTTATGATTTAAAAAATATAGAAATTAATTAAAAATATTAAATAAACGGTTTTATGGAATAAAAATTTATTTATGAAATACTTATTGATCTAAAAGTTTTAAATAATTTTTGTGGAATTTTATAAAGTCGTTTAGATATTTTTTAAAATTTTAAAATTATAAATGAATAAATTTGTAATATTTATAATATATATTAAATAAATGATTTTTGAAAATATAAAAATTATGTAGTAAACTTTGTCATGAGATTAATCTAAAATAATTTTTATAGAATTTTTAAGACACTTTTAGTATTTAAAAACTATTTTAAAAGAATATCTAAAATATAAGTATAAAAAAAGATCTAAAAAAAATGTTTGTTTGTGCCGGGACTCGAACCCGAGTCCTTGGCCGAGTAAGAGAGTTTAAATCACAAGCCTAGACCAGTTGGTCTGGACCCTGAGAACGATTAACATTGATTTCTATTTTTATATTCGCGTCTAACATGAATTAATAAAAAAAAGAAAAATTGTGCCCGGTTTCGAACCCAGATCAAAGCCGGTCTAGTGGTTTTAAACAAACAAGTATTACCAACTGATCTGTGGATCAGTTGGTGTTAATTTCTGATCTGTTTTATGTTTATACGAGAACAGTATGCGTCATCATCCCCAAATCAAACATACGAACCCTAGCTTTCTAATCCCTACAATTCGTAATCAATAGCCCCTGAAACCTTGGGGCTATTGTTTGTGACATGCCGAAAAACAAAACCAAACAAAAAGATTGAGACTTACAAGGTGATCGGAGCTACGAACGATTGGTCAAAAAGAATAGTCAACCGAAGCTTAATTCTTGAATAAAAACGATCTGTTAACGGAAATTTGAGGTGAGGGTTTGTGTTACGGCATTATTAGGTTGTGAAAGGGTGTCCAATTTATAGATTAGCTTACGGATTGAACAAATTGGAAAGTTTGACTCAAACATTAATATAAACGCGTGAATGATCTTGATATTGGAATGTTTTAATCACTAATTGGCGTGGAAATCAAGCAGGGATAACTCGGTTAAACCTTTCCATATCAGAATTGAGATTAAAATGCGATTTAATGTAGTAATTGGAAGGTTTGTTCTTGTAATTGACTTTCCATAGTCAACTGACGTGAAATAAGGAAAGGTCATGTTTGTTAGGAATAGATATTTAACACAAATAGGGTTGTAGCCCAGTTGGTTAATGTGTTTGTGTAGTGAACCGGCCATGGACGCGGGTTCGATTCCCGATCCATGCCTTTTATTTTTTTTACAATTATATCACAACTATAATGTTATTTCATGCTTATAGTATGATTATACGAGTCCAAAAGTATCCCGAAATATTTTTAAAACGTATAAGAATGATAAAAATGCGGCGTTTTATTGATTGAATAATAACGTACATGATTTAAAAATACGAAAAGTTACAGTCTCCCCTACTTTTAGGAACTTCGTCCCGAAGTTGGAGTTGGAGAGTCTGCTGGGAAGAGGTGTGGGTACCTAGACTTCATCTGGTCCTTGCGTTCCCAAGTGAGCTCTGGACCTCGTTTAGATTCCCAACGAACCTTAACGATCGAGATGCGACTGCGCTTGAGTTTCTTGATTCCAGTGTCCACGATCTCAACTGGTTTCTCGATAATGTGCATAGTTTCATCGGTTTGCACATCTTCAAGAGGGAAATGGAGGTTCTCATCTGCTAAGCATTTCTTGAGATTCGAAATGTGAAAAGTTGGGTGAACATTTCTTAGCTCAGGTGGAAGATCAAGTTTATAAGTCACTTTTCCAATCCTGTTAAGCACTTTGAATGGACCCATGTAACGAGGAGCTAGTTTTTCCTTTCTCCCGAAGCGAATCACTCCCTTCCAAGGGGATACCATAAGAAGTACAAAGTCCCCGCCTTGAAATTCCAAGGGCTTTCAACGTTTATCAGCATAACTCTTCTGTCGACTTCTAACCTTGAGAAGATTATCCTGGATCAGTTGAATCTTATTTGTGGTTTCCTGGATCAGTTCAGGTCCAGTGATCTGGGCTTCACCAACCTCAGTCCAACAGACAGGTGAACGACACTTACGACCATAAAGTGCCTCGAAAAGAGCCATGTTAATGCTGGCATGATAACTGTTGTTGAATGAAAATTCAACCAAGGGAAGATGAGAATCCCATGCGCCACCAAAATCAATGACACATGCCCTGAGCATATCCTCAAGTGTTTGGATGGTTCGTTCAGTCTGACCATCTGTTTGAGGGTGATAAGCAGTACTCAGGTTTAACTTGGTACCCAAAGCGTTTTGTAAATAATCCCAAGAGTGAGAGCTGAAACGACCATCACGATCAGAGATGATGTCCAAAGGTATACCATGTTGACATACGATTTCACTCACGTACATCTTTGCCAACCTTTCCACAGAATATTTCTCATGAATTGGTAAGAAATGGGCTGACTTGGTTAAACGATCAATGATTTCCCAAATGCTGTCATAACCTTTGGGTGTGCGAGGGAGTTTAGTGATGAAGTCCGTTGCTGTGCTTTCCCATTTCCATACAGGAATTTCTGGTTGTTCAAGCAAACCATAAGGTCGTTGATGTTCAGCTTTGACCTTGGAACAAGTGAGACATTTTGCAACGAAAAGAGCAATATCTTTCTTCATACCAGGCCACCAATACGAATAACGAAGATGTTGGTACATTGTGTCAGCACCAGGATGGATAGAATAACAAGTCTTATGAGCCTCATTCATAAGGAAGGTACGAAGATCATCACGGTCAGGAATCCAAAGTCGGTTAAGAAAATAGAGTAGACCATCAGGTTTGGTTTCAAGTTGGGTCTCAGCACCACAAGACATTTCATCGTACATGTTACCTTGGGTGACTGAGGTATGTTAAGCCTGGAGGATACGATCCTGAAGATCAGTACGAACCCTTGCACAATGAAGTTTGATGCGCTCTTTACGACTGAGTGCATCTGCCACAACATTCGCTTTGCCAGGATGGTAGCGAATCTCGCAATCATAGTCGTTAAGTAACTCAACCCAACGTCGTTGCCTCATGTTAAGATCTTTCTGGTTGAAGATATGTTGGAGACTTTTGTGGTCGGTGAAAACCACACATTTGGTTCCATATAGGTAGTGTCTCCAAATCTTGATAGCAAAGACGACTGCACCCAATTCAAGATAATGGGTGGTATAATTCTTTTCGTGGATCTTGAGCGATCTGGACGCATAAGCAATAACCTTGCCTCGTTGCATAAGAACACAACCAAGACCTTGGTTTGATGCATCACAATAGACCACAAAATCATCATTACCATCAGGTAGAGACAGAATAGGAGCTTCACAAAGTTTCTGACTAAGAGTCTCAAATGCTTCCTCTTGTTTTGGTCCCCACTCATAAGGTTTACCCTTATGAGTTAAGGCAGTGAGAGGAACAACGATCTTGGAGAAGTTAGCAATGAATCGACGATAATAACCAGCCAAACCAAGGAAAGAACGGACTTCTGTTGGAGTTTTAGGAACACTCCAATTTTTTACAGCTTCGATCTTTGCAGGATCAACATGAATTCCGTTGTCATTGATAACGTGTCCTAAAAATTGAACTTCCTTAAGCCAGAATTTACATTTTGAGAACTTGGCATACAATTGTTCTTTCTTTAGGAGATCCAAGATTAAGTGAAGATGTTGTTCGTGATCGGATTTTGATTTAGAGTAAATCAAAATGTGGTCAATGAAGACGATCACGAATTTGTCAAGATAGGGTTTACAAACCCGACTCATTAGATCCATAAACACTGCAGGAGCGTTGGTCAATCCAAATGGCATGACCATGAATTCGTAATGACCATATAACGTGTACGAAAAGCCATCTTGGGAATGTCTTCTTCGTGAACTCTAAGTTGATGATAACCAGAATGAAGATCAATCTTCGAGAAGTGGGTTGCTCCTTGAAGTTGATCGAAAAGATCGTCAATCCTAGGTAAGGGATAAGGATTCTTGATTGTGAGTTTGTTAAGCTCACGATAATGGATACACATCCTGAGGGATCCATCTTTCTTCTTGACGAATAACACAAGTGTAACACCCCAACCGATGGCGGAAACATCGGGATGTCATGTATTGATGATTGTTTTAGTAGCACATGGTATATATTGAAATTTTAAATAATTTATTCATAACATAAATATCCAAAATGAAATGATGTCTAGAAATCCCAAATACATGATATTAAATAAAGCAATAACTTCAAATAACTTCAAAATAAACTTCATAATATTCCTCATGCATACTCTAAGCCTCAGCTTCGTTGTTACCTGAAACATGTTAATATTGAAAATATTTTTGGATCAACAAAAGTTGGTGAGAATTACATAGGTTTTGATAACCGAATAAAGCTGGTACAATTCAAGTATCATGGCAAGTCTTGTCCATATGTGAAAACATACTAGAAGTAAATCGAGTGCATAATCAACCCTTGTGACTAGAATATTGTGGTCCATCCCATACGCTCATGGTTCACTCGATTATGTTATGCGATAACAATCACCCATGCTACCTATGTAGGAGGTACGTATCCGGGTGGGATTGTCAGTCCAATAGATCTATCATTGTATACCGTCGGCTGATCAATGTTAATGATTATGCTAGAATATTGTGCTTACCCTAGTCATGTTTAAGACATAATGCAACAGAGAAAAACACATAGACACTTTATGATTGAATTGTATATAGAATGTTGTAACATGTTTCACCCTAAAAATAGTGAAATAGAAAAGGGGCTATGTAAAACTCACCTTAGCAAAATGTTATGTTTCGTGAAAGATAGAATATATGTTGCCCAACGATGCCAAGTATTACCCTATAATTAAGGTAATATATATGTCTAAGTCTTTCTAGTCTACAAATATATTATAGGGCTTCGAATTGGGGATAAGTGCTCGTTTGATTAATAAATAATATGTTTAATAAATAAGAGAAATTTGATAAATAAATAAACAAAAGTCTTTTTTGTTAATTTTAAATTAAAGATGGACACAATATAAAGTTTTAAGTATGAAAATAATGTTTATAAAATTATTTTCTTAAAAATAGAATATTAAATCTATTTATTACAAATTGTCAAAATATAACTTTAATATTTAAAAATATTAAAATTACAGAATTATTAAATTATAAAATGTATTTCTGTTCCTAATTAATAGAATTAATTTATATAAAATTTTGGTGCAAAAATATTGAAGAATGAATTTATTATGATTTATTTATGATTAAAACTAACAAAAATTGATTAAAAAATACTAAATAATTGATTTTTCAGAAATAAAAATTATTTCTGAAAAGTTTAATGTTATAAAAACTCAGAATAATTTTTGTGGAAATTTATATAATTGTTTTGATATTTTTATAGAATTTTATAATTATAATGGAATAGACTTGAAATATTTATTATATATATTAAATAAATAAATTTTGGAAAACTAAAAATTTTATGTTAAACTTTTCTACTAAAATAACTAAAATAATTTTTGTAGAATTTATAAAATAGTTTTAGTATTTTAAATTGAATTTTAAAAAATACTGAGGAATATATATATATATATATATATACATTGAAAAAAATGTTTGTTTATGCCATGGATCGAACCCGGGCCCTTGGCCGGTTCGTGCGTTTTAAATCACAAGCCCAGACCAACTGGTCTGGAACCTGAGAACGATTAATCTTGGTTTAAAATATATATATTATAACTTCAAAAATGATTTATAATCCTTATAAAACGAAAAGAATTAAACGCGTGTTGCAAGATTCGAACCCTGGCCACCCGGCCCGTTCGTGTTTTACGAATAAGGAGCCAACCAACTGATCTACTGATCAGTTGGTGTTAGTTTATGCTATGTTTTAAACAAATACACAGCTCTGCAGACGTGATTATCCCCAAACCAAGTCGTCGAGCCCTAGTTTATACAATCAATTGTTTCACACAACAATAACCCAATTAATCATAGGGTTATTGTTGTGTGTATGCCGAAGAATAAAACCCAAAAGAAAAACATTACTTACAAACACGAATCGTGTGAATTTTCTCGGTCAACAGAAAAAGTCAAACTCGAACTAGGATGCTTCGAAAGACGAATTAAAACAGAAATTGGAGGTTGAGAGAGTGTTATCGGCGAGTTGAGAAGGTTTTGGGAGGTCCAATTTATAGGGAGAGGGTTTGGATCGCTGAATTGGTAAGTTGACCCGTCATGAATGTATTAACGCGTATAATTGCATAAAATTGGTATGTTTTGACTACCAATCAGCGTATAAAGGACGCGTAATAGACAGATAATCAGTCAAACATACCATATTAAGATCAATCATGCGTGTAATTGTGTTGATTGTGGTGATCGATCATCACAGTTGACTATCCAAGTCAACTGTCGATTTATCAAGTCATTATATAAATAAGACGCGTAGGAGATTTATCAAAAGTGTTGGGTAGATCAGCTGGTTTGAGCTTGTTGTGTTGTTGACTCGGCTTGGGCGCGGGTTCGATTCCCGGCCCAAGCTCTTTATTTTTTTGGCAATAATTCTATATATATATATGTGTATTATATACAAATAACATGATATTAGGATTCCAAATGCATCGCAATAATATTTAAGAGCGAATAATAATAATGAAACTTGACGTTTTTATTCAAAATAATAGTAACGTACAAGTATTAATGCATGATGTTACAGTCTCCCCTACTTTTAGGAACTTCGTCCCGAAGTTTATTGAAAACACAGAGTTGAAGGTGATTGGGTAGAAATCAGGATATGTGTGGTCTGGAAGTTTTGTGTTAGGACACGACATGAATAGAATAATCTGTTTTGAATAATTTGGATAAGAACTTAGATGTGTCTTGAAATTGCAAAGAGATTAAGGATCTTAAGTTTTAGGAATCCTAAAAAGGAATGCATGAGTTAATGGACTATAGAAAGACTAAGTGAACTACCAGGTAACTAAGGTTTATAATTGGTCAACTACCAAAAACCTTGATAGAATTTCACACTACCTTAACGTACCTGTAAATTCATGATTACGTTCCGGACCGCAATCACCAATTTACCTTACATTAGGGTTTTGTGTCCTTCTATGACCCTACCGATTGTTGAGCAGGTTCGATAGCCTCCACCAGTCGTTGAGTAGGTTGTAGGGCCTCTCCCGACTGTTGAAAAGACATGATGACCTCTACCAATCGTTGAGTAGATTATTTGGTAGCCAACTAACTGTTGTACAAGTAAGCAAGTTTATAAGTATAACGAGTATGGTTTAGATATTGATATAGCAATTAGTTCACATTCAAACAAGCATGCATCCAAGTGTTGTGATCATACTAGATACACGACTCTCATGTAAAAGACAAAAATTCCAATATTTGAATCAAAGCGTCAATACATATAATTTTAAATGCAAAATAACATTAAAACGGTGGAGCTTGTTGTTAAGTAGCTAGAGGGTCCCTAGCAGGGTTATTCGGAGCAGCAATGGCATTTGCAGCAGGAATTCGACAAGCATCCGCAAGATGCCCATACCTTCGACATTTGGTACACTGACGGCAGGGCACTTGGGTTGGGTGGTGATACTGACAGGTATCACAATTAGGTTGGTTCCCGTTATATTGTTTCTTGTTAGGTGGGACAGTGGCGTCTATTACAAAATTCCTGACCTTGCGCCTTCCATTGGTTAAGGCCTCAGTTTTAATTTCAACGGCAGGTTGGGGAGTATCCTTTGCAACAGTTTTCTTTTCCCCTTTCCGAGTCAGGGTTCCTGCCTTCACATGGTTATCTGTTAGGGTGGCCGCCAAACGCTTTGCTTCCTCCAGAGTAGCAGGGTTCCTTCCCCACACCGTGTCTTGAATCTGCATGGGTAAGCCACCAATGTATTTTTCGATCGCAATAGGCAAGGGGGTGATCTTGTGTGGTAACAGTAGACTAAGTTCATGAAAACGAGTGTTGTAGGCAAGGTTTTCTCCACTATCTTGAGCAAGATCATGAAACTCATCTTCCAGCTTCTTGAATTCATTACGAGGGCAGAACTCTGCCTTCATAATGTCTTTAGCTTGATCCCAAGTTAAGGCCAGTGCGACTTCAGCTCCACGGGTGCGTTTTTCCTCATTCCACCAAGTGAGTGCTCGTTTGTGAAGAACATTCATGGCATAACGGACCTTAAAGTTATCGGGACACTCACTGTTAATGAAGGTATTCTCAATACCCTCGAATCATTGTAGAAGTCCCGTAGCTCCTTCTTCTCCACTGAACTTAGGGGGATTACAGGAATTAAAGTGCTTAAGAGTGCAGGCTGGGAGACCATTCCCGTTCCCGTTATGGTTTCCATTTCCATTTCCGTTTCCATTACTGTTTCCGTTGCCGTTACCGTTTCCGTTGCCATTTCCGTTCATCTGGATGACTTGAGCTAGTAAGTTAGGAACCAGAGTCGCGATTTGCTGCGCCATTTGTTGAGAAATGATCGCAGCCAGTTGGGCATCAACACCATTGTTGTTGTTGTTATTGTTGTTGTTGTGGTTAGTGTCGTGGTTATGGTTGTGATTGCTACTCCCTTCATCATGATTGTCACCATTGTTAAGGCGAGCGCTGCGACGTGGAGGCATGATCTGTAAGAGACACAATGAATGTTTAATGAGACATGAAAGAGGTGATACAAGGAATGTAATCATTTATCCATTTATTAAAACGAATAAACGAAAACGTTGACTTATCAAAGATTCTAGATTCTAATAATGTAATGAAGACATGCTTTAGCCTATAAGTGAACACTCATCCCGAGAATTCCCAGGTAGGCATCCGGGTCCCTCGTCTGATTGGGATATATGCGCAATGCCAGCCTAGACAGAAGTCTCAGAATACAGGTGTTCACCCTTCCAGATTGCACGTGTTCGTTATTAAAATTAGAACTTCGACGAGATCCCAAGGTGGTTCAGGTTAAACCTGAGGATTTTGTCCTATTAGTCTAAGAGTAGATCCAGTGATGGTGAGCAATCTTTTTGTAGGGATCAAAGTAGGGATAAGAAGAGGGAGATAGAGAATAGCAAGTAAAAGGAGCAAATACTGATTATAATCCTATGGTTATAGACTAGATTATTTTTCTAATAACCTAATTCCCTATAACCAAGGCTCTGATACCAATCTGTAACACCCTAACCGATGGCCGAAACATCGGGATGTCACGTATTGATGATTGTTTCAGTAGCACATGGTATATATTGAAATTTTAAATAATTTATTCATAACATAAATATCCAAAATGAAATGATGTCTAGAAATCCCAAATACATGATATTAAATAAAGCAATAACTTCAAATAACTTCAAAATAAACTTCATAATATTCCTCATGCATAATCTAAGCCTCAGCTTCGTTGTTACGTGAAACATGTTAATTTTGAAAATATTTTTATGTCAACAAAAGTTGGTGAGAATTACATAGGTTTTGATAATCGAATAAAGCTGGTACAATTCAAGTGTCATGGCAAGTCTAGTCCATATGTGAAAACATACTAGAAGTAAATCGAGTGCATAATCAACCCTTGTGACTAGAATATTGTGGTCCATCCCATACGCTCATGGTTCACTCGATTATATTATGCGATAAAAATCACCCACGCTACCTATGTAGGAGGTACGTATCCGGGTGGGATTGTCATTCCAATAGATCTATCATTGTATACCGTCGGCTGATCAATGTTAATGATTATGCTAGAATATTGTGCTTCCCCTAGTCATGCTTAAGACATAATGCAACATAGAAAAACACATAGACACTTTATGATTGAATTGTATATAGAATGTTGTAACATGTTTCACCCCAAAAATAGTGAAATAGAAAAGGGGCTATGTAAAACTCACCTTAGCAAAATGTTATGTTTCGTGAAAGATAGAATATATGTTGCCCAACGATGCCAAGTATTACCCTATAATTAAGGTAATAAATATGTCTAAGTCTTTCTAGTCTACAAATATATTCTAGGGCTTCGAATTGGGGACAAGTGCTCGTTTGATTAATAAATAATATGTTTAATAAATAAGAGAAATTTGATAAATAAATAAACAAAAGTCTTTTTTGTAAATTTTAAATTAAAGATGGTCACAATATAAAGTTTTAAGTATGAAAATAATTTTTATAAAATTATTTTCTTAAAAATAGAATATTAAATCTATTTATTACAAATTGTCAAAATATAACTTTAATATTTAAAAATATTAAAATTACCGAATTATTAAATTAAAAAAAATGTATTTCTGTTTCTAATTAATAGAAATAATTTATATAAAATTTTGGTGCAAATATATTGAAGAATGAATTCATTATGATTTATTTATGATTAAAACTAACAAAAATTGAATAAAAATACTAAATAATTGATTTTTCAGAAATAAAAATTATTTCAGAAAAGTTTAATGCTATAAAAACTCAGAATAATTTTTGTGGAAAATTTATATAACTGTTTTGATATTTTTATAGAATTTTATAATTATAATGGAATAAATTTGAAATATTTATTATATATATTAAATAAATAAATTTTGGAAAACTAAAAAATGTATGTTAAACTTTTCTACTAGAATAATATAAAATATTTTTTGTAGAATTTATAAAATAGTTTTAGTATTTTAAAATGAATTTTAAAAAATACTAAGGAATATATATGTATATATATACTTAAAAAAATGTTTGTTGATGCCATGGATCGAACCCGGGCCCTTGGCCGGTTCGTGCGTTTTAAATCACAAGCCCAGACCAACTGGTCTGGACCCTGAGAACGATTAATCTTGGTTTAAAATATATATATTATAACTTGAAAAATGATTTATAATCCTTATAAAACGAAAAGAATTAAACGCGTGTTGCAAGATTCGAACCCTGGCCACCCGGCCGGTTCGTGTTTTACGAATAAGGAGCCAACCAACTGATCTACTAATCAGTTGGTGTTAGTTTATGCTATGTTTTAAACAAATACACAGCTCTGCAGACGTGATTATTCCCAAACCAAGTCGTCGAGCCCTAGTTTATACAATCAATTGATTCACACAACAATAACTAAATTAATCATAGGGTTATTGTTTTGTGTATGCCGAAGAATAAAACCCATAAGAAAAACATTACTTACAAACACGAATTGTGTGAATTTGCTCGGTCAACAGAAAAAGTCAAACTCAAACTAGGATGCTTCGAAAGACGAATTAAAACAAAAATTGGAGGTTGAGAGAGTGTTATCGGCGAGTTGAGAAGGTTTTGGGAGGTCCAATTTATAGGGAGAGGGTTTGGATCGCTGAATTGGTAAGTTGACCCGTCATGAATATTAACCCGTATAATTGCATAAAATTGGTATGTTTTGACTACCAATCAGCGTATAAAGGACGCGTAATAGACAGATAATCAGTCAAACATACCATATTAAGATCAATCATGCGTGTAATTGTGTTGATTGTGGTGATCGATCATCACAGTTGACTTTCCAAGTCAACTGTTGATTTATCAAGTCATTATATAAATAAAACGCGCAGGAGATTTATCAAAAGTGTTGGGTAGATCAGCTGGTTTGAGCTTGTTGTGTTGTTGACTCGGCTTGGGCGCGGGTTCGATTCTCGGCCCAAGATCTTTATTGTTTTGCCAATAATTCTATATATATATGTGTATTATATATAAATAACATGATATTAGGATTCCAAATGCATCGCAATAATATTTAAGAGCGAATAATAATAATGAAACTTGACGTTTTTATTCAAAATAATAGTAACGTACAAGTATTAATGCGTAATGTTACAACAAGGGCTCCCCATGGAGAAAAACTGGGGCGAATGAAACCCTTATCAGAAAGTTTTTGTAGTTGACTGGCAAGTTCTTGCATCTCAGAGGGTGCAAGACGATAAGGAGCTTTGGCAATTGGATTTGCACCAGGAACAAGATCGATTCGAAATTCAACTTGACGAGTAGGAGGTAAACCAAGTAAATCCCCTGGAAAGACTTCAGGATAGTCCCGAATGATTGGAATATCTTGGATACTCTTGCCCTTGTCTTTCTTTTCTATCACGTTAGCCAAGAAAGCCATATACCCCTTTCGTAAGTATTTTTGAGCAGTCGTACAAGACATGAGTTTGAGTTCACCACAAGGTTTCTCACCATAGATCTTCAAAATGTCACTAGATTCAAGATGAATGTGAATAACTTTCTCAAAACATAAGATTTCAGCACAATGGGTTGACAACCAATCCATGCCTACTATGACATCGAAGCTTCCAAGATGCATAGGAATGACGTCGATAGGGAAGGTATGGTCATCAAGGTTCAACACACAGTTACGTATAATGGAATCGATCGAGATAGATTTCCCATTAGCTACTTCTACCACTAGGGTTCCTCTAGATTAGTTTGGGGCATGTTAAGTAGGGGTTCAAATTTAGGTGACACAAACGACTTATCAGCACCCGAATCAAATAGTATAGAAGCATAGTGGTTATTAACAAGAACCGTACCATTAACCACTTCATTGTTGTTGCGGGCCTGATTAGCATTGATGTTGTACGCACGACCACAAGCACCTTGGTTTTGATTCTAGTTACAGTTTTGGTTCTGGTTCTGGTTTCCACGCTTAGGACAAGCATCCCGATAATGTTTCGTACTACCACACTCATAGCACTGACCACGAATAGGCCTACCATTTTGAGCATTGGGAGCTGGAGTATTCCTTGCAGGGTTGTTTTGAGTGACAGGGGCTTGGCAAGTATTAGGATAGTGTCCATATCGCTTACAGTTAGTACATTGGCGACATGATTTATTAGCAGGATGGTGATACTGGAAAGTGTTACAAAAAGGGTGGTTCCCAACATACTGTCTCTTGGCTGGGGTTTGCTCCACTGGTAGGGTGGTAGCAACCATGTAGTTCTTAGCCCTACGTTTCCCGTTGGTGAGGACTCAAACTTAACCTCGATAGCAGGCTGAGGAGTATCCTTTGCCACAACTTTCTTAGTGTTCTTGCGAAAAAGTGTACCATTTTTCACATGGTTATCAGTCAGAGTAGCTGTGATGTGTTGCAAAACACATCTAATTTCCTATGTATTTTGTATATTATTTGGTTAAGTTTGTATTCGTTTCGTGTCAGTTTTATTATTTATTTTATTATTTTATAGGTGTTCGTGGAAAATGAGCTCAAAACGAATGATTTCTAATCGGGACACGAACATTAGAGAGTAGGTGTTCATAGACGTTGGAGCGTAAACGAGGAACGTTGGTCATTTCAAGAACACCGAAGTCTAGAGCACCGAGTATAATACTATCTATAATAATAATAATAATAATAATAATAATAATAATAATAATAATAATAATAATAATAATAATAATAATAATAATAATAATAATAATAAAAAAACAAGAGACAAAATGTCTCGTGGAATCAAAGAAAAAGAAAAGGCCTTGGGCCTAAAGTCAAAGTCCAAAATGCTTGGAAGGAAAATAAACCCTACGACAAAAATTATAAAGTGTAACATATTATAATCGAACAGAAGTAGGGGCGGCCACAAGGAGAATCATCGAGCAGAAGCATACAGAGGCAAAGAAGAATACTTTGACATCATCAAAGCAACTTGGAGATTTTTTAAGGAGGAGGCTTGGAACCATAGTGAAGGCTTGGGTTTGTTTATCTAAAACATTAGTTTTATGTTTTGATTACTTCGTGTTTTTCAACTACTTGATACTATGTTTTATTATTTTGTTGAACCTATGTTTTCATCGCTTTCCATGATTATGAGTGGCTAAACTTTTAGTGCTACCTAGGTATTGATGATGGGAGACAATTGAATAATAATTTTCGGGTTGGATTTATATAATGGTTTGGATAATGTTTTGGTAAAGGTTTTCTAATAAGGTTTCTTTTGTATATGCGTGCTTAATATCTGAATATTAATTCTTGTTTCGCTAAATTCTAGTTTAATTGATTTTGTATCTTTTGATCTAGGGTTTGGTGATTATCTTAGACTTAGTGTTTTTGATAAATCTTGTGGTTGCTAGACGTAGTAAACCCTAGAAACAAGTTATATAAATTATTCAGTAATTTAGCATTCTACCACCTTTGAGACCGAGAGGAGATTAGGTGTTAGTGTGTCTAGCTTGGTAGGTATTCGGGACCGTGGTCTGCACGAGAGTGAGTCACCCCTAGCGTGCCTGTTTTGTTAGCACCCTGTGTTAGAAACATGTTAGAATTACTATCCCTTGCATCCCTTACACATCCCAGATGTATTGTTTCTGAGGGGGCCGAGAGGACATTCAGATTTAGGATACCTTAGCATAGTTTGGAGAAACCGAGAGGTGATCTGAACCCGAGACCGGTGAGTTTACACACTTCCCTAGATTCAGTATTGCGACATGTTGGAGAGTGATTCGCGTTCCAGTGTTGGTCTAGTTTAGTGTATCTTAAGATCCCGGTAGCCAAAACCCATTTATCCAATCCCGAGAGCTATAAGTCAGTCACCTTGATTCTTACCTAGGTAGCCATTTTCGCATTCTTTGATCTCATCCAGTTCTACTTGTTCGTTTGCTTTGTTTGAGTTGTTTAATTTTATTTACTTTAATTTTATATTTTTTTAGTAGTTAATTAAATCACCATCACTTCAATTTATTAGACTAGGACTCGACGAAAGCTTAGTACCGAGAGCCGCTACTACTGTGTCCATGGTTCGATACTCGGACTTATTTACTTTACTACTTTCGACCGGTACACTTGCCGGTAGTGTGTAGTTTAGTGGGTATTTCCCATTTAAAACTTGTTTTGAAATTAATTGGACTTAAATTATATTTATCACATATTTCACGCATCAAGCTGCTAGGCGTTTAGCTTCCTCAAGAGTGGCAGGATTTCTTCCCAACACCGTATCTTGAATCTGCATGGGTAGACCTCCAATGTACTTCTCAATAGCAATAGGTAGGGGTGTGACCTTGTGAGGTAACAGGAGGCTCAGTTCATGAAAACGAGTATTATAGGCTAAATTTTCCCCACTATCCTGGACCAGGACATGAAACTCATCATCTAACTTCTTGATTTCATTACGAGGACAAAACTCTGCCATCATAACTTCCTTAAATTGCTCCCAAGTCATAGCTAGTGCGACTTCAGCCCCGCGAGTCCTTTTCTCTTCATTCCACCATGTGAGTTCCCGCTTGTGGAGGACACTCATAGCATAGCGAACTTTGAGGTTATTAGAACACTCGCTATTAATGAAGGTATTTTCGATACCCTCGAACCATTGAAGGAGACCAGTAGCTTCTTCGTCCCCGCTAAACTTAGGAGGGTTGCAAGTATTGAAGTGTTTGAGGGTGCAAACAGGGTGAGCATTCCCGTTTCCATTTCCGTTCCCATTGCCATTTCCATTTCCATTGCCGTTTCCATTCATTTGGATGTCTTGAGCCACCAAGTTAGGAACCAAAGTTGCTATTTGTTGCGTCATTTGTTGGGAAATGACCGCAGCCAGTTGGACATCGATGCCATTGTTGTTGTTATTGTTGTTGTTGTTGTTGTGGTTGTTGTTGATGCTCTCATCATCACGTTCGTTGTCATTGTTAAGACGAGTGCTGCGACGAGGAGGCATGATCTGTAAGAGACATAATTAAGGTTCAATGAGACATGGAATGAATCAAGGATAATGAGTTAATATAAGGAATGTAATCATTTAGTCATTAATTAAAACGAATAAACGAAAACATTGACTTATCAAAGATTCTAGATTCTAATAACATAGTGAAGACATGCTTTAGCCTATAAGTGAACACTCATCCCGAGAATTTCCAGGTAGGCATCCGGGTCCCTCGTCTGATTGGGATATATACACGATGCCAATCCTAGACAAAAAACTCAGAATACAGGCATTCACCCTTCCAGATTGCACGTGTTCGTTATTAAAATCTAGAGCTTCGACGAGATCTCAAGGTGGTTCAGGCTAAACCTGAGGATTTTGTCCTATTAATCTAAAGGTGGATTAGGATTGCAGCAGACGAATAAGAGTAGACAACTTGTAAGGCTTAGGGTAGGATATGGATAGGAATAAGAAAGGAATTAGGGTTTCAAGTAAGAGAAGCAAGTACTCATTTAAATCCCTAAGGTTATAGTCTAGATTATTTTTCTAATAACCTAATTCCCTATAACCAAGGCTCTGATACCAATCTGTAACACCCCAACCGATGGCGGAAACATCGAGTTGTCACGTATGAATGATTGTTCAGTAGCACATGGTAATCAAGTTTTTAATTAAAATTTTATTTAAAGCAAAATATCCAAATTTTGAAATACATAACAAAGTCTCGAATGAAATCTAGTACATCAAATAACCAAACAAAGCATAAAACTTCATTTATCTCCTCATGCTAGCTCTAGACTTCAAGCATCAATATTTCCTGTTGAGTTTGGAAAAATGGGGGGGGGGGGGGGTCAACTAGAAGTTAGTGAGAATACATAAGCCAAGTCAAGCAATTAAGTTTTAAAAGAATAAAAGTTTAGCAATCCATATGTCTAATGTAAGTTTAAGTCTACACGAATAAACAAGAAGTATAGTATGCACATAATCGATCCTCCGACAAAGTTTAGGTCAATCCCGCATCCACGGTTCACCTTAATATAATGTTGGAACGATAACAATCACCCGCGCTCCCCATAAAAGATGATCAACGAATCTAAGTGGGGTTATCAATCCAATAGATCTATCATTGTATACCACCGGCTTGATCAGGGTTAATGATTATGCAAGTTGAAGTTTAAGTCTAATAGTCTTTGTCTAAGTCATGAGGCATTAAAGTTTACAACTAGACATGTATGTAGAATTGCTTAAGTATAAAGTTTCAAGTATAAAGAATTGCATAAACAAGGTTACGCAAACTCACCTTAGCAAAGTGTTAAGTCTTGTGAAATAGAATAAGTGTAGTCCAACGTTGCCAAGTATTACCCTATGTTTAAGGTAATAAATAAGTCTAAGTCTTTCTAGTCTACAAGTATTTCTAGGGTTCCTAATTTGGGGATAAGTAATTCTTTAATTATTAATTAGGTAAATTGTTAATAAATAAAAGAAATTTGGAAAATTAATAAATAAAAGACTATTTGTAGATTTTTGATTAAGGATGGTCATATTATAAGATTTTAAGTATGACAATAATTTTTATAAAATTATTTTCTCAAAAATTGAATATTTAGTATATTTATTTCTATTATCAAAATATAATTTTAATATCTAAAAATATTAAAATTAACGATTTTTCTAATTAAAATTTGTATTTCTGTTCTAAATGTATAGAAATAATTTATGTAAAAGTTTGGTAAAAATATACTGAAAAATGAATTTGTTATGATTTGTTTATTATTTAAAATAACAGAAATTAATTAAAACTATTAAATAAACGGTTTTATAGAATAAAAAATTATTTCTAAAATACTTATTGATCTACAAGTCTAAAATAATTTTTGTGGAATTTTATAAAGTCGTTTAGATATTTTTATAAAATTTTAAAATTATAAATGAATAAACTTGTAATATTTATAATATATATTAAATAAATGGTTTTTGAAAATCTAAAAATTGTGTGGTAAACTTTGTCATGACATTAACCTAAAATAATTTTTTTAGAATTTTAAGACACTTTTAGTGTATAAACTATTTTAAAAGAATATCTAAAATATAAGTATAAAAGAAGATCTAAAAAAAATGTTTGTTTGTGTCGGGACTCGAACCCGAGTCCTTGGTCGAGTCAGAGACTTTAAATCACAAGCCCAGACCAGTTGGTCTGGACCCTGAGAACGATTAACATGGATTTCTATTATTTATATTCGTTGATTAGCGTTTAACATGAATTAATAAAACAAGAAAAACCGTGCCCGGTTTCGAACCCAGATCAATGCCGGTCTTGTGGTTTTAAACAAACAAGTATTACCAACTAATCTGTGGATCAGTTGGTGTTAATTTCTGATCTGTTTTATGTTTATATGAGAACAGTATGCGTCATTATCCCAAATCAAACATACGAACCCTAGCTTACTAATCGCTACAATTCGTAATCAATAACCCCTGAAACCTTGGAGCTATTGTTTGTGACAGGCTGAAAAACAAAACCAAACAAAAATATTGAGACTTACAAGGTGATCGGAGCTACGAACGATTCGTCAAAAAGAATAGTCAACCGAAGCTTAATTCTTGAATAAAAACGATCTGTTAAAGAAAATTGGAGGTGAGGGTTTGTGTTACAGCATTATTAGGTTGTGAAAGGGTGTCCAATTTATAGATTAGACTACGGATTGAGCAAATTGGAAAGTTTGACTCAAACATTAATATAAATGCGTGAATGATCTTAATAGTAGGGATGAGTCGGTTAAACCTTTCCATATCAGAATTGAGATTAAAATGCTATTTAATGTAGTAATTGGAAGGTTTGTTCTTGTAGTTGACTTTCCATAGTCAACTGACGTGAAACAAGGAAAGGTCATGTTTGTTAGGAATAGATATTTATCACAAATAGGGTTGTAGCCCAGTTGGTTAAGGTGTTTGTGTAGTGAACCGGCCATGGACGCGGGTTCGATTCCCGGTCCATGCCATTTATTTTTTTACAATTATATCACAACTATAATGTTATTTCATGCTTATAGTATGATTATACGAGTCCAAAAGTATCCCAAAATATTTTTAAAACGTATAAGAATGATAAAAATGCGGCATTTTATTGATTGAATAATAACGTACATGATTTAAAAAAAACAAAAAGTTACAAAAGTCAGCCACAAAATCAGCTAAAGCCTGTGATGTGATTTGATTGCATTTCTAGGTAAGGCTGGCAATAGGTAACCTGTATAAGACACGATTAGACATGCTAACTAAAAAGTACACTATATGAAATTTTACTTTTTTCAAAATAAATACAATTAGGATGATTTGATTCACCATATCTCTTTGTTGCTACATAAAAGATATAAACGTATTATAAAATTGCGATGTAAAGTAGTTAAAAAATTTTGTTCAAGTTTAAAATTTGTGTTGTTCGCGTCGTCAGTGACCTGTTAAGACACGATTTGTGTAGGGTCAAAGAGGATTGACAAGCCAGTTATAAACCTTAGTCTTATATCCTCTTCACATTTCGTGAAACTGCTGAAGTAGAAGATATCTAAAGTTCTGAAGAGTAAAAGGATCAGAAGTTCTGAAGATAAACTTGACAAATATCAGAAGAACAAACTGCTGAAGACAAACTCCTGAAGATCTTTCGACATAAGTTTGTCACTCATCAGCACTTACATTAAAAAGCTCCTAACTGCCTTTAATCTCAGAAGTTTAGTATTATATTAGTTTACACTAAAGTCTTTGTTCAAGTTTTGATAACTACAACCTGTTGTAGTATTATCTTACATTATTTTAAGCTTTTGATTACTTAGTCTGTATGTAATCTTTGTCTATAAATAGAGGGGTCACACCCACTATCTTAGACAATTTTTGTTCATTCACTCATTAATCTAAGACTTGAACATTTTCCTTCAAATTACTTTGTAGTTAATCTTTTCGCATTTCAGAAGTTAGTTCCCATGCTCGGAATCCTAAACATTGAGCAAACTCTGTAAGTGCTTTTCATTTTTCTTTTCTGTACAACTTTTACTTTCACTTACTTATTCACTAACTCTGTCTCAAACCACTGTTGATCAACAAAAAGAGAGAAAAACTACTGATGTACAAAAGCATCTGTAAGGGGAAATTTTATGAAAAGAAAAATATTCTGATGATAATAAAATCATCAAATATTGATTTTAGGGGTATTTTTTTTAATATTCTCAGTAGTTCAAAACTACTGAAGAAAAAAATAGGAAACTCCTGATAAATAAATATTCATCAGAGGTTTTAGACAAAAAGGACAAAACAGTCTTTTCATTTTTTTCTCAGAAGTTTTACCTAAAAGGACTATTAAACTTCTCAAACCCCTCTTTTCAATATTATCGTTTAAAAAAAAGCAAAAACTTCCCCCTCTCTCTCAAAACCTCTCTGAATCCTTCAACTGTTCTATCAAAAACAATGGCTCTAATTCTCATAGGGACACAATCAAAGAGGCTACTTCGAAAAAGCAGAAGCCTGGTCCCAATACAATGAAATCATTGATTTGATCGTAAAATCTCAATATTACACGGCGTTCACCATTGACCCACCAATCCATACTGACACTCTTAATGAGTTTTGGGCAAACGTTGAGACTGTTACCGAAGATGGTAAGGTCATTTCCTTGAAGACACTACTAGAAAAAGTGTGTTTCTTGACACGCGTTTAATGACACGCATTGATTAATGACATGCAAAAACGTGTGTCATAAAAAAAGTGTCATGGTTTAAAAAATCTAGTTAAATAATGACACGCTTTTTAGCATGTCAAGAATATAATGTCAAGAATTAAAACTCATGACGGAAATAAAAGAGATGTGTCATCTCTTAGTGTCATTTATTTATTTATAATCTTCTAAAAACCAAAGCTTTTATGCAATGGTGAGTTCTAAGGTATACTTTAAAGATTGTCCTGGCTTTAGGTTGTTGTAAGTTATCCATAAAGGGTTGTACTGGTGGTATTCAAGAAACCCACGTGCTCACCAACCAAACCTTATCTACAAACTTGCAATCTCTTTCTTTCTCTCTGCAATCACTCTCTCTAATCTCTCTCTTTCTCTCTGCGATCCCTCTCTCTCTCTCTAATCTCTCTCTTTCTCTCTGCGATCCCTCTCTCTCGACAAAGGCAGTTTTGTAAAACTTGCAGCAGTGGGGGTGCTACTATAGCGGCAAAAGCTAGGGTTTATTTGTTCGTTCGACTTTCGATTCAGGTAACAACGTTATTTGATGGTGTATGCCTTAAATTTGATTAATTGATTGTAATTTTTGTTACCTACTTTGTCATTTCAGAACCCCTAAATCTCTCTACTGAAATCGATTGAATCCTAAACGGATAACCAGATTAATGAAGAAGAGGTTAAGGGAAAACTAGTGTTTAAAGTGTGAGTTTCTACAACATTATTAAGCTTATCATTTCGCTGTTCTACTCTGATTACAATAATATTTTTAAATCCTATATATAAGTGAAATACTGAATTTTGATCCTTTGATGGATGATTTGTAACTTGCTGACTAAATTAGTAAAACCTCATTAGTTCTTGGCACTTTTATGTTTTGTTAGCACTTTTATGCTTTGTTAGCATGTGGAAATAGTTCACACTTGCAAAAGAATCTATACTTTTTACTTCAAAAATCAAATGGCTTATTTACATAATTAAATAATTATGTGTAGAAATTTGAAACTATTAATGGTTGTTTAATACACTAATATGTAAACGACATGAAAGTGTATGCTTATTATCTTTGTCCATACTCTGTTTTCTTATCTCTTCTTTGACTTCATTGCTGTGTTTGATGGTTTCTTATACCATTGTACTATGATTCTAAATTTAAAGGTTACCACCAGTAAAGTGTATGCTTATTGTGTTGTTTTATTGAATTGAATTCATATTATATAGCAGGTTAGTACTTAATGGTTTTTGTTTGTTTTGTTTAGGGAGTGAGGGATATAGCCTCATGCTATAGTATGGTTAGACTACCGGTGTAATCAGTTCATGCTCACATACACCGTAAGGTGTTGTTGCCAGTGAATGCTATCGGCAAAACTAATTCATGAGTAAATTGCCAGTGAACATAACAAGCTTAATTTACATGTAAGTTTCATCATGTAATACCAATTCTTTGCTACCAAAAACTAAAGATTCTTGAAGTTTTTAGTCACTTGAAAGCTTGCTTTTGTTGTCATAGTTATGTGAACTAAGCAAGTTTTACTTTTTTGTGTAGGCTTAAAAATGTTCTTTCTCAAAAAAGAATTGGAGCAACAAAAAAATAACATATCTCTTTCTCTAACAAATGACGATTCCAGTTAACCCATCACCCAGTGACTTCAATTAACCCACCACCAAGCACTTGGAAGTTTAACCCAAACGCACCATCGCATCCCTTCTTTCGGTTCTAATTTGACTGTTTCAGGTACTTTGATTGTCTAGTGTAATTTGGGGGTTATTTTTAATCATTAGCTTAGATAATGATTGTCTTTTTTTTTCTTGTACATGCTTGCTTTACACGAGATTGTTTTTCGGCAATTGTGTTCTTGGTTGCAGAATTGGTTTTATTTGTGTTCATCATGCCCGCCACCGTTCCTTCTGCCGTGTTGTTGAATTGCCCAGTATCTCACCGTACCTGTTCCCGTTTTGTTTAAAACTGATTCATGTTTTATTATAGCACGCAGCTGGTGCCACCAACAAAGAGGTTCTACTTTTGGATAAGGTATTTTACTTCTGCCAAATTAAAAGCAGCTCTTTTCACATACTCATATGTATTTATTTCTTTATGAAGAAGTTGATAAACAAGTCATCCGATTTTAGTGGTATCAAGGTTAAGATACGCCACCGAAAACGACCTCCTTCAACTCTTCTCCTTGATCGGACCCGTCTGTTCTGTTCGTGTTTGCCGAGACCGTCTCTCTCTCAAACCTCTTTGCTACGCTTACTTCAACTTCTACCTTCCTTCTCACGGTAGTATTCAATATTAGTCCATCACTTTCGTTTCTTAATTATTTGATTAAATGCCTCATTGTGAAATACTTTGCTTGCTGAACTAATCTTACTTTATGTTGTTGTTTTGACCAGCACCTTGATATTTAACACTTTGCATGCCAATCACTATGTAGATTTGTTAGTATAATTTTACTAACAGATATAAGCTCCTTTTTATGTACAAGTAGTCAAGTACCATCAAAATGATTAATTCAGACATTTTTAAATACTTTGTTAAATGGACAAGCAGGCAAGTATTCTTATGAGTATATATCTACTTACATGTTTGAATATGTGAGTGGTATCATATCATATTAATTATCTTTAAAATAATAGAATCACCTTAAGGATTTAGACTTTATGATCATCGCGAACCATAACATTTTCATCTTATTAGTTTAATTGTTGTTTCAGGTTGGGGGAGGAGTTGAAGTTTACACGGATGCGAATATGGATGCCATTCGTGAAGAATGGTCAGGTTATGCAGCGACCTTCATTTTGAAGTGATTCGTATTTTTTAAGTCTGACAACGTAATTTATTGACACAATATTTTTGTAACCATTTAATACTTGTAGAAATCGACAAATACTTATATTGTAATGGGTTTTTGGTATATATATATATATAATATATGCATATTATTATGGAGAAATTTATTGATTTTGTAGCTTATTAGTGCACTAATCCAGGTTATTATAGGAAAATTAGCAGGTTATTAATAATATACGTAGTAAATTTTTTTTTTTTAGCAAAAAAAAGCATGACACGCAAAATGAATGTCATAAGCGCGTGTCATAAATGCGTGTCAAAACCGAGTGTCATGAATGTGTGTCATGAATGCGTGTCATGAAAAGATGACATGCGCTTGCATGTCATATTATTTTTATGACTATGCCTATAATGACGTTCTTTTGCGTGTTACAAACACCCTTTCATGACGCGCAATGCGCGTCAAGAAAGGCCTTTTTTCTAGTAGTGAGACGAAGATCAAAGGGAAAGAAATGGCAATCACACCGGCAAACCTGGGAGAAAGATTAGGTCTTGATGATGCTGAAGCTCCTGATCAAATTCTGTGACACCCGGCATATTTGGCTTAAACATTTTAGTAACACCTATGTCTACCTTAGCGAGAAACATTTATAAACGGACTTAACTGGGTTAGTTGAGTCGGGTCAAGTTAGGATTGTCCAAGGTTCAATGATCTGGAGGATCATTGGGAGTCGTTTTGGGAATACACTAGTACCGGGTCCCGTTGTTGGTGAAATTACATAAACTAATTAAGTGTGTGTGTAGACTAATTGTCGTATGGTGGATTATATGCTTAGATGTATTTAAATGATGTGTAGATAATCATCCATGCTTAAATATGTTAAACATAGACTAAGGTTGCATGCTCATGTGTTAAGGTGCGTTAAAATGCGTTAAACACGACAAATTGGAAAACTAGAAAAACATAGGTTTAGGTTCGACCACATCGAGTGGGCGAACCTGGAATGTGGAAATGAAAAAGTTTCATTCGACCAGAATAAGACACATTCGACCCTGTGGAAGGGGCGAATGTGGGTACATTCGCCCAAGAGAAAGGGGCGAATGTGGACTAGTATAAATACCAAACTTTGCCATTTTTCACCATTTCACAAACCCTAACCGTCTCAAAACACTCTCAAACGATTTTAATCACTAAGGAAGGAGTTTTTGCTCTTATTTTTCATAATCTAACCTATCAACAACATCTAATTAAGAATCCAAGGTGTGTTCTTAATTCTAAACCTTATTCAAGTATTTTAATTCGTTTTATCTAACCCTAAATGTCCAGATCTGTTCTAAGGATGTTTTTGTTAATAAAAACCTTTTAAACATCTTTCTAAACCTAAACCCTATCATCAAACATAGGTTTTCATATCAATAAACATATGTTAATTATGTGTTATGTGATATTATGTGTTGTTTAATGATTTCTACTGTGCTAATGCTAGAAACATGATCTAGGGCTGTTATTGATGATTGTTTAGGATTATCAAAGGTTATAATTAGATAGATGATGATATCAAGTCTAATTTTGGAATTTTATTGAATCTAGGACTTGTTGCATGTTAGTATTATCAATAAAACGATTGGGGGTTTTCGATTACATGATAAACTGAGCATTTTTAGATGATTATGGATTGATATTGAAAAGTTTCCAAATTGGGTAAAGATTACATGCATGATGTGACACTTCCATAATCTTTGCCATTTTGGGAAAGGGATGAAACGGATAGGTTTTGGGGCAAAATTGTTGGGGTTTTGTAGGGATAAGTTATACATGCTTGACTGCAATTTTTGATAATGATTCGGGATGTTTTCGGATGTTTTTGAAGCATATTTGGAAAAAGTAATCTGTCAGGGTCGAACCTGGGTACATTCGACCGGTCGAATGGTCGAATGTGGAATCCCAGGGTCGAACCTAGACAGTTTGGTCGAATCTGTTTAAAAACGGTCGAAGGTGGGGTAAAAGGGGCGAAGGTGGACTAATCTTCCTGGTTCGACCCTTCTGATTCAAAAATGAGATTTTTGATACAAACTAAGTGTTTTATGTTTGAACCTTGCGTGTAATCTATGTGTACTTGATTAGTTAGGGTAATGAGTCACCAACGGGATGTCGGGTCGGTCTAGTGTGTCGGTTGAACACTTAAACACGTTTTAAAACATACTTGGTTACGATCTGGACAATCGGGGACTAGATAACCTTATGGTTATTAGTCGGAACACTTATGTGAACATTTTGATAGATCTCCGGTAGAGAGATTATCAAGGGCTTGGCATTTTATTATTTACTGAAGAACGCAATTTAAGGTGAGTTCACGGCCCCACTTTTACAGCTTTAACTTTTGGGGGAGAAAACATGCGCTAAACTATTTTGGTAACATATGTCATACTATGTTTTAACCTTGCATTGTTATACGATCTTTTAAAGTCCCGGGGAAAACCATGAATGTGCGGGGATGCACAACGAGGGAAATGTGGATAGATCTATTGGGCGTGACCTGCCCCACTCATCGGCTTGGAGGGTCGGGCGGGTGCATATTGTCTCGAACTGGTAACATTGGTAACATGCTGAACATTCGGGCTGAACATTGCTAAATGTGTCTAGTAATGGTTTTCCAATCGTAGTAGTAATAAAACATACGCCTAGCTAGCGTACTTGGTAACATCGGTATAGTATGGACATGGTAACGTTTTGGTAACATATTGAACAAACCTGTGAACTCACCAGCATTATATATGTTGACGTCTTTTTGGCATGTTTTTCTCAGGTCGCTAAGGTAGCATCGGTTGGACTAGGCGCACGGGTCTGCATTGGCGTCTAGGCTTAGTGGCATATTTTAAATAAATGTCTTGAACATTTTCGAACACAGTTTTATAATTGATTAAATCTTTAAATGCTTCCGCTATATTTTAATGGTTTGATAACCAAGTTTTGAGTTTACGTATTTCATATAGTGTTGTTTATTTTGACCGTTGACTTGGATCCTGGTTTGTCATGCGCCTCGCGGTAAAACTCCGCAAGTGGAAATTTGAGGGTGTGACAGATTGGTATCAGAGCCAATGGTTATAGTGAACTAGGACGGCATGTAGAGTCTGGTCTATAGCCGAGTCACACACACTAGACGATCACATACTTTGAGTCTCTTAGTGGGATACGTACAAACTTTGTCGGGGTGTCCTTACATCATCATCATACTTCTTTGTTACATCATCCACTTTTACTTGGGTTCTTACCTACTCTTGTCTTCTTCTTCGGGGTTGAAGAGGAAGAGGCTGATTTGTTGACTCTAGCACACACATGCATTCTTACACTTGCCCCTATCATAACACGTTACTAGGCGATGATATTCGGTGACCGGAGCCTGAACTAGGAGTACATTTGGAGGACCATGTAGAGCAGTTTATCATTTCGGGTGCACACGAAATAATAAACTGAAATGCATGAAAATCCCGGTGGACTTTGAGTTTAGATGTACAGTCCTGAATTTGTCCCTAAGTTAACTCTTGTAAATTTCTAGTGGTTGACACTAGAGGTGAATCTAAATCCCTCGACTTCTTGATTTGTTAGATCATGTCTGGTGCTCGTGGTGGTGGACGTCGTGGTGGCGGTGGCGGCGGTGGCCGTGCGGGCGGTGGTGGTTGTGGTAACATTAACATGACCCAAGCTGAACTGAATAACTTGTTACAGCAGCAAGTGAACATGGCTATGGCTAATTTCCAGGCTGGGATTAATGCCATGGGTGGTGAGTTGATTTCTGTCAGCTTTGCCTCATTCTTGGGTATCATGTTCTTTCGTTTGTATTTTACTCGTGTATCGTGTTTCAGGTATCGTTGTCAATCCACCTCCACCTTAGTGCTCTTATAAGAAGTTTCGGGACTGTCAGCCCCATAACTTCGCTGGGACCGAGGGAGCGGTGGGACTGCTCCGATGGCTGGAGAAGGTAGAATCTGTGTTCGTTATGTGTAACTGTCCCGCTGGGGACCGGGTTAAGTATGCTACTGCGATATTCGGGGGGGGGGGGTTGCATTGTCGTGGTGGAATGCTACTGCCCAGAACATGGGATTGGGGGAGGCTATTGCTATGCCTTGGGCGGATTTTGTGCATCTGTTGAGGAGCGAGTACTGTCCGAGGGAGGAGATACAGAAGTTGGAACATGAAGTCTGGAGTTACAAGATGGTCGGGTCCGAGATTGAGGAGTACACTATGAGGAGGAAGGAGCTGGCGGTGTTGTGCCCTGATTTGCACACACCCGAGTATAGGAGGATTGAGCACTACGTATCTAGGTTAGTGCCAGAGATTGCTGGGTTGGTGGCTGCTGGGAATCTTCCCACTCTTGCTGAAGTTGTTCGATCAGCTCATCGGATGACTAACTTAAAGGTGGCAGAAGGTGTTTTGCCTCCTAAAGGTACTACTGTGAATGGTTCGGAAGGGAACAAGAGGAAGTTGGATAATGTGGGGAAGAGTGTCGTGCCAGCACCATCGCAACCAGTGAAGAAGTTCAATTCGTTTGGGTCTTCTTCGGGGCAGAAGTCGGGAGGGTATGTTGGGAAGCATCCCAAGTGCAACAAGTGTGGTTATCACCACTCTGGGAATTGTGATCGGGCTCGCTGTCATCGGTGCCAACAGTTGGGGCATCTTGCTAAGGATTGCAGGGTGTCACTTACCTCGACTCAGACTCCTACTGCTACTCCTGCTCCTGCTGCTCAGGGGACTCCAGGAAAGCAGGGGTGCTATAACTGTGGTGACACGGGATACTTAAATCGTGAATGTCCTAAGCTGAAGCAGGGTGATAATGGGAGGGGCGGGAAAGGTAACGGGAACAACGGGGGCGGAGGCAGGACTGCACGTGCTTTCGTCATTGGATCTGCGGAGGCTAGGCAGGATCCAGACACAGTTACCTGTATGTTCCTTCTTAATGATCGGTATGTTTCTGTCTTGTTTGATTCTGGTGCCGATAAGAGTTTCGTATCTGTGGACATTAGTCGATTTCTAGATATAGTACCCACACCTTTAGAGGCTAAGTACTTAATAGAATTGGCTGATGGTAAGAAAATCGAGGCGACGCACACCCTTAGGGAATGTCGCTTGGAACTGTCGGGTTTGTCTTTCCCCATTGACCTTATGCCGGTACCCCTGGGTAGTTTTGATGTCGTTTTCGGCATGGATTGGTTATCGTTGTATCGTGCGGAGATCGTTTGTTTCGATAAGATTATTCGGATCCCTCTCCCTGATGGAGAGACTCTTTCGGTTCATGGCGAGAAAAGCGGTACTCTGCTGAGTATCATTTCTAGCATGAAAGCCCGTAAGTATCTTCAGAAGGGTTGTTCGGCCATTCTGGCACTTGTTAACATTTCGACTGACGATGAGAAGAAGATTGAGGATATTCCGGTAGTTCGTGATTTTCCCGATGTGTTTCCTGATGATTTACCTGGTCTCCCTCCCCATCGTCAGGTTGAGTTTGGCATTGATCTTACTCCGGGTGCAGCTCCTATTGCCCGGGCTCCGTATCGTCTTGCACCTCCCGAGATGCAAGAGTTGTCCAGCCAGTTACAGGAACTCTTGGAAAAGGGTTTCATCCGACCGAGTTCTTCCCCGTGGGGAGCTCCTATTTTGTTTGTGAAGAAGAAGGACGGAAGTCTTCGCATGTGTATTGATTATCGTGAGCTTAACAAAGTGACCATCAAGAATCGTTATCCTCTTCCTCGCATTGATGATCTCTTTGACCAACTCCAGGGCTCTAGTTACTACTCGAAGATTGATTTGCGGTCCGGTTATCACCAGTTGCGGGTTCAGGAAGCCGATATCCAGAAGACTGCTTTTCGCACTCGTTATGGCCATTTTGAGTTCTTGGTCATGCCTTTTGGTCTCACTAACGCACCGGCGGTGTTCATGCACTTGATGAACCGCGTTTACAAACCTTACCTTGATAAGTTCTTCATCGTGTTTATTGGCGATATTCTGGTTTATTCTAAGAACAAGACGGATCATGAGGAACACTTACGGTTGGTCTTGGAACTTTTGAGACAGGAACAGTTGTATGCTAAGTTCTCAAAGTGTGATTTCTGGTTACGTGAAGTTCAATTCCTAGGGCATGTGGTTAATGAACTGGGAATTCATGTCGATCCGGCTAAGATCGAAGCTATTAAAGACTGGGAAGCACCGAAGACGCCATCTGAGGTGCGGAAATTCCTAGGTCTTGCAGGTTAATATCGTTGTTTCATTGAGGGATTTTCGAAGATCGCTCAACCCCTCACCACTCTTACCCAGAAAGACCGAAAGTTTGACTGGGGTGAACCATAGGAATCAGCATTTCAGATGCTGAAGCTTAAACTTTGTTATGCACCTATCTTATCTTTACCTGAGGGTACGGATGACTTCGTTGTGTACTGTGACGCTTCTATTCGTGGTCTCGGTTGTGTGTTAATGCAACACGGGAAGGTTATTGCCTATGCTTCTCGTCAACTCAAGGTTCATGAGAAGAACTACAATACTCATGACTTGGAATTGGGTGCGGTGATCTTTGCATTGAAAATCTGGAGACATTACTTGTACGGTACCAAGTGTGAAGTATACACCGATCAAAAGAGTCTTTAGCATATTTTCGACCAGAAGATGTTAAACATGCGGCAGTGTCGCTGGGTTGAAATCCTGAACGATTATGACTGTGCTATCAAATACCATCCTGGCAAGGAGAACGTTGTGGCGGACGCCTTGAGCAGGAAGGAGTATGTGAATCCTCGTCGTGTTCGAGCCTTACATCTCACCATTCATTCCTCATTGCCTGAGCGAATCCGTTCTGCACAGTTGGAAGCTTTGAAGGAGGAGAACCTTAAAGCTGAAACTATGCACAGTGCTGATAAGCATCTTGAACTCAGGACTGATGTCTTACACTATTTTGCGGGACGTGTTTGGGTTCCCTTGTTCGGGGGATTACGCGATCTTGTCTTGGATGAAGCTCACAAATCCCGGTATTCTATTCACCCTGGCTCCGATAAGATGTATCAGAATTTGAAGATACTTTATTGGTGGCCAAACATTAAGGCTGATATAGCTTCTTATGTCAGCAAACGCTTGACTTGTGCCAATGTCAAGGTGGAGTATCAAAGGCCGTATGGTCTCTTGCAACAACCAGAGGTTCCAGAATGGAAGTGGGAGCGAATCACGATGGATTTTGTCACCCAGCTACCAAGGTCACCAAGTGGTTATGATATAATCTGGGTGATTGTTGACAGGTTGACAAAATCGGCACGTTTCATACCTATTAAGGAAACCGATGGACTCGAGCGGTTGGCTCGACTTTACCTTAAGGAGGTGGTTGCTCGGCACGGGATACCTATTTCTGTTATTTCTGATCGTGATTCTCGTTTTGCTTCGCGTTTCTGGAAGGCTCTGCACAAGGCTTTGGGTACTCAATTGGATATGAGTACGGCTTATCATCCGCAAACTAATGGATAGAGCGAGCGGACGATTCAAACTTTGGAAGACATGCTTCGGGCATGTGTTATCGATTTTGGCAAAAGTTGGGAGATTCACCTACCGTTGGTGGAGTTCTCCTACAACAACAGCTATCACTCTAGTATCAAGGCAGCTCCGTTTGAAGCTCTATACGGACAGAAATGTCGATCACCTCTTTGTTGGGCCGAGGTGGGCGAGAGCCAGCTCACTGGTTCGAAACTGGTGTACGAAACATCAGAGAAAATCGTACAAATTCGTAACCGTTTGGCTACTATGCGGGATCGTCAGAAGAGCTATGCCGATCGCCGTCGCAAACCTTTGGAGTTCCAGGTTGGGGACATGGTACTTCTGAAAGTTTCACCATGGAGGGGCGTCATACGCTTTGGAAAGCGTGGCAAGCTTAACCCTCGTTATGTCAGACCGTTCGCACTCCTGGAACAGATTGGGCCGGTGGCATACAGACTCGACTTACCGACGGAGCTCGGTAGTGTTCATAACGTCTTCCATGTGTCTAACTTAAAGAAGTGTTTGGCTGATGAATCTCTCATTGTACCATTGGAAGAGATCAAGGTTGATGATCATCTTCGCATTGTGGAGGAACCTGTCAAAATTCTCGACTACAAGATTCGTAGCCTTCGTCGGAGTAAAATCCACATCGTCAAGGATCGTTGGAACTCGAATCGTGGACCGGAGTTCACGTGGGAACGGGAGGATTAGATGAAAGCTAAACATCCTCATCTTTTTCCGAAACGCGCATTCGAATCCAGGCATGTTACTGCTGAAGCTGAATAAATCTCGGGTCGAGATTCCTTTCAACGTGGGGATGATGTGACATCCGGTAAATTTTCTTTTCATTTCATTCCTTCCGTCTCTTTCATTTTTGGGCCTTGCGCAATTTTCGGGACGAAAATTCTTTCAACGTGGGGGTGATGTGACACCCGGCATATTTGGCTTAAACATTTTAGTAACACCTAAGTCTACCTTAGCGAGAAACATTTATAAACGGACTTAACTGGGTTAGTTGAGTCGGGTCAAGTGAGGATTGTCCAGGGTTTAATGATCTGGAGGATCATTGGGAGTCGTTTTGGGAATACACTAGTACCGGGTCCAGTTGTTGGTGAAATTATATAAACTAATTAAGTGTATGTGTAGACTAATTGTCGTATGGTGGATTATATGCTTAGATGTGTATAAATGATGTGTAGATAATCATCCATGCTTAAATATGTTAAACATAGACTAAGGTTGCATGCTCATGTGTTAAGGTGCGTTAACATGCGTTAAACACGACAAATTGGAAAACTAGAAAAACATAGGTTCAAGTTCGACCACATCGAGTGGGCGAACCTGATGTGGGCGAACCTGGAAAATACCCTTGGTTCGACCCTTACTAAAGGGGCGAACCTGGAATGTGGAAATGAAAAAGTTTCATTCGACCAGAACAAGATACGTTCGACCCTGTGGAAGGGGCGAATGTGGGTACATTCGCCCAGGAGAAAGGGGTGAATGTGGACTAGTATAAATACCAAACTTTGCCATTTTTCACCATTTCACAAACCCTAACCGTCTCAAAACACTCTCAAACGATTTTAATCACTAAGGAAGGAGTTTTTTCTCTTATTTTTCATAATCTAACCTATCAACAACATCTAATCAAGAATCCAAGGTGTGTTCTTAATTCTAAACCTTATTCAAGTATTTTAATTCGTTTTTATCTAACCCTAAATGTCCAGATCTGTTCTAAGGATGTTTTTGTTAATAAATACCTTTTAAACATCTTTCTAAACCTAAACCCTATCATCAAACATAGGTTTTCATATCAATAAACATATGTTAATTATGTGTTATGTGATATTATGTGTTGTTTAATCATTTGCTACTATGCTAATGCTAGAAACATGATCTAGGGCTGTTATTAATGACTGTTTAGGATTATCAAAGGTTATAATTAGATAGATGATGATATCAAGTCTAATTTGGGAATTTTATTGAATCTAGGGCTTGTTGCATGTTAGTATTATCAATAAAACGATTAGGGGTTTTCAATTACATGATAAACTGAGCATTTTTAGATGATTATGGATTGATATTGAAAAGTTTTCAAATTGGGTAAAGATTACATGCATGATGTGACACTTCCATAATCTTTGCCATTTTGGGAAAGGGCTGAATCGGATAGGTTTTAGGGCAAAATTGGTGGGGTTTTGTAGGGATAAGTTATACATGCTTGACTGCAGTGTTTGATAATGTTTCGGGATGTTTTCGGATGTTTTTGAAGCATCTTTGGAAAAAGTAATCTGTCAGGGTCGAACCTGGACAGTTTGGTCGAATCTGTTTAAAAATGGTCGAAGGTGGCTTTCCAAAGGGTCGAAGGTGGGGTAAAAGGGGCGAAGGTGGACTGATCTTCCTGGTTCGACCCTTCTGATTCAAAAATGAGATTTTTGATACAAACTAGGTGTTTAATGCTTGAACCTTGTGTGTAATCTATTTGTACTTGACTAGTTAGGGTAATGAATCACCAACGGGATGTCGGGTCGGTCTAGTGTGTCGGTTGAACACTTAAACACGTTTTAAAACATACTTGGTTACGATCTGGACAATCGGGGACTAGATAACCTTATGGTTATTAGTCGGAACACTTATGTGAACATTTTGATAGATCTCCGGTAGAGGGATTATCAACGGCTTGGCATTTTATTATTTACTGAAGAACGCAATTTAAGGTGAGTTCACGACCCCACTTTTACAGCTTTAACTTTTGTGCGAGAAAACATGCGCTAAACTATTTTGGTAACATATGTCATACTATGTTTTAACCTTGCATTGCTATACGATCTATTAAAGTCCTGGGGAAAACCATGAATGTGCGGGGGATGCACAACGGGGGAAATGTGGTAGATCTATTGGGCGTGACCTGCCCCACTCGTCGGCTTGGAGGGCCGGGCGGGTGCATATTGTCTCGAACTGGTAACATTGGTAACATACTGAACATTCGGGCTGAACATTGCTAAACATTGCTAAACGTGTCTAGTAATGGTTTTCCAATCGTAGTAGTAATAAATCATACGCCTAGCTAGCGTACTTGGTAACATCGGTATAGTATGGACATGGTAACGTTTTGGTAACTCTTGGTAACATATTGAACAAACCTGTGAACTCACAAGCATTATATATGTTGACGCCTTTTTGGCATGTTTTTCTCAGGTCGCTAAGGTAGCATCGGTTGGACTAGGCGCATGGGTCTGCATTGGCGTCTAGGCTTAGTGGCATATTTTAAATAAATGTCTTCAACATTTTGGAACACAGTTTTATAATTGATTAAATCTTTAAATGCTTCCGCTATATTTTAATGGTTTGATAACCAAGTTTTGAGTTTACGTATTTCATATAGTGTTGTTTATTGTGACCGTTGACTTGGATCCTGGTTTGTCATGCGCCTCGCGGTAAAACACCGCAAGTGGAAATTAGAGGGTGTGACAAATTCCCAATGGAACAATTCAATCAACCATTGAGTGTGGTTACCAAGGTACATTATCACATGCCACCATCTATAAGAAATACTTTGATGCAAAATATAAACTTTTGTTTCACTACATTATCATGTGCTTAAGTTCAAAGACAGGATCTTCTGATCAGATGTCCTTAACAATGCAACCAATTTTTCATTCAATTGTTAATGAAACTAAATTTAGGGCATCTTCATACTTTTTCAATGAGTTAGTGTTGCATCACTAAATTGATAAAAAAAATTGTTGCATCCAAGGTTCGTCATGCAATGTGTCGTCAAAGAACTTGGACAAGAGGTGCTTGTGGGTAAAACAACTGTTTTAAACCCTTTAACCTCACAAGCAAACTCTAGGCATAACAAACTGGCAACTTTGCCAGAGGATGACCAAGGGGAACATGTCACAGTCCCTAAGGAACCAACATCCTTAAAACCCATTCCTAAAAAGCCAAAAGAAACCAAACAACAAAAATCCAAACCCACCAACCCCAAAAGAAAAGCAATTCAGGAAGTTGAGATGCCTGAAGCTGCTAATGTGCAATCTGCACTTTCAAAAGATGTGACTGAAACTTACTCTCAGTCTCATTCATCTCAAACACCAAAAAGAGCACCAATATCCATTCTGTTTTCAAGAAAGAAACTCAAAAAGACAATAACTACTGACCCTTCTTTCAAAACAACTAAACCAATTAAACAAAACCCAACTGCTGATCCCATAACTACTGACCCACAAACATCACCAGCAGTTGAGATAGCTAACATTCTCTCTGGGCTGAAACAACACACTCCATCTGAAAATGTCAATCCCCAATCACCAAATAAAACAGGGGATGAAAACATAGAATGGACATTGATGTGAATGTGATCAGCCCTAACCAAAGAGATGAGGAGGGACCAAGGCCTCTAAGCCCAAACTTAGATTCCTTAGGTATATTTGTGGCTGCTACTACTCATATACCATCCAGTGATGGATTTGAGGATAGTAGTACCATAGCTAAGACCTCAAATGTGGCAACTACTGATGAAGACCCTGTGCCTAAAGTAGGAAAACCTAAGTACCAAGAACAAGAGGTTCATGAGACAACTAGGTTGGGCTTAGCTCATGAGACAACTGAAACTGTTCTCATTGAGGACTGTGTCAGTGATTTAGATGATTCCATTAATTTGGATGATGGATCAAAATCTTCACAAAATGAATTGACGGCTGACTGTGAAGGTCTTGATTCTAATTTATCTGCACTCAATGAGATAGTCACGGAAGAACAGGTAAAAGACCATTTAAACCCCAATTCCCTAAAAGTGGGATCCCCAGTTCACATTGAGATCACCCCAAAACACATCGTCCACAATCACAAAAGCCCACCCAATTCTCTGGGTCATCAAGCATAGACCTAAACCACCTATGCAGCCCAGATGGTCCCCTATACCATATGGTACATCAACTAATTTCTGATCATCTCAAAGATTTTATGACTGCTATGGAGTTAAAGAACAATACTCAGATTGTGATGATTAACAATGCAATTGGTCATAAGCTGGGTGAATTGTCAAGAAAGATGGAAGATAACTGAAGACAATTAGCCTATCTATCTAGTGTAACACCTCCACCTCCATGGTTTCCAGAAGTGGATGAAGCCAAAAAGGGGGAGATGTCAAAGGAACCTGAAACTGTGTCTCTTGAAGCTTTAAAAAGAGCTAGAGAAGCACAAAATCTCAAGGAATCTCAAAAATTAACTGTCATGACCAGACAAGAAAAAGCTCTGAAAGAAAGAGAAGAATGGTATCAAAAACAAGAGAGAGTCCTTAGAGAAAAGGCTGAAAAGTCTACCCAAGACCGTAGTGAAGCTGCTACTGAAGACAAGACCAAAAGTACTAAAGACAATCCTTCAGTGGTTGATGCTGCTCAGATCAACACTTTAGTAGTTGACATTTCCTGCACTAAACCAGAACAGCCTTCTAAAGCAACATAAACAAACCCAACTGATATTCCAAAGCCTGTTCCCATTTCTTCTATACCAGTTACAGAAGATCAAACAGAAGAAAAAGAACTAACAGAAGAAGAAAGAATAAAAGCTGAAAGAAAGGCAAAGGAAGATAAGATATGGGAAATCTTAGAAGCAAGGGATGACTTGAGTCTTGATGATAAGTTACTAATCTAAGAACAAAAGTTAAAATGAGTTGGAAGCACAAGAAAGACTTGCTGAGCAAACTCTTCTTGCTGCAGAAGGAGATAAAAGACAACAGGTGATGACTTATATCAGCAAAAACAACAAGACAAGAAAATTCTCACTTAAGGGGCTTTCAATTAAAGAACTAACATGATAGGCAGAGCTTGTATCAGAAAGGCTGGCCAAAGAGAAAGACAGAAAGTTGAAAAGAGCCCAAATCATTCAAGAATCGGTAGAGAACAATTATGGTTCAAAACAAAAAATATGTAAGTGGAAAGAAGATGTACTTTATGAAACTTACAAAAAGTTCAAGGCTGACAGACTTGCAAATCCGGAGAAATTCAAACCCACACAGCCTGTGTAACACCCCAAAACCATTTGTTCGCCTAACTACGCCATTAGGCGTGATTAGCAAAATATTAACACGAGACTTAGAGAATAGAAGATGGGTTATATTCTAATATGGAAATAACCTAGTTAATAATATTATGTTTATAAATGAATAAAAGGTGTTTGAAACTAGCTTATTGCAACACCCCAAAATTTTGTGTCGCCTAACTACGTCATTAGGCATAATTAAGTAACAAAACAAATTTAATGATGGGTGTTTTAATCAACGGATAAAAAAACAGGCTAAAACTTAACGATAGCGACCAACCTAGATAGTGATGTTATCTATTAAACATGGAAATTTAAACTTAAGGGGCCATTGTGGTCAAGTTGATAAACTTGATTTAATATAGAACACACATATGTATGTGTGGATCGACATTTTCATCAGGAGATGAAATATCTACACACAAAACACACATACACTTCTCTAAACCTCAATTGAGCATGAATCAAAGGCAATTGAAGATCAAATTCGAGTGCATGAAGTGCAAATCAATCATCTAGGTCCTAACAAACCCTAAGGTAACATCCAAATTAAGTCTTGATGCTAAATTGGGAGTTTATATGAATGATAAAAATCTAGGGTTTTGATAAAAACATGGAATTGATGGTTAATATGGGTTACCCTAGTCTTGGGAAGCCTTAAACATGTATAATCCAGTTACTAATCACACTTAATATGTGTATTTGATTTTGATCATATGGTTATGTTAATGTGTAGAATTTGGGGTTTAACCTTAAGGTTGAATCCACTCATATCTAGTAACCTTTTGTGACTCTTAGAAGTTGTTGCATAAGAATTTTAGGTAAAAAGGGCTTAAATAACATGTTATGATGTCAATTGGACAATCGGTTATGCTTTGGTTAAACATAGAATGTTGAAAACTAAGTATATTGGTGGATGCACACCAAGTGTTTGATGAAATGCCTAGATGAGTTAATCTCAACTAGACATGTAGGAAAATGGCTATGGATTTAGCTAGAAATGATAATGAATACATGATGTTATGGATAATGAACAAAATTCCATATTATGTATTCTAATAGACAAGTTTGACTCATCCCCAAGTTAGGTACAACAAAGACGGAGCAAACGGGTCAAACGGATGCAAGGCGAATACTTATGGAAATAATAATGGATGCGAGGTAAGTTTTACTTACACTAGTAGTCTATAACATGGCTTAAGTGTCGTATATATTGGTTATAAATCGCATGTATGTAATAGAGGTAAACCCCGAGGGGTGAAATGTATTAAATGAGTTGCCTCACATGAACTCATAACAAATAAGGTTCTTTGCTAGTTGAAAAGAGAAGAAGATCAAATCTGATCAATGCTGAAAAAGAAAAACCACCAACATCAAACCTATATTCAAACCTACAAATTGTACCATATAAAGACAATTTCTTCAAATCCAAATCTCCAATTGTCAAATGTTGCTTCACCCATAAGTCCAGTTCCTTGATTCTAGAAAGAAAAGACTTCTCAACAAAAGTCCTTCATGACTTGACTGAATTGGAAAAATTATCTGATGAAGATAAATTAACTATTCAGGATATGATACAAGAAAAAGGACTACTTTTAGAATCAGAGGTCAAAGAACTCAGACATCAAACAGTCAAGGAAATCTGGAGAGTTCTTGACTTAAGGAAGAGAGGATGGTTAAAATAAAGATAGACAAAGGTTTGGGCTTCATCAATCCAGGGGGAGATTGTAGGGTCAAAGAGGATTGACAAGCCGGTTATAAACCTTAGTCTTATATCCTCTTCACATTTTGTGAAACTGCTGAAGTGGAAGATATCTAAAGTTCTGAAGAGTAAAAGGATCAGAAGTTCTAAAGATAAAGCAGACAAATATCTAAAGAACAAACTGCTGAACACAAACTCCTGAAGATCTTTTGGCAGAAGTTTGTCACTCATCAGCACTTACATTAAAAAGCTCCTAACTGCCTTTAATCTCAGCATTTTAGTATTATATTAGTTTACACTAAAGTGTTTGTTCAAGTTTCGATAACTACAGCCTGTTGTAGTATTATCTTACATTATTTTAAGCTTTTGATTACTTAGTCTGTATGTAATCTTTTATCTATAAATAGAGGGGTCACACCCACTATCTTAGACAATTTTTGTTCATTCACTCATCAATCTAAGACTTGAACATTTCCCTTCAAATTACTTTGTAGTTAATCTTTTCATATATCTGAGAATCATTCTGCATGTAACACCCCAACCGATGGCGGAAACATCGGGATGTCACGTATTGATGATTGTTCAGTAGCTCATGGTGAATAATAAATTTCATTAAACAATTTAAATGAATTACATACAATTGTTCTAGAATTTGTACATCAAGTTGAACATAACTATACACATATCTTCAAGCATCAAATCAAACCTTCAAGCAAATTGAACCTGAAACATGTTAAGTTGAAAATATTTTGGGTCAACATAAGTTGGTGAGAATTACATAGGTTTTGATAATCGAATAAAATTGTTGTGCAATTCATGTGTCATGGCAATCTAGTCCATATGTGAAAACATATTAGAAGTAAATCGAGTGCATAATCAACCTTGTTGACTGTTGTAATTGTGGTACATCCCATACGCTCATGGGTCACTAGTTTAAATTGCAGTAACAAACACCCACGTAACCTTTGTAGGAGGCACGTATCCGGGTGGGATTGTCAGTCCAATAGATCTATCAATGTATACCGTTTGGCTGATAAATGTTTATGCTAGAATTGTGCTTACCCTAGTCATGTTCAAGACATAATGCAACATAGAAATACACATAGACACATTGATGATTGAATTGCATGAATAATGTTGTAACATGTTTCACCCCAAAAATGATGTTAAATAGAAAAGGGGCTATGTAAAACTCACCTTGGTAAAATGTTATATCTGTTGAAAATAGTGTGTTGCCCAAATGTATCAAGTATCACCCTATAATGAGGTAATAAATATGTCTAAGTCTATCAAGTCTACAAATGTATAAGTTCTAGGGCTTCGAATTGGGGATAAATGCTTGTTTGATTAATGTGAAAATTGTTTAATAAATGAGAGAATATTAGTAAATAAATAACCAAAAAATCTTTTTATGAAATTTAAATTTAGGACGATCACAATAATGTGTTTGAAGTACAAAAATAATTTTTATAAAATTATTTCCTTTAAAATAGATTTTTAAATCTATTTATTACAAATTGTCAAAATTTAACTTTAATATTCAAAAATACTAAAATTAAAGAATTATTGTTTTAAAAATCATATTTCTGTTCTAAATATTTAAAAATAAATTGTATAAAATTTTGGTGCAAAAATACTAAAAATTGGATTTATTATGATTTAATTATGATTAAATCTAACAAAAATTGATTAAAAATATAAAATAATTGATTTTTCTGAATTAAAAATTATTTCAGTAAAGTTTAACATTGTATAAACATGGGATAATTTTTGTAGAATTTAATAAAGTTGTTTTGATATTTTAATGGATTTTTATAAATATAATAGTATAAAATTGATTTAATTATTATAAATATTAAATAAATGAATTTTTGAAAAATAAAAATTGTGAATAACACTTTTAACTCAGATTTAATAAATGTAATTTTTTTAGAATTTATAAAATAGTTTTAACATTTAAAAATGAGTTTATAAGTTTTAAATGAATTAAATATATAAAACACTTTATTGTTTTCAAAACAGAAAAAGAAAGAAAAAGAGAGTCAGAGCCGGGACTCGAACCCGGGTGACTGATGTTGCAACCCTTGGTCACAACCACTTGGCCTAGGCCAGTGGTTGTGATGAAACCCGTTAATAATTAATTAAATACACAGAGGCCAATTCAGTTTATCCCCAAATTCGTTCACACGAACCCTAATTTCTGCAATAATGCAATTCACTCATCATTGGCCCAATTGATGTTAGGGCTTTTGATGAGTGAACGCCGGTGATCAAAACCCATATAAAAACATCAACTTACAGTGATGATTCGTAGATAATTGTCTGGTCAAAGACCAAAGTCAAACAGCGTTCAAAATCGTAATTGACAGAGGTGTTTCAGAAGAATTGGAGGTTAAGAGAGATAAGTGAGCGAGTTGTTAAGGTTCGTAGCACATCTATTTATACTGAGGATCAATGGTGGGTTTAATTGGAAGGTTTGACTAAACCTTAAAGTCTAAAGGCGTAATAATTAAAATCGGTCAACGATTGATTTATAATAGCGTGTAATCGAGTTTGTTTGAGGCCGGTAATCACATAAATTTGCCATATATGGATCAAACACGCGTTAATGTTGATGAATTTGGCAAGCCATTCATCACAGTTGACTTTGCGAGTCAACTGTGAAGATTTAAGTCCCCTTATAATTAAAATGCGATGGTTAAAAACCAAGAGTGAAAGCCAGCCCAGTTGGTTAAGCTTGTGTGTGTGTGACCCGGTCTTGGCGCGGGTTCGATTCCCGGCCAAGACATATAATTTTTTTGATATTATTTCAATGTTATAACATATATAATATATATATATATATATATAGTATTAGGGTTCCACAAACGCGACAAAAATAATTAATGCGAACATATAAGATGAAACTTGACGTTTTTATTAATGACGAACGTGTACGTACAAGTTTTAAATGCGTAATGTTACACTGCATTTACTGTTATATTCATTTACTATTGATTCTCATCCTTACTTCCTAGTTCATTGATTGAGGGGGAGTCATAACTCTTGTTAAAAAGTGATGCTTTAACTTGAACACTTTAATATTCTGTTGTGCAATTTACTTTGATACATTTACAACACATAAATGTTAATGAATTAGAACTGTTAAGTAGAGCCACTGATCCAACAATTTGCCAGCCCTATTTCTTGGCTCATAGACCAAGTCATAGGCACTTAATTTTACAGACTATTTTGCCATCCTTCCTGGCATTTTTGGTTTCCTAAGTACATTTTTAATAGGATAGTTAGTTTTAACATGAATCCTATGTGTTTCAAAATAATGCCTTAACTTGGTTGATGCCATTATTAAAGCTAAAATGAGTTTTTCAAGATGTGAATACCTAGTTTCAACATCCAATAGAGTTTTACATACATAATATATAGGATGCTATTGACATTCGAAGTCTTTTACTAAGACTGCACTGATTGCATTTCCAGAGATAGCAAGATACAACGATAGAGGTTCACCATCCTCAGGTTTCATCAAAAGTGGAGCTACTGCTAGGTATTCTTTCAATCTTTGTAATGCTTCCTCATGCTTTTGTCCCCACTCGAATCTTTTGTTCTTCTTCAGAATGTCGTAGAATTCCTTACATTTTTCTGAGGATTTTGAGATGAAGCTATTTAGGGTTGCTATCCTGCAAGTCAATCTTTGCACATCCTTGATATTTGTTGGGGATTTGAGATATAGGATTGATTTAATTTGTTCTGGACTGGCTTCTATGCCCATCTTGGTTACCAAGTATCCAAGAAACTTGCCAGCACCAACCCTAAAGTGACACTTGGTTGGATTCAACTTCATGTTGTATGCATCCAGGATGTCAAATGCCTCTTTGAGATCTTGAAGATAATCCTCTGCTCTTTTAGACTTGACCACCATATCATCGATGTATACTTCCATAGTGTCCCCAATCTTGTTTTTCAACACCATATTCACTAGTCTTTGATATGTTGCACCTGCATATTTTAATCCAAAAGGCATGGCAATATCATAATAAATACATGAGGGGGTCATGAATGCAGTATCCTCCTGGTCATCTGGTTCCATTTGGATTTGCTAAAATCCTGAGGATGCATCCATGAAAGTTAACATTTCATGGCCTATTGTGACATCTACCATTGAGTCGATGTGTGGAAGAGGAAATGGGTCCTTAGGGCAGGCTTTATTGAGATCTGTGTAATCTAGACATACTCTCCATTTCCCATTCTTCTTTTGCACCACAACTACGTTGGCCAACCATCTTGGAAATATGACTTCCCTTATCATCTTGTGTGACATTTGTCACTTTTATTTTATTTTTTTATATATTAATAATAATAATAATAATAATAATAATAATGATAATAAATAATATTACTAGTCTTGAGCCCAAACAACAATCCAACAATACCTTTCCTTCCTTTATTTTTCGGAGCCCACAACACAGGCCCAAACCAGCAGCCCATCAGACCAGCCCACACAACCAGGCCCAAACCTTTCTCCCCTCAATTAAAAAAAAATATATATATATAACACGGCTCCTGCCGGGACTCGAACCCGGACAGTGAGCCGGTTCGAGCACAACACCCACACGCCACAACCATTTGAGCTATGACTCACATCTGTTTCAACCTCTACACAAAATAAATATAACCCTTAAAACCCCAAGGACCCTTCTTCTTGACTGTTACGAGCAGCAGCAGCAATTCACCTTTGACCATCTAATTGGCCCTTCATATGGAAACAATTGACTCAATTAATTCGTGTTATGGAACGTGCAGAGTATCACGCACATTATGCACAGTTAACATGGTCAAAATCTACCGTAACAATGCCAATCAACGCGTCAATAACATTAAACGAGTCAAACATACCAAATACATCAACCCGAGCACTTCCATATAAATTGAACCCTTTATTTCAACCTACTATCGCCGATTATCCTTTCCAAACCTCCAATTTCTGTTGTTAAATCATATTTCGAAGCATTCTTGATCGTTTTTGACTTTTGGCTTGACCGCACAAGAATCACGTAATCGTGTTTGTAAGTCATTTTTGTTTTATGGGTTTTGATCTTCGCCCTATACACAACAATAACCCTATGTTCAATTGGGTTATTGTTGTGTAATTTGGATTATTGATAGGCTAAGGTTCGAATTCTATGAATTGGGGAAGAACACCTTGCAGACTTAGGCTTTTTAATTTTTGTTTTTCTGTTTTAAACACAAACAAAGGCATAGCCCAGTGGTGGAGTCAGGTTGGATAAGGATTGAACCGGGTCTGAACTCGGGTTCGATCCTCACAAACAACAACATTTTTTTATCCCTTGTTATTTATATACTTAACTTAATAATCTTTTAAATTCGTTTTAAAATACTAAAACTATTTTATAAATTCTACAAAATTTATTTTATGTTATTCCAATGATAAACTTTGCTGTCCAATTTTTAGTTTTTCAAAAATCATTTATTTAATATATATTATAAATATTACAAGTTTATTCATTTATAATTATAAAATTCAATAAAAATATCTAAATGATTTTATAAAATTCCACAAAAATAATCCTAAACTTGTATAACAAATAAACATTTCAGAAATAATTTTTATTTCTGAAAAACCATTCGTTTTGTATTTTTAACTAATTTTTGATAGTTTTAATCATAAATAAATCATAATAAATTCATTTTTCAATATTTTTGCACCAAAATTTTACATAAATTATTTTTTTCATTTGGAACAGAAATACAATTTTTAATTTACAAATTCTTTAATTTTAAATATTTTTAGATATTAAAGTTACATTTTGACAATTTGAAATAAATAGATTTAATATTCTATTTATCGGAAAATAAATTTATAAAAATTATTTTCACACTCAAAACTTTATATTGTGACTATCTTTGGTTTAAAATTTACAATAAGACTTTTGTTTATTTATTTACCAAATTTCTCTTATTTATTAAACGTTTAATTTATTAATCAAACGAATACTTATCCTCAATTCGAAACCCTAGAAAATACTTATAGACTAGATAGACTTAGACTTATTTGTTATCATATACATAGGGTGACACTTGGAAACGTTGGATTATACTTATTCAATTCCACAAGACTTACCACCTTGCTAAGGTGAGTATTACTTATCCTCTTTTTCGTTTTCACACTTTTGGGGTGATTCATGCACAAGTATACAAAACTTACAAATTCATTTACACATACATTTTTATTCATTTACAATTCATATACGTGTCTTGATTATCTTTGTGCTTATGTTTGAACATGAACGTAGCTTACATACAAAATCATACATCTAGACATAACTTATGTTATGGTTCTCTTTACATACAGACGTAACTTATGTTACGGTGCTCATTTAGACATAACTTATGTTATGGTGCTCTTTTAGACTTGACACGTGTTGAGGTGCTCATTATCAATTTCATTGTACAAACTTTACATTTGAGTTTTGTCTTGTTTGGTTACTTGCGTGTTTACATAATGCCTTGGTGATGCTAGACACATGAATTGTACTACCTTTTCAAACTTATACTATATGTACAAAGCTAATTAGTACTCACCAACATTATATGTTGACAAAATTATTTTTGTGCATGTTTCAGGATAAGCTGCTTGACACTTCACATAGGACTTTAGACTTAGATTTAATCAATCAATTATCTTTATTTTTGTTGTCTTGTATTTAATTTCACATATTGTAAAACAATATTCAATAATCATATATTTAAATTTTAGTACCATGAGCTTTTGAACAATCGTCACTACGTGGCACCTCTATCTTTTCCTCCTTCTCCCTCTCCCTTCTTCTCATCTTTCATCATGGTGCATAGAGATGGTGTCCTACAAGGTGTGGAAAGTCTACATCATCCTGGAACGAGAACAGTACCTTTCATGAAGACACTCTTAGGCATGATGCCTACCCTTATTTTGCTCCTTCAAAGATGTTGAGCTTTAATGAGTGTGATAGAACACGTGCAATCTGGAAGGGTGGATGCCTGTACACTGGGTTTTCTGGCATAGGCAAGCATAGCGCATAAATCCATTTACGGACCTGTTATGCTAACCTGGGGATTCCTGGAGTGAATATCCACTTATAGGCTAAAGCATGTCTTCTTTGATCACCATTGGGTTCAATCCCTTTGAAAAGTCAACGTTCTTGTTGGGCTTTACAGCTAGACAAGGGCACTCTAAGTATTTTATGAAAGCTTTTCAATAACACCCTCTCGTTTCATATACAATATTTGTATTCCATGATTTTCATATATTGCTTAGTTCATACTTTCATAATCATCTGTACGGTTATACACTTACATATTCTAATCTCATGATTATTCATTGACTGCCTCATAGATGTCTGCTCGCCGCATGCTCCGTGATGCCAGCCAACGCCCTGTTCGTGCTTCTGGACAACGTTCTGATCGTCGCCTCGCATCGTTAGTCGCTGAGCAAATTGCTGTAGTGATCCCGAACCTTGTCAGTGAGTTAACCCAGAATAGTAACAGTGCCAACACAGGAAGTACGACTCAATTTCGGTGCACCTTCAAACACTTTAACTCCTGCAACCCCACAAAATTTACTGGTGAGGAGGGTGCTACTGGCCTCCTCCAATGGTTTGAAAGCATGGAGAGCACCTTTTTGAACAGTGAATGTCATGATGAACTCCGCGTTCGCTATGCTACTAGTATTCTTCAAAAGGGGGCGCTAACCTGGTGGAATGGCGAAAAACGCAATCGAGGAGCTGATGTTGCTTTATCTTTATCTTGGACTGAGGTTAAGGAACTCATGATCGCAAAATTTTGCCCTAGGAACGAAATCAGGAAGCTGGAGGATGAATTTCGTGAGCTCAAACAAGACAGTGGTGAGAATCTTGCGTATAATACTCGATATCACGAACTTAGCATACTGGTTCCACACATGGTCACCCCGGTCTCTCGAGCAATCGAAAAATATATCGAGGGATTACCTGACCTGATTCAAGACGTTGTCACTGGAGGCAAATCCACTACGGTAGAAGAAGCCATCCAACTTGCAGCCACTTTAACAGACAAACACGTAAGGAAAGGAAACTTGGTTAGAAAGGGCACCAAGACGTCTACTGAGAAAACCACCCATGCTGATGAACGATCTAAGACTGTTTTAGCAAAGGCCGCCACTACTGCTTCGAACTCTAAGAAACGAATGGGCGATAATCAGAACCAGGCTGTTGTGGATCCTGTGACTCAACCTCTTAACAAGAAAGCCTACACGGGAATCCATCCTCAATGCAACACTTACAAGTATCATCACCCTGCAAGTCTTCCATGTCGTCAATGCACTAGATGTGGAAAGTTTGGACACTTTGTCACCACTTGTTGTGTAATGGATAGGGCACAGGATAATCATCAAACAACTGCCCAGGAACCACTACCGATTACTAACGGTCGGGCATGTTATCATTGTGGAGACCCAAACCACATGCGACCTCGATGCCCTAAATTGAATAATGTAAACCTGGTGGCACATGGACGAGCTTTCAATATCAATATCAACGAAGCAAACGGTCAGGATGACGTTAATCCCACTGGTTAAGCCATGGATGGAATTTTCCTAAGACTCGAGAATCCAATACTTGTGTTTTTATTTTCTTGATCCTATTATCATTTTGTACCCAATTGTGTCGTATTCATAAGCATATAACATCTAGAAAATTTCTTGAATACTATTGTGTACAAACACAAATTGGAAATTTATCATGTTTGGTTACATTTATTCTAATCATAGAAGTTTAAAGACTCTACCCTACATTTTATTGAAACATTTGGACTTGATTTCCATGAAAATCAAACTACTAAAAACTTGATACTTGATCCTACAGAGCTTTTCTAAAAACATCATTGTTTGTTATATGAAACTTGATTTTTCCCTTAATTTGACTATTGATTGAACATTTAATTATTCATGATACTCGTAAACTATTTCTATAGGCCACTAAGATAACACTTACACTTAATGGTTGTAGTACTTACAAACTTGCTTGCATGTGTGTATTATCCACGCAACTCAGATAAATATTTCATTTAAAGGGCTCCTCGGACGAGTGGTAGCCCGTACTTAAATACTGTTATGCTTACAAGTCGTTGCAAACCAATGTAATTGACCTCATTATTACATAGCCTCATCTCATTGATAACATCTCATTATAACCCAACGTGTTTGTTGTGTCATCTTCTTGTGAAACTTATTTGCTTTAATGTGTGTTAGATTAGGATCATAGAAGGACATAAAACCCTAATGTAAGGTAAATTGATGATTCCAGTCCGGAACGTAATCATGAATTTACAGGTACATTAAGGTAGTGTGAAATTCTATTAGAGTTTTTGGGTAGAAGTCCAGGATGTTTTCAAGGTATCAAAGGTGTGGTGGGTTAGCTGCGGTACACCCTATATATAAACACTAATGATGCATTGAAAGTGAGACGGGAAGTCGGACCAGGAACAAACCCTATTTACTTGGTAGTTTATTTAGTCTTTCTATAGTCAATCAACTCGTACATTTATTTTTAGGATTCCTAAAACTTGAAGTTTAATGTTTTACTAGATTCTTATTCTCCTTATTATTCGAGACGAACCTAATCCAATCCTTAACCCACACCTATCAAACCTCTTACCTAAATAATTCGAATTTTCCAAACCACGGCTATCTTAATTTCTACCCAAACATCTGAAACCTGATGTTTCTAATAACTTCGGCACGAAGTTTCTAAAAGCAGGGGATGCTGTGACATCCGTCACTTTTATTTTATTTTTTTATATAATAATAATAATAATAATAATAATAATAATAATAATAATAATAATGATAATTATAATAAATAATATTACTAGTCTTGAGCCCAAACAACAATCCAACATTACCTTTCCTTCCTTTATTTTTCAGAGCCCACAACACAGGTCCAAACCAGCAGCCCATCAGACCAGCCCACACAACCAGGCCCAAACCTTTCTCCCCTCAATTAAAAAAAATATATATAACACGGCTCCTGCCGGGACTCGAACCCGGACAGTGAGCCGGTTCGAGCACAACACCCACACGCCACAACCATTTGAGCTATGACTCACATCTGTTTCAACCTCTACACAAAATAAATATAACCCTTAAAACCCAAGGACCCTTCTTCTTGACTGTTACGAGCAGCAGCAGCAATTCACCTTTGACCATCTAATTGGCCCTTCATATGGAAACAATTGACTCAATTAATTCGTGTTATGGAACGTGCAGAGTATCACGCACATTATGCACAGTTAACATGGTCAAAATCTACCGTAACAATGCCAATCAACGCGTCAATACCATTAAACGAGTCAAACATACCAAATACATCAACCCGAGCACTTCCCTATAAATTGAACCCTTTATTTCATCCTACTATCGCCGATTATCCTTTCCAAACCTCCAATTTCTGTTGTTAAATCATATTTCGAAGCATTCTTGATCGTTTTTTACTTTTGGCTTGACCGCACAAGAATCACGTAATAGTGTTTGTAAGTCGTTTTTGTTTTATGGGTTTTGATCTTCGGCCTATACACAGCAATAACCCTATGTTCAATTGGGTTATTGTTGTGTAATTTGGATTATTGATAGGCTAGGGTTCGAATTCTATGAATTGGGGAAGAACACCTTGCAGACTTAGGCTTTTTAATTTTTGTTTTTCTGTTTTAAACACAACAAAGGCATAGCCCAATGGTGGATTCAGATTGGATAAGGATTGAACCGGGTCTGAACTCGGGTTCGATCCTCACAAACAACAACATTTTTTTATCCCTTGTTATTTATATACTTAACTTAATAATCTTTTAAATTCGTTTTAAAATACTAAAACTATTTTATAAATTCTACAAAATTTATTTTATGTTATTCCAATGATAAACTTTGCTGTCCAATTTTTAGTTTTTCAAAAATCATTTATTTAATATATATTATAAATATTACAAGTTTATTCATTTATAATTATAAAATTCAATAAACATATCTAAACGATTTTATAAAATTCCACAAAAATTATCCTAAACTTGTATAAGAAATATACATTTCAGAAATAATTTTTATTTCTGAAAAACCGTTCGTTTTGTATTTTTAATTAATTTTTGTTAGTTTTAATCATAAATAAATCATAATAAATTCATTTTTCAATATTTTTGCACCAAAATTTTACATAAATTATTTCTTTTCATTTGGAACAGAAATACAATTTTTAATTTACAAATTCTTTAATTTTAAATATTTTTAGATATTAAAGTTACATTTTGACAATTTGAAATAAATAGATTTAATATTCTATTTATAGGAAAATAAATTTATAAAAATTATTTTCACACTTAAAACTTTATATTGTGACTATCTTTGGTTTAAAATTTACAAAAAGACTTTTGTTTATTTATTTACCAAATTTCTCTTATTTATTAAACGTTTAATTTATTAATCAAACGAATACTTATCCCCAATTCGAAACCCTAGAAAATACTTATAGACTAGATAGACTTAGACTTATTTGTTATCATATACATATGGTGACACTTGGCAATGTTGGGTTATACTTATTCAATTCTACAAGACTTACCACCTTGCTAAGGTGAGTATTACTTATCCCTTTTTTCGTTTTCACACTTTTGGGGTGATTCATGCACAAGTATACAAAACTTACAAATTCATTTACACATACATTTTTATTCATTTACAATTCATATACGTGTCTTGATTATCTTTGTGCTTATGTTTGAACATGAACGTAGCTTACATACAAAATCATACATCTAGACATAACTTATGTTATGGTGCTCTTTACATACAGACGTAACTTATGTTACGGTGCTCAACTTATGTTATGGTGCTCTTTTAGACTTGACACGTGTTGAGGTGCTCATTATCAATTTCATTGTACAAACTTTACATTTGAGCTTTGTCTTGTTTGGTTACTTGCGTGTTTACATAATGCCTTGTTGATGCTAGACACATGAATTGTACTACCTTTTCAAACTTATACTATATGTACAAAGCTAAGTAGTACTCACCAACATTATATGTTGACAAAATTATTTTTGTGCATGTTTCTGGATAAGCTGCTTGACGCTTCACATAGGACTTTGGACTTAGATTTAATCAATCAATTATCTTTATTTTTGTTGTCTTGTATTTAATTTCACATGTTGTAAAACAATATTCAATAATCATATATTTACATTTTAGTACCATGAACTTTTGAACAATCGTCACTACGTGGCACCTCGATGATTCCGCCATCGGTTGGGGTGTTACATCTTGGACTTCAATAATCTATTGACTTCTTCTTGAATAATAATGTATCTTTAAGGTGCAAACTTCTATCGTTTTTGTTGCATAGGTTTAAAACTTTTATCAATTCTAAGCTTATGTGTAATGACATCCTTGGAAATTCCTATCATATCCTCATGTTTTCATGCGAATGTTGACATCCTGCACATCAAAAAGGAGATTAAATGTTGTTCGATATCTTTCGGAATGTTTGTACCGATTTGCACTATGATATCCTGATTATCTTCATTGATGCAAACTGTCTTCACATCCTGATCGTTACGTGCTTTATCATCCTTCAGGATATCACGTGCATCCTGCTGTAATTGCTATGCTTGTCTTGATTGAGATGATGCCTTCATCGATGTTGTGTAGCAATATTTAGCTTCCTGCTGATCGCTGTTTACTTTGACGACTCCCCAAGGAGTGGGTAACTTCACACATTGATGGTACGTTGATGGAACTGTCTTCATGTCATGTATCCATGGACTATCTAGGATAACATTATAGCAGGATAAAGAATCTATAACACAAAATCGTTGTATAGAGTTTACCCCTTCGACATATATGGGCACTTTGGTCTCCCCAACTTTACTCTTGGTTTCTCCACTGAAACCAAACAGGATGGATGACTTTGAAACTATCTCAGTTTCAGGGATGCCCATTCTTTTTAGAGCTTCCAGTTGAATTATGTTCACCGAGCTCCCTCAATCTACTAATATTCTGCGAACAAAATGGTTAGCAATATATAAACTTATTACCAAACCATCATGATGTGGATCTAGGATGTTCTTTCGATCATCTTCCTTAAAGCTGACCACCCTTGCATTTGTTAGCATGGTGGTCTTTGTAGGTCTCTCCCCTTTCTCGGATTTGGTTTCCCTAGCATGTCTCTTTGCTGCTGAGTAGGATGTGCCACATATATAGGAGCCACAAGAGATGAAATTGATGATGCCAACATCTCTTAGGGGAGAAGCTGCTCTTTTCGGGATGGTAGTGCTATCCTGAGTCTTAGCCTTTGTTTTTCCTAGAAGATATTTTAGAAGGCCTCTGCTAAGAAGATAAGCAATATCCTTTCTCAAGGCAATGCAATCTTTAGTTATATGACTAAAGTCTTCATGGAAAGCACACCATTTGGTTTTATCTTTCCATCCTGCTTTGTCATTTTTCCTTGGCCATCTTGCCTTGTCACCAAGATCCTTCATAGCATACATGAGACCTGTTACATCCGCAGAAAAAAATAATCTGATAGTTTAGGGCAATCTTCATCATCATCATCCTCAACCACATTGACTATTTTATTATCATTTTTTAGCATAAGGTTTATGCTTGTAAGGTTCATATGTGGATGTGGATTTCTAATTAGGATTGTTATATCTTGAGGATTCTTCTATCCTCTCTTGAATCTTCTTGTCATCCTCAAGACGGATGAATCTCAATGCTCTATTTCTGACTTCATCGAGATTCCTACAGGGGTTCATCACCAATTCTTGGTAGAATGGTGAATCCTTCTGTAGTCCTATCTTGAAGGCTTGTACCGCAGTTGTGACATCTAAGTTTGGGAAGTCAAGTGCTTCCTTCCCAAACTTAGTGATATACTCCCTTAGTGATTCTCCTTGTGGTTGTGTTAACCTGTATAGATCACTTGTTTAACGTTCAAATGTACGACTACATGAAAATTGGTTATTAAACATGTTAATCAAATGAGCAAATAAAGTAATAGAGTAAGGAGGAACACTTAGTAGCCATTTCAAGGCTGGACCAGTGAGGGTGGACCCGAAACCTTTACACAAACATGCCTATTTAAGGTTAGCAGGAATGGGATTTATTTCCATCCTCTGCCTATATTGAGCCACATGTTCTTTAGGATCCGTGGATCCATCATAGAGCTTCATACTTGGAGTCTAGAATCTCTTAGGGATTTCAGCATCACATATTGGAGGTGCAAACCAAGAAACCATATGACATGCTGAGGATACTTCAGGGATGGGTTGTACTATCCCTGGAACACTAGACACCATGTCTTTGATCTTCTGGAATTCTCTTGCCAATTGAGGGTTATACATGTATCCTGCATGGAACCAAAGTCATTAGTAGCAAAAGTATTATTATTCACATTGTTACCATATTTGTATCCTCGAGATGGTTCAATTGTGCATCCTGGATCTCTAGTAGTTGTCATCCTGACCGTCGAGGTAATTTCAGGAGCAGTACATCCTGGGTTCATGGGAATAAAATCTCCTTGATGGTTACCCCTAGAGATGGCAGAAATGAAATCCAAAATCCTGGGTTGTATAGGCGTCACTACATATTCAACTGGTCTCTTTGAGGATGTTTTGAGAGATTGAATTTCTCTCATCAACATTTGGTTAGTTTCCTGTTGCTTCTTCATTTGATCCTTTACCATTATAAACATGAAAAGGAGTTCATCATTTGACACAAAAATAGTAGGAGTAAATCCGGATGTGCCCATCCCAGATCTGGAATTAGCTTGAGAAGTATTTTGAATCACAGGATCATACCTCTTGGAAAATGCAGGGGGGGTGGTAATGTCACATATTTGACAGAAGTTGAGGATGGCATGGATGAAGACACGGATTTTGGTTTTGAAGCCATAGTTGTCAAGACTTTTGAAATAAATTGATTAAGAATGAATTTTAACAAAGATTTTGTTAAGAATAGCACCACTTGCCCCACGGTGGGCGCCAAATTATTTTGGTAAAAAATTATCAAGTAAACACAATTTTGTATTTCAAATTAGAAATGTGAGGTAGAGTGCTAAAAGTGTTTGTTATGTTTGAAAATCAGTTATATCTTAAGGATGTCACGTTTAGGATATCAAAGAAATAGATTTTGACAACTATGTTCAAGATAACAAAGGAAATGCTAAGGATGGACAGTTATATCCTGAGGATGGAACTGTCTAAGATAAAATGCAATGATTGAATATAAATGAAATGCAACAATACAAGAACACTCGATGTATGGAAAACCCTTGATCAATGATGATCGCCGGCACAAAACCTCGGGAGGAGTCTAAGCCCCTGCCTTTGTTTGTTAATATTAATAAAAAGAATGGTTACAACTTTGGAAATGGGATGGACGAGTTGCTATGAATACAAATCAGTGTTGTGTGTGTAAGCTTATGGAAAGTAAGAGTTGTGGAAGATTAAGTGGCTAAGAAGTGTCCTAAGCTCGTCCATCACATCCCTATTTATAGTATAAACATTTAACAAAAGATCCATACAAATCTGCTATGCTTTGACTGTTTCAGCTCAACGTATATATTCTTGAATGAGTTCACAGCCGTTACATAACTGACTTCCGAGATATTCACCTGTAGTTAATCTTGGACGGTTACATTTAGACCTTTTCTTCATTAAGGACTTGTGTTATACGTTATCTTCTTCTCCTTCGACTTAGAATAGGTCAATAGAGCCGTTAGAGCAATGTCACAAGGTTTGATGTTGTTTAAGTGTACTTGCATTCACATAATTTCAAGATAATTCGTTAGTCCATCCTCAGGATGTACATAGGATAATATACATTTACATCCTAAATCCTATTCAGCCTTTAATATCTTGAGGATGTCAAATGGTAAATATAAGTAAATAACATCTTGAGGATTTCACCACCAACAGCAACAATATATAATCCACATCCATATGGGGTTTAGTTTTACTACTTTTGATGAAAAACTAAAAACTTGCACGAGGAATCAACGAATGGCTTCGCTATTTAGCCAAATCACCAACTTCAAGAACCAATCTTTTCAAATACCTTATCTAATCAAGTAACACCTATACATGAGTGCACGCGAAACGAGGCACCAATGGGAGATGGTGGCGCGTGGTTAAGGTGGGCTGCGCGTGGCCTCTTTGCCGTGGTGCGTGGTCTTGGACCACAAAGAGAAAGGTGTGTGGCAGCGTGAGGTGGTAGCCGAGGAGGAGGGGTGACGTTGGGGTGCTGGCCGACCGTAGATGGTGGTCGGTAGTGGTGGAGATTAACGGTGGTGGTGTGGTTTATTGTAGTGCTTTTTATTAACCCTTTAATAAAGATGGTGGGAAGGATTGTTATTAGGTTATTAGTGTTTATAGAATAAGATGATTATATAATAGTCCATCTTTCATTTTAGTCCCTCAACTTATAATCTTGCTCCCTAAGAAGTTTCCCTAGACTAATTAACCTTTAATTAATCTCCACATTGTAGTTTTATATAATTAACTCTTTAATTATATTACTTTTATGTTTTGTTAATCTTATAATAAAACATATATTAATTTAACCATTCAAACAATAAACACCATTTATAATGTTCATGTTTATAATTATTGTCCAACACTAATTATCTAATCACCGTTAATCTATACTATTATAAAGTGCATTCTAGATGGGCAATAAGGTAATTTAACTTTATTATAGAAGGGTATAATTGTAATTTACATCAAATTATTAATATACATTAACACATTATTTAATATAAACTTCTAACTAACTAATACTTTATTTAATAAATTTATAATTCTAATTAAATGAACTAGATGCATTTTCTCAACAATAATTTTTATACTTATAAATAAAAAAATAAGGTAGATATACATATATAATTAAAACAAATATATTAAAGAAATTTATAAAAACAAAATAGGTAATAGTATTATGTTATCTATTTCTAAATATCATACCGTTGACACGACACATAAAATTGAAAATAATATATTTTTTAAATTAAAATAATATTGTTAATTATATGTAATAAGAGTAATTTATTTTACATTTTATCAAATGCATTATATTTCTTTTAATTAAAATAACAATATTTAATATAATATGGAATAATATTAAGTTACTTAACTGTTTATCAAATGTTTAAAAACTATAATTTGTTGACTAAATCCAATTATAGATTATACTTCTTTTTCTACCGGCGGCCCTAAAAAACATTGTATTACTTATTAGGAATATTATATAAAAAATTACCCTTGCGCAAAATATAATTTGAAGGTACGTGAGGAGATGAGTTCGTTGCAATTATTACTGGATATTCATATTGGTTCAAGTTTTCTATTCGTGCTTCCGAATAAATGAAGTTGTTGAGACTAAATGGATATTGAAGTGTTTTTGAAAAAACTTATATCTCAACATCTTTGACAACAAAATAGAGAAAAGAAATGCTCGAAAAGTGTCAATTACATTAAATTAGCCTAGAGATAATCCTTTTTTTCTCAAACCAGTTTGGGTTTAAAACAAGTTTGGTTCTTTTAAGTTCTTTGGCCAAATCGACACGGGCTAGAAACCACGATGGGCAAAAAATAAACCAAATCTCCTAGAACCGATTGGCGTTAGGGAAAACTAAAGATTTTTTTTTTTTAATTTTACAATATTTTAGTTTTAGGTTTTTTTTTATTAGTGTTATTATTGCTATTTCGTCTACATTTCCATTTAACTTTCATCCAAAATTGATTTGTCCTGCCGTATAGCGCGGGGTCACTTCTAGTATCAAATAACAAGTATTTGATTATTCGATGCCATTAACAATCTAATCAATTATATCAAATAACCAATCCACTTCCTGAACAATTGATTCTCTAAACAGTTTTCACTGTTTATTCAATATAATCTTTCCACTAAATATTTTTCTAAATATTTATTCCATAATAAAGTCATTTCTGATTAATAATATTTAACAATTAAATATTATTTCTTTGTTCGCACATCAAAGTGTAACTCTTGGGATCATACTTTGATAGTCGTATTAAATAATCGATAATTGGACACCTATTTCCAACAGACCCGCGTGACTTGTTTTCAAACAATATGCGGCGTCATAATGTATAAACTAGGATCGATCAAACTTGTTACCAAACTAAATTTACATCGAAACATAGGGTAACTCAAATTTATACCCTCGAATGAAAATGTAGCACCCGATTTGTTTCCAAACAAAATTTACGTCAAAACTGTAAGTCCTGAAAGCCGGATCTCAATGCTAGTGATCAGATCCAAAACACTAGGTTATTAGGTGTTTGAATATGAAAAGAAGAGCATGAAGATTTCAAACACAAACTTCATTAGATTGAAAGACCAAATACCCAAATATTATAACAATATCCTCCTGGTGTATAAGATCAGGTTTCTAACTCTAACAATAATTCCTAAGAACAAATTGACAGAGTGTTGCCCAAAAGGTTAAAAACAAATGAGGTTCACAAGTTGGGTATTTATTGGCAAACACTGAGTGTCGACTTGTGTGTTGTCGACACCCAAGTGTCACCAATGCATATTGTTTCCCTAATCTTATTGTCGACAGTTAGGATGCCAACACTTGAAGTTAGTTGACACCTAATTGCCGACTGCCCAAGTCATCCAGTTGACACTGGGTATTGACTGGTCTGTCACAGTCACCGATCAAAACAAAACAAGCTAATCTATCAACACTAGCAACACTAGCAGGCGACACAAGATTATAAGAAAAATAAGAAAGCAATAAGTCTTTATCCTGAATCTTTAATATCTTCAGCATCTCACTTTTGTAAGGGTGTACAACGGTCTAAATCGGATTCAACAATCTCTCCCGACATGTAGATAAATTTGAAGAGGGTTGTCAAAGTACTTTATTTGCAAATAAATATCAATGACATCCTTATAACATAAGCACATTATTTCTTATTTTTAGTTTCCTTCTATTTAAGGTTCTACCAAGCCCATAACATGTGGATTAATTTAGTTTCTTTCTATTTATGGCATTACATGATCAACACATTTTTTTGTCGGCGAATAACTGTGTGGCAACCACCCTTGCGGAGCGTCATGCCCTAGAATCGACTACTCGACCTCCAGCAGCCCCCACCTTCTCCCGATGCGCGGAAACCCGAGCCTCACCCGCCCGAAGGCACGACAGTGTTATTCGAACCGGCGCCACCCGTATTCGATCTTTACCCGGATACCAAACCATAAATGATGGATGTGGGGATCGAACCTTTGATCACATAGGTTAAACAAAAGCCACTCCACCACTTCACCACTATGGATGGATCATGATCAACACATTTGAACATTATTTCATGCCATAGCTTCAATATTTGTTTACTTAATGTTGAAATAAATTATCATATGTTTATTATTTTGTTTTGACTCATTGGAGCTTACTCGGTCTATTCATCTTATTTTCATTAATTGTCGAAGTCAAATTCTGCGTACAAAGAGTTATAAATTTCTCATACATTTTCTGAGAGCTAAATTAATGCATTATAGTAATGATTAATGAGAGCAAAGCTTCAAGGACTTGTATAAATGGCTTAGTCAGTAGTACAACTTATGAATAGCTCTACTTAGCACAATCCAAAACATAAGTTTCCCAGAAAATGGTGGAGGCAATATTGGTGATAAGTATCTCATTTGAAAACACTTTGCAATGAAGAAATTGATAAGCTTGATCACAAGAGTGATGCAACCATCTTGTACCGACCATGCAATAACCGACCGTAATTGATCTATATACTCGTACCTGAACTCGATACCTATAATCACCGCGAGGCAGAACCAATCAAACATCATCTTTCACATGAAATGAACAATTAAAAAAAGAGTTTTAAACTTATGATTAATGAAGAACAAGAGTTAGGATAAATGATATTTTGTTACTTTGATAAGATTTAAGGATGAAAGCATGTATTTATAAGTGGTGTGTGACAGTATACGAGCCAATGAGGATGGGCGACTTGGTAAAGAAATTTCAAAGGAATTGGTCCAACTTTGATCATCCAAGTCATAACCCCAATTGCAAGGTGTAAATTTATTTCTTTGTTCCTTCCTTATTTATCTTTTAAAATTTTTATTTTTTAATGTTATGTAAAATAAATTAGATAGGTGGACATAAATTTATTTAGTTAAAATATGGCAAAGGAAAATTTTTTAGATGAAGATAGAATTCGTATTTGATGGGAAGGTTTGAATTAGCGAAGGTTGTCAAGATCAAAATGTATGAAAAGTTAATGAGATTACAAAGTAAAATGTGTAGTTTTGTATTTTGTAAATTTTAATTCGTATTAATAATTTATATGTAAGACTAATTATAAGAAAATGTATGAAAAGTTTAATGAGATTACAAAGTAAGCATGAGGATCATATGTTTTCATTTAACACTAACGAAAATTTACTAATTCATTTTTTTAGTAGAACCTATGTTAATTAGTTTGAACTTAAAAAATTATTATTGTGAGAATATATTAAGTTGAATATATGTTTTGTTGATATGTTAATTGATAAGTAATAAATATAGGTGTCAACTAAACATGCCAAATTGCCAACTGCAAGAGACAAAAAAAACCTCTTCGAGATTAGTGATGGAGAATGAATCCGAATCGAACATAATTAATAATGGTATGTAAATCCTGGTATGAGATGTGGGTGTGTTTTTTTTTCTTGTGTGTTTTATGATGTTTAACATATTAAGAACAGATTATATATGTCTTTATTAAAGTATTATATTTCAAATCTTAAAAAACATGAAAAGTATATCGCAGTCATTAAAACTTTAACGTTTTATACTTTATGCCATTTTCAGGTGAGTTTAAGATCAGATTTGGATACTAGACATTTATACGGGTAAATTTCAAACACACTAAAATGTAAACATGGGAATCATTCTAAGCGGTGAAACAAGTTTGTGCTAAGGAAAGTTAACATTCATGTTTAGAGTCTTCTTCTAGATCGATTTCGTACCAGATTAAAGCTTAGTAAAAGAGGCTTTGATAATTCTCAAATTCTTTGCCCACTTTAATATGCTTCGGTGATTTTGGTGAATCACGTTTTTGAAGATTGTATGTATTATTGCATGTTAATTATAGGAGGGCATTTGCAGATGGCTTGATATTTTGTTACTGTATTTGACCAGTCCTATTCGCATCTTGGATTCCATCACGTCTATGGTGTTATTGAGGGATAAGAAGAATTTGATTGAGCTTATCGTCTTCACAACCCGATGGATGATTTGGCGAACAAGGAATGAACATCTTTTTAGAAGTAAGCCTTGGTTGCCTTATTCTTTGCTTGGTTATGTTGTTTCTTTTTCGTTTTTGTAGTTATCTAGTCGTAATTCTAATTGCAAAATCTATTTGACTGGGTGGATAAAATATCCCCTACCTGTTTTGTAATTGTTTTTTTATTTTCTCGAGTTATTTGTTTGCACATTGGGTGGGTTTTATTTATATTGAGTTTGCCTTTCAAAAGACAAAAATCATAAACATAAAAGGTTATGAATAAATGATTGATTGTTATTACAACAACGTCGAAGTGAGCCTTATGTTGTTATGTTGTTGTCAGGGTGCACACTATCTCCACTGTTAGATAATTCCTAAGTGTATATTTGAGACGCATGCTTTTAGAAAGTGACATGATGCCACAACCTACGGAACATTCTATGATGATAAAGAAGTAAGCAATGTACTAATCTATACAAATAATATTTGAAAGCATTCTTGTACACTTGTCAATCTCTCACACCCCTAACAATCCTCTCTCCTCCTCTGATTAAGCCACATGGCACTTTGTGAGAATTTATAAAATTTTCTTTTTCTTTTAATCAAAAATCCATAAAATATATATAGGCTAAAAAAATGGACGGACATAACAATTAACATATTATCATCGCAATATTCAAAGAAAACCCTAATCCTACAACGACGATTCAAGGCGATTCAAGGCTATTCAGATTTTCGGATTAACAAACTGAGTCAACTTTAAATCGTTATAACTCTTGTTTTATAAAGAATTAAGTTATGAAATTTTTACAGTAGATTAACATTGGAATATCTTGACATTTACAAGTGGATTCATCCCGTTTGGATGAACATACAATTTTTGGGAATTTTTCTACTAAACTGACCTGTTGTGGAGATATTCTGGACATAGCTGTGTTGAATGAATTTTAATAATTTTTGTGTTTGGTTTTGAGACAAAACAAAAATATAGGTTATTAAATGAATCCCCAAGAATATTTAATAAACATTTGGGAGTTTAATTCATTGATTAAGTATTTTAAATAAATTAGTTTTCGTGGCGCACAAGCTATCCTAAAAACGCAGATTGTGTATTATGTGTTTATGTGACTAATTGGAGTCCTATGTGGTATGTATTTGATATGTACTTGAATGGAAACTTGTATGAGATGTATATGAAGTGTAAAACTAATGGTAACCAACATATTCACCAACGGGTCCGTAGGGTTTACTTATGCATGTAGAATAACTAGGTGTCACTTACACGCTTTTGAACATTTAAACGTCTTGGACAAACGGGTTATATGGTGAAACTTTATTACACATATACTTACTTAGTGACACTTATACTAGGGATTCGGTAGTGCACCTACTTTGAAGTTTGGAATTAATTTCTTGCATACTAAGGTGAGTTTCACTACTCTTTTCTCAAAAGCATGCGTCTCGGGTTTGAGACAACGTACTTAACTTTTTCTAGTCCGGATTGGGACTACTTACACATCCCGGGTTGGGATGCTATGGCTCCTTGTGTGGGTCGGGTTTTGACTCCTTGTGTGGGTCAGGTTTTGCTAGTTCCCAAACTATGTCCTTGATGAACTAAACCAACTCTATCACTGTAAGTCCTTCACATACCGAATGAGTTGCCGGGTTATGGCAAGCAGGTTATTAGTTGATAGCGCTATTAGGTATGACAAACCTCACACCGGCTCGGAGGAGTGCGGGAATGAACTATAACTTAACAGATTATCATTGTTGATAGGCAATATTGCAAGGCAAACTGCTCACATTTGTGACAACATGTACATCCGCAGTTCGGTATATCGGTGTTAGTTATCATGAATGGGTTAGCTACCCTTGGCATGCGATGAACTAGTGTTTACACGGTTTTTGGAACCAACTCAATTACTTACGCTTTTGCTTGATTACGTGGTTTTGGAAACCAGCGCATTTACACACTCATTTACCTTACTTTGTGAACTCACCAACTTTATGTTGACACACGCTAGCATGCTTTTGTAGGTAACTAGGTATGGAGCACGACTAGGACATGCATCATGTTATGTCATGGGATTTTGAACGTTTAAACTATTTTTATTATTTAACTATTTACTTATGGTTTTGGGCGTGGTGTTTTGCGCGGACTTTTATTTAACTGTTTTGTCATTCGCTTCCGCTATACTTAATTTGGTTTGGTTAAAACTTTTAAACTTGGTTTTACAATAACGAACTAAATGGTTTGGGAATTTAGAGTCGTTCATGTGACTTATGGCTATGGGATCCTGGTTTGTCATGCGCCTTGCGGTATAAACTCCGCAGTGGAAATTTGAGGTTGTGATAGATTGGTATCAGAGCCATTGGTTATAGTGAACTACGATTTGCATCTAGTTTATAATCATCATAGCATAAGTATTAGTACACTCACTATTCTAAGCACACCACTTATTATTTCTTGGATACGTATACTGATCTAACGTATTGCAAGAAAACATGACTAACCCTGTTCATCGTAACTACTCTTCTTATCGTCCTCTTGGGAGTTCGCAAAACTCATCTTTGAACCCGTATGAACAGCCAGCTCAGGCAAGGAATCCAGACGAGAATACAAATCACTGGTTGTGGTTCACAGACATGCTGCACTCGTGGGTTGTAGGATACGGAGTGCCAGCTCAGGTTCCTCCCATTATTGATTCATGGGAGAGGTCTTTGGCAAGGATGGTTAGGCACGTGCATACAAAGCTGGAGAATGCATATAATGCTGTAAAGCAATTTCAGTCTTGGAGAAGAAATCCTGATGAGACTATTAAACACATGGAAAGATAAATCGACCACTTGTTTAGTGAATTGGAAAGGGCTAATAGGGAAGCTGCAGAGGATAGACATGAGAGGTCGATTGCTAATCAGGAGACAACACTTTTAAGGGAGGAGTTGACCTTGGTTCGTAACAAGCTTGAGGAAGCTCTAGGTCAAAATGGTGAAGAACCAGAGGAGGATCCAGAGGAGGATCCCGAGGAAGAGCCTGTAGTAGGAGGATTTGATGCTTTCGGGGCAGCGATGGATGCGGCGCTCATGTGTCTCGATGGATCGCGAGGACGATTGATTTCTTTTGTTATCTTATTATCTTTGTATTTCCTATACATTCTTATTATAACTTCTGTTTTATCGTTGTGAGACTTGAGGATCGTTTATCTTATGTTTGGATTCTTATTACTACTATTAATTGATTTCTTTATTCTATTCTCGTGCATGTTATTTATATTCTAGTTTACTTGTACTATGTGAACGATTGTATGTGGGACATATTATTGTTTTCTCATGAGTATAGTGTAAATGTAGAATTACTATGGCGGGAAGAGGACACGGGAGAGGAAACATTAACATGACTCAAGCGGAGTTGAACGTACTTATCAACGATAGGGTGGTGGAAGCCCTCGCAGCTTTTCAAGCTGGTAACTCTATTTCGCTCTAAACTTTCCTCTAGACTCCAACGTTTCGCTCTTTTATTCATTCGTGGTTTCTTCGCTATTTGTACTTAGGTCAACCTGCGCATCACCCTCCAGTTTGCACCTACAAGTCTTTCATGGACTGCAAGTCGCAGAACTTTGGAGGATCTGAAGGGGCTGTCGGGCTACTGAGGTGGTTCGAGAAACTGGAATCTTGCTTCGCTATGTGTAACTGTCCACCAGCTGACAGGGTGAAATATGCCACTGCTACTCTCGAAAATTTGGCATTATCCTGGTGGCACTCTCAAGTGCAGATGCTAGGTGTTGATGTGGCTAATGCAACACCTTGGGTGGATTTTAAGGAACTGATGTGTCACACCCCAACCCGAATGTTACATGATGAAGGAGGAGTACTGTCCTCGAGATGAGATTCAAAAGTTGGAGACTGAGTAACTCAATCTGAAGATGGTGGGATCGGAGATTGAGAGCTATACCACTAGATCACATGAACTGGCGGCGATGTGGCCAAATTACTCCAACTTGCCCTATAAAAGGATCGAGTTATACATCAAGGGCTTGGTGCCCCAAATCAAGAGCATGGTTACTGCTGCTAACCTCAACAACATCCAGCAAGTTATTCGTATGGCTCACCAGCTGACTGATCAGAAGGTGGAAGAGGGATTGTTACCTCCTCGTGGTGCTTCATCTTCTGGTACCAACGATAACAAGAGGAAGTGGGAGAATGCATCTGGCAAACCCCCAGGGAATGGCAGTCAGCAGCAGCAGAATAAGAGGCATGACAACTATGGCAGTAGTAATAACCGCAATAACTCTCAGGGAGGTTATCAGGGAAACATACCTAAGTGCAATAAGTGCTATAGGCATCACTCTGTAGCATGTAACAATATCAAATGTGATCATTGTGGTCGGATGGGACACTTGGATAAGGAGTGCAGGGCTAACATTCGGGGAAATCAGCTAGCAGCAACAGAGAAATGGTAAAGGTTGCTATCAATGTGGGAGTAAGAATCACTTCAAGAAGGACTGTCCACAGCTGAATGGTAATGGTAATGGCAACAACAAGGGTAATAGCAACAACGGTGGTGGTAACAGGACGGGAAACAACAACACCACTAATGCTGGAAACAACAACAACAACGGGAACAACAACAATGGGGCTTGTGGGAGAGCATTCGTGATTGGCTCTGGGGAGGCTAGGACTGATAACAATGTCGTGACGGATACGTGCTCCTTGAATGACACTCTTGCTTCTATTTTATATGATACTGGTGCGGATTACATTTTTGTGTCATCAAAACTTAGCAAACAATTAGGGATGGTTCCTGCTCTTCTTGATACCCCGTACTTTATTGAATTGGCTGATGGGAAGCCTGTCAAGATAACCCATATACATCGTGACTATAAGCTCGAGTTGGATGGGCAATTATTTGCCATCAACCTCCTACCTATCACCCTAGGTAGCTTTGACCTTGAGGTTGGCATGGACTGGTTGTCCAAGCAACGCACTGAAATTCTCTGTCAGGAAAAGATTGTTCGTATTCCCCTCCCAAGTGGAGAACTTTTGTCTATTCAGGGTGATCGTGGTGGTGCCATGGTGGGCATCATCTCCTTTTTGAAGGCCCATAAGAGTATTCATAAGGGCTGTCCAGCCATTTTGGTTAACATATCTGACACTCGAGCTGAAACTGAAACTAAGATTGAGGACATCCCAGTAGTCCGAGATTTCCCAGATGTCTTTCTAGAGGAATTACCTGGACTTCCATCCGTTCGTCAAGTGGAGTTCCAAATTGATCTTGTGCCTGGAGCAGCTCCAGTTGCACGAGCACCATATCGTCTAGCACCAGGCGACCTTCAAGAACTATCTACCCAACTCCAAGAGCTATTGGATAGGGGCTTTATTAGACCTAGTTCTTCGCCATGGGGAGCTCCAGTTCTGTTCGTTAAGAAGAAAGATGGGAGTTTCCGCATGTGTATCGATTATCGGGAATTGAACAAAGTGACGGTTAAGAACCGCTACCCTTTGCCTCGTATTGATGACTTGTTAGACCGGCTGCCAGGGTCGAGTTTCTATTCTATGATTGACTTGAGGTCAGGATACCATCAGCTGAGAGTTCGAGAGGAGGATGTGGTGAAGACAGCCATTCGAACTCTTTATGGACATTATGAGTTTTTGGTGATGCCATTTGGGCTAACTAATGCACCGGCTGTTTTCATGGATCTAATGAACCGTGTGTGCAAGCCCTATTTGGACAAATTCGGCATAGTGTTCATAGATGACATAGTGATTTATTCCAAGAGCAGGGAAGAGCACGAGCAACACCTGTAGCTGATCTTGGAATTGTTGAGAAATGAGCATTTGCATGCAAAATTCTCTAAATGTGATTTTTGGATTCGAGGAGTCCAATTTCTTGGACATATGGTTAACAAGGCAGGAATACATGTTTATCCTGCCAAGATTGATGCTATTAAAAAGTGGGAGGCTCCTAAGACCCCTACAGAGGTGCGCCAATTTCTTGGTCTTGCGGGATATTATCGCAGATTCATTGAGGGATTCTCTAAGATCGCTCAACCCCTCACTACTTTGACACAGAAGGGTATTACTTTCAATTGGGGAGATGCCCAAGAATCTGCTTTTCAATTATTAAAGTCGAAACTTTGCAGTGCACCTATACTATCATTACCTGAGGGTACAGAGGACTTCGTGGTGTACTGTGATGCGTCTATCCAAGGGTTAGGGTATGTGCTGATGCAGCGTGATAAGGTGATCACGTATGCATCATGTCAACTAAAGGTTCACGAGAAGAATTACACAACCCATGACTTGGAACTGGGAGCAGTGGTTTTTGCTCTAAAGATCTGGAGGCATTATCTCTATGGGACGAAGTGTACGATCTTCACTGGCCACAAGAGCCTCCAACACATACTCGATCAAAAGGAGCTGAACATGCGATAGCATCGATGGGTCGAGCTTCTGAATGATTATGACTGTGTCATCAAGTATCATCCAGCGAAAGCTAACGTAGTAGCTGATGCCCTCAGTCGTAAGGAAACGAATCCTAAACGGGTGCGAGCCTTACAACCTACCATCCATTCGAACCTTCCTGATAAGATACGTGAAGCCTAGGGCGAGGCCTTGAAAGAAGAAAACATTGGGCTTGAAACATTACATGGTGCTGATAAGCACTTGGAATTAAAGACAGATGGTCTTCAGTACTTTATGAATCGAGTCTGGATACCACGTTTTAGGGATCTCAGACAACTGGTGCTCGATGAAGCTCACAGCTCTCGATATTCGGTACATCCTGGTGCGGACAAGATGTACCAAGATCTTAAAACTCTTTACTAATGGCCAAACATGAAAGCTGAAATAGCCACTTATGTTAGTAAGTGCTTGACTTGTGCGAAGGTTAAGATTGAATATCAAAAACCTTTAGGCCTACTCCAGCAACCAGAAATCCCTATGTGGAAATGGGACGGGATTTCTATGGATTTTATCACAAAGCTTCCTAGAACGCCAACGGGACATAACATGATTTGGGTTATCGTGGATCGTTTAACCAAATCGGCACACTTTCTGGCAATAAAGGAAACGGACTCGCTGGAGAAACTAGCAAATCTTTACGTCAAGGAGGTAGTCTCTAGGCACGGGGTACCTACTTTTATTATATCTGATCGCGATGCGCGATTCACTTCTCATTTCTGGACTACTCTCCAAAACGCTTGGTGAACTCGCTTAGATATGAGCACAGCCTATCACCCACAGACGGATGGACAGAGTGAATGTACCATCCAAACATTAGAAGATCTGCTACGAGCGTGTGTGGTGGATTTTGGCAACAGTTGGGATAAGCACTTGCCTTTGATTGAATTCTCGTATAACAACAGCTACCACACTTCGATACAGTGTGCACCTTTTGAGGCACTTTATGGACGAAAGTGTAGGTTTCCCATCTGCTGGACTGAGGTTGGGGATAGCCAGCTAACAGGTCCCGAACTCGTGCACGAAACTTCTAAGAAGATAGTGCAAATCAGAAACCAGATGGCTGCTGCTCGAGATCGACAGAAAAGCTACGCTGATAAGCGTAGGAAACCTTTGGAGTTCCAGGTTGGGGACAAGGTTCTATTGAAGGTGTCACCTTGGACGGGGGTGATACGCTTTGGAAAACGGGGAAAATTGAACCCACTATACGTTGAACCATTCGAGATTGTCGAAAGGATTGGTTCGGTAGCTTACAAGCTAAACTTGCCTGATGAACTCAGTGGAGTGCACAATGTATTCCACGTATCAAACCTCAAGAAAAGCCTATCGGATACGACACTGGTAGTGCCACTGGAGGAGATCCAGGTGGACGACCAGCTACGGTTCGTGGAAGAATCAGTGGAGATTCTTGAGCAGGGCGTCAAGAAACTCAGACAAAGCACTATACCTATTTTAAGGTACGGTGGAATTCCCGTCTAGGACCGGAATACACGTGGAAGCGCAGAGATCAGATGCGGCTCAAATATCCACACCTCTTTATTGAACCTGAACCTGTGCATAGATCGAATGCCGAACATAAAGCAGCTCGCTCAAAGTGAATTTCGAGGCGAAATTCCTTTCAATTTGGGGATGATGTGACATCCGGGAACCAAACCAACACTTTTCTAGTTGGCTTTATCATTTACTTGCTGAATTTCAGGACGAAATTCTTTTCAACTTGGGGATGATGTGATACCCCGCAAATTCAGGTTCTCACTTTAACTAAACTCTAGTTACATTCCTTGCATTATACTTAACTAGGGTTAGCTAGATAGGACACACGTTGCACAGTTATAGGTTAATAAATGCATGAAGTGGTTATTCGAGGAATTACCAGACCATATACATGATTAGTGACCCTTGGATGTTGTTGAACAATGAAGTTTAATAATTGTGAGTTAATGGATTGAGATTGATTGCAATTACGTACTTCTGTGATACTTTGTGAAACTATGTGCAAACCGTTTGTGATTACGTGAACTTAAACCAAATACGTTAATAAAAATCGTTAAAGGTGGACAATTAGGATGGATGGGGTCTTAACACACGGGGTTACACTTGTTACCGTCCGAAATAGCGAAAACATCGATAAAACACGTTGTACGACGAAGCAGGCAACCCGACGGGGGCCGAAGTGCTGTGAGCGGCCGCTCACAGCCTTCGAGCGGCCGCGCGCGGGTAGCTGTTAACACCAAACCGACTTAAACATCTATTTAAGCAACCTTAAACCTCTTGTAAAACCTTAACTCAAACCCTAATCGCCCCTACTACCCTATTTACGAAATATTAACCCCAAAACACCTGCTAAGGCGCAAGAACATCAATCGGGAAGCTTCAAGAGCATTCGGTTGATTGTTTCGAAGAACTTGTGGTATAATCCTTAATCTATTATGCTTTAATCTTCTTATTATGTTATAAAACCCTATAACTAAGTTTGTCCAGGTCTGAGACCTTTTTATAAAGATTAAAACTTGAAGTTTATGAAGATTTAACGGGTTAAACATGATGGTAGGCGATTAGTGATATGATAGATTACTTGTTGCACAAGTTGGTGATGTTTTGATCGTTAGGGATTATGATTTTGCATGTATTATGATAGGTTCTGATCTTGTTAGGTCTTATGAATGTTTTGTAATGATTTTTGATTGTTGTTGATCGATTATACGCACATGTGAGTCGTTTAAATAAGGGTTTATGCATGATTAAAATCTGGACAGAATGTTTAGGTCAACTTGTAGGGTCTATTACGTGACTTTAACATGATGGTTTAGATGTTTTCTTTGAATGGTTATATTATACCTGGTCTTAGCTTTTCATAATCGGTTAACTCGAGTGATTTGGACGTCGTTTGAGTAGAGTTTGGAATTTTCTTTGAATAAAGGTCATATCAGATTTTCATATTAACAAACTGAGTCAACTTTAAATCGTTATAACTCGAGTTTTATAAAGAATTAAGTTATGAAATTTATATAGTAGATTAACATTGGACTAACTTCACTTTTCCAAGTGGATTCGTCCCATTTGGATGAATACACAGTTTTTGGGATTTTTTCTACGAAACTGACCTGTTGTTGAGATTTTCTGGACATAGCTGTGTTGAATGAATTTTAATAATTTTTGTGTTTGATTTTGAGGCAAAACAAAAATATAGGTTATTAAATGAATCCCCAAGAATATTTAATAAACATTTGGGAGTTTAATTCATTGATTAAGTATTTTAAATAAATTAGTTTTCGTGGCGCACAAGCTATCCTAAAAACGCAGATTGTGTATTATGTGTTTATGTGACTAATTGGAGTCCTATGTACTATGTATTTGATATGTACTTGAATGGAAACTTTTATGAGATGTATATGAAGTGTAAAACTAATGGTAACCAACATATTCACCAACGGGTCCGTAGGGTTTACTTATGCATGTAGAATAACTAGGTGTCACTTACACGCTTTTGAACATTTAAACGTCTTGGACAAACGGGTTATATGGTGAAATTTTATTACACATATACTTACTTAGTGACACTTATACTAGGGATTCGGTAGTGCACCTACTTTGAAGTTTGGAATTAATTGCTTGCATACTAAGGTGAGTTTCACTACTCTTTTCTCAAAAGCATGCGTCTCGGGTTTGAGACAACGTACTTAACTTTTTCTAGTCCGGATTGGGACTACTTACACATCCCGGGTTGGGATGCTATGGCTCCTTGTGTGGGTCGGGTTTTGACTCCTTGTGTGGGTCAGGTTTTGCTAGTTCCCAAACTATGTCCTTGATGAACTAAACCAACTCTATCACTGTAAGTCCTTCACATACCGAATGAGTTGCCGGGTTATGGCAAGCAGGTTATTAGTTGATAGCGCTATTAGGTATGACAAACCTCACACCGGCTCGGAGGAGTGCGGGAGTGAACTATAACTTAACAGATTATCATTGTTGATAGGCAATATTGCAAGGCAAACTGCTCACATTTGTGACAACATGTACATCCGCAGTTCGGTATATCGGTGTTAGTTATCATGAATGGGTTAGCTACCCTTGGCATGCGATGAACTAGTGTTTACACGGTTTTTGGAACCAACTCAATTACTTACGCTTTTGCTTGATTACGTGGTTTTGGAAACCAGCGCATTTACACACTCATTTACCTTACTTTGTGAACTCACCAACTTTATGTTGACACACGCTAGCATGCTTTTGTAGGTTACTAGGTATGGAGCACGACTAGGACATGCATCATGTTATGTCATGGGATTATGAACGTTTAAACTATTTTTATTATTTAACTATTTACTTATGGTTTTGGGCGTGGTGTTTTGCGCGGACTTTTATTTAACTGTTTTGTCATTCGCTTCCGCTATACTTAATTTGGTTTGGTTAAAACCTTTAAACTTGGTTTTACAATAACGAATTAAATGGTTTGGGCATTTAGAGTCGTTCATGTGACTTATGGCTATGGGATCCTGGTTTGTCATGCGCCTCGCGATATAAACTCCGCAGTGGAAAATTGAGGGTGTGACAAAAAGTAACATTGCACGTAATTGTCGAGAATTTCGAAAATTGCAACTTGATGCTAAGAGACATAATATTGAGCAACATGGAAATGCAAATCCGTCAACATCCATCAACAATGTAGTTTCAATTGATATATCTGCCATTAACTCAACCTTCAACACCCCATATACCGCATCTTTTTCCAGTAATAAGTATTGTTTCAATTTAATAATTTATAACAGTTTATTAATTTCATAATTTTTTAATCTAATGGTAACTTATTTAATTATTTATTTATTTATAAACAGGTTCAACAAAACGTACTCCTTTGTCTAATATTACAAACGGTATTATACTTCTATCTTTAATACGTTTGTATTTATATTATGATAACATTCTAAAACTAAGACTTCGTTTACTATGCAAACTTATTTTATTTTATACATAGTGTCAGTGGCTGATATTAAAAGACAAAATTCTGTCGATTCTAGAAGTTTCAGAAAAGCACAACTTGATGCTAAAAGACGTAAAGTTAATTCCGTTACAGGATTGCGGAGCCAATCCATTGTTACATCTGGTACCACTTTGTTTGAATAGATTACTTATATAAAGTTGTTACTCTTATTAATAATAAAATTTAATTGTTAATATTATATTTAGGTGAAGGTATTAATTTTGATAGAGGCTCAAATGCAACATCTTCTGTTCACACAGCAACCATGAATACATCAACTCATATTTCCGTGTTAACACAAAGTTCAAGTTTAAGTAACTTAGAAAATTGCAACAATGGATTAAGAAGTAATCAACGTTGCATCTCCCCTGTTCGCATGGTTAGTTTGTCAGACGAAGAAGATATGAATCCTCAAAATATTGCAGATTCTCAATATAAGGGTGTCTCTAAAGGTAAATGTTATTTTTAAAAAACCAATTACGATTTTATATTTTTTTTATTTATGTTATCATGATTTCAATTTATTCTATTCACAAGATTATTTGGATCACGGTGATCAAACGGTTGTATGTGAGATGTGTAACGCGAAACTGTGGAAGTCGGAAGCTGGCAGAGGGCAACAAGTTAGTGGTAGAACATGTTACATGCTATGTTGTGGTTATGGCAAGGTGCAACTTCCAGATTTCAAAGACAGCAGTCTAGATTATCAGAATCTTTCAAAAACATAGACTTCTGAAGCAAATATTTCTTAAAGCACATTCGGCGCTTCAATTCTATGTTCTGGTTTACTTCAGTGGGAGGCAAGGTCGACTCAAATATTAATAAAGGCAAGGCTCCGTTCATATACAGGATAAGTGGTGAAAATTATCATGCCCTAGGTGGTCTTATTCCTAAAGATGGAACCACACCAAAATTTTCTCGGTTGTATATCTATGACATTGAAAACGAAGTCTCCAACAGGAAAAAAAATTTAAGGTATTATTATACAGTTTATTAATATTAACTTTTACTTATACTTTATTTTTTAGCATTTTTTGTCATCTTTTCATTTCTTTAAATTTTTTATTTATTTATTACAGTAAGGAAAAAAGGAGAGTCTAAAAATATTGATGAAGAAGTTGATGTTGAAATCATTCAGTACCTCAAGTCGATGTTAGACTCTAAAAACAAGCTTGTGAAAAGCTATAGGAGTGTACGTGATCGATTTCATGAAAATCCTGAAATTAGCCTTAAGTTACGTCTTATTGGGAGGAGAACTAAAGATGGCCGACTATACAACTTACCAACTTCATCTGATATCGCTGCCCTTATACTTACAGACCATGATGACGAGCTTGACAATCGAGATATTGTTGTGGAATTAAGAAAAGACGGTCTTCAGCGGATAAGTGAACTTCATCCAAAATATTTAGCTCTTCAGTATCCATTTCTTATTCCATTTGAAGAAGATTGTTATAGGGTTGATATACCGCATCGAGAAGAAAGGAAATCTAAAAAGAAAGTAGATTCAAAGTGTTCAGTGAGAGAGTATTTTGCCTATCATATTCAGGACAGAGTTGGTAAGTTCTCATTAATTTTGAATTCAAGGCGCCTTCTTCAACAGTTTTTGGTTGACGTTTATACTATGATAGAGAGTGAGCGGTTGTTTTATGTACGTCATCAGCAACAAAAACTTAGGTGTGACTCTTATACTAGTCTTCAAAACTTGCATCAAAATGGACCTACAGATCTGTCAACGGTAGGCACACCTATAATATTACCCTCTTCTTTTAATGGTGGTGCACGTTACATGAGGGAAAATTATCTTGATGCAATGGCTATTTGTAAAAAGCATGGATACCCTGATTTTTTCATCACAATCACATGTAATCCTAAATGGCCTGAAGTTAGAAGGTTTCTGAAGGATAAGAAAACAAATCCTGAAGACAGACCAGACATTTTAGCCAGATTATTCAAAGTTAAGCTAGAATTAATGATGAAAGATTTACGTGAAAAAACACTATTAGGGAAGACTTCAGCAGGTAAAATACATTAATAACAGAAAATATTTATTTATATATATCTATATACACATTATTACCGTAATAAAGTAATAAATTTATTCAATATATTTTTTTGTTTTATTTTAAATGATGTTTTTATTTATTTCATTTATATTTTAATTTTATTACCATTTATTTCTACAGCGGTTTATACTATAGAGTTCCAAAAACGTGGCCTTCCGCACGCTCATATCTATCTGTTTTTTAAAGATGATAGCAAGCTTCCCACGATTGAGCATGTTGATCGTTTCGTTTCTGCTGAAATCCCAGATAAGAATTTAGATCCTGAGTTGTTTAGTCTTGTGAGTGACTTTATGATTCATGGACCCTGTGGACTCGAATATCCCAACTGCCCGTGCATGATTGATGGTAAGTGCTCGAAGAAATTTCCAAAGAAGTTTTCTCCCGCGTCAATGATAGATTCAAATGGATATCCGGTTTATAGAAGAAGAGACTCAGGAGTATTTGTTGAAAAAGGAACTGCTCAGTTAGACAACGGACATGTGGTTCCTTATAACCCAATACTATTGAAGCGTTACCAAGCTCATATTAATGTTGAATGGTGTAACCAGGCCGCTTCAATTAAGTATTTATTCAAATACATTAACAAGGGACCTGACAGGGCTAAAATTGCTTTTGTAGAAGATGGTGGAGAAGGTCAACAAGTTTTGCAAAGAGATGAAATCAAAAAACATTATGATTGCAGGTTCCTTTCAGCATGTGAAGCTTCATGGAGGATATTTAAACACGAGGTGCATTACAGATACCCTCCAGTGATTAGGCTTCCTTTTCATCTACCTGGTGAGCAAACTGTTGTATACAGACCACAAGAGAACCTTCAAAACGTACTCAACAAACCGTTAGTGTCTTCTACAATGTTTCTACAATGGATGCAACTAAACCAAACTGAAGCTGTTGCACGTGAACTTAGTTACATCGAAATCCCAAGTAAATTTCTTTGGAAAGGTGATGAAAAAAAGTGGGACTTTTGGAAAACAGGTAAGGCAATTGGTCGTGTTCACATGGTTAATCCATCAATGGGTGAGGCTTATTTCTTGAGAATTATTCTTAATAAGGTAAAAGGTCCTAAATCTTTTGTTGATATAAAAACGGTGAATGGAGAAGTTTTACCAACATTTCGAGATGCATGTTACGCTCTTGGCCTCTTGGAAGATGACAAGGAATATATAGAAGCTATTGAGGAAGCTCATTATACAGGTTCAGGATACTCTCTTCGTAATTTGTTTGCGATGATGTTGGTGTCTAACAGCTTATCTAGGCCTGACCATGTTTGGGAGAAGACATGGAAGTACTTGTCAAACGGTATTATGCGTAGACACAAAGACGTATTCCAAATTGAAGGTAAAAAATTTATAATTCAAAATTTATTTTTTTTATTTACGTCATTATTTGTTCTTTGAATAATAATTACAATCTTTGTCATTATCAGGTTTGTCTCTTCCTGATGATCAAATCAAGAACCTTACATTGCTTGAATTGAGAAACAGTTGCTTCGAAATAACTCCAGCCTACGTAGGTTTCCTTCTATGCCTTATCCTAATAATGATTCGATTGCATTTGCAAATAACCGTTTGATACTTGATGAACTGAATTATCAAGTAAGTACGCTGGCTGAAGAATTTCATAGCAACGCACCTTCTTTAACATATGAGCAGCGTTTAATTTTTGATGAAATAATAGATACGGTTGATTGTAACAAAGGTGGCCTATTTTTTGTTTATGGGTTTGGAGGCACTGGTAAAACCTTTTTATGGAAAACGTTGTCTGCTGCCATTAGATCTAAAGGGCAAATTGTTTTGAACGTTGCATCCAGTGGTATTGCTTCTCTTTTGTTATCAGGTGGAAGGACGGCGCATTCTAGGTTCCGTATACCTTTGAATGTTACTGAAGAATCAATGTGTTCTATGAAGGCGAATAGTGATGAGGCAGATTTATTGAAGCAAACTAAGTTAATTATTTGGGATGAAGCTCCAATGATTCACAACATGCTTTTGAAGCTCTTGATCGCACAATGAAAGACATCTTGAAATCAAAGGATTCTATTAATTCTGAGCTGCCTTTTGGAGGTAAGGTTATGGTTTTGGGTGGTGATTTTAGACAAATCCTTCCTGTTTTTCCCAATGGTAGTAACAGAGATATTATAAATGCCTCAATAACTTCGTCTAAGATTTGGAATAGTTGCAAAGTCCGTACATTAACCAAAAACATGAGGTTAACATTGGGTAACAACACATCTGAATCCGAAGAAATAAAGGCATTTGCAAACTGGCTTCTAGAGTTAGGTGAGGGTAAAGTTTGTGATTCAGTTGATGAAAATGAGGCAGATGTAGACATTCCAAATGATCTTCTTATTAAGCATTCATCAGATCCTATTTGTAGCTTAATTGACTTCGTCTACCTTTCACTTCTTCAACTTTACAAAGATAAAGATTATTTTGGAGAACGAGCAATACTTGCACCTAAAAACGAAGTGGTACATGAAATTAATGATAGGTTGCTTGCATTGTTTCCTGGAGATGAAGTCGAGTATTTGAGCTCTGATAGTATATGCCAGACTAAGAATGCTAATAACCGTTCATAGGAAGATTTATATTCTCCTGATGTCCTTAATGGTTTAAAAATTTCTGGATTACCTAATCATCGATTAGCACTAAAGATCGGTGTTCCCGTTATGTTGTTGAGAAACATAGATCAACAACATGGCTTGTGTAACGGCACGAGGTTACGAATCACCAAACTTGCAAAGCGTGTTAGTGAAGCCGAAATCATATCAGGTGGAAACATTGATACCAAAACTCTTATTCCTAGAATAAATATGATACCATCTGATAACAAGATTCCAGTCAAGTTTCAAAAGCGTCAATTCCCAATAAGCGTATGTTTCGCAATGACCATCAATAAAAGCCAAGGACAATCTCTATCGAAGGTTGGATTGTATTTAAGAGACCCTGTATTCTCACATGGCCAGCTTTATGTCGCCCTGTCAAGAGTTAAAAGCAGGGCAGGTGTGAAGTTACTTATACTTGATGCTGATGGGAAGGTGAAGACTAAAACAAAAAATGTGGTGTATAAAGAAATATTTAGTGATATTTGAATAAAATGTGTGTTAGTTTCTTTTAAATTTTAATAAAATATTTCTACTATATTTTTTTACGTCTTACCGCTCAAAATAATTGTACATTGGTGAACCACGTGTAAACGCGAGCAAAAGTCTAGTGTGTATAAACCAATAGTAAACATACAAAATCCAAAGTCAAACAATGGGATTTAATTCTTTGTTCTTTGTTGTAATTTTCATATTCAGCACTTATCCTATATACCATATACACTTTTAACCTATATATCCTTTTTACCAATTTAAACTGAACCAAGCAGATGTGTATAATTTTTTTTTTCTAAACATTCTTGTATAAATTTTGTTGAAAACAGAGTTTTATTAAAAAAAAAGGGGGGGGGGGTAATTTTTGGTATTGTAAGTTATATTGAGTACATGTATCGTATAGTACTGATACCGTGAAAAACCGAACCAATTCCGACTAAATAATGGCGCTACTGGTACTGACATTATCAAAACCGGTATTTGTATTAATTTTTATGATTTTCGATTGATGTAAATTAAAGACGACTTTATTTTTTTGGTTACATTAAATCAATTTTATTTAATGAAATCATTGTAAATAAGTTTTTCTTTGTTTCGTAGACAATTAAAAGTATTGGAACCATAGAGAATCAAACAAATACCCTCTGAAAAAACATGGGTATCTGTATTTGTATTACCGCAACCAATATCGGTGTTTGTTTTTATGGTTTTTGACCGTAGCACAACACGTGTCGCTCTCTTTTTGCCATATCAAGACTTTACATTTTTTTTATCTCATAGACAACTTTTCTATAATTAAACCAATTTAAATGCATTTTTTTTCTATTTTAGGACACATATTTTTTTTTACTAAACTGATATAGCTCGATGAACATCAGTACAACACTGCTATTCATTTCTATGTTTATGGTTTTGATTATTCAATTTATGGATTTATTAGAAGTGTAGTTAAATGTTTTATACTTTGTGCCATTTTAGGGTGAGTTTAAGATCAGGTTTGGATATTAGGCATCTCTGCATGTGAATTTCAAACATATTAAATCATAAACACAGGAATCATTCTAAGTTGTGTGCTAAGGAATGTTAACATTCATGTTTGGTATTTTAAGTTATATTGAGTACATGTATCGTATTAATACCGTGAATAACCGAACCAATTCCGACTGAATAATAGCGCTACCGATATCGACATTATCAAAACCGGTATTTGTATTAATTTTTATGGTTTTTGATTGACGTAAAAGACGACTTTGGGGTTACATTAAATCAATTTTGTGTAATGAAATGATTGTAAATAAACTTTTCTTTTTTTCATAGTCTATGAAGAGTATTGGAACCATAGCGAATTAAACAAATACAAAGGGGAAAAAATGGGTATCTATATTTGTATTACCGCAACCAATATCGGTGTTTGTTTTTATGGTTTTTGACCGTAGCAAAACACGTGTTGCTATCTTTTTGGCATATCAAGACTTTACATTTTGGGTCACATGAGACAACTTTTATGTAATTAAACCATTGTAAATGCATTTTTATATCTTTTTAGTACACATATTTTTTTTACTAAACTGATACAGCTTGAACAACAATGATACCAATACTGGTATTCATTTCTATGTTTATGGTTTCTATAATTCAGACTTCAAATTTTCCGTACTTTCACTATCCTTACCGAATCAATACCACACTGCAATGTAACATGACTCAACACTTTATGTTTACAACTTTCATTTGATTATGTCAAGACTATTGTTAGCATTATTTTATGTTTTATGCGTACACACAATTACTTCAACATTACTCAAAAGAAATTCTACTAATTAGTCTACAATATAAATTACATATCTTAGATTTAAAATAAAAAATAAATATACTCCTTTCATTTATGCATGGGTATTCATTGAATCAAATAATAAATTTTTAGAACTAATCAAATCAAATTTTTATTTTTCTTACTTGAGTTCGTATTTGATTAAAAAATTGCATTATTCTATTCGTATTAGAAACTCGAATGCGAATAAATTCAATTTAATCGAAACTCACGTTTAATAATAAATTGTTTTATTTTTTATTTTTATTTTATAATTACTACAAACTTATTATATTTAACATATAAAAACTAATCTACAAAATTAATAAGCAACAATATGTCAAAAACAGGATTGCTAAAGGCAATAGAGACTATGGCTTTTTCAGAATTTTGTGATTTATAAAAGTTAAGTATGTATAATATGGATATGGTAAAAGTAGCAGAGACTATGGGCTTTTAAAGATTAGCCGAAATCTAGAAGGGTTTTTTTTCAATGTGTTTATATATATATATATATTAATGTGTGTGTGTATGTCTATGTATATATATTTTAAAATATATATATGTATAATTTGAAATTGATTTGTAAGATTTACTTGACTCGAATTCAAATTCCTAATAATCAAATCGAACTGAGTCGAATTTCAAACTTTTTTTAATCTGAGTCGAATTGTGAAACCCTTACTGTGGAAAGTTGTGGAACACTCTCTAAAACGAATTATAAGAAAGGTTAAGCATATATTACGTAAACTAAATAATCCACGATCTTCAAACCTCTCAATAGTGTCTTCAACTGCAAGAAACATACAAACTGAAGTGTTAGCATTGGGGTCTACGTTCGCAAAGTAGTAGTAGTAAAACTAGAGATAAGGCTCGAGTCCGAGCTAGAACTACCCTTTTTAATGTTAAATTGTTTATGGAAAAGAAAAAACTATTAGTATGTAACCGAACCATTTTATATACGTTCTTATCTCTATTTGTGTGAATGTTTTCCTGTTAACTAATATACGATGTAAGGTCTTGATTTTTTCATCATCTGAAAAATTAATCTATAGGTTCATTTGATATCATCACAAAAGGAATTAAACGGACATGTAAACTCATTCTTGTTAGAAGATGTATTGCATTAATACGAAGTTATGTGATCAATCAAAACTGTCATGACAAACTTTACAGCTGTTGGATCGTGAGAATGATTTGTGTGTGTTATTGTGATAGAAAACCTATTTCTAATTGTAGCAAATATAATAATAAGTAAAGATAAAATCAATAATTATCAACACACATCAATTATAATGTTATGAGCATGGATAAGTATGCGATGTCAACACATATTTAATTTATTTAGATTTCAAAGTACAAATTATTTTGATCACCCTCCCCCCCCCCCCCCACATACCAATTGCTCTCATTCTCTCTCTCTCTTACTACATATCAGCTTTTGTCCCTATTGGAACAAGTACTAAATGTACTATTCTATTTATAGAGAGAAAGAGGGGAAAAGCTGGCGACGTCACCATGAAAGTGACATCTAACAACTATTAGAAATGTAGCTCACTAGCTGTTTATAAATCACAACTGGATAGTGTGTTACAAACGACAGACAATATAATCTAATAAGAACAAATGGTTTTTGCCACACAGCTAGTGTACACAGCAGTTTGTCAGGTAGCTTTACAAGACTTAGTTGTTAACTATTGTTGACCAGCATTTGATATTTCTGGTAGTTGTGATATTCTTGAATAGTTGTTGACTAGTCCACCTGTTGACTTAGTCAATTCTACTCTTTAGTCTTTCAGATCTTTAGTCTTTTAACCAACATTTATGTAGATGGAGTTCATAGGATATGCACCACAAATTTTATATTTTTAAAGTATTAGGATAGATGGAGTTCATAGGATTTTGCTTTCATCATCAGCAGATCTTCTATAACCCAACAATCTCTCCCTAGAACTGATGATGTCAAAATCTCACTTATGATACTTGTTTTTATTTGAGTGATGATGAGTGAGAGGCTTTCTCTAGTATGCCTTGAAGTTCAGCTAAAAAATTGTTATTATGTCTTTATATGGTTTTTGCCAGCACTTGGTCAGCCATGATAATCACCAAACATCTTGGTCAAAGATCTGACCTCAGAACCATCTTTTTTCTGAAAAGTCTTCACATATTTTAATCCGAAGTAGCTTAGCTTTCTTAGACACTCTGGGTTAGGGAAGGACTGAGGCTACCTTTGGGACCTTTATTAATCATAGTCAACTGAGTAATGTGGACTGACTTCAAAACCTGTTATCAAGCTACAGATTCTTTGTCTGGAATTCTAACAAGGATTTTTCCTTCAAAGTAATGAAGAAGGACTTTGATATGAGGTCATATGAACTGCTGGAAAATTTTGTGGTACTGCTGGTTTCTCAGGCTAGTAGTTGTTAACCAACAGATAGGGTATGAGTTTAAACTTCTTGTTTCTTCATCAAAATGACATCCACCCTACTCGACAGTTGAACTCATTTCCCTTATTAACCTACCAACATGACACTTACATGCATCCTTAGTGATTGGTAAAATACTTTTCGAATATGTCAAGTTGAATTTTCTGGGGTAGGTTGATTCCCCAACTTGAGCTCTTTTCTTCCCCTTTCTTCTTCAACAATTTACAAGCATAGTCCAGAACCAACATTTTTGTGGCTTTAAATATGATTTGCTTAAAGGTGAAAATATATGAAAGTGACTAAGTGTTCAAGGATAATCTCATGTGTAGGAGGCCAGTTGTTGGGTTCATTTGGTGCAGCTAGACTCAAGCTTAAGGCATTTTGGGGACAATCTACTTAAGATTTGAGACCTAAGCTCTCAAGTGTGTACCATCAAATACAATGTTTGAGCATCATCTAACTTAATAGAATCCTCTGCATCCCCATCATTGATGGTTATATCATTAGCTGTTTGAAGTTGAAACTTCATAACATGTTGTGATGCCCCCTTTTCTTGGTAGTTGGGATTTCGGGATTTCCAACAGTTTAGTCACTTAATGAGTGCATACTGTTATTGCCTGCAAGGTCGTCTTACTTATTTTTCTATTTCCCGTCTGTGATCAATGAGATATATCAGAAGAGTAGAAGCCATACATGCAATCTTAGCCGCAAGATATACCTGTCCTAGATTTCACCTCTTCTTCATGTGGGTTAGGATCAGGTAAACTACTGCATATGAGCTTGATCTGAGTCTTAATCTCATTTATGGGTTCATTGACACTTGATTATTTTAATTAGTAGTTAATCATGCCTTCATGAATCCTTTTTGTATGTTTGTCAATGAAGATCATACATGTGCTAAACAAGTAGATTAATCTTGGGATGAGACTTGAAAGATGATGCTCAAGTGAAAATTGTTGATGGTCTTCCCTTTTTAGCTATTCTGCAAATATTGAATAACATCGGAGAGGTTTAGTATAGGTGGAGGTAATAAGACCTGGTGTGAAGAAGTAACACCAACCTTTTGATGAAATTGTGTCTACATCAGGTGTTGTTTAGGGACCTCATCTTTCTGAATCACCTTGTTTGGGTTTGGTGGGGGTGGGGGTGGTGGTGATGTCATTGACATTTCCAAATGTCTGTTGACTGATTTATGCCTTAGGTTGCCATAGAAAGGTGGTTCTCCTTGGATAGGTAGGCGTATTGGCCCTATTTTGAATTCACATCATAATTAGTATTTCCATGACCCTTTACAAATGATCAGTATTGTTCTGATGACTAAACTTTGGAAATTTATGTTAATTTTTATATATTTTTAACATTTTATTTCAAAATACCCCTCTTACCTAATAACCATTATTGTAAGAGGAAGCGTCTTTTTCGCCTTCTGATCTTCTTTAGATGTATCCTAGCTGGAAAAGAAGTTAAAAGACGTGATACCAAATGTAAGCTTGAACAAGCATGAGATGATGAGTGTAAGACTTGTTATGATTATTTGATAAATGGAATTTGAAATCTGATTAAAATGAACTTCAAAAAGATTATCAGATTCTATGAAATTTGGTAGGAATTTCTGATATGATCAAGGGTTTAAACAAGTCATGATCTTCTTCTTCAAATATTTAGAGAGTTTGAATTTTGATAAGACTTTGCTGTAAAAATGGTTTTTACTATGCTATTGTTGACTTTATAGGGTTACAACACGTGGTGAACAAAACAACTGAATTTAAACACATGATTACTGAAACTGCTCGATTTTAACTAGTTGTTAAGTAAAGCAACATATTTGATTTCTTATTCTCTTTATTGTTACTATTTTTATACATTAATTTTATTTAAAAAAAATATTACTATTATTATTAAATGAATTTAGAATCATTCGGTCTTTGAAGTTCAGGCCTGATGACTTGCAGGGTTGTATTTGTTTAGACTTGATTGATTACTTTGACTTCCAACTTGACTTAAACATTTTGTTGCATCATCCTCATCGTTTCCTTTTGGTTTTGAGCAAGTGTTGTTATTTTAGCACTTTGTTTTGCCTTCTTTTGTTTATTATGATGAGGGGCATTTTTGAAAAGTTTTTGTTTTGGTCATATGTTGGTAGGTGAAGCATATATTACATGTACTGGTCTGATGAATTTTTAGTGATTTAGTGCTTTGGTAACAGGTTTCTCAATGCAGTTTTTGGCCTTAAAAGATTTCATGGATTCAGAAAATACAAACATATTAATTGAATAAACATCAGTCTTATCAGTTTATCTACTCATAGGCCTGTACCCTAAAGCCTTGTTTTAAAAAAGCGTGATCTGTTTGAGGCATTTTGGTTCAAAAAGCCGAGGCGCGAGGAGAGAGCTTCACGTATGTGAGGCGCCCAAGGTAAAAAAGAGTAAAAAAAATATTTATACAGGCCAATACTACATACTCTACTTGTTAATCAATCCTAAACACAATCACATAATTATAAAACACACTTAAACACTTCATTAAACATACATTGAAGCCGAAACACACTAAAAATCTTTAAAAAAAAACCCTAATTTTGATTGAAGCGCATCATGTAGTTAAGCGCCTAAGGCCAAACAAAAGTGCTTTTCCTAGTGCCTCATTCCTGAGGCACGCTTTTTTTAAACTAAACCTATAGCAACTTTTAGTGTTATAATTATCTTTTTCTGCAAAACTTTGCACTCATGCCCTTCCTTGAGCCAGTTTTTTATTTGGCTCTAGAGCTTTTGGAATAAGCTGTTTGAGATGGAACAGTTGTTTAATAGCAATTGGTGCTACCTTATCTTCAGAGATGACAAAGTTCATTGAAGGCCTTATTAACACATGATTCATTTAACTACTTCGGTTGAGATTCATGATTTTCAAAAAGTTATTTGAGATAGACATTGACTTGTATTGGATGAACATTTGTCAAAATTAATCTTCTTTCCATCGGAGTTGGTGATTATGACTTCCTTTTCTTTAGAATTCCTAGGAATAATATCAGTATCATCTTTGATCTGAGTTTGAGGAGCATAATTCTTTGGTGCCTGTATGTTATTATAACCAACCCAAAATTTGACATTGTTATATGTTTATATATTTAATAGAATCTCAAAACCCTTACAAGACTCAACCACCTTTTGGAAATTTTCTTGAGTTTACTCATGGTCCCTTTGACAATTTTTGTATTTTTATAAAGTAACCGTAGTTGGTCTACCCTAATTGTTGCCTCATGTTTTAGGTTTTCAATTTCCATCTAGTTGTTTTTTTATGAGTGGATATCGTTTTATCCAAAAGTTTCTCAAAGTTTTGGAACAACTTTCTTTCAGCCTAATATCCATAGTTTTGATATCCACGAATGCTTTTACACACTTTTGTGTACATAAGTCTTCTAGCATTTCAGTTGAGATATCTGATATCAATCATTTATGTAGGGCACTAGTGATATCAATATCAATGGACTCCTAAGCAGCAATTTCTTTTTCAGGACTTAAAACTAATGGTTTTTCAATTTCATCATCACTAATGGTCTCAAAGGCCATAAGGGAAAGATTTTCCTTCTTCCCATTAACATAAAGCATGCCAAAATGTTCATTATTAAGGTGTTCAGGATAGCTGCTCCAATCAACAAAACTTTGAGTGAAAACATTTCCTAAGTTTCCAGTGCAGAGCAACCAACAGTTTATAAAACAATTGGTGCTTGTGCCAGTATCAGATTTTGTTGATTTTGAACACTATGATAAGGTGATTGAGTGATAAACTGTGGTTGTGACTATGCATAAGAAAATGATGTTGATATGGGTGCTTGCACAAAATAGGCAGTATATTGACCATAGTGCCCCTGTGCATTTCTCTGATACATTCGTTGATTTGTTGTGTGCTAGAGTTTTGTGTTTGATTTCTACACTCTCTAGCAAATTGACCTAACATGTTACAGTTATAGAAATGAACTTTGGATTTATCCAACTCATTTCTCTCATTCAGACCAAGGAACTTCCTTCCAGTTTTGTTGTAAACTTTTTGGTTCTAATGCTAAATAAGGCAAGCTGGTCTAAAATGTCCACTTTGTCTTAATCACCTAGACTTAATGGTTGTAAACCCTTCATCATTAGAGCTAAGTTTGGTGAATTAGAATTAAATTAGATAGTTATGTCGATTGAGTGATCATAACTCTGCTTACACAATTGTTTACTCGATGAGGACCCATCATCACCCATCAAAGCTGTACTTCCCAGGGATAGTAATCACTTAACTTCCCTAAGCTCTGTATCTTTAACTTCTAGTTAATTCCTTTCTCATAAGTAAGGAGTCTACCATGAAGTTATGTGACTGTAAATTCCTTGAAACCCATAGAGTTTTGGATAACAATAGCAATTGTATCCCACTTATCAGGACGAAATCTTAAAAATCTATGGCTCATTGAAGTCTGAGGAAATGTTCGTCCTGATATTTTCAATTCACTTATCAGGAAGTTGAATCTTTCAAAATGTTGTGTTAGTGTCTCTCCCATGACATGTGAAAATGTTTCATATTGTTGATTAAGAATTTTTATTTTGTTTTCCAACACTTCATCAGTGCCATTGAACTGTTCATTCAGTGCATCCCACATTTCCTTGGCATTCTCACACTGGAGCAATCCAGGATAGATTTCATTCGGTAATGCCATAGCTACGATAATAAATGCCTTTGCATCTCATTCAAACTTTTGAAAATCATGCTTAGAGTAATTTGCAGGATTTTTAGGCACTTCAACACCTGGTCTTCAGTTCAGGGTTTTGTGGGACAATGTGGTTCAAATAACACTAACCTCCAATAACCAGTGTTCTTTTAGGATAACTGATGAGCCATCCTTCGTTACTATATTTAAAATTCATTACGAACAAGGATTTGTGGCTTAGTTGAAGATCCCGTATTGTGTGGATCATTTGGAATTGACATTTTTTTCTAAGTTATTGATAAGAAAAACAAAGTAATCTAATTTCTTTGTTTTGGTCTCAATCAACTGAATATCAATGGAGATCTAGTTTATCGTCTTAATTGATGGTTAAATCAAAACAGAGATCCATGGATCTGATACCAATTGTTGGATCCTGAGAGTGAATTGTGTGTGTTATTATGATTGAAAACTGATTTCTAATTATAGCAAATATTCAATAAGTGATCAAATTAATAATCATCAACACACATCAATTATAATGTTATGAGCATGGATAAGTTGGTGATGTCAACACAAATTTAATTCACTTAGATCTCAAAGTACAAACTTTTTTGATAACTCCCCTTCACCAATTGTTCTAACTCCATCTCTCACCACAGATCAGGTTTTATCCCTAATAGATACAATGATCTTAATCAAGCGTTTCGATTTTGTATGTGGAGATGGTGAACAAGTACTGAATGTACTATTCTATTTATAGAGAGAAAGAGGATAAACAATTGTTGACATCACCATGAAAGTGACATCTAACAACTATTAGATACCTAACCCTTAGTTGTTTATAAATCACAGGTGGATATTTTTTTACAAACGACTAGATTGTATAATCTAATAAGAACAACTGGTTTTGACAAATAGTTGATATAAACCAGTAGTTTGTTAGGTAGCTTTACAAGACATCGACAGAAGTTTGTCACTCATCCGCACTTACATTAAAAAGCTCCTAACTGCCTTTAATCTCAACAGTTTAGTATTATATTTATTTACACTAAAGTCTTTGTTCAAGTTTCGATAACTACAGCCTGTTGTAGTATTATCTTACATTATTTTAAGCTTTTGATTACTTAGTCTGTATGTAATCTTTTGTCTATAAATAGAGGGGTCACACCCTCTATCTTAGACAATTTTTGTTCATTCTCTCATCAATCTAAGACTTGAACATTTTCCTTCAAATTACTTTGTAGTTAATCTTTTCGTATTTCAGAAGTTAGTTTCCATGCTCGGAATGCTAAACTTTGAGTAAACTCTGTAAGTGCTTTTCATTTTTCTTTTCTGTACAACTTTTACTTTCACTTGTTCAATAACTCTGTCTCAAACCTCTGTTGATCAACAAAAAGAGAGAAAAACTACTGATGTACAAAAGCATCTGTAAGGGGAAAATTTCTGAAAAGAAAAATCTGCTGATGATAATAAAATCATCAAATATTGATTTTAGGGGTATTTTTTTAATCTTCTCAGTAGTTCAAAACTACTGAATAACAAAATAGGAAACTCCTGATAAATAAATATTCATCAGAGGTTTTAGACAAAAAGGACAAAACAGTCTTTTTATTTTGTTCTCAGAAGTTTGACCTAAAAGGACTATTAAACTTCTCAAACCCCTCTTTTCATTATTATCGTTTCAAAAAAAACTTCCCCCTCTCTCTCAAAACCTCTCTGAATCCTTCAACTGTTCTATCAAAAACAATGGCTCTAGTTCTCAAACAAGGACACAATCAAAGAGGCTACTTCGAAAAAGCAGAAGCCTGGTCCCAATACGATGAAATCATTGATTTGATCGTAAAATCTCAATATTACACGGCGTTCACCGGAGATGGTAAGGTCCTTTCCTTGAAGACGAAGATCAAAGGGAAAGAAATGGCAATTACACCGGCAAACCTGGGATAAAGATTAGGTCTTGATGATGCTGAAGCTCCTGATCAAATTCCGAGTGGAACAATTCAATCAACCATTGAGTGTGGTTACCAAGGTACATTATCACATGCTACCATCTACAAGAAATACTTTGATGCAAAATATAAACTTTTGTTTCACTACATTATCATGTGCTTAAGTCCAAAGACTGGATCTTCTGATCAGATGTCCTTAACAATGCAACCAATTTTTCATTCAATTGTTAATGAAACTAAATTTAGGACATCTTCATACTTTTACAATGAGTTGGTGTTGCATCACTAAAATGATAAAAAGAAATTTTTGTTGTATCCAAGGTTCGTCATGCAATGTATTATCAAAGAACTTGGACAAGAGGTGCTTGTGGGTAAAACAACTATTTTAAACCCTTTAACCTCACAAGCAAACTCTAGGCATAACAAACTGGCAACTCTGCCAGAGGATGACCAAGGGGAACATGTCACGGTCCCTAAGGAACCAACATCCTCAAAACCCATTCCTAAAAAGCCAAAACAAACCAAACAACAAAAATCCAAACCCACCAACCCCAAAAGAAAAGCAATTCAGGAAGTTGAGATGCCTAAAGCTGCTAATGTGCAATTTGCACTTTCAAAAGATGTGACTGAAACTTCCTCTCAATCTCATTCATCTCAAACACCAAAAAGAGCACCAATATCCATTCTGTTTTCAAGAAAGAAACTCAAAAAGACAATAACTACTGACCCTTCTTTCAAAACAACTGAACCAATTAAACAAAACCCAACTACTGACCCACAAACATCGCCAGCACTTGAGATAGCTAACATTCTCTCTGGGCTGAAACAACACACTCCATCTGAAAATGTCAATCCCAATCACCACATAAAACAGGGGATGAAAACACAGAAATGGACAATGATGTGAATGTGATCAGCCCTAACCAAAGAGATGAGGAGGGACCAAGGCCTCTAAACCCAAACTTAGATTCCTTAGGTATATTTGTGACTGCTACTACTCCTATACCATCCAGTGATGGATTTGAGGACTGTAATACCATAGCTAAGACCTCAAATGTGGCAACTAATGATGAAGGCCCTGTGCCTGAAGTGGGAAAACCTCAGTACCAAGAACAAGAGGTTCATGAGACAACTAGGTTGGGCCTAGCTCATGAGACAACTGAAACTGTTCTCATTGAGGACTGTGTCTGATTCAGATGATTCCATTAATTTGGATGATGGATCAAAATCTCCACAAAATGAATTGACGGCTGACTGTGAAGGTCCTGATTCTAATGTATCTGCACTCAATGAGACAGACACAGAAGAACAGATTAATGACCACTTAAACCCCAATTCCCCAAAAGTAGCATCCCCAGTTCACACTGAGAATCACCCCAAAACACACCTTCCACAATCACAAAAGCCTACCCAATTCTCTGGGTCATCAAGCATAGACCTAAACCACCTATGCAGCCTAGATGGTCCCCTATACCAGATGGTACATCAACTAATTTCTGATCATCTCAAAGATTTTATGACTGCTATGGAGTTAAAGAACAATACTTAGATTATGATGATTAACAATGCAATTGGTCATAAGCTTGGTGAATTGTTAAGAAAGATGGAAGATAACAGAAGACAATTAGCCTATTTATCTGGTGTAACACCTCCACCTCCATGGTTTCCAGAAGTGGATGAAGCCAAAAAGGGGGAGATGTCAAAGGAACCTGAAACTGTGTCTCTTGAAGCTTCAAAAAGAGCTAGAGAAGCACAAAATCTCACGGAATCTCAAAAATTAACTACCATGACCAGACAAGAAAAAGCTCTGAAAGAAAGAGAAGAATGGTATCAAAAACAAGAGAGAGTCCTTAGAGAAAAGGCTGAAAAGTCTACCCAAGACCGTAGTGAAGCTGCTACTGAAGACAAGACCAATAGTACTGAAGACAATCCTTCAGTAGTTGATGGTGCTCAGATTAAAACTTTAGCAGTTGACATTTCCTGCACTAAACCAGAACAACCTTCTAAAGCAACAGAAACAAACCTAACTGATATTCCAAAGCATGTTCCCATTTCTTCAATACAAGTTACAGAAGATCAAACAGAAGAAAAAGAACTGACAGAAGAAGAAAGAATAAAAGTTGAAAGAAAGGCAAAGGAAGATAAGATATGGGAAAGCTTAGAAGCAAGGGATGACTTGAGTCTTGATGATAAGTTACTAATCTATGAACAAAAGTTAAATGAGTTGGAAGCACAAGAAAGACTTGCTGAGCAAACTCTTCTTGCTGTAGAAGGAGATAAAAGACAACAGCTGATGACTTATATCAGCAAAAACAGCAAGACAAGAATATTCTCACCTAAGGGGCTTTCAACTAAAGAACTAACAAGACAGGCAGAGCTTGTATCAGAAAGGCTGGCCAAAGAGAAAGACAGAAAGTTGAAAAGAGCCCAAATCATTCAAGAATTGGTAGAGAACAATTATGGTTCAAAACAACAAATATGTAAGTGGAAAGAAGATGTACTTTATGAATCTTACGAAAAGTTCAAGGCTGACAGACTTGCAAATCCGGAGAAATTCAAACCACACAGCCTGTGTAACACCCCAAAACCATTTCTTCACCTAACTATGCCATTAGGCGTGATTAGCAAAATATTAACACGAGACTTAGAGAATAGAAGACGGGTTGTATTCTAATATGGAAATAACCTAGATAATAATATTATGTTTACAAATGAATAAAAGGTGTTTGAAACTATCTTATTGCAACACCCCAAAATTAAACGCCTTCGGGAAAGGCAACAAGAGTACAAAAACTACCCACATGAAGCGTGGGTGCAAATCTAGTAAGTTATTTCCCTAACTATGTCTAATGCGGCAAACGCGCTTAGAATCTACTAAACAAGTGAAAACTTGAGAAAGGATGAAACTCTAAGTCCGGAAGGACTTAGAGGTTTTTAAACAAGTCATTGAGTCAAAAACATTTGGTTTGAAATAAGAAGTTTCGCCATGAATGGCTAAATCGAAAGATTTGGCGATGAGGGGCATTTTGGGGATTTAAAAGATTTCTAAAGGTTGAATCTAAGAAACTAAATCAAAATGAAACAAATTGGATAAACGCTTTTGTTGATCAAGTGTCTAATGAATTGTCAACTTAATCGGTAGACATTTTGTGTGGTCAAAAAGTGCCTTGTTTGATTCAAGGCCTTAACGGGTCGATATGGGTAAAAATCAACATAAACACTTGAAACTTTGAACCGGGTCATAGCATCATGAACCGGACTATAATTTCAGTCAAACAAAGGTTTATTTAGTTGGCAAGTCAATACTTAGGCTTCAGGAATCATCAAATTCGGTTGCGACATGATTCCCATGCTTAAAAATCACCAAATTTACATCAGAAGTTGTGAGCGGCCGCTCACAGAGACCGCGCAACCGCTCACGGAGAACGGCCGCTCGAAGTCGGATTTTGGGTTTTAGAAGGGGTAAAGGCGATCCGAACAGCTGCTGCGCAAAAGTTGCAGCAGTTTGTTCTCCTGATAAAGTGTCGTTGGGCCTGGTTCGTTCCGTTTCGACGTGTAACGACTCTCATACTAGTTTAAATGTATTAATGACAACCTACTAACCATTCTTTGTGTGATGGTGCTAGGTAAACATTTAATTGATGACCCGGAGCAAGGAGCAAGCCGCGATAAGAGCCGACCACACCCGATCAATCATCAAGCTTCCGCATTAGAATTTAAGGAACTCCTGTTAAAACGCAACATCTTAGAGTATGTTTTAACTATTAAAATGTAAAAAAAAAAATTGTGGGAATCAAACATGTATTTGATCTTAATGGGTTGAGTTATAATAAAATTTCAAAGTTTTTATCGGGAGTGGTTTAAGTAAGGTCCAAACCCGTATGATTAGGCGTTAATCGCGTGATTACGGGTTAGGGTCTTACAAGTGGTATCAGAGCCATAGGTTTGAGGGATCCGAGTGTCGTGAAGGATACTTGGACTTAAACCGTGCGCTCGAACTGTTGAAGGGTGTTCGGTTCGAGACTTGATCGAGGAATCTGGTAAGTAATATCTGCAATAACAATCTGCTTTGATCAGAGATTGTTATATGTAATCAATAAGGATATTGTGTATACACACGACATCTCAAAAGCTTGGTAAGGAAATGGTTAGGTGACATGGGGCCTATCCAAAGTTTATTTCGGAAAAACAACATTCTTGTATAACAAGAATTCTAGCACTACTATTGCAACGATGCACACTAATACTGAAATGTCATATTACTAATTAATTGATTTTGTAAATGTGACAGGGATGAGAATATTTATTCGATCGAGATAGGATCGAATGAATCACCAAATGAGGTGGTAGATGGTTCGGGAGCACGACTGATAACATGCTCACTAAGGACCAAGTCAGAAAGAGGACTTTTAGAAACTAAGCATTCTAAATATATATAAACGATTTGAAATCTAAAACTCAAAAGTTTTTAAACGGTTCGGTTGGGGCAATGACCACCAATCGAGTTAGCAAAACAGAAACTTGGGTAAACCAAATAAATGGCAAATTCTTAAAATAAGGATTAGCCAAAGAAAGGAAAATGTTAGTGTAAAGCAAGGTTTGTTTATATCATTATAGCAAACCAAGAAGAAACGAGGGTTGGATTCTGGGATGAATCCAAGAAGCTAGAAAACGGCTATGTTAAAAAGTCGGGTTAGTCTTGGAAACCAAGACAAATTACTTGTTAGAAATAGACGCATAGACATGTATGCATATGCATGCTACAATCGAGTATTGCAGCAGATACCCTAAGGTGCATGATAGAATGGCCCCTTAAACCATTACATCATTCGGGATAATAGTAGACGGGGATAGTCTACGGGTCTAGGGAAGACCTATGAAGAATATAAGTAGCTAAAATGTCGGGTAGGGGGTAAGTATGTAGATATTGCCCCTAGTTAACCGAAATAATAGGATGACTCAAGTCGATTATGAAAGCTAAGGCTTCCATATAATAAAAGTTAGAAATCCGAGTAAAGGGATACATACAATAAGTATATAGTACTACTCGTTAGACTATAGAATGTCAAGGGATTGAGCGGTGCTCAAAATTGATTAGAGACACTAAGGTTCTTTGGTGTAACCAAAGCAACAACACAAGAAAGGTTTCGAGGACGAAACCCCTTTAAGGGGGGTAGACTTGTAACACCCCAAAACCATTCGTTCGCCTAACTACGCAATTAGGCGTGATTAGCAAAATATTAGCACAAGACTTAGAGAATAGAAGATGGGTTATATTCTAATATGGAAATAACCTAGTTAATAATATTATGTTTATAAATGAATAAAAGGTGTTTGAAACTAGCTTATTGCAACACCCCAAAATTTTGTGTTGCCTAAATACGTCATTAGGCGTAATTAAGTAACAAAACGAATTTAATGGTGGGTGTTTTAATCAACGGATAAAAAAACAGGCTAAAACTTAACGATAGCGACCAACCTAGATAGTGATGTTATCTATTAAACATGGAAATTTAAACTTGAGGGGCTATTATGGTCAAGTTGATAAACTTGATTTAGTATAGAACACATATATGTATGTGTGGATCGACATTTTCATCAGGAGATGAAATATCCACACACAAAACACACATACACTTCTCTAAACCTCAATTGAGCATGATCAAATGCAATTGAAGAACAAATTCGAGTGCATGAAGTGCAAATCAATCATCTAGGTCCTAACAAACCCTAAGGTAACCTCCAAATTAAGTCTTGATGCTAAATTGGGAGTTTATGTGAATGATAAAAATCTAGGGTTTTGATAATAACGTGGAATTGATGGTTAATATGGGTTACCCTAGTCTTGGGAAGCCTTAAACATGTATAATATGGTTACAAGTCACACTTAATATGTGTATTTGATTTTGATCATATGGTTATGTTAATGTGTAGAATTTGGGGTTTAACCTCTAGTTTGAATCCACTCATATCTAGTAACCTTTTGTGACTCTTAGAAGTTGTTGCATGAGAAATTTAGGTAAAAAGGGATTAAATAACATGTTATGATGTCAATTGGACAATTGGTTATGCTTTGGTTAAACTTAGAATATTGAATACTAAGTATATTGGTGGATGCACACCAAGTGTTTGATGAAATGCCTAGATGAGTTAATCTCAACTAGACATGTAAGAAAATGGCTATGGATTTAGCTAGAAATGATAATGAATACATGATGTAATGGATAGTGAACAAAATTCCATATTATGTATTCTAATAGACAAGTTTGACTCATCCCCAAGTTAGGTACAACAAAGAGGGAGCAAACGGGTCAAACGGATGCAAGGCGAATACTTATGGAAACAAGAATGGATACGAGGTAAGTTTTACTTACACTAGTAGTCTATAACATGGCTTAAGTGTCGTATATATTGGTTTTAAATCGCATGTATGTATTAGAGGTAAACCCCGATGGGTGAAATGTATTAAATGAGTTGGCTCACATGAACTCATAACAAACAAGGTTTATGACATATATTTGAAACAATGAGTTATGACCGAATGGTGAAATTCATCAGACGGGTCAATCAATAATGAGATGTGGAAAATGATGTTTTAATCCAAATGGAATCAATTGAATTAAATTGTTAAGCATGATGTTAAATGGGTCAAGTTGTATCACTTGAACCATATGTAAAAACTTGTGTAATATAGTATCTTGAACTATGGGTCTAAACGGGTCAAATGGTAAAGTCCTCACCATTTGAGTCCTACACTTGATGCTTGTATTCCAAGCATTAAGATTTATGAGGTTAAACGGATCAAATGGCAAGGTTTTACCATCTGAGTTCTAAGAAAATAATGTGTCTAGTTAGAAAGCACGCAGGTACATGCACTTGCGCATACACGCTTGATGCTAAGAATCATGGATGCTAAGCACAAGTTATGGATATGGTCAAGTCCACCCGGTAAGACTGTAGCTAATTAAACGCCTTCGGGAAAGGCAACAAGAGTACAAAAACATTGGGTTTGAAACAAGAGGTTTCGCCACGAATGGCTAAATCGAAAGATTTGGTCATGAGGGGCATTTTGGGGATTTAAAAGATTTCTAAAGGTCGAATCTAAGAAACTAAATCATAATGAAACAAATTGGATAAACGCTTTTGTTGATCAAGTGTCTAATGACTTGACAACTTAATCCATAGGCATTTTGTGTGGTCAAAAAGTGCCTTGTTTGATTCAAGGCCTTAACGGGTCGATATGGGTAAAAATCAACATAAACACTTGAAACTTTGAACCGGGTCATAGCATCATGAACCGGACTATAATTTCAGTCAAACAAAGGTTTATTTAGTCGGCAAGTCAATACTTAGGCTTCGGGAATCATCAAATGCGGTTGCGACATGATTCTCATGCTTAAAAATCACCAAATTTACATCAGAAGCTGTGAGCGGCCGCTCACAGAGACCGCGCGGCCGCTCACAGAGAACAGCCTGACAGTATGATCTTTAAAATTGCATATAAAATCGTAGAAAAATCGTTAGGAGGTGTTTTTTATATGCCTGGATCTCTGAGCGTAGAACAATTCTCAATTTTATTTTGAACGGCCAACGAATCAATTTCCGAGCACTCTCGGGCACCCTTTTGGCGAATCAGGTACTCGAGAGGCACGACAGTGAAAATAATCGGTAAAACCAGTCACGATCAGGACTCGAACCCAAGCCAATGGCTGGGTTATCCCTCATTTCCCCTCCACCAATGTCCTCCAAATGTAGCCAGTGAGAATTGAACCCAAGCCTCCCATAGGAAACTTTCCGAGCACTTTCTCATTTGAAAGTCGAAGTCGGATTTTGGGTTTTAGAAAGGGTAAAGGCAATCCGAACAGCTGCTGCGCAAAAGTTGCAGCAGTTTGTTCTCCTGATAAAGGGCCGTTGGGCCTGGTTCGTACCGTTTCGACGTGTAACGACTCTCATACTAGTTTAAATGTATTATTGACAACCCACTAACCATTCTTTGTGTGATGGTGCTAGGTAAACATTTAATTCACGACCGGAGCAAGGAGCAAGTCGCAATAAGAGTCGAACACACCCGATCACTCATCAAGCTTCCGCATTAGAATTTAAGGAACTCCCATTAAAACGCAACATCTTAGAGTATGTTACAACTACTAAAATGTAAAAATTTGTGGGAATCAAACATGTATTTGATCTTAATGGGTTGAGTTATAATAAAATTTCAAAGTTTTTATCGGGAGTGGTTTAAGTAAGGTCCAAACCTGTATGATTAGGCGTTAATCGCGTGATTACGGGTTAGGGTCTTACAGCCTGCCACCAATAAAAAGTCAGGGGAAAACACAGTAACTAACTTCAAGATGGTTCTGCTTGAGAAGAACACCATTGTTGAAGATGATTTCACTGTTAAAGAAAATTCTCTATTAACACAATATAGGGATCCTGCAACATTTGCCTATCAACTGCAACAAACCATCAAGGAACAAAAACATACCAAGGTAGTCACTAAACATCACATGCCTATCTCAAAAGGTGATACACCTGGTACTTTGCTAGTTGAAAAGAGAAGGAGATCCAATCTGATCAATGCTAAAAAAGAAAAACCACCAACATCAGACCTATATTCAAACCTACAAATTGTACCATACAAAGATAATTTCTTCAAATCCAAATCTCCAATTGTCAAATGTTGCTTCACCCACAAGTCCAGTTCCTTGAGTCTAGAAAGAACAGGCTTCTCAACAAAAGTCCTTCATGACTTGACTGAATTGGAAAAATTATCTGATGAAGATCTATTAACCATTCAGGATATGATAACAGAAAAAGGACTACTTATAGAATCAGAGGTCAGAGAACTCAGACATCAAACAGTCAAGGAAATTTGGAGAGTTCTTGACTTAAGGAAGAGAGGATCGTAAAAATAAAGATAGACAAAGGTTTTTGCTTCATCAATCCAGGGGGAGATTGTAGGGTCAAAGAGGATTGGCAAGCCAGTTATAAACCTTACTCTTATATCCTCTTCACATTTTGTGAAACTGCTGAAGTAGAAGATATCTAAAGTTCTGAAGAGTAAAAGGATCAGAAGTTCTAAACATAAAGCAGACAAATATCTGAAGAACAAACTGCTGAAGACAAACTCTTGAAGATCTTTTGGCAGAAGTTTGTCACTCATCAGCACTTACATTAGAAAGCTCCTAACCGCCCTTAATCTCAGCAGTTTAGTATTATATTAGTTTACACTAATGTGTTTGTTCAAGTTTCGATAACTACATCCTGTTGTAGTATTATCTTACATTATTTTAAGCTTTTGATTACTTAGTCTGTATGTAATCTTTTGTCTATATATAGAGGGGTCACACCCACTATCTTAGACAATTTTTGTTCATTCACTCATCAATCTAAGACTTGAATATTTCCCTTCAAATTACTTTGTATTTAATCTTTTCATATATCTGAGAATCATTCTGCATTTACTGTCATATTCATTTACTATTGATTCTCATCTTTACTTCCTAGTTCATTGATTGAGGGGGAGTCATAACTCCTGTTAAAAAGTGATGCTTTAACTTGAACACTTTAATATTCCGCTGTGCAATTTACTTTGATACACTTACAACACATAAGTGTTCATGAATTAGAACTGTTAAGTACAACCACTGATCAAACAATTTTCCAGCCCTATTTCTTGGCTCATATACCAAGTCATAGGCACTTAATTTTACAGACATTTCTGGTTTCCTAAGTACATTTTTAATAGGATAGTTAGTTTTAACATGAATCCTATGTGTTTCAAAATAGTGCCTTAACTTGGTTGATGCCATTATTAAAGCTAAAATGAGTTTTTCAAGATGTGAATACCTGGTTTCAACATCCAATACAGTTTTACATACATAATATATAGGATGCTGTTGACATTCGAAGTCTTTTACAAAGACTGCACTGATTGCATTTCCAGAGACAGCAAGATACAACGATAGAGGTTCACCATCCTCAGGTTTCATCAAAAGTGGAGCTACTGCTAGGTATTCTTTCAATCTTTGTAATGCTTCCTCATGCTTTTGTCCCCACTTGAATCTTTTGTTCTTCTTCAGGATGTCGTAGAATTCCTTACATTTTTCTGAGGATTTTGAGATGAAGCAATTTAGGGTTGCTATCCTGCCAGTCAATCTTTGCACATCCTTGATATTTGTTGGGGATTTGAGATATAGGATGGATTTAATTTGTTCTGGACTGGCTTCTATACCCATCTTGGTTACCAAGTATCCAAGAAACTTGCCAGCTCCAACCCCAAAGTGACACTTGGCTGGATTCAACTTCATGTTGTATGCATCCAGGATGTCAAATGCCTCTTTGAGATCTTGAAGATGATCCTTTACTCTTTTAGACTTGACCACCATATCATCGATGTATACTTCCATAGTGTCCCCAATCTTGTTTTTGAACACCATATTCACTAGTCTTTGATATGTTGCACCCGCATATTTTAGTCCAAAAGGCATGGCAATATAACAATAAATACATGAGGGGGTCATGAATGCAGTATCCTCCTGGTCATCTGGTTCCATTTGGATTTGCTGAAATCCTGAGGATGCATCCATGAAAGTTAACATTTCATGGCCTGTTGTGACATCTACCATTGAGTCGATGTGTGGAAGAGGAAATGGGTCCTTAGGGTAGGCTTTATTGAGATCTGTATAATCTACACATACTCTCCATTTCCTATTCTTCTTTTGCACCACAACTACGTTGGCCAACCATCTTGGAAATATGACTTCCCTTATCATCATGGACTTCAATAATCTATTGACTTCTTCTTTAATAATAATGTTTCTTTCAAGTGCAAACTTCCGTCATTTTTGTTGCATAGGTTTAAAACTTTTATCAATTCTAAGCTTATGTGTAATGATATCCTTGGAAATTCCTGTCATATCCTCATGTTTCCATGCGAATGTTGACATCTTGCACTTCAAAAACGAGATTAAATGTTGTTCGATATCTTTCGGAATGTTTGTACCGATTTGCACTATGATATTCTGATTATCTTCATTGATGCAAACTGTCTTCACATCCTGATCGTTACGTGCTTTGTCATCCTTCAGGATATCACGTGCATCCTGCTGTAATTGCTATGCTTGTCTTGATTGAGATAATTCCTTCATCGATGTTGTGTAGCAATATTTGGCTTCTTGCCGATCGCTTTTACTTTGACAACTCCCCAAGGATTGGGTAACTTCACACATTGATGGTACGTTGATGGAACTGCCTTCATGTCATGTATCCATGGACTATCTAGGATAACATTATAGCAGGATAAGAATCTATAACACAAAATCGTTGTATAGATTTTACCCCTTCGACATATATGGCACTTTGATCTCCCCAACTGTACTCTTGGTTTCTCCACTGAAACCAAACAGGATGGATGACTTTGAAACTATCTCAGTTTCAGGGATGTTCGTCCTTTTTAGAGCTTCCAGTTGAATTATGTTCACCGAGCTCCCTCAATCTACTAATATTCTGCGAACAAAATGGTTAGCAATATATAAAGTGATTACCAAACCATCATGATGTGGATCTAGGATGTTCTCTCGATCATCTTCCTTAAAGTTGACCACCCTTGCATTTGTTAGCATGGTGGTCTTTGTAGGTCTCTCCCCTTCCTCAGATTTGGTTTCCCTGGCATATCTCTTTGCTGCTGAGTAGGATGTGCCACATATATAAGAGCCACCAGAGATGAAATTGATGATGCCAGCATCTCTAGGGAGAGAAGCTGCTCTTTCTGGGATGGTAGTGCTATCCTGAGTCTTAGCCTTCGTTTTGCCTAGAAGATATTTGAGAAGTCCTCTACTAAGAAGATATGCAATCTCCTTTCTCAAGGCAATGCAATCTTTAGTTATATGACTAAAGTCTTCATGGAAAGCACACCATTTGGATTTATCTTTCCATCCTGCTTTGTCATTCTTCCTTGGCCGTCTTGCCTTGTCACCAAGATCCTTCATAGCATACATGAGACCTGTTACATCCGCAGAAAAACAATAATCTAATAGTTTAGGGCAATCCTCATCATCATCATCCTCAACCACATTGACTTTTTTTATTATCATTATTAGCATAAGGTTTATGCTTGTAAGGTTCATATGTGGATGTGGATTTCTGATTAGGATTGTTATATCTTGAGGATTCTTCTATCCTCTCTTGAATCTTCTTGTCATCCTCAAGACGGATGAATCTCAATGCTCTATTTCTGACTTCATCGAGATTCCTACAGGGGTTCATCACCAATTCTTGGTAGAATGGTGAATCCTTCTGTAGTCCCATCTTGAAGGCTTATACCGCAGTTGAGACATCTAAGTTTGGGAAGTCAAGTGCTTCCTTCCCAAACTTAGTGATATACTCCCTTAGTGATTCTCCTTGTGGTTGTGTTAACCTGTATAGATCACTTGATTAACGTTCAAATGTATGACTACATGAAAATAGGTTATTAAACATGTTAATCAAATGAGCAAATGAAGTAATAGAGTAAGGAAGAACACTTAGCAGCCATTTCAAGGCTGGACTAGTGAGGGTGGACCCGAAACCTTTACACAAACATGCCTATTTAAGGTTAGCAGGAATGGGATTTATTTCCATCCTCTCCCTATATTGAGCCACATGTTCTTTAGGATCTGTTGATCCATCATAGAGCTTCATACTTGGAGTCTAGAATCTCTTAGGGATTTAAGCATCACATATTGGAGGTGCAAACCAAGATACCATATGACATGCTGAGGATACTTCAGGGATGGGTTGTACTATCCCTGGTACACTAGACACCATGTCTTTGATCTTCTGGAATTCTCTTGCCAATTAAGGGCTTATACATGTATCCTGCATGGAACCAAAGTCATTAGTAGCAAAAGTATTATTATTCACATTGTTACCATAGTTGTATCTTCGAGATGGTTCAATTGTGCATCCTGGATCTCTAGTAGTTGTCATCCTGACCGTCGAGGTAATTTCAGGAGTAGTAGATTCTGGGTTCATGGGAATAAAATCTCCTTGATGGTTGCCCCTAGAGATGGCAGAATTGAAATCCAAAATCCTGGGTTGTATATGTGTCACTACATCTTCAACTTGTCTCTTTGATGATGTTTTGAGAGATTGAATTTCTCTCATCAACATTTGGTTAGTTTCCTATTGCTTCTTCATTTGATCCTTTACCATTGTAAACATGGAAAGGAGTTCATCATTTGACACAAAAATAGTAGGAGTAGATCCGAATGTGCCCATCCCAGATCTGGGATTAGCTTGAGAAGTATTTTGAATCACAGGATCAGACCTCTTGGAAAATCCAGGGGGGTGGTAATGTCACATTTTTGGCAGAAGTTGAGGATGGCATGGATGAAGAAACATATTTTGGGTTTGAAGCCATAGTTGTCAAGACTTTTGAAATAAATTGATTAAGAATGAATTTTAACAAAGATTTTGTTAAAAATAGCACCACTTGCCCCACGGTGGACGCCAAATTGTTTTGGTAAAAAATTATCAAGTAAACACAATTTTGTATTTCAAATTAGAAATGTGAGGTAGAGTGCTAAAAGTGTTTGTTATGTTTGAAAATTAGTTATATCTTAAGGATGTCACGTTTAGGATATCGAAGAAATAGATTTTGACAACTATGTTCAGGATAACAAAGGAAATGGTAAGGATGGACAGTTATATCCTGAGGATGGAACTGTCTAAGATAAAATGCGATGATTGAATATAAATGAAATGCAACAATACAAGAACACTCGATGCACGAGGAAAACCATTGATCAATGATGATCGCCGGTACAAAACCTCGGGAGGAGTCTAAGCCCATGCCTTTGTTTGTTAATATTAATAAAAAAGAATGGTTACAACTTTGGAAATGGGATGGACGAGTTGCTATGAATACAAATCAGTGTTGTGTGTGTAAGCTTATGGAAAGTAAGAGTTATGGAAGATTAAGTGGCTAAGAAGTGTCCTAAGCTCGTCCATCACATCCCTATTTATAGTATAAACATTTAACAAAAGATCCCTACAAATTTGCTATGCTTTGACTGTTTCAGCTCAATGTATATATTCTTGAATGAGTTCACAGCCGCTACATAACTGACTTCCAAGATATTCACATGTAGTTAATCTTGGATGGTTACATTTAGACCTTTTCTTCATCAAGGACTTGTGTTATACGTTATCTTCTTCTCCTCTGACTTAGAATAGGTCAATAGAGCCATTAGAGCAATGTCACAAGGCTTGATGTTATTTAAGTGTACCTGCATTCACATAATTTCAAGATAATTCGTTAGTCCATCCTCAGGATGTACATAGGATAATATACATTTACATCCTAAATCCTATTCACCCTTTAATATCTTGAAGATGTCAAATGGTAAATATGAGTAACTAGCATCTTGAGGATTTCACCACCAACAGCAACAATACATAATCCACATCCATAGGGGGTTTAGTTTTACTACTTTTGATGAAAAACTTGCACGAGGAATCAACGAATGGCTTCGCTATTTAGCCCAATCACCAACTTCAAGTAACACCTATACATGATTGCACGCGAAACGAGGCACCAAATGGAGATGGTGGTGCGTGGTTAAGGTGGGATGCGCGTTGCCTCTTGGTCGTGGTGGGTGGTCTTGGACCACAAAGAGAAAGGTGCGTGGCAGCGTGAGGTGGTAGCCAAAGAGGAGGGGTGACGTTGGGGTGCTGGCCGACCGTAGATGGTGGTCGGTAGTGGTGGAGATTAACGGTGGTGGTGTGGTTTATTTAGGTGCTTTTGATTAACCCTTTAATAAAGATAGTGGGAAGGATTGTTATTAGGTTATTAGTGTTTATAGAATAAGTTGATTATATAATAGTCCATCATTCATTCTAGTCCCTCAACTTATAATCTTGCTCCCTAAGAAGTTTCCCTAGACTAATTAACATTTAATTAATCTCCACATTGTAGTTTTATATAATTAACTCTTTAATTATACTACTTTTATGTTTTGTTAATCTTATAATATAACATATATTAATTTAACCATTTAAACGATAAACACCATTTATAATGTTCACGTTTATAATTATTGTCCAACAATAATTATCTAATCACCGTTAATATCAAATAATCAGTCCACTTCCTGAACAATTGTTTCTCTAAACAGTTTTCACCGTTTATTCAATATAATCTTTCCACTAAATATTTCTCTAAATATTTATTCCATAATAAAGTCATTTGTGATTAATAATATTTAACAATTAAATATTATTTCTTTGTTCGCACTCCAAAGTGTAACTCTTTGGATCATACTTTGATAGTCGTATTAAATAATCGATAATTGGACACCTATTTCCAACAGACCCGCATGACGTGTTTTCAAACAATATGTGGCGTCATAATGTATAGACTAGGATCGATCAAACTTGTTACCAAACTAAATTTACATCGAAACGTAGGGTAACTCAAATTTATACCCTCGAATGAAAATGTAGCACATTTGACTTGATTTGTTTCCAAACAAAATTTACGTCAAAACTGTAAGTCCTGAAAGTCGGATCTCCAATGCTAGTGATCAGATCCAAAACACTAGGTTATTAAGTGTTTGAATATGAAAAGAAGAGCATGAAGATTTCAAACACAAACTTCATTAGATTGAAAGACCAAATACCCAAATATTATAACAATATCCTCCTGGTGATTAAGATCAGGTTTCTAACTCTAACAATAATTCCTAACAACAAATTGACAGAGTGTTGCCCAAAAGGTTAAAAACAAATGAGGTTCACAAGTTGGGTAATTATAGGAAAACACTGAATGTCGACTTGTGTGTTGTCGACACCCAAGTGTCACCGATGCATATTGTTTCCCCAATCTTATTGTCGACAGTTAGGATGCCAACACTTGAAGTTAGTTGACACCTAATTGCCGACTGCCCAAGTCATCCTGTCGACACTGGGTGTTGACTGGTCAGTCACCAGGGGCGGATACAGAAACTTTTTGTAGGGTGGGCACATTTCGGCTTGACCGGTGACTGATCATCGGACTCAAAAGTCAGAACTCGAAAACACAAAGGCTAGAATCGTGGAGGATAGAATTGGGACTCGGAACTCGAAAACACAGAGGCTAGAATCACAAAGGATGGAAGTCTGGAACTGGTTTTTGTTAGCCATGTTAATCAGAGGAATGATAGAAGAATGACAAATGAACTGAATCAATGTTATTGTTGTTGCTTTTGTATTTTATAAAAAGACCAGTATATCCGAATATATAAAGCCTATACAGTTTACACAACATGGCAATATAATAAAGGACCTTAAAAAAGAGTGATTGTCAATTAATATAATGAAGGTCAGTAGATCCTGATTGTGAGGTCAATGGATTATTTTTGAGAAATGATGGAAACTCATCTAAATGGATTATTTTTGGGCCTGATAATAACCATACTAATAATATTTGGGCTGGACCTAGGGTGGGCACAGGCCCACCGTTCTAACAGTCTATCTCCGCCCCTGGTGTGTGATCAGTATACCAGCTAATGAGGATGGGCGACTTGGTAAAGAAATTTCAAAGGAATTGGTCCAACTTTGATTATCCAAGTCATAACCCCAATTGCAAGGTGTAAATTTATTTCTTTGTTCCTTCCTTATTTATTTTTTAAAATTTTTATTTTTAATGTGATGTTATATATATTACTAGGTCCATGTAAAATAAATTAGATAGGTGGACATAAATTTATTTAGTTAAAATATGGTAAAGGAAAAATGTTTAGATGAAGATAGAATTCGTTTTCGATGGGAAGGTTTGAATTAGCGAAGGTTGTCAAGATCAAAATGTATGAAAAGTTTAATGAGATTACAAAGTAAAATGTGTAGTTTTGTATTTTGTAAATTTTAATTCGTATTAATAATTTATATGTAAGACTAATTATAAGAAAATGTATGAAAAGTTTAATGAGATTAATTACAAAGTAAGCATGAGGATCATATGTTTTCATTTAACACAAACGAAAATTTACTAATTCATTTTTTTAGTAGAACCTATGTTAATTAGTTTGAACTAAACAAGAAAAAGAACTTAAAAATTATTATTGTGAGAATATATTAAGTTGAATATATGTTTTGTTGATATGTTAATTGATAGGTAATAAATATAGGTGTCAACTAAACATGCCAACTGCAAGAGACAAAAAAACCTCTTCGAGATTAGTGATGGAGTGGTATTGGGAAGTGAGGGAGAGACACTTGATCCTTGTGGTTATGGGTTCGACTCCTGATCCCTTTAGGTTTTACCGGTTCGCTGCCTTCGTGTCTTCGGGTGGGTATGTGGGCCGGGTTTTCCCTGGAACAGGAGACGGGTAGGCTAGAGGGCTCCGTACGTGCGGATTGAGCCGCTACAAGATACGTCTTGTGGGCTACCTTTATCCAATGGGAGCTGCGTATGAAATACCCGGCAATACTTTACTTGGTCGTTAAAAAACAGAATGAATCCGAATAGAACATAATTAATAATGGTATGTAAATCCTGGCATGAGATGTGGGTGTGTTTTTTTTTTCTTGTGTGTTTTATGATGTTTAACATATTACGAACAGATTATATATGTCTTTATTAAAGTATTATATTTCAAATCTTAAAAAATATGAAAAGTATATCGCAGTCATTAAAACTTGAAAGTATTCAATTTATGGATTAATTAGAAGTGTACTTTAATGTTTTATACTTTATGCCATTTTTCAGTGAGTTTAAAATCAGGTTTGGATACTAGGCATTTTTGCGGGTAAATTTCAAACACATTAAAACATAAACATGTGAATCATTCTAAGCGGTAAAACAAGTTTGTGCTAAGGAAAGTTAACATTCATGTTTAGAGTCTTCTTCTAGATCGATTTCGTACCATATTAAAGCTTAGTAAAAGAGGCTTTGATATTCCTCAAATTCTTTGCCCACTTTAATCTGCTTCGGTGATATTGCATGTTAATTATAGGAGGGCATTTGCAGATGGCTTGATATTTTGTTACTGTATTTGACCAGTCCTATTCGCATCTTGGATTCCATCACGTCTATGGTGTTATTGAGGGATAAGAAGAATTTGATTGAGCTTATCGTCTTCACAACACGATGGATGATTTGGCGAACAAGGAATGAACATCTTTTTGAAAGTAAGCCTCGGTTGCTTTATTCTTTGCTTGATTATGTTGTTTCTTTTTCGTTTTTGTAGTTATCTAGTCATAATTCTAATTGTAAAATCTATTTGACTAGGTGGATAAAATATCCCCTACCTCTTTTGTAAATGTTTTTTTATTTTCTCGAGTTATTTGTTTGCAAATTGGGTGGGTTTTATTTATATTGAGTTTGCCTTTCAAAAGATAAAAATCATAAACATAAAAGGTAATGAATAAATTATTGATTGTTATTACAACAACGTCGAACTGAGCCTTATGTTGTTATGTTGTTGTCAGGGTGCACGCTATCTCCACTCTTAGATAATTCCTAAGTGTATATTTGAGATGCATGCTTTTAGAAAGTGACATGATGTCACAACCTACGGAACATTCTATGATGATAAAGAAGTAAGCAATGTACTAATGTGTATAAACCAATAGTAAACATACAAAATCCAAAGTCAAACAATGGGATTTAATTCTATTTTTTTGTTGTAATTTTCATATTCACCCCTTATCCTATATACCATATACACTTTTAACCTATATATCATTTTTACCAATTTAAACTGAACCAAGCAGATGTGTATAATTTTTTTTTTCTAAACATTCTTGTATAAATTTTGTTGAAAACAGAGTTTTATTAAAAAAAAGGGGGGGGGGGGGTAATTTTTGGTATTGTAAGTTATATTGAGTACATGTACCGTACTGATACCATGAAGAACCGAACCAATTCCAACTAAGTAATGGCGCTACTGGTATCAACATTATCAGAACCGGTATTTATATTAATTTTTATAGTTTTCGATTGATGTAAATTAAAGACGACTTTATTTTTTTAGGTTACATTAAATCAATTTTGTTTACTGAAATCATTATAAATAAATTTTTCTTTGTTTCGTAGACAATTAAAAGTATTGGAACCATAGAGAATCAAACAAATACCCTCTGAAAAACATGGGTATCTGTATTTGTATTACCACAACCAATATCGGTGTTTGTTTTTATGGTTTTTGACCGTAGCACAACACGTGTCGCTCTCTTTTTGGCATATCAAGACTTTACATTTTTTTTTATCTCATAGACAACTTTTCTATAATTAAACCAATTTAAATGCCTTTATTTTTTTTTAGGACACATATTTTTTTTACTAAACTGATATAGCTCGAACAACATCGGTACAACACTTGTATTCATTTTTATGTTTAAGGTTTTGATTATTCAATTTATGGATTTATTAGAAGTGTAGTTAAATGTTTTATACTTTATGCCATTTTAGGGTGAGTTTAAGATCAAGTTTGGGTATTAGGCATCTCTGCATGTGAATTTCAAACACATTAAATCATAAACACATGAATCATTCTAAGTTGTGTGCTAAGGAATGTTAACATTCATGTTTGGAGTCTTTATCTAGATCGGTTTTGTACCAGGATATATCTTAGTAAAAGGGGCTTTGATATTCCTCAAATTCTTTGACACTTTGATTTGCTTCAGTGATTTCGGTTAATCATGTTTTTGATGATTCGATTATTGCATCTTGATTATAGCAGCGCATTTGCAAATGGCTTCATATCTTGTTACTGCATTTGACCGGCCCTATTCGCATATTGGATTCCATCGCGTCTATGGTATTATTGAGGGATAAGAAGAATTTGATTGAGCTTATCGTCTTCACGACCCGATGGATGATTTGGTGAACAAAACATCTTTTTGGAAGTAAGTCTCAGTCGCTTTATTCATTGCTTGGTTATGTTGTTTCTTTTTTTTGTTTTTTGTAGTTATCTAATTATAATTCTAATTGCAAAATCTATTTGACCGATTGGATAAATATCCCCTCCCTGTTTTGTAATTGTTTTTTAATTTTCCCGGGTTATTTGTTTGCAAATTGGGTAGGTTTTATTTATATTGAGTTTGCCTTTCAAAAGATAAAAATCATAAACATAAAAAGTAATGAATAACTTATTGATTGTTAGTACAACAACGTCGAAGTGAGCCATATGTTGTTATGTTATTGTCAGGATGCGCATTATCTACATTGTTAGATAATTCCTAAGTCTATATTTAAGATGCATGCTTTTTGAAGGTAACATGATGCCACGACCTATGGAACAATCTATGATGATAAAGAAGTTAGTAATGTACCAATGTGTATAAACCAATATTAAAAAAGCAAACCAATGGGATTTAATTCTTTTTTCCTTCTTGTAATTTTCATATTCACCCCTTATCCTATATACCATATACACTTTTAACCTACATGTGATTTTTACTAATTTAACTAGTTGTATAACATCACGCGTGTTGCGCGTTTTACAATCGAGATTTAGATAGGTGTTAATCAATCAATGAATTATACAATCGAGATTCCATTTTGGTTGTAAACGTTAAAAAAAATAAAGAAATCTACACATAAGGTAACACATGAAATTTGTAACGAAATTACATAAGATTATGTTATTTATAATAATAGTATATAATATAATATAATAAAAATTTTTAATAAAATAATATGAATAAAATAATAGTATATAATATATTAATTAGGGATGAGCATACAACGCCGAATACCGATCCCGTCCCGTCCCGATCCCGTACCGAACCGATACCGAACCGAGTGGTTTCGGGATCGGTATCGGTACCCATATTTATGGATTTTCGGTTTTGGTATTATTGGTATCGGCACGGGATCGGTATGGTATTGGTATTTTAAGGTAAAATACCGATACCATACCGGTATCGTACCGATACCGAACCATGGTTTCGGTATTATCGGTATCGGTACGGGATCGGTATTTTACCATACTGGTACCGTACCGATACCAAACCGTTCGGTATCGGTATTGTCGAGATCGGTATAATATATTAATAGTATATAATATAATAAAGTTTGGAAATAAAATAATAATATAAATAAAATAATAATATTTTACTATTCATTTGCAAACTACTTTAGTAGTTTGCAAATTAATATATAGTAATTTGTTTGTTAAAAACTGAACCAAGCATATATGTATAATTTTTTTTAAACATTCTAGTATAAATTTTGTTGAAAACATAGTTTTATCCAAAAAAAAAGGTAATTTTTGGTATTGTAGTTATATTGAGTACATGTATCGTATTGATACTGTGAATAACCGAACCAATTCCGACTGAGTAATAGCGCTACCTATATCGACATTATCAAAACTGGTATTTGTATTAGTTTTTATGGTTTTTGATTGACGTAAAAGACGACTTTAGGGTTACATTAAATCAATTTTGTGTAATGAAATCATTGTAAATAAACTTTTCTTTGTTTCATAGTCTATGAAGAGTATTGGAACCATAGCGAATCAAACAAATACAAACAGGAAAAAATGGGTATCTGTATTTGTATTACCGCAACCAATATCGGTGTTTGTTTTTATGGTTTTTGACCGTAGCACAACACATGTTGCTATCTTTTTGGCATATCAAGACTTTACATTTTGGGTCACATGAGACAACTTTTATGTAATTAAACCATTGTAAATGCATTTTTATATCTTTTTAGTACACATGTTTTTTTTACTAAACTGATACAGCTTGAACAACAATGATACCAATACTGGTATTCATTTCTATGTTTATGGTTTCTAAAATTCAGATTTGATATTTTCAATACTTTCACTATTGTAAGCATTATTTTATGTTTTATGCATACACACAGTTACTTCAACATTACTCAAAAGAAATTCTACTAATTAGTCTACAATATAAATTACATATCTTAGATTTAAAATTAAAAAAAAATATACTCTTTTCATTTATGCATGAGTATTCATTGAATCAAATAATAAATTTTTAGAACTAATCAAATCAAATTTTTATTTTTCTTACTTGAGTTCGTATTCAATTAAAAAATTGCGTTATTCTATTCGTATTAGAAACTCAAACGCGAATAAATTCGATTAAATCGAAACTCGCCTTTAATAATAAATTGTTCTATTTTTTATTTTTTATTTTATAATTACTACAAACTTATTATATTTAACATATAAAAACTAATCTACAAAATTAATAAACAAAAATATGTCAAAAACAGGATTGCTAAAGGCAATAGAGACTATGGCTTTTTCAGAATTTTGTGATTTATAAAAGTTAAGTATGTATAATATGGATATGGTAAAAGTAGTAGAGACTATGGGCTTTTAAAGTTTAGCCGAAATCTAGAAGGGTTTTTTTTCAATGTATTTATATATATATTAATGTGTGTGTGTCTATGTATATATATTTTAAAAAATGTATATGTATAATTTGAAATTGATTTGTAAGATTTACTTGACTCGAATTCGAATTCCTAATAATCAAATCGAACTGAGTTGAATTTCAAACTTTTTTGAATCTGAGTCGAATTGTGAAACCCTTACTGTGGAAAGTTGTGGAACACTCTCTAAAACGAATTATAAGAAAGGTTAAGCATATATTACGTAAACTAAATAATCCACGATCTTCAATCCTCTCAATAGTGTCTTCAACTGCAAGAAACATACAAACTGAAGTGTTAGCATTGGGGTCTACGTTCGCAAAGTAGTAGTAGTAAAACTAGAGATAAGGCTCGAGTCCGAGCTAGAACTACCCTTTTTAATGTTAAATTATTTATGGAAAAGAAAAAACTATTAGTATGTAACCGAACCATTTTATATACGTTCTTATCTCTATTTGTGTGAATGTTTTCCTGTTAACTAATATACGATGTAAGGTCTTGATTTTTTCATCATCTGAAAAATTAATCTATAGGTTCATTTGATATCATCACAAAAGGAATTAAACGGACATGTAAACTCAATCTTGTTAGAAGATGTATTGCATTAATACGAAGTTATGTGATCAATCAAAACTGTCATGACAAACTTTACAGCTGTTGGATCGTGAGAATGATTTGTGTGTGTTATTGTGATAGAAAACCTATTTCTAATTGTAGCAAATATAATAATAAGTAAAGATAAAATCAATAATTATCGACACACAACAATTATAATGTTATGAGCATGGATAAGTATGCGATGTCAACACTTATTTAATTTATTTAGATTTCAAAGTACAAATTATTTTGATCACCCCCCCTACCAATTGCTCTCATTCTCTCTCTCTCTCTCTCTCTCTCTCTCTCTCTCTCTCTCTCTCTCTCTCTCTCTCTCTCTCTCTCTCTCTCTCTCTCTCACTACATATCAGGTTTTGTCCCTATTGGAACAAGTACTAAATGTACTATTCTATTTATAGAGAGAAAGAGGGGAAAAGCTGGCGACGTCACCATGAAAGTGACATCTAACAACTATTAGAAATGTAGCTCACTAGCTATTTATAAATCACAACTAGATAGTTTGTTACAAACGACGGACAATATAATCTAATAAGAACAAATGGTTTTTGCCACACAGCTAGTGTACACAGTAGTTTGTCAGGTAGCTTTACAAGACTTAGTTGTTGACTATTGTTGACCAGCATTTGATATTTCTAGTAGTTGTGGTATTCTTGAATAGTTGTTGACTAGTCCACCGGTTGTCTTAGTCAATTCTACTCTTTAGTCTTTCAGATCTTTAGTCTTTTAACCAACATTTATGTAGACCAGTAGTTTGTAGAGTGATGTCGATGTAACCTTCAAGGAGGAAATGAGATATGCACCACAAATCTTATATTTTTAAAGTACTAGGACAGATGGAGTCCATAGGATTTTCCTTTCATCATCAGCAGATCTTCTATAACCCAACAATCTCTCCCTAGAACTGATGATGTCAAAATCTCACTTATGATACGTGCTTTTATTTGAGTGATGATGAGTGAGAGGCTTTCTCTGGTATGCCTTGAAGTTCAGCTAAAAAATTGTTATTATGTCTTTATAAGGTTTTTGCCAGCACTTGGTCAGCCATGATAATCACGAAACATCTTGGTCAAAGATCTGACCTCAGTACCATCTTTTTTCTGAAATGTCTTCACATATTTTAAACCGAAGTAGCTTAGCTTTCTCAGACACTCTGGGTTAGGGAAGGACTGAGGCTACCTTTGGGACCTTTATTGATCATAGTCAGCTGAGTAATGTGGACTGACTTCAAAACCTGTTATCAAGCTACAGATACTTTGTCTGGAATTGTAACACGGATTTTTCCTTCAAAGTAATGAAGAAGGACTTTGATATGAGGTCATGCGAACTGCTGGAAAATTTTGTGGTACTGTTGGTTTCTCAGGCTAGTAGTTGTTAACCAACAGATTGGGTATGAGTTTAAACTTCTTGTTTCTTCATCAAAATGACATCCACCCTACTCGACAGTTGAGCTCATTTCCCTTATTAACCTACCAACGTGACACTTACATGCATCCTTAGTGATTGGTAAAATACTTTTTGAATATGTCAAGTTGAAATTTCTGGGGCAGGTTGATTCCCCAACTTGAGCTCTTTTCTTCCCCTTTCTTCTTCAACAATTTACAAGCATAGTCTAGAACCAACATTTTTGTGGCTTTAAATATGATTTGCTTAAAGGTAAGAATATATGAAAGTGACTAAGTGTTCAAGGATAATCTCATGTGCAGGAGGCCAGTTGTTGGGTTCATTTGGTGCAGCTAGACTCAAGCTTAAGGCATTTTGGGGACAATCTACTTATGATTTGAGACCTAAGCTCTCAAGTGTGTACCATCAAATACAATGTTTGAGCATCATCTAACTTAATAGAATCCTCTGCATCCCCATCATTGATGGTTATATCATTAGCTGTTTGAAGTTGAAACTTCATAACATGTTGTGATGCCCCATTTTCTTGGTAGTTGGGATTTCCAGGAGTTTAGTCACTTAATGAGTGCATACTGTTGCTGCCTGCAAGGTTGGCTTACTTATTTTTCTATTGTCAGTCTGTGATCAATGAGATATATCAGAAGAGTAGAAGCCATACATGCAATCTTAGCTGCAGGATATACCTGTGCTAGATTTTACCTCTTCTTCATGTGGGTTAGGATCAGGTAAACTACTGCAAATGAGCTTGTTAGGACAAAGAGGATTGGTGAAACCACTTTTGTAAACCTTAGTCTAATTCACTTCTGTCATTTTTGGCTAAGTATAGAAGTACTGAAGAGAAGACAAGAAACTGCTGATTAGAAGATATGAGAAGTGCTGAAGTTGCAGAAGTTCTGAAGTCCAAACCAGACAAGTTCACTTCAGAAGTACTGAAGACAAAACTACTCATCAGTAGTTGTCCTTCATCAGCACTTAGCAAAAGATATTTCCCACCGCCTTTTTGCATCAGTAGTTTATTGTTTAATATTACTTTTAGCTGTATTTGTTTCTTTCAATGTTGCAACTTGTGCAACTTGTCACTGTAGTTTCTGTGCTTGCTTTTTAGGCAAGATACATGCATGTAATCGTCTATAAATAGGAGGCTTCAACCTTCTATTTTAGACATTGATTTTCAACAGAAAAATCCTTCAAACACTCTCATTGTTATATTCCATTTCTGTATTTATTGTGAATCTCTCTAAGTATCTAATTCTCATTTACAACTTAGATTCATAATAAATACTTTGTCATTTATTAGTTTCAAACATCAAGGGGGAGTTATAACTCTGCCTTAGTGTAAAAAGTGTTGCTTTAACTTATAACATTCTGTTGTGCTTATAATCTGATTTACAAGGACTTGCTAAACACTTAAGTGTCAAGATAGCAAGTTCTTACTTAGCAAAAAGAGCAAACTGATCCAACAATTGGTATCAGAGCATTGGTTTATCTGATCACATATCAATCTAACAAATTGAGAATCAGACACAAAGCTCTTATTGATATTCAATATAAAGATCAAAAGTTCACTTTTTATCAATATCCATCATTTAAAAGAGTCATCTGACAAATCTATACTCTTTAAAAATGGATCCACATAATACTGGTTCTGCCACCAAACCTGCCATGCTTGTGAGAAATGAGTACAATATATGGCAAAAGAGAATGGCACATACCTTGTCACAAACCAACACAGGTTGTTGGAGATCTGTGATATATGGTCCACACAAACCAGTAAACATAAATCTTGAAACTAAAGAAGGGATTCCAAAGGATCCCAAAGACTATACAGATGAGGATTTCCTAAAACTTGAGCTAGATGCTAAGGCATTCTCTATGTTGGCAATGGCTCTCCCAAATGAAATATACTCTGGCCTTTTACATTGTGAAAGTGCCAAAGAACTTTGGGACTGTCTTAAAGAACAGTTTGAAGGAACTGAAGAGGTGATTGCCAACACCAGAGAAATTTTGGCTCAACAATATGAAACATTTGCTTATATTAATGGGGAAACTTTGACACAACAATTTGAAAGATTCTCCTCATTAATCTCTAAGCTAAAGTTAAATGGTCAGACCTATACAACAGTATCTATGTTACATAGATTTTTAAGGTCTCTACCTGACAAATGGGAAACTTACTCCATTGTCTTAAGATCCTCACCAGATTTTAGCTCCCTCACTCTTACAAAACTCCATGGGAGATTACTTACTTTTGAGAGAGAAATCGATCAAAAGAAGAAATTACAAACTTCTGGTAAAACTGCTGATGACTACCTACCAGGTAGTACAGCACTTTTGGGACAAGATTCACCAACTTGTTCCTATGGATCTTATGACAATATTGACATAACCACTGGGATCTCATCAGAAAGATCTTTCCCAGGTTATGACAATGATGACCAAAGTCAAACTGCTGATAATCTATGTTTTATCATGGATGATTTGAAAAATTTTAGCAGTGATGACTTAGAAGAAATGGACATATTACACCAACTGGCCATGCTAAGCATTAAAACTAACAAGTTTTATAAAAGGTCAGGAAGGAAATTTCCAGGATTGACCAGTAATACAAAAATTGGTTTTGACAAATCTAAACTGAGATGTCACAAGTGTCAGAAGTTGGGACACTTTGCTAGAGAGTGTAGAAGCTCTAGCTTTAACCAATCACAATCTGGAAATAACTATAACCCCAATTATAATAGGAACAATGGAACTCAAGGGAGTGCTCATTTTGTACAGGCACAAGCTCCTCAACAGCAATATATGCCTCAAGTACAATATGTTCAAGTGCCTGCTCAACAGATGCAGAGCCAACAATCAATCCCTCCCTTTCCAGCTGCTCAACTTCCTCCACAGCCTCAACAACCCCCTCAACAAAGTCTCTTTACCTCGGGGTATGTTGACTGGAGCAGTCTCCCTTATGACACCACAGAGTGCAATCCTGATGCAGACAACAAAGTGTTTGACATCAACTGGGGAGAACCAGACAATGGCAGAAAGAACTTTGCCTTAATGGCATTTGAAGGCTGTACCTCAAAATCTGCATTGTCTCAGGTATCAAAAGAATCTTTGACAAAACTTTGCTCAAACTCTTGCAAAGAAACTTTTGCTCTCATAAGAGAGACAAACGTGCACCTACAAGGCAAAGCCAATGATTTAGAAAGAAAATACACACAGATAAAATGTGATTTAGAAAGAAAACTGTGTGCTAAAACAAAAGAGGTTTCTAAATTAACTGACTCTGCCATTGAAACCCAAGCACAAATCAAAATGATGCTAAATGACTTGGGAGATGTCAGACAAGAGCTTGCTGACACCAGGATCACTTGTGAAAAATGGGTGGAATCTTGTAGGGGGTATCAACTACTGCTAAACAAACAAAGTGCTTCAAATGTTAAGTTTGGCATAGGATACCATCATGTTGAAACACCAACAGATTTTTCTCCCAAAACTACTGAAGATGGGAGAAGAATTGTTTCAAATGAAACTTCTGAAGGGAAAGAATGCACATCTTTCCATGAAAACTTTCTAAACAGAAATCCTGGCATTTTTAAAGAAAGTACTTCAGAAGTATTTACAAAAACTGACAACAAGCCATCAGTAGTTTCATCTACTTCAGGAGTTGAGACCCTGAAAACTACTGATGAGCAAAATCTTTTCACAACTGTCAGAAATTTGCCTTCAGAACAAAAACAAAAGGCAAAAGAATGTGAAATTTGTGGACTGTTCAACCACAAAACTGAATTTTGTAGATACAGAAAAGGAATTCAGTTCAATCAAAAATTTAAACAACAGGTTGTGGGAAATCAAATCAGAAATGATTATGAAAAAGTCTTTAAACCCAAGAAACAACAACCTGAAAACACCTTTTCTCAGAAAAAGATAAAATCTCAACCAAAATCTTTTTCTCAAAATTCCTTGTCAGTAGTTAGACCAGAATCATCAGCAGTTTCACAAACTGCTGAGATTCAAAATCTAAAGAACATGGTAGAACTACTGATGACCAAGGTTGATGGTGGTCCTAAAAAGGATACCACCATGGTTCTTAATGAAAAATCCATTGCCAAAAAGACATGGATTTCTCAACCTGGTCAAGAACAAACTGTAACTGTTCTCAAGAGCAAACCCAAAGCCAAACAGGCTTGGGTTTCCAAATCTAACTAAATTGCTTTTATGTGCAGAGAGTTTCCAGGGGCTTAAACAGCATATGGTATGTTGATAGTGGAGGCTCTATGCACATGACTGGATGCAGATACCTGATAAACAACTTTATCAGCCAAAGAGAAGGATCTGTATCCTTTGGGAACAATGCTAAGGGATATGTGCTAGGACATGGCAATGTCTCCTCTGGCAAAATACAGTTTGACAAGGTCAATCTGGTGGAAAACCTTGAATACAACTTGCTGAGCGTGTCACAAATGTGTGATAAAGGATATTCTTCCTTTTTCACAAAGACAGCTTGCAAGATCATCTCACCAGAAGGCCAGAAGTTGATTGAGAAGATTATAGAAGATCATACTTTGCTGATTGCCAAAAGATGTGGCAATGTCTATGCAGTGGACATTGAGAAAGACAAAGTATTGAACAACACTGCCTGTTTCTTCTCAAGGGCATCAACTTCAGAAACAGATCTCTGGCACAGGAGACTTGGCCATGTGAACTTTAAAACCATAAATAAAGTCACAAAAATGGGCTTGGTCAGAGGTCTACCTTTGAAAGTATACCAGTGTCAAGAACACTGTGTATCCTGTTTAAAGGGAAAACAGCATAAGTCCTCCTATAAGTCTATTGAAGAATCAAAAACAACTGCATGTCTTCAACTACTCCATATGGACTTATTTGGACCTGTCAAGATTATGAGCCTTGGTAAAAAGAAGTACTGCTTAGTCATCATTGATGACTACTCAAGATTCACATGGGTATTCTTCCTATTTTCCAAGGATGAGGCTGCTGAAATCATCAAGTTCTTCATTCTACAAGTAGAGAAACAATATTCTCTATCTGTCAAAACCATTAGAAGTGACAATGGGACAGAGTTCAGGAACAAAACTCTGGATGAATTCTGTTTGTCTAAAGGGATTATTAGACAATACAGTGTTCCCAGAACTCCTGAACAAAATGGTGTAGTAGAAAGGAAGAACAGAACATTGATAGAAGGAGCAAGAACAATGTTAGCTGATTCTGGACTGCCATTGTACTTTTGGGCAGAAGCAGTTAACACAGCATGTTATGTTCAGAATAGAGTTCTTGTGGTCAAGAGACATTCCAAGACTGCCTATGAAGTTCTTCATGGCATGAAGCCCCTTATCTCCTTTTTCAGGGCTTTTGGGTGTCAATGTTTCATCTTGAACATCAAGGAATCTATTTCAAAGTTTGCTGCCAAAGTTGACTCAGGTTACTTTCTTGGTTACTCTTCAACTAGAAAAGCCTACAAGGTTTTTAATTCTCACACCAGGATAGTAGAAGAAACATTGAATGTCAAGTTCAATGAGTCAAAACACACTCTTATTCCAGCACATCCTGCTGAACTCTTTGACCTTGACAACTTTCACTTTGGACCTGAAAAGGCTGTTACTTCTTCCAAACCTACTTATTATGGTGATCAAAGGTTTGAAGATGAGGATCCTGCACCATGGACTCCTCAAACAGTCATTAAGTCAACTACAACACCATCAGAAGTTTTTCAAACTTCTGATCAAACAAATACTGAAGGCCAAACTCAAACATCTGCTTCAGCACCTGCAACTACTGAAGAAGCTGAAACTGCTGAACCAGATATTATAGACCTCAGTAGTTTGTTTGAAGAACAAGAGCCACCTACACCTGTCAGTGGTTTACAACAACTAATTGAACACAGAGATCATCCACTTGATCAAATCATGGGTGATATAGCTACAGGTGTTCTGACCAGAAACCAGCTCTCCAACTTTTGCCTATTTTCAGCCTTTATTTCACAGTTGGAACCAAAGAAGTACCAGGAAGCCCTCAAAGACAATAATTGGGTGCAAGCTATGCAAGATGAACTACTTCAGTTCAACAAGCAACAGGTCTGGGAAATCTGTCCCTTACCTCAAAACAAGCAACCAATTGGTACAAGATGGGTTTTCAGGAACAAACAAGATGAAGCTGGTATGATAATCAAGAACAAGGCAAGACTGGTAGTTCAAGGGTACTCTCAAGAAGAGGGAATTGACTATGATGAAACCTTTGCTCCAGTTGCAAGGCTTGAGGCCATCAGGTTATTTCTGGCCTATGCCATTTCCAACAAAATTAAAGTTTATCAAATGGATGTGAAAAGTGCATTTTTGTATGGTAAAATCAAAGAGGAGGTGTATGTCTGTCAGCCACCTGGGTTTGAGGATCCTTCTCATCCTGAGTGGGTGTACAGACTGGACAAAGCTCTTTATGGGCTCAAACAGGCTCCAAGAGCCTGGTATGATACACTCTCCACCTTTTTACTCAAAAATAACTTTACAAGAGGTGCCATTGATAAAACACTTTTCATTAAACATGTTGGAAATCATGTCTTACTTGTTCAATTTTATGTTGATGATATCATTTTTGGTTCAACAAACACAAAATTGTGTGATGATTTTAAGAAACTCATGCAATCAAAATTTGAGATGAGTACCATGGGAGAACTGCAGTACTTTCTAGGACTGCAGATCAAACAACAAACAAATGGAACTTTTATACATCAATCAAAATATGTTAAAGAATTATTGAACAAATTTTCTTTAAATGACTGTAAATCATGTTCCACTCCCATGACACCAATCACACAAGCTGAACCTGATGATCAAGGAAAACAGGTTGATCAAACCATGTACAGATGCATGATAGGTTCCCTTTTATACTTAACTGCTTCTAGACCAGATATTATGTTCTCAACATGTGTCTGTGCTAGATATCAATCAGCACCAAGGGAATCACACCTTATTGCAGTCAAAAGAATTTTTAGATATCTGAAAGGAACTCCAACACTGGGAATTTGGTATCCTGCTTCAAGCAATACCAAGTTATCAGCTTTTTCAGATAGTGACTATGCAGGGTGTAAGATGACAAGAAAGTCAACATCTGGTGGTTGTCAATTCCTGGGTAACTGTCTAGTGTCATGGCAATCAAAGAAGTAAACATCTGTTGCAACTTCAACTGCTGAAGCTGAATACATTGCAGCTGCAAGTTGTACATCACAGATACAATGGCTCCAATATCAACTTCTTGATTATGGAATCAAAGAGACCAAGACACCTTTGTTTGTAGACAGCAAATCTGCCATTAGCATCATTCAAAATCCGGTACAGTTCTCAAAAACTAAACATATTGAGATCAGGTACCATTTCATAAGAGATTGCTATGAAAAAGGCAAGATTGAGGTGAAGCATGTAGCAACAGCTAATCAGATAGCTGACATCTTCACTAAACCCCTTGACACATCAACATTTCAGAAGTTAGTATCCATGCTTGGAATGCTAAATTTGTAAGTGTTTACTTTATTTTTATTTTTTTTTCTGCATATCAGTTAGAATCCAAGTTAACACTTGATTCTACCCAACTCTACATCAAACTTCTACATCAATCACCACTGTTATGCATCAAAATTTTCTTTTTCCTTTTTCCATCCTTGATTCCATCCTGTTTACCATGGTGGAATCAAAAAGAAAAATTTTCTTTTTCCTTTTTCCATCCTTGATTCCATCCTGTTTACCTTGGTGGAATCCAAGTTAACCTTTTTATCTTTTTTTCTGGTTTTCACTTACAAATGTCAAAAGTTTGAAACAAAACTTCTGAAAAACAAAATCAGTTTGAGAGAAACTACTGATGAACAAAAATCATCAGTATGAGGATAACTTTCTGAAAAAGTGTGTAACTTCTGATTAAAATAACCTTCAGAAGTTATAAAGTATTTACAAAAACATTTCTCATCAGATGTTAAAACTGCTGAAGAGAAAAATGGGAACTACTGATGAAGTAATCCTTCATTAGCAGTTTAAGTCAAAAGGGCAAATCTGACTTTTCCCATCATTAGAGGTTTGACCTAATCAGTTTAAAACCTCTGATAAAGAGATTTTTAACCAAAGGCGGTTTTAAAACTTCTAAAAAAAGAAGATTCAAGCGGTTAAAACTTCTAATAAATACCTTTTCTACACACTTATCCTTTTAAACTCAAAAATATCCCTCCTTCTCTCTCAAAACTCTCTCAACCTATACCTGCAAAATCCACTGTTCGATCAAAAACCCAAACCACATGGCTCTAGTTCTAAAACAGGGACACAATCAAAGAGCCTTTCTTGAAAAACAAGAAGGCTGGTCCCAATACGATGAGATCATTGATCTTGTCATCAAATCCCAATACTTTACTGCTCTCACAATAAACCCACCAATTCACACTGAAACTCTGAATGAGTTCTGGGCAAATGCTGAGACGGTTACAATGGGTGGTGAGGTCATTTCCCTCAACTCAAAGATAAAAGGGAAACAACTGACCATCACACCGGCCACACTAGCAACAAGACTGGGTCTGGATGATGTAACTGCCCCTGACCATGTTGCTAACACTGATATTCATCTAACCATGACTGAGTGTGGTTATCAAGGTACTCTCTCCCATGCTACAATATTCAAAAAATATTTTGAACCAAAATACAAACTTTTGTTTCATTATATTATTATGTGTTTGAGTCCAAAAACAGGGTCTTATGACCAGATGCCCTCCACTTTTCAACCAATATTTCATTCCATTGTGAAAGAAACTAAATTCAGGGCATCAAAACTGTTTTTCAATGAGTTGGTGTTACATCACAATAATACCAAGAAAAAGTTTTTGTTGTACCCAAGGTTCATTATGCAATGCATAATAGGGGAACTGGGTAATGAGGTGCTTGTGGGAAAAATTTCAACTTTAAACCCTTTAACATCACAAGCATACTCAAGACTTAACAAACCGGCTGTCTGGCCAGAAGATGATCAGGGAGAACAACAACAAGTCCCCCTGAAGCCCACATCTTCCAAACTCACACCACCAAAAGCCAAAAAGCCCAAGCCAACAAAAACTGCACCCCACCAACCCAAAAGAAAAGCTGTTCAGGAGGTTGAGATGCCTGAACATGCTCATGAGCATTCTGCTCTTCAAATAGATGAGACTGAAACACCCTCTCAGTCTCATCCATCTCAAACCCCACCAAGAGCACCCATATCTGTTCAATTCAAAAGAAAAAGACTTAGAAAAACATATCCAACACACTCTTCTTTTGAAACTGCTGAACAACAACCTATTGCCCAAACTACTGAACCAACCCCACAAATTTCTGAACAAGAGGCAATAGAAATTGCCAAACTTCTCTCTGGGCTAAAAGAGAATGTCCCATCTGATCATGTCAGTCCCCATCAACCACAACAAACAGGGGACATAACTACTACATCAGACATGGATGTGGACATCACTAGCCCTATCCCAAGAGATGAGGGTGGACCAGAGTCTTTAAGCCCAATTTTAGAGACTCTTGGGGCATCTGAGGCTGCTACTACTCAGTTACCACCCAGTGGTGGATCTGAGGACAGAAGTAACATAGCTAAGACCTCAGATGTGGCAACTACTGATGAAGGCTTAATGCCTGAAGTAGGAAATCCTCAGTACCAAGAAACAGAGGTTCATGAGAGAACTGAGTTGGGCTCAGCTCATGATTTAACTGAGACAGTCCTCACTGAGGGCAACATCAGGGATTCAGATGATTCCATTAGTTTGGATGATGTTTCACACACTCAAACTACTGAATTGACGGCACTTTCTGAAGGTCCTGTTGCAAAGGTATCCAGGCTCAAGAAGCCAGTCACCTCTGCACAGGTTAAAGCCCACTCAATCCCTAAAACCCCTAGAGTGGCATCCTCTGTACAACATGAGGATCTCCCAAAAACACCCCCTTCACAGCAAATGCCTACCCAATTCCCTGGGCAAACAAGCATAGACCTGAACCAGCTATGCAGCCCAGAGGGTCCCCTGTACCACATGATGAATACACTCATCAGAAATCACTTCCAAACATATACAGCTGACTTGGAGCTGTCCATCAAGAACCAATTTGGAGTGATCAAGACCAAGATGAACGATCTGTCCAACAAAATAGACTTCACCAGCCAGCAGATTGCTCATCTTCAAGGACAATTCTCCCAACCCTCTGCTTCAAGGGTTAAAATTGATGAATCCAAAAAGGGGGAGAAGATCAGGGAACCTAAGGAGTCATTCCAAGCCAGGATAAGGGCAAGAGTGGCACTCCTTGAAAGAGATCAGAAAGATCAGGCCAGGAAAGAAAAATTGGCCAAACAGTTTGGTGTCTCAATTGAAGAAATTGAAGTTGCAGAGAAAGAAGATGAGACCCAAACATCTGAAGATTCCCTAAGGCATAATGAAGAAACTTCTGATGACCAAACTTCTGATGAAGAATCAGAAAGTACTGAAGACAATCCTTCAGTAGCTGACAAACCATCAGCAGTTGTCAGCACATCAGAAGTTAACACTTCCCAACCTCAAACAACTGAACCTTCCAGAACCACTGCTCCCATTCAACCAACATCTGATCCCATCAGGCCTACATCTGTTACAACAATGACTGTATTAAACCCTTCTCCTATCTCTCAATCAGCTGAACTATTAGAGAAGAGCTTAATTGCAGCCAACAAAAAGGCCAGAGAAGATCAGATTTGGAAATCTCTGGAAGAAAGGGATGATTTGGATTTAAGCCATGAAGAAAAACTTCAGGCTTATGCAGCTGAACTACAAAGGCAGGCTAGCCTTGATGAGATTGCTGAACAGGATAAAAGACAACAACTGGTGTCTTATATTACCAAGAACAGCAAGACTAAAGCCTTTACACTCAAAGGACTCTCTATGCAAGAGCTGACAAGAAGAGCACAACTGCTTGCAGACAAAGTGGCCACAAGCAAAGATGGAAAGGCCAAGAGAGCCCAGATAATAGAAGAGCTAGTAGCAGAAGGATATGGTTCAAAAGCCTCTGTATCCAGATGGAAAGAAGAAAGACTAATGGATACATATAGAAAATACTTGGCTGCCAAGGCTGCAAATCCTGAGAAGTTTCAAACTGCTGATCCTTCAAGATCAGTAGTTAGAACTTCTGGTGCATACAAAAGATCTGCTACTCAGAAGAAGAAGGCAGAGGACAATGTCAAAACTGATTTCAAAATGGTACTACTTGAAGGAAGTTCAATAGTCCATTCAGATTTTGACATTGAGGAGAAACCTCTGTTGACACAATTCAGGGATCCTTCCACTTTTGCTTATCAAATACAAAAGACCATCAAAGAAAAGATGCATACCAGAGTAGTGACTGAACACCATCTCCCAACTGTTCAGATGCCTGATATGCAACAACAACAAGGAAGAGAATCCCACCTGAGGCTATCTGAAACTGAAGACATCCAGCACTCAGGACCATCAACCCAAGGGACAAGTCTGGTTCCCTATTCTTCTGACTTTAACAAGTCAAAGATCCTTATCATCAGATGGTCACTTACTGATAACAACTCAGTACTGTTGACAAGAAGAGACCTCTCAAGCAGGGCTTACAAGAAGATCAGTGATCTGAAGAAACTGTCAACACAAGACCTGCTCACAATTCAACATCTAGAACCACAGAGAGGATCTCTATCTGATGGTCAGTACAACCAGCTCAAGAACACCATGTACAAAGAGATATGGAAGATTGTTCAAGACAGAAGAAACACATAAGGAATTAGTAAGGTTTTGGCTTCATCAATCCCGGGGGAGATTGTTAGGACAAAGAGGATTGGTGAAACCACTTTTGTAAACCTTAGTCTAATTCACTTCTGTCATTTTTGGCTAAGTATAGAAGTACTGAAGAGAAGACAAGAAACTGCTGATTAGAAGATATGAGAAGTGCTGAAGTTGCAGAAGTTCTGAAGTCCAAACCAGACAAGTTCACTTCAGAAGTACTGAAGACAAAACTACTCATCAGTAGTTGTCCTTCATCAGCACTTAGCAAAAGATATTTCCCACCGCCTTTTTGCATCAGTAGTTTATTGTTTAATATTACTTTTAGCTGTATTTGTTTCTTTCAATGTTGCAACTTGTGCAACTTGTCACTGTAGTTTCTGTGCTTGCTTTTTAGGCAAGATACATGCATGTAATCGTCTATAAATAGGAGGCTTCAACCTTCTATTTTAGACATTGATTTTCAACAGAAAAATCCTTCAAACACTCTCATTGTTATATTCCATTTCTGTATTTATTGTGAATCTCTCTAAGTATCTAATTCTCATTTACAACTTAGATTCATAATAAATACTTTGTCATTTATTAGTTTCAAACATCAAGGGGGAGTTATAACTCTGCCTTAGTGTAAAAAGTGTTGCTTTAACTTATAACATTCCGCTGTGCTTATAATCTGATTTACAAGGACTTGCTAAACACTTAAGTGTCAAGATAGCAAGTTCTTACTTAGCAAAAAGAGCAAACTGATCCAACAGAGCTTGATCTGAGTCTTAATCTCATTTATGAGTTCATTGAGACTTGCTTATTTTAATTAGTAGTTAATCATGCCTTCATGAATCTTTTTTGTATGTTTGTCAATGAAGATCATACATGTGCTAAACTAGCAGATTAATCTTGGGATGAGACTTGAAAGATGATGCTTAAGTGAAAATTGTTGATGGTCTTCCCTTTTTAGCTATTCTGCAAATATTGAATAACATCAGAGAGGTTTAGTATAGGTGGAGGTAATAAGACCTGGTGTGAAGAACTAACACCAACCTTTTGATGAAATTGTGTCTACATCAGGTGTTGTTTAGGGACCTCATCTTTCTGAATCACCTTGTTTGGGTTTGGTGGGGGTGATGGTGATGTCATTGACATTTCAAAATGTCTGTTGACTGATTTCTGCCTTAGGTTTCCATAGAAAGGTGGTTCTCCATGGATAGGTAGGCGCAGTGGCCCTATTTTGAATTCACATCATAATTAGTATTTCCATGACCCTTTACAAATGATCAGTGTTGTTCTGATGACTAAACTTCGGAAATTTATGTTAATTTTTATATATTTTTAACATTTTATTTCAAAATACCCCTCTTACCTAATAACCATTATTGTAAGAGGAAGCGTCTTTTTTGCCTTCTGATCTTCTTTAGATGTATCCTAGCTGGAAAAGAAGTTAAAAGATGTGATACCAAATGTAAGCTTGAACAAGCATGAGATGATGAGTGTAAGACTTGTTATGATTATTTGATAAATGGAATTTGAAATCTGATTAAAATGAACTTCAAAAAGATTATCAGATTCTATGAAATTTGGTAGGAATTTATGATATGATCAAGGGTTTAAACAAGTCATGATCTTCTTCTTCTTCAAAAATTTAGAGAGTTTGAATTTTGATAAGACTTTGCTGTAAAAAATGGTTTTTACTATGCTATTGTTGACTTTATAGGGTTACAACACGTGGTGGACAAAACAACTGAATGTTAACACATAATTACTAAAACTACTCGATTTTAACTAGTTGTTAAGTAAAGCAACATATTTGATTTCTTACTCTCTTTATTGTTACTATTTTTATACATTATTTTTATTAATTTTATTTAAAAAAATATTACTATTATTATTAAATGAATGTAGAATCATTCAGACTTTGAAGTTCAGGACTGATGACTTGCAGGGTTGTATTTGTTTAGACTTGATTGATTACTTTGACTTCCAACTTGACTCAAACATTTTGTTGCATCATCCTCATCATTTCCTTTTGGTTTTGAGCAAGTGTTGTTATTTTAGCACTTTGTTTTGCCTTTTTTTGTTTATTATGATGAGGGGCATTTTTGAAAAGTTTTTGTTTTGGTCATATATTGGTAGGTGAAGCATCTGTGACATGTACTGGTCTGTTGAATTTTTAGTGATTTAGTGCTTTGCTAACAGGTTTCTCAATGCAGTTTTTGGACTTAAAAGATTTCATGGATTCAGAAAATACAAACATGTTAATTGAATAAACATCAGTCTTATCAGTTTATCTTCTCATAGGCCTATACCCTAAAGCCTTGTTTTAAAAAAGCGTGATCTGCTCTGAGGCATTTTGGTTCAAAAAGCCGAGGCGCGAGGCGGGAGATTCACGTATGTGAGGCGCCCAAGGTAAAAAAGAGAAAAAAATATTTATACAGGCCAATACTACATACTCTACTTGTTAATCAATCTTAAACACAATCACATAATTATAAAACACACTTAAACACTTCATTAAACATACATTGAAGCCGAAACACGCTTAAAAATCTTAAAAAAACACCCTAATTTTGACTTTTGGCCCAAAAAACCTTAATTTTGATTGAGGCGCATCATGTAGTTGAGGGCCTGAGGCCAAACAAAAGTGCTTTTCCTAGTGCCTCATGCCTGAGGCGCGCTTTTTTTAAACTAAACCTATAGCAACTTTTAGTGTTATAATTATCTTTTCTGCAAAACTTTGCACTCATGCCCTTCTCTGAGCCAGTTTTTTATTTGGCTCTAGAGCTTTTGGAATAAGCTGTTTGAGATGGAACAGTTGTTTAATAGCAATGGTGCTACCTTATCTTCAGAGATGACAAAGTTCATTGAAGGCCTTATTAACACATGATTCATTTAACTACTTCGGTTAAGATTCATGATTTTCAAAAGGTTGTTTGAGATAGGCATTGACATGTATTGGATGAACATTTGTCAAAATTAATCTTCTTTCCATCGGAGTTGGTGATTATGACTTCCTCTTCTTTAGAATTCCTAGGAATAATATCAGTAGCATCTTTGATATGAGTTTGAGGAGCATAATTCTTTGGTGTCGGTATGTTATTATAACCAACCCTAAATTTGACATTGTTCTATGTTTATAAATTTAATAGAATCTCAAAACCCTTACAAGACTCAACCGCCTTTTGGCAATTTTCTTGAGTTTACTCATGGTCCCTTTGACAATTTTTGTATTTTTATAAAGTAATCGTAGTTGGTCCACCCTAAATGTTGCCTCATGTTTTAGGTTTTCAATTTCCAGCTGGTTGTTTTTTTATGAGTGGATATCGTTTTTGTCACACCCTCAAATTCCACGTGCGGGGTTTTACCGCGAGGTGCGTGACACACCAGGATCTCAGTCAACGATCACAATAAACATACAACAAACATGCATTCATAAATATATTTAAAACCAAAATATCATGCTTTGAGCCGTAAACCAGCAGCGGAAGCATTCTTGTTTACAACCAAAAGACATATCATTGTTTACAAAACATTGTTTAACATGCTTCAAAATATTAGACGCTGTGCATGACTCCGTGCGCCTAGCCCATTGACTGCTACCTTAGCGACCTGAGAAAACATGCCAAAAATGTCAACATATAATGCTGGTGAGTTCACAGGTTTTCTTTTATAAAGTGTTTGTTATGAGTTGTGAAGATCATATCCGTTACTACTAGGTTATAAGAACGTTAGCTAGACGTTAAGTGTTTGTTTACTACTGCGGTTGGGAATCCATTACTATACGTTTATAAGTTGTTGAAGCTTGCCCAGCAGTTTTGGCTATAACCGATGCTTCGGCGAGCCAGTAATAAGAGACAATATGCACCCGCCCGGCCCAGCCGTCGAGTGGGGTTTGTGAGGCCCAATAGATCTATCCACATTTCCCCCGTTGTGCATCCCCGCACATTCATGGTTTCCCCCCTGGGACTTTCCGTAAAAAGCCGCATAGTATATGTAAAGTAACCATAGTATAACATGACCTTTAATGGGTAAGTAAGTAGCATGTTTCTCCCCCGAAAGTAAAACGGTAAAAGTGGGGCTGTGAAACTCACCTGATGTACAGCGTACAATCAAATAGCAGAGAATAGCAAGTCCGTGATCAAGCACCTACGAACGTCCTAGTGTGTGTAAGTCACTAAGTCTATAGTGTGTGCTTTTCCGGCAAGTTGTACACCCAACTCCCAACACCACCATTTACATATAATTCCCCGTTTAATTAAACATATGTCCTAGGTCCGTTGGTGATGGATTACTATTGTTACAAGTTACATTTATTCTTTCATAAATATAAATTAACTTGTATAATATTATTCTCGACTCAACTTTACTTAACGTATAACTATTTTCCCATTAAATAATTATACTTAAGACCTCGTCGTTCGATATAATATCTTTACCGCTCGACACGACTCACTTTACCGTATATTTATTTTCCCATTCAAATAAATATACTAAGGTCTTGTCGTCCGATAATATATTTTTAACGCCCGACTCGACTCACCACACCGTATATTTACTTTCCCATTAAGTACATATACTAGGATCTCGTCGGTCCGGTATATATATGTATATATATTATTTACTCGTCTCGGTTTTCCTTCCCGTATATTTACTTTCCCATTAAGTAAATATACTAGAATTTCGTCAAGCCGAACATATATATATATATGTATGTATTTTCCTCGTTAAGTCCATACGTTCGTTTAACGTTTTTAATCGTTAGATTATTTACGTTATATTTTCTCCCACGAATATTTTTCCAACACTTAAGAAAGTGTTATGTAAAATTTTCACCCAAGTTATATATATTTTAACTCCTTAAAATATATTTTTACTCAGCTTGACGTAATGATATTTTTCTTCAAGTGTTCACGATCTTAGTAAAAACTACAAGAATACCTAACATCCATCACTAAACTTTCAATTTATTCACACTAACTAAACACCATTTTAGTCTTTAAAAATCATATGTTTCATTATTAAATGCTCATTCAAATCCGCCCCTTGCACAACTTGCTCTAAGCTAGTAAACATAAACTTTTTAAAGACAAAACATGATCAAGAATACTTACAACTAGCACAAGGCTAGGGAAGATAAAAACACTTGATTTTGATGGGGTTTAGTGTGTTCTTCCTATGTGGTTAAGCTCCAAGCTTGAAACACACAATTGGGGTTTGGAAAATAGATGTTTATGGATGATTTTGGAGTGATAAGAACTTAAAAATGGGTGTGTGTGGGGGTTGTATGTTCACGGCACACAAGAAGAAGAAAAAGAGTTTTTCTTTGATGTTTTACCATGTGTTGTATATCATACTCTTTTATAATATATCCAAGATCTTCCTAGATATATAAGATCTAGCTTTAGATCTTCCTTAGATTTAATTGTGCAAAAGAAATCTTAGGAGATATGGAGAAGTGGTGTTGGCCGATTCTTATAAGAAATTGATGGATTTTATAGATCTTATAAGTACCATATATATCACACAAGATATCTCATGATCTTCCCAAGATCACACATGATCTTACTTAGATTCTAAATCCCTTAAAACATGGATTTGTGGTACTAGAAGGATCTTGCATAGATTTAGATGGGTGTTTGGCCGTGTATTTTTAAAAGGAAATAAGAGATTGTATGAATCTTTATAGTACATGTAATCTTCTTAACAAATCACTCCATATCCATCCCACACTCTACCATATCTAGCTAGATATGGATGTGTATATATTGGCCGATTCTTGAAAGATTTTTTTGGCTTTTTATAAATATTGCAAGTACCACAAAATCTTACACAAGATATCATCCATATCCACTCATGATCTTCCTTAGATCCTCATGGATTTACTTGTACAAAGAGATCTTGGACATGGTTATGGACCGACTCCCGATGACCCCGCGGATCATCGTAACGACTCCCGATGATTCCCAGAATCATCATACCGACTCGACTGACCCCGTTAAGAACGTAATATGCATGACTCGCTAAGGTAGACTTACTAGTTTAGTCAACGTTACTAACCTGAGTTTGCCGGGTGTCACATCATCCCCCTGTTGAAAGAATTTTCGTCCCGAAAATTGCCCAAGGCCTAAAAAGGAAGAGACGAAAGAGAAGAAAAATTTTCCGGTTGCCACATCATCCCCCTGTTGAAAGGAATCTCGACCTGAGATTCATTCAGCTTCAGCAGAGACATGCCTTGATTCGAACGCGCGTTTAGGAAATAAATGGGGATACTTAGCCTTCATTTGATCTTCCCGTTCCCACGTGAACTCCGGTCCACGATCTGAGTTCCAACGGACTTTAACAATGCCGATTTTACTCCGGCGAAGGCTACGGATTTTATAGTCAAGAATTTCAACCGGTTCCTCCACAATACGCAGACGATCATCCACCTTGATCTCCTCGAGAGGAACAACCAAAGATTCATCCACCAAACACTTCTTCAGATTAGAGACATGGATGACATTATGAACATTACTGAGTTCAGCTGGCAGATCAAGCCTGTATGCTACCGGTCCAATCCGTTCCAGAATTGCAAACGGTCCTACATACCGAGGATTCAATTTGCCCCGCTTCCCAAAACGTATAACGCCCTTCCACGGAGATACCTTCAACAAAACCCTGTCGCCAACCTCAAACTCCAAAGGCTTGCGACGACGATCAGCATAGCTCTTTTGACGATCCCGAGCTGCTGCCAAGCGGTTACGGATTTGTACGATCTTCTCGGAAGTCTCGTACACAAATTCCGGGCCGGTGAGTTGACTCTCCCCCACCTCGGCCCAACAAAGAGGAGACCGGCATTTCCGCCCGTACAGAGCCTCGAACGGAGCTGCCTTGATGCTAGAATGGTAACTGTTGTTGTAGGAGAATTCCACCAACGGTAGATGACTCTCCCACCCCTTGCCAAAATCGATCACACATGCCCGAAGCATGTCTTCTAGCGTTTGGATTGTCCGCTCACTTTGACCGTCAGTTTGCGGATGATACGCTGTGCTCATGTCTAACTGAGTACCCAGAGACTTATGCAAGGATTTCCAGAAGTTAGAGGCGAACCGAGGATCACGATCAGAAATAATAGAGACAGGCACCCCGTGCCGAGAGACCACTTCCTTGAGATATAACCGTGCCAGACGCTCGAGGCCATCGATATCTTTGATAGCGAGGAAGTGTGCAGACTTTGTCAACCTATCGACAATTACCCAGATCATGTTACAACCACTGGGCGATTTCGGGAGTTTGGTCACAAAGTCCATCGTAATCCGCTCCCACTTCCACTCAGGAATTTCAGGCTGTTGCAGAAGGCCGGATGGCTTTTGGTACTCGACCTTGACCTTGGCACAGGTCAAGCACTTGCTCACGTATGAAGCCACGTCCGCCTTCATGTTCGGCCACCAATAAAGTATCTTTAGGTCTTGATACATCTTATCGGAGCCAGGGTGAATAGAATACCGGGACTTGTGAGCTTCATCAAGAACGAGCTCCCGCAAGCCCCCAAATAAAGGGACCCAAATACGTTCAGCGAAATAGTGTAACCCATCGGACCTGAGCTCAAGGTGGCTATCAGCACCATGCATGGTTTCAGCTTTAAGGTTTTCCTCCTTCAAAGCTTCTTGCTGCGCTGAACGGATTCGATCAGGTAAGCCGGAATGGATGGTGAGCTGAAGAGCTCGAACACGACGAGGTTTAGCCGTTTCCTTCCTGCTCAAGGCGTCTGCGACCACATTCGCCTTGCCCGGATGGTATTTAATAGCGCACTCGTAATCGTTAAGAAGCTCGACCCAGCGACGCTGTCTTATATTCAACATCTTCTGATCAAAGATATGCTGGAGGCTCTTGTGATCGGTGTAAATAGTGCATTTGGTACCGTACAAGTAATGCCTCCAAATCTTTAAAGCAAAGACTACAGCACCCAATTCCAGATCATGGGTGGGGTAGTTTTTCTCATGAACTTTGAGCTGACGAGAAGCATAGGCGATGACCTTCTCGCGCTGCATCAGTACACAACTGAGACCCCGGATAGAAGCGTCACAATAAACCACAAAATCGTCCGTGCCCTCAGGCAAGGACAAGATAGGAGCAGAACAGAGTTTAGCCTTTAACATCTGGAAGGCCGACTCCTGCGAATCACCCAGTCGAACTTCCTGTCCTTCTGGGTAAGCGAGGTGAGGGGTTGAGCGATCTTCGAAAATCCCTCGATAAAACGACGATAATAACCTGCAAGACCCAGGAATTGCCGCACCTCAGATGGCGTCTTTGGTGCTTCCCAGTCTTTAATGGCTTCAATCTTAGCTGGGTCAACGTGAATTCCTTTCTCATTAACTACATGACCAAGGAACTGGACTTCACGCAACCAAAAGCTGCACTTAGAAAACTTGGCGTACAACTGTTCCCGCCTCAGGAGTTCCAAAACAAGACGCAAGTGTTCCTGGTGGTCCACCTCGTTCTTGGAATAGACTAGAATATCATCAATGAAGACAATCACGAACTTATCAAGATAAGGCTTACAAACACGGTTCATCAGATCCATAAAAATGGCCGGTGCATTGGTGAGACCAAAAGGCATGACCAAGAATTCAAAATGGCCATAGCGAGTTCGAAAGGCGGTCTTCGGAATGTCAGCTTCTTGAACCCTCAACTGATGGTACCCCGACCTCAAATCGATCTTCGAATAGAAACTAGAACCCTGAAGCTGGTCAAATAAGTCATCGATGCGAGGAAGAGGATAACGATTCTTGATGGTAACCTTGTTCAATTCCCGGTAGTCGATACACATCCGTAGGCTTCCGTCCTTCTTCTTGACAAACAAAATAGGGGCTCCCCACAGGGACGAACTAGGTCGAATGAAACCCTTCTCTAACAGCTCCTGCAACTGGTTTGACAACTCCTGCATCTCGGGAGGTGCAAGCCGATATGGGGCTCGGGCAATAGGGGCCGCACCTGGAGCAAGTTCAATACCAAATTCGACCTGACGATAAGGCGGAAGACCAGATAAGTCTTCAGGAAATACATCGGGAAAGTCACGGACAACAGGAATATCTTCAATCTTCTTCTCTTCTTCAGACGAAACCGAAACAAGTGCCAGAATGGCAGAATACCCCTTCCAAAGATACTTATAGGCTTTCATACACGAAATGATACTCAATGGGACCCCGCTCTTCTCACCGTGCACCAACAGAATTTCTCCATCAGGGAGAGGAAGACGAATGACTTTATCAAAACAAACGATCTCAGCATGATACAGAGACAACCAGTCCATACCCACGACAACATCGAAACTACCCAAGGACACCGGCATAAGATCAATAGGGAAGGAATAACCCGACAACTCAAGGTGACACTCCCTAAGGACGTGCGTCACCTCGACTTTCTTACCATCAGCCAATTCTATCAAGTACTTAGCCTCTAAAGGTGTAGGTACCCTATCAAGCAATTGGCTAAACCCAAGAGATATAAAACTCTTATCGGCACCGGAATCGAATAAAACCGTAGCATAGCGATTATCGAGAAGAAACGTACCAGTAACAGTGTCAGGATCCTGTCGAGCCCCGCTCGAACCAATCACGAAGGCGCGAGCATTCCTGCCTCGGCCCCCATTGTTTCCATTACCCGACCCGTTCTTCCTAGCCTCGCCCTGCTTCAACTTGGGGCATTCACGCTTGTAGTGACCAAGTTCACCACAATTGTAACACCCCTGCTTACCCTGGTTTCCCTAGGGAGCAGCAACATGAGGAGCCGGAGTAGGTGTGGCAGGAGGGTTCCGGTTACCCTGAAGGTTAACCCTGCAGTCTTGGGCCACATGCCCGGCCTTGTTGCACCGGCGACAATGGTTCTTGTCGCAACGACCAGTATGATGGAACCAGCATCGTTCACACTTCGGCAACCTCCCCTGATAACCCCCCGTTTTCTGTTCAGACGACGATCCCCCAGTATCAGACTTCCTTACCTGCTGAGGCTGAGCCGAACTCGAGCCTTTCCCCACAGCTTCCCACTTCCGCTTGTTACTATCAGGAGCCTTCACAGTAGCGCCTCGAGGAGGCAAGACCCCTTCAGCCACCTTCATGTTGGTCAGCCTGTGAGCCGACCGAACCACCTCAGAATAAACAGTGAGATTACCCGCAGCAACCAACCCTGCAATCTCCGGTACCAACCCAGCGACATAATGTTCAATCCTTCGGTATTCGGGTGCGTGCAGATCAGGGCACAACACCGCCAACTCATTGTGCCTAGCAGTGTAAGTTTCAATCTCGGACCCCACCATCTTATGATTCCAGACTTCGTGCTCAAGCTTTTGGATTTCATCCCTCGGGCAGTACTCGTTTTTCAGCAACTGAATGAACTCCGCCCAGGGCATAGCGTGGGCTTCCCCAATACCCATAGTCTGGGTGGTGGAGTTCCACCAAGTCAGAGCTTGACCCTCCAGGGTCGCAGAAGCATATTTCACCCGGTCGCCTTCCGGGCAGCTGCACATCGAGAAAACCGACTCAATTTTCTCCAACCAGCGGAGCAGTCCCACTGCCCCTTCAGTGCCACTAAAGTTGTGGGGCTTGTAATCCATAAACTTTTTGTAGGAACACTGGGGTGGAGGAGGATTGACAGCACCACCTGGAACAGACACGCAGGTGAGAATCAAGAAAAGGTACAGTACCCCAGAACAAGATAAAATAGGCGAGAATTGACGTACCACCCATAGCATTATGAGCCGCTTGAAATGCAGCCAGAGCAATATTCACGTGCTGCTGCATCAGGTTATCCAACACCGCTTGGGTCATATTAATGTTCCCACGGCCACCGCCGCCACCACGGCCGCCAACACGACCGCCAGCACGGCCGCCTCTGTGACCTCCACGAGCTCCCGACATCTTCTGTCATAGCATAAAACAAAAGATTTAGGCTTGCCCGTGGTATAACCCATTAGGAATTTCAAGAAACTAGACCGAGCCCAGTTCGGGTCCATTCGTTCAAGCCCAAAGTCCACCAGGGATCCCATGCATCACAGTTTATGATCTCGTGTGCACCCGACAGGATAAACTGTTCTACATGGTCCTCCATACGCACTTTAAGTTTGAAGTTCAAGTCAACGAACACTAGCGCCCAATCATGGTATTATCATAAGTATAAGTACAAGATAGTATGCATAAGAACGAGCGTGTTCATTAGGGCATAGAAGGGAGATGTCCAAATCCCTGGACAGATCTCAAGAGTACGCCGAAGCTACCCCAATGTACACCGCCGTCAAGAAAGTCCAATAGTATATCGTTCGCCATCGAATCATAGTAAGGATGAGTCAAGAAATAGGATGATAAAGAGTAAATAGATGATGTAGCGTAGAAGATGACGACACCGACACCCCGACAAGTCATATCGTTACTCACTTGTTAAGACTCGACTAATTGTGACCGTCTAGTGTGTGCGACTCAGTTATAGACTAGACTCTACATGCAGTCCTAGTTCACTATAACCGTTGGCTCTGATACCAATCTGTCACACCCTCAAATTCCACGTGCGGGGTTTTACCGCGAGGCGCGTGACACACCAGGATCTCAGTCAACGATCACAATAAACATACAACAAACATGCATTCATAAATATATTTAAAACCAAAATATCATGCTTTGAGCCGTAAACCAGCAGCGGAAGCATTCTTGTTTACAACCAAAAGACATATCATTGTTACAAAACATTGTTTAACATGCTTCAAAATATTAGACGCTGTGCATGACTCCGTGCGCCTAGCCCATTGACTGCTACCTTAGCGACCTGAGAAAACATGCCAAAAATGTCAACATATAATGCTGGTGAGTTCACAGGTTTTCTTTTATAAAGTGTTTGTTATGAGTTGTGAAGATCATATCCGTTACTACTAGGTTATAAGAACGTTAGCTAGACGTTAAGTGTTTGTTTACTACTGCGGTTGGGAATCCATTACTATACGTTTATAAGTTGTTGAAGCTTGCCCAGCAGTTTTGGCTATAACCGATGCTTCGGCGAGCCAGTAATAAGAGACAATATGCACCCGCCCGGCCCAGCCGTCGAGTGGGGTTTGTGAGGCCCAATAGATCTATCCACATTTCCCCCGTTGTGCATCCCCGCACATTCATGGTTTCCCCCCTGGGACTTTCCGTAAAAAGCCGCATAGTATATGTAAAGTAACCATAGTATAACATGACCTTTAATGGGTAAGTAAGTAGCATGTTTCTCCCCCGAAAGTAAAACGGTAAAAGTGGGGCTGTGAAACTCACCTGATGTACAGCGTACAATCAAATAGCAGAGAATAGCAAGTCCGTGATCAAGCACCTACGAACGTCCTAGTGTGTGTAAGTCACTAAGTCTATAGTGTGTGCTTTTCCGACAAGTTGTACACCCAACTCCCAACACCACCATTTACATATAATTCCCCGTTTAATTAAACATATGTCCTAGGTCCGTTGGTGATGGATTACTATTGTTACAAGTTACATTTATTCTTTCATAAATATAAATTAACTTGTATAATATTATTCTCGACTCAACTTTACTTAACGTCTAACTATTTTCCCACTAAATAATTATACTTAAGATCTCGTCGTTCGATATAATATCTTTACCGCTCGACACGACTCACTTTACCGTATATTTATTTTCCCATTCAAATAAATATACTAAGGTCTTGTCGTCCGATAATATATTTTTAACGCCCGACTCGACTCACCACACCGTATATTTACTTTCCCATTAAGTACATATACTAGGATCTCGTCGGTCCGGTATATATATGTATATATATTATTTACTCGTCTCGGTTTTCCTTCCCGTATATTTACTTTCCCATTAAGTAAATATACTAGAATTTCGTCGAGCCGAACATATATATATATGTATGTATTTTCCTCGTTATGTCCATACGTTCGTTTAACGTTTTTAATCGTTAGATTATTTACGTTATATTTTCTCCCACGAATATTTTTCCAACACATAGGAAAGTGTTATGTAAAATTTTCACCCAAGTTATATATATTTTAACTCCTTAAAATATATTTTTACTCAGCTTGACGTAATGATATTTTTCTTCAAGTGTTCACGATCTTAGTAAAAACTACAAGAATACCTAACATCCATCACTAAACTTTCAATTTATTCACACTAACTAAACACCATTTTAGTCTTTAAAAATCATATGTTTCATTATTAAATGCTCATTCAAATCTGCCCCTTGCACAACTTGCTCTAAGCTAATAAACATAAACTTTTTAAAGACAAAACATGATCAAGAATACTTACAACTAGCACAAGGCTAGGGAAGATAAAAACACTTGATTTTGATGGGGTTTAGTGTGTTCTTCCTATGTGGTTAAGCTCCAAGCTTGAAACACACAATTGGGGTTTGGAAAATAGATGTTTATGGATGATTTTGGAGTGATAAGAACTTAAAAATGGGTGTGTGTGGGGGTTGTATGTTCACGGCACACAAGAAGAAGAAAAAGAGTTTTTCTTTGATGTTTTACCATGTGTTGTATATCATACTCTTTTATAATATATCCAAGATCTTCCTAGATATATAAGATCTAGCTTTAGATCTTCCTTAGATTTAATTGTGCAAAAGAAATCTTAGGAGATATGGAGAAGTGGTGTTGGCCGATTCTTATAAGAAATTGATGGATTTTATAGATCTTATAAGTACCATATATATCACACAAGATATCTCATGATCTTCCCAAGATCACACATGATCTTACTTAGATTCTAAATCCCTTAAAACATGGATTTGTGGTACTAGAAGGATCTTGCATAGATTTAGATGGGTGTTTGGCCGTGTATTTTTAAAAGGAAATAAGAGATTGTATGAATCTTTATAGTACATGTAATCTTCTTAACAAATCACTCCATATCCATCCCACACTCTACCATATCTAGCTAGATATGGATGTGTATATATTGGCCGATTCTTGAAAGATTTTTTTGGCTTTTTATAAATATTGCAAGTACCACAAAATCTTACACAAGATATCATCCATATCCACTCATGATCTTCCTTAGATCCTCATGGATTTACTTGTACAAAGAGATCTTGGACATGGTTATGGACCGACTCCCGATGACCTCGCGGATCATCGTAACGACTCCCGATGATTCCCAGAATCATCATACCGACTCGACTGACCCCGTTAAGAACGTAATATGCATGACTCGCTAAGGTAGACTTACTAGTTTAGTCAACGTTACTAACCTGAGTTTGCCGGGTGTCACAGTTTTATCCAAAAGTTTCTCAAAGTTTTGGAACAACTTTCTTTCAGCCTGATATCTATAGTTTTGATATCCACGAATGCTTTTACACACTTTTGTGTGCATAAGTCTTCTAGCATTTCAGTTGAGATATCTGATATCAATCATTTATGTAGGGCACTAGTGATATCAATATCAGTGGACTCCAAAGCAGCAATTTCTTTTTCAGGACTTAAAACTAATGGTTTTTCAATTTCATCATCACTAATGGTCTCAAAGGCCATAAGGGAAAGATTTTCCTTCTTCCCATCAACATAAAGCATGCCAAAATGTTCATTATTAAGGTGTTCAGGCAAGCTGCTCCAATCAACAAAACTTTGAGTGAAAAACTTTGCTAAGTTTCCAGTGCAGAGCAACCAACAGTTTATAAAACAATTGGTGCTTGTGCCAGTAGCAGATTTTGTTGATTTTGAACACTGTGATAAGGTGATTGAGTGATAAACTGTGGTTGTGACTATGCATAAGGAAATGATGTTGATATGGGTGCTTGCACAAAATAGGCAGTATACTGACCATAGTGCCCCTGTGCATTTCTCTGATACATTCGATGATTTGTGGTGTGCTAGACATGGATTTTGAGTTGGATTGAGTTCCTTGATGTGTATAGGTTAAATTTTGTGCTGAGTCTTGTGTTTGATTTCTACACTCTATAGCAAATTGACCTAACATGTTACAGTTATAGCAATGAACTTTGGATTTATCCAACTCATTTCTCTCATTCAAACCAAGGAACTTCCTTCCAGTTTTGTTGTAAACTTGTTGGTTCTAATGCTAAATAAGGCAAGCTGGTCTAAAATGTCCATTTCGTCTTAATCACCTAGACTTAATGGTTGTAAACCCTTCATCATTAGAGCTAAGTTTGGTGAGTTAGAATTGAATTAGGTAGTTATGTCGATTGAGTGATCATAACTCTGCTTACACAATTGTTTACTCGATGAGGACCCATCAAAGCTGTACTTCCCAGGGATAGTCATCACTTGACTTCCCTGAGGTCTGTATCTTTAACTTCTAGTTGATTCCTTTCTCATAAGTGAGGAGTCTACCATGAAGTTATGTGAGTGTAAATTCCCTGAAACCCACAAAGTTTTGGATAACAATAGCAATTGTATCCCACTTATCAGGACGAAATCTTAAAAATCTATGGCTCATTGAAGTCTGAGGAAATGTTCGTCCTGATATTTTCAATTCACTTATCAGGAAGTTGAATCTTTCAAAATGTTGTGTTAGTGTCTCTCCCATGACATGTGAAAATGTTTCATATTGTTGATTAAGAATTTTTCTTTTGTTTTCCAACACTTCATTAGTGCCATTGAACTGTTCATTGAGTGCATCCCACAATTCCTTGGCATTCTCACAATGGAGCAATCCAGGATAGATTTCATTCAGTAAGGCCATAGCTACGATAACAAATGCCTTTGCATCTCATTCAAACTTTTGAAAATCTTGCTTAGAGTAATTTGCGGGATTTTTAGGCACTTCAACACCTGGTCTTCAGTGCAGGGTTTTGTGGGACAATTTGGTTCAAATAACACTAACCTCCAATAACCAGTGTTCTTTTAGGATAACTGATGAGCCATCCTTCGTTACCATATTTAAAATTCATTACGAACGAGGATTTGTGGCTTAGTTGAAGATCCCGTATTGTGTGGATCATTTGGAATTGACATTTTTTTCTAAGTTATTGATAAGAAAAACAAAGTAATCTAATTTCTTTGTTTTGGTCTCAATCAACTGAATATCAATGGAGCTCTGGTTTATCGTCTCAATTGATGGTTAAATCAAAACAGAGATCCATGGATCTGATACCAATTATTGGATCCTGGGAGTGAATTGTGTGTGTTATTATGATTGAAAACTGATTTCTAATTATAGCAAATATATAATAAGTGATAAAATCAATAATCATCAACACACATCAATTATAATGTTATGAGCATGGATAAGTTGGTAATGTCAACACAAATTTAATTCACTTAGATCTTAAAGTACAAACTCTTTTGATAACTCCCCCTCACCAATTGTTCTAACTCCATCTCTCACCACAAATCAGGTTTTATCCCTAATAGATACAATGATCTCAATCAAGCGTTTCGATTTTGTATGTGGAGATGGTGAACAAGTACTGAATGTGCTATTCTATTTATAGAGAGAAAGAGGATAAACATCTGTTGACATCACCATGAAAGTGACATCTAACAACTATTAGATACCTAACCCTAAGTTGTTTATAAATCACAGGTGGATATTTTTTTTACAAACGACTAGACTGTATAATCTAATAAGAACAACTGGTTTTGACAAATAGTTGATATAAACCAGTAGTTTGTCAGGTAGCTTTACAAGATGTCGGCTGTTAACTATTATTGACCAGCATTTGATGTTTCCAACAGTTGGGGTTTTCATGAATAGCTGTTGACTAGTCCACCGGTTTACTTAGTCAATTCAACTCTTTAGTTTGATTAGGTCTTCAGTCTTGTAACCAGCAGTTGTATGGACCAGTAGTTTGCAGAATGTTGTTGATGTAACCTTTAAGGAGGAAATGGACTTTGCAATACAAATCTTTTATTCTTCAAGAATTTAGACAGATGGAGTCCATGGGATTTTGACCTTCATCATTAGCGGATCTTCTATAGCCCAACATTTCGTGCTTAGCAGTAACCACACAACAGCTTTGTAATAAAAGAAATCCCCAAGGGTAGTGGATTAACTAAATTGCATATTTGATATCTTTTGAACCGGGAGAAAAGAAACTACATTCATTTTCAAGGGAGACAAGAACAACTCTTGTTAATCCCAAAATCACCTACCTCAATCATCACTCAGTTCCTAAGCCGCGATCAAATTATGTTAATATAGGAAATAAGAAAACACAACAAAAAAAACAAAGAATATGGTCTTAAGAACTCTAATGACTAAAGTCCTTTCAAAATGCTTTCACCATACGGTTAATTGACCCATGACCAAATCGAAACTAACTATAAAATCTATTAATTGAAAATGAATTGGTTTGAAATCTAATAACTAAACATATTGGTTTTAGTTGGGGAGCACACCCCTACTAGTAACTACCACATTAGTGGCTCATGTTACTAAGCGCCATTAGCAGTAACTGTCACCAACTTCTTATCAGCAGCCACAACCCCATTAGTTGTAAGTTTTCTTTTAAGACCGACTCATTGGCAACATCGTTAAATCCTTTGACACCCAATGCTTTTTCATCTCCCTAGGCATCTTCACCTTCTACAACCATCATCATCTTTACTACTAGTCTTGTGTGAGCTTAATTCTCGTTCACCCCTCGCTTGATTCTCTCCCCTTTCACACTTGACAACATGTTGTTCATATAATTTTTTTTTTGTGTGTTACAAATATGGTATTGAATCAAATGATATTATTACTGAAAACAACTATTACAAACAAAGATTTAACAAACTCTCAACAATAACCAGATCACAACCTCACAAACAGATCATCAACACGATGATCTGTATTCTCTCACACACTACAAACAAATCAGGAGAACTGATGAAACACCATACAGAAACCCTAAAATATCTAGAGAGAGAAACAAGAGATACCTGAGAGAGAAAGTGTACGAAACAAGAAAGAATGAGCTAAACTCATAAACACTGAACGATCATCTCTTATATAGGAGCTCATATAGGTTCGGGAGAAAACACACCCGAACCTGAATCCACCGTTAGATTAAGAAGAGAAAACACACTTTAGAATAATCAGATGCCTTGGATCAGTTGCACACGGATTGCCACATCGGCTCATATAAAGACTCGGACAAAAACCTTGGGCCACCAGTTATGGACTTCTATCACATGGGCCGGACCACTCTGCTAATTATCTGGGCTGCTAATCATCTGGGCTTCGACTCTGGACTATCTATCTACTCAACAAGTTATCTACTGGGCTCAGCTACATTTACCTGCAAAAACACCTTATGCAACATATCAAAGATTTTGCTAATTAAATTGAATTATATTGAACATAAGTTTGATATAAGTTTTATACTGATCATATTTTTGACACATCCTCTCAAACTTATAGTTCAATATGGGTCAAAACACATTTTTAAACCTCAAATGGGTCAAACATCTGCAATTTACTACAAGCAAACTTATGTGAGTTAGCAAATAAACCTTTGGTAAAAACATCAGCTGTTTGATTTTTTGAATCAACCCAAAAAGTTTTGATTATACCTTTAGCAACCTGTTCTCTAAGAAAAAACAAGTCAAGCTCAAAATGCTTGGTTTTTTCATGGAAAACAGGATTTGCTGCAATGGATAAAGCAGCATTGTTGTCACAAAAAATACTTACATGCATTTTTACCTCAACACTTACTTCTTGCAACAAATTTCTAAGCCACATAACTTCACAAGTGGCAGAACATATCGCCCTGAACTTAGCTTCAGCTGAGGATCTAGACACCGTTGATTGTTTCTTACTTTTCCAGGAAATTAAACAATTTCCCAGAAAAACACAAAACCCAGTAACTGATTTTCTAGTAGAGACACATTTAGCCCAATCAGAATCTGAATAAGTAACTAAGTCAAGAGAATCAGTTTTTTTTAATAACAACCCCTTTCCTGGAGATGATTTTAAGTATCTCAACAGTTTAAAGGCAATCTTAAGATGTCCTTTAGTAGGGGCATGCATAAACTGACTGAGAAAGTGCACAGCATAAGATATATCTGGTCTTGTATAAGACAGATATATCAATTTACCAACCAATTGTTGATATCCTGTAACACTTTCTAGATTTGACTCATCTCTCTTTAACAAAGTTACTAATGTATGATTCTGATCTATAGGGACATTAACAGGTTTGCATCCTATCATGCCATACTCTGTTAATAGATCAGTGCAGTACTTTCTTTGTGATAGGCAAATTCCATCATTATTTCTAATGACTTCAATACCTAGAAAGTACTGGAGCTTTCCCAGGTCTTTTATTAAGAATTTTGTTTTTAGAAATTCTTTAACCTTAGAAACCTCACTACTAGAACTACCAGTAACAACTATGTCATCCACATATACTAACAACACTATAAACACCTCATTTTCACACTTAATGAACAAGGAATAATCACATTTACTTTGTTTAAAACCAAACTCAAACAAAGCATTTATTAATTTTTCATTCCACATTCTAGGTGCCTGTTTAAGGCCATATAGTGACTTATTTAATTTACAAACTTTATGTTCATTTCCAGAACTGTATCCTTCTGGTAATGACATATAAACATCTTCTCTAAGATCTCCATAGAGAAATGCATTATTAATGTCAAGTTGATAGAGTTCCCAGTTATGAAACACTGCTAAAGTAAGAACACACCTTACTGTTACCAACTTGACAACAGGAGAAAAGTCTCCTCAAAATCTATACCAACCTTTTGACTATAACCTTTGCCTACAAGTCTTGCCTTAAATCTCTCAATCTCACCATTAGACTTATATCTTATCTTGAAGACCCACTTACATCCTACAATATTCTTATTCTTAGGAAGATCAACAAGAGTCCAAGTGTCATTCCTATGTAAAGCTTCTAACTCATTGTTCATTGCTTGAACCCAGTTTGGATCAGAACAAGCTTCTTTATAGCTTCTGGGTTCATAGCTTTTATTTAGAGTAGAAGAAAAACAATTAGATTCTATGGACAAGTTAGAATACTTAACTACATTTTCTAAGCCATATTTGACTTTCCCTTCAACCACAAAATCATTAAATCTTTTTGGCAAATTAGATGTTCTAGATGACTTTCTTAAAACAGACTGAGACACAGATTCAGAAGTATCACCCTTAGACTCAATAGTTTTATCATCTACAGTATTCACACACTCTGCCCTATCAGAGCAATCACCTTTATTATAAAGCTGTTCAGCTTTCTCATTCAGGTTTGACTGCTCTGATTGTAGAGACCCATGTGTTCCTGTTTCTTCCTTACCTTTACCCCCCCTATCATCATTGGGATCCTTTACTTCAGAAAAAATTTCAGAATCTGTGTTTTTATACTTATCAAAAAAGTTTAATTGATTTACTTCAACATGTGTATTTGAATCAAATTTTTCAAAAATAGTTTTTTCTTTAAATGGAAATATATCTTCATAAAACTTTATATCTCTTGAAAAATACACAGTTTTAGTATCTAAACTATAAACTTTGTAACCCTTTTTTTCAAAAGAATACCCTATAAACACACATTTTTCAGCTCTACTATTAAATTTATCACTTTCATTAAGTATTGTACAAAAACACAGACATCCAAATGTTTTTAACTGACTCAGGAGGGGTTTAAAACCATAGACTAACTCAAAGGGAGTTTTTCCTTGTTGCACAGAAGAAGGGGTCCTATTAATCAGGTATGAAGCAGTTAGAATACATTCAGTCCAGAATCTAGCAGGTAAATTACTTTGGAAAAGAAGAGCCCTTGCAACATTCAAGAGATTCCTATGCTTCCTCTCAACAATACCATTTTGTTGAGGAGTTATGCAGATAACAGAAGGAAGCCGTTGGAATTCCAAGTGGGAGACAAGGTCATGTTGAAAGTCTCGCCTTGGAAAGGGGTTATAAGATTTGGCAAACAAGGTAAGCTTAGTCCTCGTTACATTGGACCCTTTAAGATTGTAGCAAGGGTAGGTCCCGTTGCATACCAATTAAAGCTACCACAGAAACTAGCAGGCGTTCATGACGTTTTTCACGTTTGCAACTTGAAGAAATGTTTAGCAGATGAAACGTTAGTTATTCCTTCGAAGGAAGTGAAGGTTGATGACAGGTTATGTTTTGTTGAAGAACCTGTTGAAGTTACGGATTGGAAAATCCAAAAGTTGAGAAGGAGTAACATCAAACTGGTCAAAGTTAGATGGAACTCTAAGCGTGGACCCGAGTTCACGTGGAAAAGAGAAGACCAAATGAAGCTAAAGTACCCTCACTTGTTTCCGTCGAAATCGAAACCAGTAGTGACTAAACGAAAATTTCGAGGACGAAATTTCTAAAACAAGGGGAGACTGTGACAACCGGTAGAAATTCAGGTACTATCCGTATAAATAAAATAACTGTAAATATGATTGCATGTGATGTGATATATTTGTTTTGGGCAATAACTGAAAGTTGTTATTGGAAATTAATATTGTTGGAAATATTATGGGGATTTTAGTGATTCCATATCACGTAGTTATAGATTACCGTATTAGACCTTGGTGACGACCCGACTAATGGTAGAAAGTTTAGTTAAATCGTAATACGTAGTCCGACATACTAAGTTATTATATGAATGAGTGTGATTATTATTATTGGATTAAGGGGTGAAAACCTTAGATAAGTGAGGTTAATGGGTTTTATAAAAGGTAGGATTGTGTATATTATGTAAAGGTTTTTATAAAAAAAAAATAATATACCCAACCCCCCCCCCCCCCCATGTCTCGCTCTCTCTCTCTCTCTCTCTCTCTTTATACATAATAATGTGTAAGTGTAATATTATTATTATTGTTGTTGTTATTATTATTAATAACTATAATCATTAGCCTATTTAAGGGATGCTCCATCCCAAGAGCACACCACATTAACATTCCACCTTTCACTCTCTCACTCGCTCTCTCTCTCTCTTCAAAACCATCCATATTCCCTCTTCTTCCCCCTCTCCCAACCGAAATACCCTCTTCACCACCACTTTTCTCACTTTCAATCATGTATTCATCATAAGAAGCATGATATTATGAAGTACTAAGTAATCTTGGTGATCTAGAGTTAAAAAGGTTCAAGAAATAGAAGTTTAGAAGGAAAAACCCCAAGTTATAGTAAGGTGAGTATAAAACTAAACTATTTCATTATTTATTCTAGTTTTTACATAAGTATTCACCAAATACACAAAGGCTTTTCAATCTAAAACTAATGTGGAAATAAAAGGAGAAAGTATATGAATGTAGTGTATGTATGCGTGAGTATGTGTGTGTGTATGTGTAACCGTGTGTGTGTGCGTGTGTGTGTTAGTGTGTGTGAGTATGTTTAGAGTAATAATCTTGATGTTTTGATGCTTAAAATGTTAAGATCCTTCATATTTAGACACATGCAAGAGGATTAAAAGGGTGATTAGAAATCTGAATAATAACCAAACATTTGAGAAATTACTAACATAGATAAATGAGTTCTTGGATGAACTAAATGGAAGATGACTTATGGACCCTTATGGACTTGAAATGGACTTTGATAAGACATAAGTTTGGATGATTTTAAATATAAACTCAGACCTGATTATGATAAAGTTTTAATGGATTTTATGAACTTAAACTAGTGCAAAACAAGTTTTGATATGATCTACATGATTGGGAACCATTGCATGTACGATCGGAACCCATTTTTCGGCTTAAAAGTGCCAAAAACTAAGATTTAAAGGATGATTTTCTAAACTGATTTAGAACAGATGTTTATGACTTATTTTGATGATAAATAAAGTGTTATAAGTTTAACATGAAAGACTTAAGGTTAAAACTTAAGAATAATGGCTTAGGATGCATAAAAACGCCCAATATCGTTAGATTTGAGCACTAGAAATGCATGCATGTAGATCTGATGTAAAATGTTTATATAATGGAAAATGTAGTATATTGAGCACTAATCAAGGTATATTAGGTATTTACCTTGATAAGGGGCGCTTACAGTGCGAAACTATGCTCTGAAAGTGGCCCGAAACATAGTTATGAGGCATAAATGTTAGCAAAATGTAGCAAGACTTGAATAATAAATATAAGGTTGTTACTTGGATTGGATATTTGTCTTATGACTTAAATAGAAGCTATATTAGAATCATGAGGATTAGTTGTTAAAAACAACATATGAAGCTTGAAATGTTAGATAAAATATACAATGGTTAGACTTAGCCTCTCGTCACGTGTCACCAATGGGGTTAATAGGGTAAGGGATAACTAAAATCCGGGGATTTATTGGTTTACTAAGTCGGGATATTTGGTGAATTACTTAATTAGACTTAGTATGGTTACTAAATCGACCTACGATATGGGAGGTGATTTAGGTGAATGATTGTGATCGGGATTGGAAAGTTCCCAGAAGTATTGCACTAAGGTGAGTTTCACGGCCCCTTTTCTCTTTTAAATGTTTTGAACATTTTATAAATCGGGGAATTAACATGCTTATGTGATACGTTAGACCATAAAATAGAATATTGATGGCCTTAGGATAAGTGCGCCGGTGGTTACGTAGAATAAACGTGACACCAGTGACGACCGACGGGTTGACACACTCTCTCAGCACATCTTAATCTTTAGCCTTCAGAAAAGGCCGTTGTTTATGTTATAGTACTATTGGGTTGACGCCCCCGTTTTCATGATTTGACTGGATCGAAATCTGCTTGAAAAATGAACATAACCTCCAACAAGTACCTCTTAAGGAGAGGCCACCACAGAGAACCAAGTTATGGATGGATTAAGAGCCTTAGGATACATCATACTCATAGACCTCATGACTCTACTTGATTTTATTTTAGTTCTATTTGATCATATGCTATTACTAAACTGAAAGTTTACTATTACTCATAAACCTGTGAACTCGCCAACATATTGTTGATGTTTTTAAGCATGTTTTTAAGCATGTTTTTCAGGTACTGATGCATAGGTAAAATGAGAGTGGTTTGGCTAGGGCACTACGGTGGACATGATGTTGGGACCTAATAATAATGATAACTTTATCTAAAACTTTGTTTTTATTTGTATTTTGTAATACAATATTAACATATATTTTCGCTTCATCTTGGTAAAACTTGTTTTCTTGTTTCTAACAATGCTTCGTTTATTACGAAAAAAAACAACGTTTCACTAGAGGGTGTTAGCAAGATGTCCACACGTAACTTTATGTGATCCGCTAAACCTTATGGTAACAACTTCCGTTACCTCATGACTTGCTTTCCGCTGTGCGCTGTCGGGGTGTGACAGAAGTTGGTATCAGAGCGGTGGTTATTGATAAGTAGAAAATTTTAATCTACTCTATAACCATAAAAGCTCTCGAATATTATTCTAATTTATGTTAAGACTTACTATGCATCGTTTAAAGTACCTTAGAAAATAGGGCTTAGAATTAATTATGTGATATTATGTTACTATTGTGATTAAGTAATTTAGTATAATGTAAAGCTATATATACTTATCTAGTAAGGATATACTTGTCACAGATCATGGCTACTTCACACGTCAGTCTCTCCAGTACCGACAGTGAGCCCCAACAGGATCCGTATAACCCTGTACTCGTGGCTCCAGCTAAAGTGGAACCGACAGTTGCACCGAGTGCTGACACAGAGTATGTGGTTAAGGCGTCGATCATGGAGGAGCCTATACCTGCATTCATGTTACCCTCAGAGCCTAAGAACGACGATCTTTTCGCTATGTTCAAGTCATAGCCCAAAGATACTGAGATTAGCACTCCAGCGATTGCTACGTTACCTATACGCAAGCGACCGATGGATACCGAGGGACAGTCGTCGACCAGCAACAAGATCAGTAAGGTTGAGTTTGGTTGCTGGGAGTGGTTGCCTAAGAAGTTGAAGGATTGGGCAGAGATTGAAGGCATACCTCGCACGTATGAGTTGGGTGAGTCTTCATCAGCGGCAGATTATCCATTATTGACGGGTGAGCCCGCGGCACGTACTGTGGCTACGCTAGCAGCCAGAGGAGCTCGCACAGAGCACAGGATATCTCAGCTACAGGATAGACATTCATCCTTGGATAGGAAGATTGATGTGCTTCAGCATGGGGTTGTTAGGTCCGAGCAGTATAGAGAAGGCATGGGTAGTAGGATGGACTCTTTGGATGATCAGATTGCGTCTCTGGATGACAAGATTAGAGGCATGGACACTAGAGTTGATGGGATGGATGATAGGATATCATCGGCAGAGGAGTATATGATCAATGATAGCCAGGCACGAGATGGACAGTTGGCTAGGTTGGAGCAGTTAGAGCCCAAGTTTCGTGAGGTTCAGGAAGAGATAGGGGATGCTCAGAAGAAACTAGTGGAGAGTGAAGCTAAGGTTGAGGAGACCAAGGCTAGCATTTTGGGTTTAGAGCAGCGAGTAGTGGCGGCAGAGGAAGGACATAGTGCTACGATGGCTTTGGCATTGATGGTCCTGATGGTGACAGCGTCTGCCCTTCGTGGGGACAAAGCTTCTTGATTTCTGATTTCGATGTTGTTCATGGGCATATTAGTCTCTATCTTTTGGTTGTATCCGTATTTGCTTGTCATTTTGGTGGTTGATCTACCACGTTGTTTAGTACGATCTCCTAAAACACTTTGATGTTTGGTTGTATGATCCATGTAAACAGTGAACAAGCAATCTAATGGTTTATTTTGGTTTATTATGTAAACATTATAACCGTGGTTTATGGATATTATCTTTCCTTTATCGTTGTTTGTTTGTTATCTTTTCTATGCATTGATTTATGGTGGTGAATGATGATTTTTATTATGGATTACCTTGGTTGTGCATAGATCATGAGGAGTGGTCTATGATATGAGCAAGAATGGTTCTTAAATCATTAGCATGTTTCTTATGTATATTTATTTCCTAAATATATAGAAAAAGGATCATGGCACCCGTTACCAGATTAGGCACAGATGCGGGAGGATCATCACTTCCGGTTTCGAACGAACAGCTAGCCAAGATGATAGCTCAACAGGTGAATTTCGTATTCGACCAGCGTGAGGCCCGAGGCAGAGGTGGCGGCGCATCAGGAGGTGGCGCACCAGGTGGCGACGCATCTGGCGGTGGCGCACCGGGTGGCGGCACACTTGGCGGTGGCGCACCAGGAGCTGCCAGAGGACCTAGAGAGCGAATCAATATTGAGAATACATCAGGTAAAAACCTTTGGAATGAGATCGATGTTTCATGATGTTATAGTTTTGATTGCATATCAACTAATAACCAAGGCCTACTTGAATGAAATAGGAAACGCCGAGGTAGGTTGCACTTATAAGACATTTCAGTCTTGCCATCCTCGAACGTTCTCCGGAGCTGAAGGTCCACTGGATATCATTAGATGGATTGAGAAGATGGAATCAGTCATGATGATCAGTAACTGTTCGGCTACCCAGAAGGTTAAGTACTCCGTTTGCTCATTTCTTGATGATGCTCTTACATGGTGGAACACGCAAGTGCAAGCTTTAGGAGAAGAAGTTGCATATGGAATTTCGTGGGACGACCTTAAGGATATGTTGTTGAGTGAATATTGTCCACGTAGTGAAATGCAGAAGATTGAGGCTGAGTTCTGGACTCTTTCCATGAAAGGAGCGGAGGTTAAGGCTTACACTACCAGGTTCAATGAGTTAGCCAGATTAGTTTCGCGATTGGTTACACCGGAATATGTTCGTATTGAAAGGTACATTTGGGGTTTAGCACCACAGATCAGAGGTATGGTATCATCTTCTAGACCAACTACGATACAGAGCGCTATATCTCTAGCGAATTCTTTGACCGACGATGCAATCAGGATGGGAACGTTGACAAAGAATAGTGACGGTGGAAAGAAAGTATCGGATGTCGTGGAAAAGATTCCTGAGTTGGAAGCGGTGTCGTCAGGAAGGAAAAGGAAAGGATCTGAAAGGTCAAGGAAGGTGTCCGGAAATAAGAAAGGTAGGAAGCGTGAGTCGGGAAAACTCTATGCAACCGTCAGTGAAGGTAAGAAGGTGGAAGGGACGATACCTATATGTCAGAAATGCAACACTAAGCATACTGGTAAATGCAAGGTGGTTGAGTGTGAAAGATGTGGACGGTTCGGGCATACAGCTGCAAGGTGTAGAGCAAGTTTGCCTTTGGAGAAAGGCAAGAGCGACCAGGGATGTTTTGAATGTGGCGTGGTAAGACATTTCAAGAGGGATTGCCCTAAACTTCGAGGAACGAATGCAAGGGGTAGAGCCTTTGAAATGAACACGGAAGCAGCACGCCAAGATCCCACAGTGGTTACCGGTACGTTCCTTGTCAATAATCAATTTGCATCTATTTTATTTGATACCGGAGCCGATATGAGTTTTGTTTCAAAGAAATTTGAACCTTTACTAGGTGCGAAATCAAATGAATTAGATAAGATTTATTCTATAGAGCTGGCAAATGGTAAGTTAATTAAAGCCTGTAAGATGATTAAAGGTTGTACCTTACAACTCGAAAGTCATACATTTAGCATAGACCTCTTGCCAGTAGAATTAGGGAGTTTTGACATCGTCATAGGAATGGATTAGTTATCCAATAATCGAGCGGAAGTTATTTGTCGCGAAAAGTTAGTTCGCATTTCGGTTTCGGATAATGAGATTTTAATCATACGAGGTGACACCGAGAAGAAACCTCTAAGATTGATTAATGTGATGAAGGCACAGAAGTTTCTACGGAAAGGTTACCCGGCATTTCTAGCTAGTGTGGTTAATACCAGAGTTGAGGAAAGGAAACTTGAAGACATTCCCGTGGTTAGGGAATACCCTGAAGTTTTTCCAGAGGATTTGCCTGGATTACCACCTACGAGGCAATTGGAATTTAAAATAGATCTTGTACCAGGTGCAGCGCCAGTCACTAAGTCTCCTTATCGATTAGCACCTTCCGAAATGCAAGAGCTTTCAAATCAATTGCAAGAATTGTTGGATAAAGGTTTCACCAGACCAAGTTATTCTCCTTGGGGTGCACCGGTGTTGTTCGTCAAGAAGAAGGACGAAACCTTTAGAATGTGTATTGATTATAGGGAGTTGAACAAACTCACTATAAAGAATTGATACCCATTACCCAGAATCGATGATTTGTTTGACCAGTTGAAGGGATCGAGTTTCTACTCAAAGATCGATCTTAGATCTGGTTATCATCAGCTGAGAATTGTAGAAGAAGATATTCCAAAGACCGCTTTCAGGACACAATACGGTCATTATGAGTTTCTTGTTATGCCATTTGGTCTAACTAACGTTCCAGCAGTGTTTATGGATCTAATGAATAGAGTTTGTAAACCTTACCTAGATAAATTTGTCATAGTGTTCATTGATGACATACTTATCTATTCACGAACAAAGGAAGAACATGAATAGCATTTGAGACTCATTTTGGAGTTGCTGAAGAAGGAGAAGTTGTTTGCGAAGTTTTCCAAATGCGACTTTTGGATTAGAGAGGTTCATTTCTTAGGTCATATTATTAACGAGAAAGGCGTTCAGGTGGATCCAGTGAAAATCGAGGCGATTAAGGATTGGAGTTCACCAAAATCTCCTACGGAGATTCGTCAATTCGTAGGGTTGGCAGGATATTACCGGCGATTCATTGGTAATTTCTCCAAAATAGCGCAGCCTTTGACGCTATTAACCCAAAAAGACTGCAAGTTTGAATGGACAGAGAAGCAAGAAGAAGCCTTCCAGCTTCTCAAGCAGAAGTTGTGTAGTGCGCCAATATTATCTCTTCCGGATGGAAGTGATGGATTCGTTGTATATTGTGATGCTTCGCATCAAGGGTTGGGATGTGTACTAATGCAGAATGATAAGGTCATAGCATATGCATCGAGACAACTCAAGGTGCATGAGAAGAACTATACAACACACGATTTGGAGTTAGGAGCAGTAATTTTTGCGCTCAAGATATGGAGACATTATCTTTATGGTACCAAATGCACAGTCTTTACTGACCATAAAAGTCTTCAACATATCTTTGACCAAAAAGAGCTCAATATGAGGCAGCGTAGATGGGTCGAGCTACTCAATGATTACGATTGTGAGATTCGTTATCATCCCGAAAAAGCCAATGTTGTGGCAGATGCCATAAGCAGAAAAGAGAGAGTTAAACCGTTGCGTGTTCGCGCGCTGGGTTTGACAATCCATTCGAGTCTTATGGCTCAGATTAAGGAAGCACAACAAGAAGCGTTGAAGGAAGAGAATTTGAAGAAAGAATGTCTTTTCAAGATGATTAAGGATGTGAATCCGAAGGACGATGGAGTGATGTATTTCATGGATCGTGTTTGGGTACCAGTTAAGGGCGGTATGCGCGAGTTAGTTATGGATGAAGCCCATAAGTCTAAGTACTCGATACACCCTGGATCCGACAAGATGTATAAGGACTTGAAAGAATTTTACTGGTGGCCGAGCATGAAAGGAGAGATAGCAGCTTACGTGAGCAAATGTTTAACATGTGCAAAGGTTAAAGCTGAGTATCAGAAGCCTTCGGGATTGCTTCAACAACCGGAGATTCCTCAATGGAAGTGGGAATGTATTTCAATGGATTTTATCATGAAGTTACCCCGGACATCAAGTGGTCATGATGCCATTTGGGTAATTGTTGATCGATTAACTAAGTCCGCACATTTCTTACCGATTAGGGGAACCTATTCTATTGAGAAGTTAACTCGGATTTACATCAAGGAAGTTGTCTCCAGGCACGGTGTTCCAATATCGATTATTTCCGATCGAGATGGTCGATTTGTGTCAAGGTTTTGGCAGTCATTGCATGACGCACTGGGAACCCGACTTGATATGAGTACCGCTTACCATCCCCAGACTGATGGCCAAAGCGAGAGAATGATTCAAACACTTGAAGATTTGTTAAGAGCATGTGCGATTGATTTTGGAGGTAACTGGGACACTCACCTTCCCTTAGTTGAGTTTTCCTACAATAACAGTTATCACTCCAGTATCAACGCCGCACCCTTTGAAGCTCTATACGGTAGAAAGTGTCGCTCACCTCTTTGTTGGGCAGAAGTGGGAGACAAATGTTTGACAGGTCCAGAGATAATCCAAGAGACGACAGACAAGATTTTCCAGATAAGAGATAGATTGAAAGCTGCCAGAGATAGACAGAAAAGATATGCTATTAACAGAAGGAAGCCGTTGGAATTCCAAGTGGGAGACAAGGTCATGTTGAAAGTCTCGCTTTGGAAAGGGGTTATAAGATTTGGCAAACAAGGTAAGCTTAGTCCTCGTTACATTGGACCCTTTAAGATTGTAGCAAGGGTAGGTCCCGTTGCATACCGATTAAAGCTACCACAGAAACTAGCAGGCGTTCATGACGTTTTTCACGTTTGCAACTTGAAGAAATGTTTAGCAGATGAAACGTTAGTTATTCCTTCGAAGGAAGTGAAGGTTGATAACAGGTTGCGTTTTGTTGAAGAACCTGTTGAAGTTACGGATTGGAAAATCCAAAAGTTGAGAAGGAGTAACATCAAACTGGTCAAAGTTAGATGGAACTCTAAGCGTGGACCCGAGTTCACGTGGGAAAGAGAAGACCAAATGAAGCTAAAGTACCCTCACTTGTTTCTGTCGAAATCAAAACCAGTAGTGACTAAACGAAAATTTCGAGGACGAAATTTCTGAAACAAGGGGAGACTGTGACAACCGGTAGAAATCCAGGTACTATCCGTATAAATAAAATAACTGTAAATATGATTGCATGTGATGTGATATATTTGTTTTGGGCAATAACTGAAAGTTGTTATTGGAAATTAATATTGTTGGAAATATTATGGGGATTTTAGTGATTCCATATCACGTAGTGATAGATTACCGTATTAGACCTTGGTGACGACCCGACTAATGGTAGAAAGTTTAGTTAAATCGTAATACGTAGTCCGACATACTAAGTTATTATATGGATGAGTGTGATTATTATTATTGGATTAAGGGGTGAAAACCTTAGATAAGTGAGGTTAATGGGTTTTATAAAAGGTAGGATTGTGTATATTATGTAAAGGTTTTTATAAAAAAAAAATAATATACCCAACCCCCCCCCCCCCCCCCCATGTCTCGCTCTCTCTCTCTCTCTCTCTCTCTCTCTCTCTTTATACATAATAATGTGTAAGTGTAATATTATTATTATTGTTGTTGTTATTATTATTATTAATAACCATAATCATTAGCCTATTTAAGGGATGCTCCATCCCAAGAGCACACCACATTAACACTCCACCTTTCACTCTCTCACTCACTCTCTCTCTCTACAAAACCATCCATATTCCCTCTTCTTCCCCCTCTCCCAACCGAAATACCCTCTTCACCACCACTATTCTCACTTTCAATCATGTATTCATCATAAGAAGCATGATATTATGAAGTGCTAAGTAATCTTGGTGATCTAGAGTTAAAAAGGTTCAAGAAATAGAAGTTTAGAAGGAAAAACCCCAAGTTGTAGTAAGGTGAGTATAAAACTAAACTATTTCATTATTTATTCTAGTTTTTACATAAGTATTCACCAAATACACAAAGGTTTTTCAATCTAAAACTAATGGGGAAATAAAAGGAGAAAGTATATGAATGTAGTGTATGTATGCGTGAGTATGTGTGTGTGTGTGTGTATGTGTAACCGTGTGTGTGTGTGTGTGTTAGTGTGTGTGAGTATGTTTAGAGTAATAATCTTGATGTTTTGATGCTTAAAATGTTAAGATCCTTCATATTTAGACACATGCAAGAGGATTCAAAGGGTGATTAGAAATCTGAATAATAACCAAACATTTGAGAAATTACTAACTTAGATAAATGAGTTCTTGGATGAACTAAATGGAAGATGACTTATGGACCCTTATGGACTTGAAATGGACTTTGATAAGACATAAGTTTGGATGATTTTAAATAAAAACTCAGACCTGATTATGATAAAGTTTTAATGGATTTTATGAACTTAAACTTGTGCAAAACAAGTTTTGATATGATCTACATGATCGGGAACCATTGCATGTACGATCGGAACCCATTTTTCGGCTTAAAAGTGCCAAAAACTAAGATTTAAAGGATGATTTTCTAAACTGATTTAGAACAGATTTTTATGACTTATTTTGATGATAAATAAAGTGTTATAAGTTTAACATGAAAGACTTAAGGTTAAAACTTAAGAATAATGGCTTAGGATGCATAAAAACGCCCAATATCGTTAGATTTGAGCACTAGAAATGCATGCATGTAGATCTGATGTAAAATGTTTATATAATGGAAAATGTAGTATATTGAGCACTAATCAAGGTATATTAGGTATTTACCTTGATAAGGGGCGCTTACAGTGCGAAACTATGCTCTGAAAGTGGCCCGAAACATAGTTATGAGGCATAAATGTTAGCAAAATGTAGCAAGACTTGAATAATAAATATAAGGTTGTTACTTGGATTGGATATTTGTCTTATGACTTAAATAGAAGCTATATTAGAATCATGAGGATTAGTTGTTAAAAACAACATATGAAGCTTGAAATGTTAGATAAAATATACAATGGTTAGACTTAGCCTCTCGTCACGTGTCACCAATGGGGTTAATAGGGTAAGGGATAACTAAATCCGGGGATTTATTGGTTTACTAAGTCGGGATATTTGGTGAATAACTTAATTAGACTTAGTATGGTTACTAAATCGACCTACGATATGGGAGGTGATTTAGGTGAATGATTGTAATCGGGATTGGAAAGTTCCCAGAAGTATTGCATTAAGGTGAGTTTCACGGCCCCTTTTCTCTTTTAAATGTTTTGAACATTTTATAAATCGGGGAATTAACATGCTTATATGATACGATAGACCATAAAATAGAATATTGATGGCCTTAGGATAAGTGCGTCGGTGGTTACGTAGAATAAACGTGACACCAGTGACGACCGACGGGTTGACACACTTTCTCAGCACATCTTAATCTTTAGCCTTCAGAAAAGGCCGTTGTTTATGTTATAGTACTATTGGGTTAACGCCCCCGTTTTCATGATTTGACTGGATCGAAATCTGCTTGAAAAATGAACATAACCTCCAACAAGTACCTCTCAAGGAGAGGCCACCACAGAGAACCAAGTTATGGATGGATTAAGAGCCTTGGGATATATCATACTCGTAGACCTCATGACTCTACTTGATTTTATTTTAGTTCTATTCGATCATATGCTATTACTAAACTGAAAGTTTACTATTACTCATAAACCTGTGAACTCGCCAATATATTGTTGATGTTTTTAAGCATGTTTTTCAGGTACTGATGCATAGGTAAAATGAGAGTGGTTTGGCTAGGGCACTACGGTGGACATGATGTTGGGACCTAATAATAATGATAACTTTATCTAAAACTTTGTTTTTATTTGTGTTTTGTAATACAATATTAACATATATTTTCGCTTCATCTTGGTAAAACTTGTTTTCTTGTTTCTAACAATGCTTCGTTTATTACGAAAAAAAACAACGTTTCACTAGAGGGTGTTAGCAAGATGTCCACACGTAACTTTATGTGATCCGCTAAACCTTATGGTAACAACTTCCGTTACCTCATGACTTGCTTTCCGCTGTGCGCTGTGGGGGTGTGACATAGATAGACATACAGTACCAATTTTAGTAACTAAAGCTTTTGTTCCATTAGGATGATTTACAAAAACATTTAGATCAGACACATCAACAAAGTCTATTAATTCTACATCATTATTGACCATATGTTGATTAGCTCCTGAATCTACAATCCATCCTACTATAATTTTATTACCAAAAGCATTTACAAAGCTAAAAATAGATTTAAACAACAAATTTTGTTTCACAAAATCATCAATTTTATAACTATTTGCACAAAAAAACCTACCTGCAACATTGCAGCTTGGTGTTGTTTCACTAGGCTTGTCATTGATCAAACTTAACAACCTAGACAACTGCTCATTTGTTAAGGTAGTGACAGGAACAAAAGACTCATTAGCAACAGTATTATTAGCAACTGCTTTCTTGACTTGATTACCCCTTGGTCTCATCCAACTAGGATAACCTACTATTTCAAAACACTTGTCCATTGTATGACCATTCTTGTTACAATGAGTACATTTTAAATTTTGATTAGAACCTTTATTAACCTTTTTGTTAAAATCAGAAAAATGGTTAGCTTTAGAGAAAAAACCAACAGTTTGAGATTTCTTTCCACTGTTAACAGAATTCCTATGGGATTCTTCTCTAGAGACTATGGCAAAAGCCTCTTTAACAGTAGGAAGAACCTCCTTAGTTAACAAACTAGTTCTAACACTTTGATATACATTGTCAAGACCCATAAGGAATTGCATTAGTTTAATCATTTGACTGAAACTATTGAATTCCTTTGTAGAGTCACAAGTGCAAGCAGGCAGTTGTAATATTTGATCTAATTGTAACCACATAACATTTAGTTTTTTATAGTAATCAGATACAGTTAAATCACCGTGACTAAATGAGTTAATCTTCTGATAAAGATCAAACACAACAGACCCATCTACCTTATTATATGTTTCCTTAAGGTCTTTCCACACATCAGAAGCCAATTTTGAAAATACCTGTCCTAAGTATAATTCTTCTGACATGGAATTAAGAATCCATGTAAGAACAATGGAATTACACCTATCCCATTGTCTTCCTAAGACATCATTATCAACAGGTCTTTTACATGAATTATCTATAAAACCCCATTTATTTTTAACTTGTAATGCTAGTTGAAGAGCATTAGCCCACACATTATAGTTTTCAGTACCTTTCAGTTTTATAGTTATTATACTAAGATTAGCTGAATCACTAGGATGAAGATACAATGGATCACTTGCATCTAGTTTACTTACAAGAGTCACATTAGACAAATTAGGATCAACAATGCTTTTAGGACCAAGTTGATCCTGAGAATCCTGAGGACCCTGAGGACCAGTCATGTTATCACACAGAAAGTAATCACTTATTCAAACAAAAAACAACACAACCTAAGCACTCACACGAAAGCGAAGCCAAGTCAGTGTCCGGATTCCTGATTCATCACTCAAGGGTGCCAAGACAAGTCTTAACTTGGGAGCTTTATGCCTATGTCTATACCCACACTCAAGTAAGAAATCAACACACAATAACTATCAACCAAGAACAAAAACAAATATCAAACAATACCAAACAAGAACCACAGATAGACTTAACCAATTAATGAGCCAATTCTGGTCCCCCTAACCCGGACAGATGCTCTTAGACACAACTGTAAAAAAAACAAGAGAAAAGGAACGATCTCACCGAGCTAGCACCCAAGTTAGGGTTTCGCCACAAACTCACAGATTGTTACCTTCACTTAGGGTAACAACCTGGAGAGCAAAGAAAATATGATTCCAAAAAACCACAAGACTGTATTTGTCTTCTTGATCTTTCTGCTTCCAAACCCTAGATCTGAACAGAGAACCTTCAAGAACACTCAACAACTCCGAGATGATACCAGAAACCCTAACAATCCAGCGGAAGACGAAACGAATAGAGCATAGGCTCTGATACCATGTTACAAATATGGTATTGAATCAAATGATATTATTACTGAAAACAACTATTACAAACAAAGTTTTAACAAACTCTCAACAATAACCAGATCACAACCTCACAAACAGATCATCAACACGATGATCTGTATTCTCTCACACACTACAAACAAATCAGGAGAACTGATGAAACACCATACAGAAACCCTAAAATATCTAGAGAGAAACAAGAGATATCTGAGAGAGAAAGTGTACGAAACAAGAAAGAATGAGCTAAACTCATAAACACTGAACGAGCATCTCTTATATAGGAGCTGATATAGGTTCGGGAGAAAACACACCCGAACCTGAATCCACCGTTAGATTAAGAAGAGAAAACACACTTTAGAAGCATCAGAACCCTTGGATCAGTTGCACACGGATTGCCACAGCAGCTCGTATAAAGACTCGGACAAAAACCTTGGGCCACCAGTTATGGACTTCTATCACATGGGCCAGACCACTCTGCTAATTATCTGGGCTGCTAATCATCTGGGCTTCGACTCTGGACTATCTATCTACTCAACAAGTTATCTACTGGGTTCAGCTACATTTACCTGCAAAAACACCTTATGCAACATTTCAAAGATTTTGCTAATTAAATTGAATTATATTGAACATAAGTTTGATATAAGTTTTATACTGATCATATTTTTGACATTTTGAACGGCAAATTTCTACTCCTTGTGAGACTTGAATCCTTAACCTTCCCATTAGGTGTTCCTAGAAGCTTTGCTTCTACCATTGGGCCACCAACCCCAAAAGTTGCTAGTAAAATTCAAATATTATTAAAATGTAACTCTAAGATCATTATCAATTAGATTCCAATACTGGGAGTCCATGTGGATGAGGCGTGGCATGAGAAACGTTTTTACGTTAAGGTGATTTCAATGACCGATGTAGATGAGAGAAGAGGGAGAAGGGTTCATAAGCCCTCCTTGCAAATGCTCTAAACATATACGTTGGACCAAAAACTTTATTAGAACTTTACAACTAATCCACATTTTAACTAGTAATCTATTGTATTTCAGAATCACAAACACCATTATCAAATTATTTCATAGCATTTATGTCTTTTAACAACATTATAGAATGTGGTTCACATGATTGACGGATAAGAGGAGGATGATTTGTTATTCATTGCAGATGTTACAAATATAAAAGTTCGAATCCTGTCAAAGATGGAGTTAGAATGTTAGTGTGATGTTGCTTTCTTTAAAGTCAGGGATTCAAACCTTATCAAAAACGGATTAGTGTAATTTAAGACTATGTGTTGTGGGTAGAGGTGAATGGAAGATTTATCGAATAATATTTTGTCACGTCGATGATTAAATGGCATTGGGTAGCGGTCGGCGGTTGCTCGCGAGATGGTGTTGTGGGTTAAGGTGAGCGGGTTTTTTTTACCAAATATTTACCACCTTTTTTTTATAAAAAAAACATTAAACTAACAATAAAAGAAAAATTACACTAAAATAAAAAAAACAAACATTACACTAAAAAAAAAGAAAATTACACTAAAAAAAAGAAAGTTACACTAAAATAAAAAAACGATTACACTAAAAAACCTAACGTAAAGATGAGCCCGAGCGTAACATTTGCCACGCCGAAACGTGGTGAAAGTTATGGCCAACCTTCCGAAGGTACTCCACTTTGGCGAAGGCGACGAGCACGTCTTCGGTTTCGTCGGGCATATCACTCTTCACCTCTCTGTACGCGGTTTCGAAGTTTTTACACTTCGATTTCAAGTCCCCGAACTTGTGGGAGATGGAGTCATTGGTATGGTTGGTACCCCCGACAAGGGTACCAAACTCGACTAGGACCCTATGCCACTGTGGTCCGCGAACACCATATCCACGGCTTGACGAAGCACCGTCACCGTGCACTTGGTGGTACGCGATGACGAGTGCTAGCTCTTCCTTCTCGGTCCACTGCACCATGTTGAACTTGGAATTGAAGATTGAAGGTTTTAGTGTAGGAGAATTGTGAGGAAGAAGATGAATTGTGAAGAAAAAGAAGCATAGGTAATTAAAAAAGGGGCTAATAAATTTTGTTTGGTGAAAAATCAATTTTTTTAAAATTCAAACCGTTGGCTAGCCCGTTAACGGACGCAACCTGGCTCACGTACGGTCAATCGCGGCAGCCTTCACGTGGGTCTGTTGTCGTGGACGTTAGCCACATGGACCAGATTGTGGCCCACGGGCCACAACAAATAGTCTAACAAGTTAAAAAATGATATGCCTTTTACTTTATCAAATAAAGAAATTACGTAGAGAAAGTTTAGTGTAAAAAGTAGTTTAACATACAAAGTGTAAGAAGTATTTTGGACATTTGATCAAAATAAATTAATGGATGAGATTGAAAGGAGAAAAGTATACGTTGAGTTTCTAAAAAATGAGGAGAATGGCAAAATAGGTATAACTCACAATGGTTGAGTTCCACCCCCATTTTTTTAACATCCATAACTTTTTCATACGACATTATTTAAAAAAAAAACACACCATAAAAATAAGCCTTTTATTCTCTTTCATTTGCATACCATATTGCTATACTTTAAAAAAAAATTTGCCGGTTTGATAGTACTTGCGTCTAAATGTAAACAGTTGATATTATTACTTGCGTTTAAACATTCTGAATGTAATAATAGCTTTTTTTTGTTTTTTTGTTTTTTTTTTGTTTGTTTCTAATATCATGGGAAAGTTAGACGATGCGAAACTCCGGCGAGCATGTGAAACTGCAATGGAGACAAGTAGACCGAAGGTTGTGTTATCGATTCGGGTGGCGAAAAGTCGAGGAATTTGGGGGAAACCAGCCAAAATTGGCAAGGGTCAGATGGCTAAGCCTCGAGTTCTTGCAATCACTAGTCAGTTTTCTTTTTCTCATTGGTCATTATTATTATTATTATTATTATTATTATTATTATTATTATTATTATTATTATTATTATTTTTGTTGTTGTTGTTTTTGTTTGTTAATTATTTGGATCATAGTTTGGTTTATTGATTGAGTTTGTTGCTGTGTGATGTGTTTTTATGCTTTTTTTTATGCTTTATGCTTTTGGATCACAAAAGGTGCGGCATACTTTTTGATGGCTATGTCTACTGTGTGTATTCATGTCTTTGGAGATGTGCCTTCATCTTCTCTTGTTGGTGTTATGCAGGTCTTTCCTTCAGTCCAAGAATCTCATATTCTCAAAACTTGATATTACATACTTGCGTTTACACAATAATGACTTGTGTCTAAATGTAAAAACTTGATATTACTTAGTTGCGTTTTAGAATGTATAACTTGCGTTTTATCATTTATAACTTGCGTTTGATCATGTCATTTTACCAGGTCGTCTTATCAGGTATAACTTGCGTTTCTAAAACGCAAGTATACCCTCAATAAAACGCAAATACTATCAACCCAGCAAAAAAAATTAAAAAAAAAAAGTATAACAATATGGTATGGAAATGAATGAGGATGAAAAGCTTGTTTTTATGGTGTAATTGTTTTAAAAAAATAATTTCGTATGAAAAGGTTATGGTCGTTTTAAAAATTGGGGTGAAACTTTAATGACGCTAAGAAATTACCATCGTGCCCCCGATTATCAAATTTAATCTTACGCTCAATATTGTTTCTTACACTTTGTACAATAACTCACCTTTTACGTTAGCATCTCCCAATTATGTATCTAGACGAAAACTAGGAGTGTAAACGAGCCGAGCCCGAGCCTGACTGGGCTCGAGCTCGGCTCATTATGGTTTTATGAAGCTCGAGCTCGAGCTTGGCTCGGTTCGAGCCTACAATCTTGAGCTCGAGTTCGGCTCGCTAGCAAAATCAAAAGCTCGAGCTCGGCTCGGCTCGAGGTGATTTGAGAACAATCTCAAACGAGCTCAAAGCTCGGCTCGAAATCGCAAAAGCTCGGCTCGCGAGGGTTATTAAATGGGCCTATGAAATAAGGACTTGGGCTTTGAAGATGTGAGCTATAAATTATAAGAGATATATAAATAACTTATAATTATGTTTGGGCTCGTTTAGGCTCGCGAGCCCAATCGAGCTTTGTATCAAGGGCTCGAGCTCGAGCTCGATAACTAAACGAGCCATATTTCAGGCTCGGGCTCGGGCTCGGGCTCGTTAAGGCTAAGCTCGTTCGGGCTTTTTACCGGGCCGATCTCGGGTAGCTCTCGAGCCGCTACGTGTCATTTACACCCCTAACGAAAACCAATTTTTTTTTTTTTTTGAACGGCAAATTTCACTCCTTGTGGGACTTGAACCCATGACCTCCTTTTAGGTGTTCCTAGAAGCTTTGCTTCTACCATTGGGCCACCAACCCCAATGACTAACGAAAACCAATTAAAGGGTCAAGCAAGTTATCAACTTATCGTTTATTTGTTTTGAAAAACAAAAGTCGGTCAGTCAACATCATTAATGACATAACCAAGTCTAACCATACGTCTAACCATACATTCCTAATCAACAATACATAACAGCTATATTTTTAATATAAGATTAAAGTATATAGGGTCAAGATATCATACTCTTCTGATAAAAATGAGAAGGATGAGAAATATACAAAAAATACATTGAATCACAAAATATAACACAATAAGTCACAATACTGTTTAGGAAAAATAACACAATGAATCGTAGAAATGACACAATGACGAAAATAAAGAAAACACACAATGCAACAATAATGATATAACACAAATTCTAAAAACTACCAGCTAAAATTCCAAAAAATCAAAAACCTAAAAACTAAGATTGTAGAGTTCAATGAGACGGTTCCAATACCGTTTGAATAAGTTCAATCGAACTCCGTTTGACACCCTTCTCACAACTTACCATTTTTCTTTCAATGTGTATTTGATCTTAACCCAAAGTATATAATATATTTTATACTAAACCTAAAAGGAAATGAAATATTTTAGCGAAATAATTTTGTTGGAGATGTTATTCTTCTTCTGGATTTAATTGAAGATAAAGGTATGTTATGGAATGGTTTTTAAATGTTAAGGATAAGGTTTGGTTCCTCGTTTCTATTTTTAATTGTCACATAAACTTTTTTTCTTCATTGTCTTGTTTTCTTCTTTTTATTATTATTATTATTAAGAGGGTACCCACGCAAGGTGATATGAAGCACATACATTGTTAGAGTATGCATGATTTAGTCAGTTCGGTTATTATTCTCGGTCGAAGCCAATACCAAAATCATTCGTTGGTCTATTTGTTAACCAATCTATTTTTGGTTAAGCAATTCAGTTAGTTCGGTTAAATTGACGGTTTTGATTCTATTCATCTAATTTCGATTAATAGCCAAAATCAAACTTGAGATAAAAACTTTGGTTTAGAAGTATATAAAATTAAAGTTTAAATGTATAAATACATAAAATTGAATTAGGAAATATGAAATATATGTCTTGACGGATAAAATCTAGAATGGTTCGGTTTGTTTTGGTTAAGAATATTTACTTTGTCGAACTATCATCTATACATATTAATCAACCATAGTCTACAAATTAAATTATGAGTTAACAATATTCACCGCCCTTTTTTTTTAACGGCAAATTTCTACTCTTTATGAGACTTGAACCCATGACCTCACAAACAGCGTAACTATGCCTGGAAATGGTGAAATGTTGACAAGCGTTACCTCTATCTCTTTTTAGAGAGACGGCCTACAAAGAAACATCAATTTATTTATATAATTATATGAAACATAAACATACTATCATAACTCAAAGCTTGGAAAGGTTGATGCATCTTTTCAAAAAGTTAAAACTTATAACATGTCAAACAAGTCGGTGTTAAACGTGTAGTATTAACGCGTACATTACTAATCACCAACAAAAGAAAACTACGCAGCGAATATTTACACTTCTTTCACGCCAATCTCATTGCGTTGAACCCGAACCCAACGGTCCGTTGGACGCAAACCAGGTCAATCCTAACCGCCCGCTCACAAGCATCAACCGTTATAAGTATATTTTATTATTTAATATTTTAAGTCAACCATCACCATGAACTTAGGATCACGAAGAAAAAAAAAATATCTCAACAAGTAACCTTTAACCACATAAGATTATAAATCAATACACCAGCGCCCTCAATAGATTCTCGCCATTCACTACCACTAGTGCCGAACCAAGTACCTAACAAACACAAAACACAATTTTACAATCAGGTAAAAAAAAGTTACTTTCATCTAAAAAAGTAACACTTTTACATGTTATTAGTCATTTGCTAACCGGATGCGTTTTTAATTTTTTACATATCTACCTTCCCAACCTCATTGGTTCAAACCCGAACCCAACCTGTTCAACCGTTTCAAGGCGTCCCTCGCCACACCACAGCGCGGATCAATCCGAAGCGCCTTCTCATACGCCGCGATGGCCTCCTCTCTCTTCCCCTTCATCTCACAACACTCTCCAATCATCAAAAACGCCTCAGCATTCTCTCCATACAACTCAACCGAGTCAACCAAATCCTCGAACGCCGAGTCAACTCGCTCCTTACAACTCAGCTTCTTTATCTCCGCTCTCTTGAACAACGCCTCTCCTCTCTCCGCATCACTCAACGACTTCGCCGTCAACGGCGACAACGCCACGTCTAACGCCGTTAACGCCGACGTACTGTACCCTTGTGCGTCGAGTGCTAACGCTTTTAGCATGTGTGATGCGGCGTCGTTTGGGTCTAACAATATCGACTTATCGGCTTCGTCGGCGGCTTGTTTGGCTAGCTTGATCTTGATCTTAGGGTCGGGATTAGATCTGGATTTGGATAAGAGCTGTGCGCCGTTGATGAAATGGTGCTTAGCGTCGTGACAGGGAAGGCGTTTGTATCGGAGGTTTTTTATAAAGTTTTGAAGGGTTTTGTTTATTAATAATATTATTATTATGTATATGAATGTAAAGATTGCGATGAAGATTAATAAGAGTTTTATTGGTACATCGATCATCATTTTTTTCTGGGATTTATGGGAGGATTTGAGTTGGGTTTGAGAGTTTTATTGGTGAGGTTGAGAGGATATAAAAGAAGAAAATGTGAGTGGTCGTACTTTGTGCATGAATAATTGTACTATTGAATGAGATTTGTAGGTAGAGACGATTGATACCAAAAATATTACTCCCTCTCTCCCAATTTAAATGTCTCATGTAGGGGCGAGCAATAAACGGTTCCGAACCGTGAAAACCATGAAACCGACCCGGAACCGCTAGAAACGAACCGAATTAATGTTATAGGTTCCGGTTCCGGTTCTCATATTTTGGCATAATCAGTTCCCGGTTTGGTTCCGGTTAAAACCGACGGGTCCAGTTAATAACCGTTAGAACCGTTTTGAATTAAATTAAATATTTAAATATTATATTATTAGTTTGAAATAGAATGTGTTGTTTCCTTCTTTATAGTTCTTAACACTTTTTAATTGTTTTACTTGGTAGGAATGTAGAGTATTACCTTATGTGATGGTCAGCAGTCAGCACAACTTGTTCTGACCTGTTTAATCTGTATAAAAAGAATGATCTGATCTGAACAAAACATATTTTGATACGTAAACTGCTATACTTTTAGTAACCATGTTTAACACAAACTGTTGATAATTTTTTAAAGAAAAATCATTGTTTTTGTTTATTTTTTTATTTAATTATTAATGTTAATTTTAGGATTTTATTGACAACCGGTTCCGGTCTAGAACCGTTTCATGAGAACCGTTTCACCTGGTTCTAGAACCAAACCGTTTACTAATTATCGGTTTCGGTTCCGGTTCTCATATTTTGGAATAAACGGTTCGCGGTTCGGTCCGGTTCGGTTCGGTTCGGTCCGGTTCTGAACCGTTGCACAGCCCTAGTCTCATGTCTAAAAACACACATTTTAAGAAATCTTTTGTTTGTATATGATAAAATGACAATAATATTCTTAAAAGTGATGATTGTGTTTTGTTTTTTGTGAGCAAAACTGGAAATTGCATTTATATTTTTGGAAAGGGACATTTAAATTGGGACAAACAAAAAAGGAAAGAATGACATTTAAATTGGGACGGAGGGAGTAAGACGTAATGTTGTTACTCGGTGGATGCGGGAGCACCGCCTCACCGAAAATATTTATGTACCTTCGGTGGATTTCCACCGTCTTCGCCGAATTATTTGATTGGCCAACTTTTTTTTGAACGATGGAGGATAGTTGGAGGCTTTTGTATTTTCTATTTTAATCAAACTTTATATATTAACCAAAATCAAAATATTCACCAAAACATACGACACCATTCTTTCTATATTCTATCATTCATACTTTCTTTCTAAAATTTTTAAAACGTTCCATCTTCAAAGTTTTATACAATCAAATCGTTTAGTCGTGAGTTCATCAGAGTCCGAAGAAAACATGATAAACTTTTACGTGGGTGCGATGCTGGAGACAGTACATATTATCTTGGAGTTAGAAGACAACAGCGAGAGCGAAGCATCTTCAGTACCACTTCAGTACCAACCACAAAGAGCGTTGCACTAAATAGGGATCGTGAGGGTATATTACATTCTCTTATTGTGTTATTTTATGACATTGTTCAAAATTTTATATTATATTATATTGTTGAAAAATTTATATTATATTTTATATTTTTAAAGGTGCACATGATCGTTTGGTTGCCGAATATTTTGATGAAGACTGTGTATACACTGACGCACAATTTAAGCGTCGTTTTCGAATGAGTCGAAGATTGTTTGAATGAACTGCCGATGACTTAGCTAATTATGATAAGTTTTTTACACTAAGATGGGATGGGAAAAGGAGTTTTACAACACTACAAAAATGCACGTATGCAATTCGTCAATTAGCATACAACATTTCTAGTGATTCATGGGATGAATATTTACAGATGTCTGATAGACTGCGTCGGGAGTGTTTGTATCAGTTTTGCGAAGATATTGTGAAATTATATAGCAAGGTTTATTTGCATAGGCCAACAAAGAGGGACATCGAAAAGATCTATGCATTCCATGAAGAGAAACACGGCTTTCCTTGCATGCTAGGAAGTCTTGATTGTACGCATTGGTCATGGCGTAATTGTCCCACTGCATGGAAGGTCAGTTTACGTGGGGTGACGTGGGAGAACTGTCAATAATTCTAAAAGCCGCTTGCTCACAAGATCTATGGATTTGGCATTTTTCTTTTTGAGTTGCAGCTTCATGTAACGATTTAAATGTTTTTGCAAGATCTAAGATTTTTGACACCATGATTAAAGGCACCATCCCTAATGATTCTTTCATGTTCAATGGTGTAAAATATAAGCATGGGTATTATCTAGCGAACGAAATATACAAGCTATTCGTCTATTGTGAAAACGCTACAGCATACCATCGATGAAAAAAGGAAAAAGTTCGCGTAGGACCAAGAATTGGCAAGAAAAGACGTCGAACGATTATTTGGTGTGTTAAGGTGAAATGGCGTATAATACAATGCCCCGCACGTACATTTCATCTACAAAGATTGAGATATACTATGTATGCTTGTATAATACTTCATGACATGATAATCGAAGACGAAGGTCGCGCGATATGTGATTACGATCTGAACGAGGTTGAAGAGAATCTCGAGTCTGTTGATGAGTCACAACAAGAATCAAACACGTGGACGTTACACGATACTAATATGCATGGCAACCTTTGTGTGGATTTAATCAACCACATTTAGAACAATTTTCATGTCGCTCCCGTTGATGACAAGCAGTGTAATTTTTTAGTTTATATATTTTTTTAAAATTTGGGAATGAAAGGATATGGTGCCAAAACCATCGGTACCATACCAATAAAAGTCTCAGCTTAAACTAAAAGACCAACAAACGTCGAACGAAAGGCTGTGTCAAGCATTATGACGCTAGTTCCCCCGCCCGTTTTACATATGCGGAGACAACCGTGTCAGACGCAATGACGCTAGTTCTCCTGCCCTGGGGTGTTCGGAATTCGATTTGGATTCGAAAAATTCAAAATTCCACTTAGTTCGATTATCAAGAATTCGATTCGATTATTAAGAATTCGAATTCGAATTCGAGTCCTGTAAATCGAATACGAATTTATGATTTTAAATTCGATTCGATTCGAAAATCGAATAAAAACTGTACATGTGTATTTTTAAATATATATATATATACACACACATCACATTATTATATACACAAATTTACACATTGAAAAAAAAAAACTTTTAAATTTTGGTCAAACTCTAAGAACCCATAGTGTTTACAACTTTTACTATAACCATATTTTACAAGTTTACCTTATATATCACAAAACTCTAACAAACTATACTCTCTACTATTTTTACTATTTTCCTATTTGACATATTGTTGTTTATCAGTTTTGTAGGTTTGTTTTTTATATGTTAAAAATAATGAGTTTGTATTAGTTTTAAAACTAAAAATAAAACAATTTATTATTTATGGTGAATTTGAACTAAATCGAATTTATTCGAATTTGTGTTTCTTATTCGAATTGAATACGAATCGAATAAATTGAATATTAAATGAATACGAATCGAATACGAATTCAGGTAAAAATATTAAAAATTCGAGAAATTCGATTCGAATAATTCAAAAATTCGTTATTCGATTCGTTGAACACCCCTACTCCTGCCCGTTTTACGTATGCGGAGACAACTGCGTCAGACGCAATGACGCCAGTTTTTCCGCCCGTTTTACGTCAGCGCAAGCCTAACACAAACGAAGCTTCCTTGGTACGAAAAGTCAAAGCTCCCTCAACACGATCAAAGGATACCAACATACACCCAGGGACATACATGCCCTTGGCAATTGTTCCTGACACAAAGGCTACCCGTCAGCGTCTGCGACCAATCACAGGTCGCGCCTGGCTTGACAATAAGAAAAGACGGTGACGTGGCGCCTCCTCAGCCAACTATCTCTGACAGTAGGCTTATGTTTAATATTAATGAATTATGTTTTATGTTTTTGTTTATGTTTTTATTTAATTATGTTTTAATTTATTTTTATTATTTTTAAGACACACAGTTTAAATAAAAAAAACAATAATAGAAATGTGGTTTGAATAATAAAACTAGCGATTCTAAATAAGAAAATCTAATTATATTAATTCAAAAATAAAAAAATGCACGGTTACCAGTCCGTTAGATGAAACAGAAAATGGTTCACAGAACCACTAGCAGCATGAGTGACAGTGATATTACCGTACTAATAATAGAATATTTGTGATCAATTCGGATGACGCCCCGTCCCATATAAATGCCCATTACTTTTGTTAAGGGTTGTATGTTGTTGTATGTTATAGTGTCTATTTATTGGTTGACCAACTTGTAAGGCGGTTTTGTTAAAAGTAGCATTTGATGTGACAAGTGTTTAGTTTTTGTTCTCACGATGCATATATATTTTAAGAAATGTTTATATAGTTTACCGACCATACATTATCTAGAAGAAAAGATAATATATAATATAAGATGATAAAGTGTAACTTCTTAAAATATTTGTGACACTTTTTGTTGAGTATCATGCTTTAAAAGTTATTTAGTTTTTTGTTCGGCTAGTTACGACAACAGATGATTGGTTCGTACTGCCATGACAGCAGCTCAGACCAAGATCTATCTCTTGGAACTTACGTTGTTTGAACCGGGCCCGCGTCCTCGGAATATCAGACTTGGTCTCAGGCATCCCAGAAATCGTACCACCTCCACACGAACCGATCGCTAGAGTAACGACAGGATTAAAACCGGAGGTGGCTCAGGATCAGACCAGGACTCAAACGGGCCGAGATCTATCACCATCATTGCCTTGTCCCTCCAAGTGGTTGCAATGGGGTTCGAACCCGGGTCTCACGAGGAGGATCCCGGGCCGCCTATCACTACACCACAAGTGAAGGACTTAAAAGTTAAAATTTATAGAAAATTTATCTAAACTCTAAAGTCAAAACCATTTTATACAGAAATTAACGTTAACTGTTGACTTTTATGACTATAAAGCTTTATATTTATCCTAGGGATACTTAGTAGTGACAATATTCTTTTAATTCGCGGCTAAACTATAATTATATGGCCAATATTGATATCTAAAAAGCTTATGGTTCAATAAAGCTTGTGTGTTTAGTTTGGTTTTCATCAGTGTTAGCTAGGAAAATATTAGAACAGAATTAAGAGAGGGAAAAGGTCTTCATTTCATAGCTAACTGAATCTGATTACAAGCTTAGGTATTTAAACTAATCTTCCCGCCCAATCTAACAAACTATAACTACCTGACTATTAGACCTTTTACAATTATACCCTCATATTATTCATTTATTACAGAAATACCCCTTTTATTACTAACATATCTCCCCTCCTAAAAAAACACAGGATTGTCCTCAAGACTGAAATTCAGGGAATCTCAAGTGAAAATCAGCAGCAAATTCCCAAGTAGCCTCCGACAAAGGTAAATCCTTCCAATGAATTAGCAATTGTTGAGCTAATCTTGAACCCCTTTTTACTAATCTTCGATCAATTATTGCCCTAGGTTGTAACATGAAGCGAGGACCAATTGGAAATGAAGTGAGAGGAGTGTGACTGCCATGAGCTTTCTTTAGGAGAGAAACGTGGAACACATCATGGATCTGAGCATCTTCAGGTAAGTCAAGCTTATATGCCACTTTCCCCACTTTAGCAATGATGAGAAAAGGGCCAAAGTACTTTGGACCCAACTTAGTATGTTTGTGAACCCTCATAGAAGTTTGAACAAAGGGTCTTAATTTCAAATACACCCAGTCCCCTGGTTCAAAGGACCTGTCACTCATGTGATGATCAGCATATTGCTTCATCCGGTTTCTGGACTGTTCTAAAGACACTTTAAGCTTTTGAATCATAGCTTCCCTGTCCCTATGAATTTCTTCAACTGATGCCACTTGAGTATCATTAGTGATATAAGTGATATGTAATGGCGGTGGGAACCCATATAGTGCCTCAAAAGGAGTGAGTTTGATAGCTGAATGGTAGGTAGTATTATACCACCATTCAGCCAAACTAAGCCATTTAAGCCACTGATTAGGACTTTGTAGACACATACACCTGAGATAAGCCTCCAAACATCTATTCAACACCTCTGTTTGGCCATCACTTTGAGGATGGTAGGCTGTAGAATAAGATAACTGGATGCCCTGCAACCTCATGAACTCTTTCCAAAATTGACTTAAAAAGATAGGATCCCTGTCAGATACTATTGTCATAGGATTGCCATGTAGCTTAAACACTGTATCTAGGAAAACTTGAGCTACTTGAGGTGCAGTATAGGGATGTGACAATGGCATAAAGTGAGCAAACTTTGTTAGCCTGTCCACTACAACCAAGACTGTGTCTTTGCCATTATTCTTAGGTAGACCCCCAATGAAGTCCATTGAAACATCAGTGAATACATGAGAGGGAATAGGGAGAGGTTGAAGCAACCCTGGATTAGCCACTGGCTCATATTTGGATTGTTGGCAGACTTGACAGGTCTTCACAAAGTTGTAAACTTCTTTATAACACCCTTTCCAGTAGCAAAAAGCTTTAAGTCTTGCCAAAGTAGGTACAAACCCTGAGTGTCCACCAGTAGGTGAAGCATGAAACAGGGACAAAATGTCTTTCTTAAGCTGGTCATCTTGACCAACCCACAGCTTATTCTTCCTTTTTAAAAGCTGATTTTCCCAAGTCACATTAGGAATAGCCTGACCCTGCTGCAACTTTTGGATCACCTCTTTTAAGTGGTCATCTGTCTCCCAAGAAGCCTTAATTCTGTCTAACAATAAGGGATTCAAAGCACTAATACTCATTTCAAATAATGCTAGACCAGACACCCTTAATAACCCATCTGCAACTACATTCTCAGCCCCTTGTTTGTAAAGAATCTCATAAGTATAGCCCATAAGCTTGGCTAACCATGTTTGTTGTAGAGGAGTGACAATCTTTTGAGTCAATAGGTACTTCAGGCTTCTATGATCAGTTTTAATTAGAAATTTCTTCACAATCAGATAGTGATGCCAGTGCTTCACTGCCATTAAGATGGCCAACAATTCTTTCTCATAGACAGAAAGACTTTGTTGTCTGATTGATAAGGCTTTGCTGATGAAGGCCAAGGGATGACCTTCCTGCATCAGTACTGCCCCCATCCCTTTTGAGGATGCATCAGTCTCAATTACAAAGGTCTTGCTAAAGTCTGGCAAAGCTAAAATAGGGGCAGTTGTCAGGGCTGTCTTTAATGTTTCAAAAGCTGTTTGTGACTCAGCAGTCCAAACAAAGCTATCCTTCTTCAAAAGGTCAGTTAAGGGTCTAGCAATAACCCCAAAAGACCTAATGAACCTTCTATAGTATCCAGCCAATCCCAGGAACCCCCTTAACTGTTTCTGATTGGCTGGAACAGGCCATTGCTCTATAGCACTGATCTTACTAGGGTCAGTTTGAACCCCTTGACCAGAAATGATATGACCTAGGTACTCAACTTTTGACCCACCAAAGGAACACTTAGACATTTTGGCAAATAGAGAATGCTTTCTTAAAAGAGAGAGTACCTGCTCAAGATCATGCACATGTTGCTGAATAGTGGGACTGTAGACTAAGATATCATCAAAGAAGACTAGTGTGGTCTTCCTCATTAAGGGCTGAAATGTGTGATTCATTAGTGACTGAAATGTAGCTGGTGCATTAGATAGCCCAAAGGGCATCACAACAAATTCAAATAAGCCTTGGTGAGTCCTGAAGGCTGTTTTGTGAATGTCTTTTTCATCCATCCTTACTTGATGATAACCAGCCCTAAGATCCAATTTAGAAAACACAGTGGCCCCACCTAACTCATCCAGTAATTCCTCAATCAAAGGAATTGGAAACCTATCTTTAACTGTAGTCTCATTCAGTTGCCTATAGTCAACACAAAATCTCCAAGATCCATCTTTCTTCTTCACCAACACTACTGGTGAAGCAAAAGAGCTTTGACTACACCTTACCACCCCTGAATCTAACAGTTCTTTAGTTAACTTTTCTAGAACATCTTTTTGAGCAGCTGGATATCTATAAGCCCTTTGGTTTATAGTTACATTTTCATCTTTTAGGCATATCTTATGATCACAAGATCTCTTAGGTGGTAAACCAGTTGGAATGGCAAACACATCAGCATATTGTTTCAGTAATGACTCTAAGGGTGGATAAGTCTTGGAAGAAGTTACCTTAGTTTCATGCTGAAAAGAATCATTGGTTGTGGTTTGTAAACTAAACAGTTGAGCAGCCACAATGTCTTTATCATTCATCAACATTTCTTCCATTTTTTCAGCTGAACACATTGACACATTTTGAGATTCTATTCCTTTCAACTCAACCCATCTATCACCCACTTTAAATCTCATGGTTAACTTTTTAAAATTCCAGACTATGTCATCTAAAGTCTGAAACCACTGAACACCCAAAACCATGTCATAATTGGATAAGGGAACCAATATAACATCTGTTTTAAACCAAATCCCCTGCATCATCCATTGGAAGTCTTTACACATCTTTGTACAACTAATCTTGTTACCATCTGCCACAGTTACCTTTACCTCAGTGTTAGGATCTGAGTTTGTTTGTTTTGATTGTTTAACTAAATGATGACAATAATGGAATGAAAGTAGAATGAAAGTGCAGCGGAATAATAAACTGTAAATCAAAACAAGAGAGTAAATGTTTTTCGATCGAATGCTTTCATTAATATATCAAAGATTACAATCGTACAAGTTACTCCCCCTCAGCCTGATCACACAGTTGTTTGTCAGAGAGAATGTTTTGTGTGTGATGCAATAGAACAGTACATGCACTGTTCTATTTATAGACTGACTCAAACCACTGATGACCTAGGCTGACGTCACCTAAGACAGTGACCTCTAACAGAATAACAAACTTAAACATCTGCTATACAAACTACTGTTACATTGAAAGCACTGATAGTAAACAGCTGTTAAAGATAAACTCTGACGATCTTGTATCCACTGCTGAAGCCTAAGTGCTGTTGCTTCCAGCAGTGCTTTGGTCTTCAGTACTTGTATCTGCTGTTGCTCTTCTTCAGACCTTTGGTCAGCAGTTGTTCTTCATCAGTTGTTTCCTTAGCAGTTCTTTGTATCAGCAGTTGTTGAGCAGTTGTTTGGATAGAACAGTAGTTAGGGTCAGCAGTCTTTTGGGAGAAGTAAGTTGTAAAGACTGTTTATTCAGGAATCAAATAGATAGCATATTTTGGCTTTCCAATCATCTGTTCTTCTCCAGGTCAGCAGACCCAACAATCTCCCCCTAGAACAGATGATGCCAAAACTCAGCTTTATTCATTGATCTTTATTCCTCATCAGACTTTCTCTGATTTGACCTTTGAATTGTAATTCAAAGTTCAAAGCAAATAGGTCTTCTTCATCTCTTTCCAGATCCAGATTTAGTAGTGCTTGGTGATCTTCTGCACAAAGGCTGTAAGCATCATCCATACTGATCTTCTGAACCTTTCCATCTGACCTGAGCAGTGTCAATTCGTGGTTGTCTTTGTTGACCTTCCACTTTAGAATTTTTGAGTCAGAGGATTTGCTGAGATGAACCTTTATTCTTGATGAGTTGGGTGATGGTGGTCTTCCTATGAGTTCTCTTAGTTTCTCTGTTGTGGGATCAGAGAAATAATGGATTTGATTGAAGAGCCCTTCCTTTATGAATGTGTCAGCAAACTTTCTTTGGTCTTCCTCTGACATCTCCTTCTGCCTTTTGAACTGTCTACTTGCAGCAGCAGTGAGATCAGAGGTTTCAAGTAAGCTGTCTAGGTTGAAAGTCTGTTGGGGTCTCTTCATCATAGGCTCATCATTGTAGACTGGTTTTCTTGGAAGGCTGGGATCCTTCTTTCTATTCTCTTCCAGACTTTTATAGGTTTCAACCAATCTAAGCTCTGACCATCTGGAAACAGACCTCATCTCCCCATAATTGGCAGCTACAATCTCCTGCCTCATTCTTTTGAACTTCAAGGCTCTGACTGGGTCTCTGCCTTTGCCAAAATTGGGAATGGAGACTTTAGCTTTGGGATTCTTGGCCATTTCTTCAATTCTGATCAGTTCTTCCCTCAGAGCATGAGTAGTCCAGCCATTGAACTGCTTTTTGTTAGCTTTGTAGGGCTTGGTTGCCATTATCTGTTCAAGTAGGGATTCCCTTACCTCCTTCTCCAGGTCTACACTGAGAGGCATGGTGGACATGGAATTGTTCAGGGTCTTAGCAAAGTCTTCAATCCTTCTGAGTTTGCTAAGCTCTGCTGAATGGATGCCCTGAGCAGTCCTGTCATCCTTCCCTTTGCATTTCTCCCTGATGATGGCATCCACCTGTTCACCCTTGTATTTTAGATAAGTATCAATGTTGAGGGGAACAGGGAAATTTGGGAGAGATGGGAAGGATCTTTCAGATGGCTGTTCAGTATTGTAGAAGGATTGTAATTCCCCCTTGAGTAGATCAAGTTCAAGGGGATACTGAACAACCAATGGTGTAATGGTTGGTGGTGGTCTATGGGTTGTGAATTTGGATGTATGTGGTGAGAATGAGGTGAGTGGAATGGCTGTGATGGGAGGAGTAGATTGGGCAGTTGAATTGGTGGTTGGTGATGTGTGAATGTTTTCATCATGCACAACAAAGGTTGATTTTCTCTTCCTTGTGTACATGATTTTTGGTGAAGGTGATTTGGCAGCAGTGGTTGGATTAACATCTGTTGGCCTTTTAGAAGAACCAGCAGATGTTGGAGTTTTGGTTGGTGATGTAGGTTTGGTGGTTGTTGGTTCAGGAGTGTGTGTTGGTTTTGGTATAGTGGTTTCAGTGGTTTGGGTGGCAGTGGTTTCAGTGACAGTGGTTTCAGCAGCAGTGGTTTTATCAACAGAGGTTTGTAACTTGGATGGTGGTTTTCTAACATGCTTGGCAGGTCTTTTCATCCTTTTAGAGGATCCCACATCTTCAGTTTCCCTTTGTTGTTTCTTCTTGAGTTCAATCAATGACTCTGCTTTTACTTCCAAGGTGTCAGCCCTTTGTTGTTTGGACTGAGCAGCCTTTTCAGCTTCTATGTTTGCAGAGTCATCTACTGCCTTATTCTTTTCAGTGGTTTGTGGTGGTGGTGCTTGATGTTGTTGTTGTGGAACTGATTTGGTAGACTCTGGTTTCTTGGCAGACTTGGCTTGACCTTTTTGAGAAGGTGGGCAACCAAAAGGATCTAGTTTTGGTAGCCTATCTCTGCCACTCTCCCCCTTTTTGGCATCATCAGCCGTGAAATCATCATCAGTTTCATCCCTGAGGATGGTGGTAGGAGCAGAGCCAGTAGTCTTCAGCAGATGGTCCTTGATGGCTTTGATGTCAGCATGGGTATCTTTGTACCTTGCATCAACCATATTTCTGATCTCAGCCATGTAGGTTTCATGTGTCTGATCAGCCAATTTCCTGTGAGCTATGATGATGGGGGAAACTGATTTCCATAACTCATTGGCTATATCAGTGGTAGATGGTTGACTCTTGGAGAGACCTGCAATTGAGCTTAAGAGAAGCTTGACATCAGATTTGATGTCAGCAACAGATGTTTCAATAGCAGAAACTCTGGCCGTCAATTCTTGGTATTTTGACTCATCTCCTAAATTAATAGGATCATCTGAGTCCCTACCAGTGGTAGTTTTATCTGATTCAGGCCTAATAGGTGAATCAGATGCCCCTTTTTCTTGGTACTGGGGACTTCCAACTGTTTTTGGAGACACTATGGTGGCTTCAACAGTTGGTGCCTTCAAGGGAGTCTTAGTTATGAAATCACTGTCCTGATGTGAGACAATGGTCTCTACATCAGTAGTGGCTGCTCCACTTGAAAACTCACCTAGAGTTTCATTGAACCCTGGTGGTGTAACCTCCTCTTCTGTTTGGGGGTTAGCAGATTGAATATTCTCAGGCTCAGTCACTTGTTGGAGTATACTCTCAGTGACAGGTGGAAGAGAGGAACTGGGATCTTCCTGAGATTCAATTGCTTCAAACAGGGGTTGCATTGTTTGTGGAACATGTGATGGTGAGAGTGGTGGAGTAAGAAGAGAGTTAGCCCTGGGAGAGGGGCTTGTGAACATATGGTCAAGTGACTCAAATGCATCATGATGTGTGTCCCCTTGGCTTACAACATGATCCTTTTGAGAGGATTCATGAGGAGGTTTGTCAGGTGGAGGTATGTCCAACTGTTGTGAGGAAGTAACAACAGTGGTTTCATGTTGCTTTTGTTGTGCAACAGAGGTTTCTTCTGGTACCTCAACATCCAGAAGCCTCATTTGTGGTTGAGTGGTGGTTTTTGTGGATGAATGTTTCTTTTTGGAAGTGGCTGGTGTGGGTTTCACAGCACTGGATGTAGTGCCATGATCACCAGGAGCAGTGGGCTCAACAACAGAGGTTTTGACAACAGTTGTTGCCTTTGTCCTCCTTGTTTGTGTTTTAGAAACTTTAGACACTTTTGACACCTTTTCTTGGGTGCTTCCACCCAGCATTCTTGTGAAAGTTTCATCAGTTAAGCTTTTCATTTGCATAGCAGCACCCTTTTTGAAAACTTTTTCAGGTAATAATTTTTGTAAAATTACACTAAGAATTCGTGGGTAAATCAGAAAAGCATTGTTTGACCCAGACTTGACTGCTTTCACATTTGATACCAAGTCCATGAACAAACCCTGGGAAAGATTGAAGTCAGAGTTTGACAACATAGCATATCCCAGATATTGCATCCTTAATGGTATTTCATTAAAGGATGTGGACTTAGCAGAGACACAAAGAAGAAGAGTATGGAAGAAAAATTTCATGACTGGAGGGAAAAACTTTTTGAAAAGAGTTGATCCAGTCATCTGACCATCATACCCTCTTTCTTGGAACTCAGTGTGAAGCTCTGTTTTAGTGAAGGAATCCTTACCTGCCAGGTCATTCAGTGTGAAGGTTGTGGATATGATATCAGGGGTAATGACGATACTGGTTTCTCCAATTTTGGAAATAATGGATGTAGGCTTTTTATCTTGTAATAGAAACTCAGCATTCAACCAAAATTCTTGGAGTGTATCCAGATAAATGGGGGCGTTGGCGGTTAGGATGGGTAAGTATTTGGAATTGAGGAAAATGTCGATGGTGGAATGAAATGGAGTGTTGTCATCTGTTTTAATCAGATAGGGGAGACAATTGTGTGTAGCTTTGGCTTGAAGATCCATTGTAATGGATTTCGACGGGGAAAATGACTGAAGATTGATGAAGGGTTTGAGAATGAAGAAGGCGGTTTACAGTATTTTGAATACAATGAGACAGTGTAACATCTGTTGTGGTAAAACAGGGTTTTTATAGGCTCAATGAAACCGCTGATGTGGCCAAACATCTGCTTATATGAGCAGACGTGGCAATCATCTGATGGATCTAACATCTGGTGGAGAACAGCTGTTTTGGTAAACAACTGATACAAACAGCTGATGGATCCAACCGTTGGTGGTTTTTTTTTTTTTTTTTTTTTTTTTTTTTTTTTTTTAAATGTAGTATATATATATATATGGACAGTTGTTTTATCTGAACAGATGTTCTGAAACAGACTTTTTCAACTAACAGTTGTTTTATCTGATCAGATGTTTGAAGCAGACTTTTCAACCAACAGTGGAAATGAATGAAACAGTGGTTGTTTATCTGATCAGATGTTTGGAAAATAGATTTTTCAACCAAACAGCTATTTGAAGAAAATATTTGATTTCTGAACAATTTTATTTTATATATATATTTTTTTTTTTTTTAAAAATTTATTTGGTTAATCCATGTTTAACATTCCAATTCTTGAAATCAGATTTGTAAAGGTAGATGTGTCTAAAGCTTTTGTTAACACATCTGCCAACTGATCCTCTGTTGGAACATGGTGTAAAGAAATCAAACCTTTTTCATAGCTGTCCCTGACAAAATGGTGTCTTATGTCAATGTGCTTGGTAGTGGAATGGGAGACTGGATTCTTGATGATATTTTCAGCAGCTTGGCTGTCCAACATGAGTGGAGTCCTAAGTGCAGTTATCCCAAAATCCAGTAGTTGATTCTGAAGCCACATCAATTGGGCTGTACAGCTTGCAGCAGCAATGTATTCAGCTTCAGCTGTTGAAGTTGAAACAGCTGCCTGCTTTTTGCTTTGCCATGAAACTAAGGCATTCCCTAGAAATTGGCACCCTCCTGAAGTGGATTTTCTTGTGGTGTGACAGCCAGCAAAGTCACTATCTGAAAAACCTGAAAGCTCAATGTTTCCATTAGCAGGATACCAGATACCAAGTGTGGGAGCACCTTTGAGGTATCTGAATATCCTTTTTACAGCAATAAGGTTTGACTTTCTGGGTGAAGCCTGGGATCTGGCACAGACACAGGTAGCAAACATAATGTCTGGCCTAGATGCAGTTAGGTACAATAAAGACCCAATCATACATCTATAATGTGTTTGATCAACCAGTTCATCCTTGTCATCAATAGTGAGCAGCTTGACTGTACTCATGGGTGTGCTACATGGCTTACAATCATTCATCTCAAATCTGGTTAATAAATTCTTTACATATTTGTTTTGGTGAATGAATGTGCCATTTTGCAGTTGTTTCACTTGAAGACCAAGGAAACACTGAAGCTCACCCATGGCACTCATCTCAAACTCTGCTGTCATGAGTTTTCTGAACTCTTCACACATTTGGTTACATGTGGATCCAAAGATGATATCATCCACATATATTTGAACAATCATTAAGTGTTTCCCTTTCCATTTAAGAAATAAAGTTTTGTCAATTTTACCTCTTGTGAAGCCAATGGATAAGAGAAATGTGGAAAGAGTTTCATACCAGGCCCTTGGTGCTTGTTTGAGTCCATACAGAGCTTTGTTGAGCTTGTAGACATAGTCAGGATGGAATGTGTCTTCAAAACCAGGTGGCTGACACACATAGACCTCCTCCTGAATTTTGCCATAAAGGAAGGCACATTTGATGTCCATCTGATACACCTTTATGTTGTGGTTGACAGCAAAGGCTAAAAAGAGTCTGATGGCCTCTAGTCTAGCTACAGGAGCAAAGGTCTCATCATAATCTATTCCTTCTTCTTGTCTGAAGCCTTGAACCACAAGCCTGGCTTTATTCTTGACAACAATACCCCTTTCATCAGTCTTGTTTTTGAAGACCCACTTTGTTCCTATAGGACAAACATCCTTAGGAAGTGGTACAAGCTCCCATACTTGTTGTCTTTTGAACTGAAGGAGTTCTTCTTGCATGGCTTCTACCCAACTGTTGTCTTTCAGTGCCTCTTGGTACTTGACAGGTTGTGTGAGGGATAAGAAACCTGCAAAAAGACAGATATTTGAGGATTGGCTTCTTGTGAGCACTCCCTCTCTGATGTTGCCAATGATCTGGTCTGGTGGATGAGCTCTTAAGTAAATAAGATCTCCTTGATATGGAACAATGGCATTTTGGGGTGATGGACAGAGGTTTGGTGACTCTGTTGGTGTAACATCTGTTGGTACTTCTGTAGAGTCAACAGATGTTTGGAATGGTAGTGGAGGAATGGGTCCAAGTGGTGTGAAACTTGACTGACTTTTGTCAACAGATGATTGACTTTTGTCAACAGATGATAGGTCAGTGGTAGTGAGGGGTGAAGCAGAGGTTTGAGGATAGGACTGGCCAACAGTGGTTGACACAGCTGTGGCAGAGTTTTGACAACTGTTTTGAACAACTGCTCCCTCTGAAGCAGAATAGACTTTGTAGTGACTGGGAATCACAACATCTGTTCTGTAATCTTGCTGTGGAGACTGTGGAATACCTGCATTGTTAGTCTTAACAGTGATATCTTCAAATTTGAATTTATCTAAATCAAATAATTCAGCAGGGTTTGCAGGGATTTTCAGAGATGAAAGTTCATTGAACTTAACATTCAAGGTTTCTTCTATTGTTTTAGTCCTTGTGTTAAACACTTTGTAGGCCTTAGCAGTAGAAGAATATCCCAGAAAATAACCACAGTCTACTTTGGCTGCAAATTTTGAAATGGAATCTTTAAGATTTAAAATGAAACATGGGCAGCCAAAGATTTTGAAGAATGAGATTAATGGTTTGATTTTGAACAAAATTTCATAAGCAGTTTTTTGATGTCTGGGGTTGATCAAAACTCTGTTTTGAACATAGCAAGCAGTGTTTACAGCTTCTGCCCAAAAGGACAGTGGCAAACCAGAATCTGCTAGCATGGTTCTTGCAGCTTCTATAAGAGTTCTATTTTTCCTCTCAACTACCCCATTTTGTTCTGGTGTTCTTGGGATGCTGAACTGCCTCACAATCCCTTTTGACACACAGAAGTCATCTAACTCCTTATTTTTAAACTCTGTTCCATTGTCACTCCTGAAAACTTTTACTGGCAAGTCATACTGCTTTTCAACCTTGGTGACAAAGTCCTTCAATATACCTGCAGTCTCATCTTTAGAGTGTAAAAAGTAAGTCCATGTAAACCTAGAAAAATCATCAACTATGACAAGACAAAATCTTTTTCTTCTTAGACTCATGATTTTAACAGGGCCAAACAGGTCCATGTGCAACAGTTGTAAGCACTGACTAGTTTTGGACTCATCAATGGATTTGTAAGAGCTTTTATGTTGTTTCCCTTTTAAACAAGAAACACAATGCTCATCACATTTAAATTCTTTTGATGGAAGACCTCTGACAAGGCTTTGTTTTGAGAGTGTGTTGATAGTATTAAGGTTGGTATGACCCAGTCTCCTATGCCACAATTCTGTCTCCTTAGTGGAGGCAGCAGAAAACAGACAAACATTTGCCATAGGATTATCCTTTAACATATCAACAACATACACATTGCCACTTCTATGAGCAACAAGCTGTGCTTTGCTCTCAGCAATAATGGTATCAATCTTTTTCACCACTTCTGGCCCAATAATCTTACAAGTTTTCTTTGTGAAAAATGAGCCATAACCTTTGTCACTCATTTGTGAAACACTCAGAAGATTGAACTTGAGATTATCAATAAGATTGACATTTTCAAACTTGAGTTTTCCTGCCTGTACAGTCCCTGAACCCAACACCTTACCTTTAGAATCATTACCAAAGGATATATCACCCCCTCCATGAGCCAAGAAGTCCAGAAGTAGGGCTCTACATCCTGTCATGTGCCTGGAACCTCCACTATCTACATACCAAAGACTATCTAAACAAGCAGAAGCTCCCTGCACATCAGTAAATGATTAGTTTTGGTGAGTGTCCAAAGCCAAATTGGCTTTGGATGGATCCTCAGACCTTTCAGACTCAAGTTTTGGAAGGTGATCAGTGGTTTGGACCAATTTTTGAATTAGGGTCAACAACTGCTGCTGACCATTTGCCAGTGCTTGTATGTCAACACTTGGGGCAGCAGTTGTTTGATCACCCCCTGACAGATGATAATACCCATATGGATTTCTGTTCACTCTTGGTTTAGAGGGTCTTTTTGGCTCCTCATAAACATGTGGCAGACTGTGACATGGAGGTTGACCATAACCTCTTGGGTATTTGCTTGTGGGTGGAGCATCTGTTACTTGGACATCTCTAGAAGCAGATGTTTCAAGCCTTTTTGTAACAGATGTTTGGACAGGTGTAAAGGTCTGTTTGGGCTTTCCTTTTGGAGTACTAACCACAGGGTTTGCAAGAGTTTTTGCTTTGTATTCTTGTATTTTTACATCAAAATTTTTGAGATACAAGCACTCTTTAGTCTTATGATTCTTTTTCCCACATATTGAGCATGTGGCTTTTGAATCACATTCACTTGTTCCTTTGTTGATATCATATGCTTTTAGAAGAAAACAGTTTTTGGTGATATGATTCTTCTTTTCACAGAAATCACAAAACAAGTTAACAGTCTTTTCTTTCTTTTTCCCTTTTTCAGGCTTCTTTTCAGCAGATGTTTGAGCATCTGCTGGAGAATCCTTCAGGGGAATGACCTTTGCCAAGGGAATGACCCTTGCCTGAGGAGCTGTTTTTCCCTCAGGGGTTTTAAAATCAACAGGTTTATAATTCTCAAGAGTATCACACTCATCAGACCAAGTAGGTTTAAATTCATACTTTTCAAGTTCAGCAAAAGATGAGGAACCTTCTGGTTTTTCAAGAACAATTTTCTTACCATTTGGTTCAGTGATTTTAATCTCTTGACCCTGCAGGTTTGTTGGAACTATCTCAACAGACTTTTGTTCCCTTGTGTCAGTGTTTTCAAAAGCTGGAGCAGTGGTTGCAAAACCAAAGCCAAACTTCACATGACTTTTGGTCTGTTTGTTGAGAAGCATCTCAAAACCTCTACATGATTCCACCCATTTTTTACATTCAACTTGGGTGGACTCAAGCTCACTTTTACAACTTTGATATTTTGTTATCATAGTTTGGAGCTGGTCTTTGACAATAGTTGCTTCATGTTTTAGACTACTGATTTCAGATTCTTTTGCAGTTAAACTTGTTTTCAAATCTTTAGTGAGTTTTTCAAATTTAACCTCATCATCCAAAATTTTCTTTCTAAGGTTTTCATTCACCTCTTTAATGTTAGCAAATGCTATTACACATTTGTCAGAACACAACTCTTTGAGAATTTGAGGAGATACCTTAGCAGCAGCCATCAATGCACAATCACACTTGCACTCACATTCATCAGATGCACCCCAGGGATCTGAGAGATTCACAACCTCTTCTTCAGGTTTCTCACCTGCAACAACTTCACTAACAATATCATCAGTCACAACATCAGATTCATTTACCACTTCCTCAGATTCAATCTCATCAACCATAGCCATGAAACAAAAGTTTTCTGGTTCATTTTCAGCTTTGGCAACCAGTGCAAAATTCTCATCTGTTAGCTCATCAGGTAGACTGCTCCAATCAACAAAGCCTTGTGTAAAGAAGCTCTGTTGACTGGTCTCTGCAGGAGCAGAGGATGGTGCAGCAGTCGTTTGAACAGGTGGTGGAGCAACAGGTGTTTGCACATAATGGATCTGAGGAACAGTGGTTTTGACATACTGGACAGGAACAGTGTTTGAGGACTGTGCAAAATGAGCAGTGTTTTGCACATTTGGTCCAGGGGTATTATAGGAATTCTGATAAGTGTTGGTCTGTGGTCTTTGATTTGGATAGGTTATCATAGGTGTACCATGTTGACCCCTACATTCCCTAGCAAAATGACCAAACCTATGACATTTATAACACTTGATCTTTGATTTATCCAACCCCACCTTAGATCTGCCAGTCAACCCTGGAAACCTTCTCCCTGTTTTCTTGTAAAAATTATTAGTTCTTACACTGAGAAGGGCCAATTGGTGCATAATGTCCATTTCTTCCAAATCATCAGGGTCAAAGTATTTCAGGTCATCATACTCAAAGGATATGTTATCAGATGCCTGTATATCACCACCACTTGCTGTGAAAGCATAGTTAGGTGAATAAGAATCAGAGTTAAAACCTGAGTTAAAACCTGAAGTTATGTCAATAAAATGATCATAACTCTGATCCTTTGTGTTTCCAGGCACCTCATCATGACCCAAAAGTGCTGTATTCCCAAACACATAGTCATCAGACACTTTTCCAGAGTCCTGGAGCTTCTTTTTCTGGTTAAGCTCTCTTTCATAGGTCAAGAGCTTACCATGAAGCTGGGTCAGTGATAGGTCTTTAAATCCTATTGAGTTTCTCATAACAATTGCAATAGTGTCCCATTTGTCTGGTAATGATCTTAAAAACCTATGGTTCAAAGTTGAATGAGGGTAAGTAAGACCAACCAATTTTAGTTCACTAATTAAGCAGTTAAATCTCTCAAACTGTTGAGTTAATGACTCTCCTTTGACATGACTGAATGTTTCATATTGTTGGTTAAGTATTTCACGGTTGTTTTCAATAACCTCCTCAGTCCCACCAAACTGCTCTTTCAGTGCATCCCACAACTCCTTTGCACTGTTACAGTGTAACAACCCAGCATATATATCATTGGGTAGAGCCATGGCCACAATACTGAAGGCCTTAGCATCTAGCTCAATTTTCTGAAAATCCTGGTCGGAGTAGTTTTCAAGTTTCTTTGGCTCAAACACTTTGGGATCTTCAGTACTCGGCACAGTCGGAACATGTGGTCCGAAGATAACCGACTTCCAACACCCAGTGTTTTGTTGAGCTAGAACATGGCTCATCCGACGTTGCCAGATATTGTATTCAGATCTGACAAGCATCGGTGGCTTGTTGTTCGTGCCAGTGTTATGTGGATCGTGATTGATAGAAGCCATTCTCTGATTTTTCAAAAAACAAAGTCTGTTTAACAACGGTTGAAACGAAATTAAACTATTACTCTGTTTTCAATCAAACTGACAAACGATATCAATAATTGTGAGCTGATTATTAAATTGATTTGTTAGATCGAATTTAATTGACCAAGCTCTGATACCAATTGTTAGGATCTGAGTTTGTTTGTTTTGATTGTTTAACTAAATGATGACAATAATGGAATGAAAGTAGAATGAAAGTGCAGCGGAATAATAAACTGTAAATCAAAACAAGAGAGTAAATGTTTTTCGATCGAATGCTTTCATTAATATATCAAAGATTACAATCGTACAAGTTACTCCCCCTCAGCCTGATCACACAGTTGTTTGTCAGAGAGAATGTTTTGTGTGTGATGCAATAGAACAGTACATGCACTGTTCTATTTATAGACTGACTCAAACCACTGATGACCTAGGCTGACGTCACCTAAGACAGTGACCTCTAACAGAATAACAAACTTAAACATCTGCTATACAAACTACTGTTACATTGAAAGCACTGATAGTAAACAGCTGTTAAAGATAAACTCTGACGATCTTGTATCCACTGCTGAAGCCTAAGTGCTGTTGCTTCCAGCAGTGCTTTGGTCTTCAGTACTTGTATCTGCTGTTGCTCTTCTTCAGACCTTTGGTCAGCAGTTGTTCTTCATCAGTTGTTTCCTTAGCAGTTCTTTGTATCAGCAGTTGTTGAGCAGTTGTTTGGATAGAACAGTAGTTAGGGTCAGCAGTCTTTTGGGAGAAGTAAGTTGTAAAGACTGTTTATTCAGGAATCAAATAGATAGCATATTTTGGCTTTCCAATCATCTGTTCTTCTCCAGGTCAGCAGACCCAACACTCAGGAATTTCTTTGATAGGACATTTCATCTTATAAGCCAACTGATCATTCAAAAAATTATGTGTAGATCCTGAGTCATTCAAGATTTGCAATGTTTTAGTACCAATAGAACCCTGGACTCTCATTGTAGAAAATGAGGGTACCCCCATCATAGCATTCAATGAAATTCTTGGTTCTTGAAAATTCTGTGACATTAACTCTTGTAAATCAATTTCCTCCTCTTCTTGACTTTCCTCACCAACTAGTTCAATAGAGAACAGTTGCTTGTTCTTACACACATGACCTTGTGAATACTTTTCACTACAACCAAAACATTCCCCCTTAGCCCTTTTTTCTTCTATCTCTTTTTGTGTTAGAGTCCATTTCTTGGAACTCAATGGTTTTGGATTAGGCAACAAGGACAATTTATTGGTGTTGGCCATAGCAAATGGCTTATTATTATTATTATGAGTATTAGTAGTAGTTGAAGTGGTCCTTGTATACCTGCTAGTTGTTGGCTGAATAGCAGTGAGTGCATCATCCTGCATTCTTGCCAACAAATAAGCCTCAGGCAGATTAATGGGTCTCAACAAACGAACTTGATACCCAATTTCAGGCTTTAGGGCTCTTAGGTATAAGCTAACTGCATACTCATCACATATATTCACCCTTGTTAAGGCTAAATCAAAAGCCTTATTCAATTCATCTAGGGAACCAGTCTGCCTTATAGCAGCTAATGCTCCCATGGCATCTTGATTAAGCAACAACCCAAATCGAGCAGTTACAGCATTCTTGTATTCAGGCCACCCTACTCCATCAATGGTACCTCCCCTTGATTTTACAAACGATTGATGCCACAAGATTGCCACATCTTCCATATGAACAATGGCCAATCTCACTTTTAATGCTTCAGGAGTATTGTCAATTGCAAAGAAATGCTCTACTTTACAAAGCCAACCCTCCACATTGTCCCCATTGAATTTAGGAAAATCAATTTTAGTCAATCTGCTACTATGTGAATTATAGTTCATTCCAGCATGTAATTGACTGTTATGAACTATATTATTATTATTATCATTATGTTGATTGTGGGTGTTATGATTCACCCCAAGATTGTTGGAATGAAACATATTATTAGTATTATCATTATGATTATTATTATTATTATTAGTTTGAGCAGATTGATTGGGACCCAAATTTTGTATGGTTTTCAAGATTTCATTGACTTGAGCTTCCATTTGTTTCTTTATGGCTGCAAGATTCTCTGCATTTTGCTGTGCAAATGTTTTTAGGCCTTCAATTTCTGTTAAGTTTTTACCAGCAGTGGTTTCTAATCGAATCAGGGTATTGTCATGTTCTTGAAGCTTTTGCTCCAATGATTGATTACGAGTAGAAGTCATGATGAGATCAAGAAATGTGATTACAGGTCAAGAAAGATTATTGTGTTATTAAGGAATTGATTGATCACAAATTGATCAATCAATGGAATGATTTGATCACAAATGATCAAATCGCGCTAAAGAAAAGAACAAAGAACAAGGAAAAGAAACAGAGACGAATTGAAGAAGACGAAGATGATCAACAATGGTGGAAGTGGTGGTTTGTTACGGTGGTGTAAGGTTGTTACGGCGGTTATTAGGATAGGATATGGTGATCGGAGGCCGAGAATCGGTGGCTCTGATACCAATTGTTAGCTAGGAAAATATTAGAACAGAATTAAGAGAGGGAAAAGGTCTTCATTTCATAGCTAACTGAATCTGATTACAAGCTTAGGTATTTAAACTAATCTTCCCGCCCAATCTAACAAACTATAACTACCTGACTATTAGACCTTTTACAATTATACCCTCATATTATTCATTTATTACAGAACTACCCCTTTTATTACTAACAATCAGGGTTTATTTTTGGATAAGAGAGGTGTGTAGATTTATTGAATTATTTCTTTCTCATTATAAATTTTTTTTTAACTCTTATGATTAACACACGAGTCAATGACAAGTAATTTTTTCGGTATCATTGGATGGCTATGTGAAGAGGGTGCGTCTTACACATTTTTTATTTGATGCTGACACTTCTCTTTTTGCCATGGGGTATTGCACCATTTATCGACATTGATAATGTTCGGAAGAAGGGTTCCTACTCCGTTTAAAGAATTGGATTAGGAATGAATTCATGACTGATGGTTTTTTTGGTGTCGTTAGTATAGATTTAGTGGTTATTTTTTAGATAGATTCTTATCGGTAGATTTCTCAAAGCATGTTTTGGGAAACCAATTAGTCTAAGATCGGATGCGCATTTGGTTTTACACTATTATATGATCAAACTAGATTATACCCTGGGAGCGTCCCGGGTTGAGAAATTTAATATGATACATCAATTTTACATATGAAATAGATTGATGTATAACTCTAATATTAATAGTGTCACACCCCGCCCAGGCCGGGGCACTGCGCAAACTTAAAGCGGAAACGTAATCTCATTACATAACTTGAGTATTTATTACAAGCCAGTGCGATCCAAGTACCACCAAGCTAAACAAAGCTTAAATATAATAAGATGAACCGTCTAAAATATTCCAACTCTCATCTAGGATCTTCCATTCTTTACACCATCAACCTGTGATACATGCTCGACTAATAAAAATACGTCAGTACACAGCTGGTGAGTCATATAAACTGACTCATCAGTAAAACACCCCATAAACAATTTTATTGATCAAGTATGAGCTCCTTGCACGTCACCATAATCATATATCCGGCCTAAGCATTATATATTCACACATACAGCGTAAAATACACCCCATATAGATGTACATGTATGTTCACGCATGGAAAATATAATGATCATTATAATATATATATAACACCCTGGATGCCCACACCTATGGTTCAATGCATATACATGATCAATCACCATCAAAACAATTTTATGTGCAAGTATCACGTTTTGAAAATAGTTTAAGTAACTCACCTCCTTATCAGTCCCTTAGCAGTTGACAACGCTAATACAACCAGGTAACATCTCAGGGTCCTGATACAATTATACACCCCTAAGTTAGGTAATGGTACACCTAACTAATTATTATTACAGCTGGATATTGGTTAGCGCTACCTTGTTTAAGCATGGATGATCAGACCATGCCTAATTAAGGCTAGGCTACCCGCCACCCACCCTTAATAATAATCCTAACACCTAAAAGTAATAACACTACACTACTACTAATAATAATACTAATAAAAATAATAATTAACTAAACATAATCTTAAATGAAAACATACCTCAAGACTCTCTACGGCTAGTTGGTGTAGAGTCTCCCCTACTCATGCTCCTACTTGTTACGGCTAGTTGGTGTAGAGTCTCCCCTACTCATGCTCCTACTCGTTCTCTAAAAATGACTAATAACAATACCCAACGAGGTATTGTAGGCTCGGGATCCTCTTATATATAAAGAGTGTTCCCAAAACTTTTAGTATACAATTAAGTTACGTAAGGTTTCTATATATAGGTGAGGATAGCTTACTAAGGTTCTTTATCTCATCGATGTGGGATCAGAAAGTTTTCCCAAACAGACTAAAATTTCGATGTGGGACAATAATAAATATAGGTTTCGATGTGGGGCAAATTTGTCATGGATGCCTGTGTGCTTGATTCATTCATTCTGTACGCAACTTGTTCCAACATTTAGTATTATATATTGTTATTATTTTATTATTATAATTAATTCAGCTGTTTTTCTCGTTTTTCTCGCATAATTTCTAAAATATAACGTTTTGTAGAAATACGAATATACTGTTGAGACGAGCTAATCTTTCTCTTCGTTATGAAATAAGTTTCACTAAAAACAGAGCAGGGTCAAATATTATATATTATATTGCTTCTAAACGATCTCCCATAATATTAATTACTCGTCTAGATCTCAAATATGAAATGATCATACTATCCGACATTTACTCGTCAACTAATTCGAAATACATGAGTATCCATCTCACATGTTATTGGTTCGTTTTACTGATCAATGACCCGTTTCATTCACTAATAAATATGAGTCAACACATTTTATTTATATAACAAAAACGGGAAGTTACAAATATACCCCCCTTCAATTAGGTTTCGTCCTCGAAACCTGTCAACTTTAAAGAAACAAGGTGAGGACCTCTTCGCCTCGTCATCACTTCCTATGTAATATTGTATCATTTCTATATTTCAATACTCTAATATTTGTTTTATCGTTTTATGACTTAACTGCTTTATCAGTTGCTTCATATAAGACCCCATGTCTAGATAGGCTATCGCCTACTTTAGTCCAGAAGATGGATGTTCTACATTTCTTCCCATATAAGGATTCATACGGAGTTGACATAATATTGGCGTAATAGCTATTGTTGTACGAGGGTTTGATTAATGCTAGATGATCGTCTTTACAACTAATAAAGTTTATTCTGTATGCACGTAGTACACCTTCTAAGGCTTGATTGGTGCATTCATTTTGCCTGTTAGTCTAGGTGTCATATGCACTACTCGGATATATTTGAGTTTCCAGCTTTTCGAGAAACCTTGCCCGAATCTTAAGGAGAACAAATCCCTCTCTTGTATATAGCTCATGTAAACACATCGTGTCATAAGACAATATATTTAGTATAAGGCTTGACTTACATTTCATTTGCCCTTAAGGATAGGCAAAGTGTACATTTGGCGAACCTATTAATTATTACTTAAATAGCATTGTGCCCATGACTAAATCTTGGAAGCCTGAAAACAAGTCCATTATTATCACCTCCCGTCCCCCTCATGGGGTTTCAGGTTCCTATAGATAGCCAGATGGTTTTAGCTGCTCTGCCTTGACTTTAGGTAGGTAAGATATTTCTCTACTCATCTTGTGATATAGCTTTTTAATTCCCAGCCAACAATAATCATTTCTTAAACCCTACATTTTATTGCTACTAGGGTATACGGTGTATTTTGACTTATGAACTTCCTCTGGTATTATATCCCATAACCCACCAAAACTAAGAATCTCATATTCAATTTACGAACTCTCAATAAAGTATTTATGAATCCATACAACAGATCTCAATAATCTGGGCTACCAACCATTGTTTCCTTCTTGATATGGTTTGCCGTTAAAGCCTATCATTGCAGTCTTAATTTAGTGTAAGAGATTTACTTTAACATCACTTCTAGATGCATGATGTTTATTATGACGCGTTTGTCTCCCAACTAAATTAATGAGATATACGAATACTATAGATATGTTGGTCTTATGGCATTACTTCCAACTCACAATGATCGCATCGCATCGTGTCCTAACTCCGGGCTATGGGTATCAACCACTACACCTCATATCGTGTCTTGACAACGTTCCATATCGACGTGTTAGAATATATAAAACCTTATCCAGTAACTCCAACATTTGGTCTCTTAATTACTCCATTAAAAGTCAAGGTAAGACAGTAAATGGCCTTAGCAATACGTGTTTCCCCCGGGATCAAGTCGATTCTAAATTCAATTTTTCTATCGGCTGATAATCTGGGATGACCTTTAGGGAATGTCTCATGAAATTTGACTACTACCGGCACATCCATTAAAATCTTATCTTCCTTAGTCACTTAGTGCATACACTAGATAGGCTAGACGACCTTTCGAATACACTTAGTTTCCTCTACTAATGAATCTCATGGGTTTACTAGGTTTTCACCCTCGAGTTATCAAAGGTTTCCCCTTCGGGTCCTTGATTCGAATTTGCTTCTTATCACCCAATATACGAGTTTGGCGAGCTAACCAATCCATCCCTACTACTATATCCAACAATCCAAGTTTCATTGATAGTAAGTCTATAGGTATCGAGGTATTTACTAATTTAGATGGTACATCCCTTAATATAGCTCCCAATTTCTTATTTCCTTCCATTCGCTACTATTATTATAAATGGTTTATCTAACTTGCAGAGAACCTGGTTAAACGAAACTCCAAAAGGTTCACATACCAAACTTCTATCGACACCGGTACCAAAAAGTATCTTAGCATAGAAGTTGTTTACTAGTATCATACCCATTATCACATTAAGGTTCCTATGGCTTCTTCAGTCTTTATGTCCAAAGCTCTATACCTTCCTCTATCGGGTTCTTCATTCTTTTCCTTAAGGCGGTAATCCTTAAAATGTCTAAAACACTTACGGGGCCCTTTACAATAGTGACAGGTATGTTTGGCATTCTTAGAACATCTATAAACTACTTAATGACATGGATAAGAATGTCTTCTTCCACATGTCAGACATTGAGGTGTGGGTCCATGTTGCCTTATATAATCCCTAAAATTGGATCTCCCCTGATCCTGCTTATTATCTCGTTTACTCTTAATAATATCCTCTAGGATTTTCTTCTAACGTATCCCAAAAGTGATTGTTGCTTTGGTTTCTAATACCTCAGCTTGCAAGGCCTACCGTCCTTGTACGTGCGTCTGCTTGATTGAATATCAACCATTGACACATTAACCTTTCGTACTTCACCACCATCTGTCTTTGGGTCACTTCCGAGCCTGGTTCTACTTAACTATCATGGGAAAGTGGAGATACCAAGTCTAGGGTATTTTATTCAGGCCTTATATCGTCCTATGTGCTTTACGTATACCATGGTTTCATTCGACACCCACAAATATGCATACTCTTCCACTCTCCACATAAACCGTTGGCATACTTAAGTACATACGCTAGACAATATATACAAATTCCATTAGTTAACTTAGAAACATAAAATCAACTCTCGATCTACTTATTACTTATTAATCACCTTCCACACAAGCAAACATATGGGAATAAGGTAATCACGATATGCTCCCACAGATACAACTATATATACAAGTTTTAGTAGCAAGGTACTAAAGCTCAACCACATTCTTAAAACTATGCCTACTATTTTCTGATTTCAGTACAATATGATGTTTGCGAGATCATAGCGGTATCATTCATTAACCTTCATGTTGGCCAGGCATGAAAGCAATGTATGATACACACCATGATACTCCCAACTACCATATGGTCCTTCCATCATAAAGTTCGGCATACCTATTTTATAGATCCTCTACTATACTAGTCCCTGCCTACCAAAACTGGCACTTCTACTTGGCTTACTACTCCTAGTTTAAGTCTAGATACTTCAATGAGTACCTAAATCTCTTAAACTAAAGCTCTGATACCAACTTGTCACACCCCGCCCAGGCCGGGGCACTTACAGTGACCAGTCGGCGCAAACTTAAAGCGGAAACGTAATATCATTACATAACTTGAGTATTTATTACAAGCCAGTGCGATCTAAGTACCAGCAAGCTAAACAAAGCTTAACTATAATAAGATGAACCGTCTAAAATATTCCAAACTCTTAGCTAGGAACTCCCATTCCTTACACCATCAACCTGTGATACATGCTCGAGTAATAAAAATACGTCAGCACATAGCTGGTGAGTCACATAAACTGACTCATCAGTAAAACACCCCATAAACAATTTTATTGATCAAGTATGAGTTCCTTGCACGTCACCATAATCATATATCCGGCCTAAGCATTATATATTCACACATACAGCGTAAAATACACCCCATATAGCTGTACATGTATGTCCACGCATGGAAAATATAATGATCATTATAATATATATAACACCCTAGATGCCCACACCTATGGTTCGATGCATATGTATGATCAATCACCATCAAAACAATTTTATGAGCAAGTATTACGTTTTGAAAATAGTTTAAGTAACTCACCTCCTTATCAGTCCCTTAGCAGTTGACAACGCTAATACTAGGGGCGGCAATTATTGACACGACCCGAAAACCGACCCGAACCCGACACGAAAAAAAATAGATTTGAGTCAACTAACATGACCCGTTTAAAAAAACGGGTTGGGTTCGGGTCAACTAACACGACCCGTTTACAAAAATGGGTCGGGTTCGGGTTGACACATAAATCAAATGGGTTGACCCGTTAACCCGTTTAAGTATTTAGAAAAAAATATATTATATTTTTGTTTTTCTTTTTCCATTTCTATGTACATGGTTAGTTATAATTGTGTTATTTTTGGCACACTATATTATTTATTTGTCACACTTATATACTCACCATTAAACATTTTATTGATAACCCGCTTACAACCCAACAACCCGCTTATAACTCATGAACATGTATTACTCATTTAAAAATATGGGTTAAACGGGTCGTCTTCGGGTTGACCCGGATTTTATGTGGGTTGGGTTAGGGTTGAAATATTTGACACGAATAATAATATGGGTCGGGTTCGGGTTGCACATTTCAACCCATCAACCCGCAACCCATAAACCCGCCAACCCATCAACCCGACACGATTGACACCTCTAGCTAATACAACCAGGTAACATCTCAGGGTCCTGATAAAATTATACACCCCTAAGTTAGGTACTGGTACACCTAACTAATTATTATTACAGCTGGATATTGGTTAGCGCTACCTTGTTTAAGCATGGATGATCAGACCATGCCTAATTAAGGCTAGGCTACCCGACACCCACCCTTAATAATAATAATCCTAACACCTAAAGGTAATAACACTACACTACTACTAATAATAATACTAATAAAAATAATAATTAACTAAACATAATCTTAAATGAAAACATACCTCAAGACTCTCTACGGCTAGTTGGTGTAGAGTCTTCCATACTCATGCTCCTACTCGTTCTCTAAAAATGACTAATAACAATACCCAACGAGGTATCGTAGCTCGAGATCTTATATATAAGACTTTTTCCCAAAACTTTTAGTATACAATTAAGTTATATAAGGTTTCTATATATAGGTGAGGATAGCTTACTAGGGGTGAGCAATAAACGGTTCCGAACCGTGAAAACCATGAAACCGACCCGGAACCGCTAGAAACGAACCGAATTAATGTTATAGGTTCCGGTTCCGGTTCTCATATTTTGGCATAATCGGTTCCCGGTTTGGTTCCGGTTAAAACCGACGGGTCCAGTTAATAACCGTTAGAACCGTTTTGAATTAAATTAAATATTTAAATATTATATTATTAGTTTGAAATAGAATGTGTTGTTTCCTTCTTTATAGTTCTTAACACTTTTTAATTGTTTTACTTGGTAGGAATGTAGAGTATTACCTTATGTGATGGTCAGCAGTCAGCACAACTTGTTCTGACCTGTTTAATCTGTATAAAAAGAATGATCTGATCTGAACAAAACATATTTTGATACGTAAACTGCTATACTTTTAGTAACCATGTTTAACACAAACTGTTGATAATTTTTTAAAAAAAAAATCATTGTTTTTGTTTATTTTTTTATTTAATTATTAATGTTAATTTTAGGATTTTATTGACAACCGGTTCCGGTCTAGAACCGTTTCATGAGAACCGTTTCACCTGGTTCTAGAACCAAACTGTTTACTAATTATCGGTTTCGGTTCCGGTTCTCATATTTTGGAATAAACGGTTCGCGGTTCGGTCCGGTTCGGTTCGGTTCGGTCCGGTTCTGAACCGTTGCACAGCCCTATAGCTTACTAAGGTTCTTTATCTCATCGATGTGGGATCAGAAAGTTTTCCCAAACAGACTAAAATTTCGATGTGGGACAATAATAAATATAGGCTTCGATGTGGGACAAATTTGTCATGGATGCCTGTGTGCTTGATTCATTCATTCTGTACGCAACTTGTTCCAATATTTAGTACTTTGCTCGTTTTTCTCGCATAATTTCTAAAATATAACGTTTTGTAGAAATACGAATATACTGTTGAGACGAGCTAATCTTTCTCTTCGTTATGAAATAAGTTTCACTAAAAACAGAGTAGAGTCAAATATTATATATTATATTGCTTCTAAACGATCTCCTATAATATTAATTACTCGTCTAGATCTCAAATGTCAAATGATCATACTATCCGACATTTACTCGTCAACTAATTCTAAATATACGAGTATCCATCTCACATGTTATTGGTTCGTTTTACTGATCAATGACCCGTTTCATTCACTAATAAATATGAGTCAACACATTTTATTTATATAACAAAAACGAGATGTTACAAATAGCTAACCTAAAACAAATTAACAATGTACAACTCCAATGCTAACACCTAACCTAAAAAAATGAAGAACTTTAATGTAACTCTAATATTAACACTTATTCTAAAGACTAAACAAATGTACAACTCTAACATACTAATATTGATAACTAACTTAAAACAACGTATAACTCTAATAACCTATTCGGCTCTGGTTGAAAAAAAAAAATCATATTTACTGATTTAAACATAATTAATGACTTGTCAATACATGATTAATGATTTACCTGAACACTTTGTGTTTTTTTTCCTGTATGAACAAAACCCCACAAAAAAATTTCTCCGTTTTTTATATAGCACTATGGTACTCGTTGGAAAGATAATAAAACGCTCGTTAATTTGGTGTAATTTTTTTCTTTAGAAAATCTCGTATATTAAAGATATTAACGTTTAAAAATTATGGGAGGAAACATGAGGGTTAAAAATCCAATTTTGTTTTTAAATTATTTTTTTCCAAAAATATTACAATGCCACATGAGATGACACATGACACACTCAAAAAATAGAATGCCTTTTTGAGTGTCATGTCATTAAAATGGCTTTAGTTTATTATATGTATAGATAGATATAGATACAAACTCTTTGTTGGGTGGGAGGCGCCAAAGCCAAAGAAAAAAAAACGTTGTTACGTTAATGTAAATAGTGTAATTACGCTGGTAAAAGTTGTGCTAAAATAATCATTATTACGCTGTAGTTTTTAAGTAGAATAATAATTCAAATAAGGGGGTGGGGGCGCCACTCGAATTGCTTACGGGTACCAACTACCAGCACGGTAATACCGCCGTCACCCATGCTGGTAGTCTGTTCGAACCTTTTGTTTTTGTATAGTTTCATTTTAACCGTTTGTTTTATAATTTTTTACCAAACATTAACCGTTTGTTTTAAAAATCTAATTAAATGAAAAAAAAACATAAATAAGAATATTTCATTAAAAACATAAAATTAAAACATAATAATATTAAACATAAAATAAAAATACATAAAACAAAGAAAAATAAACTTAAGGTTGGCGCAACAATCGCCATGCCTCGACATGGTCGAATTCGTTGCCGTATCGAACCTCATATTCATAGTTTGTGAAGCCGATAGCCAACTCGTCATTGAGGTCCGGATCGTCCCTCATCGTTTGCTCGTAGAGGGTGGTCCACCTCTCACACTTGATATTGAGATCGGCCCACTTGAACTGGAGGTCTCGGAGGGTCTTGGTGGTGTTGGTGCCCACGTGTTGGATGAAGTCGCTAAACACGCGAGCCCAAAACCTCTCCGAGGGGTAAGCCAACCCTTCGTCCATGGGTAGTTGTTGAATCTCCGGGTCGTTTGTGGCTGTAACATCCGGCAAAAATCGATGTGATTCTGTACGTAATTAGTATATGTAATTAACGGTTTAAGTGCATGTTTAAATTAATTGGATTAATTTAACTGATGCCGTAGAGAATAGAAAATTCCCAATGAGATGCATAGGAATGCACACGTTTAATGATGAAGCATGATAGGATCATGTGCGAATAAACTTGTCCGGTACGGACGTTGGTGATTACCCGATAAAAATTAAATAAACGAAAAGGATCCCGGACACCCAGGATATAAAATAAAGGGTATTTTCACAAAATATAATGTGTTTTGGGACTCTAAAACCATAAGTGAAAACTTTACATACAAATCTCCCGGTAACGAATAAGGTGCGCGTACCGCACCCGGTACGCGTATAACTTATAATTTCACCCAACAAGAGCCTAATTAACCAACTAACACTTAAACTAGGATATGTTTAAGGGTTATTAGAAGCTAATATATTATCCAAATAACGCGTGTTTTGGGACTCCAAAACCATAAGTGAAAACTTTACATACAAATCTCCCGGTAACGAATAAAGTGCGTGTACCGCACCCGGTACGCGTATAACTTATAATTTCACCCAACAAGAGCCTAATTAACCAACTAACACTTAAACTAGGATATGTTTAAGGGTTATTAGAAGCTAATATATTATCCAAATAACGCGTGATTAAAATCCGATTAATACCCGAACGAAACCTGAACGCTAAGTGTGAAGTATAACTTATAATTTAGCAAGTGTTTGTGTTGTGGACCCCACCAAACCCACCCAAGAACCGTCCCAACCCCTTCCATAATTGAAAATTTTCTTTTGTACTAAACAATCTATAGAAATCTAAGATATATCAAAAGAGATATGGTATAGATTTGATAATATCTTGTATAATATTATGAGTACTTGAAAGATTACATAAAATCTTCCATGCTCCTTTGATAAATCGGCCAAACACCCATCAATAAAATCCACACAAGATCATTCAAGTACCTAGCATTATATTATATAAGATTTGAATCTAGTAAGAGATCTTATGAATCCTAAAAGAATCATGTGTATGTGTGAGATAATCTTGAGAAGATTATATAAGAAGATCATGAGTACTTGGAAGATCACCAAAGATCTCCATTCCTTCTTATATCAATCGGCCAAACACAAGTAAAAGCAATCCATCCAAGATTTATTAGTACACTACCTCCATGTTTTAAGGGATTTAAGATCCAAGACTAGATTATATGAGATACACATGTCCTTGGAGACTCACCAATCTTCTTCTTTCCTTGTAAACTCACGGCACCATACTTCCTCCACCATTCATTCAATATCACTCAAGGATCACTAGGTACAACATATCTCTAATTCATATCTAGTGGGATTACATACAATCTTGGAAGATCATGAAGAAGCTTATAAGAGATCCTATGAGAAACACTTGATCAAAATAAAAACAAAACTTCTATTTTTTTTTTCTTATTGGCCGTGGATTTTCAAGAACACACACACAATTTTCTTTCAAGTTTTAACATCTCCAAATCACTCATAAACATCCATCTTCCAAACCCCCATTGTGTGTTTCAAGCTTGGAGCTTAACCACTTAGGAAGAACACACTAAACCCCATCAAAATCAAGCATTGAAAGCTTCCCTAGCCTTGTGCTAGTTGTAAGTATTCTTGATCTTGTTTTGTCTTTAAAAAGTTTATGTTTATTAGCTTGAAGCAAGTTGTACAAGGGGTGAACTTGAATAAGCTTTTCATAATAAAACATATGATTTTTAAAGACTAAAATGGTGTTAAGCTAGTGTGAAATGATTGAAATTTTAGTGATGGATGTTAAGTATTCTTGTAGTTTTTACTAAGTTCATGAATACTTGAAGAAAATGGTGATTTGAGTATAACTTGTTAATGGAACTTGGATGAACCTAAAAATGATTCTAATCATCTTAACTTAAAGATATAAGACTTGTTAAAAAGTTATTTTTGTTAGAAAACAAGTATTGTAAAAATTACATTATCAAAGTCTACTAACTTGAAATATGTAATTTGGACATGTTGGACAAAATACACAAATTATACTTATTAGTAGCCTTATTAAGAGCATATGAGACTATTAAAAGTGTTAAAATGTGAAAATAATCTAACATTGCAAAAATGATCCATTAAAGTCTACTAGTTTAGTAGGAAAATGCTAATCTTGAAAGATAGAATGAAAAAGTGCAACTTTTATAAGTTAAAAGACTATAATTGTAACTTTAAAAGTTGAGGGACTAAAATGGATATTTTTAGAAACTTGAGTATAAAAATACAACTATGAAAAGTTGGTGTCAAAAGTATAAATAATAATTTTCCAAGGTAGATTTGTAAATACTAGTAAACATACACATGTATTTTGTATAAAAGTGTATTTTATAAAATAGAGTTTTATAAAAATATGGACTTTTCTAATGTGACACCCGGCATGTTTGGGTCAACATTTTATAAACACATAAGTCTGCCTTAGCGAGAAAGGTTTATTAAACATACTTGATGGGGCCAGTCGAGTCGGAACACAGTCCGTATTGTCCAGGGTTCAATGATTTGGAGGATCATTGGGTTAGTCACACACACACACACACACGTTACGAGTCCCGTTGTTGGTGAATTACATAAACTAAATTAGGTGTTACGCGTAGATTGATTCTTATATGGTGGATTATATGCAAATATGTGTTCAAATGATGTGTAGATGATTATCCATGCTTATATATGTTAAACATAGATTAAGATTTCATGTTCATGTGTTAGGATGCGTTAAAATGCGTTAAACACGACAAACTGGAAAGACTAAAAAACATAGGTCCAGGTTCGACCCATAGCGTGGGGGCGAACTGTAACCTTTTGTACTTTCATTAATTTTGTCGTCATCATTATATAATAAAATCCAATGAATTTCGACTTGTTAGCGTATTTTAAATTTTTCGTAACATTATTTATCATATTACATTCATAATAGCATATAAAATAATATTGTCCTTAGTTAAAAAAATACATGCTCAGGCCGAGACTCGAACACGCGCCTGAGACTGAGTCAAACACAAGCAACACAAGGACAAACCACTAGACCAAGAGGGGTGTTTGTGTTTTGTTTAGAAATAGTTTGGTTTTACACTAACATAGGAATCCTTGGTCAAAGTATGAAGTCAACACCTAGTTAACCATTGCATTTGAATTCAAAATTCACGCGTTCAGATCTGTATTTGGTAAAGATTGTGTGATATTCTTGGTAAAATCATTCATCCTCATCAATCACAGCTTTTAATTGCGAGCTATATTGCCATAATTCGTACTAATCACGCGTTTTATAAAGCTTTCCATAAACTCCAATCAATCACCATCAATTCGATGTTATTGACCGACATTGAGCACACCTATAAATTCAGATCCTCATTTCGACTCAAATGCACCAAAAATCACTGTTTTTCACGTTCCAAATCGTTCCAAATCGAAGCTTTGGTCTCGGCCATCTTTCTGTTCGATTATACATCTTCTGGTATGTTATAACCCAATTAAATTTGGCTTTATACTCGATTTTCATTTGGGAATAAAAGCTCTATCTTTTCGTTTATGTTCTGTATCAAATCGTTTATCAATTTTTGGATTTAGGTTCTAGGGTTCTTGGGCTATTTACTTGGAGAAGATGACTCGTCTGAAACAAGATTTAACTTTGTTTTGAAAGTAATAAAAACACCAATCAGCCTTCTGCTCAGTTGGCTGAGTCACGTGGTTTTAAAGAAAAGGTCTGGAGTTCGAAACCCAGCAGCAACAATTATTTTTAATCAATCTTTGTAACATTCAAACAGATCATATATTGAATTAAACCTGAAATAAACCTGTTCTCAGGGTGTGGCTCAGTTGGTGAGCCACACTTGTGATAAGTCCCAAACCGGCCAGAGGCCCAGGTTCGATTCCCACAACCAACAACATTTTTTTTAAAACCCTTTATTTATATATTTAACCTTTTAATCTTTTAAAATAGTTTTAAAATACCAAAAGAGGTTTATAAATTCTATAAAAATTATCTTATGTTATCCTAATGGTAAAGTTTATCATAAAATTTTTAGTTTTTCAAAAATCATTTATTTAATATATATAAAATATATTACAAGTTTATTCAATTATAATTTTAAAATTCTATAAAAATATCTAAACGACTTTATAAAATCCCACAAAAATTATTTTAAACTTGTAGATCAAAATGTATTTCAGAAATAATTTTTATTCCAGAAAAACCGGTTGTTTAATATATTTAATTGATTTTTGTTATTTTAAATCATAAATAAATCATAATAAATTCATTTTTCAATATTTTTATACCAAAATTTTACATAAATTATTTTTGATCATTTAGAACAGAAATATAAATTTTAATTTGGAAATTCTTTGATTTTATTATTTTTAGATATTAAAATCATATTTTGACAAATAGGAATAAATATACTAAATATTCAATTTTCGAGAAAATAATTTTATAAAAATTATTTTCATACTTAAAATCTTATAACACAACCATCTTAATCAAGATTTTATAAAAGTTCTTTTATGTTATTTATTTTCCTAAATCTCTTTATTTATTTATTTATTTATTTATTTATTAATAATTTATCTAAATCAATGATTAATCAATTATCAATCCCCAAATTAGGAACCCTAGAACTACTTGTAGACTAGAAAACTTAGACTTATTTTATTGCTTTGAACATAGGGTAATACTTGGAATCGTTATGCTATATTTATTCTATATCAAGGGATTCAACACTATCATTAAGGTGAGTTTTACATAGCCCCTTTTCTATTTCACTATTTTGGGGTGAAACATGTTACAACATTCTATCTACAATTCAAACATAAGTGTCTATGGGTTATTATATGTTGCATTATGTCTTAAACATGACTAGGGTAAGCACAATATTCTAGCATTAACATTGATCAGCCGACGATATACAATGATAGATCTATTGGACTGACAATCCCACCCGGATACGTGTACCTCCTACATAGGTAGCGTGGGTGATTGTTATCGAATTTATAACATAATCGAGTGAACCATGAGCGTATGGGATGGACCACAATATTCTAGTCAGAAGGTTTGATTATGCACTCGATTTACCCGATAGTATGTTTTCACATATGGACTAGACTTGCCATGACACTTGAATTGTACAAGTTTTATTCAATTATCAAAACCTATGTAATTCTCACCAACTTTTGTTGACCCAAAATATTTTTCAAACTTAACATGTTTCAGGTTATAGCTTGCTTGAAGATTAGAGTTAATGCTTGAAGATGTGTATTTAGTATTATTCATTTTGATGTACAAATTATTGTAGAACAATTGTATGTAATGTAATTAAATCAATTATTGAAATTTATTATTTACCATGAGTTACTGAACAATCATTCATACGTGACACCTCGATGTTTCCGCCATCGGTTGGGGTGTTACACGAACCTAGGAAATGAGCTTGGTTCGACCCTCATTAAAGGGGCGAACCTGGGATGTGAAAACAATAGAAGTTCATTCGACCAGTTAAGGTACATTCGACCCTGAGAAAGGGGCGAATGTGGGTACATTCGACCATGTAAAAGGGGCGAATGTGGACTAGTATAAATACCACACTTTGTCATTTTTCACCATTTCACAAACCCTAAACGCCTCTAAACACTCTCTAGCAACTTTAATCACTGGGGAAGGAGTTTTTGCCCTTGTTTTCTATAATCTAACCTACAAACATCTTCTAAACAAAGATCTAAGGTGTGTTCTTCATTCAAAATCATTTTTAAAGCATTAAAATTCGTTTTCATTAAACCCCAAGAGTCCAGATCTGATTCAAACATGTTTTCATGGATAAAAACCTTCCTAATATCTTTCTAAACAAAACCTATTCATAAACAATGAGTTTTCATACAAATTAACATGTGCTAATGGTGTTTTATGTGGTGTTATGTATTGTTTGATGATTGATTGTTGTATAGATGTTATAACAATGATCTAGGACTGTTATTGATGATGATTTATGATTGAGATAGGTTACAATTGATTATTGATGATGTTTTGCTCATTTTGGGGATTTTGGGTTAGATCTAGGGCTTGTTCATGATGATAGTGATAAGGATATGATTGGGGGTTTCTTGTTCATGATAATCTGAGTATAATAAGTTGATTATTGATTGATTTCAGAAAGTTTCCTAATTGGGTAAAGATTGCATGCGTTTGATGTGACATCTCCATAATTTACTATTTTGGGTAACTTGTAAACGAACGGATTTCGGGATAAAATTGATAGGGTTTTGTAGGAATATGTTAATGATAGTTGACTGCTGTGATTGGTGTTTCGTGATGTTTTCGGACCGTTTAGATGCGTTTTGGTGCGTTTTATGAAGTTCTGCAGCAAAGGGTCGAACGTGGAACTCATTCGACCCTTCGTGTGGTCGAACGTGGCTCAAAAGGGTCGAACGTGGCTCAAAAGGGTCGAACGTGGCTCAAAAGGGTCGAACGTGGCTTAAAAGGGTCGAACGTTGCTTAAAAGGGTCGAACGTGGCTCAAAAGGGTCGAATGTGGCTCAAATGGGTCGATCGTGGCACCATAGGGTCGAATGTGGGTGTCTGGGGGTCGAATCTGGGTGCCCGGGGGCGAATTAACACGTGATAGGGTCGAATTAACATACGTTAAGGTCGAATAAACATATGTTAGGGTCAAATAAACATGTGTTAGGTCAAATGAACTTGTGAATAGGTTGAATGAACATCATGAGGGTTGAACCAAGGGTCGAACCAGAAGCCGCCCTTGGGGGCGAACCAAACACAGGAAACTCTCGATTCGACCTTAAGACTTCGTATATGCGATTTTTGATGCAAACTAAGTATTTTATGCTTGAAACTTATGTGTTAACCTTATGTGCATGACTAATTAATGTAATGGGTCACCAACGGGATGTCGGGTCTGTCTGGTATGTCCGGTTAACGTTTAAACGCACCTTTTAACACACGTAGTCAAGATCTGGACTATCAGGGACTAGTTAGCCTTCGGGTTAATAGTCATCACACTTATGTAAACTCATTGATAGGTTGTCATTAGTTGGGATTATCATACACGTGTTGGATTTCTAATTATCAGAAGACGCACTCTAAGGTGAGTTTCACGGCCCCACTCTTTTACTGGTTTTACATTTTCGGGGGAGAAAACATGTTGTATTCTTTAAACGTGTGTCAACTATGTTTTCATAAAAGGCGTTGCAACTATGTTTTCATGAAAGGTGTGTCAACTATGTTTTGGTATTCACGAATTCATTGGGTTTTGGAGTATTCATTATGTTTTCAAGTATTCATTATGTTTTGGAGTATTCATTATATTACTATGCGATCTTTGGAAGTCCCGGGGAGAACCATGAATGTGCGGGGATGCACAACGGGGGAAATGTGGATAGATCTATTTGGGCTTGACCGGCCCCATTCGTCGACTGGAGGTCGGATGGGTGCATGTTGTCTCTTAGGTATTCAGTATTCAGTATTCATTCGGGCACGTATTCAGTATTTACAGTATCCGAGTCCAGTAATGGTTTTCCAATCGCGGTAGTAATAGGTATTCATATGTTTTGCATGCATGTGGTCTGGATTGACCATGGGTATTCATTTGGGAGTCAGTATTCATTGGAGTCGGTATTCATTAAAAACCTGTGAACTCACCGGAATTATTTGCTGACGTTTTTAGCATGTTTGTCTCAGCTGTCGATAGGCGCACGGAGTCTCACGGCGTCTAGGAATCATAAGCATGTTTTGTTAAACAATTCAGACTTTTGAGTTTTACTTTTGAGTTGTAATAATACATTTTTGCTTCCGCTGTGTCAGAACGGTTTTGAAACTCAATGGCAGTTTACGTTGTTTTCATGTCATATAGTGTCGTTTATTGTGATCGTTGACTTGGATCCTGGTGTGTCACGCGCCTCGCGGTAAACTCCACAAGTGGAAATTTGAGGGTATGACAGATTTGTATAAGAGCCAATGGTTATAGTGAACTAGGACTGCATGTAGAGTCTAGTCTATAGCCGAGTATCACACACGTTAGACGGTCACACATAGTTACGAGTCGTGTCATTTGGTAAACATACTAACCTTGTCGGGGTGTCGGTGTCCTCATCACACAGTATCGTATTATCTATCTTTGGACTATTTCTACACTTATTCTATCTTCTTCTTCGGGTTTGAAGATGAAGAGGCTTATCGCTTATACTTGGCAGTAGTGTACATTGGGGTGGCTTCGATACACTTTTGAGATTTATCCGGGATTTGGATATCTCCCCTCTATGCCCTAATGTACATACTTGCCCACACACACACTATCATGCACTAGTACTTGTCATAGTACACTCCTGGGTGACTGTTCACTATGGGATCCTTGTGCGATAACAGTTTCTTTTAGGAATGTGGGTGTCGGGTGATTGGAAGTTCTAGCTAGGAGCACGCCTAGAGGACCATGTAGAGCGATTTGTTATTTCGGGTGCACACGAAATCATAAATCGAAATGCATGAAAATCTTGGTGGACTTCGTGTTCGGACTAAAGGTCATGCTGGAACCATGTTCTGAATTCGTTTGGTCACTTGTAGCTCGATCTGTTAGCGGTATTGAGTATCTTGTCTCATGTTTGGCAGAACATGTCTGGTCGCGCTGGTGGACGTGCTGGTGGACGCCGTGGTGGCGGCGGGGGTCGCAATGGCGGTGGATGAGGTGGTGGGAACATCACCATGACTTAGGCAGAGTTGGAGCACTTGTTGCAGCAGCAGTTGAACGTTACGTTGGCTGCTTTCCAGGTTGCTCAGTAGACTTTCGGGAATACTAATCAGGTGCAGTCTGGGTGCACCTACAAGAAGTTCATGGACTGTAAGCCCCATTACTTCAATGGGACTGAAGGGGCAGTGGGGCTACTTTGGTGGTTGGAGAAGATCGAATCGGTGTTTGCTATGTGTAACTGTCCCGACACTGATCGTGTCAATTATGCTTCTGCTACACTGGAGGGACATGCGTTCACCTGGTGGAACTTCACCACTGCGAACCTTGGTCTGGGTGAGGCCAATGCTATGCCGTGGTCCGAGTTTGTTCAGATGTTGAGGGCGGAGTATTGCCCAAGAGACGAGATTATGAAGCTGGAACACGAGTTTTGGAATCTGAAGATGGTTGGGTCGGAGATTGAGGAGTTTACTGCTAGGCACAACGAGTTGGCTGTGATGTGCCCCGGTTTGGCTACACCGGAGTACGGGAGGATTGAGCACTACGTTGCTGGGTTGGTGCCGAAGATTGCAGGGCTTGTTGCTGCCGCTGATCACAATACTATGTTGGCCACTGTTCGGGCAGCTCACAAGCTGACCAACATGAAGGTTGCTGAGGGTGTTCTAACTCCGAGAAGTGCTGCTGTGAAAGCCCCTTCGGACAACAAGAGGAAGTGGGAGAGTGCTGGAAAGAGCGTTGGGTCGTCCCAGCCGCAGGTGAAGAAACAGGAGGTTGTAGGAGCGTCATCCGAGCAGAGGTCTGGGGGCTATACTGGGAAACTCCCGAAGTGTGGTGAGTGTGGGTTTCATCATACGGGTGATTGTGAGAAGTTTCGCTGTCGTCGGTGCCAGCGTTTTGGTCATCATGCTAAGGACTGGAGAACTACTCTTCAGCTACAACCGGCACAGGCCACTACTGCTACTGCTCCTCAGGGGAGGCAGGGATGTTATCACTGTGGGGATAATGGACACTTCAAGCGGGATTATCCTAAGCTGAAGCAAGGGACTGCAGGTGGTGCTGGGAACAACGAGGGTGGCGGTCGAGCTGCTCCGGGTCGTTTTTATGTCATTGGCGCTAGGGAGAACCAGGAGGATCCTGATACTGTTACTGGTGAGTATTCTTTTCTTGATTCTCGTTATGCATGTATTCATTCTCATTCACATTGTTTGGCGATTCATATTCATTGTGTGCATTCAGTCTGGTATTTGGTCATCGTTTTGCATTCATGGGTCTGATGTGGGTCCTTTAGAGATGCTACTTGGACGGTACCGGTGTATCATTTATACCGATCACAGTAGTCTCTAGTAGGCCTTCGATCAGGAGGATTCATTGTTTTGTATTCACTTTGGGGAGGGCAGTTCCCCGGCATAGAGTATCTGTTGATATCATCTTTCGTTCGTGATTATCATTTCGTTTGCGTTCTGGGAAACGTTACTTGGGTTAGGTCGACACTCATTACTGTCGAAGAGTGAATCTCGGGGCGAGATTCTTTTCAACAGGGGGATGATGTGAGGACCGGGAAAATTTTTCTTTTTATCGCTTCGTTATCTTTGACTTCGGGAAATTTTCGGGACGAAAATTCTTTCAACAGGGGGTTGATGTGACACCTCGCATGTTTGGGTCAACATTTTATAAACACATAAGTCTACCTTAGCGAGAAACGTTTATTAAACATACTTGACGGGGTCAGTCGAGTCGGAACACAGTCCGTATTGTCCAGGGTTCAATGATTTGGAGGATCATTGGGTTAGTCACACACACACACACACGTTACGAGTCCTGTTGTTGGTGAATTACATAAACTAAATTAGGTGTTACGCGTAGATTGATTCTTATATGGTGGATTATATGCAAATATGTGTTCAAACGATGTGTAGATGATTATCCATGCTTATATATGTTAAACATAGATTATGATTGCATGTTCATGTGTTAGGATGCGTTAAAATGCGTTAAACACGACAAACTGGAAAGACTAGAAAACATTGATCCAGGTTCGACCCATAGCGTGGGGGCGAACCTGGGAAATGAGCTTGGTTCGACCCTCAATAAAGGGGCGAACCTGGGATGTGAAAACAATAGAAGTTCATTCGACCAGTTAAGGTACATTCGACCCTGAGAAAGGGGCGAATGTGGGTACATTCGACCATGTAAAAGGGGCGAATGTGGACTAGTATAAATACCACACTTTGTCATTTTTCACCATTTCACAAACCCTAAATGCCTCTAAACACTCTCTAGCAACTTTAATCACAGGGGAAGGAGTTTTTGCCCTTGTTTTCTATAATCTAACCTACAAACATCTTCTAAACAAAGATCTAAGGTGTGTTCTTCATTCTAAATCATTTTTAAAGCATTTCAATTCGTTTTCATTAAACCCCAAGAGTCCAGATCTAATTCAAACATGTTTTCATGGATAAAAACCTTCCTAATATCTTTCTAAACAAAAGCTATTCATAAACAATGAGTTTTCATACAAATTAACATGTGTTAATGGTGTTTTATGTGGTGTTATGTATTGTTTGATGATTGATTGCTATATAGATGTTATAACAATGATCTAGGACTGTTATTGATGATAATTTATGATTGAGATAGGTTACAATTGATTATTGATGATGTTTTGCTCATTTTGGGGATTTTGGGTTAGATCTAGGGCTTGTTCATGATGATAGTGATAAGGATATGATTGGGGGTTTCTTGTTCATGATAATCTGAGTATATTAAGTTGATTATTGATTGATTTCAGAAAGTTTCCTAATTGGGTAAAGATTGCATGCGTTTGATGTGACATCTCCATAATTTACTATTTTGGGTAACTTGTAAAACGGACGGATTTCGGGATAAAATTGATAGGGTTTTGTAGGAATATGTTAATGATAGTTGACTGCTGTGATTGGTGATGTTTCGTGATGTTTTCGGACTGTTTAGATGCGTTTTGGTGCGTTTTATGAAGTTCTGCAGCAAAGGGTCGAACGTGGAACTCATTCGACCAATCGTGTGGTCGAACGTGGCTCAAAAGGGTCGAACGTGGCTCAAAAGGGTCGAATGTGGCTCAAATGGGTCGAACGTGGCACCATAGGGTCGAATGTGGGTGTCTGGGGGTCGAATCTGGGCTCCCGGGGCGAATTAACACGTGTTAGGGTCGAATTAACATACGTTAAGGTCGAATAAACATATGTTAGGGTCAAATAAACACGTGTTAGGTCAAATGAACTTGTGAATAGGTTGAATGAACATCATGAGGGATGAACCAAGGGTCCTTGGGTCGAACCAGAAGCCCGTGGGGGCGAACCAAACACAGGAAACTTCCGATTCGATCTTACGACTTTGTATATGCGATTTTTGATGCAAAATAAGTATTTTATTTCTGAAACTTATGTGTTAACCTTATGTCCATGATTAATTGATGTAATGGGTCACCAACGGGATGTCGGGTCTGTCTGGTATGTCCGGTTAACGTTTAAACGCACTTTTTAACACACGTAGTCAAGATCTGGACAATCGGGGACTAGTTAGCCTTCGAGTTAGTAGTCATCACACTTATGTAAACTCATTGATAGGTTGTCATTAGTTGGGATTATCATACACGTGTTGGATTTCTAATTATCAGAAGACGCGCTCTAAGGTGAGTTTCACGGCCCCACTCTTTTACTGGTTTTACATTTTCGGGGGAGAAAACATGCCGTATTCTTTAAACGTGTGTCAACTATGTTTTCATAAAAGGCGTTTCAACTATGTTTTCATGAAAGGTGTGTCAACTATGTTTTGGTATTCACGAATTCATTGGGTTTTGGAGTATTCATTATGTTTTCAAGTATTCATTATGTTTTGGAGTATTCATTATATTACTATGCGATCTTTGGAAGTCCCGGGGAGAACCATGAATGTGCGGGGATGCACAACGGGGGAAATGTGGATAGATCTATTTGGGCTTGACCCGCCCCACTCGTCGACTGAAGATCGGACAGGTGCATGTTGTCTCTTAGGTATTCAGTATTCAGTATTCAGTATGCAGTATTCAGTATTCATTCGGGCATGTATTCAGTATTCACTGTATTCGAGTCCAGTAATGGTATTCAAATTGCAGTAGTAGCAAGTATTCATATGTTTTGCATGCATGTGGCCTGGATTGACCATGGGTATTCATTTGGGAGTCAGTATTCATTGGAATCGGTATTCATTAAAAACATGTGAACTCACTGGCATTATTTGCTGACGTTTTTAGCATGTTTGTCTCAGGTCGCTAAGGTAGCAGCTGTCGATAGGCGCACGGAGTCTCACGGCGTCTAGGACTCATAAGCATGTTTTGTTAAACATTTCAGACTTTTGGGTTTTACTTTTGAGTTGTAATAATACATTTTTGCTTCCGCTGTGTCAAATTGGTTTTGAAACTCAATGGCAGTTTACGTTGTTTTCATGTCATATAGTGTCGTTTATTGTGACCGTTGACTTGGATCCTGGTGTGTTACGCGCCTCGCGGTAAAACTACGCAAGTGGAAATTTGAGGGTGTGACATCTAACATATGGATTTATATAAAAACAAAGGTTTTTATAAAAATGTTAGACAAATTAAAAACTTGGGAGAACTTATATAAAAAATGAACACTTTTATATAAATGGGAATATAAAAGTGTTGGAGCATTTTTATATATAAGCTACCAAGTCTTGTGTTAAAAATACAAAGGTATTTATAAAACCTCCAAGTAATATGTGTAGGAAATTAGGAAGTCGAACAATATTTCTAGAAAACACATATTGGAAAACTTGGGAAAAATTAACTATATATATATATGAGTTAAGTAATCGGACTTGGACGTGATAACGAAATAAGACGTAAACGCGGACGAACGAGAAAAGTATCATTACGTCAAGATAAGTATAAATATATTTTAAGGATTTAAAATATATGATTTGGGTGAAAAATACATAACACTTTCCTAAGTGTTGGAAAATATTCGTGGGAGAAAAGTAACGTAAATAATCTAACGATTAAACGTTAAACAAGTGTATGGACTTAACAAGGAAAATATATATATATAGGGGAAGTATCCATAGAAAACCCTCTAAAATGAGTAAACTTTAGCAAACCCAATACTTGGCTCATATTTGTCCACATCACCCATTAATATTATATTATCAAGGTTATTCAAGTAATTTTACCATTCCCCCCCTTTTCAAGTTTGAATAATTTCCCCCCTCCCTATATAATACACCTTCTCTCTCATCATTTCTCATTCACCATCATATCTCTCTCAACCCATCCTCTCACCACCATGAGCACCATGAGCAGCCACCACCGCCACACTACCATCGACCACACTAACCACCAGCATCATCATGAGGAAGTCAACAAGCTGGGCTAAAGTAGTGAACAAAATAGTGAAGCTAGAGAAGAAGATCTTCCCCAAACACGAATCACTCGCACGATCTTTCGATGACGAGTTAAAGAAAAAGAACAGTGGTTTGCTCTACTTGTAAATCAATGAAGAAGTTGCTGGTTATGTCATGTATTCATCTCCTTCTTCACTCTGTTCCATCATCACTAAACTTGCAGGTATTGTTTCATTTTTCCATTTTTATTAGCTTTGTGTGTTGAGTTTGATTATCAGAATTGCAATCTGAATCTTATAGCTTATTATTATTATTATTAAAATATGGTTTCATTTTTACATTTTTATTAGCTTTGTGTGATAATGATTTTATAATATAAAAACAGTTTTGGGGATAGTTTGTTTGCACACCAAGTATTTGATCAAATGCTTAAATGAAAAAAAAACTTATGTCAACCTTTTTGATTTTTTTTATTATTAGTTTTTTGTTTATGTTAGATTGGATGTTAAAAAGATCATATTTTTTTAATTGGGTAAATGTGTTTTTATTGCATATTTTTTTGTTTAAGGTCTGGTAGTTTTGAATTAGGAGCTGAATCTATCTCAATTAACATGTGTTAGGGTTTAATTAACATGTGTTAAATAGCAAATGGGTTTTATTTTTTCTTGGTATACTTTTAATTTGTTTCTAATAGTTTAATTAACTTTTTTTTTTGTTTCTTGGGGTAATGTATTTTTATTGCATAATATAACTTGGTATATCACTATTTTTTTTTTCAAATATAACTTGACTATTTATATCTTTTCATAAAAATGTATGTATTTGTATATATTAAAGTAAGGTTTGATTTTGTGAAGGTTTTGAATATTTGTATTGGTTCTTACTGATGTGTCAGTGTTCAATTAACACATGTTACTGATTCTAGCACATGTTTGTATTGGTGCCTACTGATGCATCTATCCCAATTGACATGTGTTAGGGTTCAATTAACATGTGTTAGTGATACTAAAAAGGGTGTATATAGTGCCTACTGATGAATCTATTACAGTTGACATTTGTTAGGGTTCAATTAACATGTGTTAGTGATGCTAACACCTGTTAGTATATGCCCAACTAACACGTGTTATGGTTCAATTAACATGTGTTAGTGATGCTAACACATGTTTGTATATGTCCAATTAACACCCAAATTGACCCAGTTAACATTTTCTAGTGATGCTAACACATGTTAAAAATAATTAATGTAGGAGTATCTATGAACAACGACCGGAGTTCAAGCCGGCTACTCCGCACAAGGATCGACTAGAGATGTAGTGCTAAGGATTGAAACATGAAGCTGAAGATGTCTAATAAGGAATGAAGCATAACGCCGAAGACGACTATTAAAGAATGAAGCATAATTTTAAGTTTCATGTGTTTTTGTTAGTTTATAATAGTTTTGTATCATCTTTTTAATTGTTTAGATTTATATGAAATTAATTTGTTACACTCAATGTCGATTGCAATAAATTTTTATATACATGTGTTATTTTATGTTGTTATACTAGTCCAAAATTAACGTGATAATTATTTGAACCAGTTACACGCGTTAGTGATGTCTGTGAAATGAGTTTGTTTAAAGAGACCAAGTAACATGTGTTAAAGGACTCGTGTGGCATACGTTATTAATAAATCTGGATCTTTAAATTAATATATGAAATAAGTGGTAGAGAAAAAAGTAGGAGAGAAAAGGTGGAGAGAGAAGATGAAAAGGTGGAGAGAGAATGTGACAAGATGGAGAGAGAAGGTGAATCTATTTTACCTTTATACCCTTTTCCTAATATAATATCATTTAAATTCTAGTATTAAAGTCAAGATGGAGAGAGAAGGTGGGACCATGCTTCACAACCATTGATCATACTTGATCAATGGTTGTGGTAAGGTTTATAGAGTTTCCTCAAATATTTGAGGTTTACTCTAGAACCATCCCCTATATATATATATATATATATATATATATATATATATATATATATATATATATATATATATATATATATATATATATATTCGACTCGACAAAATCTTAGTATATTTATTTAATGGGAAAGTAAATATACGGGGAAGTAAGTCGAGTCGAGTGCAGAAAACAATATATATATATATATATATATATATATATATATATATATATATATATATCGAATCGACGAGATCCTAGTGTATTTACTTAATGGGAAAGTAAATATACGGTATGGTGAGTCGAGTCGAGCGTAGAAAACATATTATCGAACAACAAGACCTTAGTATATTTATTTGAATGGGAAAATAAATATACGGTAAAGTGAGTCGTGTCGAGTGGTAAAGATATTATATCGAACGACGAGATCTTAAGTAGAATTGTTTAATGGGAAAATAATTATACATTAAGTGAAGTTGAGTCGAGAATAATATTATACAAGTTAATTAATAATCATGAAAGTATAAATGTAACTTGTAACAAGGGTAATCCATCACCAACGGACCTAGGACATATGTTTAATTAAACGGGGAATTATATGTAAATGGTGTGTTGGGAGTTGGGTGTACAACTTGCCGGAAAAGCACACGCTATAGACTTAGTGACTTACACGCACTAGGACGTTCGTAGGTGCTTGACCACGGACTTGCTATTCTCTGCAATTTGATTGTACGCTGTACATCAGGTGAGTTTCACGGCCCCATTTTACTGTTTTAAGTGGGGGAAAGATATGTTTGTCAAATGTTGTCACATGTTGAAATGTTTTCAAAGGATAAAATGTGATAAGTGGCATGATGAGTACCTGAGTAGTGATCGCCAGTCGGGGTTGAGTCCTCTCTTCTGTAACCATTAATTCAGGGAAATGAAACCGAAGGAATATTTGGATAGTACTATTGGTGCCTGAAACTTCTAATTCTTTGATTTTAATATTTTTAAATATTAAAGTTAAAGTTTGACAATTTGTAAAAAATAGATTTAATAATCTATTTTAAAGAAAATAATTTTATAAAAATTATTTTTATACTTTAAACACATTCTTGTGACTATCTTAGATTTAAAACTTATAAAAAGATTTTTGGTTATTTATTTACTAAATTTCTCTCAATTGTCGAATATTTTTAATATTAATCAAACGAGCAATTATCCCCAAATTCGAAGCCCTAGAAATACATATATCCTAGAGTTATTTCCCTTACACATTATCGAATACTTTAGGTTGATCATTTGGGAGTAATCTCAATTCATATCTCGTTGTCCAGTTAAATCTCAAACCACTACGTGAACTGTGAGTTTTCCTACCCCGTTTTGCTTTATACATTTTTGGGGTGTTACATGTACACTATTACAAATTCAAATTCAACTTTACATTTTTACAATACAATTCTAGTACTATGTGCATTGCTTACAACGTGCTTTATGCTTAGACAATACATGTGGAATACATTTGTACTTAGTGAAATCATTAACATGGTACAAGCCGACCTTAACATTGGATAGCGCTATTTGGATTGACAACCCGCCTAGATTGATTCTCCCCCTTTTTCATCGGAGAATCCGTGGCCAGTGTTAAGCTTTTTATCCATTTATTGGATAAGTACACTACAGTTCATACAGTACATTATACAGTCACAGGGTTGATTTCGCTCATTTGTATGATACATGGTTTACATATTTGCACTGTAGCTTGCACTTGAATTGTATAACTTTTTTTTTAACCTACTATATATATCAAATCTAGGAATGCTCACCAGCATTTCAAATGTTGACCAAATCTATTTTGTACATGTTTCAGGTGCAGTTTGATCTAGTGCTTTAGCAAGGAACATTTAGTGCCTTATTTTAATTCAGTTATTTCAATATTTACATTTCATTTAGACAATGTATTTTCCATTTCCATGTAAGACAATTTTGATTATTCAAATATAATTACATTTTAGTACCATGTGCTTTTGAACAATCGTCACTACGTGGCACCTCGATGATTCCGCCATCGGTTGGGGTGTTACAAGGCCCACCCCTAATCGATAGCGTCGATTATGCATCGGCGTATGCGAGGGGTGCACGTATTCTGAAATTAAGTCGTTGGATTCCGAGAAACGACTTGGAGCGGGACATTATTATTAGTCTTGGTTTGGTTATGGGGCTCAAGGGATTGCTCATCATCATAGTTTGTAGGAGCTAGCTACTCCTTATAAGGGCCACAAATTGTGCTGGATCTGCACAGGATGTAAAAATGTTGTTATTACGAAACTAAAACCTGTGAACTCACCAATATTTTATATATTGACGTCTTTTTAAACATATCTTTCAGGTAACTAAGTGCTGAATAGATATGGGGCTAGTGCGGTGGAATTTGAGATGTCGGATACTGGTCGGGGTTTCATCTATTGTAACCATCGGGTTGGAACATAAACGGAAATACCCCCACATTGAAACTTAATGTTCATTGTTTTATGTAATGCTTTGTGCAGTATTGTAACGAGATACTCATTTTCGACATCCTAATAAATTGATCTTTTCTAATTAAATATAGTTTGTGTTAATCTTGACTTTGATATGCTTTCGAGTTGCGCCACGTGTTTCCGCCATTGGCGTGGTGTGACAGTGGCGTCCTTGTGGCACACCACTAGTGCCATCTCTTCTTCTTCGGTCCACGGATTCATCTTGGTGGGTGGGTGGGTGTTTTTTTTACGGTTTGTTTATGTGGCTTTTAACCCCACAGTTTCTTTTATTTATATACAAAATTTTGAACGAACGGTGCACAGTTAAAATTAAAGTTTACTGACCGTTTAGTTGGCCTCAATTTAATTCAGTCGACGATTTCCAAGAATTAAAACTTAATTTTGCTGATCGTTTGGTGGGACGGTTGTAATAGTGCGAGTTAAATGTTAAACCGGTTTAAAAGTTGAAATCGTGTGATTTAAAAAAAAAGTTTGGGCATTTAAATGGAAATAAATAAAAGAATCAGTGAAGTGTTGCCTCTAAAAAAATGTTTCAGTAAAGTAAATCAGTGAAGTGATGTGACAAAGCAGGATTGGTTAAAATCAGTGAAAGAAAAAAAAAACTAGTGAGTACCCCTTGCTACCTAATACTTTTTAGAGTAATAATCATGTTATACCATACTTTAGTCACATGTCTGGTATCAGACACCTAAGAGCATTCACATCTACTTCACCAAATTTCCTCTATCAAATTACACTAAAAATCATTATTACACCCTAAAATTTTATATCTCCATTTTAAAATAATAATATTTTTTCATACTTTTATCATTATATTTTCTCTCTCCCCACTTACAACCATTTCCAAAAAAATTAAAATATTTTTAGAGGTGAACAATATCTTTTTAAATATAGGGGTAAACAGTGCTTTCACCAAATATTTTCTCTCTCCTCCACTCACAACCACTTACACCCACCCTATATAATTTGGTAGACACACTAACATACATTTGATGAGTAAAGATTTTGTACAAAGTGTTTTTTTTTGTAAGAGCTGTGAGAATCAAAGGATGGTATTTTTTTTAATTTTTTTTTTTAAATCGTTTCCCCATATTATTAAACATGCATTATAGTATTATTGAAAACTAAAATTTTTTTTTTTTGGTGTAGAGTAATTACGTGTATAGTAATTACATATTTACTATAGTGTAAACTAATGTATTTATTTTATTGACGTAATTACACTAAATTTTTTTTTTGTATTATTCATCTAGAAAGTATGTTTAAGCACATGAGGAAAAAAATTAAAAAAAAAAATAAAATTTTTTACCCATTTAATTCTCACAGTTCTTATCAAAAAACACTTTGTATTTGATCTTTACTCTTCATTTGATTTTCTAAATGTGAATGCTCTAATTTTTTATTATTTTTGTTAATATTTCAAGATTGTGACCCACAAAATGTACAATCACGATCCAAATGGTCACTGTTCACCACAATGTTTCCGATGGCTTCAACACATGACTTTATATATTTTTTGAATCAAATTTTGTAATCAATATATGTGGGTGGTTTTGTGTTTGCCACGAAGATCTAAAGTTGAAGCCCAATATCTTGTGTTTACACGAGAGCATTCATATTTGGTCCACTAAATGTACACGAGTGTTTCTTCAAATTATATGGGTTAGGTGTAAGTCGTTGTAAGTGAAGGAGAGAAAATATTTGGTAAAAGCACTGTTCATCTTTATATTTGTGACGACACTACTGTTCACCCCTATAAATATTTTAATATTTTTTGTAAATGGTTGTGAGTGAGGAGAAAGAAAATGTAATGATAAAAGTATGAAAAAATATTATTTGTTTATGAAGGAGAGAAAATTTTGAGATGAAATAATAATTTTTAGTGTAATTTGATAGAGAGGGTTTAATGAAGCTGATTAGAATGTTCTTATACAACATTTCTTAATGACTACTCAAAAGTAAAGAGATACAATCATAATTACCTAGGATACACATAATGCATATATAAATTACTTTTATGGGCATATGTGTCTTTTAAGCAACCTCATCTAATAAACTTTTTCTAATTAATTCACTACGTTAACTATTTAGATTAACTATTATGAAATTTAAATACTTACGTATATAATTTAGCTACATAAATAATAATAATAATAATAATAATAATAATAATAATAATAATAATAATAATAATAATAATAATAATAATAATAAGTCATGCCAGGTTATAATCACACAATTTTTAAAAGAGTCTCGGTAACAACTACTACATAATGCTGGCCAACATAAATTGATTTTATCATTTTTTAAAATATACTGAAGGTTGTATATAGGGCTGTTCACGATCCGAGCCGAACCGAGCGGATCTTTGCTCGTGCTTGGCTCATTTACAAATCGAATCGAGCCGATCGACTCGTTTACAATCGATCCGGAAACCGAGCGAGCATTGTTCGAGCGCGCTTTTTTTTCAAGCGAGCGGCGAGTGTTTTCGGACAACCATAAATTTGGGATGTTTCCTTTAGTATTCTCACTGCCTAGTGATGACTGATGTTCGACCGTTCGAGAATGAGGCTCTTGTTGAGGCCATTAAGTTGATGAGCATACTACAGATAACAATTGTCGCGTTGTGGCATAGATTGATAGTTGGAGATGATTGATCGTGGACAACTAATGGGAATATGAAGTCAAACATGTTTTTTCACGACTTAGGGTTTTACAATTAAACTTAGTGTTAAGTTATCATTGGGTTGACTGGGCCAAAACTATAAATATAATTGTTTATATGCCTATATTGAGCCAAACCCAATAGAGTGGCATGTATAAAACTATATATATAAATATAATTAATGTGTATATATATAATTATATATATAATAAATTAATAAAAATTACATCGAGCCGAACCGAGACGAGCGGACCTTTGCTCGTGCTTGGCTCGTTTACAAACCGAACCGAGCCGATCACGTTTACAACCGAGCGGCAAATCGAGCGAGCAATTTTCGAGCAAATTCAGAACGAGCGGCGAGCGATTGGTGAGCGCCAAGCGTTTTGAACAACCCTATTTGTATATCTTGAATATGTTTGAAGTTTCTATTGTTTAGGTATATTTTGAAAGAAATCAAAAATATTTTATAATTATGTTGACCAACGGATTACAATAACAACACGTGGGTCACGCATCTTTAATATTCTAATAATCCATCTGCGTATTAACTAACTAGTGGGAAACCCCGCACGTTGCAGCAGGTTTCCTTTGAAGTTACATACTAAAGCAACTCTTATGGTAGCATACATGACAACTCTGATCATAGTAGCTCTCTTCTTTGTAATAATAGAGATTCACAATAGGGATATCTATTTGTAAAAGAGTGACATTGCTAACAATGTAGATTTTGAAAAGCTTCCAATTACATCATATTTTTATAGTTCTATGGATAGAGAACTAAGCATTATATTCTCCGATTCTTCACACACAATTTGGACTTTCACCTCCATACTTGAATCCACTCTTACGTCCGCTGTATTTTGCCAAACAAAATGAAATTGGTAGATGCAGAAGCTGGAGATACCATTCTAAGAGTCATAAATTAAACAGAACTTGGTAAAAGTTATTTTATGTATGTATCTAATACCATAAGTTCATGAATAAGGACTACTAAAGAGCATCAACAATACCAACTTCTGTTTTGTAAATAAATGAGAAAGCACATTTTGGTCTTCATCCAAAATGAAATTCTTAAAAGGTTTGTAAGATTGAAAATCAACTTTTTTTACTTCACATTGTTGACCAGATCACCAAAGGTTTCGTAAGAAACAAAAACCACCAAACTTCAACATAGATTTTTATAAATGACCATGTGATACCCCGCAATTTCAGGTTCTTACTTTAAGTAAGTAAACTCTAGTTTCTTATACTTACATTCCTTGCATTCTACTTAACTAGGGTTAGCTAGTTGACCAGATTGAACCCCGGATGTTGGTGAATTGTGAAAATAGGTAATTGTGGATTAATTGATTGATGTTGATTGCAATTACGTGTTTCTATGAAACTATGTGCAAACTGTATGTGATTACGTGAACATAAACCGAATGTGTTATTAAAAACTGTAATCAACGAACCATTAGGAGGGTAGGGGTCTAAATACATGGGGTTACACTTGATATGGTCCAAAATAGCGAAAACATCGAAGAAAACACGCAATACACTGGACTGGGCCACCCGGAACGAGCTGAGGCCAAGTGAGCGGCCGCTCACTTGGACCGAGCGGCCGCTCGGCGGGTGCTGACGAGTTAAACCGACTTAAAACCCTTATTTAAGCAATCTTAAGCCCCAAGAACCTCATAACCTTAACCCTAATCGTCCCCAACACCCCTCTTATGAAAAATACATCCCCTAACACCTGCTAAAGCTCAAGAACATCATTCGGGAGGCGTAGAAGGTCTTCGGTTGGTGATCTTGAAGTGCTTTCGGTATAACATTCTACCTTTTATGCTTTAATCTTCTTTAATATATTTTTAAACATCATAACAAAGTTTGTCCAGGTCGAAACGTTTGTATAAAGATTAAAACTTTATGTTTGTTAAGGTTTAATAGGTTAAACATGATGTTATTTGATGATTATTGTATGTGTTGCATGATATTGCTTGTTCTTGATGTTTTAGATTTCTAGGGTTTATGATTGATGATGTTTAACATGTATCTTGCAAGTTTTTGATCAGGTTATGTCTTATTGATATTGTATGATGATTGTTGGGTGTTATTGATCGATTATATGCGTAGATGATTGATTATAACTAGGGTTTATGCATGTTTAAAATCTGGACAGAATGTTTAGGTCGACTTGCAGAGCCTGTAGCGTGGCATTACAGTGTTTGTTTTGATGATTTCTTTGCATGATCATGTTGTACAAGGTCTTAGATTTTCATAATGGGCAAAATCATCTGATTTGGACGTCGTTTGATATGTTTTTAGAATTTTCTTTGATTAAAGGTCTAATCAGATTTTCGGATTAATATTTTGGGTCAACTTTAAACGACCATAACTTGAGTTTTACAAAGAGTTAGGTTATGAAATTTGGACAGTAGGTCACATTGGTAACACTTGGCTTTTCCAAGTGAATTCATCCCGTTTAGATGAATACACAATTTTTGGAATTTTTATACTAATCTGATCTGTTGTGAGTATTTTCTAGACCTAGCTGTATTGTATGATTTTCATAATTTTCGTGTATGGTTTTATCATGAAATAAAAATATGGACATGACCGGTAGACTCCCTGAAATATTTAGTAAAATTTTGGGAGTCTAACTCATTGAATAAGTATTTTTAATAAATTGGTTTTCACAGCGCATAATCTGTCCTAAAAACGCAGATTATGTTGTGTATGCTTATGTGTCTATTTGGGGTCTTGTATGACTTGTTATTAACATGACCTTGTATGAGCACTTATATAAGGTTTATATGAAGTGTATGACTGATGTTAATCATAATGTTCACCAACGGGTTCGTAGGGTTTACTTGTGCATATAGAAACACTAGGTGTCACTCACACGGTTTTGTATTTTAAAACGTCTTGGACAAACGGGTTATATGGTGTATTGATTATAAACATATACTCACTCAGTGACACATGCAATAGGGAGTCGGTAGCACATCCTATTTGTGAAGTTTGGATTATTTGCTTGCAACCTAAGGTGAATTTCACTACTCCTTTCTCAAAAGCATGCGTCTCGGGGAGACAACTTACTTAACTTTTCTAGTCCAATTTGGGACTACTCACACATCCCGGGTTTTAGGGTGCTATGGTTCAAGCGGTGAATCTGCTTTTACTAATTATGCTTTATGTCCTTGATGAACTAAACCAACTCTATCATTGAAGTCCTTCTAAATACTGAATGAATTGCCGGGTGGGCAAGCGGGTTACTAGTTGATAGCGCTATTAGGTTTCACAAACCTCACATCATGCTGGGAGCATGGGTGTGAACTATAACCTGACATTTATTATCATTATTGATAGACAATGATGCAAGGCACTTTGCTCACTATTGTGGGATCTCGTAGTTTAGCAGTTCGGTATTACCGGTGTTAGTGGCCATGAGTGGGTTAGCTACCCCGGGCATGTGAATTAGCTGTTTACTTGTTGTTACGTGGTCTGGGAGACCTACGCATTTACTTGGTTACATGGGTTTGGAAACCCACGCGTTTACTCACTCATTTACTTACTTTGTGAACTCACTAACTTTATGTTGACACACGATACATGCTTTTGCAGGTAGTTAGCTTCCGGTGCCACAATTAGAAAGCACTGCACACTTCACTGCATTTGGGTCTAGGCATAAATCTAAACTTCACTCTATGCTTTTACGTTTTCTTTCATATGGTTTTATCTTGGGCGCGTTGTTTTGCGTATGGTTTTAAAATATATGTTTGGTTTACGCTTCCGCAACTTAACTAAACTTTTTGGTAAACGCTAAACTTGATTTTTGAAAATGAACTAAATGGTTTGGGCATTTAGAGTCGTTCGTATGACTTATGGCTATGGGATCCTGGTATGTCACGCGCCTCGCGGTGGAAATTTGAGGGTGTGACAGACCGAGTAATACTTCAGAATTAACTTAAGCCTTTATTTAAGGTTGTTGTAAGAACAAATCTTGGAGTAAAGATATTACCTCAATATATTAATCTCTACATACTTTCGCTTCTGTAGCTCATATGAAAGTAACATATATAGCACATATGACTCATATAAATGTATCCTGAGTACTGCCCATTGTTTTTACTTCTTTTCCCATGATTAAAAACATTTCTTGTCCACAGTCGAAGGTCTAGATTCATCATATTTGATCAGTGAAATTTTTACATGTTTAACCTCTATTTGACTCGTTTCATATTATTCTATTAACCTAATCTTTTATTTTATCCTTTTAACCCACTAAAGATTGACTCATTTATAAGAGAATGGGTCAAAAACGTCACCTCTGTAGCTCTATGCATGTACTTCATATTCATATATACTAAATACTTATTGTAGAGAATAACAAATTAATCAAAAAACGACTTACAATTTACATCTTAAATAACCTCATTCCTTTAGTTGGATCAAATGGTGCAAGCTACATTATGGTATTACATTATCTAAATAAAACCCGTATTACTTGATTTTGATTCATATAAAGAGAAATAAATAAACATATACGTCTTTGGATACTAAATGGGTTGCTACAAATATGAATAATAATCATTTTAAAATGTATATACCGTATAAAATCTTATTTCTCGAATATGAATAATAATCATTTATATTAGCTATCTAACAATACCACTTACAAATACATATACAACTACTTTAAACTATCAAGTTCATAACCATATAGTTTATGACCAAAAGTCAACAAAGTAAATGAAACAAAATAAAACGAATTATCTTTACTGAACTCAAACTCCCTATTAAAAGGATGTTCATCTCTATTATCATCTTCTACAAAGAAAATCAAGTAGGAACACGAGTACATTAATCAATTACCAAAGTATTGTAATTAAAATTTCCGAATCATCGAAACATGAGTGTTATTATAGTACTTGTTGTATCCTCATATCAAGTATATTTGTTCATTTTATAGAGACTCTCACACATAACTACAAGAGTAATAAAAATATAGGAGCTAAGCATATGGAGCATCATAGGCCTTACATAAATACAAAAGTAATAAAAATATAGGAGTTAAACCTATGGAGAGTCATCATATAAATGCATGTATGTAGAGAGTCACTAATTGATATATTCATACCACTGTACAAGTGTATAATGCAATAATAAGGGTACTATAGGAAAGTTTTACATGACATTTAGGGTTTAAAGCATGAGACGTTTGGACTCCCATCTTAAAAATGTGATAAAATTACCATGTTAGCCACCTTTGCTCCTTAATAATGTACTAGTAGGAAGCCCGCGCGTTGCCGCGGGAGCGATAATATAAAATGTGATATTCTATATTTAGTTTTATCAATTCTCTCGTGTATCGTGTCCATGAGGATTTATGTACCCTAATTATACAGCACACCTAAATGATTCATGTTATTTTTATTATACAGCACACCTAAATGATTGTAACCTTTGATATAGTTATTTTAAAAAGCATAACATGCATGAATAACCAATTAAAAGCTCAATTTCTAGCCTCAGTTAAGACTAAAAGATTGATGTTACCAATCAAAACAAAACAGGAAATATGTTACTAAATCATTAATCAAATTTTTAGTTGTAGTTATACAACACCACTAAATGGGCGAACCAATCCTCATGATTGAAGATTTAAACATTTTAATAGTCTTAATCAGACATAGCATAGATCAATAACCAAAAATAAATAAATAATTAACAGCAAAAAAAAAAAAAAAACATATCAATTCATGTGTTTGCTACAAATTTAGAATTTTTTTTTCTACAACAACAACAAAGCTTGCTTCCAACTGGAACTCCTCTTACTCGGTCCAGGCGAATTCTTTAGACCACTCACCTGAAAAAATAGCACTGAATTTGTATTATAAAAGCAAAGAAACACAACAAGAAAAATCAAGAACATATCACTATAAAAACAATAAAATAGAAATCCAACCTTAGCAGCATCAACAGATTGTCAATCGAAGAGAAGAACCAGCAAGATGCGAACATTTGGGTGTGATGGGTATGGAAGAACTTATAGTTTCAAGAAGATGGAGTTATGGAACTCGAAGAGACGATTTCGAATTTCCGAATTAAAATTTTGGTTAAAGTGAATTTGTTCTTTATAACAATGTTATGCGAATGATGATTGGAATGTGAACTAATCACCATTTGTGTAGTTAATATTGTATTCATTATGATGAACCACCAACGAAGATGAAAGGTTAGTATGAATTAAATTGACAAAGATGGCCTTAAAGTGTCTTAAAAGTTTGATGAATGTCCAACTTTAATCCCTCTAAATTGGCTTTAAGTGTATTGTAAATTATGCTTAAATATTTGTACACAATACAAAATTACAATGGTGCACATCATTGGACATAATATTTATCAAACTCTTTAAAAGGAACTCAAATTCTATTTACAATGTAAACAACTTCCTAATAATCGAATATGCTATATTGAACACTATATAAAGGTAAAACTTGGACCAAAAGCAAATTGTATGCAAGGCAACCAAATCCTGAATTGGCCTGTTTCAACCAAACAAACTATATTAAAGCAACAGTGAAATAAAACGACGGGAAGATATTACCGATCCAATCTCGATCTCCAAGAACATTTTCAGTTTAGCATTGTGATTCTTATTGGAAACTTCCCTCAATTACCCAACCTGCAGTTCCAATAACAGTTTTGAGTTCAGCTTGTTAATAAAACCAATAGCAACATGATAAATAATGATCTCAACTCTATAGATAAAACACATTAACATTTATAAAAGATATTAGCAATTAAAGAAGAACAATTCCGATTGGGTTTCCTACAAAGTTGTTGAAGGTCGATTAAAACGATGTGTGTGGTTCTGCTTCTTTGGCCATACAAGAAGTGTTGAAATTGAATAGGCACACCAATACTTTAGCAACCTCATCCTGCACACCATAAATATTTGATGAATATAAGTAAGTGTATGTTTCCAACAACTAAAGGTATATTATTAACAATGTAAAAGAACAAAAATTACAAATCGAGCAATGAAAAATACCTCGAATTGGTTAAATGGCGTTTCTTTCTGTATGCGAAATCTATGAACTTTGTCATGATTTGCATCATGAGTAACCTAGACATGCCAAGTAATGATATTAGTAAGATGAGTTTCTTGAAAAGTAAAACAAGTGTAGAAGATAAGAAAGCAATGACTATAAATGAGTATTCAAGACTAAGGAAATGGGTTTTATTGGGTGTTATGAATGTAGATTACATCTTGAGAGACATATAAAGTGTGTATCACACACATATACAATGTGCATAATATGTTATACATGAGGGGCAAAAAGGGTAGGAAATGACAAAACACTACAAGAAATTAGGGTATATACCTACACTTAATTTACCTTAACACATAATTGAATATGTGTAGGTAATTGTTGATAATATATTTTCATATTGAAAAACATTTAATATGTGTAAGTAATACGTTTTAGCTACACTTTGAAGTTGGTGGTAAAATTTCCTACCATATTAAATACCTACATAAGTGGTAAGATTTTATTATGTGTAGGTAAATTATTTACACATATATAAAAAGCTAATATATGTGTAGGTAGATGATTATATTTACTAACACATAATAGTTTAAAATAAATATGTAGATAAACATAGTAAATATTTTTTTATTTTATTTATTAAGAATGACATGGCAAAATTAATACCTACATATGTTAAAAAAATATAAAATATTTTTAGATATTATGTAATAAAAAGTAAGTAACTTTTTGATAATAATGACATGGCAAAACAAATACATACACATATTTAAAAATGTACAATATATGTAAATATTTGATACATATAAAATAAGTAAATAAATAGTTATTTTGTTATAAATATATATGCTATAAAGGGGTGGCAGCGCAGCTTGTTGCCCGCCTGCCCGTTATCTTGATGTAATTTTCTTTGTCCGGTAATGAAAATCTGACAATTGTAAAAAAAAAAAAAAAATACACAAGTTAATTAATATTGTTATAGGTTTTTTTGGTAGTGCGATACACAACACCTTTAAAATAATAATATAACTTCATGTGAATATTTTAAAACCAATTAAGCTTTCAAAATCGCTAATAAATAATAATGAGGAGAAATTAAAACATTATCAGCCAGCTACAGCTAAGTTACAATACTCAACCATCAAACAGTGCAATTCCAAAATCCCCTTCCAAGTTGATATTTTTTATAAAATAAATCTGATTTGTAATTGAATTTATTTTTAAAAAACGAAAATACATATAAAAGCTATAACTTAACCTTCAAGTTTCAATAACACCTAACATACTAAATCTTTTCCTAATCTAATAACACCACAGATTGCCCATCACGTCCCCTATAAATACCCTCCATCAATTTCATCATTCATCACCTATCCAGCTCTCAATCGTTCGACCCGGTTTCGGTTATTATACATCCTAATCGAGCAAGCCAGGTCAGTAAAATATCGATTAAACAATGAAAACCCTAAGCCCCCATTGCCACAACGACCGCCGCAACCACAATCCTCCTCACATTTACCCATTGTACACCCCAACATTCTCGTTTTCGTAGCCACCTGCAACCACCGATCTCCGCTGCACCACCATCTGATTCAAATGGTACATCATTCACCCTAATCCCGACCACAAGGAGCTCAGTCGCTCGATTCAGACCATAACTCATCGATTTACACGTGGTTAGTGGTGGTGTTAGTCATCGGTTGTCCATATCTGCATTAGTGGTGGTTACAGGTGGTGGTGGAGATTATAGAGAGATAAGAGTGGTTGCGAACGTGGGTAGTTGTGGTAGGGGCTGGTGGAGAGTGTGGAGAAAGAGAGAAGAGAAAGTGTATGTTTTTCAATGTTTGTCAGTATATCTATATTTATTCATATATGTTTGTATATGTATATGCATATATGTGTATTATTTTTAGATATGAAAAATAAAAAGCCTAATAGTAAGTCTAATTTACCCTTGAGCTAACTGAGTTTTTTTAATGGAGGCTAAATTTATGAATGAAACTAGCTAATTTAAGAGAAGTCAGGGACTAACATGACAAGTGATTTTTTTTTTTGGATAAAATTAGCTATTTTTTTTTTTTGACAAACCACATGGATGAAAGGTGTAGTTTACTCTATTACATTTACTTCATTGGGTCATAAAACCCTTCATCACCTCCTTAAAAAATGTCAATCAATAAAAACAAACTTAAAAAATTCTTGCACAAACAATCCCTAATGGACTCCATGAAGACCCATTTATAGTTAGAAATTATTTTCATTCAGTGCGGTGTTTGATTCCTACAAATACAGTATGCACACTAGGTGTTTGATTATATGCCTCAACGAAATACACATATGAAATAGCAAAGTTATCAAATTATGTCCAAAACCAAAAGTAAAATATTATTAGAACATCACATAAATTTTTAGGGAAGAAAGCAATAACGATTCCTACAAATTAAATCGTTTGATATGCAAATGATTTGAACAATTGGTTGAGAGCTCGAAATTAGTGGCTACACTCACGCCAATCGAGCATGTTATAGATGATCGAGCATGGATGTTTATCTCGTTGATAGAAAACCTAATTGTTGGTTTAGCATCAATGAATGATTGAGTAAGGACATAAAGTCATAACCCTAGCTCAGTTGTCTCGCTGACTCGTTCTTCGAAAATAGAAAACTAAACAACCCATAAAAGTACCCGCTGTTTTTATTTTTAACCCAACTTGACACGTCAATATATATCATCTTTTTTTAAATTGACTCGGTTTAACCCTTGGACTTAGAAGTCTTTACCCAAAACCACCCATAATAGTATAAAAAAAAGCCTAAAATGACTCGAACTAATACCTTTGGGACAGGATTTCCCCTACGTAAAATCTATACGGGAAAGAAAATCAAAGGTCAAAGGAAGGCGCTAACTCAGAACTCATTATTACAAACGACATTGGAGAAACAAAAGAGACAAGCACAAAGAAGTGGAAAACAGGTGGGGCCAAAGTCATTTGAGGACTGGGTCAATTTCTTTCCAACATAAAGAAGTAGAGGGTTGTGGGATAATCTAGTGCAAAACAGAAGTAAATTCGATGGCATGTGTATTATTTTAGGCGACTTCAATGAAGTACGAGCGGAAGAAGAAAGAAAATAATCCAAATTCGATGAGGTGAGCCATAATTTTCAATAGCTTCATAACAAAGGGTAGGCTGTTGGAATACAATATGGTTGGTGCACAATTCACTAACATGCCAGAAGACAGTTCTAGCATGAGCCAAATTGATAGAATTTTTATGTGCGAGGAATTCATGGAAACTTGGCCCGATGTAAAGTTAAGGGTGTTGTCTAGACACTTATCGAATCACAACCCATTGTTGCTAACATGTGGAATGGACTATAGGCCAATACCTTTTATGTTCTTCAACAGTTGGCTTGACAAAGGGGGACTCCAAGAAATGGTGACAACAAAGATGATGGAATTCAATAAATGTACGGATGGTTTCAAAAATGTTGCTGGAGTCTTAAAAGCTTTGAAGTTGAAGGTAAAGAGGATAAACAACAAAAAGAAAGAGGAGCATGAATTGGATAACCTGTCTATAATGGTATATTTAATAGAAAAGGAAGCGGAAAAAAGAAATTTGACCAAAGAAGAGAAGCTTAACCGAGCAATGTGGAGGGGTATGATAAAGAAGATTGAAAAACAAAAGTAAATAGATATGCATCAGAAAAAGAGATTGAACTGGTAAAACCTTGGGGGTGAGACTACCTCTTTCTTTCACAAATGGGTATGCATTCGGATGTATCAGAATAGGTTGACGTCTTTAAAGACTGATGGAAGACTCTTGGATGATCTAAAATGTGACACTTGTCGAATTTCAAGGTCAACATCCGTACACACCCTTAAAAGTATGGCATTTCATTCGTGCATTAGATATCATTACATTAACTATATCGTTCTGAGTCTAGCAAAGCCCAAACAATTTTAGGAATTCATAACATTTTCCAAGAATGACCATTTATGCATGTAACACCTGATTAACCCGAAACAATTGGCAATGAACAATCAAGCCGACCACACGCTCAATGAGAGAAACAGAATGTCCAATTATTACGTACAAACGAAACAAGATTAGACAAGACAATATCAAATTTGGAAACAATTTAATTCCATACAAAACCCGAGTATTTATAAGGCATTTTATGAACATAAGTACAACATATGTATAAACATGGATTTACACATGACATTTTATTTGATCAAAACTATTTTATTATTATTTCACAATTAAATATGTGTATCAATGAGCAAACTATATATATGTATAGATTTGATAGAGTTCAATTAACATATTATATATATATATATATACACACACATAAACACATCTACGGCTATATATATGTATGCGTGTAATCAAAACAAAACAATATCATATGTAAATATATACATCCAATCGACATATATATAGACATATACATGTGTGTGATTATTAGTTTTGAAACAATACATATACACATGTACATGGGTGATATTATATATGTGTTTATGTATGTGATTGAATCCAACAAACAACTCATGTATGCATATACACATACAATCACATACGTTCATATGAGTGTGATTGGGCATTTCATCACTACACACAATACATACATAAACACCACACTACATACATACATACACACACACATATATATATATATATATACACGCACGACACACACATGCATGTGTGTTTGTTTATTTGAAAACTACCCATGCTTACACTAACAAACAACACATATAAGCCACGCTAACGTATTGTTTCACTAAACATGCTTCAAGTCCAAACCTTTAATCACATTCCAACTCTAGTTGACCTTCCAAATACTTCTTTTCTTCTCCCTAGAATCGGATCATAAGAGCCAGGAAGGAAAAATGCTCTACATAGTCAACATATTAGATGGATATGGAAACTACTTTTTGCACAACAAAAACCTATAGTGTTTGACCATCCAAAACAAACCACTACCTCCGACACCCCTCTATCTCTCTCTCTCGGCTATATAAGAAGGCCAAATGGTCATGTTCTTCCACACTTAAACCTTCCAAACTCACTAACATTCACACACTCTCTATTTTGCTTCACTTTGCCTTCGGCCGACACCAAAATAGTTCCACCGGGCCCTTTTTAGATCGCAAATCACAAACCACCAACCATCCTTGAGCCTTCAAGTGTTTAAGAATCTATATCGTGGAAGCTAAACTCAAGAAACGATCCATTTCATTTGTTTTCGGTTCAACATTGTGGTATGTCAAAAACTACCCTATACTCTTCCATTTTCTTTTCCTAGTCGATAGCCAGGCTCACCCGAACCATGTATACAATAACAAACCTAGAATATTAAGTTATAATGGATAAAACGTGTAAAAATTGGACACACACATATATATGCATTTGTATATATACACGCGTATATATATACATATTGATTATACACACACTTGCATCTGTGAATATACACACATACACACTGGCAAACATGCACATGAGTGTATGAGTGTGTGTATGGAGTCGAACAAGAGGCTAGAACTCGACAATTGAACTTCCAACATATACATATACAAACTCATGGTTTATAAGAAACATGTGTTAAAAGTATCAAACATATGTTAACTACCCTTTTAACATAAGACTTCTAAAACATATATTAACTTTCATTTTTACATAAGATTCTTAACATGTGTTAACATGAGGTATCATATGGTGACATATGGTAACTTGTGAACATGGTTTTGACAAGATTAGTTATTATTTCAACTATAAGTGAACGGATCTAACGAGCGTTTTCAAAATCTACAAGTTAAAATTGTACATCTTTACAAAAGGATAAATATTGGTACATAAAAATCGTCACATGTATGGACAATAACACCACATACACATGGTCCAAAGATCTACAAATCGGGTGACAACATGCATGGTAAATAATCAAGTACAAAGACTTAAGTTGTCCTTGACATTTTAGGGCTATTTCATTCAGACTCTTGTCATTTGGGCCTTTTCATTTACTAGACTACTCGCACAGACACCAGGTGAGTTTCACGGCCCTTTTTTACTGTTTTCGTACTTTGGGGGGGGGGGGGGGGGAACATGCTACATATTTCAAGTTACAATTCGTTTAGAGTGAATTCTATCATGAATACCATGTGAAACATGAGACAAATGGTTCATGAGCTCAACAGTCCTCGTACATACATTACACTATAACCATTAACTAAATAGTCAGCAATGGAACACTTAAATAGGTCTATTGGGTTGACACCCCAACTTTTGGTTAGTCGCTCTAACCTGTCACATACAAAAGATCTAGTTTTCTACGATTCTTACATTGTCTTTACTGTACAATGCACGTGGCAAAACAGTCAAGACGTTTGGTTATGGGACTAATGTTGGCACTAAAATCATTGGCTTAGATAGCTTTGATTTGTCACACACGAATTTCACTAACTTTACTTTGCGTACACTTAAACCTGTGAACTCACTAGCTTTATGTTGGCAAATCTTTTATGCATGTTTTTCAGGTAATTGATTACATGAACAACTGGGACTTGAGAAACCAGTTTGAGCTTACACTTTGTGGTACCTACTTTTGTGGGTCATATCTTTAAACAATTATGTGTTTTTATGAGGTTCTACCCGCTAAGACGATTTATTCATGTTTTGTAAAATAATTTGAATATTTGGTATCAATTCTATCAGTTTCTTATGTGTTGCTCAATTTTGTGCTTGAAAACCTTTCGACGTTGCACTCCCATGTTTCCGCCTAGGCGGGGTGTGAAAGATTGGTATTAGAGCTAATGGTTATAGCGAACTAAGATTCTTTTTGAGTTAAACTATAACTTAAACATAAACTTTTACAAAACATTTTCATGAAAAACCACCTTTCATCATCGTGCACATTTCAAGTCCCAAGACTAGGGGTGAGCATAAGCCAAGAACCGACCCGACCCGACAAATAACCGACCCGACCCGATACCCGATAACCCTACAAATTCATACCCGAGCTCAAGACCTGGAACATTAGTCGGTCTTCGGTCCTTGTCCCGACGGTTCCACGGTTCCAACATCAACAGACCCGAATCCGATTATAGGCCTCCAAATTCATCAAATCTATGTGGCCATTTCTTCCAATTTCTCTAGGATTCTTTCAGGTGAAATGTTGCTTGCATTGTGATGTTCGTTTCTTTTGGTTTATTATTTGTTAAGTGGAATTTGTTTAGTTTTTATTTGGGTTTCATATGCTTACATGTTTTAAACTGATTTCACTTGTTTCTTAACCTGATTTTGCCCTAAAAAGCTTTGATATGTGTTCTTGATGGAATTGGTTGGTGATGTTATAGCTTGTTTTATATAATCTAGTATCTATGATCTTTGCCCACCAAATGTTCGATTGTATGCCTAAGTGAAAATATTCTTTTATACAATTATCTAAACATGCGAAATTATAAACATGCATAATGTATTCTTTACTGTCCTCAGTGTTCACATCAGGACAGTTGGAGACTGGACACAAGAGCTGAAGGAAGTGTTGACAGATGACGCTACTTCAACGTGTACAATTGGCCCTTTGGCCTGGTGGTATCGAGGTATTGGATAAGGCTTTGCCTTTCCAAATGGTGGGGGGATCAAATCCTATGGGTGAAAAAAAATTAGCCGTTAAAAAAAAGGGCACGCCAAATTTATGAAGCTAGGGGAAATCAATTCAAAAGGGTAGTCATATGTAGCAATAAATACCAAGTATTCTGTGTACATAATGAACATTTAAAATAACTAAAGTGAAAAATGTAAATTATGCAGGTTACCAAAGCTACTGTTGGATGAGTGCAAGACTACAGGAACTATGATGTGTTACTTCTTATAGGATTAGGAATTGGAGCTACTCCTTTCATAAGTATTCAATTATCGGGCACTAAAAGACCAAACAGATTCAAACACAGAAACGAGTATTTCAGGCGATAGTCTTCTGAGTCTAGCATCTTCAAGTATGGCATCAACTGAAAAGAAGAAATCAAGACAGGCCAAAAGTGCAATTTTTTATTGGGTTACTAGGGAACACGACTCGTTTGAATGGTTCAAAAGAGTCATGAACGAAGTCCCTGTAATGGATCACAAACTAACATATTACATATTTGTTTAAATCTTAATGTATATCAATAATGATTTCCAAGTGACTTGATTTTGATTTATTTGAAATAGGGTCAAATTGAGATGCGTAATTATCTTATAGGTGTTTATGTGGAGGACTGGTGGGTGATGCAAGATCAAGCCTAATCTCTATGGTTCAAGCACTTACCCATGCCAAACATGGAGCTGACATCCTTTTTGGGACTAGAGTATGAATTGTGATACATGATACAATAAATTATATGCTAGAATTAAACTGATAAGACACAAAGTTTTGTTGCAGGGAACAACTCTTGGCAAAGCAACAATCAAGTCAAGTGATGAAAGTAGCAACTACCAAGTGATGATCAGTATTGATTGAAGATTTGTGATGATGAAGAGATGATTCTACGTTTTATTTGTATTGCTAATTTGCTATGTTGTACTTTTAGGTTAATATGTAACCTGTCAGGCCCATTCTTTTATTTTAATTTCGGTCCAACAAGCTATTCTCGGTTCTAATGTGGTTCTGGACCGGAACCGACCCGAACCCGAAAAGGGTGTACAAATCAGAACCGAAGTCAAACCCTAACTCTACATACCGGGTCGGTTTCGGTCTTCTTTCGGTCCAATTCTCGGTTTTTATCGGGTCGACCCTATTTATGCTCACCCCTACCCAAGACATCATGCAATTGCATATTAGTATAGTATATCATTTACTACTGTTCGTATAGATACGTGTACATATGGATTTAACAGGATCATGGCCATATACATCGATATCTCATTTCTTTCTGACTCCGAGAAAGAGGACCTTTTCGCTCTAGACTCATCGGGGGGCGATGCAGCAGACCCTCTCCTGGATGCTCCCATTCCCGAGGATACCGAGCCGTTTGAGGCTCCTGACGACGCACACAGTGATACAGGGTTTGCTGTTGGCGATACCGACACAGAGATGGACGTGTAGCCTAAGGATCATCATATCTCTAGACGTCATTACTGCGAAGGACCCTGCCCCTACTGAGGTTCCTCATGCTGCAGAGGCACCGCCTGCTGACTAGTGCGTGCTCTCTTTTCGTACGTTTAGATACTTCCTAGGAGGTGCGTTTCATGCGTACACCCCTCGAAAGTGTGTGCGACATCCTGTTGACCATGTTGTCCCTACAGTTCCTACTCCTGCACCCGCACCAGTTGAGCCCGTCTTTCCAACGATTCCTGACGAGCCTGACGTCGTTGCAGACCTCCTTCCTATGGAGCCAGCTGTCAAGGCACCTGTGTCTGACGACGAGCCACCTCAGAAGTTATGCCGTAGAACCCAGGCTCGAAAGACGACATACATACCTTCCCTCGTTGGTGATTTTACTTATTGTGATGAGGAGTCCGATGAGGAGGCCATGGCACTGGGTGGATCTTCCCGCCGCCCACTTTTCATTAAGAGAGCTAACATTGTCTCTCATTACTCCCAGCTCGTTAGCCTTAGAGATCGAGTTTGTGGGCTTGAGGATCAGGTGCTGGAGGCTGAGCGGGGTCGCATTGCGGCCGTGTTTGGTTGTGTGGAGGTGGAGAGGCATTTCGATGTGATAGAGCAGAGAGTTGCTAATCTCAACTAGAGGATGCGTGCTATTGTTGCCGCCCTTGTTGCTGCTTTCCCATCATCATCACAGTAGTTTGTAGGATGCATGATTGTACCTTTTATTTTTCTATTTAGTACTTGTACGACATAATCATTTATTTTTTGTATTTGAAAATCGATGTAATAAGAACAAAAATTAATGGAAAAATCTGATGGTATTTTTATTATTGTGTATCTTATTTATTCTTGTATCTTGTGGTTGTGATTTAGTTGCTTATCATGGTTATATTGATTGTTGTAGTTGTGTGCATTCATGATGATATTTTGATAAATATGTGTTTTATACTTTTTGATATGATTTATTAGAAAGACGACATGGCACCCAGACGATCGGCACAAACCACTTAGGAGGAGACATTCCCAACTACTCTTGCTGAGTTGGCTATAGGGTGATTGCACCGCTTAAAGCCACACGAGCCGATTCCAGTGGCAGCTATGGAGGTACCGGACGTCGTAGGGCAAATGACACGGAGAATGGTAATGGTCATTGTTCGATTCTATACTTATTGGCTCGAAGCCAATTATTGGGTTAATAATGTCTTATTCTTGCCTACACAAAAGCTGAGAACACTTGTCCGAGAATGTTCCTACAAGATATTCAAGGCCTGTAAGCCACTTTTCAAGTACTGAAGGCTCTGTCAGAATCGTGCGTTGGATCGAGAAAATGGGGTCAGTGTTGGACATTAGCGGCTGCACTGGGGATCAACGAGTGAAGTACTCCACATGTACTCTCCAAGATGAAGCCCTAACCAGGTGGAACTCGCAGGTCCAGGCCATGGGCAGAGATGCGGCTTACAACCTCACTTGGGCCGAACTGAAAACTCTGCTGATGGAAAAGTATTGTCTAAGGAGCAAGCGGCAAAAGCTGGAAGCTGAATTCTGGAACTTGTCTATGGTAGACGCCAACATCACTGTTATACCACTCATTTTTATGAACTCTCTCGACTTGTACCACTCATGGTGAATCCCGAATACAAGAGAGTCAAGCAGTATATTTAGGGTCTTCTTCCCAAGATTCGCAGCATGGTTACCGCGTCTACTCTAGCTACCATCCAGAGTGTTGTCAGACTGGCCCACAGTCTCACGGATGATGTTGTTCGTACGGGTTCTTAGAACAAGAAGGTTGATGTTTCTGGCGAGAGTTCTGGGGACATGAGGAAGCGATCTGGTTCCAAGAAGGGTAAGAACTCATCCCACAAGAGACAGGACACCGTGAAGGTTTTTGCTACCACCACTACTGTTGAGCCCAAGAAGAAATGCAATGGGCCCCATCCCCACTGCAGCAAATGCAACTACCATCATATCGGTACTTCTGAGAGCATCTTATTCAAGAATTGCAATCGGAGAGGCCACCTGACCGCACACTGCAAAGCCAAAGCTACTAACACTCCCCTTGCTAAGAATAAGTGTTATGAATGTGGCGCAACCGGAAATTTTCGCAAAGACTGTCCCAAAGCTAAGGATCAAGCTCGCGGTCAAGCGTTTGTGCTAGGAGCCAATGAAGCACGCGATGATCCTAACGTGGTCACTGGTACGTTTCTCCTTAACAACCATTTTGCTACGGTACTTTTTGATTCAGGCGCTGATTTTAGCTTCATGTCAACCGACTTTAAGAAATCTCTTGGTTTAGAAATGTGTAGGTTGGACACACACTATACCATAGAGTTGGCCAATGGTAAGTTAATTTCGTCCGAAGAAGTTGTTAGGGGTTGTACGTTGAGTATAGGCGATCGCGCATTTGGCATCGATCTACTGCCGATCTAGCTAGGTTGTTTTGATATCATGGTTGGTATGGATTGGTTATCCAGGAACCATGCGGAGATTGTTTGTCACGATAAATTGGTTCAAACCCCTTCTCCAATGGCGAAACACTCTCAGTGAGAGGAGATCATGGGGGATCTACACTTCGAATCATCTTTTGCATGAAGGCGCGTAAGTGTTTGAGGCACATTGTTGAGAAGAAATGTCACAACGCGACCAAGGTGGGCCCGGTCGAAATACAGATTGTTACTGAACATCGCGCAATGCAAGCAAACAGCGGAAGCAAGGTAAATAACTATTCTTTTATAAATAATAATAGCTTACATATCTATACAATATACATTGTGAACGAAAAGGGCATAAAGGTCGACCTAACCAAGATAGAGGTAATTAAGGATTAGGAAGCACCTAAAACCCGAACTAAAGTACGACAGTTTTTGGGTTTGGCTGGTTACTATCGTCGGTTCATTGAGAATTTCTCGAAGATCGCACAACCTCTTACAGTCTTGACATAGAAAGATAAGAAGTTTGATTAGGGAATCAAACAAGAGGAGGCATTTCAGGTTTTGAAGCACAATCTGTGTAGTGCACCGATTCTTTCACTTCTTGAGGGTACAAATGATTTTGTGGTTTACTGCGACGCCTCACATCAAGGACTTGGATGTGTACTCATGTAGAGGAATAAGGTTATCGCCAACGCTTCTTGTCAACTCAAGGTCCACGAGAAGAACTACACGATGCATGACTTAGAACTAGGTGCGGTAATATTTGCCCTCAAGATCTAGAGGCATTACTTGTATGACACTAAGTGCACCATCTTTACGAATCACAAGAGCCTACAACACATCTTCAACCAAAGGGATCTGAAGATGAGGCAATGCAGATGGGTGAAACTATTGAACGATTACGATTGTAAGATCAAGTACCATCCGGGTAAGGCAAACGTTGTGGCCGACGCCTTAAGCCGGAAGGAACGTGTTAAAACCATGCATATTCGTGCGCTAGGTTTAACAATTCACACCAATCTCATAACTCGCATTCGCGGAGCACTACAGGAAGCTCAAAAGAGCAAGAATTTGAAGGATGAATCTTTGTACAAAACGATCACGCTGTTGGAGCCAAGGCATGACGGAACGCTGTATTTCGCAAACCGGATTTAGGTACCACGTTTTGGAGGACTACGAGATTTGGTTCTTGAGGAGGCTCAAAAGTCCAAGTACTCGGTTCACCCTAAAGTCGAAAAGATGTACAAGGACGTGAAGGAATTCTATTGGTAGCCCAACCTCAAGGGTGATATTGCAACATATGTCAGTCGATGTCTCACTTGTTCAAATGTCAAAGCCGAATATTAGAAGCCATCTAGTATGCTACAACAGCCTGAGATTCCCATCTGGAAATGAGAACAAATCTCCATGGATTTCATTATCAAGCTACTCAAGACGTCTAATGGTCATGATACGGTTTGGGTAATCGTTAATCTACTGACCAAGTCTGCACACTTTTTGCCAATCAAGGAAACAGATAAGATGGAGAAGTTGGCTAAGTTGTACATCAAGGAGATTGTGACTAGGCATCAGGTGCCTGTCTCAATCATTTCTAACGATGACAGTCGATTCACCTCAAGGTTTTGGCAATCACTTCAAGAAGCTTTAGTTACTCCTTTGGACATGAGTACGGCCTATCACCTGTAAACGGATGGCCAGAGCGAACGAACGATTCAAACTCTTGAAGACATGTTCCAAGCTTGGGTCATTGATTTCGGTGGAAACTAGGACACACATCTGCCATTAGTAGAGTTCTCCTACAACAACAGCTACCACATCAGTATCAAGGCCGCCCCGTTCGAGGCCTTGTACGGAAGCAAATGCAGATCTCCATTGTGTTGGGCAGAAATTGGAGACAAACACTTGACTGGACATGAGCTGATTAAAGAAACGACCGACAAGATTTTCCAGATCCAAGATCGTTTGAAAGCTACTCGTGACCGAAAAAGTGCTCTTGAGAGTCTCACCTTGGATACGTGTATCCCATTTTGGCAAGCGTGGTAAGCTTAACCCAAGATACATTGGCCCATTTGAAATCCTAGCCAGGATTGGTCCCGTGGCCTACAAGCTCAAGTTGCCATAAGAGCTTAGTGGTGTTCATGACACTTTTCACTTGTCTAATCTCAAGAAGTGTTTACCCGAGGAGTCGCTAATCATTCCTCCCGAAGAAATTCACATCGATGATAAACTCAACTTCATTGAGGAGCCAATTGAGGTGACGGACTGGAAAGTCCAAAAGTTGAGATGGAGCCGAATCCAACTTGTTAAAGTCAGATGGAATTCCAAGCGTGGAGCGGAATTCACCTGGGAGCGTGAGGACCAGAGGAAATGCATGGATCCCGCTATTTTTACAGAAGCTTCTAAATCCTAGGACTCAACTCAATTTCGTGAACGAAATTCCAAAAAACAAGGGGAGAATGTGACACCTGTCGAATTTCCACATCAAGATCCCTACACAACCTTAAAATTATGCTATTTCATTAGTGCATTTGACATCATTACATTAACTATGTCGTCTCGAGTCTAGAAAAGCCTAAAAAATTTAAAGAATTCGAAACATTTTCCAACAAAGTCCATTTATGCATGCAACACCCGATTAACCCGAAACAATTAGCAAAGAACAATCAAGCCAACTACACGCTCAACAGAGTGCAATAGAATGTCCGATTATTACGTACAAACAAAACAAGATTACACGTGATAATATCAAATTTGGAAATTATTTAATTCCATACATAACCCAAGTATTTATAAGGCATTTTATGAATATCCGACATGTTAATTCATATAGTTTACCATTGATCAAATTCCAATTAGATACATATGTAAATATTAGTTATTGCACAAGTACGACATATGTATAAACATGGATTTACACATGACATTTTATGTGATCAAAACTATGTTATTATTCTTCCACAATTACATATGTGTATCAATGAGCAAACACAACTCTCTATATATATACATGTACATAACCGATTAATATATATATATATGTATAGATTTGATGGAGTTCAATAAACATATTATATATATATATATACATATACACATCTACGGCTATATATATGTGTGTGTAATCGAAATAAAACAATATCATATGTATATATATACACATCCAATCAACATATATATAGACATATGCATATATGTGATGATCGGTTTTGAAACAACACATATACATATACACATGTACATGCACGATATTATATATGTGCGTGTATGTGTTTGAATCCAACAAACAACTCATGTATGCATATATATATATATACACACACAATCGCATTCATTCATATGAGTGTCATTGGACATTTCATCACTACACACAATATATATATACACGCATGACACACACATGCATGTGTGTGTGTTTATTTGAAAACCACCCATGCTTACACTAACACACAACACATATAAGCCACCCTAACCTATTGTTTCACCAAACATGCTTCGAGTCTAAACCTTCATCACATTTCAACTCTAGTACATTGACCTTCTAAAGACTTCTTTTCTTCTCCCTAAAATCAGCTCACAAGAACCAAGAAGGAAGCATGCTTTATATTGTTAACTTATTAGACGGATATGGAAATTACTTTTTGCACAACAAAAACCTATAGTGTTTGACCATCCAAAACAATCCACCACCTCATACACCCCTTTATTGCTCTCTCGGCTATATAAGAAGGCTGAATGGCTAGGTTCTTCCACACACAAACCTTCCAAACTCACTAACACTCACACACTCTCTCTTTTCCTTCCCTTTGCCTTCGGCTGACACCAAAAAAGTCCCACTGTGTAACGCCCCGCTATTTTTTTATTAGAAAAAAAATATATAATATATATTTATATTATATTCGCACAACTGTTAAATTTTCTTCCACGATAATACCTAATTAACAAGAAATATATTTTTTTTATTATTACTCACCAACAAATTTAAATTTCTTAATTACGTCATATAGCGACGCGGTGAAAATACATCGGATATTAAATGACTAGTCGACTCTAAATCTAACAAATTTAAATATAATATACATTCCAAATACTCGTTTTGAATCGAGTAATATAAATAAATTACATAAAATAATTATTCTACTGATTAAATAAATTTAAATTAAAAACGAGACGCCAATCATTAACAGGTTCGTATATGCGGTTCACATCCACCTAACCCACCTAGCTAACCCTACCTATATAAACACCTTAACTCCTCCATTCTCCCTCATCACTTTACCTACTCAAACCCTAACCCTATAATATTCATCTCCTTCATTCCTTGCTCTCCAATTTAGCGCCGGCTGACCACAAGGAAACACACCACACCTTCAGAACAAAAAACAGAGACCATATATATCAGTCCTTCTCCTCGTCTCCCTCTAGATCAGCGGCAACCACAACACCACCGCAGACGCCGACCACCACCTCAGCCACCCACAACCACCTGACGCGGCAGCGCCGCCAGCAACCATCATAACCCTCACAAACCCATCCCTCCTGTGTCTGGTAGCAATCATCGGGAACTAAGGAAAACCCCGACGTGAAGCCAACAACAACAACCGCCGCCAATAACCACCCTATCCCCAACAACCACCATCCGAACCACCCTTTACAAATCCCTTTCCCTCTCCATTCAAGCAGCAGCAACAACACAGGGTCACCGGGCTCGATGCTTTATCCATGACCCGACGACACCTCCTTATGTTCCGAGTTGCAGGTTCCGACCAAGTACATCGGGGTGTATTTCTCTTGTCTTGTTCTGGTCCCTACCCCTCCCTTCTCATTTCCTTGTTCTATTATCAACAATAGATGATTCCGGGTTCGTTACTGTGAAGCATAGGGCTCTGGTTCCAGGTCAGCTATGGTGACTGCGAGGATGGTGATGTTTGGTTGTGGTTATGGAGCAGCAGTGACATAGGGTTTGGATCTCGGTGGTTAACTCGACTGGCCTACGACGAAGATGGTCTTGGGGTTGGGATGTTCTCTTTTCAGTGACTTTGCTCGATTAGTTATGGTTGTTGCTTCTTGTTTGGTCTACTTTTTCGGTGAAACCTCCAAGAGTTAAGGTTTTTGAGACGCGAGACAACGGATCAGATCTGGCCAAGTCCGGTTTTGACAAAAGTCGGTCAACAGGTCAAACTTCTGGTCAATAGTAGTCAAACTTGGTCAATATTATGTTCGGTCAAAGCTAGTCAACGAATATTTTGAGGCGAGCTTATTCACGGAAGGTATAACGCGTGCCACGACCTTTATCTTTTTGTGTATATTGCGTATAATTATTTATTCTAAAGACTAATCGAACCGAACCGAGTTGTAACAAAAACTATTTATTTGTGAGCTTGAAGAATCAAATAACGACTAACTTATAGTTATATTATTATGACAACTATCAAATGTCGGACTATATGTTAATTTTTTTTCTTGTCGAAAAGTATAGTTCCTCGCATATTATAGTTTTAACAAGTTAAACCACGCGTTGTGTATATGTGTCCATCTGATTTGATTTTGGGAAAATATAGACAACTTGAGTTGTCTGGTTTCTTGCAAAAACAGGGGAAACTCTGCCCAAATTTTATAAAAATATAAGAAACGAATCGGCCTTCCAAGTTTGTAATTATGTGTAGACGAGATTATGTTTTTACAAATAAATTCGAACTTTCAAATCTTACGTCGTCAAAAAAAATAGAAATAGCTGTATTTATTAATAAGTACGTATAATACGTTTCAATCTGCGAAATGAGTCAATTTGCGAGTTGAGCCACGCAAATATTAATTTTTAGCCAAAATGTGTCTTTACCAATAACATCAAAACATGACCTTGAATAAGATATAAAAGCAGTTATTTCAAACAACTATACATACGCATATATATATATATATTTTCAATAAACAAAACCAAGTTCTCTTCGGTTCGTTAAGTCATACACACTTTAAGACGCGCATTCGTTCAATGCAAGTCTAGGTAGTTGAATAAATTATCTTTACAATCAAGAAATGAATTAAACTTATTTGCATTAGAATTTAAAGCATCATTTATTTGTAATAGGATACAAGAGTTCAATTAATCCAAGTTCAGACTTGTTGCTACTTGCTAGTACTTACACGGTGAATTTCAGGTGAGTTTTACATAGCCCCTTTTCTATTTCACTATTTTGGGGTGAAACATGTTACAACATTCTATCTACAATTCAATCATAAAGTGTCTATGTGTTATTCTATGTTGCATTATGTCTTAAACATGACTAGGGTAAGCACAATATTCTAGCATAATCATTAACATTGATCAGCCGACGGTATACAATGATAGATCTATTGGACTGACAATCCCACCCGGATACGTGTACCTCCTACATAGGTAGCGTGGGTGATTGTTATCGAATTTATAACATAATCGAGTGAACCATGAGCGTATGGGATAGACCACAATATTCTAGTCACAAGGTTTGATTATGCACTCGATTTACCTGATTGTTTTGTTTTCACATATGGACTAGACTAGCCATGACACTCGAATTGTACAACATTTTTATTCAAACCTATGTAATTCTCACCAACTTTTGTTGACCCAAAATATTTTCAAACTTAACATGTTTCAGGTTATAGCTTGCTCGAAGATTAGAGTTAATGCTTGAAGATACGTAGCTAGTATTTGTTATTTGATGTACAAATTCTTAGAACAATTGTATGTAATTTATTTAAATCATTTATTGAAACTTATTATTTACCATGAGCTACTGAACAATCATCAATACGTGACATCCCGATGTTTCCGCCATCGGTTGGGGTGTTACACACTGGGCCCTTTTTCGATCTCAAATCGCAAACCACCAGCCATCCTCGAGCCTTTAAGTGTTTAACAAGGTATATTATGGAAGCTAAACTCAAGTCACGATTCATTTCATTTTTTTTCGGTTTAACTTTGTGGTATGTCAAAAACTAAACTATACTCTTCCATTTTCTTTTCCTAGTCAATAGCAAGGCTCACCCAAATCATGTATACAATAATAAACCTAGAATACTAAGTTATAATGGATAAAACGAGTAAGACTTGGATATATATATATATATATATATATATATATGATGTTCTGAGAATTGCACACGTTTTACATACACATTGTCACCCGTTTTCCACCTAAAAATCATGATTTATCCTTCTTTGTTGATAATTGCAGGTTTTGAGGTCGAGGAGTGTAAAGAGAAGAAAAATGGAACCAAAAGCAAGGAATTGAACACTTAGAGAGTTGTTTCAGATGCAGCTTCGCCGCGCTCCGACCATGAAGAGCCGTGCACTATCCCTGGTCAACAAGTTAACATTTCCATGTCAGTAGGAAGCAAAATGTCTAGTGCACCGGCATGAATGGGCGTGCCCACCATGGTGCACGGCCGTGCTCAAGTCAACGCGTATCCTGGAATGTTCCAGAACTGTCCAAGCTGACAAAATGGCTGCATGAACGGAAGAGCACGGGCGCAACCATAAAGGAGTATGGGCATGCTCATCAACAAATCCGGCAGCACCTGCGCGCAAGGACTCTGCAACATTACCAGGTGCCGTGCACGGCCGTGTCACTCTTTGAAGCATGGGCGTGCTCCTGCTGGAAGGCCTATAAATAGAAAGCTCAACTCCTCACTTGGGCATCTCTTAACACATCAAATTCTCCACCTTCTACATGAAGTTTCAGCCATCTTTAGGAGTTGTAGGTATCCTTTGGAGCTTGGGATCACTCCATAAACACCACATTCGAGAGAAATATAACCCAAAATCACCAAAAACTACTAGAAATCTCCATACAACCCTCACCGTGTTTCGTACACAAAACCAACCTTGTGAGCTTGTTGTCTCAACCATGCTAGGCTAGATCTCTCTTGGTGTTGCTAGGGTGATGATGGAACTTGATATGAAATAAATAGTTTATTTTTGTTTAAATTGGTTTTTGTGTTCTTAACAATTTATTCTACTACTTCTTTGTTTGGCAAATAAACTAATCAATCAATTAGTATTGGTGAACCCGTGTTGGAAGAAATCGGTATATATTTTCTTCTATTTCTATATTCTGCAAAATTAGTAATAGGCCCATCACTTTTTGAAAAGTTAATTAATTCAAGTAGGGGATGAGCATGAGTGGGACAACCACGACTGTAGGGTCAAAGAGGATTGACAAGCCAATATAAACCTTAGTCTTATATCCTCTTCAAATTTTGTGAAACTGCTGAAGTGAAAGATATGTGAAGTTCTGAAGAGTAAAATGCATCAGAAGTTCTGAAGATAAACCAGACAAATATCTGAAGATCAAACTACTGAAGACAAACTCCTGAAGATCATTCATTAGATGTTTGTCACTCATCAGCACTTTCATTAACCGACCTTAAACTCGGCAGTTTAGTATTATATTATATTACTTAAGGTCTTTGTTCAAGTTTCGATAACTACAGCCTGTTGTAGTATTATCTTACATTATTTTAAGCTTTTGATTACTTAGTCCATATGTAATCTTTCATCTATAAATAGAGGGAGCACTCCCACTATCTTATAGACTCATTATTCATTCACTCATCAATCTAAGACTTGAACATTTTCCTTCAAATTACTTTGTAGTTAACCTTTTCATATATTTGAGAATGATTCTGCATTTACTATTGATTCTCATCTTTACTTCCTAGTTCATTGATTGAGGGGGAGTCAGAACTCCTGTTAAAAGTGATGCTTTAACTTGAACACTTTAATATTCCGCTGTGCAATTTACTTTGATACATTTATAACACACAAGTGTTCATGAATAAGAACTGTTAAGTAGAGCCACTGATCCAACAATTGGTATCAGAGCATTGGTTTATTGATATTCAATAAAGGATAAAAGTTCACTTTTTAACATCCATCACTTTGAGAAAAATTTGACAAATCAAAATTCTCAAAAATGGATCCTCATAATACTGGATCTGTCACTAAACCTGCTATGCTGGTTAGAAATGAGTATAATATCTGGCAGAAAAGGTTGGCACATACTCTGTCATAGACCAACACTGGTTGTTGGAGATCTGTCATGTATGGACCTCATAAACCAGTAAATATAAATCTTGAAACTAAGGAAGAAATTCCAAAAGACCCAAAAGACTATACTGATGAAGATTTCCTAAAACTTGAGCTTGATGCTAAGGCATTCTCTATGTTGGCAATGGCTCTCCCAAATGATATCTACTCTGGACTTTTACATTGTGAAAGTGCCAAAGAGCTTTAGGACTGCCTAAAAGAACAGTTTGGAGGAACTAAAGAGGTGATTGCCAACACCAGAGAAATTATTGCTCAACAATATGAAACATTTACTCCCATTAATGGAGAAACTTTGACACAACACTTTAAAAGATTTTCCTCATTAATCTCTGAGTTAAAGTTAAATGGTCAGACCTATACTACAGTATCTATGCTTCATAGATTTTTAAGGTCTTTACCAGAAAAATGGGAAACTTACTCAATAGTTCTTAGATCTGGACCAGATTTTAACTCCCTCACTCTTACAAAATTATATAGGAGATTTTTAACTTTTTAAAGAGAAATAAATCAAAAGAAAAAGTTACAAAATTCTGGCAAAACAGTTGATGACTATGTTCTAGGTAGTACATCACTTTTAGGACAAGACTCACTTTCTTGTCCAAATGATTTTGGATCTTTTGACCACATTAACATAACCACTGGGATCTCATCAGAAAGGTCAAATCTAGGTTATGACAATGAAGAAGACAGTCAAACTACTGATAACATGTGTTTTATAATGGATGATTTAAAAAATTTCAGTAGTGATGACTTAGAAGAAATGGACATACTACACCGACTGGCCATGTTAAGCATAGAAACAAATAAATTTTATAAAAGGACAGGAAGGAAATTTCCAGGACTGAACAGTTCAACAAAAGTTGGTTTTGACAAATCAAAACTTAGATGTCATAAGTGTCAGAAGATGGGACACTTTGCTAGAGAGTGTAGAAGCTCTAGCTTTAACCAACCACAGTCTGGAAATCAGTTCAACTCCAGTTATAATAGGAATAATGGAACTCAAGGGAGTGCTCATTTTGTACAGGTACAAGCTCCACAAATTCAATATATGCCTCAAATACAATATGTTCAGATGCCTGCTCAACAACAGGGCCAACAACAAATACCTCCTGTTCCAGTTGCTCAACATCCTCCACAAACTCAACAACCCTCTCAACAAAGTCTTTTTACATCATGGTATGTTGATTGGAGCAGTCTTCTTTTTAACACATCTGAATGCAGTCCATATGCAGACAACAAAGTCTATGACATCAACTGGGGAGAACCTAATAATGGCAGAAAGAATTTTGCCTTAATGGCTTTTGAGGGATGCACCTCCAAATCTGCCTTGTCTCAGGTATCAAAAGAATCTTTGTTAAAACTTTGTTCAACTTCTTGCAAAGAATCTTTTGCTCTCATAAGAGAGACCAATGTGCATCTACATGGCAAAGCAAATGACTCTGAAAGAAAATATACTCAAATAAAATGTGATTTAGAAAGAAAACTTGCTGCAAAATCTAAAGAAATTTCTAAATTAACTAATAATGCCATTGAAACTCAAGCACAGATTAAAATCATGATAGAAGACCTAGGAAATGTCAGAAAAGAGCTTGCTGACACCAAGGTTGATTGTGAAAATTGGGTTAAGTCATGTAGAGGATACCAAATGCTGCTTAACATACAAACTGCATCAAATGTTAAGTTTGGCATAGGGTAGCACCATACTGAAACACCAGCTGATTTTACTCCCAAAACTACTGATGATGGGAGTAGAATAGTTATAAATCAAACTTCCAATATGAAAGAATGCACATCCTTTCATCAGAACTTTCTCAAAATTGAAAGAGAAAGTCCTGCAGAAGTTATAAATACGGACATTAAGTCATCAGTAGTTTCATCAACATCAGGAGTTGAGAACCTGAAAACTATTGATGACCTAACTCAAATCTCTAAAACTGTCAGTAATTTGCCTTCCATATCTCATGATGAATTTAAAAGGAAGGAGAAGGCAAAAGAATGTGAAATTTGTGTTTTGTTTAACCACAAAACATAATTTTGTAGATACAGAAAAGGAAATCAGTACAACAGGAAGATTTTACAACTGGTTGTGGGAAAACAAATCAAACAAGATTTTGAAGAAACTTTTTATCCTAACAAACAACAACCAAGTAACATCTTTTCTCAGAAAAAGACTAAATCTCAGCAAAAGCCTTTTTCTCAAAATTCTTCTTCAATAGTTGGACCTGAATCATCAGCAGTTTCACAAACTGCTGAGATTAAAAATCTCATGAATTTGGTAAAACTATATATGACCAAACTTGATGGTGGTCCTCAAAAGGACTATGGGAGGATCGTTTTGTCAAAAACAAGTTAGTTGAGCATACAAGTTTACCAATTTAGGTGCGGAATCCTTAAATCAGTTACAAAATGATAGTAATCGAGTCAAACACGCAAATTCACCATTTCAATATCCATTTCATTCATAAAAAAGTTCAATAATCCTTACAATGTATGTTTATAATGAAATAATCAAGTTTCAGACGTTTCTAAAACACCAAGAAAGAATATCAGGTCGAACCAGACACGAAAATGACAAAAAGTTAACTTGAAAATGAAAAACAAACTATATATAGGCCTGCACATTCGCCCCCCCCCCCCCGTAAGGGTCGAATGTGCAGGTTCACCCCTTCCAACTGGAGGAATCAACACATAAGCTTCTGTCTTCTACATTCGCCTATATTCTTCTACCTTCGACCCATATAATCCACATTCGACCAACCTAATTTCCACCTTCGACCCCACGATATTGACAAAACAACTTATAATGTACAATCCAATAGCTTTAGTCGCAAAACGTGCATCAACAAACTCCCCCTCGACTATTGCTTGGATTGTTGTCGTTGGTAATCGAGCGTCTTGCTCATCAGCTTGATACGCAAATTTATCTTCTGCTCTTTAGTCATAACTGGTTTGAATTTTGATTTAGATTTCTTCTTTTCAATTGGAATCTTCACAAACTTTCCCAGCTTCTTATCGTTGTCACATCCCGCATTAACATCCCAAGCGAAACACAAGCATACCACACGTTGGTATTTGAGAGCTTGTTCGCTATCCTTCTCTTCACAGTAAATTGGGTTGTAATACAGCATAATGATATCTTCATGTGAGCAATTGATCAACCACATTGGATCAAAAACATGAATCTTATTAAACTCATCTCTTCTATCCTTCAGCAAGATAACAGCTTCTGCGATCTTCCAATCATAGTACCACCGCATGAATTCTTTCGAAAAGTGTTGTGGAATCGGCATCAAAGGAATATGTTTCAGTATGGTCGGTGGTTTATATTTCAAAGTCACCTTGTTCATCCCAGTAATCGGATCTTTCTTCTTTTTGTGAACTATCCTTTTAGGATACTGCGGAGTGAACACATCCCATTTCGTTCTGCTCTATCTTGCCATGCGATCTGCAAAATATCCAACTGCATCGTTGTTTACAGTTGCACCTGACAAAGTATGTCTGCAGACGTTGCGTAAAGCCCAGTAAGGTAGTGTTTTGATATCATAGAATCTGTTGAAATACAGAATTCCCTTCTCCCATTTAACAGCAACACACCTTAGCTGTCTCAGGTATATCCAACCGAGAGCTCTTCCTTTGAACAAGTCGTTGTGAAACTTGTAGAAACCTCCCTGAATTTCAGTCTTTGGTCGGTTGGCTTCTTTTTCTTTCAATTTCCTCAACAAGTTTTTCAGATCATCAGATTGTTCAACATTCGGTTTCTGACTCTCTGAATTCTTGAATACTTCATCAACGAATGTCTTACTCTTCTCCCGTGCAAGTTTCTCAGCTTGAGTCAACATATCTTCAGAAAATTTAGGAAATGCAGCATCATGTTTGTCTTTAAAGTACTCTGGATATTCCTCACTGGTAATATCCTCAATCTCAACATCTTCAAATACTGGTGCATCTTTATCATCAGAGTGATTTCCTGCTTCTTTTTCAGGAATATTAGGAATCTGATTTTCACTCATCAACTCTTCAAGAGATTTACCGACTTGTTTTGCCAAACCTTCAAGTATCTCTTTAGATATGGCTGCAGAAACTTCACCATCTTCAAGATCAGGATCATTGTATTCAAGCGCAAACTTCATATCATCAGACTCAAATATTTCTGGAAACTTCCCAGTAAGCTCAATCATCCAAACTTTCTTAGTCAACATCTGACGATATAACTTCTTATCTTCATCTGATAAAGATCTAATCTTTTCATTCCAGAAAATGCTATCATCATCAGTGTTACACCAGGAGCTTTCGAGCTTGATTCTCCTGCATCTTTACTAGAATCTCTCTTTTCACACTTATACTTCTCTGTATCATCATCATCATCGTCATCATCATCATCATCATCTGCAGAACTGTTATCTCCAGAATCATCTCCAGAACCATCTTTATCATCATCATCATCCTTCTTTCAGGAACATCACCGGCATCCTGTTCCAAATCCTCATCATCATCTTCTTCTTCTTCTTCAAATTCAGACGGTTCGAAATCAACCTGTTCTTCTTCACGTTCTTTATCTTCCTCTCCAGATTTCAGTTCTGGAAATTTTTCATAAAGATCGTCAATAAGCTTCCTTAAACTCTTACTGTCTTTCTTCACCTGTTTGTTCTCGAATTTCAAAGCGATGTATCTTCTTGTATTTCTCTGTTCATGAGTTAACAACTTCTGATTTTCTTCCTGAAGTTGTTTGATCTTCGCTTCTAATTCTTCTTGACTCTCCTGTGAAGATTCAACAATATCCAACATCTTCTTATCATTCTTTCTCAGTTGTTCAATCTCTTGCTGTTGCTGGTTAATCAAATTCATCATTTCAGCAAGCTTTTGGTTAACTGCATTCATCACATCACTCGATACAGTAACCTGTGGTGTTGAAGCCTCAGCAACAGGAGTCTTTTTCTTGAACTTATTCATTACTCTTTCCATAGCAGCATCAAAATCAGCAGAAGGATCAACATTCTTTTCATCTGCTGATTTCTTCATCTTCTTAGCAATCGGGGATGTCACGGGTGTAGCAGATTTTGAACTTGAAACTTTAGGAACTTTCTTTCCTGCAAGTAAGATCTCAACTTCTTTCGCCCGTCAGTTCTTTGGATTCTCTTTATCATCTTTCTTTGACATGGTTTTGTATTTGGACTTCTTCTGTTTTTCACCAACCATCGGAGATCCACTGAAATCTTGTTCAACAATACCAAGACTCAGATCTATATCATCAACGGCAATCGGGCTCTTCAGTCTCTGCTCCTTAATGGTTTTATTAAGACTTTCAGACTCACCAGCCACAGTGGCCTTGGGCTTGGTTTGCTTGACAGTCTCTTCACCCGAATCCCATCTCTCATTTGTTTGAGTCTTCTCAGAATCGATAGACTCTTCATCAACTAGCGTAGTACCTTTTCTCGCTACGCTTTTCTTTCTCCTTGATGTTTTCTTTGGTTATTCATCTTCAACCTCCTTTTCTTTACCTTTCCCTTTTCCACTCTTAGCACCAACATTAACCACTTGTCTCTTCCTCTTTGCTTCTGGATTGACGTGAAACAAAGGATCTTCATTGTCTGATTCACTGTTAACATTTCTAGCCTTGTCCTCACCCGGATCCTCATAATCTGGATTAATCAAGTGTCCAAACAGATTCTTGTGAGGTGGTTTTTCGTTCTCAGGAACCCCTTTGTATCCTTTCATCCTGATCAAAGTGTTCAGACTCATGTGATCTTGAACTAGGATCTGTGTAGGATCTTTTCTCAGCTTCTTATACTTCTGATCAAAAATCATCTGTAGGAATCTGGGATATAACAAGAACTTCTTGTGCTTCAAACCATTCAGAGGTTCAAGCATGTGATCCAAGATCATTCTTGACACATTGAATGGCTTGTTCAGCACTAGAGCAACCATCAACGAACTGATGCTCTTCCTCATCACATCATAACCACCACTAACGGATCAAAAAACGTGTAACATCACATGAGCTAGATACTTAAACTATGGACACAGTTTTCCTTTGTGTAAGGCACCATCTGTAATCGGTCCGTTATACTTCATACGGAGAAAGCATTTTCTCTACTTAATCCAAGACAAACTTCTAGGATCTGTCGGCTCATCTTTCAGACTCAAAGCTTTCCGAATATCACTCTAAGTAACGATAGCAAGTTGTCCTTGAATGTTGCTTACTATGGTTGTTTGATTATCCCAATAATCCATCTTTGCATTCTTCCAGAAGTCCACTTGATGAACATTATAGATAATAGCTGGTGTAGCTAATGCATCAACGACTCTGCTTCGTTTCAAAAAATCTACAATGCCAGAGAATTCTGTGTGTTTCTTGACCTTGCCAAGAAATGCACAGCAGTTGTGGGCTTCCTCAAACGACAATTCCTCTTCCTTCTTCTTTCTAGTGGCTTTTCCAGACGAACCAACTGGTATATATGTGTTCTGTGGCTCTGCCATTTGAAATTCTGCAAAAACGAAACATGAAAATTCATTAGAAACGGACAAAATTTGCAAAATTGAAATTTGGTTTTGAAAAGTCCACATTCGACCCATTGGAGGTTCGAATGAAGAATTTCCAAGGTTTGAATGTGAAAAATAAGGTTTGAATGTGAAAAATTTGTTTAAAATTGTTCATTCGACCTTAAATCCACATTCGACCCTATGAACAAGTCACATTCGACCAGAAAAGCCACATTTGACCTTCTTAAATGGTCAAACCAGACTGTTCATATGACCAAATGTTCAAAATTCAATTCAGACCATCTAAACATGTAATTTTCATTTCATTAGCATCTATCATGACCGACTAAGCATTATACAATCAATTGATTCAATTATTTAGTTTTAGATAGTTTTTTACCAAAATCTAGGGTTCTTATCAGTTTAAACAATCAATCATGTAATATGTGAGGTTATTATCCTAGATTTTGCTATACTCCCCCCCTAAAACTATCTACAACTAAATCCCAATCATCAATTGTGTCTAAAACATCCTTAAATTGATCCAACAGTCAAGGTCTAGGGTTCGAAGACAATATCATTCAATCTGCCTTCGTTACTGGATGAATACCTGTAAATATGGTATCAAACGGATTAGAATCAAGCAAGGATCAAAGTGATAAGGTCTTGAAATCACGAGCAACAAGGGTTGGTTATCTCAGTTTTTTGAAAAATTTTTGAATGAGGGGTTCGAATGTGCAGATAGGTATATATAGACTCCCACATTCGACCGTTTGATGAGGGCGAATGTGAAACTAAGTCTACATTCGACCCTACTGAAAGGCTCGAAAGTAGAAATAGGGTTCAAATGTACAAAATACACTGGAACACTCACATTCGACCAAATTAAAAAGCTCGAATGTAAGACAAATTCCACATTCGACCCATCGAAGGGGCGAATGAAGATTGGAATTTTTGAAAATTTTATCAAATCTCAAAATCGAATCTCGTTCAATCTTTTTCACACCTTTTAAGCTTCAAACATTCATCATTTCACATTAAAAAGTTACAAAACTCAAATGGTTCATCAAGTTTCTAGAAAAAGACCATCAATCAGCATCAGTTATAAAAAATAACGCAGAAATGTAAAATCTTTTTGGTTTTTTTTTTCTGAAATTTATGCTAAAACACACCTAAAATCTTTTTGAGTTTTTGTAAATTTTGAACAAATGTAAAATGCAGAAATGTAATCATGAAGCAGTAAACATTTTGTGATTTCCGGTAAGAGGATCATATAAGTTTTTGAGAATTTTGATCACACCGTTGATCTTTAGTATTTATTATCAATAAAGACAATGTGTGATCCAGCAACTACTGATATTGTTATCCACATAAGCTTTCATGCAGACTGTTATGCAGTGTTTGATACGATTATTTATAGTATGAACAAAATTGTCTGTGGTTCCCACGCACACGACATACTCCCGTATCAAGGAATAATTGCACAAAGACTCATTGTAACGCGTAATTATGCTTTCATTATCTTTAATTTTACAAGGTAATGAGGCACAGAGGTGTACAGGTCAGCAAATTAATGCTACAAAGTAACTTGTGCACTCTACTAGGTTGAGGGCTAATATCAATCACGATTTTCATCAATGATTGTATACGATGCATTAGATAAACTTTGATTATCGTCATACATTGAAAGTTCCTCAATTCGGTAACTTTAGGTTTTGGCATTAAAGCTCTTTTATAAAGATACCCTGTTTGATCTAGGTCCGTAAAGCCTTACGACAGAAGATCAGATAGGCTATCCCCAGATAGCTAATAACATAACTACCCGAAACCTCCAAAATTTGTACAAAAACCCTATCAAAAGAAATTACGGTACTAAGACCATATGCCCATGAGGAGTTCAGCCACATAACAATTCGTTTGATATGTATGTATCCAACACGCAGTAATAGGTCTATGAAGCCTACCAGCACATCACATAGACTCAACTCACGGCTTATATAACATTTCAAATCTTTAGCATGTGTCAGATCCCCACTGATGTACTATCATTTCCTCTTTTAATCCTGGAAAATCATTTTGGGTTTTTTTTTATTTTTATGGCTTTTTGAATTTCTCAATGTTTGTTTTTTCTTGAAAATCTAAAGACTCCCCCTAAAATGTAAAACATATTTTTGGATTTTTGATTTTTCTGAAAAACAGTAAAACTAAAACTAAAAAATTATAAACCGAGGTGATGACCAGTCTTGTTTCTCTTTTATACCATTAGCTTTTAAAAAAAATTCGAATCGAGATCTATCGAAAGCTTTGGTAAAAAGATCTGCACGTTGGTAATCAGTGTGGATTTTGAACATATCAATCAACTCTTTGGTATAACAATCACGGATAATGTGATACTTAATCCGGATATGTTTAGCTTTTGAGTGATTGACCGTGTCTTTAGTTAATGCAATTGCGGCTTCGTTGTCACAGTGAATAGGGGTTTTAAGAAATTGCAAACCGTAATCAACCATCTGCTGCTGGATCCACAGGACCTGTGAGAAACAACTCGAGACTGCCACATATTCTGCTTCACAAGTAGATAGTGTGACTGCTGTCTGCTTCTTACAATGCCAGGTCACGAGCCTGCTCCCCAAGAATTGACATCCAGCCGTTGTGGATTTGCTGTATTTGTCACAACCGCCCCAATCTGCATCACTAAATGCAACAAAGTCAAAATTATCTTCATTAGGGTACCATAATCCTCACGACGGACAACGCTTCAGATATCGTAGGATCCGTTTGACAGCTGCAAGATGACTTTGTTTCGGCTTCGACTGAAATCGTGTGCAGAGACATGTAGCGAACATTATGTCTGGTCTAGATGCGGTGAGATACATCAGAGATCCGACGATTGCTCTGTATGTAAAAGGATCATTCAGCTCCCCCTTAGCGTCAACTCCAATCCCGTGATTAGGTTGTATCGGGGTATCCATCGGCTTCGAATCTTCCAACTGGAACCGGCTCAAGACTTCAGATACATATTTGGTTTGGTGAATAAAGATCTCCGTTGGTCTTTGTTCCACCTGCAAGCCGAGGAAAAACTGCATTTCTCCCATCGGACTCATCTCAAACTTTTCCTGCATTACTTTTTTCAAATTCTCTGCACAAAAGTTCGTTAGTAGATCCAAAAATAATATCGTCAACATAAATCTGAACGAGAAGCAAGTCATCCCCAGTTCTTTTGGTAAACAGAGTGCAGTCTACCAAACCACGTTTGAATCCTTTGGACAGTAGGTACGTGCTAAGTTCCTCATACCATTGGCGTGGAGCTTGGTGCAAGCCGTATAGTGCTTTGTTGAGAACATAGACCTTATCCCAGTGGATAGGATCTTCAAAGCCTGGAGGTTGACCGACGTATACCTCTTCCTTGACCACACCGTAAAGAAACGCACTCTTAACATCCATTTGGTACACCTTGAATTTCTTCTATGATGCAAATGCTAGAAACATACGAATAGCTTCTAAACATGCCACAGGTGCATAGATCTCATTGTAGTCAATTCTTTCCACTTGATGAAAACCTTGAACTACTAGTCGAGCTTTGTTTCTCACGATTACGCCTCTGTCATCCTTTTTGCATTTAAAAACCCATTTAGTTCCAATTTTCTTCCTTCCCGGAGGTAAATCTATAAGTGTCCACACACCTAGTTTCTAGAACTGCAACAACTCTTCTTGCATTGCCTCAACCCAAGCGTCATCCAATAGAGCATCTTTGTATGTCCGTGGCTCCACCTGTGAAACATAACAAGCAATGGACAAGTCATTCTGACAACCAGATTTTTGAATTTTTGCATATAAAGCTAAAGCGCCAAGATTCTAAGGTGAGTTTGCACTACGAAGTTGTCCTATAGTCATAATAGTGCTTCCAGGATCACCAATAACTTGCTCGAGCGGGTGAATACGATGAATCCGAGATTCCGGATGATCAGGTACTTGAACTCCCGTTTGAGTAGTCAAATTTTCTGTTGAATCCAGATCATTACCCAAGTTGGATGATGAAGCAACATCTGGATTTGGGTTCACTAGTGGTGTCTCTGTAGCATGATCTAGAATTGCTTCACTGAAGATTTCATCATCATCATCTTCTGATTCTGATGTATCAAGAGTATTTGAAGCTTCCTGGAAAACCTCTTCTTTAGCTGCAGGAACATTGGTATCATTAGAAGCTGCTGGAAGAGTTACGGTGATCGGACGCACCAACGGTGAAGTAACTGCGTTTTCACACTCGTAATAAAGTCTTAGAACAGCCTCTTCAACCAAGTTATCTAGATTGAATTATTCAAAGAAGTCTTTGTAATCAAACATCCAATCTGGACCGCTACCCTGTACGTTCTGAGTATATCGTTGAACTTCAATGTTAGCCCACGCCTCTACCTGAAGAGTTCGTTTGTTGAACACCCCTTTGAGCAGGGTTGCATATCCAAGAAAGAATCCTTCTTCAGCTTTTGGTGCAAACTTCTCAGATGGATTAAGCATAGTACATGGTGCTCCAAACGGTTCTAGATACTCTAAATTCAGCTCTCGTCTGTTCAACATTCATAAGAAGTTTTGCTAAACTTCTTCATTGTTAACACACGATTCAATGTATAACAAGCTGCGTAAATAGCTTCATTGCAGAACATTACCGGAAGGTTAGAATCCGCAAGCATTGTTCTTGCCGTTTCAACTAGAGTCATGTTTTTCCTTTCCGCGACACCATTCTGTTGAGGGGTATACGGAGCACTGTATTCATGATGAATTTCTTTATCTTCACAAAGAGCATCCATCTATGTATTTTTGAACTCCGTCCCATTGTCACTCCGGATTCTTTTGATTTTTAATCCATACACATTCTCCAACTGAGTGAACAGAACTTTCAGATCGTTAAACGTGTCTCTTTTGTATTGCAAGCACATTACCCACGAAAATCTAGAATAATCGTCAGTAACCACAAGACAGTATAATTCTCCAGCATGACTCTTACGCTTGACAAGTCCGAATAGATCCATATGCAAACACTCAAGTGGCATATCTACATAATTCACTTTCTTCGGTTTGTGGGACTGTTTGTGTTGCTTCCCCTTCTTGCAACTCACACACTTGTCATTGAGATGAAAATGTTTGACATTAACGCCTACGACAAGCTCATTCTTCACCAGATGATTCATTTTCCTGAGGTGATTGTGTCCCATCCTCCTATGCCACATAATAGATTCTTTCTCTGTAGCCTTTGATAGGAAGCACGTAACTTGGCCCTGAGTTGTCATCGCCTTTGACATATCAAGAATGTACAAATTATTCTCTCTCGGTGCTTTCAACATAATCCACTCCTTTGGAATAACAAAGCCGGGTTTGAGGATATAACAAGATTTGTCATCGACGTGCACAGAAAACTGTTTGTCGCAGATTTAGCTGACACTTAACAGATTATAGTCAATCTGTTTCACGTACGAAATCCTCTTAAAACTAACAATCCCGTTAATCACACTTCCCTCCATCGTGTATAACCTCCTTTATTTCCAGCAAACGCTACATATCCTCCATTTATGTTTCTGATATCGAATAGCAGCGTCAAATCCCCAGTCATGTGACCAGAAGCTCCACTGTCGACAATCCAAAGACTGCTAACAGGGCCAGCTGGAGCTCCCTGCACATATCAAGAAAATCATTAGTTCTTTCGGGGGACCCAAGCCCGTTTGGTCTTGGGTCTTTGAACATTTGATTTCAAAGATTCATTAACACAAACATTTGAATTTGACTCGATCTATTTCTGATCAATCAAATTTTTCTCACGTTGAGATTTTTCATTGACTTTTGAAGTAGAAGCACCTGGAGACCCCACCGGTGACCAAGATTGTTTCGAACGTTTCAGAATCCTGATCTGAGATTTTGGAGTCTCAGTCGGTTTCTTTGTATCATTCTTGAATGAAACCTTCTTAGTTACCTTCTCTGATTTAACAGAGACAGGTCCAACTGATGATTTAACAACAGGTTTTGGTGGAACCTTCTATTTATCAACAGTTGAGTTGACCACTGGTTTCTTCAATGGTTTTTCCATAGCAATCCGGTTACGACGATCATAAGCAAATTGACGATTATCCCTCCTTTGAAAATAACGACTTTGATTATAAAACGGTGCTGGTTGAGGGTCTAAACGTCTTTGAGGATAACAATGATTGTCAACCGGATTTCTATATGGTTGCTTCATCTCAATTTCGTGCCTCTTATGCCTCACGCACGGGCAGTGAGCATGTAAATGCCCTCTCTCCCCGCACTTGAAACATGCACGGTATACCTCAAAAACATTCTTAGCATTCGACTTAGCGTAAGATGTGATAGGATATTGGTCATCCACACATCTCCGTCTCAAACTCTCAGTAGCTGGGTCCTTTGAGTAAGTCGGCTCAAGAAAACCATTAACCTTCTCTTTCAGTTTAATGAACTCAGTGAAATGAACCTTAGGTTCTTTTGGAGCATCCAGATATATTTTCTTTAAAATTTCTGGAGGTACATCATTTGTCCTTTCATGTTTAAGAAACCAAATAGTACTTTCCTGCCAGATTTTTTCAATTTTTGAATAATTGGCAAATTTAATCGGATACACCTCGTCAGAAATAATCTTATCGGATCCTTCCATCCGATAAAATACTTTGACGGGTTTGTCAACTGATTCATTTTTCTCAATCTTCTTTTCATTGCTAGTAACTGATTGATTCTTTCGATGCACATTAGCCTGAGGATGAGAATACTGAGAAGGTAAAACTGGTTCATTTGTAATAATGTGATTTTCCATAGGAATATCACACTCTTTCTCAGGTTTCACATCTTCAGTGTCTGAATCATTAGTCACTGCTGTCACTCCCTCATTATTCAATCCCAAAATAGGTCTAACATCGGAATGTGGATCTCCAACACTAGAAGTGTTAGATTCATTATCTGATGTAGAATCAGATTTGATAGAACTTTCCGGTGTTATTGAGTGTAGATTGTGATTCTCAAATAACACTGGAGATGGAACAGCCTTGTAGTTTGCACTACTCGGTTGTGAGGGTGTTTCAATAATATGGTTAACCACATATGCAATGTGTTTGTAACTTTCAAGCTTTTTGTTGACATTTTCAGCAAATCATTTGATGGTTGCCATTTCTAGTTTAGTCTTTTCAAGTTCATTGATATAACTGTTTATGGCAAGTTATTTTAAAGAAAGAGTTTTCTTTAAATCAGAAATGTCCTTTTTATAGCCATCAAGCACTTTGTTGAACTCATGTGCTTCTTTGCGATAAGATTGACAGTTGATTCTTGCACTCTCAAGTTGTACCTTGAGTTGCTTGTTTTCCTCTGTCAATCTATCACAAGTTCCACAATATTTATCACTATTCATATCTATGGTGGAATAAGAACTTACCTGTTTCGGAGGATCAGTCATAGACATCAAAGCAAATTGCACTTCCTTTCCAACAAAGAACTTAGACTAGTCAATCCGTGTGAAAGCATCATCAACTATGCATGACTTCCGAGTCATTAGAAAATCAGCTTCGGCCAGGAGTTGATCAATATCATCATCTAATGAATTGCCACTAGCTTCCGAATCTGTTTCATTCTCCGAATCAGAATATGTTGAATCACGCTCATCAGGAACATCAGTGACCGAATCAATGATCATTCCCGTAGTCTTCTCAACTTGTGATTCTTCCACAGAAATATCAGTTTCTTCTACCATCTCCTCAATATTTACTTCAGAAACCGTCTCATTCTCCAAAAGTTCTTCAACTATCACCGGCTCCTCTAAATCAATCTTCTAAGCAACACAAGCTACATTACCAGCAGTAATCTCTTTAACACCCAATTGCATCCCAGTCCAGTCAAAACCTTCATCTTTTTGGATCACCAAAGCCTGATTTTGGTTTTCCAGTTTGTTGTTGGCTATTTGGTGTGGAAATTGGAATAATGGTTCTGGTTGGGTTATGTGGTGTTTGAGTTTGAGTCTGGTTTGGTGTAGTTATTTGTCTAGCAGAGTTGTTTGATGAGGTGTTCTGTTAGTTTTGGTAATTGTTTTGTGATTGATAGTTGTTGTTGTTTTGGTTTTGATATGTTACTTGGTTATGAGATTGACGGTTTTGGTAATTAGAACTGAAAGGATTTTCATTACCTTGTTGAGCTGGCTGGGTGCACTCCCTCTTGAAATGACCTTTACCACCACAATTAAAACAAGTAACTTTGGCTTTGTTGAAGCCGTAAGTGGTGTTAGGTGATGTTGCCAGATCAGTCCTTCCAGTCTTCTCAATAAACTCGGTCGCCCTTCTCATTACACTAGCGAACGCCCACTGAATATCAATAAGCTCCATCTCCTCCTTATCAATTTGTGCATAATCTTCATTATTCAGACAATTGTTTCCAATCTGACTCGCCACCAATCCATTATAAGATGCAACCATTGCTGAAACCAACGCAATGTGTTGCTGTGCAACTTCAACAGTTACATTATCCATGTTGGAAGTTTCTAACACAATAGGACTTTGGCTAGAAGAAGCGTGTGTCGTGTTAGGAACATAAGGTTGTTGTTGAGATGTGTTGGATGAATAACATGCGTTGGACATTTGAGGTTGTGGTTGTGGTTGTGGTGGAATGTAAGAATTTGTGGTGTAGTTTGGTGGATAAGTTGATGTTTGTGCAAGATAGTTAATGGGTTGTCTGGGTGGTTCAATAACACTTGACACACAAGCTATATGTGGCACAACATTACCTGCCACACTTGAACTATTCACAGAAGTAGATGAAGAGGCATGATACAATTCCGGATTTTGTGGGAATTGTGATCGCCTAGCTTTCCTCTTCTCCCCCAATTACTTATTCTCTAAATTCTGGATCAACTCATTGATGGTCTAATATTGATAAGCATCTTTCTCTTTCAGAATCTCAATGTGTTGATTCCAATAAGGTGGTAGAGAATCAGCAAACTTATCGACCAATTCAGAAATGGGAATCATAATGTCATAATTTGACAATTCAGTCAAAAGATGGCAATATCGAGGAATCAATTCCTTCAAAGTCTCGTTTCCCACATAACTGAAGTTCTCAAATTCTTTTATCAATTCCTCCATTCTCAACTTTCTGGTTTTCTCGTTACCATCATGACGATTCTTCAACATATCCCAAAGCTGCTTGGAAGTTGTGCAAGATCCGAACTGATGTAGAAGATCAGTGTTGATAGCTTGAGATAGTTGGGAGAACGCCTTCTTCTCCACTGCAAACTTTTTCTTTTCATCCTCAGCTAAACTCTCCAGCGGAATTGGTTCACCTGTGTTCTCCAAAACCGGTGCAACATAACCCTTAGCAATCATCTGCCATGCCTCGGTGCCTTCCAATCCCATTCCCTCTAAGTGAATCTTGAACTTTTTGTGCCATTGATTGTAATCCACCATCTCCATCAGCTTCGGTGGACGGTTTCCACTACCTGAAGACAAATCATTTATTATAGTGGAAATAGCATTAGAAGTTTGAGTGTGTACCGCTGCTGCTATAATTCCCCAATAATCATTCATGGGTTGTTGTGTAGGTTGGGCAACAGTCTGTGGAATCGAACTAGTCATTGCGAGGTCATTGAGCGGCTGAGATGGTTGTGTATTCGTATTTTGTGCGGTTACAGCCCAAGGATCCATGGTAACGTGTTGTTGCTGTGTAGTATTAGGCCTTGGTGTTGTTGGAAATCCCCACATATCGTCTACGAAGTACGAAATGCGAAACACTTAGAAAAATTTTCAAACTGAGAATCCGGTTAAGAACCGAATTCATGGATCGATTATGCGAAAAACAACTCAGTTTCAGACGGGAGATTTGAGACGAGACAGAAATATACGATAACAAAGTCATCACAGATTCGTATTAATTCAGAAACGGTTACAGACACTGTCATCAGTAGGATAAACATCTATCTCGGGGCCGGGGGAGGTCGGGCATGAGCTCCCCCTTGAGAGCATTCAAAGCATAAACTCAAATCTACAAATGAAAACAACACATGAGATTGCTATTTATAGTCCAACATCTAAAGCCACCTTCGACCAAATGACTAGGTCGAATGTGGAACTTTTCCACATTCGACCCTTTTGAATGGTCGAACCAAGACTTTAGTTTTGGTCTATATTTACAAATGCATCAGATCCATAAAATGCCCTTATGGATCACCACAATCTCATGTAAAACAATACAAAGACTCAACCCTAGTCTATTCGACAGTGACGTCCACATAATAGTGCATCAACAATCTCCCCCTTGGACGTTGCTGGCGAATCCATAAATCTCTTGCACATCAACAGTCAAAATCACAGGTCTCCCCCTCCATACATGCACTATTGCATTGAGTTAGAAATACAATATCCTTCGTGAACCAACCAAGTAATGCACTACGGACCTTCAACATCAATACGTAGGAAGTCAGCTAGACCACGTATATCATTTGTGAAATCAACCAGCACGCTTAGCTGAATTACAACCAGATCACCTAGTTACGCCAATATGAAGTTGACAATGTAATTCACTACAGTCTCGTAGCATCAGTACCCAGGAATGTCATCTTGACCAAGTACATCACGCGCAATCCAACTAGCCTGATAAGACCCCTGCTAGAAGGATTCCATACTGACCGATCAGATATTCAACGTAACACGTAGGTACTACCACTAATTCATGTCTCATATCTGCACTTAACCTTTGCATCACCCTTCACACCAACTGGAGAAGTCTAACTGTCAATACCCAATTAAACATCTCAAATGTGACTATGTGCAAAGCAATCCATTCGGACACTTGTACTTCTATGAAATTCTTCATCTGTGCTGACTGTGATTGCATTAACACATTCTTCTCTTTAAATGCTCTTGAGTAACTTCATCTGTTCGACAGAATACTAGCCGTAGACGAGTGAATCAAGCAATCAGAAGTTTTCAGCAAGAACTACCGGTACAATTGTGGACTTGAAATGCTTCAGAAACTGAAGTTTTCTATAGGGCCAACAATAACCACCAACAGCTCTTGAAATTCTTCAGGACTGTAACCTTGAAACTTTCGTTGAATCTACGTGCCACATGACTCCTACTGGGATCCCTCATTACTTTCAGAACATTGAGATCTCAGTCTTGATATGCTTGTAGAAAACAACTTTGTTTGAACAAGTTCCTTAAAACACATTGGAACTGGGTTGACTGTTCTTTATCTTGCGGAATAAAATCTGTCTATTTTCTGGCCCATAATAGTCATTTGAATCTGATTATCATACTGTTGATTCTCATGACTACCCTACAATAAAATGTTTCATCATCATCATTTCTTCAACAATTTATGTAGACGTCATCACCATTCTCCCAAAAATCTTCAAAAATTGCCATTCGAAATTTGAGTCATAGCTCTGATACCAGTTGAGAATCCGGTTAAGAACCGAATTCATGGATCGATTACGCGAAAAACAACTCGGTTTCAGATGGGAGATTCGAGACGAGACAGAAATATACGATAACAAAGTCATCACAGGTACGTTTTAATTCAGAAACGGTTACAGACACTGTCATCAGTAGGATAAACATCTATCTCGGGGACGGGGGAGGTCGGGCATGAGCTCCCCTTGAGAGCATTCAAAGCATAAACTCAAATCTACAAATGAAAACAACACATGAGATTGCTATTTATAGTCCAACATCTAAAGCCACCTTCGACCAAATGACTAGGTCGAATGTGGAACTTTTCCACATTCGACCCTTTTGAATGGTCGAACCAAGACTTTAGTTTTGGTCTATATTTACAAATGCATCAGATCCATAAAATGCCCTTATGGATCACCACAATCTTATGTAATACAATACAAAGACTCAACCCTAGTCTATTCGACAGTAACGTCCACATAATAGTGCATCAACACAAACAGCTTCTATGTTCGACCCTTTTTCAAGATCGTGGGTTCGAATGTGGAAATGTTCCTGGTTCGCCCCCTAAAATTGACTCGAATGTAGAAAGTATAACCTCTGACTCACTTTCGACCACTTAATACCCACGTTCGACCTCCCGTAAGGTCGAATGTACAACAATTGGTCGAATGTACAAAACAACACACACAACCTCTAGGTTCGCCCTAAAATCATTCACGTTCGACCTGAAAAAGCTAGGTTCGACCCAAAACACTACACGTTCAACCTTTCTCTCCTAGTTTAGACCCTGTTCATTTGAAAAATGGTTGTTCTTTGAAAATCAGTTATTTTGATCCCAATTTTTCAAAAGTTGATGAATTTTGATGATGTTTTGCAGGTTTTGCTTCGGAATTGATTTGGAACAAGTTTAAAGAAGAGAATTTTGATTTAATCCGTAAAATCTAGTCCGAATCAATCAATTATCAACAAAACTCATTGTTCATTCAAAACAGAAAAATTTTGATCCAATTTGGGTCCAAATCAGTTCAAAAACTATCAATTCGTAGTTGTATGATCCGTATAGGCTCTGATACCACTTTGTGGGTGGATCGTTTTGTCAAAAACAAGTTAGTTGATCATACAAGTTTACCAATTTAGGTGCGGAATCACTAAATCAGTTACGAAATGATAGTAATCGAGTCAAACACGCAAATTTACCATTTCATTCATAAATAAGTTCAATAATCCTTACAATGTATGTTTACAATGAAATAATCAAGTTTCAGACGTTTCTAAAACACCTAGAGAGAATATCAGGTCGAACCAGACACGAAAATGACAAAAAGTTAACTTAAAAATGAAAAACAAACTATATATAGGCCTGCACATTCGCCCCCCCCCCCCCCCCCCCCGTAAGGGTCGAATGCGCAGGTTCGCCCCTTCCAACTAGACGAATCAACACATAAGCTTTTGTCTTCTACATTCGCCTGTATTCTTCTACCTTTAACCCATATAATCCACATTCGACCAACCTAATTTCCACCTTCGACCCCACGATATTGACAAAACAACTTATAATGTACAATACAATAGCATTAGTCGCAAAACGTGCATCAACAAGGACTCCACCATTGTACTTAATGACAAATCCATTGCCAAAAAGACATGGATTTCCAAAAATGGTCCAAAACAAACTGTTCCTGTTCTCAAGAGCAAACCCAAAGCCAAAATGGCTTGGGTTGCAAATTTATCTAATTTGCTATATGGTGCATAGGGTCTCCAGAGGTTTGAATAGCATTTGGTATGTTGATAGTGGAGGCTCAATGCACATGACAAGATGCAGATACCTGATAAGCACTTTTATCAATCAAAGAGAAGGATATGTGTCCTTTGGGAACAATGCCAAGGGTTATGTGCTAGGACATGGCAATGTATCCTCTGGTAAAATACAGTTTGACAAGGTCAATCTGGTTGAAAACTTGGAATACAACTTGCTGAGTGTATCTCAAATGTGTGACAAGGGATATTCTTCCTTTTTCACTAAAACAACATGCAAGATCATACCACCAGAAGGCCAAAAGTTGATAGAGAATATCATTGAAGATCATACTTTGCTGATAGCCAAAAGATGTGGCAATGTCTATGCAGTGGACATTGGAAAAGACAAAGTACTGAACAACACTGCTTGCTTCTTCTCAAGAGCAATAACTTCTGAAAATGATCTCTGGCATAGGACACTTGGCCATGTGAACTTTAAAACCATAAATAAAGTCACAAAAATAGGCTTGGTCAGAGGTCTACCTTTGAAGCAATACCAGTCTAAAGAACACTGTGTTTCCTGTCTTAAAGGTAAACAGCATAAGTCCTCCTATAAGTCTATTGAAGAATCAAAAACAACCGCATGGCTTCAACTACTCCATATGGACTTATTTGGACCAGTCAAGATTATGTGCCTTGGTAAGAAGAAGTACTGCTTGGTCATCATTGACGACTACTCAAGATTTACATGGGTCTTCTTCTTATACTCCAAGGATGAGGCAGCTGATATTATCCAGTTCTTCATTCTACAAGTAGAGAAACAATTCTCTCTCTCCCTGTCAAAGTCATCATGAGTGACATTGGGACAGAGTTCGGGAACAAAACTCTAGATGAATTCTGTTTGTCTAACGGGATTGTTAGACATTTCAGCATTCCCAGAATTCCTGAACAAAATGGTGTGGTAGAAAGAAAGAACAGAACATTAATTGAAGCAGCTAGAACTATATTAGCTGATTCAGGCCTACCATTGTATTTTTGGGCTGAAGCAGTCAACACAGCTTGTTATGTTCAAAACATAGTCCTTGTCAACAAAAGACATTCCAAAACTGCCTATGAAATTATTCATGGCATCAAGCCCCTTGTTTCCTTATTCAGGGCTTTTGGATGTCAATGTATCATTCTAAACATCAAAGACTCTATTTCAAAGTTTACTACAAAAGTTGATTCAGGTTATTTTCTTGGTTATTCTTCCACTAGAAAAGCCTACAAGGTATTTAATTCCAGAACCAAGATAGTTGAAGAAACACTTAATGTCAAGTTTAATGAGTCAAAACATACTCTCATTCCAGCACATCCTGCTGAACTCTTTGACCTTGACAGTTTTCATGTCGGACTATGGAGGATCGTTTTGTCAAAATTAAGTAGTTTGATCAAACAAGTCTACCAATTTAGGTGCGGAATCCCTAAATCAGTTACGAAATGATAATAATATGAACAAAACACGCAAATCACCTTTTAATCTCCATTTCATTCATAAACAATATTGATTAATCTTACAAGACCTTGTTTACAATGAAATAAACACTTTTCAGAAAAGCCTAGAACACTAGAGAGAAATACAGGTCGAATGGGGAACACAAATGACAAAAGTTAACATTAAAATCAAAATTTTAGTTTATATAGGCCTGCACATTCGCCCCCCGTAAGGGTCGAATGTGCAGGTTCGCTCCTTTAAATGGGCGAATCAGCACATAGCAAATCAGACTTCCATCTTCAACCAGTATACTCCACCTTGGACCCTTTTCAGTCACCTTCGACCGTATAATGTCCACTTTCGACCCCACGTTTTACCAAAACAGAATTGAATGTGCAATCCAATAGCACTAGTCGCAAAACGTGTATTAACAAACTCCCCCTCGACTATTGCTTGGATTGCCTTCACGCTTCGTCCATCTACTTATTCATCAGCTTGATGCGCAATAACGTCTTCTGCTCTTTGGTCATGACTGGTTCAAAAGCTTGCTTAGGTTTCTTCTTTTCTTTCATAATCTTCACAAACTTTCCTAGTTTCTCTTCATAGTCACATCCCGCATTAACATCCCAAGCGAAACACAAGCATACCACACGTTGGTATTTCAGAGCTTGTTCGCTGTCCTTCTCTTCACAATAGATTGGGTTGTAATACAGCATAATGATGTCTTCGTGTGAGCAATTTATCAACCGCATTGGATCAAAAATATGTATCTTCTTGAATTCATCCCTCCCATCCTCCAATAAGATAACAACCTCTGCGGTCTTCCTATCGTAGAACCACCACATGAAATCTTTAGAAAAATGTTGTGGAATAGGCATCAAAGGAATATGTTTCAGTACGGTCGGCGGTTTATAATTCAAAGTAACCTTGTTGATCCCAGTAATCGGATCAATACTCTTCTTATGAACAATCCTTTTAGGATACTGCGGAGTGAACACGTCCCATCTCGTTCTACTCTCTTTAGCCATGCGATCTGCAAAATAGCCAACTGCATCATTGTTTACAGTTGCACCTGACAAAGTATGTCGGCAAACGTCGCGTACATCCCAGTAAGGTAGTGTTTTGATGTCATGAAATTTGTTGAAGTACAGAATTCCCTTTTCCAATTTCACTGCAACATACCTTAGCTGTCTTAGGTATTTCCAACCTAGAGCTCTTCCCTTAAACAATTCATTGTGAAATTTATAGAAACCTCCCTGAATTTCAGTCTGCGGTTGGTTGGCTTCTTTTTCTTTCAATTTCCTCAACAAGCTTTTCAGATCGTCAGATTGTTCAACATTCGGTTTCTGACTTTCCGAGTTCTTGAAGACTTCATCAACGAATGTCTTACTCTTTTCACGTGCAAGTTTCTCAGCTTGCTTAACATTTCTTTGGAAAATTCAGGAAATGCAGAATCCTGTTTATCTTTGAAATACTATGGATATTCCTCACTAGTAATATCCTCCATCTCAACATCTTCAAAAACTGGTGTATCTCTATCATCAGAGTGATTTCCTGCTTCTTTCTCAGGAACGTTAAGAATCTGATTTTCACTCATCAACTCTTCAAGAGATTTACCAACTTGTCTAGCCAATCCTTCAAGTATCTCTTTAGAAATAGCTGCAGAAACTTCACCATCTTCAAGATCAGGATCGTTATACACAAGCTCAAATCTCATATCATCCGATTCAAATATTTCTGGAAACTTTCTTGTAAGCTCCATCTTCCAGACTTTCTTGGTCAACATCTGACGATATAACTTCTTGTCTTCATTAGACAAAGATCTGATCTTTTTATTCCAGAAAATATTATCATCATCAGTGTTACCACCAGGAGCTTTCGAACTTGATTCTCCTGCATCTTTACTAACATCTCTCTTCTCATATTTATACTTATCAGTATCATCATCATCATCTGCAGAACTGTTATCAAAATCATCTCCAAAACCATCTTTATCATCATCATCCTTCTTCTCAGGAGCATCACCGGCATCCTGTTCTAATTCCTCATCTTCTTCTTCTTCTTCGGATTCAGATGGTTCAAAATCAAAAAGTTCTTCTTCATGCTCTTTATCTTCCTCTCCTTCTTTTAACTAAGGAGCTTTCTCATAAAGATCATCAATAAGCTTCCTTAAGATCTTATTATCTTTCTTCACTTGTTTGTTCTCGAGTCTCAAAGAAATGTATCTTCTAGTATTTCTCTGTTCATGAGCTAACAACTTCTGATTTTTAACCTGAAGTTGTTTAATCTTTGCTTCTAGCTCTTCTTGACTCTCCTGTGAAGATTCAACTATATCTAACATCTTCTTGTCATTCTTCCTCAACTGTTCAATCTCTTGCTGTTGCTGGTTAATGATCTTCATCATATCTGCAAGCTTCTGATTAACTGCATTCATCACATCACTTGATACAGTAACCTGTGGTGTTGAAGCCTCAACAACAGGAGTCTTTTTCTTAAACTTGTTCAAGACTCTTTCCATAGCCTCATTGAAATCTTCAGTTGGATCAACAGTTTTATCAGCAGCAGATTTCTTCTATTTCTTTGCTGCTGGGGATGTTACGGGAGTAGCAGATTTAGAACTAGATACCTCAGGAACTTTCTTTCCTACAATCAAGATCTCAACTTCTTTCGCTCTCCTCTTCTTTGGATTTTCTATCTCATCAGTCTTTGATTTCTTCTTGAAAATGGGCTTCTTTTGTTTTTCACCAACCATCGGTGATCCACTAAAATCTTTTGCACCCATACCAAGACTCATATCTATATCGTCCATCACAATTGGACTATTCATTCTCTGTTCCTCAAAAGTCTTGTTGAGACTTTCTGAATCACCAACCACAGTGGCCTTGGGTTTGGTTCGTTTTACAGTCTCGTCAGTAGAATCCCATCTTTCATCTATTTGAGTCTCTTCAGAATCAGCAGACTCTTCATCAACTAATCTTGTACCTTTCTTTGCCATACTCTTCTTTCTTCTTGATGTTTTCTTTGGAGGTTCAGCCTCATCCTCCTTTTCCTTACCTTTTCCTTTCCCACTCTTTGCACCAACATTCACCACTTGTCTTTTTCTCTTTGTTCTGGATTCACATGAAACAAAGGATCATCGTTATCAGATTGACTGTTCGCATTTCTAGCCTTATCTACACTTGGATCCTTATAATCAAGATTGATCAAATGCCCGAACAGATTCTTCTGGGGTGGTCTTTCATTTTCAGGAACCCCTTTGTAACCCTTCATCCTGATCAAAGTGTTCAAGCTCATATGATCCTGAACTAGAATCTGTGTAGGATCTTTTCTCAGCTTCTTGTACTTTTGATCAAATATCATTTGTAGAAACCTGGGATATAGCAGAAATTTCTTGTGCTTCAAACCTTTCAGTGGTTCAAGTATATGATCCAAAGATCATCCCAGACACATTGAATGGCTTGTACAATATAAGAGCTACCATCAACGAACTTATGCTCTTCCTCATCACGTCATACCCACCGCTAATGGAACCAAAGACATGTAAAATAACATGAGCTAAGTACTTGAACTGTGGGCACAGTTTTCCTTTATGTAGAGCTCCACCTGTGATTGGTCCGTTGTACTTCATGCGTAAAAAGCATTTCCTCTGTTCAATCCATGATAAACTTCTTGGATCAGTCGGCTCATCATTCAATCTCAAGGCTTTGCGAATATCACTCTCTGTAACTATTGCAAGCTGCCCTTGAATGTTGCTAACAATAGCTGTCTGATTATCCCAATAATCCATCCTACCATTCTTCCAGAAATCCACTTGGTGGTCTTTATAGATAATAGCTGGTGTAGCTATTGCATCTACAACTCTGCTTCGCTTCAGAAAATCTATAATTCCAGTGAATTCAGTTTGTTTCTTGACCTCACCAAAAAAAAGCACAACAATTATGAGCTTCTTCAAACGGTAACTCTTCTTCTGGTTTCTTACCAACAGCTTTATCAGATGAGCCAGCTGGTACTTTAGTGTTTTGTGATTCTGCCATTTGAAATTCTGCAAAAACAAAACATGAAAATTCATTAAAAACGGACAAAATTTGCAAAATTGAAATTTGGTTTTTAGAAGTTCACATTCGACCCTTCGGTGGTTCGAATGTAGAAAATCCAAGGTTCGAATGTGAGAAACATGGTTCGAATGTGAAAATCTGTTTTAAAAATGTACATTCGACCTTTATTCCACATTCGACCCTATGAACAAGTCACCTTCTACCGGAAAAGCCACATTCGACCTTTCTTAAATGGTCAAACCTGACTGTTCATATGACCAAATGACCAGAATCCAATTTTGACCATCTAAACATGTAATTTTCATTTGTTTGTCTACTAACATGACCGACTAAGCTTATTCATCAATCAATGGAATCAATTATTTAGTTATTGACTGTTTTTACCAAAATCTAGGGTTAAAAGTTTTTAAAGAATCAATTGGACAATTTGTTGTGTTTTAAACTCAGATTTTGTTATATTCTCCTCCTAAAACATTCAATAACTAAATCCTAATCAAGAATTGGTCCTTAAATGTCCTGTAAATGATCAAACGACCCATTCTAGTGTTCGAACACAATATCATTGATTCTGCCTTTGTTAGTTGTCCAATACCTGTGTTTTTTATATCAAAATGATCAGAATGATGCAAGGATTAAAAAGCAAAGGTCTAGAAAATTCAAGCAACAAGGGGTGGTGATTTCAGAAATATGAAAAAAAAAATTCGAATGAGGTTCGAATGTGTAGATAGGTATATATAGGCTCCCACATTCGACCGTTTTATAAGGGCGAAAGTGAAACTATTTTCACATTCGACCCTACTGAAAGGCTCGAAAGTAGAAACAAGGTTCGAATGTACAAAATACACTAGAACACTCACATTCGATCGTTTTAAAAAGCTCAAATGTATGGAAAAATTTCACATTCGACCCATCGAAGGGGCGAATGGAGATTGGAATATTTGAACATTTTACCAAATCTCAAAATCGAATCCTGTTCAATATTTTTCACATGTTTTAAGCATCAAAGATTCATCATTTCACATTTATAGGTCACAAAACTCAAATGGTCATCAAGTTTCAGAAAACGACCATCAATCACCATCAGTTATCAAAAATAACTCAGAAATGTAAAATATTTTTGGTTTTTCTAAAACTTATGCTAAAACACACCTAAAATCTTTTTGAGTTTTTGTAAATTTTGAACAAATGTAAAATGCATAAATGTTCACATAAAACAGTAAATGTTTTGTGATTTTCGGTAAGAGGAACGTAGACCTTATCCCGGTGGATAGGATCTTCAAAGCCTGGAGGTTGACCGACGTCAACCTCTTCCTTGACCACACCGTAAAGAAATGCACTCTTAACATCCATTTGATACACCTTGAATTTCTTGTATGAGGAAAACGCTAGAAACATTCGAATAGCTTCTAAACGTGCCACAGGTGCATAAATCTCGTTGTAGTCGATTCCTTCCACTTGATGAAAACCTTGAACTACCAGCCGAGCTTTGATTCTCACGATTACGCCTCTGTCATCCTTTTTACACTTGAAAACCCACTTAGTTCAAATTTTCTTTCTGCCTGGAGGTAAATCTGTTAGTGTCCACACTCCCAGTTTCTGAAATTGTAACAACTCGTCTTGCATCGCCTCTACCCAAGAATCATCCAAAAGAGCATCCTTGTAAGTCTGCGTCACAACCTGCGAAACATAGCAAGCAAAGGACCAGTCATTCTGACAACCAGATTTCTGAATTTTTGCATATAAAGCTAAAGCGCCAAGATTCTCAGGTGAGTTTGCACTCCGAAGTGGTCCTCTAGTCGTAACACTGCTTCCAGGATCACCAATCACTTGCTCAAGCGGGTGAATACGATGAATCCGAGATTCCGGATGATCAGGTACTTAAACTCCCGTTTGAGTAGTCAAATTCTCTATCGAATCCAGTTCATTACCCAAATTAGATGATGAAGCAACATTTGAATTTGGTTTCACTGGAGGTGTCGCTGTAGCATGATCTAGAATAGCTTCACTTGTGACATCATAATCATCTTCTGATTCTGATGAATTAAGAGTAGTGGAAGCTTCTTGGAAAACTTCTTCTTCTGCTGTAGGAACATTGGTATCATTAGAAGCTGTTGGTGGAGTTACGGTGATCGGACGCACCAACGGTGATGTTACTGCGTTTTCACACTCGTAATAAAGTCTTAATACAGCCTCTTCAACCAAGTTATCTAGATTGAATGATTCAAAGAAGTCTTTGTAATCAAACATCCAATCTGGACCGCTACCCTATACATTCTGGGTATACCGTTGAACTTCAACGTTAGCCTACTCCTCTACCTGAAGAGTTCGTTTGTTGAATACCCGTTTGAGTGGGGTTGCATATCCAACAAAGAATCCCTCTTCAGCTTTTGGAGCAAACTTCTCAGATGGATTAAGCATAGTACACGGTGCTCCAAATGGTTCTAGATACTCCAAATTCGGCTTTCGTCTGTTCAACAGTTCATAAGAAGTTTTGCCAAACTTCTTCATTGTTAACACACGATTCAGTGTATAACATGTTGCGTATATAGCTTCATTCCAGAACATTACTGTATTCATGATGAATTCCTTTATCTTCACAAAGAGCATCCATCTGTGCATTTTTGAACTCCATCTCATTATCACTCCAAATTCTTTTGATTTTCAAACCATAGACATTCTCTAAACAAGTGAACAGAACTTTCAGATTGCTAAAAGTTTCGCTTTTATATTGCAAGCACATTACCCACGAAAATCTAGAATAATCGTCAGTAACCACAAGACAGTAAAGCTCTTCGCAATGACTCTTTCGCTTGACAGGTCCGAATAGGTCCATGTGCAAATGCTCAAGTGGCATTTCAACAGAGTTTACTTTCTTTGGTTTGTGGGACTGTTTGTGCTGCTTTCCCTTGTTGCAACTCACAAACTTGTCATTTAGATGAAAATGTTTGACATTAACGCCTTCGACAAGCCCATTCTTCACCAGATGATTCATTTTCCTGAGGTGAATGTGTCCCATCCTCCTATGCCACATAATAGATTCTTTCTCTATAGCCTTGGAGAGGAAACACGTAACTTGGCCCTGAGTTGTCATCGCATTTGACATATCGAGAATGTAAAGATTATTCACTCTCGGTGCTTTCAACATGATCCACTCTTTTGGAATAACAAAGCCGGGTTTGAGAATATAGCAAGATTTGTCATCAAAGTGTACAGAAAACTGTTTGTCGCAGATTTGACTAACACTAAACAGATTATAATCGATCTGTTTCACATACGAAATCTTCTCAAAACTCACAATTCCATTACTCACATATCCGCCATTGATGTTTCTGATGTCGAATAGCAGAGATAAATCCCCTATCATGTTACCAGAAGCTCCACTGTCAACAATCCAAAGACTACTAACAGGTCCAGCTGAAGCTTCCTGCACATATCAAGTAAACTTTAGTTCTTTCGGGGGACCCAAGCCTGCTTGGTCTTGGGTCTTTGAACATTCAATTTCAAAGATTCTTTAACACAAACCTTTGAATTTGAATCGACCTTTTTGATCAATCAAATTCTTTTCACTTTCAGATTTTTCATTTGCTTTTGAAGTAGAAGCACCTTGAGAACCCACCGGTGACCAAGATTGTTCCAAACGTTTCAAGATCCTGATCTGAGATTTTTGAGTCTCAGTCAGTTTCTTTACGTCGTTCTTAAATGAAACCTTCTTAGTTACCTTCTCTGATTTAACAGAGACAGGTCCAACTGTTGTTTTAATAGCAGGTTTTGGTAAAACCTTTTGTCTATCAACAGTTGTGTTCACCACTGGTTTCTTTGACGGTTTTTCCATTGCAATCCGGTTACGACGATCATATGCAATTTGAAGATTATCCCTCTTTTGAAAATAACGGCTTTGATTATAAAATGGTGTTGGTTGAGGGACAAAGCGTCTTTGTGGATAACAGTGATTGTCGACTGGACTTCTGTATGTCTGCTTCACTTCAACTTCGTGCCTCTTATGTCTCATGTACGGGCAGTGAGCAAACTCTCAGGAGCTGGATCCTTTGAGTAAGTCGGCTCAAGAAAACTTTTAGCCTTTTCTTTCGGCTTGATGAACTCAGTGACGTGAACCTTAGGTTCTTTTGGAACATCCAGATAAATTTTCTTTAGAATTTCTGGAGGTACATCATTGGTCCTCTCATGTTTAGGAAACCAAATAGTACTCTCCTGCCAGATTTTCTCAATCTTTGAGTAATTGACAAATTTTATCGAATATTTCCCGTCAGAAATAATCTTATCGGATCCTTCCATCCGATAAAATACTTTGACGGGTTTGTCAACTGATTCACTTTTATCAACATTCTTAATTGTCTGATTCCCTCGATGAGCATTTGCCATCGGATGTAAAATCTGAGAAGGTGATACCGGTTCATTGGTAATAATGTGATTTTCAATGGGTATATCACTCACTTTCTCAGGTTTCTCATCATCTGAGTCAGAATCACCAGTCACATCAATCACACCCTCATTATTCAATCCCAAAATTGGTCTAACATCAGCATGTGGATCCCCAACACTAGAAGTGTTAGATTCATCATCCGATGTAGAATCAGATTTGATTAAACTCTCCGGTGTTATTGAATGTAAAGTGTGATTCTCAAATAACACTGGAGATGGAACAGCCTTGTAGTTTGCACTACTCGGTTGTGAGGGCTCTTCAATGATATGGTCAACCACATAAGCAATGTGTTTATAGTTTTCAAGCTTTTTGTTGACCTTTTCAGCAAAGCATTTGATGGTCGCCATTTCAAGTTTAGTTTCTTCAAGTTCATTGATATAATTGTTTATGGCCAATTGTTTTAAAGAAAGAGTTTTCTTCAAATCAGAAATATCCTTTTTGTAACCATCAAGCACTTTATTGAATTCATGTGCTTCTTTGCGATAAGATTGACAGTTGATTCTAGCACTCTCAAGTTGCACCCTGAGTTGCTTGTTCTCCTCTGTCAATCTATCACATGTTCCACAATATTTATCATTGTTCATATCTATAGTGGATATAGAACTTACCTGTTTCGGAGGATCAGTCATCGCCATCAAAGCAAAATGCGCTTCCTTCCCAGGAAAGAACTTGGAATAATCGATTCTTGTGAAAGCGTCATCAACTATGCATGACTTGTGAGTCATAAGAAAATCAGCTTCGGCCAAAAGTTGATCAATGTCATCATCTAGTGAATTAACACTAGCTTCCGAATCTGACTCACTCTTCGAATCAGAATATACCGAATCACACTCTTCAGGAATATCAGTGACTGAATCAAGAATCATTCCTAGAGTCTTCTCAACAGGAATATCAGCTTCTTCTACCATCTCCTCAATATTCACTTCAGAAATCTTCTCATTCTCCAAAACTTCTTCAACTAACACCGGCTCCTCTAAATCAATCTTCTGAGCAACACACGCCACATTACCACCTGTAATTTCTTCAACACCCAGTTGCATCCCAGTCCAGTCAAAACCTTCATCTTTTACCAAAGCCTGGTTTTGGTTATCAGTTTGTGCTTGGCTATTTGGTGTGGAAATAGGAATGATAGTTCTGGTTGGGTTATGTGGTGTTTGATTTTGAGTCTGGTTTGGTGTAGTTGTTTGTCTAGCAGGATTGTTTGGTGAGGTGTTCTGTCGATTTTGGTAATTGTTTTGTGATTGATAGTTGTTGTTATTTTGGCTTTGATAGGATACCTGATTCTGAGATTGACGGTTTTGGTAATTGGTGTTGAATGGATTCCTGTTACCTTGTTGAGCTGGCTGTGTGCACTCTCTCTTAAAGTGACCTTTACCGCCACAGTTAAAACATGTGACTTTGGCTTTGTTGAAGCCATAAGTGGTGTTAGGTGATGTAGACAAATCAGTTCTACCAGTCTTTTCAATGAACTCGGTTGCTCGTCTCATAACACTAGCAAACGCCCACTGTATGTCAATAAGCTCCATCTCCTCCTTATCAATTTGAGCATAATCTTCACTGGTTAGGTTGTTGTTACCAATTTGACTAGCTACCAGACCATTATAAGAAGCTACCATAGCGAATAACAGTGCGACATGTTGCTGAGCAACTTCAACTGTGACATTATTCAAGTAAGATGTCTCCAACACTATTGGACTTTGACTTGGTTGACTAGGGTTCATTTGAGGAATGTAGGATTGTTGTTGAGGTTGATTCATGCTAGCTGAATAACATGCTGCTTGTTGCATTGGTGAAAAAGGTGGAATGTAAGTGGTAGTGTATGATGGTTGTGTGTAGGATGAAGTTTGAGCAAGGTAGTTTGTGGGGGTTTGGGTGGTTCCATAACACTTGAAACACAAGCAATGTGTGGAGCAACAGTACCACTAGTACTTGAACCAGTCAAAGTAGAAGTTTTACCACCATGATATAACTCCGGATTTTAAGGAAATTGTGCTCTTTTTGCTTTCCTCTTCTCTTCCATCTCTTTGTTCTCCAGCTTTTGAATAAACTCATTTATGGTCCAATATTGATAAGCATCTTTCTCCTTTAGGACCTCAATATGTTGGTTCCAATATGGTGGTAGAGAATCTGCAAATTTGTCTACCAACTCAGACATTATAATCTGAATCTCATAATTCGACAACTCCGTCAAAAGATGACAATATCTGAGAATAAGCTCCTTTAGAGTCTCATTTCCAACATAGCTGAAGTTCTCAAATTCCTTTCTCAATTCTTCCATCCTTAACTACCTTGTTTTCTCGTTACCATCATGACGATTCTTCAACATATCCCAAAGCTGCTTTAAAGTAGTACATGAACCAAACTGATGTAGAAGATCAGTGTTGATAGCTTGAGATAGTTGGGAGAATGCCTTCTTCTCCACATCAAACTTCTTTTTCTCATCCTCAGCTAAGCTTTCCAATGGAATTGGTTCACCTGTGTTCTCCAAAACCGGTGCAACATAACCCTTAGCAATCATTTGCCATGTCTCGGTGCCTTCCATTCCCATTCCCTCCAAATGAATCTTGAACTTTTTGTGCCATTGATTGTAATCCACCATCTCCATCAGCTTTGGTGGATACCTCCCGCTACCTGAAGACAAATCATTAATTAGAGTAGAAATAGCATTGGTAGTTTGAGAGTGTACCGTGGCTGCTGCAACTCCCCAATAATCATTCATGGGTTGTTGTGGAGGTTGAGAAACAGTCTGTGGCATCGAACTAGTCATTGCGAGGTAATTGATCGGCTGTGATGGTTGACTGTTTGTCTTCTATGCAGCTACAGTCCAAGGATCCATAGTAACATGCTGTTGTTGTGTAGTATTAGGCCTCGGTGTTGTTGGAAAGTTCCACATATCGTCTACGAAGTCCGGAATGCGAAACACTTAGAAAAATTTTTGATCAGCTTCTACGTTCGACCCTTATCAATAAACGTGGGTTCGAATGTAGAAAATGTTCCAGTTTCGATACTTCCTGCTGACTCGAATGTAGAATATAACAAACAAACGAACTAACTAAGAAAGAAGTTCATGGATTACGAGAACAGATATTCAGCACTAGAACGGACGTGCTGTGCATTCGCTTTGGCTGCTCTGGCAGTACATGCTTTATCACACAACTTGGCTCATCGCTTGCATGGGCGCACTGATATACATAAGTTGCCTTGTCAAAGGAAAGCAAAGGTTGCGGGTCATGCTAATTCCATACGAATCAGTACTGAGAAGCATGTGCCCATCACTCCAGCAATGGCACCAAAGATGAAATATAGTGTCCCTATATCCTTGTGGTTAGTGGAGTTTTCATAGTCTAGTCAAAAGAAGAGTTTGATCCTGGCTCAGAAGGAACGCTAGCTATATGCTTAACACATGCAAGTCGAACGTTGTTTTCTCGAAGATCCTCTTACTTGCTCTAGTGGCTGGCAAAGGCCAACCGAGAGGGGAGAACGAATGGCTTAGGAATCGACTGGTTCTGAGCAGACTCGTGGAGCTTGCAGTTGCCAAGGGGAGTGCCATCACGTGGGTTTGTACAAATAAGCCAGTGAAAGAGGTGGGAGGGGTGTGCCACGACGAAACAAGGGAATGAAAGGCCACTTTGCGTTGGATGCTCTTTACCCTCCCCACAATGATGGCTTTGTTGTCTTGGGGAGGGTTGAAGCTTGCTTCTTCTCTAGAGTCTTCTTGGTCATCAATACGACCTGTCCTTAATAGAACTGATAATGTACAAAACAACACTCACAATTTCTAGGTTCGACCCTAAAAATAACCACGTTTGACCTAAAAATCTCAGATTCGACCTAAAACACACACGTTCAACCTTTCTCTCCTAGGTTCGACCCAGACATTTTGAAAAACGGTTATTCTTTGAAAAATCAGTTATTTTGATCCCAATTTTTCAAAAGTTGATTAATTTTGGTGATGTTTTGCAGGTTTTGCTTCGGATTTGATTTGGAACAAGTTTAATAAAGAGATTTCTTGATTTTAACCGTGAAAACTAGTCCGAATCAATCAATTTTCATCAAAAAACATTATTCATTCAAAACAGAAAAATTTTGATCAAATTTGGGTCCAAATCAGCTCAAAAATTATCAATTCGTAGTTGTTTGATCCGTATAGTCTCTGATACCACTTTGTGGAGGATCGTTTTGTCAAAAACAAGTAGTTTGATCAAACAAGTCTACCAATTTAGGTGCGGAATCCCTAAATCAGTTACGAATTGATAATAATATGAACAAAACACGCAAATCACCTTTTAATCTCCATTTCATTCATAAAAAATATTGATTAATCTTACAAAACCTTGTTTACAATGAAATAAACACTTTTCAGAAAAACCTAGAACACTAGAGAGAAATACAGGTCGAATGGGGAACACAAATGACAAAAGTTAACATTAAATCAAAATTTCAGTTTATATAGGCCTGCACATCCCCCCCCCCCCTCCGTAAGGGTCGAATGTGCAGGTTCGCCCCTTTAAATGGGCAAATCAGCACATAGCAAATCAGACATCCATCTTCGACCAGTATACTCCACCTTCGACCCTTTTCAGTCACCTTCGACCCTATAATGTCCACTTTCGACCCCACGTTTTACCAAAACAAAATTGAATGTGCAATCCAATAGCACTAGTCGCAAAACGTGTATCAACACGGACCTGAAAAGGTTGTTACATCATCTAAAACCACTTATTATGGTGATCAAGGGTTTTATGATGATAGTCCTCCACCATGGACTCCAAACACAGTCATTAAATCAACTTTCAAACCATCAGAAGTTTTACAAACTTCTACTTCAACAACTGCTGATGAACAAATTCAAACTACCGATTCAGCTCCACAGACTACTGAACCACAACATACAGCTGAACCAGATATCATCAACCTCAGTGATTTGTTTGAAGAAGTTCAAGAGCCATCACCAAGTACGGGGCTACAACAATTGATTGAACACAGAGGTCATCCATTGGATCAAATCATGGGTGATATTGCTTCAGGGGTACTTACAAGAAACCAGCTTTCCAACTTCTGCTTATTCTCAGCATTTATTTCTCAGTTGGAACCAAAGAAATATCAAGAAGCCCTTAAAGATAACAATTGGGTTCAAGCTATGCAAGAAGAATTGCTTCAACTCAAGAAGCAACAGGTCTGGGAAATATGTCCCTTACCTCTAAACAAACTACCAATTGGCACAATATGGGTTTTCAGAAACAAACAAGATGAAGCTGGTATGATTATCAAGAACAAGGCAAGACTGGTAGTACAAGGTTATTCACAAGAAGAAGGAATTGACTATGATGAAACCTTTGCTCCAGTTGCAAGGCTTGAAGCCATCAGGTTATTTTTGGCTTATGCAATTTCCAAAAAAAATTAAAGTTTTTCAAATGGATGTCAAAAGTGCATTTTTATATGGAAAACTAAAAGAGGAAGTGTATGTTTATCAGCCACCTGGGTTTGAGGATCCTTCTCATCCTGATTGGGTGTACAAACTTGACAAAGCTCTTTATGGGCTAAAACAGGCTCCCAGAGCTTGGTATGAAACACTTTCCACCTTTTTACTCAAAAATCACTTCACAAGAGGCTCCATTGATAAAACGCTCTTTATAAAGCATGTTGGAAATCATGTCTTACTTGTTCAAATTTATGTTGATGACATCATTTTTGGTTCAACAAACACAAAACTGTGTGATGAATTTAAGAAACTCATGCAATCACAATTTGAGATGAGTACAATGGGAGAACTGCAGTACTTTTTGGGACTGCAGATTAAGCAACAAACAAATGGAAGTTTTATACATCAATTTAAATATGTTAAAGAATTATTAAATAAATTTTCTTTACAAGACAGTAAATCATGTTCCACTCCCATGACACCTACCACACAAGTTGAACCAGATGATCAAGGAAAACAGGTTGATCAAACCATGTATAGATGTATGATAGGTTCCGTTTTGTACTTAACTGCTTCTAGACCAGATATTATGTTCTCAACTTGTGTCTGTGCTAGATATCAATCTGCACCAAGGGAATCACACCTAACTGATGTCAAAAGAATTTTCAGATATCTGAAAGGAACTCCTACATTAGGAATTTGGTATCCTGCTTCAAGCAATACCAAGTTAACAGTTTTTTCATATAGTGACTATGCAGGGTGTAAAATGTCAAGAAAATCTACATCTGGTGGTTGTCAATTTTTAGGAAACTGTCTGGTGTCCTACCAAGACTCCACTCTTAGTAGACAGTAAATCTGCCATCATTATTCAAAACCCTGTTCAGTTTTCAAAGACAAAACATATAGAAATTAGGTATCATTTCATCAGAGATTGCTATGAAAAAGGCAAGATTGAGGTGATACATGTCACAACAGCTAATCAAATAGCTGATATATTCACCAAACCCCTTGACCATCAACATTTCAGAGGTTAGTTTCCATGCTTGGAATGCTAAATTTTGAGTAAACTCTGTAAGTGTTTTTCATTTTTTTTCTCTTCTCTTCACTTGTTTACTAACTTTGTCTCCAACCTTTGTTGATCAATAAAAAGAGAGAAAAACTACTGATGTACAAAAACATCTGTAAGGGAAAATTTCTGAAAAGAAAAATCTGCTGATGATAATAAAATCATCAAATATTGATTTTAGGGGTATTTTTAATCTTCTTAGTAGTTCAAAAACTACTGAAAACAAAATAGGAAACTCCTGATGAATAAATATTCATCAGAGGTTTTAGACAAAAAGGACAAAACATTCTTTTCCTATTTTTCTCAGAAGTTTGACCTAAAAGGACTATTAAACTTCTCAAACCCCTCTTTTCATTATTATCGTTTCAAAAACAAAAACTTCCCTCTCTCTCAAAACCCTCTCTGAATCTTTCAACTGTTCTATCAAAAACAATGGCTCTAGTTCTCAAATAGGGACACAATCAAAGAGGCTACTTCGAAAAAGCTGAAGCCTATCCCAATACGATGAAATCATTGATTTGATCGTAAAATCTCAATATTACACGGCGTTTACCATTGACCCACCAATCCATACTGACACTCTTAATGAGTTTTGGGCAAACGCTGAGACTGTTACCGAAGATGGGAAAGTCCTTTCCTTGAAGACGAAGATCAAAGGGAAGGAAATGGCAATCACATTCTAGAGAGAAACAGCCCAAAACCACTAGAAATCTCCATACAACCCTCACCATGTTTTGTACAAAAAACCAACCTTGTGAGCTTGTTGTATCAACCATGCTAGGCTATATTTCTCTTGGTGTTTCTAGGGTGATGATGGAACTTGGTATGAAGTAAATAGTTTATTTTTGTTTAAAGTGGTTTTTGTGTTCTTAATATTTTTTTCTACTACTTCTTTGTTTGGCAAATTAACTAATCAATCAATTAGTATTTGGTCTTGTGGGTGTTTTGATAGGAAGTTGATGGACTTATGAGTGTACCCATGGTGGTTAAAACCCCACGCACTTGTAAGCTAACCTAATTCCACGTGTAGTTATTAGCCTATTTGTGGATATAAATATACACACTTTGTGGCTTAATCGTCGACTATCAAAATCTCACTTAGGGTCGGTAGGGTCTTTATACTTGGTTCTAGTGATAAGCCAAGACTTAGTTATGTGACATAGCTTCATGGTCTATGTGATAGCTTTGGCGCAAACCAAGATTGGTGAACCCGTGTTGGAAGAAAACAGACTATATTTTCTTCCATTATTATATTGCCGCACAATTAGTAATATGCCAATCACTTTTTGAAAAGTTAATTAATTCAAGTAGGAGATGAGCGTGAGCGGGACAATCACGACTCCTCGATGATGTCAAGTGGTAGCTTGTCCGGCCATGCTCCAGCCGCCGACAAGTTATTCATAAAAGAAACTAGTAGTTAAATGTCAATATCGCAACCCTAAGTGGTGGGTTCTTTAGGGTTGGACGCGTACAATCTTGGGTGATCTTCCCTTCAATGTTGAGAGGTGATCTTACTGGGGTAGGGAGACCCTCACAATAACATTAAGAACACAAATAGTTTAGAGTCTAGTGTGGCTATGCCTAGTTTTTTAAACACGCCACTTAAACAAGAGTTTGCTATTATTTCATACCAGGCAACATCAGATCCCGAAGCAACACTTTTGTTTTGCTATTGATTTCTCTTACGGTTTACATATCTCTTCTAGTTTTCTTCTCGCATTTTAAAACTCTCTTATTAATTTTTAGGAAGCTGAGTAGTAAAAATCGTGTCCTTGGATTCGATATTCGGTACTAGCTCATTTCTGTACTACTCGCAATAGGTACACTTGCCTATTGTGTGGGGTTTAGAACGTTAAGCAACTATCGTTTTAGACTATAAATTTAAAACTTGAAAGTGTCACACACCACAGTTTTTTACATGATTTCCTTTTTCATCACGTTTTTGGCACATCCACCGGGAACTTGCCACTTTTAAACAAAAGAGGTTTAACTCATTAAAACCCCACGCTACCAATATACATATAGATTATACACACACTCACATCCTTGAATATACACACATACACACTCGCGAACATGCACATGAGTGTATGCTTTTGTGTATGGAGTCGAACAAGAGGCTAGAACTCGACAATTGAACCTCCAACATATACATATACAAACTCATGGTTTATAAGAAACACGTGTTAAAAGTATCAAACAAATGTTAACTACCATTTTAACATAAGACATCTAAAACATATGTTAACTTTCATTTTTAGATAAGAATCTTAACATGTATTAACATGAGGTATCATATGGTGACATATGGTAACTTGTTAACCTGCTTTTGACAAGGTTAGTTATTATTTCAACTATAAGCGAACAAATCTAACGAGGGTGTTCAACATCTACAAGTTAAAACCATACATCTTTTCAAAAGGACGAACAATGATATGTAATAATCATCACGTGTGTGGAGAATAACACCACATACACATGGTCCAAATATCTACATATTGGGTAAATAACTTTCATGGTAAATAATCGAGTACATAGACTTAAGTTGTCCTTGACATTTGATGTGCCAAGAATTACGCTTGTTTTACACATGTATTTATCCTCCTTTTTACACATTTATTATGCTTTTATCCTTATAAAACATAGTTAAATCTGTCCTAAGATATAAATGCAGGTTTTTGGAAGCAACAAACAAAAAGGAGCGGAAACTGGTACAAAGGGAAGGAAATTGAAGACTTCCCAGATTGCAGCAAATGGTGCACGGCCGTGCACGGTCGTGCTCATGCTCAAGTCAACCAATTAACATTTCCAAGTCAACCAGAATGAAGAAATCAACGTGCACGGGCGTGCTCATCACTTGGCACGGCCGTGCACCCCTTCAAACGTGCATAACAAGGCTCAGGAGACCAAAACTAACAAAACTGAGACACACGTGGGTAAGCACAGGCGTGCTCACATATGAGCATGGGTGTGCTCATTAGAAAACTCGACAGAATCTGCCGAAAAGGACTACGGACTGCCCCAGATGTCTGGCACGGGCGTTCACACCCTTAAGCACGCCCGTGCAACTCCTGGTAGCTTTATAAATGGAAGCCTTCACTCTTCATTTTGGCATCCCATCCCATCTCATTCCACCCGATTCTCTCCCACTTGAGAGATGTTTTAGGGTCTTACAAGTGACCTTTGGAGCTTGGGATCACTCCATTAACATTTAGATCAAGTGAGCTTTGAGAGAAACCATACAAAATCACCCAAATACTCTCCAAATCCACTATCAACCCTCATCATGATTTCACACCAATCAAACTTAGTGAGTCTATTGTAATGCCATTAGTTGGCTAGGATTAATAGAGTGTTGCTAGGGTGAAGACTTTCTTGGTATGGATTTATATAGTTTACGTTTATTTTGAGTGATGTTTTTTGTTCTTGTTAATTCGTTCTACTCTTTCTTTGTTTGATGAATTAACTAATCAATCAACTAGTATTTGGTCATGTGGGTGTTTTGATAGGAAGTGGATGGACTTATGAGTGTACACGTGGCATGTAAAAACCTGCGTACTTGTAAGCTAACCTAATTCCACGTGTAGAGATTAGCCTATTTGTGTTTGGAAACATTCACACTTTGTGGCTTAATCCTTGACTATCAAAATCTCACTTTGGGTCGTTACGGTTTTTATACTTGGTCCTAGTGATAAGCGAAGACTTGGTTGAGCGAATTGGCTTCATGGTCAACGTGATAGCTTTGGCGCAAACCAAGGATTGGTGAACCCGTTTTGGAAGCGAACGGTCTATATTTTCTTCCATTATTATATTGCCACATAATTAATAATATGCCAATCACTTTTTGAAAAATTAATTAATTCAAGTAGGGGATGAGCGTAAGCGGGGAAAGCTACGACTCCTCTATGATGTCAAGTGGTAGCTTGTTTGGCCATGCTCCGGCAGCCGGAAAGTTATTCATAAAAGAGTAGAATCGTTAGATGTCTATATTGCAACATTGGGAGGTAAGTTATTCGGGGTTTGACACGTGCAATTTTAGGTGATCCGCCCCTCACTGTTGAGAGGTGAGCTTACCAGGGTAGGGAGCCCCTCACAATAACAACTAGAACACAAATCGTTTTTACAGTAATGCGGTAATGCGCATCTTGAACACATCACTCATTTAAACGTTTACTGTTAGTCTATACCAAGACAAGTCGGATTCCGATACAACACTTCTGTTTGATTATTGGTTATCGTATCGGCCACTTTCGTCATCTTTTACTTTTAATTTTATTTATTTTTAAAAGCAACTTAAAGCTGAGTAATAAAAGTCGTGTCCTTGGATTCGATATTCGGTACTTGCTCATTTCTATACTACTCTCGATAGGTACACTTGCCTATTGTGTGGGGTTTAGAACGTTAAGCAAATATCGTTATAGTTTACAAATATAAAACTTGAAAGTGTCACACACCAACGTTTTCGACTTAAACTTTTTCACTATCAAGTTTTTGGCACATTCACCAGGAACTTGGTATTTTTAAGAGAAGAACTTTAAGTCACTAAAACCCCACGCTATCAACATTCTAGGGCACTTTCGTTTGGACTCTAGTCATTCGGGCTTTTTCATTTGCTAGACTACTCGTACAAACACCAGGTGAGTTTCACGGTCCCTTTTACTGTTATCGTACTTTGGGGGGGGGGAACAAGCTACATATTTCAAGTTACAATTTATTTAGAGTGAATTCTATCATGGCTACCATGTGAAACATGAGACAAATGGTTTATGAGCTCAACAGTCCTCGTATATACATTACACGGAAACCATTAGCTAAACAGTTAGCCATGGAACACTTAAATAGATCTACTGGGTTGACACCCTCACTCTTGGTTAGTCGCTCTAATCTTTCACATACTAAAGAGTGCTAGTTTTCTACGATTCTTACATTGTCTTTACTGTACAATGTGTGAAGCACAACAGTCAAGAGGTTTGGTTATGGGACTCATGTTGGCACAGTAATCATTGGCTTAGCTAGCTTTGGTTGGTAACACACAAATTTCACTAACTTTACTTTGCGTACACCTAAACCTGTGAACTCACCAACTTTATGTTGACAAATCATTTATGCATGTTTTTTAGGTAATTGATTACATGAACACATGGGACTTAAGAAACCGGTTTGAGCTTGCACTTTGTGGTACCAACTTTTGTGGGTCATGTCTTGAAACAATTATATGTTTTTATGAGGTTCTACCCACTAAGACAATTTATTCATGTTTGTAAAACAATTTGAATATTTGGTATCAAATCTATCAGTTTCTTATGTGTTGTTCAAACCTTGTGCTTGAAAACCTTTCGACGTTGCACTCCCGTGTTTCCGCCTAGGCGGGGTGTGACACAAAAGAGCTTAAGGTTTTGGTACAAACAATATTTCTTAAGACGTTCTCAGAACCAATAAAGAAAAGGCCAAAAGTAGATGGGAAAGGATTTTTGAGAATTTCGGAATCTCAAGCGGGTGAGTTGATTCAAGCATCTACATGCGAGGAAGTAAAGAAAGCAGTGTGGAAATGTGGTAGTAACAAGGCATCGGGGCCGAACAATTTCATATTCAAATTTTTAAAAATGTTATAGATAGATTTTGACCGTTCTTTATGGAGATGTGTAATCAGTTTTATTCTAAACCTAACATTACAAGTGGGTTTAATTCGTCATTCATTGCACTATTACCCAAGATACGTGATCCTTTAGATGTAAATGATTTTAGGCCCATTTCATTAATAAACATTTTATATAAGGTGATTGCTAAGACACTAGAAACAAAAACAAGAATCAAACTGGTTATGAACACAGTGGTCTCCACGGTTCAATCCAGTTTTGTGGAAGGTAGATCCATTCTTGATGCTCCATTGATAGTAAATGAAATAATTTCATGGGTAAAGGCGTACAAAAAAGAAGTATTTATTTTTAAAATCGATGTTGAAAAGGTGTACAATTTTTTAAATTGCAAATTCCTTTTGTTAAATATAAAATATATATGGGATTTCATTGTTATGGAGGAAATGGATGGGGTCATGCCTAAAGTCAAGGGGTTATGCCATGGGAATCCACTATCATCATTTTTATTTGTCTTAGCATTAGAAGCCTTGGATGAGGTAATGAAAAGAGCTATAATGTCATAACCCGCCTAGGCGGAAACACGAGGCGTGACACGAAGGATTTTCAAGCACAAGATTCAAGCAAACATCTAAAATAACATAAGTTATGGATATCACATCGTCAAAGAGTTTACAACCATCATTATAATGTATTGTTTTGAAACCACATATTCATAAATTTAACCACAAAAGATGATATCCATGAATGCATGCCCAAATCATATCCCAAGTTCCATCCATGGGTTTTAGTTACCTGAAAAACATGCACAAAAACTTGGTCAATATAAAGTCGGTGAGTTCACAGGTTTAAGATAGTTGAACACATAAAGTTAATGAAATCCATGAATGACCCATCAATGTCTAGCTGAGACAATGACAAAATGAACGATCATGAGTCCATAACCAAACCTTGACGAGTTGTGCCTCACACATTGTACAATAAAGACAATGTATCATTAAATGTGAAATACAAGAACTCTTTTATCGTATGTATCCGGGTTAGAGCAACTAACCAAGAGTGGGGGTGTCAACCCAATAGATCTATCTATTCAAGTGTTTCATGACTAAGTCCATAGGTAATGGTTACGGTAAACTAATTACACGAGGGCTTTATGAGTACTCTAAACATATTGCCTCATGTGCATCGGTCTACTAGGAATTCATTCTAAAACTATGTAAATAATGCATGTCTTTCCCCACAATATAAAACAGTAAAAAGGGGCGTTGAGACTCACCTCAAGTCCGCGTGGAAAGTCTAGCAAGAATGTAAACTCGGGGCACTAGGAAGACAGACTTACACGTCCTACATAAAATGGATATCTTAGGTCTATGTTCAATGTTTCCTTTTACACATCGTTCACCCAACTTTTGTGATAGGTTAGTTTGGTGTCTTTGGTAACTTTTATGCTTTCAAAACATTGTTCAAAAATCAAGGTTTTATTGTATCAAATACTCTTTTGAAAACCCATGACTTTCTACCATATTTTCTTAGTTTTAAAACATATGTTAATATTCAAGTTGATTTAATTTACATATAGATCACATACAAGTCTATCTATATTATATGTATATACATGATGCATAGAACACACACCTATCCATATATATATATATACACACAGCACACACCACTCACATATATCTATGTATATATACACGACACACACCATATACATATATATATAATACACAGACATCTATATATATATATATATATAACACGCATATATGTATTACAACACACGTACATTCCTATGCATATATATACACTCACGCATACATGTATATAGCACACACATGTATAGATATATTGTAATGCACACACACATACATATATATATACATACGTGCGTGTGTATATATATTTACACAACACACACGCATACATACTTGTATAGCATACATGTTCATATAACACACACACACCTAAGTAAATTACATTGATCTTAGTTGGTTAGTTAGTTTTAAGTTTTAGGAAGGTTGATTTAAGAACTTGGGTGAACAATATAGTTTAAAACATACGAAAGTAACAAGTTAGGTTAAGTATCATACCACTAGATATTGGAATGAAGGCTTGGATCGTGCTACTAGTGGTGAAGGAGTGGTATGGTGAGTTGAGAGTGTGTGAGTTTGAGAGGAGAGTGAGTGAGGTGATCAACAATGAATTACATCCATCCTCTTGGTTTATATAGAGGGCTAGAGAGAAAGAGAAAGAGACAGAGACGAGAGAGAGGGAGACGAGAAAGAGAGAGGAAGGGAGGGAAGTGTTAATTTTGGCAACTCAATTACTATGAAGTTTTGGTGAGTTTAAGGAATCTCACAATGTTTGTGAATATTCTAAGATTTGATGCCATTTTAATCCAAGTGATTAATCACTAAGACTTGTCATGGTGAAAGACTTAACAATGTGATCCTAGATTGACACCATGTCTAAGTGACATCTCAAGGATCTTAGGATAGTGATTAGATGTGTCTTAGTGTGAAAAAAAATGGATTTGTATGGGAAAAGGGGAAGGGTGACAACCATAAGGGACAAAAAGGGAGGAGAAGTGTGTTTTGGGTAAGTAATCTTCTATGGATTTGGGTGATTAAGAGATCTTACCATTTTAGTTAGTAATCATTAATGTGTTTTAGATTATTCACATTACTTTTCTAATCTCTTAGATTAGACTTATCATGGGTCCATGGATTGATAATACATCTACTTGAATAACCACACAAAAGATTTATCTTGATTTTCCAAAACAAAAGATGATTATGTTGGGGGGGAGGGATGGGGGCGACGACTCACAAGGCAAAAAGAGACAAGATTGTGGCAAATCTAGTATGGTTAACAATCTAGGTCTTTGAGAGATTATGGTGGCAATCCATATTAAGGTGTAATCATGCTTTGAGAGGTGATTAGATGCTCCCTTTAACTTGGTGTCTTGGGCTAATTTTGTCAAAGGAAAGAGGAGGTTGTATTGTTAAATCAATGAGCATGTATTAGGGAGTCATCTCATGGTTCAAGGGATTAATCTTATGCTAGATTATGTAGGTAAAAACAAGATAAGAAGAGACCTGTGGGAAGGGCACATGAGCCGAAAAATAAAAGAAAGAAAAGAAGAAGAGAAGGTGGCGGCTAGGGTGTGGTATCCAAAGAAGCTGTCTTGGGCATGCATCTATCTCCAATCCTTGTGTTGATTACTTGTTAACTCCATTTTTGTGTATGTATCTTTTAATTGGATTTGATTGTTTAGGATTGTGGAGACAATTAACGTAAAGTGAAAGTGGTTTTTCATGTCTCAAATATACATATACACATATCCAAGAACCCCATGCATGCACACATATATACATACACATGTAGATGTCACGCATATATATGTCTATATGATAGTATATATATATTGAAAATAATTAGAGTTCCTACATATACATATCCATGTAATTATCTATATACGTCAACATATGTGTATCTTTATAGTTTATAAAAAGAAAATTATTATTGTTTAAACTCACGTCACCAATTCTTGATAAATCGGATATTTGCACCATAACGTAGGTTCAATTGCACTAGTTTGAGTCTTGCTATAGACTTCTCGGGGGACTTTATTGTATAAAATAGCGTCTAATATATGTAACAACTTAGAGGCTTGACTAGAAAGAGTACTGATTTTCACTTGATAAATTGGCGGGTGTCACATATAAAACCAAGTGTTTAAAGGGGTAACAATACCAAATTGAGGCCCAACAATTTCACATACTTGATATGCGGACAATGTTATCTTCTTAGGGGAATTGAATCAAGGTGGCATTTTAACTCTCAACTGAATACTAAGACATTTTTACCTATGTTTCGGGCTTAAAGTTAATTTGGCAAAAAGCAATTTAACTGGGGTAGGGTGCAAGAAGAAGAAGAAGAAGAAGAAGTAGAAAGAGTGGCGACTGGGTTTATTGACTTTCACATTTTTGGGAATGCCTATTAGGGCAAACATGAAATGGGTCAAGCATTGGAAACCAATAATAGATAAATTCAACAAAATAACTATCGGGCTAGATGGCCAGGCGTTTATCATTTTGTGGAAAGATTGTACTAGCAAAATAGGTTTTGGGTGCTTTACCAAACAATTATTTGTCATCTTTCAAAGCTCCAATGCCTTTGTAAGGACATCATGTGTGTTGGAAAGGAGTTGGAGAGCTCAAACACGTTCGTAAAAAATAACATAATCGGCAAAGTGGGAGAGGGGATTGGCAAGACGTATGGTTGGGAAATGATGTGCTGAAAAATTCACATGTTTTACACACGTATTTTCACCTGTTTTCACCCAAAATCATGCTTTTTTCTTAGTTTTATCATGAATTATCTTCCTTTGTTGTTAGTTGCAGGTTTTGAGGCCGAAAAGTGAAAAGAAGAGAAAAACGGCAAAAAGGGCAAGGAATTAAATACTTTCAGAGCTGTTCAGATGCAGCACGGCCGCGCTCAAGCAGTTCACGGCCGTGCACCTATCCCAGGTCAGCAAGTCAACATTTCCAAGTCAGCAGGAAGCAAACAGTCAAGTGTACAGAGGTGCAAGGCCGTGCCCACCAATGTGCACGACCGTGCTCAGGTCAACGCGTATTTAGGAATGTTCCAGAACCGACCAAACTGACATGACTGTTGCACGAACAGACAAGCACGGGCGTGCCCCACCTTTGGCATGGGCGTGCCAGTCCGGCAGACAGACAAAGTCTGAACGAAATGACTCTACAACAGTACCAGCTATCGAGCATGAGCGTGCCACATCAAGGAGCACGGATGTGCAGCACCTGAATTGCCTATAAATAGAGACCTCCAATCCACACTTTGGCATCCCATTCCACCCGAATCTCCCTCGCGTTTCTACTATCTTAGGGTCTTGTAAGTGACCTTTGGACCTTGGGATCACTCCATAAATACTACGAGAGTGTGAGATTGAGAGAAATCACATCAAATCATCCTGAAAACCCTCTAAATCCTTTGGCAACCCTCACTATGTTTTCATCTCAAAACCACCTTAATATGATTGTTGTAATGACAACTCATGGCAAGGAACATAGAGTGTTTCTAGGGTGAAGACTACTTTGGTATGGATAATATCGTTTACATTTCTTGAGTGGTATTTTGTGTTCTCATTTAATTCTTTCTACTTTAACTTTGTTTAATGAATTAATTAATATATCATCTAGTATTTGGTTTTTTGGGTGTTTTTATAAGAAGTGGAAGGACTTATGAGTGTACCCATGGTGTGTAACAACACATGCACTTGTAAGCTAACCTAATTCCATGTGTAGTGATTAGTCCATTTGTGTTTGGAAACATTCACACTTTGTGGCTTAATCTTCTATTATCAAAATCTCACTTAGGGTCGGTACGATCTTTATACTTGGTCCTAGTGATAAGTCAAGACTTGGTTTTGCGAATTGGCTTCATGGTCTATGTGTTAGCTTTGGCACAGACCAAGAATTGGTGAACCGTGTTGGAAGCAAATGGTCTTTATTCTCTTCCATTACTATATTTGTAACACTCCAACCGATGGCGGAAACATCGAGGTGTCACGTAAAAATGAGTATACAGTAGCACATGGTATTCAAGTTTTAATTGAAATTTATTTAAAGTAAAATATCCAAAATTGAAAATACAAAATAAGTCTTGAATGAAATTCTAATACATCAAATAACCAAATAAAGCATAAACTTCAATTATCTCTTCCTGCTAGCTCTAGACTTCAAGCATCATTATTTCCTGTTGAGTTGTAAAAATGGGGGGGTCAACTAGAAGTTGGTGAGAATACATAAGCCAAGACAAGCAAATAGTTTAAGTATAAAAGTTTAGCAATTCATATGTCTATCGTAAGTTTAAGTCTACATGAATAAACATAATATGTTGAATCGACATAATCAAACCTCCGACTAGTTTAGGTCCATTCCGTCATCCACGGTTCACCTTAATAATATGTTGGAACGATAACAATCACCCACGCTACCTATGTAGGAGGTACACGTATCCGGGTGGGATTGTCAATCCAATAGATCTATTATTGAGTATCGCCGGCTTGGCCATAGCTAATGATTATGTAATGTTGAAACTCGTTGAAACTGTTGTTGTTGTCTAATTCATGAGGCATTAAAGTTTACAACTAGACATGCATGTAGAATTGCTTTAGTATAATGTTGCAAGTATGAAGAATTGCATAAACATGGTTACGTAAACTCACCTTAGCAAAGTATTAAGTCTCTAGAAATAGAATATGTGTAGCCCCAAAGTTGCCAATTACAAAAGCTTATAATCAAAGCTTCAATTGTAGAAGTAATAGACTATAGAAGAAAGGTATGAGGGAAAGTTTAATCGGATTGAAACAATCGATTTAGAGGTGCAAAGTATAATGGGTCATAGGTGGGTTTTTATACTAGTTTTGGATTCAATTAGCCATTAAAATTGGTCAACACCATAAAGTAAGGTTTTATGATGAATTGACTATTTGACTAAGACTTTGACTGTTTGACTAAGACTTTGACTAGGACTTTGACTATTTGACTCAAGGCTTTATTTAAAAAAAAAAATTGTATGTGAAAAAAAAATAAAAGAATTTAGAATCATATTATTATTATTATTATTATTTATATACATTTATGTATGTATATAAGTTGTGAGTTAGGATAAATAAAGACTTAGGCACATTTGTATAATATTAATGATAAAGGTGTAATAAATATATATATATATATATATATATATATATATAAGGGCTTTTTATGTATTAAAATTTTGGGGAAAATTTTGCGATGTTACAGTCTCCCCTACTTTTGGAAACTTCGTCCCGATGTTTATTGAAAACACAGGGTTGAAGGTGATTGGGTAGAAATTAGGACAAGGGTGGTTTGGGAAGTTTCGAGTTAAGGCATGACATAAATTTATAGGTAACAGAATAAACTGTTTCGAATAATTTGGGTAAGAGTTTTGATATGTGTGAGTTTTAAGGGTTGGATTAGGTTCATCTGAAATAGCAAGGAGAATAAGAATCTTAAGTTTTAGGAGTCCTAAAAGGAATGAGTTGATGGACTATTGAAAGACTAAATGAACTACCAGATAACTAAGGTTTATAATTGGTCAACTACCGAAAACCTTGATAGAATTTCACACTACCTTAACGTACTGATATGTGCAAAATTAAACATTAATTTTACCCATATTTACTTCCCTTTTGTTACATTTTGGTATATTTTCATTGGTCTCGATACTTAGTTATTGCTTTTGTGAAAATTTAGCCCGGAGCAACTCGCCTGAAGAAAACAAAGGAATTTGGAGCTTTCGAAGAAAAATTGGTGAAATCTTGGAAGTTGCATGGTAGTGCAAGTGCAACTGCACTACCATGCATGTTACCAAAGAGAGCTGAAAAGAACCCAAGTATCAGATCATGCACTACCATGCAGATTCACTTGCATGGTCATGCAGATAACCTCGGGGACAGAATTCGAGGCTTTTGCCAAAATTGGAAGTGGCGTGAATCAGTCTTAAAAAGAAAACACTGTAGTTACTACATGCACGACCGCGCAACTCACTTTGCATGGTCATGCACTTTGTCAGATTCTATATAAACAATCCCCATTTGCTCTATTTGTTTTGTTAGGTCTTGGGGGTTCAACCACACTTCTCTCCAGCCGATTTCACCATTCTAAAGGAGCTTTGAAGGCCATTGAAGTACCAAGGAACATCAACCAACCAACCTACATACCTTGCTTGCTTATGGTTTGAATTCCTTAATCTTAACCATGAATTTTAGTAGTTTAGCAAGTATGTTTGTAGTTGTTGTAAGTCTTATGGGCTAAACACCTTTAGTTATCTAAACTATGATGAAGCTTTTGATTATGAAATGTGATAATTGTAAGACATGATGGTATTTAGTTTATGTTAATCTTGATGATGAATTTTTAGTATTGTTCTTGGAATTTTTGTACATGTTTAAAGTTCATAATCCATGTTAGTTTGGTGAATGTTTGCTCATGAATGATGGAAAACTCATGTGTAGATGTTTATTATTGAATCTTGTTAGTAATAATTAGGTTCATAACATGAAACTAGGAATGGTAATTGTTAACTAACTTGAGAAGAAGAACTTGAACATGTGTGAAATCTTGCACTTAGATTTGGAAAAATCATAAGGGTGTTGTGTTAGATTCTAAGGTTGATAAAAATTGTAAGTTAGTAGTTTAGGCCAAAATTATTGTCTTACAAGTTTTAAACCTTAGATTTGTCCCTTGAACAATATAAATATTTATCTACATAAAAACAACTTTAGGTGATTAAATTGTTGTTCAACTTAATTTTCCTTAAGTTGCCGAGTTAGGAATTTTGACAAATGAATAACTCGTATTTAAAGATTAACTTAAACATTACAAAACGGGCTTCAAAGAATAATTCTAGGTGATTAAAGTGTTTTTGTCATTTTAATTTTCCAAAGAATTATATAATTAAGAGACCTTGATTGGAACTTAATTATTAGAGAGTTTTGTCTTACCATCATTTCTTACTCTAGGAACATTACATGTCTTTAGTGGAATCTTAGTTTAGATGACTTTTAATTAATATTGTTTTTAAATCCGTTTATTTTTATTGTCATTTAATATTTAGTAACTTTAATTTAGAAAACTTAACTCAACTCTCGAAAAGGCTCTACAGTAACAAAAGTTTAGTATTGAGAAACCGCGTCCACGGATTGATATCCGGTTCTTACCATTTAAATTATATTACTTTACGATAGGTACACTTGCCTTTCGTGTGTGTAGTTTAATTTAGGGTAAAAACTATTTTAAAACTAGAAATTGTGTGAACAAATATCTTCATAAAAATATATATACTTCACACACCATCAAGTTTTTTGCGCCGTTGCCGGGGACGCGGCATATTTCAAGAACGATTCGAGTTACTGATTTAGCCACTTGTTAATATTTTGTTTGTAGAAAAATATTTTTTTTTCAGTGTCTTGTTGTTTGTGTAGTTTAGTTTAGTTAGTTGAGTTTATTTTTATTTCCTTGCACTTATTTTCCATTGGTATAGTTGCATTGTATATTTTTCTTGTTTTGCAGGTAGTGCATGTCCTCAACCCCCGCGTCTGCAATTGTCGAGCCTTCTTCTGAACCTGAACGATATTTTCATAGACGGTTGCGGGAGCGAGCCCGTGCAGTAGCCGCAGCTATTGAGGGAGACGAGGAGTTCCACGAGGTGCACGTAGACATGGCGGACCAGGACTTGGAGACGAGGCCGCTGAATGATATCGGTACCCCGACGCTTGGTGGTCTGGAGACGAGCATTACCCAGCCGACGATTAATAATAATAGCTTTGAAATTAAATCCAGCACCATTACCATGTTGCAGAATGCGGTGCGGTACTATGGCAAGGATCACGAGGATCCTAGTGCTCACATTGCTGGTTTTCTGGAGGTTTGCGCCACTTTCAAGATCCAAGGCGCGACCGATGATGCCATTCGCCTTAGGCTTTTCCCGTTTTCCTTACGTGATCAAGCCAAGGAGTGGCTTCTTTCACTTCCAGCTGGGTCCATCACTACATGGAACCAACTTGCTGAGAGGTTTCTCCAGAAATTTTTCCCTCCTGAGAAAACTGTTAGATTAAGAACCCGGATTCTCAATTTTCGACAGGAGGATGATGAGCTTCTCTATGAGGCGTGGGACCGATTCAAAAGCCTTATGAGAAAGGTTCCACATCACGGGTTGCCTAAGTGGCAGCAGTGTCAGATCTTCTATCATGGTCTGGATAGTGTTGGACGGCAGTTGGTGGATACTTTTGCAGGTGGCGACATTGGCACGAAGAACGCCCGGGAAGCGTTTGAGATCATGGAGAGAGTTGCCGAGAAGAATCGCACACACCAGCCCCTGAGAGGGAAGTCTACGAGGCAGGGAGTCCACCATGTAGACGATTTTACTGCCATGGCTGCACGGATGGACGCTTTGTCCACGAAGTTTGATATGTTGATGTCAAACAAGATTCAGTCCCAATCTGGTTGTGTGACGGGTGGAGGAGCCCAGTCGAGTAGCGATTGTCAGCTGGGAGAGATGATTCACGAGCAGGTTGACTTCATGGGAAACCAAGTTCGCCCCCAGAACAATCCCTACAGCAATACCTACAATCCGGGGTGGAAGAATCACCCGAATTTCAGTTGGAAAGCTGGCTCCTCTAGCCAGCAGCCACCCGGATTTGCTCCTCGACCACAACAGCCTCATGGTCAGTTTTTCCCTCCCCGTCCTCAGCAGTCCACATCTGAAGCAAAGCCCAGCATGGAGGATATGCTTGGACAGATCTTAGCGAACCAGAATGCTCAGAGCCGGGACAGTGCAAAGCGGTTCAAGGATTATGATGATCAGTTCGCGAGACACGAGAGTGAGTTGAGGAGTCAAAAAGCCTCGATGCAGACCATTGAGAACCAGGTAGGGCAGATCGCAAAGCTCCTATCTGAGAGACAGCAGGGTAGCCTCCCGAGCAATACTGAAACGAACCCGAATGCTCATGTGAAGGCTATCACTTTGAGGAGTGGCAAGACCACTGAGACTACCCCTCCAGCTTCCACATCTAAGCCGACTGTTGAGGAGGTGGACACTGAGACTCCGGATGAGGTGCATCTGAGGCGAGGCCCAGCAAGTACAGCACGATCCAAGGAGCCAGTGAGAGAGTATGTCCCTCCCGTTCCATATCCAGGGAGGTTGAAAAAGCAGAAAATGGAGGAACACTATGGTAAATTTCTTGAGCTTTTTAAGCAACTTCATATAAATTTACCATTCATCGAGGCACTTGCACAGATGCCTAAGTATGCAAAGTTTCTGAAAGACATCCTCACCAACAAAAAGAAACTTGAGGAGCTTTCGCATGTGACTTTGAATGAGGAGTGTTCTGCCATTCTCCAGAATAAACTACCTAAGAAGATGAATGATCCTGGGAGTTTCACTATCCCATGCTTGATTGGTAGTTTATCTGTCAGCAATGCTTTGGCTGACCTTGGTGCTAGCATTAACCTCATGCCTTATGCGGTTTTTGCTAAACTAGACCTAGGCGAGCCTAAGCCTACACGTATGAGCATTCAGCTTGCTGACAGATCTGTGAAATACACGCGAGGTATTGTGGAGAATATGCTTGTCAAGATTGACAAGTTTGTGTTTCCAGTTGACTTTGTGATTCTAGACATGGACGAGGATAAAAATGTACCACTTATCCTTGGTCGCCCGTTCCTAGCCACTGCTAGGGCCTTGATTGATGTCTGCATCGGTAGACTTACACTTAGGGTTGATGATGAGGAGGTGACCTTTGATATTGGGAGGTCCATGCAGCACCCACAGAGTCAGGATGATGCGCTTTACTTCATTGACACCATTGATTCATGCGTGAGTGATCATCTTCTGGACACATTTGAGGAGGAGACACGGGACACACAGTTACTTAGAGGGGAGGTGTCTGGTTTGATTTCTATGAACCAGCCAGTTGAGGAGATGGCCTGTCTGTTAGGTCACGAGCCTCCCCCGTGTCCGGAGGTCTTTGAGGTTGTTGATCGCGATGCCGAGCCTAAGGCACGCCCTTCTATTGAGGACCCACCACCCGTTGAGCTCAAGGAGCTCCCGTCCCATTTGGAGTATGCTTTCTTGGAGGGTGAGTCCAGTCTACCAGTTATCATTTCATCTTCCTTATCTGGAGACGAGAAAGGCAAGTTACTTGAGGTTCTGAAACGGCATAAGAGAGCGATTGCGTGGAAGATCATGGATATAAAAGGGATAAATCCATCCTTTTGTACCCATAATATCTTGATGGAGGAGGACTTTAAACCTGTGGTTTAGCATCAGAGGCGTTTGAACCCAAATATGCAGGAGGTCGTGAAGAAAGTGGTCATTAAGCTACTTGATGCAGGCTTGATTTACCCGATCTCTGATTCACCATGGGTTAGCCCTGTGCAGGTAGTCCCGAAGAAGGGAGGTATGACAGTAGTGGTGAATGAAAAGAATGAGTTGATTCCCACTCGTACTGTCACTGGATGGAGAGTTTGCATTGATTACCGCAAACTCAATGATGCTACAAGGAAGGATCACTTTCCACTTCCTTTCATTGATCAGATGTTAGAGAGGTTGTCGGGAAGGATGTTTTACTGCTTCCTTGATGGGTTTTCGGGTTACTTTCAGATTCCCATTGCTCCTGAGGATCAGGAGAAGACGACATTCACATGTCCCTATGGCACATTCGCCTATCGGCGGATGCCCTTTGGACTGTGTAATGCTCCGGCCACATTTCAGCGATGTATGGTGGCCATTTTTCATGACATGATCGAGGACTCCATGGAGGTATTCATGGATGACTTTTCTGTTTTTGGGAGTTCATTTGATCATTGTCTTGGGAATCTGAAGAGGATGTTGGCTAGGTGTGAAGAAGCCAACCTTGTGTTGAATTGGGAGAAATGCCACTTCATGGTGAAGGAGGGCATTGTTCTTGGGCACAAGATTTCACAGGCGGGGCTCGAGGTTGACCGAGCCAAAGTTGAAACCATCTCTAAACTCCCGCCTCCCACATCCGTGAAATCTATTAGGAGTTTTCTTGGTCATGCAGGTTTCTACCGGCGATTCATAAAGGACTTTTCCAAAATCGCCCGTCCCATGACTCAGCTCCTCGAGAAGGATGCCCAGTTTGTTTTCTCCAGTGAATGCCTTAAGGCATTCGAGTTGTTGAAGGAGAAGTTGGTGAATGCCCCGATCATGGTAGCTCCCGATTGGACACTACCATTTGAGCTTATGTGCGATGCGAGTGACTTCGCAGTGGGGGCAGTCTTGGGTCAAAGGAAAGATAAGCACTTTCACCCAATTTACTACGCGAGCAAGACCCTGAATGACGCGCAGGAGCACTACACCACTACTGACAAAGAGCTCCTTGCTGTGGTCTTTGCTTTCGATAAGTTTCGGTCTTATCTTGTCCTTTCCAAGACCATTGTGTACACGGATCATGCAGCCCTTCGGTATCTATTCAGTAAACAGGATGCCAAGCCGAGATTGATACGATGGATTCTTTTGCTGCAGGAGTTTGATATCGAAATCCGTGATAAGAGAGGGGCCGAGAATCTAGCAGCGGATCACCTTTCCCGTCTTGAGTGCTCAGCTTCATCAGATTCAGTGGGGGTCAATATAAATGACAACTTCCCCCACGAATTCCTTATGCATATCCAGACGAACGAGGATGATCATCCGTGGTTTGCGGATTTCGCGAATTATCTCGCGAGTGGGATTGTGTTGAAAGGAATGTCCCACCAACAGAAGCGGAAGTTCTTCGCTGATGTGAAGTATTATTTGTGGGAGGATCCTTATTTGTTTCAAGTCGGGGCCGATCAGATCGTGCGTAGGTGCGTGTATGGTGATGAGGCACGCAAGATTTTGAGACACTGCCACGAGGGCCCGACTGGTGGACACCATGGAGCGACTTTGACCGCGAAGAAGGTTTTTGATGCCGGTTTCTTCTGGCCAACCATCTTCCGGGATGCTCATGATATGGTGCGTGCGTGTGATGCTTGTCAGAGGGCAAGCAATATTTCATCTCGAGATGAGATGCCCCAGAAACCTATTCAGGTTTGTGAGATTTTTGATGTCTGGGGGATTGATTTTATGAGACCTTTCACAACTTCTTATGGAAACCGATACATCCTTGTCGCCGTTGATTATGTTTCAAAGTGGGTGGAGGCCCAAGCCTTACCTACTAATGATGCTAGGGTGGTCGTTAAGTTCTTGAAGAAGTTATTCTCCCGCTTTGGTGCTCCCAAAGCCTTGATCAATGACCGAGGGACGCATTTTTGTAATGCGCAATTGGACAAGGCGTTGTCACGCTATGGAGTGAACCATAGATTTTCAACGCCATACCATCCACAGACCAGTGGACAGGTAGAGGTCACTAATCGGGGTATTAAGAGGATTTTGGAGAAAACGGTTGGTGCTAACCGTAAGGATTGGTCAGAGAAGTTAGATGATGCATTATGGGCTTTTCGAACAGCCTACAAAACTCCCATAGGCACCACACCGTTTAAAATAGTCTATGGAAAGGCATGTCATCTCCCTGTTGAACTCGAGCACAAGGCCTATTGGGCCTTGAAGGCAGTGAACTTTGATTTAGGAGCTGCGAGTGAAAACAGGTTTGTACAGATCCACGAGATTGAGGAACTTAGGAGTGATGCGTATGAGAACTCCAGATTGTATAAGGAGCGAACCAAGATGTTACATGACCGCCGCTTGAAGGACCAGAAACAATTCCGAGCTGGTGATCGTGTATTGCTTTATAACTCACGTCTTAGGTTGTTCCCAGGAAAGCTCAAGTCTCGTTGGACGGGTCCTTATACGGTACGGGAGGTGTTCCCGTATGGTACGGTGGAGGTAGGACATGAGGACGGCCGGGTGTTCAAAGTTAATGGTCATCGTCTTAAGCTTTACATTGACGGACCTATTGACGCGGCTGAGGAGGTTGTTAACCTCCACCCAAGGAACAAATGAATTCGGGGTGTTGAGTCTAGCTGAAGACTCATTAAAAAAAAAACTTAGCACGTTTGGGCGAAAGCCCGTTTATCATTTTGTCGTTTTAATTCCATTCTTATTTTTATTTTTGTTATTATCTATCTTTATTTTTTTTAAGGTTGGAGATAGTAAATTTGTGATTTAGCTTGGATGATTGCAAGAAGGTTGCCCAGGTATATGTTCTAATTTTGTTATGGCATACGTATGGAGAAATCGTGATCGGGTTTGAAATCTACGGTGGTGTGTTAAAAAAAAAAAAAAAAAAAAAAAGGTCTAAATTAAATGTGTGCTTGGAAGGTGATGAACTAAACAAATACTCCATGGGTCCATTCATCATTCAGACATTCACGCATACAAAAAAAAAATCCACATGGTTTAAAGTTTGACTTGGTCAACATAATTCTCTTCATCACACGCAACAGGTACCATATCTTGTAAAAAAAATGCATTAAAGAAAAGAAACTAAAAGGTTTTGACTACTTTGTCAAAACTTTTCAATAACCTCTGTTAACACCAGACACACCACCACACCTCCATTGCACTCCCTCCTCTCTGTTTCAATCTACTTCAGCTTTCTTCAAATCAAAGGTATGTTCCAACCTCTACCTCTTGTTTTTATGTTTGATTTTCTGGTTTTAGGTAGTTGTGAGCTTTAGGGTTTTGATTTTGGGAGGTTCGCCATGAACATTCCTTGTAGTTGTACAGTTTTAAATATTTAATCTTTTGATTGGTAGTTAAAAAAAAGGGTAGTTAAAATGTGACCTGAATTTTCGTAATTTTCATAATTTTCTCCCATGGATTTTTCTGTTGCTAGTTATATCGATTTTTTTCCTTCACTATTTTTGATGAATTTTGACTTGAGGATGAGAACCTTCGTGTTTTGAACAACTTGAGCATGAGTTCTGAACCATGAAATCGGTCGTGCACTACCGTGCAAGTCTTGATGCACTACCGTGCAAACTGGCTGATTAACCCAGAATTGTCAAATTTTGCAATATGGTTCTTATCATATTTTTGCTTATACAACTTTGTGCAGATGAACCATCCTTTCATGCAGTTTGATGAAAATGACGCCAAAGATGGGCCGTGTGTTCAATTTTCACGAAGTCTGTGGGGTAGAAGACGTCTCATTGGGCAGATGCGTTATCTTGATTGGGATGTAATTAAGGAGCTAAACCAAACTGATCGATTAATGCCCTTAGTGACGGCACCATGGTCTCGGTTGTGGAAAATTAATCAGCCCCACTACCGAGAACTTATTGTGGAGTTCTTCGCCTCATACGAGTTCACTTACCCGTGTGAGGATATTTACTCAAAGAGGCATGGGCTCAAGTTTCGGTTGGGCGGCATTTGGAGAAGGATTTCGGTTGCCTCGTTTGCAAAGAAAATGGGACTGTACACAGAGGCTGAGCTTAGGACAGAGTTATTTAATGGCCTTCATGATTTTAGCAACGATGAGAGAAATGCTTTCTGGGAGGAAATTGGTACTGAGCCCTATGATGCGAGGTCCACAAAGGCCTCAAAGATCCGCGACCCGTTATATCGACTAATTCACCGTCTTCTAACAGATACCATTGCTCAGCGAGGGGATAGTTGTGGGAACATACCCTCAAGGGATTTGTTTTATCTGTACTGCATTGTGCATCAGACTCCTTGCAATCTTGGGCACTGTTTAGCTTATTTCTTGACCACTGCATCAGGTAAACGTTCAGAGAGCCAAATCTGTGGTGGCGGGTATATCACTAAGTTAGCCAAGACTCTGGGGTACTCACTCCCGAGGTCGTAAATGGGCTGACGAAGGTGTGTGACACTTTACCATTGGATATAAGGGCGTTAAGCTACATGAAGCTTGTAGCTAAGGTTGACGGAGGAGGTTGTAGGTTGAAAAGCCGGGACGGTACTGTTTGGGATCCCGAGCCCGAGATTTTGCCAGCTATTGAGGCCCCTTCCCATAATAAGGAGCCCGCTCACGAGGAGGAGATTCATGTGGAACGAGGCCAGCATGGCAGGGCTCCATTTCAGGGTCAGGAGCATGTAGATCTCATGCAGTTTTTGGATGGCTTGGACCCAATGATGGGCCCGAATCTATCCACTACAGGCCAGATATGGAGCCGCTTTGAGAATTTAGAAGTTGTGCAAGATAAAATCCTTTGTGAGCAAGAGAAACTGAATTCCGTTTTGAGGTCGATACAGGATAATCAACAACGCGGGTTTGAGTGGTTGTTCTCTGCTTTCCGAACAACCGCTTCTCATCATTGATATGCGCTGCCTCCACCACCTTCATTCAGTTATCCTGCTGCTCCGGGGTCCAAGAGATCTCGTTCGGGTTTTCATGATGATGCCAGCGGTTCAGGGGCTGGTCGCGATGACTAGTCTTCGTTGATGGTAGTGAGAGCTGGACCATTTTGCACCACTGTTCCAAGCTCTTTTATTAAATATTTCGAATATTATGTTTTTTTTTTAAGTATTAAGTCTTGTAGTATTTTGTGGTTGGTTGTGTTCCGATATTTTGATGGTTGTACTCTTAGTTGGTTTTCAGGTGGATGGTGATGATATAAGCCGGTTCCATTTTAGCTTGATGGATGTTGTTTTCGTGATTTTGTGGGCTGTATTAGGGGAGTATTACTTCTCTCTTACTATAATGTATTGCATTTTTTTGTTACACATTGGGGACAATGTGTAAGTTAAGTGTGGGGAGGGGTATATTTTTGGGCTTTGTTTGTTCCAAGTTTTAGTAAAATCTTCCGTTATGATTTTTTTTTTTTTTTTTTTTGGCATACCAAAAAAAAAAAAAAATTAATAATCCAAAAATGTAATAAAATCGAACCGTAAGTATTTTCTTTTTATTAAATATAAAAGGTGATGTGGGGTTTTTAATGGCGATTGAAGTTAGGGAAATTTAAGAAGCCAAGTTAATTTTTATGACAATTTAAGCATATGGGCCAAAAGATGATATGTATGTTTAAACTACACTTGCACCCCATTCCCTTCCGTTACGTGAGTTTGTTTTTGAGCCTTGTAGCTTTTCATTTCTTGCTTATATTTTTGCGGAGTTGAGTGTGCCGGATGTTTCATGCTTGATTAGAACTTGCTTTAGGTATACATTTTGAGACTACAAAAATAAACAATTGCATAAAAATGATTGAGGCATTTAGGTACACCCATTTGTTTTAGCCTTTTCGTTTCTATGTCTTTCCTTCTCGACCATACCACTTAGATAGCCATGTTGAGCCTTTTTTCCCGTGTTTTTTGTTTATTTGCCACATAATTAGCCACTTAGCCAAATTTAGTTTTTTTTTTTTAGTTAGAAACCCGGTTGGCTAGCGTTTAATGATTATTACCTTGTGTAATTTCGTTTTAGGGAGTTTTTAGCTAAGTGGGTCGACACGCTTAGTTTCCTTCAAGTATATACGAAAAAAAAAAAGAAAGAAAAAAAAACAGAAAAAGAAAAGAAACTAGTATTGCATTCACCCAAAAAAAAAAAAGTGAAAAAAAAAATCTAGTGGAGCAATTTTGAGAATTGAAAATCGAGTGATATCTTTGTTGGCTCTTCGTCGGAAATTAATAGTTATATATAGATACTTCCGTTTCAAGTTAGTTTAGCCGCCGGTTTTCTAGCATTTTTAGCCACTTTTAAATTCCACATCCACACCCTTAGCCCTTGCCAAATTACAACCCAATTAAAGTCCTCATGATTTATGTTTTTTGTTAATTGTTAGTGGTGGAGATTTGATCCTTTTGCAAGCATATGATATGGCATGATTCATCGTCTTGGCTTTTGAGTGTTTCACATACACATTACATGTATGTCTCAGAAATTTGCCGAGTGTGTGTGATATTGTGAGGAGTGTAGTATTTACATGCTATGGATTCTATAGGCATCTCATTGCTTTTATATGTCACTACATACATTTTAAAGCTTGAAAACTTCCCTTTGTTTAATTCTGCCATGAAAGAGCCCTACACCCTTTACATATTTTATTTACTCTCGGTTCGTTAGTATTTTTCTTAGATGCCATTGGGAGATTTTGTTTATCTTGGTTTTCTTGAGGACAAGCAAAGTTCAAGTGTGGGGAGGTTTGATATGTGCAAAATTAAACATTAATTTTACCCATATTTACTTCCCTTTTGTTACATTTTGGTATATTTTCATTGGTCTCGATACTTAGTTATTGCTTTTGTGAAAATTTAGCCCGGAGCAACTCGCCTGAAGAAAACAAAGGAATTTGGAGCTTTCGAAGAAAAATTGGTGAAATCTTGGAAGTTGCATGGTAGTGCAAGTGCAACTGCACTACCATGCATGTTACCAAAGAGAGCTGAAAAGAACCCAAGTATCAGATCATGCACTACCATGCAGATTCACTTGCATGGTCATGCAGATCACCTCGGGGACAGAATTCGAGGCTTTTGCCAAAATTGGAAGTGGCGTGAATCAGTCTTAAAAAGAAAACACTGTAGTTACTACATGCACGACCGTGCAACTCACTTTGCATGGTCATGCACTTTGTCAGATTCTATATAAACAACCCCCATTTGCTCTATTTGTTTTGTTGGGTCTTGGGGGTTCAACCACACTTCTCTCCAGCCGATTTTCACCATTCTAAAGGAGCTTTGAAGGCCATTGAAGTACCAAGGAACATCAACCAACCAACCTACATACCTTGCTTGCTTATGGTTTGAATTCCTTAATCTTAACCATGAATTTTAGTAGTTTAGCAAGTATGTTTGTAGTTGTTGTAAGTCTTATGGGCTAAACACCTTTAGTTATCTAAACTATGATGAAGCTTTTGATTATGTAATGTGATAATTGTAAGACATTATGGTATTTAGTTTATGTTAATCTTGATGATGAATTTTTAGTATTGTTCTTGGAATTTTTGTACATGTTTAAAGTTCATAATCCATGTTAGTTTGGTGAATGTTTGCTCATGAATGTTAGAAAACTCATGTGTAGATGTTTATTATTGAATCTTGTTAGTAATAATTAGGTTCATAACATGAAACTAGGAATGGTAATTGTTAACTAACTTGAGAAGAAGAACTTGAACATGTGTGAAATCTTGCACTTAGATTTGGAAAAATCATAAGGGTGTTGTGTTAGATTCTAAGGTTGATAAAAATTGTAAGTTAGTAGTTTAGGCCAAAATTATTGTCTTACAAGTTTTAAACCTTAGATTTGTCACTTGAACAATATAAATATTTATCTACATAAAAACAACTTTAGGTGATTAAATTGTTGTTCAACTTAATTTTCCTTAAGTTGCCGAGTTAGGAATTTTGACAAATGAATAACTCGTATTTAAAGATTAACTTAAACATTACAAAACGGGCTTCAAAGAATAATTCTAGGTGATTAAAGTGTTTTTGTCATTTTAATTTTCCAAAGAATTATATAATTAAGAGACCTTGATTGGAACTTAATTATTAGAGAGGTTTGTCTTACCATCATTTCTTACTCTAGGAACATTACATGTCTTTAGTGGAATCTTAGTTTAGATGACTTTTAATTAATATTGTTTTTAAATCCGTTTATTTTTATTGTCATTTAATATTTAGTAACTTTAATTTAGAAAACTTAACTCAACTCTCGAAAAGGCTCTACAGTAACAAAAGTTTAGTATTGAGAAACCGCGTCCACGGATTGATATCCGGTTCTTACCATTTAAATTATATTACTTTTCGATAGGTACACTTGCCTTTCGTGTGTGTAGTTTAATTTAGGGTAAAAACTATTTTAAAACTAGAAATTGTGTGAACAAATATCTTCATAAAAATATATATACTTCACACACCATCACGTACCTCTAAATTCATGATTACGTTCCGGACCGCAATCACCAATTTACCTTACATTAGGGTTTTGTGTCCTTCTATAACTCTAGACACACATGTAAAATAATATGATTAACCATGTATCCAAAAATTAGTCCAACTGTTGAGCAGGAAAAAGACTTCTACCAGTCAGTGAGTAGGAACCTCTACCGATTGTTGAGCAGGTATGATAGCCTCTACCAGTCGTTGAGCAGGTGTAGGGCCTCTACCGACTGTTGAGCAGGCATGATGACCTCTACCAATCGTTGAGTAGGTTAGTTTGTACTCTACTAACTGTTGAGCCAGTACTTCATCCTCTATCAGTTGTTTGATTAAGTGTACCAATTATTACACACATGAATTGCAAATTGAAAATATGTACATGTAAGCAATCAAGTATCAAGTATAGCATACGAGTTGTAATAGAGTTGCCCTAGATAAGGTTAATGACTCTAGGTGTGTCTGTCGTAAATAGTTTATATTCCATAAATTCTAGTTTCAAATGTTCAAATAAGGCAAATAGTCGAATCCTCATGTATAACTAAGGATTATGTTTGATGCAACACACATTCAAATTTCAATAGTTTGGTTATCATGGGTAACTAGCTCATGTGTGAGAAGGTGAAGGATATGAATTTAGTTCTTGAGAGGATGATGAAAAAATCTTGAAGCAGAATCAAAGTTGTGAGAGATAGTGAATGTGAAGATAGTTGATAAAGAGTTTATTTTATAGTATGGAGATTAAATGATTTGGGTAGGGTGTTGAATATATAAAAAAGTGGCTAAGATGGTAAGGTGAAGTGTGATTGTGAAATCCATGGATGGTTATGAAATGAGATTGATTTAAGCTGTAAATTTTTGAGATTTTTGAGCTTAGTTTAAGGAAGGTGAGTGTAATCATTTATTCATTAATTAAAACGAATAAACGAAAACGTTGACTTATCAAAACTTCTAGATTCTAATAACATAGTGAAGACATGCTTTAGCCTATAAGTGAACACTCATCCCGAGAATTCCCAGGTAGGCATCCGGGTCCCTCGTCTGATTGGGATATATGCGCAATGCCAGTCCTAGACAGAAAACTCAGAATACAGGCGTTCACCCTTCCAGATTGCACGTGTTCGTTATTAAAATTTAGAACTTCGACGAGATCTTCAAGGTGGTTCAGGCTAAACCTGAGGATTTGTCCTACTAGTCTAAGAGTAGATCTTGTGATGGAGAGCACTCTTCTTGTAGGGATTAAAGTAAGGATAAGAAGTAGGATAGAGAATAGAAACAAGTAAGGTTGCAAGTAAAAGGAGCAATTACTGGTTAAAATCTTATGGTTATAGACTAGATTTTTTTTTTTTTCTAATAACCTAATTCCCTATAACCATGGCTCTAATACCAATCTGTAACACCCCAACCGATGGCGGAAACATCGAGGTGTCACGTAAAAATGAGTATACAGTAGCACATGGTATTCAAGTTTTAATTGAAATTTATTTAAAGTAAAATATCCAAAATTGAAAATACAAAATAAGTCTTGAATGAAATTCTAATGCATCAAATAACCAGATAAAGCATAAACTTCAATTATCTCTTCCTGCTAGCTCTAGACTTCAAGCATCATTATTTCCTGTTGAGTTGTAAAAATTGGGGGGTCAACTAGAAGTTGGTGAGAATACATAAGCCAAGTCAAGCAAATAGTTTAAGTATAAAAGTTTAGCAATTCATATGTCTATCGTAAGTTTAAGTCTACATGAATAAACATAATATGTTGAATCGACATAATCAAACCTCCGACTAGTTTAGGTCCATCCCGTCATCCACGGTTCACCTTAATAATATGTTGGAACGATAACAATCACCCACGCTACCTATGTAGGAGGTACACGTATCCGGGTGGGATTGTCAATCCAATAGATCTATTATTGAGTATCGCCGGCTTGGCCATGGCTAATGATTATGTAATGTTGAAACTCGTTGAAACTCGTTGAAACTGTTGTTGTTGTTGTCTAATTCATGAGGCATTAAAGTTTACAACTAGACATGCATGTAGAATTGCTTAAGTATAATGTTGCAAGTATGAAGAATTGCATAAACATGGTTACGTAAACTCACCTTAGCAAAGTATTAAGTCTCTAGAAATAGAATATGTGTAGCCTCAAAGTTGCCAATTACAAAAGCTTATAATCAAAGCTTCAATTGTAGAAGTAATAGACTATAGAAGAAAGGTATGAGGGAAAGTTTAATCGGATCGAAAAAATCGATTTAGAGGTGCAAAGTATAATGGGTCATAGGTGGGTTTTTATACTAGTTTTGGATTCAATTAGCCATTAAAATTGGTCAACACCATAAAGTAAGGTTTTATGATGAATTGACTATTTGACTAAGACTTTGACTGTTTGACTAAGACTTTGACTAGGACTTTGACTATTTGACTCAAGGCTTTATTTAAAAAAAAAAATCTTGTATGTGAAAAAAAAAAGAATTTAGAATCATATTATTATTATTATTATTATTATTATTATTATTATTATTATTATTATTATTTATATACATTTATGTATGTATATAAGTTGTGAGTTAGGATAAATAAAGACTTAGGCACATTTGTATAATATTAATGATAAAGGTGTAATAAAAAAATATATATATATAAGGGCTTTTTATGTATTAAAATTTTGGGGAAAATTTTGCGATGTTACAATATTGCCGCACAATTAGTAATAGGCCAATCACTTTTAAAAAGTTAACTAATTTAAGTAGAGGATGGACGTGAGCGGGGTAGCCACGACTCCTCTATGTTGTCAAGTGGTAGCTTGTTCGGCCATGCTCCGGCCGCCGGCAAGTTATTCATAAAAGTTTAAAGTCGTCTGATGTCAATATCACAACACTAGAACGTAGGTTCTTCGGGGTTGGGTATACACAGTCTCGGGTGATCCTCCCCTCATTGTTGAGAGGTGAGCTTATCGGTTTGGGAGACCCTCAAAATAACAAATGATAACCAAATCGCCTTTATAGTTATGCGGTAATGCGTATCTTGGACACATCACTTAATTGAACGTTTACTATTAATCTGTACTAAGGTTATTTGGATCCCCAAGCAACACTTCTCTTTGGACATTGGTTTTCTTGTCGGTTATTCTCACTCTTTTCTCATTTTTATTTATCTTTACCTTTATTTTAGAAACTTAAAGCTGAGTAGGGGAAGTCGTGTCTTAGGGTTCAATACTGTAACACCCCAACCGATGGCGGAAACATCGAGGTGTCACGTAGTGACGATTGTTCAATAGCTCATGGACTAAAGTGTAAATTTGAATACATTGATTAAATAAGTTATTACATTCAAATGAAATACAACGATTCTAACTGCCAACTAAATTGAAATACAATGAATCAAAATCTAAATATAAATCCGAAAGCTTAAAGAATGCATCTCAAAACAACCTGAAACATGTACGAAAATAGTATATGTCAATACAAAAATGTATTGGTGAGCATACCCTGTTTGAATAAATATAGTAGGAAAAATGTTTAGCAATACATGTGGGGTACCATTTGCAATTATGTAATAAGTAATATCCGTTCAAAACCAAACCTGAGAATAATGACTAACACATGACTAACCAACTGAATAATGAATTAACAAGACAATGACCAAGATTCTCTTAACAGAGTCTCAAGGGGGTATACCATATTCATTGAAAAGCTAGGCCGCCCAGCGGTTAATGATTTTGACAAGTCATATACACACCAATTAACATAAAGCAAACACACATGAGAATTGCATTTAGTAAAAGAAATAGAAACTTGATAGTAAGTACATGAGTCACCGCAAAATAGTAAGACAGTAAAAAGGGGAAAGATATACTCACAGTTTGCGAAAGCGATCAAAATCCACTTAAGCGGACGTGAGCTAAGTAATGGGAATTCCGACGAATTCAACCTATAATGTGTAATAATACTAGTAAGGAAGCGTCTAAAAAGTCTAAGGTAACTAGGGTCTAAGGCATTAGGGTTTGCTAAGTCGATTTGGGGAAGTAGAGTTTTTATGCTAAGTCGCGTTAATGTAACAGTTGTATATTACAGATAATATATGAAAGGTTGTAAATACAGTTTAGGTAATATAACTATTACCAATTGAATATTTAGGTAAAACTTATGTTGAATAATTAAGACAAAATAATGTAGTTAATTAACTAATTATTATAAATAAATACAATAATTATAAATGTATAAATAATTGATTATGATTTACACAATGATCCAACAAATGGTAATTAATATTTTCAAACATAAAACATTTCTATTTTATAAGAAAACTATTTATAAAATAGATGTTTAAATAGTGTAAATAAATAAATGATTAATTATGTCTAATTAAACATAAATAAGATTAATAATTCAAGACATGATCCAAAAATGCTATTTTTATAGAAAATGGATGATTTCTGATGTAAATTAATGAAAATAAATTTCCCATAATTTTTATAAACTTATTTATATTTAAAACTGATTTAATGAGATTAAATCATGTTTAAATGACTAAAAATAGGAAAATCAATAAAAATAAATGTTTTCTGAACCAATAATTTTTATTTCAGATTAAAATGCTTAGAAATAATTATCCTAAAATTTTGAGATTAAAATCATTAAAAATGAAATTTTTATCAATTAATTATGATAAAAAAAATTTAATTCAATAAAAATAGAAAAATATGACATTTTCCAGAAAATAAAAATGTGATAATTTTCTATGAGGTGTCAAGAATCTATACCTAAATTTTCATAATTTTTGGATTAAAAATGAATTTATTATGAATATTCTAAGTTTAAATGAATTTTAAATGATTAAAATAAAGGAAAAAGATAATGAACTAACAAATAAAAGAAATATCAGAAAATAAATGCTTCATGTGGGAGTTGAACCTGGATCCTTCCCAAACACAAACACACACTAAACCATTAGGCCATTTCATGTTTTGATGATATTATTGAAAAAGGTTTATATTTATATTGTATGTTTCAACTCATCTTCTTTCCCAAATTAACACATGAACCCTAACCCTAACCCCATTCCTAGTAACCACGATTTAACAAGATTAACGAGCAGAAACAAAGGGTTTATGATTGGAACTCCATAAAAACGAAATGCCACAAAAAAAAAACGGACTTACAAGGTGATATAGGAGTCGAACCCGAGATAATAAACCCGATTATAAAATGGCCGATTTCTAGCTTCCTGTACTCGATTATGCCGTGTTTGTTGTGGGTTTCAGATGTTCAAAGGTTGGGGAACGTAAATAAGGGATCAATTTATAGTGTTAAACACAAAAACCTAACGTTTGATTACTGAAAATAAAGTCGCCGGTTACACATTAAATCCGGTTTTAAACTCGCTTTATAACGCGTAATTATCGTGTTTTTGAAGTTGTAACTGATCGAACATGAGTGAAGAAACTCAAAACGCACCTTAAAACGAATTTATAGGCTATAACTGATGGTTTTAAAGGGTCGCCGGAAATTTGGAGGTCGCCGGAATCTTCGATCGGAAAAAAAAACGGGACTGGAGAAAAAAAACAATTTTGAACTTTGGGCAATTGGCAATAATGGTCCCTCATGTTAACTTGGTTAATTATACTATGATTTGGCTAAGTTTTTCTTTATAGAAACTTAACTAAGTTAACTAACTTAACCTAAATGTTTTAAAGCTTTATAAAACTTGAATTTTTTTATAAAATCTATTCCGAATAACGTTTCAAACGCGCATTTGATTAAAATAAAGGTACGATCTATAATAAATACAATTGATAAATTTGAGTTCGCTCTTTTATTAAATTTGAAAACGACGAAACTTACACGAAGGACTATATTTGACAACTTGATAAAGGATGAGGGTGACGGATGTCACAAATACTCGATACTTGCTTGTGTCTATACTACACTTGATAGGTACACTTGCCTATTGTGTGGGTTTAGAACATTTGGCATTTATCGTTTTATTTTTATAAATTTAAAACTTGAAAAGTGTCTCGGCCTAAAGTCTAACTTAATTTCCTTTTTCCACTGGAAATTTGCCATTTTAAGAAAAATAGGATTAAGTGCTTTAATCCACACGACATCAGGAAACAATACAATCAAAGAGAGATACCCAGACGTGTACAAAATCGCAAAAAATAAAAAAATGAATTGGTGTCCCAACGTATGCAAAAGGTTGACAACAGAGTATAATGGGATTGGAGATGGATCCGAAATTTATCCAACCAAACCGAAAAGCATCAGATGTGCAGGTTGATGACCGAACTAAAGGACTTCAAAGTGGATTTCAGGCCTGATTATCGGGCCTAGAAAGTAGACAGTGTTGGCATCTTTTCAGCTGCAAGTGTTAGGGAACATATGATGAACAAAATAAATATTTCAGGTTGGAACGAATGGAAGTACTGGAATAAAGGGGTACCAACTAAAGTAGGATACTTCGTTTGGAGGGTGTGTTTGAACAAGATCCCATCCAAGGAGGCATTGAGAAGAAGAGGGGTGCACACGACTGGGACAATATGTGATAGATGCAGGATGTGTGAAGAATCGACCGACGACGTTTTAACTATGTGCATAGGGGCAAGAGCAATATGGTGGCATATTTTCATTTGGTTGAAGATGGGCATACCGAAAGATGAATTATCATGTATGCAAACGTTAAAATGGATGGATAATATGAAGTGATATAGAGATTGGAAGAATGTGGTGAAGGTCATGTTTCTTTCTACTTGTTAACAAATTAGGAAAGAACGCAATAAAAAGCATTTTAACAACACATTCTTACCAATTTCGAAGATGGTGGAAGACAGCATGTTGAACTTGTTTATTTGGATAACGACCAGGACAAAATGGAACAATATGGTATAGGATAGATGGTGTGATTTTAGTGTAAGAGACATTATCTTGTAGTTGTGTTGTACGTTTGGGTTTTACAACTACTTGCTGGCCCATTACTATATTATACATATATAGTTGTTGCTGTGAAAAAAATAAAAATAAAATAAAATCTATACAGAAATGAATTAATCTCCAATGCGTATTTTTCAGATTTTAGTTTCAATTAAATAAATAAGAAGAGGGTGCCAATGATGTCATGGCAACATAGTTGATGAGACCGCTGTTCTACAACCACGAGAAGCAACTCGTATGCTCTCTCTTTGCGTGGTGTTGGTCTCTGTAGATTTTCCTGACGTATGTTAGGCCAAACTTTGATGGTGGCGTGAGCTTGGCTAAAACAGCATAGTCTGGATAGAGTGAGACAGTAAGCTCTCTGAAAGTGGTAGAGTGGTTTGTGGTGAGGTTTAGTTGTCCAAGGTCCCAGGGTCGAACCTTGGGGGAGGCACTTTATATTTTGTTCGATTCTTGTCAGCAGCAAATATTTTTGTACCGTGGGTGGGTATCGTCAAAAGAGGAATGCGATAGGGTGTGTTGGTGGTGGAGTGGTTTGTGGTGAGGTTTAGTTGTCCAAGGTCCCAAAGTCGAACCTTGGGGGAGGCACTTTATATTTTGCCAATGACCCCCAGCTCAGTTGGGGAAAGGTGGGAGGGTTTACTTCTTAGGAAGGTTCCCGTCCGGGGAGAGGTACACGGTTCAAATCTTAGGACCAGCAAAAATACACTCCTTGACGTTGAAAGGGCTTATACCCTCAGAGACGATGTGGAAACGGGGATTCGAAACGGGGTACCAATGTAGATCAAAAAAAAAAAGTTCACCCTAAAAAATGAAAAATTAAGAGGGTATAAGGCTAGTGGGTATAGAGACGGGGACGGAGGAAGCCACGTAGGAAAAAGGTGGGACGATGGGGTCGAAGACGGGGGTGGGGCGGTGTTGAGTATGGGATGGGGGCATCTGATTGGTAGAGGCATTGATGGTTGAATATTATTGATTCGTCCCTGGTGTACTTGGAAAGACAGGGGAGACGGAGATAGGGCAAGGGGCGGTGTTAGGAGGGAGACAGGGGCAAAAAGTTGGAAGGGTGGTGGGGCGTCTCTATCACCCCCCCCCCCCCCCCCCCCCCCCCCAGCCTAAAAGTTACGATTTCAATATAACAGCGACATATGTCGACTGAATTCAGTTTGACTTGTTTGGTTTGTCAGGATGTTCAACCGCCTTACACGGCAATCAACCCATACCCATAAATAGACGACACTAAAACATACAACCATTTATACACAACGTACATCTCTTACTCCACCCATTCAACAGTACAACCATTCATGCACAACGTACAACCCCTCACATTTTCTCCCTCTATATCCTCTCAACCTCACATTAAAACTCGCAAAACGCAACTCAAATCCCCTCAACTTATTCCCAAAATGATGATCGATGTACCAATAAAACTCTTACTAATCTTCGTCGCAATCTTTACATTCATATACATAATAATAATATTATTAATAAACAAAACCCTTCAAAACTTTATAAAAAACCTCCGATACAAACGCCTTCCCTGTCACGACGCTAAGCACCATTTCATCAACGGCGCACAGCTCTTATCCAAATCCAGATCTAATCCCGACCCTAAGATCAAGATCAAGCTAGCCAAACAAGCCGCCGACGAAGCCGATAAGTCGATATTACTAGACCCAAACGACGCCGCATCACACATGCTAAAAGCGTTAGCACTCGACGCACAAGGGTACAGTACGTCGGCGTTAACGGCGTTAGACGTGGCGTTGTCGCCGTTGACGGCGAAGTCGTTGAGTGATGCGGAGAGAGGAGAGGCGTTGTTCAAGAGAGCGGAGATTAAGAAGCTGAGTTGTAAGGAGCGAGTTGACTCGGCGTTTGAGGATTTGGTTGACTCGGTTGAGTTGTATGGAGAGAATGCTGAGGCGTTTTTGATGATTGGAGAGTGTTGTGAGATGAAGGGGAAGAGAGAGGAGGCCATCGCGGCGTATGAGAAGGCGATTCGGATTGATCCACGCTGTGGTGTGGCGAGGGACGCATTGAAACGGTTGGGTTCCGGTTCGGTTTAGTTTGGTAAATATGTAAAAACACCCGGCTAGCAAATGACTAATGACACGAGGTGTTACGTTGTAACATTGAGAGATTAAAAAATCTTGTTTTGTATTTGTTGGGTCTCTATACGGTGGTAACCGGTATTAAACAATGCGTATATGTTTATGATCTTATGTGGTTAAGAATTATTCTTGATAACTTATTGAAAAGATACAAAGGCCTTTTGCGGTTTTGTGTTGTCATAGTATGTTTTAATGTTTTATATAGTTAAATCAATAAATTGGAGTTTTAACAGTTTGTCTAAGCATTCTCGTTAGGGCACACGGGGCACGTGATAGCGTGATGGCCGCGAAACACTGTCCCACCCACTGAATCACGACCGCGATCGATAAATTTCGTGATGTGCATCACGACCAAATTCTAGTCGTTTGTTACCGTTGGCTGACCAACAACGGTCATTTGACCGTTTAAAATTAAAAAAAAAAATTAAGTTTTTTATATTCCAAACACTATATAAATATATTCATACAAAATCAAAACAACACACTATCAAACAACACACAATCAAAACAACACACTATCAGACAATACACCCAACTTCAATACATTCAATTTCAAAAAAAAAATTGGAAGGATCAAGCAAGAAACAATCGTCTACGAAACGAATGTTTAGACCAAAGGTTCGGCCTAGCTTAGGCGAAGCGGCTCGATTTCGTCAAGACGCACCACCTCTTAGCCGATAATTATGCTCAATAATTAGGAATTTATATTTATCATTTATTATTGATTTGTATTGTAATTATAGTATGATTGTAATTCCTTATTTAGATAGGGTTTCTATTCCCTATATAAAGGGGACATAAGACTTTGTATTATTCATTCAGAAATTATCAATACCATGATTACTTTCATGGTATCAGAGCCTCGGTTCTGAGAAATTCTTTTCTGTCCCGATTTCTTTTTCTTTTTTTTCTGTTCTTCCGGCTTCTGCTTCGGCGCCGGTCTTTCTGCAGAACCCTTTACACCTGCCGCAGCATATACAAACCCTACGCAGCCGCCATGACAAAACCCGATGATGGTTCCAGCAGCGCTAAAAAATCAGCGCCGACCTCTCTGCACCCAGCTTATTCTGTCAGCAATATTCAGTCCAAGATACGAACCCTTGATGGTACCAAAGTCACGTACTCTTCTTGGGTTAAACTCTTCCGATTTCATGCCATTGCATACAAAGTTCTTGATCATCTCGATGACACCCCACCACCAGATCCCGCTGACCCGTCCTACGGGACTTGGAAAGAAATTGACGCGCTGGTGTCGCAATGGATTTACAGCACTTTATCGGACGAATTGTCGTCCGAATTTCTGGACACTGAAGCCACGGCCAGAGAGACATGGGTTCGCCTTCAGCAACACTTCCTCAGCAATAAACAAGCCAAGGCTGCTGCGCTGGAAACTCGGTTTGTTAATCTTACACTCGCTTCTTGCTCCTCTGTTGATGATTATTGTAAACAGTTACAGGAATTGGCGAACCAATTGGCCGATGTTGATTAGGGATGGCAATGGGTCGGGTTTGGGACGGGTTTAGGTAATCCCAACCCCATACCCGATTAGATATGCTTGTCCCAAACCCGGCCCAAAACCCGTCGGGTTTGTGTCGGGTAAATACCCATCGGGTATCGGGTATACCCGCGGGTTTCAGGTAAACCCATTAATTTTTAAACTTACTCATTGAGTATATCCGACCAAAAACCCGACGGACATTTATTAGGTAACTATTAACCAAGTACATTTACCATTATTAAATATACATGTAAATGATTATAGTGTATACATATAAAATACTTAAATAATATAAAAACAATCAAAGACATAGATAACAAATATTATACACTAATTTTTGGTAATTTTAGCACAAGATGACAATGTAGATGGACAATTAGATATATTATGCATACATATTTAAAAAGATATATTAGAAATTATATTGGGTATCTAATCGGGTAAACGGGTATACTTTATCGGGTAATCGGGTCGGGTAAATGGGTATATCATCAAATCCCAAACCCGTCCCAAACCCGCGAAAAAATTAAAAACTAATCCCATACCCGGACCCATACCCGATTACCCGACCCCAAACCCGTCCCAAATGTGTCGGGTTTCGGGTTTACCCATCGGGTTCGGGTTTGATTGCCATCCCTAATGTTGATCAACCAGTCTCCAAACAACGCCTCGTACTACAACTGGTGCGGGGTTTGTCGGCTGAGTTTGACACCACGGCCCAATTAATTCATGCTCAACAAGCGGACTGGAATACCGCCAAGACTATGCTGCAGGATGAAGTTATCCGCTTGGAGTCTCGAAAACAAACCTCTTCCTCTGTCCTCGTGGCCGGATCCAGCAAAACCACCAACAACCCACCACAATCCGCCCCATCCAACAACTATCCCGCCCAACAGAACGTTTCTCAGAACAACCCCCATCATCCGACTCATCATACTATCGGGGCAGGGGACGCGGTCGCGGATACAATTCACGCGGCCGCGGAAGAAGAGGACGTGGTTATGGTTCCCAACCTTCTTACACACCTTGGCCCTTCTCACCCCAACAATACCCACAGTGGGCTTGGTGGTCTCCACCACCATGTCCCTATCCTACACAATCAAATTGGCGACCCAATTCCTCTTCATTACCCACGAACCAGTCCCAAAACCAAACTCCTGCAGCCCACTTTGCTGGTTACTCGTCGCAGCAGGCCGGTTACAGCCCTTCGGCCCCTGCTGCGCCTCCTGGATTTGATGCCCTCTGCCCGTCCGACTTGAGCAAAGCCTTCAGCGCTATGCAGATGCACTATTATGATCCCAATTTAATCATGGACACAGGCGCTGAGCAACATGTCACCAAAAATAAAGGTATGGTTCCTAATTTAAATTTATCTAATGCAAACACTAAATTAATGGTTGGCAATGGTCAGTTTTTACCAATTGAGGGAACCGGTACCGGCTTCCTTCCCATTCACAACCGAACCTATATTTTACCCAATATCCTTTATAGCCCCCAAATCATAAAATCACTTATTTCGGTTCGCCGATTCACCCGTGAAAACCTTGTTTCTATAGAATTTGACCCTTTTGGTTTTTCTTTGAAGGACCTCAAAACGGGGCGCCTGCTTTCACGCCACAATAGCACAGGCGATTTATATCTGGTTACTCCACCAGTTCTCCCGCCACAAGCTTGCTTCATTGCCTCTACAGCCTTACCATGGCATGATCGTCTGGGCCACCCCGGCGGTCATGTCTTAGATATTCTTACTAGAAATTTTGCTTTTTCATGAAATCACAATAAGAACTCATTTTGTCATTCTTGTCATTTATCGAACAGTAAAAGACTGCCATTCTATGAATCTACTTCTTTTACATTTGCACCGTTTGATATTGTACATTGTGATTTATGGACCTCACCAATACCTAGTTCCATTCGTGCTACCTTAGCGACCTGAGAAAACATGTAAAAGTTTACGTTAGCACAAAAATGCTGGTGAGTTTACAGGTTTTGTATCCAAGTACCAAGTCCACCTGTCCATACTATAATAATCGAAAACCAGTATACGCTAGCTAGGCGTACGTTTTGTTACTACCACGATTGGAAAACCATTACTAACGCGAATACCAAAAGTATGCCCGATGTATGTTCCTGTTGTTCCTGTTGTTCCTGTTTGAGACAATATGCACCCGCCGACCCTCCAAGTCGACGAGCGGGGTTGGTCACTCCCAATAGCGCTATTCACATTTCCCCGTTGTGCAAACCCGCACATTCATGGTTCCCCCCGGGACTTCCAAAGATCGTGTAGTACACAATAGAAACCCATAGTATGACAGTAGTTACCAAATAATCGTTTTAACACATGTTTTCTCCCCCGAAAATGTGAAACCAGTTTAAAAGAGGGGCCGTAAACTCACCTTAAGTTGCTTTACTCCTAACCCCGAGTAAACTCCGCTGCTATGTTAGTCCCGTACAGTGGCGACCTAACATACGACAGTTACAAGTACTTAGACTAATAACCCGCAGGTTAATTAGTCTCTAGATGTCCAGACCATAACCAAGTTCGTTTGAAAACACCGTGACTGTTTAACTGACCCAATTCACAAGACTCGACATCCCATTGGTGACCCGAGACTCCCCGTGTTATGTTTATGCTCCAAAACATACAATAACGCATCTACACTTAACATACGTTAACACACAACAAGTTATAGCACATAGTTCACGTATCACCGAATTATATCCAAATATATGTTACCAAGTTATTAGACATGTTACGGGGTTCCTAGCATGTTTCTACATGTTAAATCGGGTCTCGGAATGCTAATTTACACTTACAGCAGCAGTACACGCGATTAGGAAAAGTCAACTAGCATTTAGGAAAGTCAACTAGTGATTAGAAGACCTATTCGCCCCTACTATAGGCGATTAGGGGCTACTCCCCTTTATTTCATGCGATTAGGGGCTACTCCCCTGAACTTACTAGTGATTAGGGCTACTCGCCTGAACTTACTAGTGATTAGCCTTCTACTCGCCACTTTATAGGCGATTAGCACCTCCATTCGCATGACTATGGGCGATTAGCATTGCTACTCGCCTGTAGTCATGCTGTTCCGGTTTTTTCGCGCGTTTAACGCTCCAAATCAGATCCAGAGCGTGTGTAACTACCCAATATCATCCCAAACACTATCCTAAACATGTTTAACCCAAAACCCTTCGTTCAACCTCGTAAAATCAGTCCTGCATGCAACCAAAGCAATCCAAACACCATTCACATAGCATGCAACATTCAATTAACGCATGTAATCATAACCCTATTATCCAATTACTGAGATTTCTATCATCATACTAACAATATTAATTCTGACCTAGCATGATAACACATCAAAACATCATCAAGATTCATAAAAATCCTATCTTTCTAATCATACATACCCATAACACATGTTTATTAGTTATAATCCGATTAACAACCCTTATTGATGATTTTCAGAAAGCTTTTTCGTTTATGAACAGGTCTGGACCATTAGGGATTGATTAAAAACGTTTACAAAGTGTTATGGATGAGAATCAAACCTTGGAATTGTAAAAGAATGATGGTTAGACCTTGAAACCTTGTGTTTTTGATCAAAATCGCCTTCCAGAGGTTGTTTAAGTGTTTGGGGCGGTTATGGGACGACTAGGGTTGATATTAGGGAGTTTAGGAGGTTAAGTATTGTATTTATAGGCGTTTCTAGTCGTTCCAGCACGTTACATGCGATTGTGCAGCATTTCATGCGATTAGGGCTGCTAATCGCATGAATGAGCATGCGATTGGGCCTACTCGCCCCTAACATCACACGAGTAGGGGCCTAATCGCCCCTATGTCCCTCTACTCGCCTCCCCTACAGGTGATTAGGCTTCCTAATCGCCTGTAGGGGTTGGTTTGGTGCGTTTTGCGTGTTAAACCCCGTTTTAACATATGTTAACGCATATTAATGTACCGACAAGTCACATAATGATTGTAAACACATAACACAAGTAAATACACATATTTACACTCGTTCACCAATTCCCGGGACTCGAGACTCGTATGTTCCGTATGCCCTGACGATCCCACCGATCGTCACCGTTTGTACACTTGGTTAAGGACCGACATCTAATGAACCTCTAGACCAACATCCAATGATCTTCTAGACTAACCAATAGTTCCCGAACCATAACCCGACTTAACTAACCCAGTTAAGTACAATATACGCGTGACTCGCTAAGGTAGACTTTCATCTAGACAACGTTGTTAACCCGAATTTGCCAGGTGTCACATCATCCCCACGTTAAAAGAATTTTCGTCCCGAAAATTTGTACAAGTACAGAAAGAACAAAAGAAATAACGAAGGAAACAAGCAAAAGGTAGAAACCAAAAGAGAGAGATTTACCCGAGTTGTCACATCATCCCCACGTTAAAAGGAATCTCGACCCGAGATTCATTCAGCTGCCGAAGAGACATGTCTCGACTCGAACGCTTCCTTAGGAAAGAGATGAGGATACTTAGACTTCATCTGATCCTCCCGTTCCCACGTATATTCCGGTCCCCGGTTCGAGTTCCACCGAACCTTAACGATACGAATCTTGCTGTGACGTAGGCTACGAATCTTGTAATCAAGGATCTCCACAGGTTCTTCCACAATCCGAAGACGATCATCAACCTTGATCTCTTCTAGTGGAACAATGAGAGACTCGTCAGCCAGACACTTCTTCAAGTTTGACACGTGAAAGACGTTATGTACGTTACCGAGCTCCGTCGGTAGATCAAGTCGATATGCCACCGGCCCAATCCGTTCCAGGATCGTAAATGGGCCGACATATCGCGGATTGAGTTTGCCACGCTTCCCAAAGCGTATGACGCCCTTCCACGGTGAGACTTTTAGAAGTACCTTGTCATTGACTTGGAATTCCAGTGGTTTGCGACGCTGATCAGCATAACTCTTTTGCCGGTCCCGTGCCGCCGCCAACCGATTTCGAATCTGTACGATCTTTTCCGATGTTTCGTACACTAGTTCAGGCCCAGTGAGTTGACTCTCACCCACTTCAGCCCAACAAAGAGGAGAACGGCATTTCCGTCCGTACAGTGCTTCGAACGGAGCAGCCTTGATGCTCGTGTGATAACTGTTGTTGTACGAGAATTCTACCAACGGTAGATGAGCTTCCCAACCCTTGCCAAAATCGATCACACATGCCCGCAGCATGTCTTCTAGAGTTTGGATCGTACGCTCACTCTGACCGTTAGTCTGTGGATGGTAAGCCGTACTCATGTCTAGTTGGGTACCCAAGGCCTTGTGCAAAGACTTCCAGAAGTGAGAAGTAAAATGGGAGTCACGATCCGAGATAATAGAAACTGGTACTCCGTGCTTAGAAACAACTTCTTTCAAGTAAAGACGAGCCAAACGATCCATAGTGTCGGTCTCCTTAATGGCAAGAAAATGAGCTGATTTCGTCAACCGATCGACAATCACCCATATCTTGTCATTCCCGCTTGGTGACTTAGGAAGTTGTGTGACAAAATCCATAGTAATCCGTTCCCATTTCCATTCCGGAATTTCAGGTTGTTGCAGGAGACCCGACGGCTTCTGGTATTCCACTTTGACCTTAGCACAGGTCAAGCATTTGCTCACGTATGAGGCTATGTCCGACCTCATGTTTGGCCACCAGTAAAGCACCTTTAGATCTTGGTACATCTTATCCGAACCAGGATGAATAGAATACCGGGACTTATGAGCCTCATCAAGGACAAGCTCCCGTAGTCCCCCGAATAAAGGAACCCATATACGTTCTGCGAAATAGTGCAGGCCATCAGGCCTTCGCTCTAGGTGCTTGTCGGCACCGTGCATAGTTTCAGCTTTAAGGTTTTCCTCCTTCAAAGCTTCTAACTGGGCAGAACGGAGTTGATCAGGTAACGACGAATGGATAGTGAGTTGCAACGCCCGAACGCGACGAGGTTTAGTAGATTCCTTCCTGCTCAAGGCGTCTGCTACAACATTCGCCTTGCCAGGATGATACTTAATAGCACAATCATAGTCGTTCAAAATTTCAATCCAGCGACGCTGCCGTATGTTCAAGTGTTGTTGGTCGAAAATGTGTTGGAGACTCTTGTGATCGGTGTAGATGGTGCATTTGGTACCGTACAAGTAATGTCTCCAAATTTTCAACGCGAATATCACGGCACCCAACTCTAAGTCATGAGTTGTGTAGTTCTTCTCGTGCACCTTAAGTTGACGAGAAGCATACGCAATCACTTTCTCACGTTGCATCAACACGCAACCGAGTCCATGAATGGAAGCATCACAGTAGACAACGAAATCATCAGGACCCTCAGGTAAAGACAAAATAGGAGCAGAACACAGTTTAGACTTCAGTTCTTCAAACGCTGACTCTTGTGATTCACCCCAGTCGAACTTCCTATCCTTCTGAGTGAGAGTGGTGAAGGGTTGAGCAATCTTCGAGAACCCCTGAATGAAACGACGATAGTAGCCCGCAAGGCCTAGGAATTGCCGCACCTCAGTTGGCGTCTTTGGTGCTCCCCAGTCCTTGATCGCTTCGATCTTAGCTGGATCGACATGAATTCCTAGTTCATTAACCACGTGTCCTAGGAATTGAACTTCGCGTAACCAAAAGTCACACTTTGAGAACTTGGCGTAAAGTTGCTCCCGTCGCAAGAGTTCCAAAACTAACCGCAGATGTTCCCCGTGTTCGGTCTCGTTCTTGGAGTAGATCAGAATGTCATCAATAAACACAATGACAAACTTGTCCAGATACGGTTTACAGACGCGGTTCATCAAGTCCATGAAAACCGCCGGTGCGTTCGTGAGACCGAAAGGCATGACCAAGAATTCGAAATGGCCATAACGTGTTCGAAAAGCAGTCTTTGCAACGTCAGCCTCCCTGACGCGCAGCTGGTGATAACCTGACCTCAAATCGATCTTGGAATAATAACTAGAACCCTGAAGCTGGTCGAACAGATCATCAATACGTGGAAGAGGATAACGGTTCTTGATGGTCAACTTGTTCAGTTCTCTGTAGTCTACGCATAACCGGAAACTCCCATCCTTCTTCTTAACAAATAAAATCGGGGCTCCCCAAGGGGAAGAACTTGGCCGGATGAAACCCTTGTCCAAGAGTTCCTGTAACTGACTGGACAATTCCTGCATCTCGGGAGGTGCAAGACGATAGGGGGCCCGAGCAATAGGAGCAGCCCCTGGTACAAGATCAATACCGAACTCGACTTGACGATGAGGAGGAAGACCAGATAAATCATCGGGAAAAACATCAGGAAACTCGCGTACCACTGGAATGTCGTCGATCTTCTTTTCATCACCAGAGGAAACAGATAAAAGCGCCAATACGGCTGGATAACCCTTTCGAAGACACTTAAGGGCTTTCATGCTAGAGATGATGTTTAGCGGAACACCACCCTTGATACCGTACACAGAAAGAAATTCTCCATCAGGGAGAGGAATCCGAATAACCTTATCGTAACAGACGATCTCCGCGCGATACAAAGATAACCAATCCATTCCTACCACAACGTCAAAACTACCCAATGGTACCGGCATAAGGTCGATGGGGAACGATATACCCGACAACTCTAACTGACACTCCCGAAGGATACTAGTAGCTTCAATCGTTTTACCGTCAGCCAACTCAATAATATACTTGGTCTCTAATGGTACAGGTACTACATCTAGCAGTCGACTAACATCCATGGATACAAAACTCTTGTCGGCACCAGAATCAAATAACACGCTAACAGAAAGATTATTGAGAAGAAACGTACCGGTGACTGTGTCAGGGTCCTGCCTAGCCTCAGCAGCTCCAATGACGAAGGCACGTGCATTTCTGCCGCCGCCCCCGTTGTTACCATTCCCGTTGTTCCCACCCTGCTTCAGTTTTGGGCAATCCTTCTTGTAATGCCCAGTGTCACCACAGTTGTAGCATCCCTGTTTCCCTGTAGTCCCCTGAGTAGTCGGAGCTGAGCTGTTAGTCGGAGCCTGAGTCGATGGAAGTGTAGCCCGACAATCCTTAGCATAGTGCCCAGTTCGCTGGCAGCGGTGACAACGGTTACTATCGCAGTTCCCTTGATGATGGCGTCCACACTTGTTGCATTTGGGCAGTTTTCCCGCATAACCACCCTGCTTGTTACCCGAAGAAGATGAACCCCCATTATCAAACCTTTTACCCTGCTGTGCAGACCCAGACCCTTTCCCGTCATTTTCCCACTTGCGCTTGTTGTTCTCTGGAGCCTTAACAGTTGAACCTTTCGCAGGCAAAATCCCCTCATTCACCTTTAAGTTAGTCATCCTATGGGCCGATCGAACTACCTCCGCATACGTAGGATGATTTCCAGCAGCCACTAACCCCGCAATTTCCGGTACTAACCCGGAGACATAGTGTTCAATCTTACGATACTCTGGCACGTGCAGATCGGGACACAGCACTGCCAACTCATTCCGTCTCACAGTATACTTCTCGATTTCCGACCCTGTCATCTTGAGGTTCCACACCTCATGCTCCAGCTTCTGTACCTCTTCTCGCGGGCAATACTCCCGCTTCAGCAACTGCACAAAGTTCTCCCATGGCATAGCATATGCCTCCCCAATACCCATGTTCTGGGTAATGCCATTCCACCAAGTCAATGCCACGTCCTGAAATAACGCAGCCGAATACTTCACCCGATCTTCTGGGAGACAGTTACACATCAGAAATACCGACTCCACTTTCTCCAACCACCTAAGCAAACTGACCGCACCCTCAGTGCCAGAGAATTCCTGGGGCTTGCAGTCCCGGAACATCTTGTAGGTGCACATGGGTGGGGGTGGGTCAACAGGACCACCTGAAATAAAACGTATGAGAAACCGCGAATAACGTAAACAAGGCTCACCAATGAGGCAAGGAAAATGGATAAAACAACTTACCACCACCGTTGTGCCCTAACTGAAAGGCAGCTTGGAGCAAGTTGTTCAGATCAGCCTGTGATAGGTTAATACCTCCACCACGACCACCAGCACCACCACGACCACCACCACGTCCACCATTGCGACCACCTCCTCGTCCTCCACGCACTCCAGACATGATTCTGGCAGAAAGAACGAGAAAATTTAGTTTCGCAGTTAAAGGTAACCACTAATGTTCACAAGATCAAAGCCAGATCCAATCCAGGACTATCCCCTCAAACCCAGAGCTCACTAGGGCTTCCATGCATTTCGTTTTATGATTTTGTGTGCACCCAAAATGATAAAACGCTCTACATGGTCCTCCAAGTGTTCTCCTAGTTCAAAGTTCAAATCACCGAACATAGACTCTTAGCTATACACCGTAATACTACGGTAATTCATGACAAGTGTTTCTATTGGAGTGCGAAAGGGAGATGTCCGAGCCTTGGACAAATCTCAAGAGCACACGAGTTACTCCAATAGACTACACTGCCTAGATAACAAGTAACCCAACCTAAGATAGAACGGATGATGTAACGTAGAAAGGCCAATGATTTAGAGACACCCCGACAAAACCATACGTAAATCACCATAATGTTTAGTACCATGTGATCGTCTAGTGTGTGCGACTCGGCTATAGACTAGACTCTACATGCAGTCCTAGTTCACTATAACCATTGGCTCTGATACCAATCTGTCACACCCTCAAAATCCACTTGCGGAGTTTTACCGCGAGGCGCATGACAAACCAGGATCCAAACCAACGATCACAATAAACAATTCTAAATGAATATAAATGCAATTTCAAAACATAGTTTAAAATCCCCGTTTACAGCGGAAGCTTATTCAAAACAGTTATTCAATAATAAACCAATGTTCAATGTTCGTAAAACATGCAACTCTAGCTAGACGCCGTGCAGACGCGTGCGCCCTAGTTCCATTCGTGCTACCTTAGCGACCTGAGAAAACATGTAAAAGTTTACGTCAGCACAAAAATGCTGGTGAGTTTACAGGTTTTGTATCCAAGTACCAAGTCCACCTGTCCATACTATAATAATCGAAAACCAGTATACGCTAGCTAGGCGTACGTTTTGTTACTACCACGATTGGAAAACCATTACTAACGCGAATACCAAAAGTATGCCCGATGTATGTTCCTGTTGTTCCTGTTGTTCCTGTTTGAGACAATATGCACCCGCCGACCCTCCAAGTCGACGAGCGGGGTTGGTCACTCCCAATAGCGCTATTCACATTTCCCCGTTGTGCAAACCCGCACATTCATGGTTCCCCCCGGGACTTCCAAAGATCGTGTAGTACACAATAGAAACCCATAGTATGACAGTAGTTACCAAATAATCGTTTTAACACATGTTTTCTCCCCCGGAAATGTGAAACCAGTTTAAAAGAGGGGCCGTAAACTCACCTTAAGTTGCTTTACTCCTAACCCCGAGTAAACTCCGCTGCTATGTTAGTCCCGTACAGTGGCGACCTAACATACGACAGTTACAAGTACTTAGACTAATAACCCGCAGGTTAATTAGTCTCTAGATGTCCAGACCATAACCAAGTTCGTTTGAAAACACCGTGACTGTTTAACTGACCATAAACTAGTGATTAGAAGACCTATTCGCCCCTACTATAGGCGATTAGGGGCTACTCCCCTTTATTTCATGCGATTAGGGGCTACTCCCCTGAACTTACTAGTGATTAGGGCTACTCGCCTGAACTTACTAGTGATTAGCCTTCTACTCGCCACTTTATAGGCGATTAGCACCTCCATTCGCATGACTATGGGCGATTAGCATTGCTACTCGCCTGTAGTCATGCTGTTCTGGTTTTTTCGCGCGTTTAACGCTCCAAATCAGATCCAGAGCGTGTGTAACTACCCAATATCATCCCAAACACTATCCTAAACATGTTTAACCCAAAACCCTTCGTTCAACCTCGTAAAATCAGTCCTGCATGCAACCAAAGCAATCCAAACACCATTCACATAGCATGCAACATTCAATTAACGCATGTAATCATAACCCTATTATCCAATTACTGAGATTTCTATCATCATACTAACAATATTAATTCTGACCTAGCATGATAACACATCAAAACATCATCAAGATTCATAAAAATCCTATCTTTCTAATCATACATACCCATAACACATGTTTATTAGTTATAATCCGATTAACAACCCTTATTGATGATTTTCAGAAAGCTTTTTCGTTTATGAACAGGTCTGGACCATTAGGGATTGATTAAAAACGTTTACAAAGTGTTATGGATGAGAATCAAACCTTGGAATTGTAAAAGAATGATGGTTAGACCTTGAAACCTTGTGTTTTTGATCAAAATCGCCTTCCAGAGGTTGTTTAAGTGTTTGGGGCGGTTATGGGACGACTAGGGTTGATATTAGGGAGTTTAGGAGGTTAAGTATTGTATTTATAGGCGTTTCTAGTCGTTCCAGCACGTTACATGCGATTGTGCAGCAGTTCATGCGATTAGGGCTGCTAATCGCATGAATGAGCATGCGATTGGGCCTACTCGCCCCTAACATCACACGAGTAGGGGCCTAATCGCCCCTATGTCCCTCTACTCGCCTCCCCTACAGGTGATTAGGCTTCCTAATCGCCTGTAGGGGTTGGTTTGGTGCGTTTTGCGTGTTAAACCCCGTTTTAACATATGTTAACGCATATTAATGTACCGACAAGTCACATAATGATTGTAAACACATAACACAAGTAAATACACATATTTACACTCGTTCACCAATTCCCGGGACTCGAGACTCGTATGTTCCGTATGCCCTGACGATCCCACCGATCGTCACCGTTTGTACACTTGGTTAAGGACCGACATCTAATGAACCTCTAGACCAACATCCAATGATCTTCTAGACTAACCAATAGTTCCCGAACCATAACCCGACTTAACTAACCCAGTTAAGTACAATATACGCGTGACTCGCTAAGGTAGACTTTCATCTAGACAACGTTGTTAACCCGAATTTGCCAGGTGTCACATAGGGGTCCCGTGAACCGTTTACTGGTTCTAATTAACGGGTTGGTAACTAGTAATAATAATTGCAACGGTCAAATTTTCGCATTTATTTTATTACTTTTTTGACTGTTTAAATTAATTTAATATAAAACGGTAACAATTTTTTGACCCGTTATTTTCAAATGGTACAAAAATGGGGACGGTTTAAATAAAAAAACCACAAACAAACAACTAGATTAAAACACAAACAACACAAATGGATCCAAGAAAATCAAAGAGTGTTTCAAAGGGTGGGAGGGGAACCTCAAAATCTAAAGTTGGGGGTTCTAGTCGAGGTAGAGGTTCGGGTTTGACATCGGGTACGGTTGAAGGCTATAGGCCCGCGATCAATTTTTCGCAAACTCAACCCCAACAACAACCGTTTTACTCACAATACCCACAATTCCAACAATTCCCACAAACCCAACAACCCATTTTGTATCCACAATATTTTACGCCGCCTCAATCTACAATCTCAACAAGGCGAAAAAACTTTAACGTTTTTAGAGGAAAAACATGATTTGTTGAGACAAAGATAATATGACAACGACGTGAATATGTATTCAAAACCGCACGACCACCTCAAAGGTAAATCTTTGGAGTTGGTTTTGAAACGTAAAGAAGAAATCGCGGCGAAATACAATTGGGACCGTTATTGGGTTGAAGGCGACGAGGATGATGAAGGCGACGAGTAGGATGAAGAGTTTGTATGTTTATTTTAGTTGATGTTTCTTGTATTTTTTATTTTATTTTAATGGAACGGTTTAATGTTTTAAGTTTTACAAACGGTTCCTTAACTTCTAACAGTCATTTTTTTTTAAAACGGTAATTAAAAAAAGGAAACTAAAATAAAGATTTCAATGAAGTCAATCAGTTAAGTGCTGCCTCTAAAAAAGTGATTCAGTAAAGTAATTCAGTAAAGTGATATGACAGTGCATGATTAGTTAAAATCAGTTTAGTGAAAAAACAAATATGGTAGTGCCCCTTTCCCCTTACACTCACCTCATATAATTTGAGGGAAACACTATCGTACATTTGGTACACCAAATGCGAATGCTATTTGAAAGGGTGATGAATATCGTTAAAGCCTTACTTGATTTGTAGACTATTGTTTATGGTTCGGTATGGAATTCGATATTCAATGGAATAGTAGTCACATATATATTAATTATTAATTTAAATGGACATGGACAGTTGACAAACTAAATTATTCTCCCAGCATCATCAAGGGTCACTGCTTTCGTAAGTTTAATATTATGAGACCACCCGTACTCGGGCGCTATATATCAATTTTTTTAAAAAATAGCGCCCCCACACCGCTACAGGGGGGCGCTATTTACTCAAAATGGTTGATGGCGTTATATTAATAACGCTGAGTGAAAATTGTTCCAACAAATGAGAACTTCACACGTGGCGGCTTCAACGGTAATGTTACCGTTTTTTTTTTGAACAGCTATAATAATTTTTGAACGGCTATATTTTTTAATGGACCCAAATATATAAACACACAACACACAAATATATAAACACACAAAACACAAAACACGTATTATCAATATTCGAAAAGAATGGGTTCCCCCGCGTCATCATCTATTGCGAGAGAATATTATAGAGAGTTTTTAGGCGACGAGGGTTATTCCACAGACGAAGAGTTGGAGCAAGATGCCATTACGAGTGCGCTAACGCTTTCGGCGCGGTATCTTGAAGAAACTAGTACGCCTACACCTCCAAAACAAACTAGGCAGTACTACGAACGAGATCGTGTATCGGCAAATGCTCGTTTGATGAAGGATTACTTTGATGAAAACCCGACTTACCCCGACCCAAAGATGTTTAGGCGTCGTTTCCGGATGAGCAAACGTTTATTTCTACGTATATCCGAAGATCTTGAAAACGCGTTTCCGTACTTTAAACAAAAAGCGGATGCTAGGGGGATTATGGGATTCACGTCTATTCAAAAGTGTACCTCGGCACTGCGTATACTCGCATACGGCAACACGACGGATATCAACGACGAGTATTTAAAAATGGCCGAGAAAACAACACGCGATTCTTTGGAGTATTTTTGCCAAGGTATTTATTTTTTATATATGTTTGTATTTTTTTTATATATGTTTGTATTTTTTTTATATATGTTTGTATTTTTTTGTTTTAGGAATAATAAAGTTGTACGGAGCCCGTTATCTTAGACGACCCACTTGGTACGACCTACAAAAAATTTACGAGGTGCATACGGCTGAACATGGGTTACCAGGAATGCTGGGTAGCCTTGATTGTCGTCACTGGCGGTGGTATAATTGCCCAACCGCTTGGCGAGGTCAACACACGCGTGGTGACCAAAAAGGACCATCGATTATTCTTCAAGCGGTGGCTTCAGCCGATCTTTGGGTTTGGTCGGCCTATTTTGGTGTTGCGGGTTCATGCAACGACTTAAACGTTTTTGAGCAGTCGCCTATTATAGAGGATTTCGTTTCTGGCAGGGCAGCGAAGGCGTGCTTTTACGCTAATGGAAACTACTACCCACACGGATACTATTTGGCTGACGGAATATATCCGAGGTATAGCATTATCGTTAAGACGTTTAGTAACCCGTACGACGAAAAAAGGGCACACTTTAAAAAGGTCCAAGAGGCGGCGCGAAAGGACATAGAGAGGTGTTTTGGGGTTCTTCAACAGCGTTGGCATTACATAAGAAACCCTGCTCGTGCATGGACCACAGACAAGCTGCGAGATGCTATGTATGCATGTATAATCATGCATAATATGATATTAGAAGATGAAGGTAAAGCGATATGCCAAAATTACGTACCGGAAGCCGTCCAGGATCTACCGCAAGCTAATGTGCAAGAAAGAGTGCTCAACGCACATGAACTTCGCGACCATGAAGTACATGACGCGTTAGCTGCGGATTTGGTCCAACAAGCGTGGTCGGTTCGGTATATTCCAAACCCAGGAGGAAACGAAGAAGAATAAGAAGAAGAAGAAGAAGAAGAAGAAGAAGGTGACGAAGAAGAAGAAGAAGAGGACGAAGACGAAGACGAAGACGAAGACGAATATGAAGAATCCGAAGATGAAAATTAATATTAGTTGTAACTTTTTTTTTAATATTACTTGTATTTTTTTTTAATATTAGTTGGGTGTTTTTATTATTATTTGTAATTTTTTTATATTTATTTGCATTTTATTTTAATTATTTTGAATTAAAAGATTAAAAAAAATATATATAAATCAACCAATCACAATCAGGGGCTTTATAAATAAAGCCCCACCACTACACCCCTTTTTCAGTTTCTCTCTCCACGCTGACTCAGCAGCCACGTGGACCAATCACATTCAGGGGCTTTATATTTATAAAGCCCCACTACACATGGTCTGAGTTATGTATGTTATTTAATATATGGTTTTTTTTTTAAATATGGATAAACGGTAATGCTATAACAAAGATTTTGCTTTAGATTTTTGTAACTACTGTCACAATTTAATTAAATATGAATTTTATTATTAGCTACGACTCGGGTTTTTTTTTTTTTTTTTTTTTTTTTTTTTTTTTTTTTGTAATATCTTAGACCAAGCACACAAATAGAAATAGAATCAAGGGGATGCGAACAACCCCTGCTAAAATAGGGGTGAAGTCAATGATAATTGATGAAGACAGAGTGGCATCGAATCAACATCTAGCTAAAAATTGAGATGAGCCTATTAATCAATTAGAGTACTAAAAAATTATTGGCAGCTTGATGTATCTGATAAGTTGTACTAGACCAGACATAGCATATGCTGTAAGCAAGCTAAGTAGATACACGAGCAACCCGTTCAATTCATTGGAGTTGCATGACACGAGTGCTTCGGTACTTGAGATACACACGAGATTAAGGGATGCATTATAGTAGATATCGAGCAGTTATTAAAGGTTACTGCAATGCAAATTGGATATCTGACACTAATGATTCCAGAGCAATGACTAGGTATGTGTTCACACTTGGAGGTGCAGTGATATCATGGAAGTCATCTAAGCAAACTGTTATTGGCAGATCAACGATGGAATAAGAATTCATCAGTTTGGATAAAGCAGGTGAAGAGGCGGAATTGCTATGTCAATTTGTTGAGGATATACCAAGGTGGTCGAAGCCGGCATCGGACATATGCGTACATTGTGATAGCCAATCGGAAATTGGCAGAGCTCATAGCACAATGTATAATGGTAAGAACAAGCATATAATACGTAGGCATAATACGGTACGACAACCAATCTACAGGAGTTATCACTGTTGACTATCTGTAGTCAAAGGATAACATCGCGAATCCGCTAACAAAAGGTTTAAGCAGAGAGTTAGTTCAGAATTCGTCCATGGGAATGGGACAAAAGCCCTTGAAAAATTAAGTTCATGCGAAGGAAACCTAACTCCGCTGACTGGAGATCCCAATATCTGAGTTCAATATGTATGAGCGTATTAGGATCGAAAATAAACAAAGATTGATCAAACAAGTTAGTTTTAGGTGCGGAAACCCTAAAACTATCACAAAGTAATAATCAAACAGATTCAAACAAGCAGATCATCATTTTCAATCAATTTCATTCATAAAACACTTGATTACACTTGGAATAATGATTACAATCAAGGTTTAAATGTAAAACAAGTTTAACAAAATCTAGAGAGAGTTTTCAGAAAGAGGAGGGAATAATAATCATCAAAGTTACATTCAAAAATGAACTTAACCTATTTATAGGCCTGCACATTCGTCCAAATCATCCATGCGAATGTGCAGGTTCGCCCACATTGACTGGTCGAACCAAGTTCTTCCATAAACTAAGTCTTCATTCGTATAAGTATCTTCCTTCGCACCTTTATATCCTCCTTCGCACCATTTAATTCACTCCTTCGCACCTTCGACATTAACAAACCAAAATGTGTTTTACAATCCAAAGCTCTAGTCGCACTATTGCATCTACAAACTCCCCCTCGACTATTGCTTGGATTGTGTTCGTCGTTCTTCGTCCAACCTTTTGTTCCACATTCTGATATGCCTTTGAATCATTTGTTCTCTGGTCAATACCGGTTCCTGAAATTGTTGTTGTTTCTTCGTTTTCAGCTCTGGCACCTTCTGCTTCTCCACATACTTTCCCAATTTCACATCATAATCACATCCGGCATTAATATCAAACGCAAAGCACAGAAATACCACACGTTGGTACTTTCCTGCTTGCTCAGCATCTTTTGCGTCTGAATAGATCGGATTATAGAATAGCATGATGATATCCTCATGTGAACAGTTTATCAACCACATGGGATCAAAGATATGCACTTTCTTATAATTCGACTCACCATCCTTCAACACGATCACGGCCTCTGCAATCTTCCAATCATAATACCACCAGATGAAGTCTTTGGCAAAGTGTTGCGGAATAGGCATCAAAGGAATCTTTTTCAACACTTTCGGTGGTTTGTATTTCAAAGTCACTTTGGGCGTACCAGTTATCTGATCAATATCCTTTTTGTGAACAATTCGTTTTGGATATTGTGGTTCAAACAAGTCCTACTTGGTTCGGCTTTCACGAGTCATCTTTTCAGCAAAATAAGTAATCTGACTATTTGACGCTCCCGTTAAACGGTGACGACAAATGTCTCTGATTGCCCAATACGGAAGGGTCTTCAAGTGATGAAACTTCTCAAAATACAAGATCCCCTTCTCCCATTTCACTGCGAAACACTTTAACTCTTTAACAAACTTCCAGGCCAATGCACGACCTTTGAAAATCTTATTGTGAAGTTTGTAAAAGCTGCCTTGAATGTCTGGTTTCGGACGATTATTCTCCTTTTCTTTCAGCTTCTTTAACAACTCTTTTAAGCTGTCTGATTGCTCGAACCGTGGCTTGTTGTGTCCTTTAAAAATTTCATCTTCAAAAACTTTGCTTTTATCTCTTGCAAGCTTTTCGGCATGGTTTAGCAGTTCATCTGAGAATGAAAATCCACAATCTTGATTTGTTCTGAAATATTGTGGATATTCGTCGCTCGTAATATCTTCCATCTCGACTTCCTCGAATGCAGGAACATCACGGTCATCCGAGTGATTTCCAGCTTCTTTCTCAGGAATCTTAGGAATAAAATTATCAGCAAGTAATTCTTCTAACGTCTTACCCACTTGCTTTGCTAAACCTTCCAGAATTTCTTTCGAAATAGCTGCAGACACTTCCCCATCCTCAAGATTAGGGTCATCATATTCCAATTCGAAGAGTTTATTGTTAGATTCAAATATTTCTGGAAACCTGCTAGTCATGTCTATCGTCCAGACTCGATCGGTTAACATCTGACGATACTTATTCTTATCTTCTTCAGACAATGACTTCAATCTTTCGTTCCAGAAAATATCTTCATCATCAACATTCTCACCAGGAGCTTTCGAGCTTGATTCGCCGCCCTTATCTGAATCACGTTTCTCGTAAGAGAACTTATCAACATCATCATCATCATCATCACTACTATCAAATGCAGAGCCGTCTCCATCACTAGATCCATCATTCGATCCATCATCATCTTTATCATCCTTTTTCTTTGTTTTTGTATCATCACCAGCATCTTCATCTAATTCATCATCTTCCTCTTCATCAGATAATTCGAAGTCAACTTGTTCTTCTTCTCTTTCTTTGTCAACTTCTCCAGCTTGAAGTTGAGGAGCCTGAGAATACAAGTTCTTGATCAGATCGTCCATATGCTTGTTATTCTTTTTCAGCTGTTTGTTCTCCTTCTTCAAGACTATTATCCTTCTGGTGTTACGTTGCTCATGTTTCAGCAACTTCTTGTTTTCTCTCTTTAGCTTCTTGATGGTTTTCTTCAAGGTCTCATTGTCATCTGCCGATGTGACTACGACTTCTAACATTTTCTTGTCATTTGACTTTAGCTGTTCAATCTCCGTCTGTTGTTTTGTAATCAAATTCATCAACTCAGAAAATCTTTGATTCAAACAAGTCATGATATCACTATCCACCGATACTTTAGTCTTCTTTGGTGGTTCAACAACTTCAGGCAATTTACCTTTTCTCATTTTCTTCAACACATTATCCAATGCTTCATTCACATCATCCATTGGAATTTCTTCTGTTTGTTGTGTGCTAGATGTTGCTGCTGTCTTCTGTTTCTTTTGAGCAGGTGCTGTAACCGGTGATTTTGAACTTGTAGCTGGCGGCAGTTTCTTACCAGCAATTAACGATTCTATCTCTTTCTTTCTCTTTATACTCGGCTTCTCCTGCTTCTTCTTTTCTTTTCTAGCTGCTTGCACAAGAGAACCAACAAATGTTTCTTCAACATTAAAACTCAAATTTTCAACATCAACGGGAATAGGACTTTTGTTCCCTTGATCTTCTTCTCGTTGGCTATCAGACGCACCAGCCTCAGTGGCCTTGGGCATGGTCGTCACAGTCTCAGCATCAGAATTCCATTGTTCTTCCTCAATCGTTTCTTCTGAATCAATGGATGTTTCATCAACTATGTGTAAACCCTTTTTCGCCATACTCTTATTTCTACCTTGAGTTCTCTTCTTCTTCTCTAGTTCAGTAACTTCAATCCTTATCTCTGGTTTCTTGACCTTACTACTCTTAGCGCCTACATTCACCACTTGTCTCTTGCGCTTAGCGTCAGGATCAACATAATGTAAAGGATTGTCAGCATCAGAATCACTGTTCGCATTCTTTACAAGCCCCTCACCCGGATCATTATAATCTGCCCTAGCTAGATGACCAAACAAACGTTTAACAGGAGGACGTTCTTCAACAGATAAACCCTTATAGGCTTTCATTCTAGCTAGTGTGTTCAGCGACATGTGTTCCTGAACAACAATATGTTTAGCATCTCTCTTCAACTCTTTGTACTTGTGATCAAATATCATCTGAAGAAAACGAGGATATAATAGAAACTTCAGGTTCCTCGTTCCATTCACAGGTTCCAATAAATGAGACATCAGCATGCCGGAAATATTGAACGGTTTGTTCAATACCAAAGCAACCATCATCGAACTGATGCTCTTCCTCATCAAGTCATAACCTCCCGCAGCAGATCCGAATACATGGATTAAAACATGTGCCAGATATTTGAACTGTGGGCACAGTTTTCCTTCATGCAACGAACCGTCAGTGATAGGTCCGTTATACTTCATCCTGAGAAAACACTTCCTTTGATCCATGAATGTAAACTCCTTTGGATCGTTAGGATCGTCATCCAGATTCAGTGCTTCTCTTAGATCTTCCTCGCACACAATGACTCGTTGTCCCTGGATTCTGCTCGTCAAACAAGATTCGTTCTTCCAGAAGTCTAATTTAGCATTAGACCAGAATTCCTGAATCATATCACAATAGATCACTGTCGGAGTAGCTATGGCATCAATTACTCTACTCCGCTTCAAGAACTCAATAATCCCGACAAATTCCGTGTGCTTCTTCACGTCGCCAAGATATGCACAACAGTTGTGTGCATTCTCAAAATCAAGCTGCTTTGCGGGCTGAGATGAGGATCCTGCTTGTTCAGTAGTCTTCTCTTGCTTGGACATGATTAAAATCTGCATAACAAATCAAAAACACATGTTAAAAATCAATAAAATTGAAAAATTGAAAAATTTGGTAACTCAGATCCTCATTCGCCCAAACGGGGGTACGAATGAGAGATTATCATGGTTCGAATGAGAATTTTATTTGATACGAATGTAAAAATTTTAGATTAAAGTTTCATTCGCCCAGATTTTGTTCATTCGACCAATATTTATCTCCTTCGCCCATTTGAATGGGGGCGAAGATGACTGTTTATAATTTTGAAATTTCAATTGTGAATTTTACATAATCTGATCATGTTCATTTGATTCACATAGACCCTAAACATGCCGAATAACCTTTTAAAATCAACAAATTCATTCGATGTTCATTATATATGTGTTTTTAACTAAAAATAGGGTTCGAAACCTAACAGTTGATCAATTGATCAATCTAATGGTTTTGAAGCCTTGTTTTTCGATTAATCTCCCCCTAAAACACACATATAATGAATCCGAAACATCAATTGCAACAATAAAGGCGATTTAAACAGAAATTAAAAGTTAGGGCTTGAAACAGAAAAATAGTGATTAATCCTTGAATCCTCAATGTTAACCTGTGTATTATAAGACAAAATGATCAGTAAGATAAGGCGAACACAATGGTAAGATTCAAAATAAACGAGCGACAAGGTGAGGTTACAAGTGAAATCTGGAAAAAAACTTTATGAGGTTCGAATGAGAAGGAAATGTATATATATAGGCAGTCTCCTTCGCCCGTTTTGTTCATGCGAAGGAGAAGCTTTTGCCTCCTTCGACCCTAGTGAAAGGGTTCGAATGAGCCAAAAGGGTTCGAATGAACATCAGTTCATGAACACTCTCCTTCGCCCATTCAATACATTCGAAGGAACTGAAAAATCCCACATTCGACCAAACGAATGGGCGAATGAGAATTGGGATTTTTGAAAATTTTCCAAATCTCAAAAACGAGTCCCGGTTCAATTATTTTCCAACTATTAAGCATCCATCATTCATGTTTTCACATTTTAAAAGTTACAAAGCTCAAATGGTGTATCAGGTTTAGAAAATCGACATCAACCACCATCAGTTATCAAAAATAAGATGAAAAAGAAAAACCTTTTTGGATTTTCTAAAGTTTATGCTAGAACACACCTAAAATCTTTTTGAGTTTTGTAATTTTTTAACGAGAAAATAAAATGCAGAAATGTAAATGAAAAACTGTAAATGTTTTTGTGATTCCGGTAAAGAGATCATATCAGTTTATGAGAAATCTGATCACACCGTTGATCTTTTTGAAATTATTATCATTAAAGACAATGTGTGATCTGGCAACTGCTGATATTGTGATCCACATAAACTCACATGCAGACTGTTGTGCAGTGCTTTATACTGATACTGGTATTTATAGTATAAACGCAATTGTCTGTGGTTCCCACACACACGACATACTCCTGTATCAAGAAGTAAATGGACAAAGACTCATTGTAAAGCGTGATTATGCTTTCGTTGTCTGTAATTTACAAGATATAATGCATAAAGGTATACAGGTCAGCAAATTAATGCAGCAGAGTTACATATGCACTATACCAGGTTGAGGACTGATATTAATCATGATTCACATCAATGATTAATACGATGTAATAGATAATCTATGATTATCATATAACATGGAAAGTTCCTCAATTCGGTAACTTTAGGATTTGGCCTATATGGCTCTTTTATAAAGACACCCTGTCTGATCTAGGTCCGTAATGACTTACAGCAGAAGATCAGAGAGGCTATCCCCAGACAACTAATAACATAAAGACCCCAAACCTCCGAGGTTTGTACAAATACCCTATCAAACGAAATTACGGTACTAAGACCATATGCCCATGAGGAGTTCATCCACACATCAAATCGTTTGATATGTATGTATCAGGCACGCAGTAATAGGTCTACGAAGCCTATCAGCACATCGCACAGACTCAGACACACGCCTATATAGCATTACAGTATTTAGAATGTGTCAGATCCCCACTGATGTACTATCATTTCCCTTTATACTCCAGGAAATCATTTTAGAATTTTTTTGATTTTTATAGATTTTCGAATTTACTGTTCCCAAGGATAAGCTGGAGCATTTCAAATATGTGACTGCCCAGATATCGTTTGTTCACAGAAATCTGACGGCATTAATCTAAGGAAAGAAGATATAGCAGTCAGCAAAGAAATTTTTTAATTTTTTTTTATAATTTTTGAAATTTTTCAATGTTTTTGGATTTTCGAAATTTTTCTGAAAAACAGTAAAAAGTTAAACTAAAAGGTGATAGACTGAGGTGGTGATCAGTCCTGTTTTTCCTTAATACTGTTTGCTTTCAAAAGATAATCAAATCTGGATTTATCAAAAGCTTTGGTAAAAAGATCTGCGCGTTGATAATCAGTGTGGATTTTGACCATATCGATCAACTCTTTAGCATAACAATCACGGATAAAATGATATTTAATCCGGATATGTTTAGCCTTTGAGTGATTTACTAAGTCTTTTGTTAATGCGATTGCGGCCTCATTATCACAGTAAATAGGGGTTTTAAGAAATTGCAAACCGTAATCCACCATCTGCTGTTGGATCCAAAGAACCTGTGAGCAGCAGCTCGATGCTGAAACGTATTCTGCTTCACATGTGGATAGTGCAACTGCGGTTTGTTTCTTGCATTGCCAGGTCACGAGCCTGCTCCCCATAAACTGACATCCAGCCGTTGTGGATTTGCTGTCTTTGTCACAGCCGCCCCAATCTGCATCACTAAAAGCGATTAGGTCAAAATTATCATCATGAGGGTACCACAGTCCTTTCGATGGACAACCCTTCAGATATCTAAGGATACGCTTGACAGCTGCAAGATGACTCTGTTTCGGCTTCGATTGATATCGCGCACAAAGGCATGTCGCAAACATTATATCAGGTCTTGACGCTGTGAGATACATCAGAGATCCGACGATTGCTCTGTATGTAAATGGATCAGTCAGCTCCCCCTTAAGGTCAACTCCAATCCCGTGATTGGGCTGTATCGGGGTATCCATCGGCTTCGAATCATCCATCTGGAATCGGCTCAAGACTTCAGAAACGTATTTCTTCTGGTGAATAAAGATCCCCGTTGGTCTTTGCTCCACCTGTAAGCCGAGGAAAAACTGCATTTCTCCCATAGCGCTCATTTCGAACTTTTCCTGCATAACTTGTTCAAATTCTCTGCACAGAAGTTCGTTAGTAGACCCAAAGATAATGTCATCAACATAAATTTGTACTAGAAGCAAATCATCTCCTGTTCGTTTCGTGAACAGTGTGCAGTCTACCAGTCCGCGTTTGAATCCTTTCGAGAGAAGATACGTGCTCAGCTCCTCATACCATTGTCTCGGAGCCTGATGCAACCCGTAGAGAGCTTTGTTTAACACATAAACCTTATCCCGGTGAATAGGGTCCTCAAAGCCCGGTGGTTGACCTACGTAAACTTCCTCTTTGACCACACCGTAAAGAAATGCGCTCTTTACATCCATCTGATACACCTTAAACTTCTTCCATGATGCAAACGCGAGGAACATTCTGATAGCTTCCAAGCGTGCAACCGGTGCATAGATTTCATTGTAGTCGATTCCTTCAACCTGATGAAAACCTTGAACGACCAAACGAGCTTTGTTTCGTACTATGACTCCTCTGTCATCCTTCTTGCACTTGAACACCCATTTGGTACCAATTTTCTTTCTACCAGGGGGCAAATCTGTTAGGGTCCATACACCAAGTTTCTGGAATTGTAATAACTCCTCCTGCATTGCTTCCACCCAGGCGTCATCCAAAAGAGCATCCTTGTATGTCCGCGGCTCTACCTGCGAAACATAACAAGCAAATGACCAGTCATTCTGAAAACCAGATTTCTGAATTTTGGCATATAAAGCAAGATTGCCAATGTTTTCTGGTGCTAGAGCATTCTTCAGCTGCCCTCTCGTCATCACACTGCTACCAGGATCACCAATAACTTGTTCAAGCGGGTGTATCCGATGTATCCGAGATTCCGGATAATCAGGTACTTGAACTCCCGTCTGAGTTGTCAAATTCTCTGTAGAAGCCAGATCATTACCCACATTCGATGTTGAAGCATCAGTAGTAGATGGGTTCACTGGTGGTGTCACTGTAGCGTTGTCCAGAATAGCTTCACTTGTTGCATCATCGTCTTCGTATTCTGATTCGGATGAATTAAGCGATGTAGAAGCTTCTTGGAACACCTCTTCTTCCAATACAGGAGCAGTGGCATCATTAGAAGCTGCTTGGGAGTTTACCGTGATCGGACGCACTAACGGTGAAGTTACGGCGTTTTCGACCTCGTAGTATAATCGAAGTACAGCTTCTTCTACCATGCTATCTAGATTGAATGACTCAAAGAAATCTTTGTAATCAAACATCCAATCTGGTCCTCCACCCTGTACATTTTGTGTATATCTTTGAACTTCGACATTACCCCACTCCTCGACTTTTCTAGTTCTTTTGTTGAATACCCGTTTTAATGGGGTTGCATATCCAACAAAATAACCTTCTTCAGCCTTTGGTGCAAACTTTTCCGAAGGATTCAGCATTGTACATGGGGCACCAAATGGTTCTAGATACTCAAGATTCGACTTGCGTCGGTTCAACAGCTCATAAGACGTCTTGCCAAACTTCTTCACTGTCAAAACACGGTTAAGAGTATAACATGCTGCGTAAATAGCTTCGTTCCAGAACATGACTGGAAGATTTGAATCCGCAAGCATAGTTCTTGCCGTCTCTATAAGAGTCCTGTTCTTTCTCTCTGCGACACCGTTCTGCTGGGGTGTATACGGAGCGCTATATTCATGATGAATTCCTTTGTTTGCACAAAGATCCTCCATCTGAGCATTTTTAAACTCCGTCCCATTGTCACTCCGGATTCTTTTGATCTTCAGACTATATAAATTCTCCAGACGTGTAAACAGAACCTTCAAGTTGTCAAAAGTGTCGCTTTTCTGATGCAAACACATTACCCATGAAAATCTTGAATAGTCATCAGTCACCACAAGACAGTATAATTCTCCGGCATGACTTTTACGTCTGACTGGACCGAATAAATCCATATGCAAACGTTCAAGTGGCAGCCCAACAGAATTAACTTTCTTTGGTCTATGGGATTGTTTGTGCTGCTTGCCCTTCTTGCAACTGATACACTTGTCATTCAGATGGAAGTGTTTGACATTAACTCCCGTGACAAGTTCATTCTTCACAAGCTGATTCATCTTTCTCAAATGGATGTTTCCCATTCTCCTATGCCACATAATGGATTCTTTTTCTGTAGCCTTGGAGAGGAAACACGTGACTTGGCCATGGGTGGTCATTGCTTTAGACATGTCGAGAATATACAAGTTGTTAACTCTCGGTGCCTTCAGCATCACCCACTCTTTTGGTAGCTCAAACCCAGGTTTCAAGATATAACAGGATTTGTCATCAAAATACACTGAAAATTGTTTATCACAAATCTAACTAACACTGAGCAAATTATAGTCTATTTGTTTCACATAAGAAATCTGCTCAAATGTTACGACCCCATTGCTTACACTACCCTCCATAGTAATGTAGCCTCCCTTATTTCCAGCAAATGCCACATAACCTCCGTTAATATTTTTGATGTCAAAGAGTAACGCGAGGTCCCCTGTCATGTGACCAGAAGCTCCACTGTCAACAATCCATAGGCTGCTAACAGGGCCATCTGGAGCTCCCTGCACATTTAAAGTAGATCAATTAGTTCTTTCGGGGGACCCAAGCCTGTTTGGTCTTGGGTCTTTAAACAGGTTGTTTCAAAGAGTCTTTTGAATCACAAACAACTTGGGATACATCAACCCCTTTCTCCTTACTAACAACTTTCTCTTTCTCATTCTTCTTGCTCTGTGAAGTAGAGGCTCCTTCAGATTCCTTAGATGACCAAGATTGCTCAGATCGTTTCAAGATCCGAATCTGAGATTTTGAGGTCTCAGTCGGTTTCTTTACTTCGTCTTTAAAAGCAACCTTCTTGGTTACCTTCTCTGATTTAACAGAGACAGGTCCAGCTGATTGTTTACCATTAGGTTTAGGAACGACCTTTTTGGTATCAACAGTTGAGTTCATCTGAGGTTTCTTACCAGATTTATCAGTGGTCATCCGGTTGCGCTTATCATACGTCATCGGACGATTTTCCCCCTTGTTGTAAAAATTGTTTTGATTATGATAAAATTCTTTTTGGGGAAAATGCCGTCTCTGTTGATAGCCATAGTTGTCAACCGGATACTCATGATATTGCCTCATCTCCACCTCGTGCCTTTTGTGTCGTACGTACGGGCAGGTGGCAAGTAAATGTCCCCGTTCCCCGCATTTATAACACGCACGGTATTCCTCGTAGTTTTCCTTGATCGGCGACTTGGAAAAACTAGCAATGGGATATCGATCGACCATGCATTGTTTCCTTAAACTCTCAGGAGCTGGGTCCTTCGAGTAAGTCGGTTCAATAAAACTATTTTCTTTATGAACAGGCAAAACAAACTGTGTGACATTGACCTTTGCTTCTTTTTCCGAATAAATTTTGTCTAAAATCTCTTGAGGAATGTCGTTGGTCCTTTCAAATTTCGGGAACCAAATCGTACTTTCCTGCCATATCTTTTCGATTTTTGTAGAATTGACAAATTTAATCGGAAACTCATCATCAGATAAAATCTTATCGGAGCCTTGCATCCGATAAAAGATTTTAACAGGTTTATCACACACTTCATTGCTCACATCATTGTTTTTCTCAGATTTTAATTCATTTTTCTTCTCAACCGGTTTTACCACATTTTTCTCAATTTTAATTTCAACTTTCTTTTCAACCGGTTTTATCACGTTTTTCTCAACCTTCTTAACCTCTTTCTTTTCAAAACTTTTACCAACAAACTTATCATTTTTCTTTCCCTCATTTTTGCGATGAGCATTTGCCATTGGATGAATGATCTGAGACGGTGAGACTGGCTCAGTAGTGATTATATGATTTTCATCAGGGATATCACTATCACTTTCAACCGTTTCAGATGGCTCATCTTCTTCATCTGAATCATCAGTAGCGACCACACCCTCACTATTTCCCAGTACTGGTCTCACATCAGAATATGGATCCCCGACACTGGAAGTGTTAGGCTCATTTTCTGGTGTGGGGTCAGAATGAATTAAAGTCTCCGGTGGTATTGCATGTAAAGTGTGATTCTCAAACAATACCGGAGATGGAACTGACTTATAGTTTGCACTATTCGTCTGGGAGGGTTCTTCAATGATATGATCAACTACGTATGCTATGTGCTTGTAACTTTCTAATTTCTTGTTAACTTTTTCCGCAAAGCACTTGATGGTTGCCATTTCTAATTTAGTGTTTTCCATTTCATTGATGTAATTATTAATGGCAAGTTGTTTAATAGATAATGTCTTTTTCAATTCTGACACATCCTTTTTATAACCATCAAGAACTTTGTTGAAATCTTTTAAGTCCTTTTGATAAATCTGACAGTTGAGTTTTGCACTCTCAAGTTGAACCTTGAGAAGCTTGTTTTCATCAGTCAGTTTTTCAAAATCAGCACATTTGTCACATTTAACACAAGATTGAGTTTCAAAACTTACCGGTTTAGGAGGTTCTGTCATGGCCATTAGAGCAAAGTGAGCTTCCTTTCCTGCAAAGAATTTGGAGTAGTCAATCTTAGTGCATGCATCATCCACCATACATGACTTGCGAGTCATCAGGAAGTCAGCTTCAGCTAGCAATTGGTCAATATCATCATCTAGTGAATTCACACTAGTCTCTGAGTCAGATTCGCTCTCCATATCCGAGTAAGCTGAGTCATATTGATCTCCAACATCGGTGACAGAATCAAGAATCATCCCCGATCTCTTGTCTTCACCTTCAGCCATCACATCATCATTCACTTCTTCAATCTTCAACTCCGACACCTTTTCAATCACAACCTCTTCTTCAACTTCCTCATTCTCATCCAACTTCATCTGCTGTGCCACACACGCAACATTCCCAGCAGCGATTTCCTCCACCCCCAATTACATACCAGTCCAGTCAAAACCTTCATCCCTTTGGATGACAAGTGCTTGGTTTTGAGTATCAGTTTGGTTTTGGTTTTGTGTGTTAGGTGTAGAGATAGGAACAATAGTTCGGTTCGGGTTTTGTTGAGGTTGGTTTTGTGTTGTGGATTGTCTGGTGTTGTTGTTTTGTTGACGGTTCTGATAAGTGTTTTGATTTTGTGGTTGAAATCTTGATATGTTTGGACTGTTGTAAGACACTTGATTCTGGTTTTGGTTTTGTCGGTTTTGGTATGAAGAATTGAAAGGATTTCGGTTACCTTGTTGTGCTGGTTGTGTGCACTCCCTTTTAAAATGTCCCTTTTCACCGCAGTTAAAGCAAGTAACCTTTGCTTTGTTGAATCCGTATGTGGTATTGGGAGAGGTTGAGAGATCAGTCCTGCCAGTCTTCTGAATGAAATCAGTGGCTCTCCTCATAATGCTTGCAAAAGCCCACTGAATGTCCATCAACTCCATTTCCTCTTTATCGATTTGAGCATAGTCCTCATTGGTAAGATTATTGTTTCCAATTTGACTTGCTACCAAACCGTTGTAAGAAGCGACCATGGCAGATACTAGAGCAACATGCTGTTGGGCAATTTCAACAGTCACATTGTTAAGGTTTGATGTCTCTAACACAATCGGGTTTTGACTTGATTGTGCTTGAGTAATCTGCATCTGGTTCACTTGAGGAGGATATTGTTGTTGTTGTTGCTGTTGACTTGATGTATAGCATGCGGCTTGTTGTAATGGTGAAAATGGTGGAATAAAGTTTTGTGTTTGATATGGTTGTTGTATGTATGATGGTGTGTAGGATGAAGTTTGAGCAAGGTAGTTAATGGGTGCTTTTGTTGGTTCAACAATGTTAGACACACATGCTATGTGAGGTGCAACAGTAGATGTGGTGTTTGAAGCAGAAAGAGAGTTAGATGTTCCACTCACATATAAATCAGGATTCTGTGGAATCTGAGCTCTCTTAGCTTTTCTCTTTTCCTCCATCTCTTTGTTTTCCAGCTTTTGGATGAACTCATTAATGGTCCAATACTGGTAAGCATCCTTCTCCTTTAACACTTCGATGTGTTGGTTCCAATAGGGTGGTAATGCATTAGCAAATTTATCAACTAATTCCGACATTGGAATGCTGATCTCATAGCTCGACAATTCAGTGAGCAAATGGCAGTACCTTGGAACCAACTCTTTTAGGGTTTCATTACCCATATAACTGAAGTTTTCAAACTCCTTTCGAAGCTCCTCCATCCTAAGCTTCCTGGTCTTCTCATTTCCATCATGTCGATTTCTCAGCATATCCCAAAGTTGTTTGGATGTAGTGCACGATCCAAACTGATGTAATAGATCAGTGTTAATCGCCTGAGATAGCTGAGAAAATGCTTTCTTCTCTATAGCAAACCTTTTCTTCTCGTCATCCGCCAAATTCTCCAAAGGGATTGGTTCTCCAGTATTCTCCAGAATAGGAGCAACATAACCCTTCACAATCATTTGCCATGCCTCGGCACCTTCAAGTCCTTGTCCCTCAACGTGAATTTTAAACTTCGTCTTCCAAGTGTTATACTCCTTCATGTCCATTAACTTCGGTGGACGAGTGCCGCTTCCAGAAGATAGATCATGAATAAGAGTAGAAATAGCGTTGGTCGTCTGGGAATGGACTGCTGCTGCGACTCCCCAATAGTTATCAATCGGTTGTGGTACTGATTGAACAACTTGTTGTGGTGCCGAACTAGTCATAGCTATATAATTGATCGGCTGTGATGGTTGACTAGTCTTTTGAGCTGCAATGGACCATGGATCTTGTGTTGTCTGCTGTTGTGGTGCTTGAGTAGGTCTAGGCGTTGTTGGAAAGTTCCACATCTTGTCCTGCAAACAATCAAACACGAAAAGATTAAAAATTTTTCAAAACAGGATGTTCCTTCGTATATACGGATGTGCGAAGGAGAAATAAAGTTCTCTTTCGCCCGTTTATAATTGATACGAATGAAAGCTAATCAACAAAGACTCCTTCGACCACTTAGAACTCTCTTTCGACCGTTTATCAACTCCTTCGACCGTTCGATTATGCGAAGGTGAAACAAAGGTACGAATGTGCAAAATAAGCAATCAAAGGCTTCCTTCGACCACAAAAACACCTCCTTCGTACAAAAACACACTCTTTCGACCCAAAGAAATTCCTCTTTCGACCAAACTCTCTCGTTCGACCCCTGTGATTTCAAAAACGATTATTCTTTGAAAATCAGTTAATTTTGATCATGTTTTTCAAATGTTGATGGATTTTGATGATCTTGATCAGGTTTTGAATCGGATTTGATTTGGAACAACTTTAATAAAGAGAATTATCCAATTTAAACTCGAAATCAAGGTGTAATCGATCAAAATCTTATCACATCAGTTTGTTTATTGAAAACAGAAACATTTTGACCAAAATTGGGTCCAAATCAGCTGAGAGATTATTAATTTGTGGTTGTTTGATCCGAAATGGCTCTGATACCACTTTGTATGAGCGTATTAGGATCGAAAACAAACAAAGATTGATCAAACAAGTTAGTTTTAGGTGCGGAAACCCTAAAACTATCACAAAGTAATAATCAAACAGATTCAAACAAGCAGATCATCATTTTCAATCAATTTCATTCATAAAACACTTGATTACACTTGGAATAATGATTACAATCAAGGTTTAAATGTAAAACAAGTTTAACAAAATCTAGAGAGAGTTTTCAGAAAGAGGAGGGAATAATAATCATCAAAGTTACATTCAAAAATGAACTTAACCTATTTATAGGCCTGCACATTCGCCCAAATCATCCATGCGAATGTGCAGGTTCGCCCACATTGACTGGTCGAACCAAGTTCTTCCATAAACTAAGTCTTCATTCGTATAAGTATCTTCCTTCGCACCTTTATATCCTCCTTCGCACCATTTAATTCACTCCTTCGCACCTTCGACATTAACAAACCAAAATGTGTTTTACAATCCAAAGCTCTAGTCGCACTATTGCATCTACACAATAGGACAACCTAATTGTATGAACAGATGAGGTCACCGTCGGGGAAGAGTTGCTATAAACCCCACACATTGAAAATGGGAGATTGTTATAGGAATTTGGTAAGCCCCCTTGTCCATTCCTAAAAGTGAAAAAAGACTATGGCTTTTAATGATTCGACTGAGGTAAGCAGTACCAGTGAATCACCTATCTGAGAGAGAAGTGGGGTCGCTTCGAAGGGTATTGTTGGGGCACAATACCTAAGAGCTCTCGCAGAACCAGGCACATGTCCATGACCACAACGGACACAACTATGAGGACTTGACGTTGTCAGGGAGAGTCTTGTGTGAAGCGTATTGTCATGTACACAAACGGCAGACGAGTTCAAAGACATCGTTGTCTACTCAAAGACAGTGGGCTAAGTAGGTTTCATGAGAGACGGTTCAAAGGGTCACACCTACCTATCGTATGCAAAACTCAACTGTTAAAATTTAATCGGAATGAGGTTGTTTCTGAGAATAACTCAACTGTTAAAATTTAATCGGAATGTTGGATGTTTATATGTGAATGTGAGTTTGGTTTGTCCCACATTGGTTGGGAGATGAAAAGTGGATGAGTTTATACGATGAAACCAAATGGAAGAGATTAAATTCTTTGTGTTACATTATAATCTGGCACCTACCCACGTGCGCAGGGGGGTTCAAAAATGGGTTCTGGTTTGGGAAAAATTCTTGAATTAACGCGACGCCCGCACGACCTGCGAACACGAATGCGGCTCGAAAAACCTAGGTCCGCGTGACACTGGTTTTTGCTACCCGTTTTAATTTATTTTTATTATGTAACTGAAAGAGCTTCCAGAAGACAAAGACTATTCCTTTCCTTGTTTTCATCTGTTTCAACCCCTGATCATTAGTTGCACTTAATGGCCTAATTATAGTGATTAATTGAGATTAATCACGAATTTGAATAGTCATCAATTTCATCCTTTGGGTTTTGAGTATATAAGGCATGCTCTATTGTGTGCAGAAGACACACAAAAATAGAAGCATCACTCACAACATAAACTATTCGCAGACACAGAGCACAGAAGCAACAACCAGCCCTCTGATTATTTTTCAGGCATGTGGGATAGTCTGGAAGTGCACCACTACCACTGTTAGCAACCGGTGTACTCTGGGAACAGACGGCGAATCTGTTTAAGGGAATTGTGTGAAACACAAGCCCGGTTTCTATTATTCGTTAATCTGTTTTACTTTCTTCCTGTTTGTTTGTTTCAAAATCGTCTCTATCTCCATTTTACTGTAAGATTTCTAACATCCCTTCCTTTGGCCGTTCACTCCTCTATATCCTATGTCCAACCGCATGCGAGTTGCAATCCATGTGGGTTTCAAATTGGTTTAGATTTCTAGTAAGAAAAAAGTAGAGGATGACGTAAACCCAAAATCATGAAACAAGAGTGATTTCTCGTTAGGATTTCTTGTAAAATTTGGCTCCATATCTGGTCATTCGAGTTATGGTGAAGTGTTATCCATAATAGTGATTTTTGGTTTTGATTAGGTTAAAGTTTCGATCGAATATGTTATAGACAATCTTTAATTTGGCAAACTCTTGGTTTCAACATGCAAGTTTTAGTTTTGATTATAGTTCTTGATTTTGTTTGTCCATTTGCTCTTAAAAGATTTTAAAAATGAGTTTTGGATTAAGAACAAGTGATGGATGGAAAAAGAAACACGGGTGATATTTGTAATCATTGAAGATTGAATAGGAAACTTTAAATTCCTAATTCCGATTCGAATTCTGTCGAATTCCACAAACAAAATGGGTAGACTACTAGGGTAAAATACCACATTACATGAACATAAGACTATTGGCTGTGGACCATTTTCACACGATGGGTTAACTTGGTGGTCAGAAACGGCGTAGATCACCCTCTAGGGCTCGCGTGGTCATGGTCTTTGTTGCTACAACAAATATGAGTCTAACGTTAGTTCTGAGTCATAGGAAGGGTTAAAAGGTTCAAGGGTTTTAATCCGCCTAACGCAGGTCGTGGTGTCCTCCTACTTTGCAAAACGTAGGAGGTTTAAGATAATATTGTTTTGGAGTGTTAGAATTCTGGTTTGAGTAAGACTCAAAACCAGAAGTGAAGATCTCTACTCGAGTTGTGTGAATGTGATGGAGATATTCTCCTCATGTGTGAAGACCAAAAGAATAAAAGATTGAGTGTAAGGAAGAATAATCAGGGATGGATCAGATCTGTGGAATGGATCCTGATTTTATAGAGAAAGCATCTTCTTATTTAGGCAAAGATATTATCTTGAGACATGGTGCAACAAGAGGACAAACCACTTTAAGCCGATGGTGGCTTTGGACCTGCGGTCCGAGTAGTGCAGTGCCTACACGACAGCTGCTTGTGCTGACGGAGGAAAAAGATGACAAGACAGGTCATCTTTTGATTTGTGCTCCTCCGTCCTTTGAATCTTCGTAGGTTTCAACCCTTTAAGCATAGTTTTATGATACTTGTTAATCTTTTTGCTTTAGGCTACCCACGTCATCAGCCCCCCAATTCAGGAGTCTTTGTGGCATAGCTAAAAGGCTTCTGTCTGTTTGCTAGTTTTTGTGTTTGCTTGAAAGGTTCAAAGGTTCGTAGGTTTTGGGCGGTTGTTCTCTCTGGACTTGAATTGTGATTTGACTGCTGATACGACAGGTGTCATGCAAGGCATCATTGCTTTTTATTAATATTATAACCGTTTTATATTTGGGGGTTTTTATTTTTACACCACACAAATTACTTTACTCTTTTTCTTCTTCCTCAACGATTCTCTCCAAATCTTCTTAGGGTTTCACTTCGCAACAATCAGGTTAGTCTTTTCTTCTTTATTTTTCTTACCCTTGATCATCCTTCGAAGCATTATGGGTGCTAAGAAGGATATGGCCGTTACTTTTTCTTCCCTTACACGAGAGGAAGTTGAAGCATTTTGCTTGGAATGGGACATCGATCTGTCCTTCAATCCTGCTGCTCCTGGTCTTACAGATCCAGTATCTCGTTGCCCTACTGGTTCGATAGCCTTATATTGTCGTCATTTTGAATTCTCTAATCTCTGTCATCCGTTTTCCATCTTCTTGTTAAATGTGCTTGAGTATTATAGGGTTTCTTTGGGTCAAATCCATCCACATGGGGTTGGTCATTGTAACATTATTTAAATTTCAAAAAACAAAAAAAAAAATCTTACTTTTATAACAAAATTTCAAATTTTATTTTTTGTTCAACTCTCATTCATTTTATACGACTATATTTACATCTAAACATATTTTTTTTTCACAATATATACATGTTGGAAATTCTAACATTTTAAAATTTTGCAAAGTGCACAATTCCACAATAAACTATATATTTCTTTTAACTACTTATTTATTTTAAATAATAATACTAATAGTTAGGACAAAACAAAACAACCTATATACAAATCGTTGACTAAAAAAAATATATATAGAAAGGTAACAAATCATTCATCTTCACCCGGCCTATTACCATGTTTACATGCAATTTCAAAACTTCCAAAAGTCAAACTAATTTTGCCGCTAATTGTTTTATCAATTACCATAAAATAGTACTACATCAACTAATTAGGAAAATGAAACCGCAAGTTAGTTCTTTCTTGCAACGTAGTCAACTCCCGGGGTTGACAGTCTATTCGATCTATAAAACCAACCTAAAACTTTACATCCGTTACATCAGTCTTGCCTATTCTATCCTACGCATTTAATGTGTCAATCATGTCCTAATTTAAAAGTAATCACAATCCACAAATAACGCCTACAAACCCATTCAATCAATTCAACGCGCTATGAAAACTTTGTATAAATGGGATCATTTTCTGGATGTTCAAGAAGGACGCAAACAATCTCAACAAAAAAAACAGTAGCCATCTCCGATGAAACCAAACCGCCACAACCCCTACTGCCGCTCACCGACTTCTATTCGGAGCTCTTGCCACCACTAACCGATGCCGTCATAAACTATATCTTTCCTTCTCGCTGCCACCGGTAAGCGTCAGCGGCGCAGCGTAACCACGGATAACACGTTGTCGTTTGTTCGAACCACGTCAGCGATTGACCACCAGGGATCACCATCACCACCCTCATGTCTTCCGATTATCTACAATGATTCAATACACTTAACGATCAACTGTTCTTTTTGACATAAGGTAACAATGCTAACCCGTTATTGTATGGAACACCTTAAAACATTGAAACAAAATTTGCCAAAACATAACTAATTCAGACGTTGTAATTGTTTTATTGGAGGTGAAGATATGGTCATATTTTCTTACTTTACAATGTTCCTTGTTTGTCATTAAACGACACATAAATTCATACTAAAATGTTTTAGCGAAATAAATTATATAATTAATGACCAATTACATTAGTATGAATTCAAATATGGGTCTTCTATGATAAACGTTTTTGATATTATTCAAATTTAAGTATCTGACTAAACTGAATATTAAAAAGGAATTGTATAAAGGGTGCTATATAATACTCATAGGAGGTTAGATTAAAGAAAAAGACTGATCGTATTTATTTAAATTCATAATGAATTATGACATAAATAAGAGTGTAATATAAAGTGTACCATTTGAAACAAATTTAAGTTTTCTTATATTACTAGTAAATATTTGTTGTCATAATTCTTATATGTAAAAATGCAAATCAGTTAGTAGAATCAATCATCTATTTACCATGCATAAGACCCTTCAATGAACACAAACATTTAAAACACCTACGCCACCATGAAACATGTCCACAATTCTAATATTGAATACACTTAATTACCATTTAGGTTACCCAGAGGATATTAATCATTATGCATGTTCGTCATCACAATCAAGGTGAGTTTACGTAACCATGTTTATGCGATTCTTTATACTTGCAACATTTTAAGCAATTCAACATGCATGTCTAGTAGTAAACTTTATTGTCTCATGAATTAGTCAACAGTTTCAACGAGTTTCAACGAGTTTCAACATTACATAATCATTAGCTATGGCCAAGCCGGCGATACTCAATAATAGATCTATTGGATTGACAATCCCACCCGGATACGCGTACCTCCTACATAGGTAGCGTGGGTGATTGTTATCGTTCCAACATATTACTAAGGTGAACCGTAGATGACGGGATGGACCTAAACTAGTCGGAGGTTTGATTATGTCAACATATTATACTATTCTTGTAGACTTAAATTTACGATAGACATACGAATTGCTAGACTTTTATACTTAAACTATTTGCTTAACATGGATTATGTATTCTCACCAACTTCTAGTTGACCCCCCCATTTTTCCAAACTCAACAGGAAATACTGATGCTTGAAGTCTAGAGCTAGCATGAGGAGATATTTGAAGCTTTGTTTGATTATTTGATGTACGAATTCTTGTAGAACAATTGTATGTAATTTATTTAAATCATATAATGAAATTTATTATTCACCATGAGCTACTGAACAATCATCAATACGTGACATCCCGATGTTTCCGCCATCGGTTGGGGTGTTACAGATTGGTATCAGAGCCTTGGTTATAGGGAATTAGGTTATTAGAAAAAAAAATAATCTAGTCTATAACCATAGGAATATAACCAGTATTTGCTCTTTTTACTTACTATTCTCTATCTCACTCCTACTTCTTATCCCTACTTCAACCCCTACAAGAAGATTGCTCTCCATCACACGATCTACTCTTAGACTAATAGGACAATCCTCAGGTTTAGCCTGAACCACCTTGAGATCTCGTCGAAGTTCTAGATTTTAATAACGAACACGTGCAATCTGGAAGGGTGAACGCCTGTATTCTGAGTTTTCTGTCTAGGACTGGCACTGCGCATATATCCCAATCAGACGAGGGACCCAGATGCCTACCTGGGAATTCTCGGGATGAGTGTTCACTTATAGGCTAAAGCATGTCTTCACTATGTTATTAGAATCTAGAAGTTTTGATAAGTCAACGTTTTCGTTTATTCGTTTTAATTAATGAATAAATGATTACACTCACCTTCCTTAAACTAAGCTCAAAAATCTCAAAATTTTACAGCTTAAATCAATCTCATTTCATAACCATCCATGGATTTCACAATCACACTTCACCTTACCGTCTTAGCCACTTTTTAAATATTCAACACCCTACCCAAATCATATAATCTCCATACTATAAAATAAACTCTTTATCAACTATCTTCACATTCACTATCTCTCACAACTTTGATTCTGCTTCAAGAATTTTTCATCATCCTCTCAAGAACTAAATTCATATCCTTCACCTTCTCACACATGAGCTAGTTACCCATGATAACCAAACTATTGAAACTTGATTGTGTGTTGCATCAAACATAATCCTTAGTTATACATGAGGATTCGACTATTTGCCTTATTTGAACATTTGAAACTAGAATTCATGGAATATCAACTATTTGCTATAGACACACCTAGAGTCATTAACCTTGTCTAGGACAACACTATTACAACTCGCATGCTATACTTGATACTTGATTGTTTATATGTACATATTATCAATTTGCAATTTATGTGTGAAATAATTGGTACACTTAATCAAACAACTGGTAGAGGATGAAGTACTTGCTCAACAGTTAGTTGAGTACCAAATAACCTACTCAACGATTGGTAGAGGTCATCATGCCTGCTCAACAGTCGGTAGAGGCCCTACAACCTGCTCAACGACTGGTAGAGGCTATCGCACCTGCTCAACAATCGGTAGAGGTTCTTACTCACTGACTGGTAGAAGTCTTTTTCCTACTCAACAGTTGGACTCATTTTTGGATACATTGTAAACGATTCAATCACAAGGTTATTTTGCATTACTTACATGTGTGTTTAGAGTCATAGAAGGACACAAAACCCCAATGTAAGGTAAATTGGTGATTGCGGTCCGGAACGTAATCATGAATTTACAGGTACGTTAAGGTAGTGTAAAATTCTAATAAGGTTTTAGTAGTTCATTTGGTTTTCATATAGCCAATCAATTCATGCATTTCTTATAAGATTCCTAAAACTTAAGTTTAGTGTGTTGCTAGATTCTTATTTTCCTTCCTATTTCAAACGAACCTAATCCAACCCTTAAAACTCACACATACCAATCCTTACATTCAAGTTATTCGAAACAGTTTGTTCTATCACTTATAAATTCATGTCGTGCCTTAACTCAAACTTTCCAAAGTTATCCTAATATCTACCCAATCCTGTGTTTTCAATAACTTCGGGACGAAGTTTCAAAAAGTAGGGGAGACTGTAACATTATTTAAATTTCAAAAAAAAAAATCTTACTTTTATAACAAAATTTCAAATTTTATTTTTTGTTCAACTCTCATTCATTTTATACGACTATATTTACATCTAAACATATTTTTTTTTTTCACAATATATACATGTTGGAAATTCTAACATTTTAAAATTTTGCAAAGTGCACAATTCCACAATAAACTATATATTTCTTTTAACTACTTATTTATTTTAAATAATAATACTAATAGTTAGGACAAAACAAAACAACCTATATACAAATCGTTGACTAAAAAAATATATATATAGAAAGGTAACAAATCATTCATCTTCACCCGGCCTATTACCATGTTTACATGCAATTTCAAAACTTCCAAAAGTCAAACTAATTTTGCCGCTAATTGTTTTATCAATTACCATAAAATAGTACTACATCAACTAATTAGGAAAATGAAACCGCAAGTTAGTTCTTTCTTGCAACGTAGTCAACTCCCGGGGTTGACAGTCTATTCGATCTATAAAACCAACCTAAAACTTTACATCCGTTACATCAGTCTTGCCTATTCTATCCTACGCATTTAATGTGTCAATCATGTCCTAATTTAAAAGTAATCACAATCCACAAATAACGCCTACAAACCCATTCAATCAATTCAACGCGCTATGAAAACTTTGTATAAATGGGATCATTTTCTGGATGTTCAAGAAGGACGCAAACAATCTCAACAAAAAAAACAGTAGCCATCTCCGATGAAACCAAACCGCCACAACCCCTACTGCCGCTCACCGACTTCTATTCGGAGCTCTTGCCACCACTAACCGATGCCGTCATAAACTATATCTTTCCTTCTCGCTGCCACCGGTAAGCGTCAGCGGCGCAGCGTAACCACGGATAACACGTTGTCGTTTGTTCGAACCACGTCAGCGATTGACCACCAGGGATCACCATCACCACCCTCATGTCTTCCGATTATCTACAATGATTCAATACGCTTAACGATCAACTGTTCTTTTTGACATAAGGTAACAATGCTAACCCGTTATTGTATGGAACACCTTAAAACATTGAAACAGAATTTGCCAAAACATAACTAATTCAGACGTTGTAATTGTTTTATTGGAGGTGAAGATATGGTCATATTTTCTTACTTTACAATGTTCCTTGTTTGTCATTAAACGACGCATAAATTCATACTAAAATGTTTTAGCGAAATAAATTATATAATTAATGACCAATTACATTAGTATGAATTCAAATATGGGTCTTCTATGATAAACGTTTTTGATATTATTCAAATTTAAGTATCTGACTAAACTGAATATTAAAAAGGAATTGTATAAAGGGTGCTATATAATACTCATAGGAGGTTAGATTAAAGAAAAAGACTGATCGTATTTATTTAAATTCATAATGAATTATGACATAAATAAGAGTGTAATATAAAGTGTACCATTTGAAACAAATTTAAGTTTTCTTATATTACTAGTAAATATTTGTTGTCATAATTCTTATATGTAAAAATGCAAATCAGTTAGTAGAATCAATCATCTATTTACCATGCATAAGACCCTTCAATGAACACAAACATTTAAAACACCTACGCCACCATGAAACATGTCCATAATTCTAATATTGAATACACTTAATTACCATTTAGGTTACCCAGAGGATATTAATCATTATGCATGTTCGTCATCACAATCAAGGTGAGTTTACGTAACCATGTTTATGCGATTCTTTATACTTGCAACATTTTAAGCAATTCAACATGCATGTCTAGTAGTAAACTTTATTGTCTCATGAATTAGTCAACAGTTTCAACGAGTTTCAACGAGTTTCAACATTACATAATCATTAGCTATGGCCAAGCCGGCGATACTCAATAATAGATCTATTGGATTGACAATCCCACCTGGATACGCGTACCTCCTACATAGGTAGCGTGGGTGATTGTTATCGTTCCAACATATTACTAAGGTGAACCGTAGATGACGGGATGGACCTAAACTAGTCGGAGGTTTGATTATGTCAACATATTATACTATTCTTGTAGACTTAAATTTACGATAGACATATGAATTGCTAGACTTTTATACTTAAACTATTTGCTTAACATGGATTATGTATTCTCACCAACTTCTAGTTGACCCCCCCATTTTTCCAAACTCAACAGGAAATACTGATGCTTGAAGTCTAGAGCTAGCATGAGGAGATATTTGAAGCTTTGTTTGATTATTTGATGTACGAATTCTTGTAGAACAATTGTATGTAATTTATTTAAATCATATAATGAAATTTATTATTCACCATGAGCTACTGAACAATCATCAATACGTGACATCCCGATGTTTCCGCCATCGGTTGGGGTGTTACAGTCATGTGTTACATTTTGAAATCTTGTGTAGAGCCTTGGGTTATGATCCCACTCTTCTTATGTTCAGGCGTTTCTTTCGTCTTGCAAAGAATGGTGATTGGTATACTTTTGAAGGGTCTCAAGTAGAAACAAACTTACTTTCTTATCATGTTACTATTGTTGGTCAATGGAAAGCAAGGTTTTTCTGGGTTTCTGAATCCATCTTTCCTTTCAAGCCTGTGTGGAGACATCCCGAGGCTGTTCTTAATGAAATGGAACCTTCAGAGTCTGAATTAGATGAAAATTTTCTTAAGGCTATTCGAGCATGTCCTTCAAGGCTTCGTCCCTTTGGCGAACCTTTTTTGGTTTTATCCGGTATTAGCACTCGATGGGACAAACATGGTAGAGACCCTGTGTTGATGAAGGGTGATCAGGGTATGCTTATTTTTATTGTTGTTTTTTTATTATTTTCCCTTTGCATGTTGTTTATGTTCTTGTTTTCTTTGTTGTTTGCTTTGTAGTCATGTCGGCCCTAGGTTTCATTAAAGGTGACGATGCTTCAGAAGTTGTTTTTAAGGATGCTGAAGCTGTTGAAGGTGAAGATGCTTTGACGAAGTACGAGAAGAGGAGGTATGATGGGACTAAATATGTTGTTGTTCCAAATGTCAAGAGTTTTTCTAAAACTGCTTCGACTAGGAGGTCTAGCCGGCGTTTGTTGAAGGCTGCAAAGCCTGCTGATGTTTCTGAGGCGGTGCATGTTAGTGATGACATAGAGGATTCAGAGGAAGAGAAGGATCAGGGTGTTGAAAATGTTGCTGATGAAGGTGTTGGGAAGAAGAGCAAAGGTAAGAAGGTGGCTGCTAAGGTTGTTATGCTGAAGAATACTGAGGGTTCCACAACTGCTAAAGGTGAAGGGGTGTATACCCCTGGTTGGAATGTGAAGCCTAGTGATACATTCAAGTCTTCTTTTGTTTGTGAGGATGTGTTGGCACATCTTGCTACTCCGGGTGCCAAGGCTTGTTTCGAGGGGTTGGATGATGATGCCTTGTTGACAAAGATGATGGTTGGGACCTGTAACTTGGCTGTGATGCTTCCTGAAGGTGTTAGCAGGTTCAGAAAGATGATGGGAGAGTATGGTGATTTTGCCAAGAAGAGAAGAGAAATGAACTAGGGTCTTGCTTCGTTGAAGAAGGATTCTCTTGAATAGGCTGAGAAACCCTTGTTGGTTTAATTGATGAATTGAAAAGAGAGCATAAAGCAGAGACTGCCAAGCATGAGGCTGCCCGGCTGAAGGTTGAAGCTGACAGGGTGGCACTTGAAGCAGAGGGGAAGGTGTTTGAGGCTGAGAAAATTGGTTTTGAGGCTTCCCTTACTGGTGCTTTGGATGACAACCAGTGGCTGATTGAAGAGGGGTTTCAGCAAGTTGTCACCTATCTGCTTCATTTAGTTGAATTCAACTCTGCTCTTGGGGAGGTTTATACCAAACTCCTTATTCATGGTAAACATGCAGGTTTTGTTGCTGGCTTTAAGGCCCACGAATTGGGTGAGGTTATGCAGAAGATGAAGCCTCGAAGCCTTCAGGGTCTGGTGGTATTGCTTAGCTTCTTTTGGTTCCTTTATTCGTAGCTATCTTAGCAATCAGTCTGTAAACAATTAACTGATGTTTGAACAATTTGTCTTTTGGTGGGATCTGGTAGGTTCCCTTATGGTGGTGGGCTTGAAATAGCCTTTTGAACAATTTGTAGTATTTGGCTTGTTAAGGCCTGTATGTTTAATATTTAAGCCCTTAAGGCTGTGTTAGGTATCTTTGCTTTGCTGGCTTTCAATGTTTGATTTTTAGTTATGGTTGTTTTATGGTGTTTGTCTTTGTAATGTTTGGGAATGTTTAACCGGTAGCACCTTGAAAGGCTGAATGCTGCATTCATTCATCCTAAAGGTAGTCTAGGAAAACAAGTCACCATCTATCCTATATACACTACTTAGTGTTTTTTGGTTTTTCGTAAGTTTATTTAAAAACTTAAGGAACAATTGGTGTAGGCTGCTCAAACCTGTCGATGAGACATGTAAAGAAAAAAATTTGTAAGTCTCATGGAGTTGGATTGATCTAGGAACTCACCCCTTATATAGGTCCATTCAACCCTTGAACCTATTGAGCGATGTGGTCTGGGAGCTCATCCCCTTACATGGCGCTTGCCATGGAGTTTCTTGCAAGGTTCTCAACCTGAAAGTAGGATAGAAAGATAAATTTTCAAAAGAGGATCTACTGATCCTTTCATTGATTTAACATGTCATTGTTACATCATTCAACAGGGAGAGAACAACATTTTTTGAAAGCCTAAACAAAGAACCTTTTAAGGTTCTTGCCATTCCAATGGCGTCGGAGTTTCTTGCCTTCCATGTTGGCAAGCTTGTATGATCCTCCCTTATGGGATTCAAGGATTGTGTAGGGGCCCTCCCATTTGGGTCCAAGCTTTCCTTGATTTTCTTTCTTGCTTGCTTTGTTGTTTCTTAAGACTAGGTCTCTTGTCTTGAAGTGTTCATGCTTCACCCTAGCATTATAATAGGACTCCATCTTTTGCTTGTATCGAGCTTCTTGGATTGCTGCTGAGTCTCTAGCTTCTTCTAAGAGATCTAGATTGAGCAAAGCTTCTTTTTCGTTGGTCTTGACATTGATATGAAGTGTTCGTGGTGTAGTGACCCCAATCTCAGCAGGGATTATTGCTTCGGATCCGAAAGTGAGGCTGTAAGGTGTTTTCTTGTGGCTTGTTTTTTCGGTTGTTCGGATGGCCAATAGGACACTTGGAAGCTCATCAAGCTACTTTCCCCCTTGCTTACCTAGCCTAGCTTTGATCCCTTCAACCACACTTCGATTCATTCTTTCCACTTGGCCGTTCGATGGAGGGTATGCCACAGAACTGAAAACTTGTGATATTCGATATTCTTTGCCCTATGCACTGAAAGGCTTTTCTGCAAACTGCTTTCCGTTATCTGTAACGAGTACCCCCGGCAGGCCATATCGGCAGATAATGTTTTCCCAAACGAAGTCAATGATTTTCTTTCCAGATATCTTCCCTAAAGGCTTCACTTCTGGCCACTTGGTGAAGTAATTTACGACAATCAACAGGAACTTGACCCACCCTTTTGCTGGTGGGAAGGGTCCAACAATATCCATTCTCCATTTGTAGAATGGCCAAGCTAAGTTGATGGGGATCAAATCATTCTTGGGACTTTTTGGGACAGGAGCATGGATTTGACAAGCTTCACATTTCTTCAATTGTTCAGATGCATCACGATGCATGGAAGGCCAGAAGTAGCCGAGGTTCATGTGTTTTGCAACAACTGATCTTGGACCACAATGAGCTCCACATATACCTTTGTGAACCTCCTTAATTAAATATCTACTTTGTTCAGGGCCGACACATCGAAGCAATGGATCCAAGTACCCTTTCTTGTAGAGTATGCCTTCTTGGATAATGTACTACTTTAACTTAATTCGAACCCATTCAGCTTCAACATGATCTTGAGGTAGTTCACCTTTTTTCAGGAATGTCATGAATGGAGTCATCCAATTTGGTTCGCTTTCAGTGATTACGTCTTGCACTTCGAGTTCAGATATGGAGGGATGGTGGATCACTTCAACCAATACCTTCTTAGTGAGATGGGCAAAATTCAATGAAGCAAGCTCACTAAGAGCGTCAGCTTTCTTGTTATGGGATCTTGGGACTTGTTTGATTTTGCAGGACTGGAAGGTGTTCATGATTTCCTTCGCCTTCTCTCTGTATTTTTTTCATGTTTAGTTCCTTGTCTATGTAGTTGTCATTTACTTGGATGGAAACCAGGAGGGAATCAGTGAACACTTGAAGCTTTTGGACAACCATCTTTTTTGCAAGCTTCAATCCTGCTATCAGGGCTTCGTACTCTGCTTCATTGTTGGTTGTCTGAAATTCCAAGCGAAGAGAATATGTAAATTCTAACCCTTCGGGGTTGATTAGGACAAGATCAGCCCCTGATCCTTCAACGCTGGAAGCTCCATCAGTGTAAAGCTTCCAGGCTTCTGGGTCAAGGGGTTCGTCTGTTGTAATGTTAACTTCAGTAGTTTCCACCTTTGGAATTTCAGCGATGAAATCAGCAAGTATTTGTGCCTTTATTGCTTTTCTCGGGATGTAGGTGATTTTGTGTTCACCTAATTCACGGCCCATTTGGCCAGTCGCCCCGAAGTTTCAGGCCTTTCAAGCACACTCTTGATAGGTTGGTTAGTGACTAGTTGTATAGGGTGTGCTTGGAAGTACCTTCGAAGCCTTCTGGCTGTTTGTACTAAGGCCAAGGCCAGTTTTTCCAAAGGAGGGTACTTGAACTCTGCCAACTTTAAAGTTTTACTGAAGAAGTAGATAGGTACCTGAGCTCTATCTCTTTCAATGGTGAGAACAACACTGAGGGCTTCATTAGTAACAGAAAGATAGACAGAGATCGTTTCCCCTGTGTCGGGAGCTGCAATGGTGGGAAGGGAAGCCAGATACTGTTTCATTTGGTTGAAGGCTTCCTCGGCTTCCTCTGACCACCTGAAGTCTTTCTTATTAGTGCAGCCTTTGAGCGACTTGAAGAAGGGTAGGGAACTTTCAGCTAGCTTTGACATGAAGCGTTTTAGGGCAGCAAGCTTACCAATCAAGCTTTCCACTTCTTTCTTGGTTTGAGGTGACTTCATATTTCGGACGGTTCGAGCCTTGTTGGGATTGGCCTTTATGCTTTGTTTCCCTACGATGTGTCCCAAGAATTTTCCTTCTTCGAAGCCAAACGAACATTTCACAGGGTTTAGTTTCATGTTGATCTCCTTGAGGTTGCTGAATGTTTCTTGTATGTGTTTGAGTATTCGTTCCTCTATCTTGCTTTTGATGACTAGATCATCTACATAGGCTTCCATGTTCTTGCCAATTTGTCTGGCGAATGCCTTGTCAACCAATCTTTGGTAAGTAGCACCTGCATTTTTTTAAACCAAACGACATCTTTCGATAACAAAAAGATACCCTTGTCAGTATGAAAAGCAGTTTTCTCTTCATCTTCCTACTTCATTTGTATCTGGTGATAGCCTTTATAGGCATCCATGAAACAGTTGAAGGGGAAGCCTGTCAACGAATCAACCTTTAGATCAACCTCGGGTAAAGGATAACAATTCTTGGGGCAATCTTTGTTGAGGTCCTTGAAGTCTATGAACATTCTCCATGAATCATCAAGCTTTCGAACCATCACCGGGTATGCAACCCATGATTGGTACTTAACTTCACAAAGAATTCCAGCTTCAACGAGTTTGTCAACCTCTTGGCATGCAGCCTTGCTTCGTTCGGGAGCAAGGCTGCGTTTCTTTTGAACAACCGGTTTGACATTTGGAGGAATCTTTAGCTCATGTTTGGCAATGTCTCGAGGGATGCCAGTCATGTCACTAGGACACCGGGCAAAAATATCAGCATTGTTTCGTAGCAACCCTTCAAGCTTTGAAAGTGTTTCTGTAGGGATGTCTGTGTTAACCCTTATTCTTTGTTTCGGGTATTTTGGGTTGATGCTGAGACCAAGCCTCCCTCGTTCACTGTTGCTTTCGTTTACCATTAGTATTGTGGTTGAGGGTCGAAGGGTTGCGATCCCATCCTTTGTGGGGTTCTTTGCACTCTTTCGACTGATGGAGATGGTCATGTCAAAAACCACCACACAGGCCTGTCGATGATAAAATCATAAATGGATGGCAGGTCCAAGATGATAAAGTTTAGTGGTTTAGTTCTTTGCATTTTCCCATAGGAGAAACTCACATCGAGTGTTATTTCTCTCAAGGGCTTGATGGGTATGTATGCAATTCCTTTGATAGAGGCTTCAGTTGGTTGGAGCTTGGAGCGTTCCTCTAGACTTAGGAGGTTAAAGCATTTTGCAAACATGATCTCGGTGGTTGCCCCCGTGTCTACATAAGCTTTTTGTGTTTTGAACGAACCAACGAAGGCTTCAAGGAGAAGGGGATCACAATGTTTTTCTTCTTTAGTTTGAGGGAAACAGACACCTTGATGCTCCCAAGCTTCCAACCTTTGACGCATGTTTGGGGTTCCTTGTTCGGACAAGACCATGGCTGTTGGAGATGTTGCCTTCAGCCCACATATAGGCTCGGCCCAGTTTGTTTAACTTTTTGAGCAAGATTAGCAAAGGGTGTAACCCTAATTTAGGCCTATAAATATATCTCTTGTACTTGTAATATTCAGTTTAGACCGAACCACGTAAATACTTGTGTTCGTGTACGTGTGTGTTCTACGATCCTAACAACTGGTATCAGAGCCTAGGGCTCGAGAAGATCGCCTCCGCTGGCAGGTGTGTCGGGTCGGCGGAGGGCAGGCTCAAGAGAAGAGAACACATACTTGATGACACCCGCCAGTCACCTTTCCAACCCCTCAACCACCACCCTTCACCCGTCACCTCAACCACGCCGCCGCAGCTCTTCTGCTCCGGCAAGGGTTCCGCCGCATAATCCGACCAACACAGCCGACTAGGTTTTCAGTCAGACCCGCCGCTGTTGTGTTTCACGTTTGCAAAGAGAGGGCGGTTTGTTTGATTGTTTGAAGTGGGCTGTTTGGTTGGTGAATGTTTTGTTCGTGAGGGTAGTAAAAAATAATAGAAGAGTTCTTTTCTTTTGTGACTGATGATAGAGCATAAATCATTAATTAGTGGAGGTTGAAGACAAAATAGGTTGGTGTGGTTCAAAACAAAAGGTGTTTTTGTTTTGTGTTTGGTAACGTTGGATCAAGAAAAAAAAGAAAACAAGTGTTTTTTTTCTTTTTTTATTAGTTTATAAAAGAAACTTTAACCAACGTGTTTTGGAGAGCCGTTTGTGAAAGCCAGAGAACAAGATCATAGACCAGTGATTATTAATCAAGTGCTATTATTCTCAGTTGGTTTGTTTGTTCGATTTGGGTTCGTTAGTCATGTTATTGTGTTATCATGGCAGAAGACGGAAGGTGCAAAATCGATAAGTTTAACGGTATAGATTTTAGTTGGTGAACCGGGGTGTAAAGTTCAACTAGGTTGCAGAAAACGAACAGAAAGAAATCGAGCAGGTGGCTTTGGATTTGGTTCGTTTCGCGGGGTGAAAGAAAACGGTATAGGCGAGTCAGTAGCTATGTTTTTCTTTTACTAGTAAAACATGGAGAAAATGGAACTAGCAGGTGTGCTGGTGACGACATAAGTGAAAAAAAAGGTTAGTGGCAAGTCATGTGGACTATTGCCAGTTGGATGATCTTTCGGTTAGGGTTTGTGTTAACTGATCGTGTGTACGGTCATAGAACCCTTGGTACCGCTTGATTTCATGAAAGCTCTACTGTTGTTATAACCGTTTGCCTGTTAGCTGGTTGGGAAAACAGGGACAGTGGGAGCTTGGCATAGTCGACTTGTTGGGGTTGCATAGAAGAGTGGACATTTTTTAGAGTCGATGTTATTTATATGAAATTATGCTTCTGGAATGTGTTAAGGTTTGATGCATTGGGACTCAGTGGAAGGCAGTGAGACTCTTGGGTCATGGATTTTGGTGCTTCATTTCACGCTACCCACAGCAGTGAAGCATTGCAGAATTTGAAGAAAAGGTGACTTTGGTAAGGTAAGACTGGCGAACGATGAGGTTCTTGATGTTACGGGCATGGGTGACTTAGATTTAAATACTTCAGCCAGTTCATGGACTTTGAAAGATGTCAGGGTCATTCGAAGTTTGAAGAAGAGATTAATTTCTATCGAGCAGTTGGATGATCAGGGGCATGAGGTTAAGTTTGGAAATGGGCAGTGGAAAGTTGTTAAGGGAAATCTTGTCACAGCTCGAGGAAAAAAGCGAAGTTCGTGTTACATGGTCAGTTTACCGTCTGAAGGAGTGACCGTCCCAGTTCAGAAGAGAAACAAAGTCGGGTTTACAGAATCTCGTGGGCAGAAGAAGGTTGTCTTTGCAAGTGAGAAACCTAGAGTCACAGGTCAAATTCAGGATGAACGGGCGAGGAAAGGTTCAGGTAGAACATTCAGAGGTTTCGTGACAGTGGGAGCACGGGCTGTGCTTCAGTCGGAATTCCTAGACGACATTGGGTTAGGAGAACTAGTATTCCAGCTGATAAAATCTCTCTAGTGGATTACTTGCTGAATATGGAGAGTGTTTATTCTCAGGATGTTTCAGTATCTGGCAGTTCGTGTCAGTGGGAGCCGGTAGAGACAGAGAATGAGTCAGTGGTAGACACAACCATGACTGATGAGTTGGAGCTTTCAGCTGGTCTCTAGGAATAATGTTGAGGAGATCGGGTAACTGGAGGTGCATTGAAGATCAAGGGGAGATCATATTTACAGAAGTACAGAAGAGACGGTGCAGTCCGTGGTCCGAAGACACCAAGTGGAAGATTGTTGGAGATGTTGCCTTCAGCCCACATATAGGCCCGACCTAGTTTGTTTAACTTGTTGAGCAAGATTAGCAAAGGGTGTAACCCTACTTTAGGCCTATAAATATATCTCTTGTACTTGTAATATTTGTATGACTCGATAAAAGTATACCCCAGTTGCCCCCGTGGACGTAGGTCAGTTTAGACCGAACCACGTAAATACTTCTGTTCGTGTGCGTGTGTGTTCTACGATCCTAACAATGGCAACTTCCTTCTTTTTGTTGTCAGCTATGTTTTCTTTGACACCTTTCACCAAGTGAGCTAGTTCCCCTGACTTAACAGCTTCTTCGATCCTTTTCCTAAGTTGGAAACAGTCGTTAGTGTGATGTGCCTTTTCTTCATGAAACTCACAATACTGGTTGGAGTTTTCGTTTCTTTTGCTCTTTGGCAAGGGACGAGGAGGTCGAAAGGTGTGTTTAACTTCTTCTATTGCCATAATTTCTTGAGGAGTTTTATTGAGGGCTGTGAAGTTGACATTTCTATCTTTTCTTGGAGGGTTCCTTCTTTCTGACCTTCGAGACTCAGACCCCCTGGGTCTTCTGTCGTAGGTTCCATAGTTGCCCTCTTTCTATTAGGACTGTTACTTCTCCAGGTGGAACTCCTTTTCCTTTGTTCCTTAATGTCTACAGCCTCTTCTCCTCGGATGTGGGCTTTAGCCCTTTCTAAGGCTTCTTCAAGAGTACGTGGGAGACTCTTGTTGAAATCTCTGGTTAGGTACTTTGAATTGATGGCGTTTATGAACCCTGCAACCTTCATTTTTTCATCTGCACCGACATAGGTAAGGCTTTCTTTCTTGTATCTTTCGATGAAGCTTCTGAGGCTTTCGTCATCTTTTTGCTTGATCTAAAAGATGACCGTTGCATCCTTGACACAACGTCTTTGTTGCGAGAAGTTGGCCAGAAATCCTTTACCTAGGTCGTTGAAGGTTTTAATGCTTCCTGCAGGTAAATCGTTGAACCAGATTCGAGCTGATCCAACCAGGGTTTGCATGAACATGAGGCAGCATTCGAGGTCGCCCCATTTTTCTATTCGAGCAGCCCTAGAGAAGATCTGTAGGTGGTCTTCAGGATCATCTGTACCATCATAGGTTCTGATATGAGTTGGCATCTTCAACTTGTTTGGGAACTCGTAATCTGATATCTCTTGGGAGAAGCAAGATAGGTTGTTAGGTTTACATGGCTGATGGGGTGTATGTTCCACCCTGTTGTTGTTGTTCCCATTGGGGTTTCCTTGTTGAGCAGCAATAGCTTGGCTAATGAGTTGTTGCCTGGGAAAGTGAGCCATCATTTGGGATATCATGTAGGGCATGAGGTTAAAACCTTGAAGGCTTCCAGTCGTTGCTACGTTGTTTGCTGCCATGAGGATGCTCATAGAGGCATTACGAGCCATGGGTAGTGTGGCCATGGCTTGTTCCCATAAGGTGGCAGCTGGTGGTGGAATACTGGCGATGGGTGACTATAGGAGTTGGTCCAGAGTGAGTTCATGCCCAATGGGTGCACCGGTGGTGGTGGCTTGGGTAGTGAATAGGGGAAAGGCAGTAGGACTAGGCCTTGCTGCCTGATAGGAAGTAGGAAACATGTTGCTTGGACCTGCTTCATGGTTCCGGGGAGCAGGTTGGTGACCAGGCGGACCAGTAGGAGGACGAGGTGGTCCAGGAGAGAGTGATGCTTCCTCTTCGTTGTAATCTAGTCGAATGCGAACTCCTTTCTCCCTTTCCTTCATAACGTACTAGTTTAGGAGGGATCTGAGGTGCAAGAAGTTGCTTGCAACTCCTTCCAGAGATAGATCCACACGCTGGGAAACTTGAACAGTGTTGGGGAGAGGAGATATCACCCCTGAACGAGTGGCGGGTGGAGTTTGAAAGAGTGTAAACTCAGGATGAGTTGGTGGAGTTTGCGTACCAGCCGGGGTACTTCCTGGAGTGGAAAATGACACAGATCTGTTGGGAGAAGCTTGATCTGTGCCTGGTGAGATCTGATTCACCTCTTCTTGAGACTCAGGGTCAGACATGCTAGAAAATTGGAGCTACACGATTGACTTTTCAAAGAGACAATGGCGCAGCCCCACGGTGGGCGTCAACTTGTTGCTGCAACAAATATGAGTCTAACGTTAGTTATGAGTCATAGGAAGGGTTAAAAGGTTCAAGGGTTTCAATCTCCATAACGCAGGTCGTGGTGTCCTCCTACGTTGCAAAACGTAAAAGGAGGTTCAACATAATATTGTTTTGGAGTGTTAGAATTCTGGTTTGAGTAAGACTCAAAACCAGAAGTGAAGATATCTACTCTAGTTGTGTGAATGTGATGGAGATATTCTCCCCACGTGTGAAGACCAAAAGAATAGAAGATTGAGTGTAAGGAAGAATAATCAGGGATTGATCAGATCTGTGGAATGGATCCTGATTTTATAGAGAAAAAACAACAACAACAACAACCGTACCTAGGAAAATCCCACAAATAGCGACGCTATAAGTAGGGTCTGGGGAGGGTGAGATGTAGGCAAACCTTACCCCTATCGTTAGAGATAGAGATGCTACTTCCAGAGAGACCCCCAGCTCGATATCAAGCACACAAAATATATATAGATAAGTATACAAACACCAAACCCTCATCGGGGGTGAGCAACAGAGAAAAAAAAGGTACAAAAGGAACCTCATGAAATAACAAAAATATACATAAATGCACAGAGACCATCCCTACAGAACGAAACACAGACACACCAATACCCTACTCGTAATTCCTAAAAATCTTTAACTTTGATCCTAAGCCTCCACGAACTCCTATCTTGGACCATATCCTCCAAGAGGTGTAATTCTAACAAATCCTGCCTAATCCGTTCAACCCAAGTCAACTTGGGTCTGCCTCTACTCCTTATCCCTTCCATAGTGAGGTGTTCCATTGTTCTAACCGGGGCTGTCCTTTGTCTCCGCTTCACATGTCCAAACCATCGTAGTCGCCCTTCCTTTATCTTATCTGATATATTAGCCACTTCTAGCCTTTCCCTAAAGACCTCGTTTCTTATCCGGTCTAGCCTTGTGTGGCCACACATCCACCTCAACATCCTCATCTCAGCTACTTCCATCTTTTGTGATTGTAAATTTCTGGTGGCCCAACAGTCAGTACCATACAACATAGCAGGTCGCACTGCAACTCTGTAAAATTTTCCCTTTAATTTAGCTGGGAACCTCTTGTCGCACAAAACGCCGGCGGCTACTCTCCACCTACACCATCCAGCCTGTATGCGGTGAACTACATCAAGAGCCGATGGTGGCTTTGGACCTGCGGTCCGAGTAGTGTAGTGCCTACACGGCAGCTGCTTGTGCTGACCGAGGAAAAAGATGACAAGACAGGTCATCTTTTGATATGTGCTCCTCCGTCCTTTGAACCTTCGTAGGTTTCAACCCTTTAAGCATAGTTTTATGATACTTGTTAATCTTTTTGCTTTAGGCTACCCACGTCATCAGTCTTGATGATTGTGCATGGAGGCTTCCACGGGGAAGTGAAATGTTTTTGAATAAAAATACAAAATTAATTAACTTCTTTGTAAATAGCTGGTAACTGAAGAAACAACAAGTATAACTTGGGGTATAGCCGGGGGGTCGCTACTCGTGTTCACCACAGGATATAATCCTTTGCTCACACCGAGGTTAGATCCGTGACCCTTAAGATAAAGAGAGGGTACACAAACACACAAGATATAAGTGGTTCGGTCTCGTTGACCTACGTCCACTGTTAAAAGTATGATCTTTATTACTTGAAAGGTTACAAGTGTAAAGAAGGAGATACAAGCGTATTACAAGTGTGTGTATTTAATTCGTGGATTGATCGACCTCTAAAAGGTAAATAAGTCTTTCTTTTATAGAGGATGCGTGGGCCGGGTGCCGCAGCCCACGACAGGCGTGATGGGCTTGGGCCGGGGAGTTGGGCCTGCCTCTAAGAACCCCAACCAGTTGGGTTTGGACCAAGGGTTTGCATAAAGCAAACTGGGTGCAAATGGTGTCCTGCCATTGGTCCACGTGGCGCTGTGGTTGGTTGTCAAGGGCGGCACCCTACCATTGGTAGACGTGATGCCTTATGGTTGACTGCAGGGACCTCCTTTTCTTGCTGCTGCCAGAGGGTGTCAGGCGGCTAGCTTTGTCTAGAAGATTGATTGAGGTGACTTATGACACATGGGAGGTAGTGCAGCAAGTGGGGGCTTAAGGGGAACTGCACCTTAGCGCAGCCAACTGTTACATTCCGCGGGTGACCATTACCAGGACTGGCGCATGGTTTCACGCGGACGGATTGTACTCCGCATGCGATACTCATGAAAGTTGAACTTCGCGAATGTGTGTTTAATAGCAATGTTGTGGGGTAGGGTGTGCCTGCGCGCCATAATTGGTACCCTACCCCTTCAGTAACTTTTCAAAATTTTAGTTTTTTATAGCTGTTACTTTTAATGTATATGTATACACACATTAATCTGATGACGTAGGCCGGATCCGGTATCACCGAAGTCTTATTGCTTGGACCGGGTTCGGTATCACCGAAGTCTGATGACTGATGAATAAACCAGACCGAATAATAATTAAATAAACTTCAAAAGAATAAACAAATGGAAAGCCAGAAGGACAGTGGATGAATGATACTGACACAGATGGACCGATAGGGATTAGTAAAAGGCAGCTATCTTCTAATCAACATAACTGAAACAACAACCTATCCTACGAAAATACAATATAATAATAGAAATGCCATACCTGGATTAGCCGAAACAGTGCCCCTCTCATTGTTCCAGCTGCCTTCATGATAGCTTGCAATTAATGCAGGGTCATTTATGACGAATATAAATAACGCTTCAACCTCGTTGGTGGAGGCAAGACAACTCGCATTGATTTCCTTCGGAAGTTTATCTGCTTCCGAAAGAACATCATTCATCTCAATCACTTAAATACCACAACACAATCCACCTTTAAAAAAAATATAACACATACTCAAAATCTCTAAACCCATTTCAGCTTTTCATCGATATGTCAAACGTGCTTTCATAATTTGAAGGAAATGGACATGAACAACCATAAGGTGGATGGCATCTCCGACACCTTACGACTAGAATAAAAAATACTACATACCGCACCCATAAACGCCACCCTTTAGTTATTGGAACTACCAAGCCGATACAAATATGCCACCAACCAAACACAAACCACAATACAACCCGATACCTAACCCTTTGGTTATTGCATATCTCATACCGGATACACATGGATGAAGGTTAGTTGGGGCCAAACGATGCCCCGACCCCTCCACTTTAAGGTCTTGGGATTTTCGGCCCCAACGAAATTTTTTCCTAGCTCTGCAACTGCGGGATCCGCATACCGTTATTTTCAATGGATTCATTTTCCACAGTAATCGAAAAGTCTTTTTGTCTTCTGCCAATTGGCACGCATGAGGAGTTTGGTTGACACAACAACTTTACTTAAAAAACTAATTAACATAGATTCTACAAAAAGAAAAATAAATAAATAAAATAAAATATAGTAAATTTTCGTTTTTGATAAAGAAAACACATGATCCTCATCCCTACTTTTTTTTTAACGGCCAACGAATCAATTTTCGAGCACTCTCAGGCGCCCTTTTGGCGAATCAGGTACTCGAGAGTACCCGGGCCACCAATTGCCACCAATTCCCGGGAAAACCCGACCGCTCACCCACCCGAAGGCACGACAGTGAAATAATCGGTAAAACCCGTCGGGATCAGGACTCGAACCCAAGCCAATGGCCGGGTCATCCCTCATTTCCCCTCCACCAATGTCCTCCAAATGTAGCTAGTGGGAATTAAACGCAAGCCTCCCATAAAAACCTTTAGGCCCTAAACCAACTAGGCTACAAGTGTTGGACGATCCCCATCCCTACTAGTAATCTAAAACTCACTAAACCTTCCATATATTTTCTTACAATTAGTCTTGCATGTGAATTAAAAATGCACACAAAAACCGTTAAAAAATGTACATAATACATAACGTACACATTCTAGTCCGATCTACTATCATCGTATTAGAAAGGCGAAAATTATAATCCTGAAAAAGATTTCAATCTTGACAACCATCGCTAATGCAACACTACTCATCAAATCCGATTTTTTTCTTTATCTAAACATTTTTTCTTTGGCATTTTTTAACTAAATGGAACTGAATAAACACTCATGAAAAAAAAATATAATTAGACCATGACAAAAGATCAAATACAAACAACTTTTTCGTACGAACTGTACGAATCAAAGAAAAAACACGGAAAAACACGCGGGTCGCGCATAACTAGAGTAATTATATAATTACTCTAGTTATATAGCTAGAGTATAACTAGAGTAATTATATAATTACTCTAGTTATACACGACCCCGCGTGTTTTTCCTTTGATTCGTACAGTTCGTACGAAAAAGCTATTTGTACGTGAATATTAGGCAATCTTAGTCAATCCCATCAATATTGCCTCAACATCAATGCCAATTGTATTTTCTATATTTGTGTTATCTATATTTGTATATAGGAGAAATTAACTCCTTTAGTTTTGTACATCCCTGTGTATTTATAGGCATAGCCTTTGTGAAATGAAATTATCAGTTTACCAAATTCTCATGGTATCAGCCAAGAGATCCCAATAAACCTCTTTTTCTTCTTGGTTCACCTCTTCCTTTTTTCATCTGTCGCCCACCTTTTCTGTTCTTCCTTTTCTATCTTACTTTTCTTCTTCTCTTCTTTCTGTTCTTTCTTTTCGTCACCATCATGTCCACCACAGCAGACCCTTCTTCCATCCCTCTTCATTCCTTGACCCATTTAATCAATATTAAACTCAATTCAACCAACTATCTTACATGGGAAAAGCAAGTCACCCCTGTTATTACTTATCTTAAACTCATCGGACATGTTGATGGCTCCACCCCTATTCCGACAGAAACAATTACCATCGCCGACAAGACCACTGTAAATCCAGATTACACCATCTGGAAAGCAAATGATCAAAAGGTTCTGTTGCTAATCAACTCTTCCCTCACTGAAGAATAAATGGCTGAAACTATTGGCCATACTACCGCCCTTTCGGTTTGGAAAGCGTTAGCAAACGCTTACAGTCACTGTTCAATTGAGCGTGTGCATAACCTGACCGATTCCCTTCGCAACCTTCAGTCCTAACTATTGACTATTAGCCAATAACAGTCCTAACTACGAAAATTACCAATAGTGGTCCCAACTTTTGACATATTGGAATATAATGGACCCAAACTAACGGAGGTCTAACTCCGTTAGTGTGATGCTGACGTGACATGCCACGTAAGATGCCACGTAGGATCATTTCGCCACATAGGATGTCAGGTAGGATCATTTTTTGCCACCTAAGATGCCACGTCAGCATCACACTAACGGAGTTAGACCTCCGTTAGTTTGGGTCCATTATATTCCAATATGTCGAAAGTTAGGACCACTATTGGTAATTTTCGTAGTTGGACTGTTATTGGCCAATAGTCAATAATTGAGATTATTTATTTCCATTATTTCATTAAAATATGATGAATAGATCGAGTAAGCTCCAATGAGTCAAAACAAAACAATAAACATGTGATCTTTTATCTCAACATTAAATAAATAAAATATTGAAGATATGGCATGAAATAATAATGTTCAAATGAGCTGTGTTTATCATGTAATATTGCAATAAGACCCGTTATTGAAAATAAATTGTGGTGTTAAAAACCTTAAATTTATAGAAGGAAACTAAAAACAAGAAATATTATTGTGCTTAGTTGTTTTATCCAAGTCACAGTGTATTAAATAATCGAATGCACGAGCATATGAATAAAGCTTTAATATTTGAAGCCATTCCTGGGTACATAAATAAATGTCAAGCCAAATACTAAAAACTTTACGTTTTTTTTTTTTTTTTTTTTTTTTTTTCTGAAGATCATTATTTGCATTATTATTTTAATATAATAATTTTTCATGTGGTAGGAATATATATAACTTGTGTTTCGGTTTGGAGTGACGTTTCAGTCAGTTACAACGGTTTGGTTTATGACCACCCGAAATTTGTAGAGAAGCATCTAGACTAGACTTTTGTTGTTCCAAAAAGTAGAAGATCTCATAAGTTGAAAGTCTCATAAAGTTGAAGATGAAGTTAATTTCTTACTCGGCCCAGCAAGATCTCATAAGTTGAAAACAAACAAGCAATTTTTACAAAGAGATGTTTCAAGGGGTTATAGTTATAATAAGCAAGTAGATTTTTTTGTCATGGACAGCCCATTACTTTGAGGAGGAGACTTGACTAACTTCTTTAACGTAACCATTATGCTCTTGAAGCTTGGACGCTGCGCCGGGTTGCTGTTGATAACAAACAAACAAACAAACGCAGAGCATTATTATATTCTATAAGCGGGGCAGGGCAATTTCATATTACGCTCTAAACTAAACTAAAAGATGAAGTTAATTTCTTACTCAGCCCAGCAAGATTCCATCAGTGAAGTTAGTGCATTAGGAGGAGGTATTGTGAGTTTCCTCTTCTGGAATGCCACAGCTCCAACCAACTGGAATTTCAATCCATATTAAATCAAAATTGATGCTGAATAATGTAGACGTCTCCAAATCGGCCAATTGGGCGGGTATGAGTCAAAATGGGTCAGGTTATGATATTATTATGAACCAAAACACATCTATCAAAATATTACATTAAAAAAACTAGTTTATTTTAAATTATGTTATTTCAAAGGTAATCTAATTAGCTTGACCTGTTTCGAAAATGGTAACTTTTTATAAAGATAAAACATCATAACCCAAATTGACCCGTCTATAGTTTCATTGACCAGAATTTTGGCTTTTAAATAGAATGAATATGTTTGTGGTTGAACAAACCTGAGCTGCATTAAGCCCTTTCCAGGGCTGTTGCATGGTCACGAGCTCCCATAGAATCACGCCAAAACTGTATACATCAGATTTTTCGTCTGCAGGTTCCCCTCGAAGGACTTCTGGAGCCATCCACTCGGGCTGAAACCGTCCGTAATGTAAAGAAAATGAAATTTAAAACAAGAAATGAACATTGCATGCATAATGTATAAGCATGGGACATAGACAGATGACATGATTAAAGGATGATGAAGCTTACAGTTCCAGTTATCGCTTTTGATGATATAAAGGTTTCCGTTTTGAATCTCGATAGCCCAAAATCACAAACCTGACACTCAGATATGGAAGCTGACTGACTAAGGTAAATGTAAGGTTAAACTAGTGACTACAAGAAAACATATGTTGTTTATGTACCTTTACAGTCCAGTTTTTGTCAACCAATAGGTTTGGAGATTTAAGATCCAAGTGAACAATAGGAGGACTAAGACAATGGAGATAATTGACGCCCTTTGCCTGCATGTTCAAACACATTAGAATGTTATTGTGATTGCGTATCCGAGTTCTATATAAAATGAAATAAATATGGACCTTCAAGGTTAAAAACAAAGTAATAAATACAGAAAAGCATTTTACATACCACATCCAAAGCCATGTGCATCCGTCTCTTCATGTTCATTATTTCTCCGGAGGCCGGGTGGTGCAGAAGGCGAAACAAACTACCCCTGTAATAGAAACATGAGATAATTGAGAATGCTACAATATAGGAACATGATTTAGAAGATTGTGCTGATTAAAAATAATATCTAGGCGACTTTTAACCCATTTAACATGTTTGACCTATTTGACCAGTTCCCATTAAGTTAACTATTTTTTGGACCCATTGAGATAAAGACAGTCCAAATCGACCTATTCCTTGGTGGACACCATTCAACAGGCTGATATACAAGAAAATACTCACCTAGGGAGATACTCGGTCACAATTGAAAAACGTCGGTGCATTGTAACGGCACCCATGAAAAGAACCAGATTAGGATGGCGCACACGTCTCATGATTGAAACCTTACATGACAAGTTAAACAAATGCATATCAAGCAATAGGTTAAAAAACAGACAAGAAGTCACAAGATGAATATTTTATTTAAGAGATAACATACCTCTCTCAGAAATTCCTTCAGTTGATTATCATGTAGGTCCTTGGCTGCCAACACCTTAACAGCAACAACCTACAATAAACAAATTAATTTTGATTATAAATATCAATTTCTATCAAACATATAGAAATGACCAATAACAATAAAATATTGTATCCACAAGAAGTACTAACTGAACCATGCCACTCTGCGCGATATACAGTCCCAAATGAACCTGAAGATTAATAGACATTGTTATGGCCCTTCATTATTATTCCATTACATTGAAGTTTTATTTTCATGTGGAAATAATGACTAAATAAGTTAGGATAAGAAATAGGTACCAGAACCGATACGCTCCTTGATATGCAAATCATCCCAAGGTATCTCAAGCCAGTCCATTGCAAGAGAAGGCTCGGGTGTCAGGCATGTTGGGGTAGTTGCAGATAAGTTTACTCTATTTTTTCCATCACTCTTAACTTCCACATCTGATTAACCATAGAGTTTGACTTTTAAAACATCTCTGGCTGATATTTTTACTTCTATGTAAAGCTCTAAAACAAATCTAGTTGACTATGATATGGAGTTGACCACTCTTAACTGAACCATTTATCATGTCATGAAACCATACTTTTATCTTTGGTGGAGATATATTTTTTCTAATAATGGCATTATGTTGTTGGGTTCACTTGGTTGAGATATCATTTCTTAAGGTCTGAATGTCAGGATTACGATTATTGTATGCCCCTAAGGGTCCATGTTTTTTAATTCCTGAGAGGCTTCCATGCTAAAAAATATGCAATGTAAATACACTATTTGTTTGCATTCTCATATGTTCATACGAGTCAGGAAAGTTTTGTAAAACAAACATCACTTGTTTTCTTTCATCCAACCATATCTAGTTCCTTATTCAATAAACCTGTGTTTTACTGGGCTTCTTCTTGATATCCAACAACATTTCCCATCAGGTTCATATGAGAGCCTTGGCTCTTGTTGGTGGATTGAACTTATTTTGAACAATTGAAGCTAGTGAACCTATTGTGCTTAATACAATTACCATGTTTGGAAAGGCAAATATTGAAGGCCTTCTTTATGTGAAGGAATATTACTTGTTTTGAGTTGTCTACAAACAAGGTTGGGTATACGGAGAAAACGAAAGCATGCAAATAACTATTTGTTAGTCCCATTCCATGATTACTTACAAGATACATAGATTAGCCCTATAATAGAAGTATATATGTCTAGGATATACCAAGTATTTGTATAGTATTTTATGTTTAAGTGATGTACTTGTTAATTGGCATATACATAAAATATTCTAAGTGTACATATGCTAACCTTGCAAAGGATTAGTGCAGGGGCTATTGGCCAAAAAATGTTTAATTTACCCAAGTAACAGTCCATCCACAATGTGTTGGTTAGTGCACAAACAACATCTTTATGGAAGAATTTATTAGTACTCACTATCCTATGTACAGAGATAGAAGTTCCAGTTCATACACTGTCTATCAAAAGTCAAAACACTCTTTATCAAAGTTGAAGACCCTGTGTTCTAATTATAAGAGGTTAGTACATGTAGCTTAACGATCTTTATTAGATTGGAAAAAGATGTTATTTACAATGGAGTAATCAAGCATGAAGAGTCAGGTGATGTTTCTATGAAGATTTGAAGGATCAAGGTTGAACTCAGATAATGATAGAGACGATCACTAAAGATATTCAAAGAATCAAATCAGAAGCAATGTGTAAAAGATGTTAAGCGTATGCCTTTTGTATATCTACAGAAAACTTATTGTATTGCTCTCTTCTTGGTGTAATGGATTTAAAGCTTTCTAAGGTTTTAATCTCTTCCTTGGTTTTAAAAAGCACGCCACGCCTTTAAGGCGTGAGGCGGTCAAAATGACATGGAGTGCCTTTCGCTTTTTAGAATCAAGGTCTCAATTTAAGAGGTTGCACATGCTAAAAGTTCCGTTTCTTTATTAATTGTACATGAGTAGAGAATTTTTGTCAACATGTTTTTGCTTGTTTATGGTTGCGGTGTATTTCCCATCTTATGTTTCAGCACAGATCGTGTTCTACTTCCAAGATCTCAGCTGGTCCTCCACCAATAATCATATATTACCATATTCATGCTAAATGAAAATTGACCATTGATGTTTAACATCAGCAAAACAGAACATACCTGAGTATAAAGCGTTTCCAGTAGGAACATGCAAACTCTTTACTTCAGAAAAGGATGCATTGCCTACATGAACGTGTTGAACATCTTCTAAATGAGAAAGTATATCTCCGTTTATAGAGGAATCAGGATTGTAGAAATTTCCTGGTTGCCCAACTAGATCAACCACATACTCCCTGATTAAAAAAAATGGAGTTTAAATGCGTCATGTTTCTAAAGACTATGTATTAACATGATAAACTGAGAAAAAGTATGATATGTGTGTGTATCCAAAATCTCCTATGATAGTTGTTCTTTTTTTCAAACAAAGCCATGAAGGCATATTATCAATTTATCATCAGAAACCTTCTTATATAAACAAAGAACAACTTTCATTATAGGCTGTAAATAAATAAGATATCTTAGGAAGTACAAGGTTCAGGGCTGGACCTTGTCAACTTATCATCTTTAATCTTGATAAGACACGTCGACCTATGATCTTCAGCACAATACCTGCAGCCTCTTGCTATCCGGCAAGGTAATCCCACATAATCAGCCAGTTTCTGCATAAAAGAATTCCATCCTCTGTCAAAATAAGCTAAAAGTACACAAATGAATCTCCACATATAAGATAAAAGGTTGTGTGTCCATGTAGCACAGAAGTCTTCAGAGAACAACCAAAACAGAAGCAGAATCTGTAAAATCCAGACCCTCATATCAAAAATTATCCATTTTGCCCAAGAGGAGCTCACATGTTTTGTTTTTGGTTGCCTGAGTGAGAACTCCCATGAAGTCACCTATCATTTGATTGCTCCATCTCAAGCACCCTTAACCTTGGAGTTCTCCTCACATCCACACACAGTGCGCCCAAAACGTGTCCGTGATAAGGCGGGACATTACTAACCCCTTATGGCCCAATATCTCTTTTACGGACCGAACATAATGGTATGACATTTGCCAAGGTGTCACATAAAGATTCTAAAAGTTCACATCCACCAAAAAAGGAACTATAGATTTGAAAAGAGAAGAAAACGGATTGATATCAAAAGAACATAAAACTTTGTCAGTATACCGTGTGAACCTATCTTGCAAATTTGTATAGTGGCTAAGAAGTCAACTAGCAGCATATGTTTTTACTTCACAATGGAACACATACTAAACAAATCAACACCAACTAATAAGAAAGTATTGTGGTCTGTAAGGAAATTGAGGTTGATAATAACCTTAAAAAGTATTGCTCGGTGCCTACAAAGTCCGGTAGACAGGCTGCCAATGGGGACCAAAATGTTATTCTGAAGTTCTTTTATTCTCTTGCTAGTAGACTCCCATTGTGCATGGAGATCGCCTTGCTCAACTGGAAATGATCCCCTTAAATGAAAAAAAAATAAATAAATAAACTAAAAATATTCAAAATATCATACAGAAAAGGTTGATGCAGTAAACTTCGGAAAATGAAGCATACCCCATACTTGCAGCAACAAGTTTTGCAAGCTTTTCAGCTAACATAAGTGCAGTTTCTGCTGAAAAGTATAGCTCCTGTGCTATATCCTCCAGATCTCTTAGCCGTGAGTCCTTGTATCTATTAACAAGAATCACTTCCATGGATGAAGTAGCAGCCTCAACTGCTTTAAGTTCCAACAAAGATGGCAAACGTTTACCCTCAACCGAGTCATTACACATCATCCACATATATGGATCCATTCCAAGGATGTCGTAGAAACCATCTGATATCCTATCGTCATAAGATAACGTACCATTAACCTGAAAACATATTTAGAAATGTAAACACTTTTCAAAAATTTGTTTCAAGCCTAGTATAGCCTTTTCTTCTTATTTTATAAGTGACACAACATTGCTTATGACTGATTTTAATATGCATAAAGGGATAAAATAAACATCTTTGTCACTTCAGTTCAATCATATTTCAATTTTCAGATGACATGGAGTCTGTCTGTGATTTGTGACCACTAACATGGTTAGTGTGTGGTAGTTATGCATACTATCCAGTAATAGATTATGAATTTATGATGAACATCTTTGTAACTAAGATCTTATCTGGATGCATTTTCTTTCAGCAGCATTACAAAGACTACTTGTAAGTTGTAAATAAGTAGGATCATAAGTGCCCACAATATAATCGTTAGCTACACACTTAACGGTATGTATATAAGATCATTCAGCCAAGGTTTAAAAGTACGGAAACGAGCCTCGAGGCGTAAGCCCGAGGCGGAATTAAAAAATAAATTAAAAAATTATATATCTTATAAAAAATAAAACACTAACTAATTTCATCATCAAATTCATCAAAAACATCAAAAACACACATAAAAGAAGACATGAAATGGCACGAAAAGTCTAAAACTTCAAAACCATACCTCAAAACCCCTGAGGCGCGTCTGAGGCGCACCTTTTCTTACCGCCTCAGACCTGTGAGGCGCACTTAAAACAAAGAACCCCTGAGGCGACGCCTCAGACTCGTTTTTTACCCGAATCGCCTTGAGGCGCGCCTCAACCATTTTTTAAAACCATGCATTCAGCGAGGGCACTCGAGATTTTCAAGACATAAATCTAATGGTATGCATACGAAAAATTTATCTCTAATATCAATGATTAAAGAGGAAAAAACAAACAAGAAATCATACCCAAAGACAGTACGAAACCGACTCTGCATCATAACCAACACCACCACACCCACTATCTTCAACAAGAGCAGGCTCTTCACTAATCATACCTTCTTGTGTAAGGCGTTTCGCTAGACTTAGCTGCGAGTAATAGCTCTTACACCACCTCCTCACCATACTCCATCGACTATCATCTCCTTTACCACCACCATCAATAACATCAACCCCTTTCTCCTGTCCAATTTCATGATCATAATCATCATCATTAACATCATCCTTGAGATCATCATGATCACCAAGCTGGCTATACCTCACATGACCCCATCCACTCACCCTCTTCCTCTCCTTCTCCTTTCTATCACTTCCGTCACCAAAACATCGATCTCCGTCTCGTGTTCCATTGTCCTCACACACCTTCTTCACCTGATCTCCCAATTTCAAGACACCACCTCCAAAATCCCTAGGAAAAAAGTACGTGGCTCGATGCGGCATTTTCAATTTTCAATCAACAACAACAACAAAAACAAACCTCTAATAATCTAACCTAAATCTAGCACAACGCATACTCTCTAGATCGAAAATTAGCAACGCCAGTAAACGAAAAATCATCATACTTACTCAACAGCTTTTTCCTAGTAGTCGACTTGATAAATCGAAGCAACGAACGCATTTTGACTAAATATCACAATCAAATCTCAATATTCACAACAACTCGTTAACAATTCACTTTCAATCTCCAGAAACAAACCTTCAGAGTCGGTATTTTCGAACAAAACAAACATAATCAATTCATCAACTAACCTTAAGATTCGAATCAAACATCAAATCAATCCAATAGAATAATCAAACCTGAGATCGATGAAGGATAATGGAAGGTTGAAGAAGGAGAGATAAAAGAGAGAGTGTTGTTTATGTGTTTGATTTAGGTTTTTATATAAAATAATAATAATATAGAGATGATGAGTTAGACTCGGAGAGTGGGATAATATAATATTAATATTAATATGTGTAGATCATGGCGTACGTTAGCAGCAACTGAGGGTTGGACGGAAAAAGAGCCGGCGAAAGTAGTTAAGGGGGTTGGCATGTTGTGGGGGAAAATATAATATTAACCAACGATCTTTCAAATTTTGAAAGAACGATTTTTATTTTAAAGAAAGAAAAAAAAAGAAAATATATATTTTTATTATATTTTTTGTTTTAAATTTATTTTTTATACAAATTGAGAATTATGTATAAAAATATTCTCAGTCTAGCTGGTTTGAGGTGGAAAGGTTTACCTCATTGGAGGATTCCTGCTCGGGTTTGGTCTTAGGTTCGAATCTCACGCTCCACCGAAAAAATAACTGCTTGGGTTTAAAAGGAAAAACCCGTGTGGTGCTATGGGATTCGATCCTGGGCAGTGGTCGCTTTGCAACACATGATTTACCGCTGAAACACTACTCTCAAACAAAAAATGTACCCGGAATTATTAAGTGAGAGCTTATTAATTATTAATAATAAATTGGTTTATACCCCAGGAGCGTTCCGGAATAGACAAATCTAATATAAAGTGATAAAATGTGTGTACCATAAAAACAATATGTCGTTTTTTTCATTTTTTTTTTTTTTTTTTTTTTTGCAAATGATCAACACTTGATAACTTATAAAACCTATTTCTAATTCTACTTGTGCACCCATTGCTCGAGATAAGTCTTTATGCCTAGACATGATTAATTAATTACATCCACATATTGTGTTGTTTTTTTGTTTTTTTGTATAACACTATGGTACTCGTTGGAAAGATAATAAAACGATCATTAATTTGGTGTTAATTTTTTTAATCCTGTATATAAAAGTTATTAACGTTTAAAAATTGTAGGGGGAAACATGAGAGGGAAAAACTTTTGGAGGGAAATAAAGGCAAAGAAGGTATCACCTATTGCCATGTGTCACACTGTCACTCAAGGTTTTTTTTTTAATAACTAGACTCTTGCCCGCGTTGACACGCGGTTCAACAACTTACAATTATTTTGAGCGGTAAAACGTATAAAAAAATACAGTAGAAATATTTTATTAAAATTTACAATTAAGGAATACACATATTATTCAAATATCACTAAATATTTTCTTATACACCACAATTTTTTGTTTTAGTTTTGAAATTTCCGTCACTATCTAGTATAAGTAATTTCACCTATGCCCTCCTTTTGACTCTTGACAATGCGACATAAAGTTGGTCATGAATACCTAACTGTTGTGAACATATGCGTATAATTATAAAAAAAATAAAAATAAATGTAAGAGACGTTGTCCATTGCTGATTTTGATATTGTGAATATGAATCAACAGTTCAAGAAAAGATCAATACAACATATAATAATATTTATAACTACATGGTGCAGTAGTGCACTTACAGCTGAGTTATGGCTCCATCTTATTTGTACATGACCCACGGTACACTTTATTCTAGACTTACAACCATTTATGCAACCCAATTTGTATATGCTCGAGCTGATGCTCCAAGTTCATAATCCATCGATTCATGTTCATTTTCAACCTGTCAATTTTTTTTAATACAGTTTTGCAATTTATTTATCATCTTGGTGAAATGAGAGTCTCAGACTACCTAAGGGGCTGTTTGGTAGAATCTGTCTGATTAAGTGCTGAATCATTAAGAGGGTCTGAATAGTTAAGAGGCTCTGAACCAATAAGTGCTGAACCAATAAGTGCTGTTTGGTTGGACCTCTGAATGACTATGCAGAATGACCTTTTTAACCTCAGTACATTTTTTTTTGTAGAATGAATGTATCTGTTTGATTAGAGTCCTAAAGAAAATATATAACATCACAAAAATTGAAATGACACATAAATATTCAAAATCCTAGGAAACAAACCAAAATCCAGATAGAAAATAATATATGAAATACAACTGTAATTTTAATTATTTGAAATTAGCTGATTCGCTATCTCGTCACGCAAAGTAGTCATATACTCGATGCCTTGTGAACCCCATTCTATGTCATGAACGAATTGACCGTCACTTTCTCCACCTTGCATTTCAGCAAACATAATGTTCTCGTCGTAGTACATAAACAATTGATCATGAATATTACATTTCCGTATAAAATTATGGACAGCAAAACAGGCAATCACTATGTCCCTTTGTATTTGAAATGAAAAGGGAGCCATTTGCTTTAGGATTGGGAATATGCACTCGTCCGACCTCTAGTTGACCCGAGTGGGGCTTGCGAGGCCCAATAGATCTATTCGCACTTTACCCACTATGTATCCACATATTCATGGTTCACAAGTTATAAAGGACTTAAGATGAAAGTCACCTAGTACCCATGTGATATAATGTAATACTCCAAAATGTTTGAAGTTTATCCAACATGTTTCTCCCCTGACGGAAAACAGTAAAATAGAGGCTATGAAACTCACCTTAGGTTACGTTTTCAAGTACGTAAGTAAACTAGGCGTGTTATGGTAGTCTGATTACTGGAAACCTACCATAGATAGCCTATAAGTGTTTGACCGGTGATACGTTTGTCTAGTAACCCTTAGTTGTCCAAGACCTTTACTTTGTATGTTGTAAAAGTGTTAACGTTTGACACAACCACACACGACAAGACACAACATCCCGCTGGTGACCTGATATACCCGTTTAATAGTTAAGCGTAAGTTCACAAGCAATCATATGTAAACGCACACCTTATATGAAGAATAGTCCACAAAACCTAGCATATAGTTCATGTAATTTACGTATGACTCACAATGCGTGTTAATATGTTACTGGGTGTCAAAACATGTTACGAGGTTCCAAAACGCACTACTGGCTTCAAAACTCCCAACTAATTACTAAAACACACAACTAACATCAAAACAGGCAATTATCATAGTTAATCGCCCAAAAACACACGACTATGATGGCTAGTTTCCCCAAAACACACGACTAGCATCGCTAGTCGCCCAAACACACGACCGACATTGCTAGTCGCCTGCTGTGCAGGCTGTTTGCCCTTTTGACTCGTGAAACCCTCCAAATCATATCCGGAACACATTGGAACACCCCTAATCACCACATAATCATTATCCAACCCAACCCCATCATTACACCCCAGAAATCACCTCGTTTATCACACAAATTGCAAGGTTTTCCCAAAATAGATAATATTATTGGTAAATAACACGATCAACATGCAAAAGTTTCCCTAAATGGCAAATAACCTGATTAAATCACATAATCACGTTCCAATCATCATCAAACGGTAATATGATTGTTCTAGCATAAACCCTAACAAGTTTCAATCATCAAATCATCATATCATACTCTAGATTCTCCTAAAATCCTCAAACGAGACAAAACTCATAAAAGTCACATAACATATCAAACAAGCTTCAAATTCCTATATAATTATCCTAACAACTTCCCTAAATCATTCCAATAACAAACACATAAGAAACCCCACATTTTAGATCATTAAAACCATTTAAAGCTTCTATTTTTATCAAAAACTCAAAAGGATGTTTATATCTAGTTTAGGAAATGTTTTTCAAAAGTTTTTATTGATAAAAACACATCAAAACCAGGTCTGGACCTTTAGGGTTCAAAATGACAACATAATAATGTTTGAAAAGTGATTTGGATGAATAATACACCTTAGAGCTTTGCTTGTAAAAGTTGTTTAAGCTTGGAAATGGTGTTTTTAGGGCAAAACGGGTGTAACAGGTTAAGGATAGTGAGAGAGCACTTTGGGGTGAGTTAGGGTTGTACAAATGATGTTTAGCAAGTCAAGCATGGTATTTATAGCTGTTACTAGTCGTGCCAGGTATTCTGGGCGACTACGGCCTTGAAACTACCCGAGAAACTGGGTTTTTCTATACATTTTGTCGGAGCCTGGATGAATAGAGTACCAGGATTTGTGAGCTTCCTCCAAGACAAGCTCTCGTAGGTTACTGACCAATGGAACCCAAACACGCTCTGCGACATAGTGCAGGCCATCGGATCTAAGCTCAAGATGTTTTTCAGCACCATGCATGGTTTCAGCTTTAAGGTTTTTCTCCTTCAAAGCTTCTTGTTGAGTAGAACGGATTCGGTCAGGAAAACCAGAATGAATGGTGAGCTGCACATGCTAAAAAAAAATGTACTATATGTGTAGATATTGCATAATAAAAGTAAGTAAATAACTTTGTTGATGAGAATGACATGGCAAAACAAATACTTACACATATTAAAAAAGTATAATATATTGATATTTGATACATATAAAATAAGTAAATGAGTTAATGGTCAAAATCATCCCTATTGTTTGGTCTGTTTTACCCCGAAAAACAATTTAATCTAAAAAATGTTTTTTTTCTAGAGAATTGAACCCTGGTTTCATTGGTTTCATAACTGAAATACATGGACCTTTGCCACTACAATATATCACTGATTTGTGTTATCAAGCTGACAGTAATTAATAGAATGTATACTTGACAATTTCAACTAATCTAGTTGAGTTTGGGTTGTTTTGGGTTTAAAAATTAACCTTGTAGGTTAAAATGGGTTTAGTATAATTTTCAAGGGGGTTAGGATATGTAATTTTAATTGTAGGAAATAAGTAAGTGGGTCAGGATGGGTATGTAAAAAAAAAAACAAATGGGTCAGGATGAGTATTTTTAGATAACCATATACAAATCTGAATTAAAACTCACCCAACACCAAAAGCGTTGATGCCTCATAGAAATCAATGTCAATAAAAACAAAAAATTATATCTTTTGCATTTGTTGATAACCCCAGTCGTTTCGAAACCGTTCGGGTCGTTAACGGACGACCATGTCGAAACAACACGGGTCGTTAACGAGACCGATCTCATCGAAACGGTTCGAGTCGTTAGCGGGCTTGATAGAGTCCAAATGGTCTGTGTTGTTGACCGGCCCGTTCGAGTCGAAACGGTCCGGGTTTCTAACGGGATCGGTCAGGACGAAACGGTCCGGGTCGCTAACGGGCTCGGTCGGGTTGAAACGGTCCGAATCGCTACCGGTTCCGATCGGGTCGAAACGGCCCGCGCCCTTAGTGGGCCTGTTCGGGACGAAACTTTCCCGGTTGTTAAAAGGGCTATTCGGGTCAAAACTGTCCCGATCGTTGACGAGCCTGATCGGGTCGAAACGGCTCGGGTCGTTGACAGGCTGGGGGGTCAAAACGGTCTAGGTCGTTAACGGTCCGGTCGTGTCGAAACGGTCCGGGTCGCTAACTGGCCCCAATTGGGTCGAAATGGTTTGGGTCGCTAACGGGCCCAGTCGTTGATGAGCCCGATCGGGTCAATACAGTCCGAATCGCTAACGTATCCGGTCGGGTTGAAACGGTTCTGGTCGCTAACGGGCCCGCCCGGGTCGAAACGGTCCTGGATGCTAGCGGGTCCGGTCAGGTCGAAACAGTCTGGGTCGCTACCGGGCCCGGCCAGGTCGTAACGGTCCAGGTTGTTAACCAACCCGATAGGGTCGAACCGGTCCGGTTCGAAATAAAATATTTCGGATCCCTTAAAATTTTATTTTTAAGTTTATTTTTGTTTTTTATAATTTAATTTTTTTTACTTTTTTTTTAATTTTTTTACTTTTTAAATTTTAAATTTTTTATTGTTATTTTAATATTTGTTAAAATATTTTAATCTATTTTGATGTGAATCTATCCTAATCCAAACCATCCAGACCCAAACTCATCCTGACCTAACCCATCCTAACCCATTTTTTTAATCTACCCATCTTGACCCAAACCCAATCTAACTCAAACCCATCCTGACCAACAACCAACCCAACCTACCTATTTTGACACCCATAATAAAAAAAATCGCGAAAAACACAACATATAAACAACATCAGATTGATCACATCTTTTTTCATGCGTCCCTCATATTATTTTCCTCCCACTTATTCAACTTCCCGCCCCAAATATTTCCCCTCTTTCAAATTGATCCCGATTTTCTATAGGCGGTTTCGTTTCCACCAAATAAGGAATGGATTTTGTATATATTCCACCCCCCATTAGCGATTTTGGTGTTGTTTGTTTTTAAGAGGTAAAAGGTCTGCAGTCTGCAGACCACATCTGTAGACATCTGCAGGAGAAGAGGTGGACCAAAGGTCTGCAGTCTGCAAGAAGAAGACTGTTTGTTTGTTAACGTCTGCAGGCTGCTGAAATTAAAAAAAAACTGATATTTTAAAGCAAAAAATATTTTTTCAACATTGAAATTTAAATAATAGTTATACAACATTGAAATAATATTCATAAAACCGCAAATAACAATGTTTGAACTAATTTATTCCAAATTTTGCATTAACTGCTCGGCAATTTCATCTCGTAACTGAGTCATGTATTCCCGATCCGATGCAGTACCATGTGCTTCAACCTCGTCTTCAGCAGCATCAACGTGCACATGACTATTTTCTAACGACACATTGGGTTGATCGTATTCAGTAAAGAACTCATCGCTCAAGCCTTCCCTCCTTATAAAATTATGTAGCACGAAGTATCAACAACTAATATAGGATAACAAGTATACATCGCTCAAGCCTTCTCCCATTCCTGTTAACATAAAAAGCATCAAGTATCAACAACTAATATAGGATAACAAGTATACATACCAACAACTAATATCAACAATAATACCCATGATCCAAGTATACATTCAACAACTAATATAGGATAACAAGTGTAACATCACACAAATTTTCTTTATATATATATATATATATATATATAGAACTCCCTCGTTTATTCATCCGATTCATGTTTACAGTATCTTTACCATCCATTTTGTTATTTTTTTTGTTTAAATAATGACGTATAATCAATATTAAATTGGATTGTATTAAATTCTGATTTAAAAACGTTAAAAAAAAATGTTTGCCTGTGCCAGGATTCGAACCCGAGTCCCTGGCGGGCTAAACCTTAACCACACCACACAAACCACTACACCATTTGGTGTTTTGTGATGTTAATTAAAACCAATTAAACTTAAACCCTTTCAAGGTCCCTTAGTCAAACCTGAAAAGTCAAACGTAGTCTCCTAGTCAAGTTAAGTCAAAGTGTTAGTAAATATGGTCTCCTAGTCAAGTCAAAGTGTTAGTAAATATGGTCTTCTAGTCAAGTCAAAGTTGTTCCTAAATTCTAGCCTAGTCAAAGTAGTCCCTAAATTCTAGCCTAGTCAAAGTAGTCCCTAATTACAACTCCAAATTTTACATTATAAATACACTAGCCTACCATTCAACTCTTTATACCATTCAAAAAAAAAAAAAAAAAAAAACATTATTATCCCATCTCCCATATACTAAAGTTTTCATCCGTCATTATCTCCTCTAGCTAGTTTCGAGTTTTCCAAGGCATTATTACTAAGTGTTTGCACGCTCAATAAAACGCACGAACTCATTATGCACCTAAGGTGAGTTTACATAGCCCCTTTTCCATTCACTATTTTTTTTTGGGGTGAAACATGTTACAACATTCAATTTACAATTCAATCATAAGTGTCTATGTGTTATTCTATGTTGCATTATGTCTTAAACCTTACTAGGGTAAGCACATTATTCTAGCATAATCATTAACATTGATCAGCCGACGGTATACAATGATAGATCTATTGGATTGACAATCCCACCCGGATACGTGTACCTCCTACATAGGTAGCGTGGGTGATTGTTATCGAATTTATAACATAATCGAGTGAACCATGAGCGTATGGGATGGACCACAATATTCTAGTCACAAGGTTTGATTATGCACTCGATTTACCCGATGGTTTTGTTTTCACATATGGACTAGACTTGCCATGACACTCGAATTGTACAAGTTTTTATTCAATTATCAAAACCTATGTAATTCTCACCAACTTTTGTTGACCCAAAATATTTTCAAACTTAACATGTTTCAGGTTATATCTTGCTCGAAGATTAGAGTTAATGCTTGAAGATGCGTAGCTAGTATTTTTTTTATCTTGATGTACAAATTCTTAGAACAATTGTATGTAATTTATTTAAATCATATATTGAAACTTATTATTTACCATGAGCTACTGAACAATCATCAATACGTGACATCCCGATGTTTCCGCCATCGGTTGGGGTGTTACAGATTGGTATCAGAGCCATGGTTATAGGGAATTAGGTTATTAGAAAAAAAAATAATATAGTCTATAATCATAGGATTTTAATCAGTACTTGCTCCTTTTACTTGCAACCTTACTTGTTTATATTCTCTATCCTACTTCTTATCCCTACTTTAGTCCATACAAGAAGAGTGCCCTCCATCACAAGATCTACTCTTAGACTAATAGGACAAATCCTCAGGTTTAGCCTGAACCACCTTGAAGATCTCGTCGAAGTTCTAGATTTTAATAACGAATACGTGCAATCTGGAAGGGTGAACGCCTGTATTCTGAGTTTTTTGTCTAGGACTGGCATTGCGCATAAATCCCAATCAGACGAGGGACCCGGATGCCTACCTGGGAATTCTTGGGATGAGTGTTCACTTATAGGCTAAAGCATGTCTTCATTATGTTATTAGAATCTAGAAGTTTTGATAAGTCAACGTTTTCGTTTATTCGTTTTAATTAATGAATAAATGATTACCCTCACTTTCCTTAAACTAAGCTCTAAAATCTCAAAATTTTACAGCTTAAATCAATCTCATTTCATAACCATCTATGGATTTCACAATCACACTTCACCTTACCATCTTAGCCACTTTTTAAATATTCAACACCCTACCCAAATCATATTATTTCATTTCTCCACATGTTACTTATTTTTAAAAACTATAACCTCATACCTTAGCACAAACTAAAGATTTCTAAATCTTGTTGTATTTTCATTACCTAGTAACTTTACAAAGTACATATTTTTTTTGTCAAAAGATGTCCTCGAACTTAAATTCAATTGTTTATTTATTGACGTAACAAACGATTTTCGATATAATGCTTTAAACTATTAAAAATCACTAATAGAACCTTGATCATCAAAACCTAATGTCATGTTTGAAATCTCCAACTAACGGGAATATTTTAATCATAGCCTACTTAGCTTGTACTATTTAACAACTTTTGCTTTATGTACAAAACCAATTTTGAAAATATTTTTTTTAATCCATAGGAATAATATCTAGTCTCTAGATTCTCCATCGACACTCACTCATTTTCAACTTGTTCAAATTTTTACAATATTTGGCATATACCACAATCATATTTTCTTATACACTTGATTATAATCTTTAATCCAAACCCCACAAGTTACACTGCTACATAATCTCCTTACTATAAAATAAACTCCTTATCAACCATCTTCACATTCACTATCTCTCGCAACCTTGATTCTGTTTCGAGATTTTTCATCATTCCCCCAAGAACTAAATTCATATCCTTCACCTTCTCAAACATGAGCTAGTTACCCATGATAACCAAACTATTAAAACTTGATTGTGTGTTGCATCAAACTTAATCCTTAGTTATACACGAGGATTCGATTATCTACCATATTTGAACATTTGATACTAGAAGTTATGGAATATAAACTATTTGCTATAGACACACCTAGAGTCATTAACCTTGTCTAGGGCAACTCTATTACAACTCGCATGCTATACTTGATACTTGATTGCTTACATGTGCATATTATCAATTTGCAATTTATGTGTGTAATAATTGGTACACTTAATCAAACAACTGATAGAGGATGAAGTACTTGCTTAACAGTTAGTAGAGTACCAAATAACCTACTCAACGATTGGTAGAGGTCATCATGCCTTTTCAACAGTCGGTAGAGGCCCTACAACCTGCTCAACGACTGGTAGAGGCTATCGAACCTACTCAACAATCGGTAGAGGTTCCTACTCACTAACTGGTAGGAGTTTTTTTCCTGCTCAACAGTTGGACTCATTAATACAAAGATTCAATCACAAGGTTATTTTGCATTACTTACATATGTGTTTAGAGTCATAGAAGGACACAAAACCCTAATGTAAGGTAAATTGGTGATTGCGGTCCGGAACGTAATCATGAATTTACAGGTACGTTAAGGTAGTGTGGAATTCTATCAAGGTTTTCGGTAGATAATCAATTATAAACTCTAGTTACCTGGTAGTTCATTTAGTCTTTCTATAGTCAATCAACTCATGCATTTCTTTCCTAACACTTAAGTTTAGAGTTTTGCTAGATTCTTATTCTCCTTGCTATTTCAGACGAGCTTAATCCAACACTTAAAACTCACACATATCAATCCTCTTATCTAAATTATTCGAAACAGTTATTTCTATTACCTACAAAATTCATGTCGTGCCTTAACCCCAAATTTTCCAAACCACGGTTGTTCCAATCACCCTCAACCCTGTGTTTTTAATAACTTCGGGACGAAGTTCCTAAAAGTAGGGGAGACTGTAACATCACACAAATTTTCTTTATATATAGAACTCCCTCGTTTATTCATCCGATTCATGTTTACAGTATCTTTACCATCCATTTTGTTAATTTTTTTGTTTAAATAATGACGTATAATCAATATTAAATTGGATTGTATTAAATTCTGATTTAAAAACATTAAAAAAAAATGTTTGCCTGTGCCAGGATTCGAACCCGAGTCCCTGGCGGGCTAAACCTTAACCACACCACACAAACCACTACACAATTTGGTGTTTTGTGATGTTAATTAAAACCAATTAAACTTAAACCCTTTCAAGGTCCCTTAGTCAAACCTGAAAAGTCAAACGTAGTCTCCTAGTCAAGTCAAGTCAAAGTGTTAGTAAATATGGTCTCCTAGTCAAGTCAAAGTGTTAGAAAATATGGTCTTCTAGTCAAGTCAAAGTTGTTCCTAAATTCTAGCCTAGTCAAAGTAGTCCCTAATTACAACTCCAAATTTTACACTATAAATACACTAGCCTACCATTCAACTCTTTATACCATTAAAAAAAAACATTATTATCCCATCTCCCATATACTAAAGTTTTCATCCGTCATTATCTCCTCTAGCTAGTTTCGAGTTTTCCAAGGCATTATTACTAAGTGTTTGCACACTCAATAAAACGCACGAACTCATTATGCACCTAAGGTGAGTTTACATAGCCCCTTTTCCATTCACTATTTTTTTTTGGGTGAAACATGTCACAACATTCAATTTACAATTCAATCATAAGTGTCTATGTGTTATTCTATGTTGCATTATGTCTTAAACATTACTAGGGTAAGCACATTATTCTAGCATAATCATTAACATTGATCAGCCGACGGTATACAATGATAGATCTATTGGATTGACAATCCCACCCGGATACGTGTACCTCCTACATAGGTAGCGTGGGTGATTGTTATCGAATTTATAACATAATCGAGTGAACCATGAGCGTATGGGATGGACCACAATATTCTAGTCACAAGGTTTGATTATGCACTCGATTTACCCGATGGTTTTGTTTTCACATATGGACTAGACTTGCCATGACACTCGAATTGTACAAGTTTTTATTCAATTATCAAAACCTATGTAATTCTCACCAACTTTTGTTGACCCAAAATATTTTCAAACTTAACATGTTTCAGGTTATATCTTGCTCGAAGATTAGAGTTAATGCTTGAAGATGCGTAGCTAGTATTTTTTTGTCTTGATGTACAAATTCTTAGAACAATTGTATGTAATTTATTTAAATCATATATTGAAACTTATTATTTACCATGAGCTACTGAACAATCATCAATACGTGACATCCCGATGTTTCCGCCATCGGTTGGGGTGTTACAACAAGTATACATACCGGCAACTAATATCAGCAATAATACCCATGATTCAAGTATACATTCAACAACTAATATAGGATAACAAGTAAAACAAATTCAAACTCATATCCATCATCCAACTATACATATCAACAAGTACAACAAATTCAAACTCATATTAATCATCCAACTATACATACCAACAACTAATATCAACAATAATATCCATCATCCAAAAATACATCATTCAAACTCATATCAACAACATTAAAAAATAAAGCAAAAATACATATCAAAAAAGAAAAAAGAATAATAAAACAAAAAAAAGTTAATTCCAGGTGTTAAAAAAATTGCAACATACATATAAAAAAGAAAAAAAATAAAACAAAAAAGAAAAAAATAAAACATATGACCGAGATTAGTTGAAATTTTAAACTAACATAAAAAATAATAAAATTTTACAGATCTGTTGTAAAAAAGTGCAACATACAGATCTTGTAACACCCCGCCCCTCTCATCACTAATATTGTCCGCTTTGCCCATCCAGAGCTCACGGATTTGTTTTTGGTTGCCCAAGTGGAGACTTCCCAGGAGGTCACCCATCCTGAAATTTCTCCCACCTGAGCACGCTTAACTGTGGAGTTCTCCTCTCATCCACTAACATTAAGCCCCAAAACGCGTTGGTGATTTAAGAGGCAAGACATTACTTATGAACCAAGGATCTCTCCTGGCCACGGCCGATGTGGGATTTTCCTGGGGTGTCACATTCACCCCCCGTTAGAGTTTCATCGTCCCTGATGATGTTAGAGTCTCATCGTCCCTGATGAGGTGTGCACCCACCATCCCGAACGGCACAGGAGTGGCTCTGATACCAATCTGTCACACCCTCAAATTACCACTTGCGGGGTTTTACCGCGAGGCGCATGACAAACCAGGATCCAAGTCAACGATCACAATAAACAACTCTATATGAAAAACGTAAATAGACATAACCATTAATTTTATAAGCGGAAGCGTTTAAGTAGCATTTAATCAACTATGCTATCAACTCAAAAGTTATTCAAAATACTTTTATTACAAAACGTGCAACTATGCCTAGACGCCAATGCAGACCCGTGCGCCTAGTTCCATTCATTGCTACCTTAGCGACCTGAGAAAAACATGCCAAAAAGATGTCAACATATAATGCTGGTGAGTTCACAGGTTTGTTCAATATGTTACCAAAACGTTACCATGTCCATACTATATCAATGTTACCAAGTACGCTAGCTAGGCGTATGTTTTATTACTACTACAATTGGAAACCATTACTAGACACGTTTAGCAATGTTTATCATGTTTAAGCAGCCCGTATGTTCAGCATGATGATGTTCCTGTTCGAGACAATATGCACCCGCCCGGCCCTCCAAGCCGACGAGTGGGGCAGGTCACGCCCAATAGATCTATCCACATTTCCCCCGTTGTGCATCCCCGCACATTCATGGTTTCCCCCGGGACTTCCAAAGATCGTATAGCAATATAAAGTTAAAACCATAGTATGACATATGTTACCAAAATAGTTTAGCGCATGTTTTCTCCCCCAAAAGTTAAAGCAGTAAAAGTGGGGCCGTGAACTCACCTTAGATAGCGTTCTTCAATTACAAGTAAAGATGTTTAGCCCTTGATAATCCTCTACCGGAGATCTATCAAAATGTTCACATAAGTGTTCCGACTAATAACCATAAGGTTATCTAGTCCCCGATTGTCCAGATCGTAACCAAGTATGTTTTAAAACGTGTTTGAATGTTTAACCGACACACTAGACCGACCCGACATCCCGTTGGTGACCCATTACCTTAACTAATCAAGTACACATAGATTACACGCAAGGTTCAAGCATAAAACACTTAGTTTGTATCAAAAATCTCATTTTTGCATCAGAACGGCCGAACCAGTCAGTTTTAAGTCTCCTTCGCACCTTTTCAGTCTCCTTCGCCCGTTTTACATTTCGTTCGACTGTTTGATGCCTCCTTCGCCCGTTTTACCACATTCGCCCAACAAAAACCCAGGTTCGACCCTGGTTTTCCTCCTTCGCACCTTCGATCGGTCGAAGGAGGCCAGGTTCGCCCCTGTTGTGTAAATTTTCCTAAAAACGCTTCAAACACATTCAAAACGACTCGAAACATCATCAAACACAGCAGTCAAGCATAGATAACTTATCCCTACAAAACCCCACCGATTTCCCCCGATAATACGTCCGTTTCAGCCCTTTCCCAAAATGGTAAAAATTATGGAAACATCACTTTCATGCAAGAATAATTTACCCAATTTGGAAACTTTTGAAATCGATTCATGCTTAGCTTAAAATACTCAGTTTGTCGATTATCCGATCTTTTCTTACCAATTCTATTGATCATAAATATCATGCATCAAGTTTAAATCCAATAAAACCCCCAAATACCGATATTATCATCATATCCAATCCTAACCCTAGACAACAATATTCCAACATCAATAACAATCCCATATCATGTTTCTATCATAGATATAGCAGCAAATCATCGAACAACACATAACACCACATAATATACAATTTACATATGTTATTCACCATGAAACCTATGTTAAATGCTAATGTTTTGATTTAGAAAGATGTTTAAAAGGTTTTTAATCATAAAAACACCCTTAGAACAGATCCGGACAATTAGGGTTAGATGAAAACGGATTAAAATGCTTTTAAAAAGGTTTAGGATTTAGAACACACCTTGGATTCTTGTTTAGATGTTGTAGATGGGTTAGATTATGAAAAAGAAGAGCAAAAACTCCTTCCTTAGTGATTAAGATCGTTTGAGAGCGTTTTGGGACGGTTAGGGTTTGTGAAATGATGAAAAATGACAAAGGTTGGTATTTATACTAATCCTCCTTCGCACCATTTCAATGGGCGAAGGTGGTCTCCTTCGACCCTTACACAGGGTCGAATGAGCCCTGTCCTGGTCGAAGGGAATTCCTTCAATTCCACTTCCCTGGTTCGCCCATCTACAAAGGGTCGAACCAGAAAATTTCTCTCCTTCGACCACTCGAAGTGATCGAACCAGGATTCCTTTTTAACTAGTTTTCCAGTTTGTCGTGTTTAACGCATTCTAACACATCTTAATACATCTTAACACATAAGCATGCATCCTTAGTCTATATTTAACATATTTAAGCATAGATAATCATTTATACATCATTTAAACACATCTATGTATATAATCCACCACACGACCCGTAATCTACACATATACTTAATTAGTTCATGTAATGTCACCAACAACGGAACCTGGTACTAGTGTATTACCAAAACGACTCCCAATGATCCTCCAGATCATTGTACCCTGGACAATCCTAACTTGACCCGACTCAACTAACCCAGTTAAGTTTGTTTATAAACGTTTCTCGCTAAGGTAGACTTAGATGTTACTAATATGTTTAAGCCAATCATGGCACAGGAGTGGCTCTGATACCATATGTCACACCCTCAAATTACCACTTGCGGGGTTTTACCGCGAGGCGCATGACAAACCAGGATCCAAGTCAACGATCACAATAAACAACTCTATATGAAAAACGTAAAAAGACATAACCATTAATTTTATAAGCGGAAGCGTTTAAGTAGCATTTAATCAACTATGCTATCAACTCAAAAGTTATTCAAAATACTTTTATTACAAAACGTGCAACTATGCCTAGACGCCAATGCAGACCCGTGCGCCTAGTTCCATTCATTGCTACCTTAGCGACCTGAGAAAAACATGCCAAAAAGATGTCAACATATAATGCTGGCGAGTTCACAGGTTTGTTCAATATGTTACCAAAACGTTACCATGTCCATACTATATCAATGTTACCAAGTACGCTAGCTAGGCGTATGTTTTATTACTACTACGATTGGAAACCATTACTAGACACGTTTAGCAATGTTTAGCATGTTTAAGCAGTCCGTATGTTCAGCATGATGATGTTCCTGTTCGAGACAATATGCACCCGCCCGGCCCTCCAAGCCGACGAGTGGGGCAGGTCACGCCCAATAGATCTATCCACATTTCCCCCGTTGTGCATCCCCGCACATTCATGGTTTCCCCCGGGACTTCCAAAGATCGTATAGCAATATAAAGTTAAAACCATAGTATGACATATGTTACTAAAATAGTTTAGCGCATGTTTTCTCCCCCCAAAAGTTAAAGCAGTAAAAGTGGGGCCGTGAACTCACCTTAGATAGCGTTCTTCAATTACAAGTAAAGATGTTTAGCCCTTGATAATCCCTCTACCGGAGATCTATCAAAATGTTCACATAAGTGTTCCGACTAATAACCATAAGGTTATCTAGTTCCCGATTGTCCAGATCGTAACCAAGTATGTTTTAAAACGTGTTTGAATGTTTAACCGACACACTAGACCGACCCGACATCCCGTTGGTGACCCATTACCTTAACTAATCAAGTACACATAGATTACACGCAAGGTTCAAGCATAAAACACTTAGTTTGTATCAAAAATCTCATTTCTGCATCAGAAAGGCCGAACCAGTCAGTTTTAAGTCTCCTTCGCACCTTTTCAGTCTCCTTCGCCCGTTTTACATTTCGTTCGACCGTTTGATGCCTCCTTCGCCCGTTTTACCACATTCACCCAACAAAAACCCAGGTTCGACCCTGGTTTTCCTCCTTCGCACCTTCGATCGGTCGAAGGAGGCCAGGTTCGCCCCTGTTGTGTAAATTTTCCTAAAAACGCTTCAAACACATTCAAAGCGACTCGAAAAACTAAATATTTAAACATAATAAATAATACAAGATATTTTGTGGCAATGTGGGCCCCACTTGGATTCTAAAAATCAGCCAAGATCTTCCCCAAATGACCAAATCTCTTTTGCTAGATATGATGAAGATATGGAAGATTATGTAAGATATGGGTGATCTTAGGAAGATCATGGGATCTTGGAGATATCTATATGAGATTGCATGATGTCATGGGAAGATTCACAATCCTTTTGCCTCTTTTAAAAACCCACGGCAAACACACATATAATATCATCCAAAATCCCACTAGATACATGTAATCCATGATAGATTTCTTGCAATCTTTGGAGATATTAAAGGAATTATATATAAGAGCAATGTGTGTATACATGAAACAACAAAGCAAAAACTCCTTTTCTTCTTCTTCCTTTTGGCCGTGAGGTTGCAAGGATCCACACACACTTTTCTTACAAATTTTAACACCTCCAAATCACTCCTAAACATCCATCTTTCAAACCCCCATTGTGTGTTTTAAGCTTGGAGCTTAACCACTAAGGAAGAACACACTAAACCCCATCATAATCAAGCATTGAAAGCTTCCCTAGCCTTGTGCTAGTTGTAAGTATTCTTGATCGTGTTTTGTCTTTAAAAAGTTTATGTTTATTAGCTTAGAGCAAGTTGTACAAGGGGTGGATTTGAATGAGCTTTTAATAATGAAACATATGATTTTTAAAGACTAAAATGGTGTTTAGTTAGTGTGAATAAATTGAAAGTTTAGTGATGGATGTTAAGTATTCTTGTAGTTTTTACTAAGATCGTGAACACTTGAAGAAAAATAGTGATTTGGGTAACACTTGTTAATGAAACTTGGATGAACTAGAAAGCGATTTTAATCATCTTAACTTAAGGATATAAGAGTTGTTAAGGTGGTAAATACTAGTGAACATGCACATGTAGTTTGTATAAAGGTGTATTTTTATGGAGTTTTATAAAAATATGGACTTTTTCTAACATATGGATTTATATAAAAACAAAGGTTTTTATAAAAATGTTAGACAAACAAAAACTTGGGAAAACTTATATAAAAATGAACGCTTTTATATAAATGGGAATATAAAAGTGTTGGAACATTTTTGGATATAAGTTGTCAAGTTGTGTTGAAAATACAAAAGTGTTTATAAAAAACTTCCAAGTAATATGTGTTGAGAATTAGACAGTTGAATAATACTTCTAGAAAACACATGTTGGAAGACTTGGAAAAAGGTTAACTATATAATTACATATAAGTTAGGAAATCGGACTTGGACGTGTTAACGAACTAAGACGTAAAAGCGGACAAACGAGAAAAATATCATTACGTCAAGATGAGTAAAAATATATTTTAAGGAGTTAAAATATATATAGCTTGGATGAAAAATTTACATAACACTTTCCTAAGTGTTGGAAGAATATTCGTGAGAGAAAATATAACGTAGATAATCTAACGATTAAAAACGTTAAACGAACGTAGGAAAATACATATATATATATATATATATATATATATATATATATATGTTCGGCTCGACGAAATTCTAGTATATTTACTTAATGGGAAAGTAAATATACGGGAAGGAAAACCGAGACGAGTAAATAATATATATGTACACCGAACCGACGAGATCCTAGTATATTTACTTAATGGGGAAGTAAATATACGGTGTGGTGAGTCGAGTCGGGCGTTAAAAATATATTATCGAACGACAAGACCTTAGTATATTTATTTGAATGGGAAAATAAATATACGGTAACGTGAGTCGTGTCGATCGGTAAAGATATTATATCGAACGACGAGATCTTAAGTATAATTATTTAATGGGAAAATAATTATACGTTAAGTGAAGTTGAGTCGAGAATAATATTATACAAGTTAATTAATATTCATGAAAGTATAAATGTAACTTGTAATAATGGTAATCCATCACCAACGGACCTAGGACATATGTTTAATTAAACGGGGAATTATATGTAAATGGTGGTGTTGGGAGTTGGGTGTACAACTTGCCGGAAAAGCACACACTATAGACTTAGTGACTTACACGCACTAGGACGTTCGTAGGTGCTTGATCACGCACTTGCTATTCTCTGCTATTTGATTGTACGCTGTACATCGGGTGAGTTTCACGGCCCCATTTTACTGTTTTTAATTGGGGGAAAGATATGTTTTGTCAAATGTTGGCACATGTTGAAATGGTTTTCAAGGATTAAAATGTGATAAGTGGTATGATGAGTACTTGAGCAGTGATCGCCACTCGGGGTTGAGTCCTCTCTTCTGTAATCATTAATTCAGGAAAATGAAACCGAAGGAATATTTGGATAGTACTATTGGTGCCTGACAAGGCCCACCCCTAATCGATAGCGTCGATTAAGCATCGGCGTATGCCAGGGGTGCACGTATTCTGAAATTAAGTCGTTGGGTTCCGAGAAACGACTTGGAGCGGGGCATTATTATTAGTCTTGGTTTGGTTATGGGGCTCAAGGGATTGCTCATCATCATAGTTTGTAGGAGCTAGCTACTCCTTACAAAGGCCACAGGTTGTGCAGGTTTCGCACATGTTGTAAAAACGAAATATCGATCGACAAGATCCTAGTATAATTATTTAATGGGAAAATAATTATACGGTAAAGTGAGTCGAGCCGATGGTTGTGAAAATGCTATTGTTATGAAACTAAAACCTGTGAACTCACCAATATTTTATATATTGACGTCTTTTTAAACATATCTTTCAGGTAACTAAGTGCCGAATAGATATGGGGCTAGTGCGGTGGAATTCGTGGTGTCGGATACTGGTCGGGGTTTCATCCATTGTTACCATCGGGCTGGAACCTAAACGGAAATACCCCCACATTGAAACTTAATGTCCATCGTTTTATGTAATGCTTTGTGCAACATTGTAACGAGATACTCATTTTCGACATTCTAATAAATTGCTCTTTTCTAATTAAATATAGTTTGTGTTAATCTTGACTTTGATATGCTTTCGAGCGTTGCGCCACGTGTTTCCGCCATTGGCGTGGTGTGACAGAAGTGGTATCAGAGCCAAGGTTATAGCGAACTAGCATTTTTGAAAAATCTAGACTATAACCGGTTTCGGCTCGAAGACAAAGTTTTCAAAACTAAAACACCACAAAATATTTTTAGAAAAGAAAGAAATTTGTACATGGGATGTACAAGGGGAAATTCCGACCGACTAGCCATATGTGTCAATATAGTATTAGAAAATACGGATAAGAATGTTATGTTGCATAGGAATCCGATTTTCTAAGATTAGTTAATACATATACGTAGTACAGATATTTTGCCAGAAAGGATTTTGTATCATGCTTCACATTAGTCCACACTCTTGCATCGATCATTGGTACCATCAAGAGGGAAGGATGTTGTGGTCTACGATGAGCTCACTCGCTTACCTGTAGACAGGATGATCGGAAGGACTAATCTCTATCGCGCTAATGGATGTCGCCGTGTTGTGTATGATGTGGAGGCAAAAAAAACTATTCCAAGTCATTTGTTATGAAATCTTTGTTTTTGGATCAGGAAGCTCGGAACTAGCGGGCAACAAGATTACCTGGCAACGTAATAATAGTTTGGGGTGCACGGTAACCTTGGTGGGCGCTAGGGCCGGGATTGGTGATCACTCCTTGTCTTGGTTGTTCTTGTTCTTTAGATTCGGTCTTAGTTTTTTTGATTGGCCAATGGGTTAAATGGGAGGTCTCGTCGATATCCCTTGATTTCGATCCTAGCTAAACTTAACGAGTTTTCTTCGATATTACCTCTAAGGTACGAACACGGGAGAGCTCGAACGTCTATCCTTTTGACATAAACCCTCCCATCGGGAAGGGACAGGAGACGAAAGCTTCCTTGTATAGGAGTGAATGCCTCCGCCACAAAGTTCTTCCAAAGGAGCGGGCGTACAAGAATACACGGCCTACCGAAGCGAGAATTGACGAGTACGGTGCGTGAAAGGTTATACCCGGAACCCAGTGAAGACCGAGGGTGCGTTCCTGCTAGGCCAGTGCGTTTTGAGAACGGGACCCTGCGTGGATCAGATATGAGACTCATGAGAGTCGTGGCCGTGTGCTGCTGTGCCATCATGGTGAATAAGTCATGTTCGATCTAACGTATGCCCAAGTTGTCTTCAAGGGTCGAGTATTTTTTTCTTCTCCTGTAGGAAGACATAATCAATGTTGCGGGATTAGGAAGCTTGATCATTGTTATCCTGAAGGCTCGGTAGCCCTCGTCTGAATCGACAGTATTGGTTGTTCCCATGTAGTCATGGACTGATAGTGAAATCAGCATGTCGCATTACACATCCGCGAGTCATAGGGCTTTGCTAAACTTCGATGATGTCAAAAGTTTCAGCCACTAATCACGACCGCGACATCCTTTGCCAATGTTAGGATGACGGCGTGTAGTGGAACAGCAAGCCCCAGTCGGCGTTTGGCTATGGACTCACTCGGAAGTGCATAAGATTAACTCATGGGAAGCCACTGCTCGAGGTACTGAGTGTTCAAGTATGGATTAACACCCTTTGCAATAGCGCTGGATCGTATTCCGAAAGATGATTTGTGATGGGCTTAGCATATTGGTACTTATGTCATACTACCTTACTAAGGTGCAAAGGTTATCATATGACTCCTCTATCTACCTCCTGTTTGTTTTTCAAGGATTATTGGTAGTCTCGCTTCAGTCAATGAACGCCAGAGCAGGTTCGATACATGTACTGTGCCTGAATCCGTCGTAAATCCTAGAAAGTGGAACCACACTTTGGGAATCTTAATCGTAAGGGTGTTCCGAAAATGTAAAATGTCGCAAGACGCTTTCTGCTGACATTGAAATCCCCCTCGAAAATCAAATGACAGACTACTGGAAGTGGTCACGTTATTCTGTTAAATTAAACATACCCATGGGACGACACTTCCATTGCTTTTGTTGCAATAACGTCCGTCACCCTCGTCACGACGACGAGACTAGTTATCTCTGTAGGGTGACAACCGATGCGAAGTGTTTTCCATCAATCCCTGAGACGTTGCGTCCCCTCGTCGCGGTAATCTATGAACTAAGGTTGCAAGATCCACTCGTTATGGACAATGTGACCTGCCTAATCTCCTGTCGTATTTCGATACTCCCACTACGTGACCTATCAGGAAGAGAGTTCACTGGTCTCGCTTAGGTAGCAGAGAGACATTCCAGTTGATGACTATCGGTGCTAGGGCCAAGATAGTATGCAAGAGGACTCTAATGAGAAGGATGACTCAGTTGGGTTGCCAGAGTCGGTATCGTTTTCATTTTATCAAGGTGTCTCGATAAATCGTGATCCTTCTACCTCCGCTTGCTATTTTCGTGGTGACCACTATCTTTGTTATGGGGAAAGATGTAGGTCGGTTTCGAGGTCCTATGGAAACTAGTTATCACACATATAATAACTATGACGAGTCTAAGGCTCCGGTCGAGCCTGACGTTGTTGCTCCTGTTATTGTTCTATGGCTCAAGCAAGTCCTGTTGACGCTGTTAAGTGTGTAGCTCTTACTGAGTTTGTTGTTATCAGTGATTCTATAGAACTTATCGGGCTTGATGCCATGGTTTCCATGTCTGTTGCTGAGCTTATTGTTGTCGTTGTCTCTATAGTCCATGTTGGGCTTGATGTTGTTTCTATGGCTCTTCTCGAGCTGATGTTGTTGATGTATTTAAGGCTCCTGCGGAGGTGAATGTCGTTAACGAAGACGTCTCTATGACCCATGCCAAGCTGCTATGACCATGTCTGTATCGTTGTGGAGTTCGTTGTTGTTAATTCCATTTTCTTTGAGGCTTTCATTGACTCCCTCGTTATCATTCCTTGGGCTCTTAGCAAACCTAACATTGTCGATGGTTCTCAGGCCTCGGTTGAGACTGTCGATGTAATTGTTGCTATCGTCTAAGTGACTCATACCAGGCCTACGGTCGTTCTCCCTATTTACAATATCGACTTGAGAAGTCAGCTATGTGAAACCCGTCGTTCCCATTTATGTTATGACGACTGATGCGCCGGCCAATCTAACCAATTCCTACCATTGAGCCTATGGAGGTTAGGCTCAAGGTCGAAGGTGCGGATGAAAATCCCACCTCCACAAGTGATCTGAGACGCACGGGGATGCGTGCTCACCATAACGGAGCTTTATGGTGGTGTGGACTGTGGATTTTCCATATTGAGCGTCATATTGACATGTGCATCCATGCTTTTGTGTTACCCTCTAGCCATTGTGCATGCTCGCTGTTGCATTATTTTAGCTGATTGCGTATCCATGTGGTTGCGCTACATTACCGATGATGCATTCCTGTTGTTTACTGCTCCTGTAGTAGTGTAGCCTTACTGTCGTATTTCTCTGTGTCATACGGCTCCTGTTGCGGTGTTGCCTTGTCGTCATACTTCTCTATTGTCATGTTGCTCCTGTGTGGTGTTCCCTTATTGATGTGTTTCATGGATGTATTGTTGTAGCTGTTGGATTACCTTGATGACGTGATGACTTGCCGTTTGCTTAGCTTTTGGTTACCTCGGGATGGAGACATCACCTAGGCCCCTCGTTGCTGTCATAGTTCTGTTTGTTTGATTGTGTAGTGCCAACATTGATTATGTGAGCTTTCGGGTGCCCAACAGACTTTCTAGAAGTCATACTAAGACACTCTAGTCTGAGTGTTAGCCCATGAACTCCTTTGAGTCTCGTGATTGTTTGGGTAATTGACCGAATCATGTGTCGACCCCCTTGATATGCTCACGCATTTCGTGAGCGTTACATCTCCAGAATCTGAGGCATCAGTGACGCCGTGTCTAGCCTTAACTTATTACTCACACTTTGGTCGACTAACCACACTCGAATCATGTCGGAAAGAAATCCCATGATCCACACATGCCGAGGCGAGGCTCATCTTTGTGATAAGGGATTCCGAATACGTCTCGAACCTGAAGGTATCGAGTAATTGTGAGCGGTATTATGACCCATACCTTTGGGACTAGTAAGAGTTGAAAGATTCAATTCATTTATTGCTCATCCACGTGGATTCGTTTGACGTCATACATACCGACGTGTCATACTGATGATTATGGAAATACCATTATGGACCCACCCATGGGTGTACATTGGTGAAGTCCCTGGTACATGATTCGAAGGTCTTATGAAACCCTGAATCTAGAAGGGCATGTAGCATTGTCTAGTCTATAAAGGTGATACCCTATCGTGTTGAGATGTTTGGACATCTCGGCCCTTCGATTATTTTTACTATTCCCCTGATGGTAGGTTTATCTTGCCTTGGTGTCGTTGAGTATATTCTTGGAATAGTGGAACTCTTTCGAGCTTGGGTTGATAGTGGTGTTCCCAGTTATACTTTAACTAGCATTACTCGCGCTAGAGTAAAATCCTCGGTCCTCAACAGACACTGTTGGAGACACCATAGTGATATGAGCTGCCAGGTCAGGGCGTATGGCACCTGACTAATCAGGACGAGCTTGAAGGCTTACATATTCCGCCCATATGTGTGACTACTGAGTCATTGAATGGGATGCCTTATGGGAAGGCTCAGGACTATTACTTGTGGTGCGATATCAGTCGCTCGCTTGTTTAAGTAACGACTTGAGCGCATGAAGCCGTCAAGCCAAATGTGAAATCTATGCTAAATGCATGCATCTATGACTCGATTTCGCCATTTACCTAAAAAGATTCCAAAAAGATGGAACCATCGGCAAGTGAGGATTCCGGTTTCAGGACTCCCTTCACTCAAATCTCTACACGAGATCTGATAGTCAATTCGAGGGCGTGTGGCCTGTACTATTCAGAAATGACCTAGAAACCTTATACTCTGTCCATTGCGACAACAATTTAAGATGTTTCATATATCCCTTTCCAGTATTGACCTATGTGCTGGAAGCATCTGGTCATTGGTGTTTGAGTCGACTGGTAATTCTCAAGGATTGTGGAATCGTACGGCCTGGGTGTCGTATATACACTGCTTACTGTCAGGGAACTGAAGGGTGAAAGCGACGCAAAAACTTTCGACCCCCATCAGTCCCTACTAGACGCCCTAGTACCATTAGCCACAATTGCTCAGGTGGGAGGTAGCTAATCAGTACCTAGAGGATCCTATGGAAATACAGTCCCATTTTTTTATGTAGTTGTTCGGTCGACAAGAACCTAGTATATTTATCTTAATGGGGAGGTAAACATACGGTAAAGTGAGTCGAGCCGAAGAATATATAAAATGGAATACCCGACGAGGTTTCCAATGGGACTTTTATGACCATTAGGTGGTACAGTAAGATCACCTGTTTGACATCACCATGACACCCGAGGTGTCCCGTGGTCGGATGTGACCCAAGTGATGATTGATTGTTGCATGGAACCCTCTCACTCTACACTCACCCGTAGCTCCGAGGTGAGGCATTAGATAGCTACCTATACCCGTGGAGAGTCGTGGCTAGACACCGGACTGCCGACTTCCATTATATCGTATCGTAGTAGACACTCTACCTCAAGTTCGACAAACTTTGTACACAAGCATGGGATACTCGATTTGAGATGAGTATGGCTTGTCATTCTCGGACAAATGGAATGTACTTGACAGAATTGTTCCGTGTTGACACAATTGATGTCCGTGGCACATTGGATTCGTGCGCTTCATCCCCAGAAATTCCTATGTGATAGGAATTATTATCCCAGCGTTCGTGGTGTAGTGTTCAAAGCCCTTGGAGGACATACGTGTACGTCTCCAGTACGTCGAATGACAAACGATGATAGATACATAACCTGGTTTGAGTTGTTCGAGAGATGGCCAGTAGATCTTGCAGTTTAGAGACTGCTTGGATGACATGCGAACCTATTAAGAAGTCATACGGACAAGGCGTAGGCCTTAAGGACTTCGAACTAGTAATAGGCTTACACTGAGAGTCATGCTCTGGGAGAGTGTTGGTAAGCATAAAAATTATAGTAGGCCAAATTCTGGATACTCCAGTGGCACGGAGATATCGATCAAAATTGGTCTCATGATGATTAAGCTCGAACTATCGCAAGAGCTCAGTGGGACTCATGATGAATTCCGCAAGTCAAGACCGAGGAAGTGTTGTCAATTTCTCGATCGACGGAGGTCCGGTTGACGATAAGCTCTACTATTCTGGGAAACCAATAGAGGTATCAAAGTGGGGTACCCAAGAGCTTAGTCATAGTTGGACTGTGATACTGTGCTCATTAGAGCACTAAGCGGAAACCTAGCATGAACTTGGGTTCACTTAAGAAAGAGAAGATCTCGTGAAGCGCAAACAACCCGCCCTGTTCAAGGATTCTATTGTCATGGACAACTTGAACTGAATTCCGGGACGGAATTCTCTTAACGGGGGGAGAATGTAACATCCGGCAAAAATCGATATGTTTCCGTACGTAGTAAGTATATGTAATTAACGGTTTAAGTGCATGTTTAAATTAATTGGATTAATTTAACTGGTGCCGTAGAGAATAGCAATTTCCCCATAAGATGCATAGGAATGCACACGTTTAATGACGAAGCATGATAGGATCATGTGCGAATAAACTTATCCGGTATGGACGTTGGTGATTACCCGGTAAAAATTAAATAAACGAAAAGGATCCCGGACACCCAGGATATAAAATAAAGGGTATTTTCACAAAATATAATGTGTTTTGGAACTCCAAAACCATAAGTGAAAGCTTCACATAAAAATCTCCCGGTAACGAATAAAGTGCGCGTACCGCACCCGGTACGCAAATAACTTATAATCTCACCCAACGAAAGCCTAATTAACCAACCAACACTAAAACTAGGACATGTTTAAGGGTTATTAGAGGCTATTATAATGCCCAAGTAACGCGTGACTAAAATCCGATTAAAACCCGACAAACCCCGAAAAACTAAATATTTAAACATAATAAATAATACAAGATATTTTGTGGCAATGTGGGCCCCACTTGGATTCTAAAAATCAGCCAAGATCTTCCCCACATGACCAAATCTCTTTTGCTAGATATGATGAAGATATGGAAGATTATGTAAGATATGGGTGATCTTTGGAAGATCATGGGATCTTGGAGATATCTATATGAGATTGCATGATGTCATGGGAAGATTCACAATCCTTTTGCCTCTTTTAAAAACCCACGGCACACACACATATAATATCATCCAAAATCCCACTAGATACATGTAATCCATGATAGATTTCTTGAAATCTTTGGAGATATTAAAGGAATTATATATAAGAGCAATGTGTGTATACATGAAACAACAAAGCAACAACTCCTTTTCTTCTTCTTCCTTTTGGCCGTGAGGTTGCAAGGATCCACACACACTTTTCTTACAAATTTTAACACCTCCAAATCACTCCTAAACATCCATCTTTCAAACCCCCATTGTGTGTTTTAAGATTGGAGCTTAACCACTAAGGAAGAACACACTAAACCCCATCATAATCAAGCATTGAAAGCTTCCCTAGCCTTGTGCTAGTTGTAAGTATTCTTGATCGTGTTTTGTCTTTAAAAAGTTTATGTTTATTAGCTTAGAGCAAGTTGTACAAGGGGTGGATTTGAATGAGCTTTTAATAATGAAACATATGATTTTTAAAGACTAAAATGGTGTTTAGTTAGTGTGAATTAATTGAAAGTTTAGTGATGGATGTTAAGTATTCTTGTAGTTTTTACTAAGATCGTGAACACTTGAAGAAAAATAGTGATTTAGGTAACACTTGTTAATGAAACTTGGATGAACTAGAAAGCGATTTTAATCATCTTAACTTAAGGATATAAGAGTTGTTAAGGTGGTAAATACTAGTGAATATGCACATGTAGTTTGTATAAAGGTGTATTTTTATGGAGTTTTATAAAAATATGGACTTTTTCTAACATATGGATTTATATAAAAACAAAGGTTTTTATAAAAATGTTAGACAAACAAAAACTTGGGAAAACTTATATAAAAATGAACGCTTTTATATAAATGAGAATATAAAAGTGTTGGAACATTTTGGGATATAAGTTGTCAAGTTGTGTTGAAAATACAAAAGTGTTTATAAAAAACTTCCAAGTAATATGTGTTGAGAATTAGAAAGTTGAATAATACTTCTAGAAAACACATGTTGGAAGACTTGGAAAAAGGTTAACTATATAATTACATATTAGTTAGGAAATCGGACTTGGACATGTTAACGAACTAAGACGTAAAAGCGGACAAACGAGAAAAATATCATTACGTCAAGATGAGTAAAAATATATTTTAAAGAGTTAAAATATATATAGCTTGGATGAAAAATTTACATAACACTTTCCTAAGTGTTAGAAGAATATTCGTGAGAGAAAATATAACGTAGATAATCTAACGATTAAAAACGTTAAACGAACGTAGGAAAATACATATATATATGTTCGGCTCGACGAAATTCTAGTATATTTACTTAATGGGAAAGTAAAAATACGGGAAGGAAAACCGAGACGAGTAAATAATATATATGTACACCGAACCGACGAGATCCTAGTATATTTACTTAATGGGGAAGTAAATATACGGTGTGGTGAGTCGAGTCGGGCGTTAAAAATATATTATCGAACGACAAGACCTTAGTATATTTATTTGAATGGGAAAATAAATATACGGTAACGTGAGTCGTGTCGAGCGGTAAAGATATTATATCGAACGACGAGATCTTAAGTATAATTATTTAATGGGAAAATAATTATACGTTAAGTGAAGTTGAGTCGAGAATAATATTATACAAGTTAATTAATATTCATGAAAGTATAAATGTAACTTGTAATAATGGTAATCCATCACCAACGGACCTAGGACATATGTTTAATTAAACGGGGAATTATATGTAAATGGTGGTGTTGGGAGTTGGGTGTACAACTTGCCGGAAAAGCACACACTATAGACTTAGTGACTTACACGCACTAGGACGTTCGTAGGTGCTTGATCACGCACTTGCTATTCTCTGCTATTTGATTGTACGCTGTACATCGGGTGAGTTTCACGGCCCCATTTTACTGTTTTTAATTGGGGGAAAGATATGTTTTGTCAAATGTTGGCACATGTTGAAATGGTTTTCAAGGATTAAAATGTGATAAGTGGTATGATGAGTACTTGAGCAGTGATCGCCACTCGGGGTTGAGTCCTCTCTTCTGTAATCATTAATTCAGGAAAATGAAACCGAAGGAATATTTGGATAGTACTATTGGTGCCTGACAAGGCCCACCCCTAATCGATAGCGTCGATTAAGCATCGGCGTATGCCAGGGGTGCACGTATTCTGAAATTAAGTCGTTGGGTTCCGAGAAACGACTTGGAGCGGGGCATTATTATTAGTCTTGGTTTGGTTATGGGGCTCAAGGGATTGCTCATCATCATAGTTTGTAGGAGCTAGCTACTCCTTACAAAGGCCACAGGTTGTGCAGGTTTCGCACATGTTGTAAAAACGAAATATCGATCGACAAGATCCTAGTATAATTATTTAATGGGAAAATAATTATACGGTAAAGTGAGTCGAGCCGATGATTGTGAAAATGCTGTTGTTATGAAACTAAAACCTATGAACTCACCAATATTTTATATATTGACGTCTTTTTAAACATATCTTTTAGGTAACTAAGTGCCGAATAGATATGGGGCTAGTGCGGTGGAATTCGGGGTGTCGGATACTGGTCGGGGTTTCATCCATTGTTACCATCGGGTTGGAACCTAAACGGAAATACCCCCACATTGAAACTTAATGTCCATCGTTTTATGTAATGCTTTGTGCAACATTGTAACGAGATACTCATTTTCGACATTCTAATAAATTGCTCTTTTCTAATTAAATATAGTTTGTGTTAATCTTGACTTTGATATGCTTTTGAGCGTTGCGCCACGTGTTTCCGCCATTGGCGTGGTGTGACATCATTGTACCCTGGACAATCCTAACTTGACCCGACTCAACTAACCCAGTTAAGTTTGTTTATAAACGTTTCTCGCTAAGGTAGACTTAGATGTTACTAATATGTTTAAGCCAAACATGCCGGGTCTCACATCATCCCCACGTTAAAAGAATTTTCGTCCTGAAAATTGCGCAAAGTCCCAAAAGAAAGAAACGAAAAGAACAGAACGAAGAGAAAATTACCGGATGTCATATCATCCCCACGTTGAAAGGAATCTCGACCCGAGATTCATTCCGCTTTAGCAGTAACATGCCTCGATTCAAACGCGCGCTTCGGAAAGAGATGAGGATACTTAGCTTTCATCTGATCCTCCCGTTCCCATGTGAACTCCGGTCCACGGTTCGAGTTCCAACGGACTTTAACGATGCAGATTTTACTCCGACGAAGGCTACGAATCTTGTAGTCGAGAATCTCGACAGGTTCCTCCACAATGCGAAGACGATCATCAACCTTGATCTCTTCCAGTGGTACAATGAGAGATTCATCAGCCAAACACTTCTTCAAGTTAGACACATGGAAGACGTTGTGCACACTACCGAGCTCCGCCGGTAAGTCAAGTCTGTATGCCACCGGTCCAATCCGATCCAGGATTGCGAATGGTCCGACATAACGAGGGTTAAGCTTGCCACGCTTTCCAAAGCGTATGACGCCCTTCCATGGTGAAACTTTCAGAAGTACCCTGTCCCCAACCTGGAACTCTAAAGGTTTTCGACGGCGATCGGCATAGCTCTTCTGACGATCCCGTGCAGCAGCCAAACGTTGACGGATCTGTACGATTTTCTCCGAAGTTTCGTACACAAGTTCCGGACCAGTGAGCTGGCTCTCGCCCACCTCGGCCCAACAAAGTGGTGATCGACATTTCCATCCGTAAAGAGCCTCGAACGGAGCTGCCTTGATGCTAGATTAATAGCTGTTGTTGTAGGAGAACTCCACTAACGGCAGGTGGATCTCCCAACTTTTGCCAAAATCGATAACACATGCCCGAAGCATGTCTTCCAAGGTTTGAATCGTCCGCTCACTCTGTCCATCAGTTTGCGGATGATAAGCCGTACTCATTTTTGATGCACTTTCTGTGGACGTCACTGTCGAATAGACTAGGGTTGAGTCTTGTATTGTATTACATGAGATTGTGGTGATCCATAAGGGCATTTTATGGATCTGATGCATTTGTAAATATAGGACAACATACAAAGTTCAGGTTCGACTTTATAGAAGGGGCGAATGTGGAAAATCTCCACATTCGACCTCCTCATAGGTGCGAAGGTGGAACTTGTGTGTTGGACTATAAATAGCAATCTCATGTGTTGGTTTTCATTTGTAGATTTGAGTTTATGCTTTGAATGCTCTCAAGGGGGAGGTCATGCCCGACCTCCCCCGGCCCCGAGATAGATGTTTATTCTACTGATGACAATGTCTGTAACCGTTTCTGAATTAATACGAATCTGTGATGACTTTGTCATCGTATGTTTCTGTCTCGTCTCGAATCTCCCGTCTGAAACCGAGTTGTTTTCGCTTAATCGATCCTTGAATTCGGTTCTTAACCGGATTCTCACTCATATCCAACTGAGTACCCAAAGCCTTGTGCAGAGCCTTCCAGAAACGCGAAGCAAAACGAGATTCACGATCAGAGATAATAGAAACAGGCACCCCGTGCCGAGCAACCACCTCCTTAAGGTAAAGTCGAGCCAACCGCTCGAGTCCATCGGTTTCCTTAATAGGTATAAAACGTGCCGATTTTGTCAGCCGATCAACAATCACCTAGATCATATCATAACCACTAGGTGACCTCGGCAGCTTGGTGACAAAATCCATCGTGATTCGTTCCCACTTCCATTCTGGAACCTCTGGTTGTTGCAGGAGACCAGACGGCCTCTGATACTCCACCTTGACTTTAGCACAAGTCAAACATTTGCTGACGTAAGAAGCTATATCAGCTTTCATGTTCGGCCACCAATAAAGTATCTTCAAATCCTGATACATCTTATCGGAGCCAGGGTGAATAGAATACCGGGATTTGTGAGCTTCATCCAAAACAAGCTCGCGCAATCCCCCGAACAATGGGACCCAAACACGTCCCGCAAAATAGTGTAAGCCATCGGTCCTGAGCTCAAGATGCTTGTCAGCACTGTGCATAGTTTCAGCCTTGAGGTTTTCTTCTTTCAAAGCTTCCAACTGTGCAGAACGGATTCGGTCAGGCAATGACGAATGAATGGTGAGCTGTAAGGCTCGAACACGACGAGGGTTCGCAGACTCCTTCCTGCTCAAGGCATCTGCCACAACGTTCGCCTTGCCAGGATGGTATTTGATGGCACAGTCATAATCGTTCAGGAGTTCGACCCAGCGACGCTGTCGCATGTTCAACACCTTCTGGTCGAAAATATGCTGAAGACTCTTGTGATCGGTATATACTTCACACTTGGTACCGTACAAGTGATGTCTCCAGATTTTCAACGCAAAGACTACCGCACCTAGTTCCAAGTCATGAGTAGTGTAGTTCTTCTCATGAACTTTGAGTTGACGAGAAGCATAAGCAATAACCTTCCCGCGCTGCATCAACACGCAACCGAGACCACGAATAGAAGCATCACAGTACACAACGAAGTCATCCGTACCCTCTGGTAAGGACAAGATAGGGGCAGAACAAAGTTTAAGCTTCAGCATCTGAAATGCTGATTCTTGTGGTTTATCCCAGTCAAACATTCGGTCCTTCTGGGTAAGAGCAGTGAGGGGTTGAGCGATCTTCGAAAATCCCTCAATAAAGCGACGATAGTAACCTGCAAGACCAAGGAATTGCCGCACCTCAGATGGCGTCTTTGGTGCCTCCCAGTCTTTAATAGCTTCGATCTTAGCCGGATCGACATGAATTCCCAGTTCATTCACCACATGTCCTAGGAATTGAACTTCACGTAACCAAAAGTCACACTTCGAGAACTTAGCATACAGCTGCTCCTGTCTCAAAAGTTCCAAGACCAACCGCAGATGTTCCTCATGATCCGCCTTGTTCTTGGAATAAATCAGAATATCGTCAATGAACACGATGACGAATTTATCAAGGTAAGGTTTGCAAACGCGGTTCATTAAATCCATGAACACCGCCGGTGCGTTAGTGATGCCAAAAGGCATGACCAAGAACTCAAAATGGCCATAACGAGTGCGAAAAGCAGTCTTCTGAATGTCAGCTTCCCTAACGCGCAACTGGTGATAACCGGACCGCAAATCAATCTTCGAATAGTAGCTGGAACCCTGAAGCTGATCAAAGAGATCATCAATGCGAGGAAGAGGATAACTATTCTTGAAGGTCACTTTGTTCAGCTCACGATAATCAATACACATATGAAGACTTCCGTCCTTCTTCTTCACAAACAAAATAGGAGCTCCCCACGGGGAAGAACTCGGTCGGATGAAACCCTTTTCCAAGAGTTCCTGTAACTGGCTGGACAACTCTTGCATCTCGGGAGGTGCAAGACGATACGAAGCTCGGGCAATAGGAGCTGCGCCCGGAGTGAGATCAATACCAAACTCAACCTGACGATGGGGAGGAAGACCAGGTAAATCATCAGGAAACACATCAGAAAAGTCACGAACCACCGGAATATCCTCGATCTTCTTCTCATCGTCAGTAGAAACGTTAACAAGTGCCAGAATGGCCGAACAGCCCTTCCGAAGATACTTACGGGCTTTCATGCTAGAAATGATACTCAGCGGAGCATCGCTTTTCTCGCCACGAACCGAAAGAATCTCTCCATCAGGGAGAGGGATCCGAATAACCTTGTCAAAACAAACGATCTCCGCGTGATACAATGATAACCAATCCATGCCGACCACGACATCAAAACTACCCAGGGGTACCGGCATAAGGTCAATGGGGAAAGACAAACCCGACAGTTCCAAGCGACATTCCCTAAGGGTGTGTGTCGCTTCGATTTTCTTACCATTAGCCAATTCTATTAAGTACTTAGCCTCTAAAGGTGTGGGTACTATATCTAGCAATCGACTAACATCCAAAGATACGAAACTCTTATCGGCACCAGAATCAAACAAGATAGAAACATAGCGATCATTAAGAAGGAACGTACCGGTAACTTTGTCTGGATCCTGCCTAGCCTCCGCAGATCCAATGACGAAAGCACGTGCAGTCCTGCCTCCGCCGCCGTTGTTCCCGTTACCGTTCCCGCCCCTCCCATTTTCGCCCTGCTTCAGTTTGGGACAGTCACGCTTGAAATGTCCCGTATCACCACAGTTATAACACCCCTGCCTCCCCTGAGTCCCCTGAGCAGCAGGAGCAGGAGTAGCCGCAGGAGTCTGAGTTGGGGTGAGTGCCACCTTGCAATCCTTAGCATGGTGCCCCAACTGATGGCACTGATGACAACGAGCCCTATCACAACCTCCATAATGATGAAAACCACACTTGTTGCACTTGGGATGCTTCCCAACGTACCCACTCGTCTTCTGCCCAGAAGAAGACCCAGATGAATCAAACTTCTTCGCCGGCTGAGCTGGCACCACACTCTTCCCCACACTATCCCACTTCCTCTTGTTCCCCTCAGCAACCTTCACGGCAGCACCCTTGGGTGGCAAAACGCCTTCCGCCACCTTTAGGTTAGTCATCCGATGAGCTGATCGGACAACTTCAGCAATAGTGGGAAGATTCCCAGCAGCCACCAACCCAGCAATCTCGGGCACTAGTCCAGACACATAGTGCTCGATCCTCCTGTACTCGGGTGTGTGTAAATCAGGACACAACACCGCCAGCTCATTCCTCCTCACAGTGTATTCCTCAATCTCAGACCCAACCATCTTGTAACTCCAGACCTCATGCTCCAACTTCTGTATCTCCTCTCTCGGACAGTACTCACCTCTCAACAGCTGCACGAACTCCGCCCAAGGCATAGCAATAGCCTCCCCCAATCCCATGTTCTGTGTAGTAGCATTCCACCACGACAGAGCAGGCCCCTCAAATGTCGCAGTAGCATACTTCACCCGGTCCCCAGCAGGACAGTTACACATAACAAACACAGATTCCACCTTCTCCAGCCATCGAAGCAGTCCCACCGCTCCCTCAGTTCCAGCGAAGTTATGGGGCTGACAGTCCCGAAACTTCTTATAAGAGCACTGAGGTGGGGGTGGATTGGCACCAACACCTGGAACACGGTACACGAGTAAAACACAAACGAAAGGACACGAAACCCGAAAATGAGGCAAGGTCGACAGATATCAACTCACCACCCATGGCATTAATCCCAGCCTGGAAGTTTGCCATAGCCATGTTCACTTGCTGCTGTAGCAAGTTGTTCAATTCAGCTTGGGTCATGTTGATGTTTCCACGACCACCGCCTCCAGCGCGACCACCACCGCCAGCACGGCCACCACCGCCACCACGACGTCCACCACCACCGCGAGCACCAGACATGATCTAACAAATCAAGAAATCGAGGGATTCAGATTCACTTCCAGTGTCAACCACTAGAAATTTACAAGAGTTAACCTAGGGACAAATCCAGGACTATACATCCAAACTCGAAATCCATCGGGATTTTCATGCATCCCAGTTTATTATTTCGTGTGCACCCAAAATGATAAACTGCTCTACATGGTCCTCCAGATGTACCCCTAATCCAGACCCTAGTCACTGAATATCGCCGCGTAGTAACGTATGACGATAGGTGTAAGTGTAAGAAGGCATGTGTGTGCTAGAACCAACAAGTCAACCCCTCCTTCCTCAATCTAGAAGAAAAGAGTAGGTAAGAACCCAAATAAAAGCGGATGATGTAACGGAGAAGCATGATGATGATGTAAGGACACCCCGACAACGTTAGTACGTATCCCACTAATAGACCCAAAGTATGTGACCGTCTAGTGTGTGCGATTCGGCTATAGACCAGACTCTACATGCAGTCCTAGTTCACTATAACCATTGGCTCTGATACCAATCTGTCACACCCTCAAATTACCACTTGCGGGGTTTTACCGCGAGGCGCATGACAAACCAGGATCCAAGTCAACGATCACAATAAACAACTCTATATGAAAAACGTAAAGAGACATAACCATTAATTTTATAAGCGGAAGCGTTTAAGTAGCATTTAATCAACTATGCTATCAACTCAAAAGTTATTCAAAATACTTTTATTACAAAACGTGCAACTATGCCTAGACGCCAATGCAGACCCGTGCGCCTAGTTCCATTCATTGCTACCTTAGCGACCTGAGAAAAACATGCCAAAAAGATGTCAACATATAATGCTGGTGAGTTCACAGTGTATATGCAAAAGTGCGACTAAAGCTTTGGATTGTGCAACACATTATGTTTTGTTGATATCGAAGGTGCGAAGGAGTGAGTTAAGAGGTGCGAAGGAAGACTGAAAGGTGCGAAGGAAGTAGCTTGGACGAATGAAGAATTAGATTATAGTAAAACTTGGTTCGACCAGTTGATTTGGGCGAACCTGCACATTCGCACAAACAGTTTGGGCGAATGTGCAGTCTATAAATAGACAAGTTTGATTTTTGAATGTAACTTTTGATCATTATTATTCCCTCCACTTTCAGAAACTCTCTCTATTGTTTTGTTAAACCTGTTTATCGTTCATACCTTGATTGTATCTATATTTCAACGTGTAAACAAGTGTTTTATTAATGAAAACGTTTGAAAATGATGATCTGTGTGTTTGAATCTGTTTGATTATTATTTTGTGATAGTTTTAGGGTTTCCGCACCTAAAACTAACTTGTTTGATCAATCTTTGTTTGTTATCGATCCTTTCACGTACATACAAAGTGGTATCAGAGCTGAGCACGTATCTTCTCTCGAAAGGATTCAAACGCGGACTGGTAGACTGCACACTGTTCACGAAACGAACAGGAGATGATTTGCTTCTCGTACAAATTTATGTTGATGATATTATTTTCGGGTCAACTAACGAACTTCTGTGCAGGGAATTTGAACAAGTTATGCAGGAAAAGTTCGAAATGAGCGCAATGGGAGAAATGCAGTTTTTCCTAGGCTTGCAGGTGGAGCAAAGACCAACGGGGATCTTTATTCACCAGACGAAATACGTTTCTAAAGTCTTGAGCCGATTCCAGATGGATGATTCGAAGCCGATGGATACCCCGATACAGCCCAATCACGGGATTGGAGTTGACCTTAAGGGGGAGCTGACTGATCCATTTACATACAGAGCAATCGTCGGATCTCTGATGTATCTCACAGCGTCAAGACCTGATATAATGTTTGCGACATGTCTTTGTGCGCGATATCAATCGAAGCCGAAACAGAGTCATCTTGCAGCTGTCAAGCGTATCCTTAGATATCTGAAGGGTTGTCCATCGAAAGGACTTTGGTACCCTCATGATGATAATTTTGACCTAATCGCTTTTAGTGATGCAGATTGGGGCGGCTGTGACAAAGACAGCAAATCCACAACGGCTGGATGTCAGTTTATGGGGAGCAGGCTCGTGACCTGGCAATGCAAGAAACAAACCGCAGTTGCACTATCCACATGTGAAGTAGAATACGTTTCACCATCGAGCTGCTGCTCACAGGTTCTTTGGATCCAACAGCAGATGGTGGATTACGGTTTGCAATTTCTTAAAACCCCTATTTACTGTGATAATGAAGCCGCAATCGCATTAACAAAAGACTTAGTAAATCACTCAAAGGCTAAACATATCCGGATTAAATATCCTTTTATCCGTGATTGTTATGCTAAAGAGTTGATCGATATGGTCAAAATCCACACTGATTATCAACGCGCAGATCTTTTTACCAAAGCTTTTGACAAATCCAGTTTTGATTATCTTTTGAAAGCTAATGGTATTAAAGAAAAACAGGACTGATCACCACCTCAGTCTATCACTTTTTAGTTTAAATTTTTACTGCTTTTCAGAAAAATTTCGAAAATCCTAAAACATTGAAAAATTTAAAAATCCATAAAAATTGAAAAATTTCTTTGCTGACTGCTATATCTTCTTCCCTTAGATTAATGCCGTCAGATTTCTGTGAACAAACGATATCTGGGCAGTCACATATTTGAAATGCTCCAGCTTATCCTTGGGAACAGTAAATTCGAAAACCTATAAAAATCAGAAAAATTCTAAAATGATTTCTTGGAGAATAAAGGGAAATAATAGTACATCAGTGGGGATCTGACACATTCTAAATAATGTAATGCTATATAGGGCGTGTGTCTGAGTCTGTGCGATGTGCTGATAGGCTTCGTAGACCTATTACTGCGTGCCTGATACATACATATCAAACGAATTGTTGTGTGGATGAACTCCTCATGGGCATATGGTCTTAGTACCGTAATTTCGTTTGATAGGGTATTTGTACAAAACTCGGAGGTTTAGGGTCGTTATGTTATTAGTTGTCTGGGGATAGCCTCTCTGATCTTCTGCTGTAAGTCATTACGGACCTAGATCAGACAGGGTGTCTTTATAAAAGAGCTATATGCCAAATCCTAAAGTTACCGAATTGAGGTACTTTCCATGCTATATGATAATCAAAGATTATCTATTACATCGTATTGATCATTGATGCAAATCATGATTGATATCAGTCCTCAACCTGGTATAGTGCATATGTTACTTTGCTGCATTAATTTGCTGACCTGTATACCTCTATGCATTATATCTTGTACATTTATAGACGACGAAAGCATAATCACGCTTTACAATGAGTCTTTGTGCATTTACTTCTTGATACGGGAGTATGTCGTGTGTGTGGGAACCACAGACAATTGCGTTTATACTTTAAATATCTGTATCAGTATAAAGCACTGCACAACAGTCTGCATGTGAGTTTATGTGGATCACAATATCAGCAATTGCCAGATCACACATTGTCTTTAATGATAATAATTTCAAAAAGATCAAAGGTGTGACAGATTTCTCAAAAACTGATATGATCCCTTTACCGGAAATCCCAAAACATTTACAGTTTTTCATTTACATTTCTGCATTTTATTTTATTGTCAAAAATTTACAAAACTCAAAAAGATTTTAGGTGTGTTTTAGCATAAACTTTAGAAAATCCAAAAAGATTTTTCTTTTTCATCTTATTTTTTATAACTGATGGTGGTTGATGTCGATTTTCTAAACCTTGATACACCATTTGAGCTTTGTAACTTTTAAAATGTGAAATCATGAATATTGGATGCTTAAAAGTTGGAAAATAATTGGACCGGGACTCGTTTTTGAGATTTGGAAATTTTTCAAAAATCCCAATTCTCATTCGCCCATTCGGTTGGTCGAATGTGGGATTTCACATGTTCATTCGTATGTTTTGGTTGGGCGAAGGAGAGTGTTCATGAATTTTTCTCATTCGAACCCTTTTAGCCTCATTCGTACCGTTTCAATAGGGTCGAAGGAGACAAAAGTTTCTCCTTCGTATGACTAAACCGGGCGAAGGGGCAGGTCTATATAAACCCATCTTCTCATTCGAACCTCAGTCATATTTTTTCCAGATTTTTACACTTAAACTCACCTTGTTGCTCGTTCAGTTTACATCATCTCATTGTGTTCGTACATTCACACTGATCATTTTGCCATCCATTTTACAGGTTTTCATCAAGAATTCAGGCTTTAATCCCTGTTTTTACAGTCCGAGCCCTAACTGTCTAAAATTGTTTAAATTCATCATAATAATACCAATTGATGCTCAGGGTTTATTGTGTGTGTGTTTTAGGGGGAGAAATAACCAAAACCAGAGTTTAAAACCCGTCTGATTGATTAATCATTGTTTAAACCCTAGTTTTTGGGTGAAAACACAAACACAATACACAATTGTTGAAACTGTTAGTTTAGAAATGTTTATCGGCATTTTTAGGCCTGTTTTCAATCAAATGGACATGTTTAGAGTCATTCAATTTCAAAATTGTAATTTCAAAAATATGAACTGTTTCCTTCGACCAGATCGAATGGGCGAAGGAAGAAATTCATATGGTCGAAAGAGGATCAGTTGGGCGAATGAAACATTTTGTCTAAATCAATACATTCGTACCTATTATTTCTCATTCGTACCTTCACAAAAACTCCTTCGTACCCCCGTTTGGGCGAAAGAGGAGTTTATGACCAAAAATTTTCATTTTGAAATTCTGTCGATTTTTAACATGTGTTTTTGTTTGTTTTGCAGATTTAACAATGTCTGAACAACAGAAGCCGACGGAACAAGCAGGATCCTCATCACAGCCTGCTAAACAGCTAGATTTTGAAAACGCGCACAACTGCTGTGCGTATCTTGGAGATGTGAAGAAGCACACAGAGTTCGTCGGCATCATTGATTTTCTGAAAAGAAGCAGGGTGATAGATGCCATTGCCACGCCGACAGTTATCTACAGAGATATGATTCAGGAATTTTGGTCTAATGCTAAACTTGATTTCTGGAAGTGTGAATCTTGTTTGACAAGCAAAATTCAAGGACAACGAGTCATTGTGTGCGAAGAGGATTTGAGAGAAGCATTGAATCTGAATGATGATCCGAAAGATCCAAAGGAGTTTACATTCATGGATCAGCGAAAGTGCTTCCTCAGGATGAAGTATAACGGACCAATCACTGACGGTTCGTTGCATAAAGGAAAACTGTGCCCACAATTCAAGTATCTGGCACATGTTTTGATTCACGTTTTCGGATCTGCAGCAGGAGGTTATGATTTAATGAGGAAGAGCATCAGTTCTATGATGGTTGCTTTAGTATTGAACAAACCGTTCAATGTCTCTGGCATGCTGATGTCTCATTTACTGGAGCCTGTTAATGGCACGAGGAACCTGAAGTTTCTTTTATATCCTCGTTTTCTCCAAATGATATTCGATCACAAGTACAAAGAGCTGAAGAGAGATCCTAAACACATTGTTGTTCAGGAACACATGTCGCTAAATACACTCGCAAGGATGAAAGCATATAAAGGTTTGTCTGTTGAAGAACGTCCTCCAGTTAGACGTTTATTTGGACACCTAGCTAGAGTGGATTACACAGATCCGGGTGAGGGGCTCGTGAGGAATGTAAACAGTGATTCTGATCAGGATAATCCTTTACATCATGTTGATCCTGATGCTAAGCGCAAAAGACAAGTTGTGAATGTAGGCGCGAAGAGTGGTAAGACAAAGAAACAAGAGATAAGGATAGAGGTTTCTGAACCAGAGAAGAAGAAAAGTACTCAAAGAAGAAATAAGAGGATGGCGAAAAAGGGTTTACACATAGTTGATGAAGCATCTGTTGATTCAGAAGAGACGATAGAGGAAGAACAGTGGAATTCTGATGCTGAAACGGTAGAGACCACCATGCCCAAGGCCACTGAGGCTGGTGCGTCTGCTAGCCAAAACGTTGAAGATCAAGGGAACAAAAGTCCTATTCCTGTTGATGTAGAAGAGCTTGTAGATGCGTTTTGCGACTAATGATTGGATAACTAACATATGTTAAGTGATGGTCGAAGGTATGCTTTTGTGGGCGAATGTAGATAAAAGGGGCGAAGGTAGAAGAAGACTGGGCGAAGGTACAAGGTTACTGATCAGAAGAACACATTCGTACCATGGTAGTGGGCGAATGTGGAAAAGTTCCACATTCGACCAGTGCTTGTGGGCGAACGTGCAATATCTATAAATAGGTTTTGAGTTTTTGTAATGTAATAGAGGTTTCAGTTGTGTGTGTGTTCAGGTCAGGTTCGAGGTCAATTTGTAATAGTGTGTGTTTGATCTAGATTAACGTGTAAGTCGTTGTAAAAGCTTATTTGACAAAAGTTAATCTATGAAAAGATGTTGAAAATGATCTTAGTTGTGTTTTGATTAGAGTTTTATCAATTTGTTCAGAACTAGGGTTTCCGCACCTGGTTTTGTAACTTGTATGATCATATAATCCTGTTTTAGTTAAAATCTTTCGCTTACAAAGTGGTATCAGAGCCATACGGATAATACAACAACAAATTTGATAAACTCAGAGCTGATTTGGACATGTTTTTGATCAAAATACATCTGTTTTTGCATAAACATGGTTTTTGAGTGTTTTTGATTGATTTAGAGTTGAATTAGTGGTTAAAATCAAGTTTTCCAAGAATTAAAGTTGCTCCAAATCAATTCCGAAGCATAACCTGATTAAGATCATTCAAATCCATAAACTTTTGAAAATCTGAGATCAAAATAACCGTTTTTCAAAGTGTAACCGTTTTTCAAAGTGTGATCTGGGCAAAATGGGCGAACCTGGAACTTGAGTGGTCGAACCTGAGTGTGTTTGGGCGAATCTGATTAGTTGTTGGTCGAACCTGAAATTTCTTGTTGAAGTTCTCACTTTCGGGTAAATTTTTCCACATTCGACCGGTTCTCTTTGGGCGAAAGTGGAAGTGTGTTAGATTGGTTTTTACTTTCTGGTGAATTCTACATTCGGGTGTTACTGTTTGGGCGAACCTAGAATCAGAAGGGACGAAAGTGATAGATTTCGGGCGAACATAGATCATTTTGGGCGAACCTAGGCTTAGTTTTGGAAAATTTTCTAAGTGTTAAATTTTTCTAAGTTCGTGATCATGTGGAATTTTCCGACTACTCCGAGACCAGCAACGACACAACCACAACAGCAAGTGATGGACCCATGGACAGTGGCAGCACAAAAGACGAGCACACAGTCTTCGCAACCGATAAACTACATGGCGATGACGAGCTCGATGCCTCAAAGTGTAGCACCTCCAGCACCACAACCTGACTACTGGGGAGTAGCAGCGGCGGTGGTAAACACTCAAACTACAAATGCTATTTCTACATTGATTAACGATTTGTCTTCAGGTAGCGGGAATAGGCCACCGAAGCTCATGGACATACAATTATACAATCAGTGGCAGAACAAGTTCAAGATTCATTTAGAAGGCATGGGAGTGGAAGGAGCAGAGGCATGGAGTATGATTGCTAAAGGTTACACAGCACCGATTTTGGAGAATACAAGTGAAATGATTCCGTTGGAAAGCTTAACTGAGGATGAGAAGAAGAAATATGTGGTGGAAAAGAAAGCCTTTTCCCAATTGACTCAGGCGATCACAAATGATCTGCTGCATCAATTTGGGACTTGTACAACCTCTAAGCAATTGTGGGATGTACTTAAGAGGAGGCATGATGGGAATGAGAAAACGAGAAGTTTGAGGATGGATGAACTGAGAAAGGAGTTTGAGAATTTTTCTTATATTGGAAATGAAACTTTAAAAGAATTAACTCCTAGATATAGTCATTTGCTAACTGAATTGTCTAGTTATGGTATACAGATTCCTATGAAGAATTTGGTGGATAAGTTTGCAGATGCTTTACCACCTTACTGGGATCAGCATGTGGAAGTTCTCAGGGAGAAGGATGCATATCAATACTGGACCATTCAAGAGTTCATACAGAAGCTGGAAAACAAGGAAATGGAAGAGAAGAGGAAAGCTAGAAGAGCACAGGTTCCTCAGAATCCTAGCTTATACTTTGGAGGTACTTCAGTTCCTGTGAGTAACTCAAGTTCAGGAGGAATAGTTGCACCACATGTTGCTTGCATTTCCAATGTTATGGAATCACCAAAACCTACCATCAATTACATGGCACAAACTTCATCCTACTCACAACCATCATACACACAACCACCACCACAACAACAATACAACAATTCATACATTTCACCATTCTCTCCAATGCAACAAGCAGGTTTCTATACTGCTAGCCAATCTCAACAACCAATGAACCAAGTTACTCAACCTAATCAACAACAAGTGGTTTTGGAGACTTCTAACTTGGGCAATGTGACAGTGGAAATTGCTCAACAACATATTGCACTAGTCTCCAAAGGATTCAAGCACGGCCTCGTCGATTGCACCCTCTTCACGAAGAAGACGGGAGATGATTTGCTTCTAGTACAGATTTACGTTGATGATATTATATTTGGTTCAACTAACGAACTTTTATGCAGAGAATTCGAAACTGTCATGCAAGAAAAGTTCGAAATGAGCGCAATGGGGGAGATGCAGTTTTTCCTTGGCTTGCAGGTGGACCAAAGACCCGACGGGATCTTCATTCACCAGACGAAATACGTATCCGACATATTGCACTAGTCTCAGCAATGGTTTCATCCTACAATGGACTTGTTGCTAGTCAAATTGGGAATAACAACTTAACCAATGAGGACTATGCACAGATCGACAAGGAAGAGATGGAACTCATTGATATACAATGGGCTTTTGCAAGTATCATGAGAAGAGCAACGGAGTTTATAGAAAAGACAGGTCGAACAGATTTGGGAACTTCTCCTAACACAACCTACGGGTTCAACAAGGAGAAAGTTACTTGTTTTAACTGTGGAGAAAGAGGTCACTTTAAACGTGAATGTACCCAGCCACCAAAACAAGGTAATAGAAACCCATTCAATGCAACCTATCAGAATCGTCAACAACAAAACCAAAACCGAGTTTCTTACCAAAACAACAATTACCAAAACCGTCAAAACAACTCTAACAACAACCAAAACAGACAACCTAACACATCAAACCAGATCCAAAACCAATCTCCTAACAACACTAACCGAATAGTTATACCGATCACTACACCAAATGAGACACAACAGAACACGAGTCAGAATCAAGCAATGATGACTCAACAAGATGAAAGGTTTGATTGGTCGGGATTGCAAATAGGAGTGGAGGAAATCACTACTGGTGGCAATGTGGCTTGCGTTGCATGCAAGGTTGATATTGAAGAGTCGGTGATGGTGAATGAAAAGAAAGAAACTGAGTGTGAAAGTGATGAGTCTGAGGCTGAGATGGATGTGGAGAATGAACCTGTTGAGGTTAAAGTTGAAGAAACTAATTCTGGAGTGGTGATTGATACAGTTTCTGATGTTCCTGAGGAGTGTAGATCAGTTTATTCAGATTCAGACAGTGAATCGGACACAGAGGCAAGTGTTGATTCTTTAGATGATGACATTGATCAGTTGTTAGCAGAAGCTGATTTTCTGATGACGAGGAAGTCGTGCATTGCTGATGATGCTTTCACCAAGATTGACTATTCCAAGTTTTTCACTGGAAAGGAAGCTCATTTCGCGTTGATGGCCATGACTGAACCGCCAAAACCTGTAAGTTCTGAATCTAGCACTGATATTAGAAGTGATAAATATTGTGGAACAGGTGATAGATTGACTGAGGAGAATAAACAACTCCGAATTCAACGTGATAGTGCTATCATAAACAGTCAATCTACTTGCAAAGAGTTGAATGCTTTCAACAAAGTATTAGATGGCTATAAAAAGGACATTTCCGACTTGAAAAACACTTTATCATTGAAACAATTGGCAATTAACAACTATATCAATGAAATTGAAAACACCAAGTTGGAAATGGCAGCCATAAAATGCTTTGCTGAAAAAGTGAACAAAAAGTTGGAAAGTTATAAGCACATTGCTTATGTGGTAGACCACATCATAGATGATAACACCACTAATTACAAGTCTGTGCCATCTCCGGTTCTTTTTGAAAATCATAACTATCACCAAGTTATACCGGAGAGCTCGGTAAAATCAGACTCATCATCGGAAATGGAATCTAATACCTCGAGTATTGGTGATCCTCATTCCGATGTGAGACCGATTTTAGGCTTGAATGACGAGGGTGTTTATGCTGAAAGTGTGGATTCAGAATCAGAGAGTGATGATACTGGTAATGACCAAACTGTTAATGCATGTGAAATTCCAAAAGAAAATCACATCATTACTACTGAACCAGTGTCACCATCTCAACATGTGCATCCGATGGCAACTGCTCATCGTGAGAAAAAGTCTGAAAAGAATGAGATTAGAAAGGACCTTGAGAATGAACCAAGTGACAAACCTGTCAAGGTGTTTTATCGGATGGAAGGATCCGATAAAATCATCTCTGATGAGGAATTTCCAATCAAAAATGCTAACTATGCTAAAATAGAAAAGATTTGGCAAGAAAGCACTATTTGGTTCCCAAAACATGAGAGAACAAATGAAATTCCACCAGAAATTTTAAAGAAATTGTTTTTGGATGTTCCTCAAGAACCAAAGGTCCATGTCACAGAGTTCATTCGACCAAATGACAAAGCAAATGGTTTTCATGAGCCCACTTACTCAAAAGGACCACTTCCTGAGAGTTTGAGGAATCAACAGTATAATGATCAATATCCTGTTAGATCATTTGCTCCACCAAATGCTCATTATGTTTTTGAAGAATATCGAAAATGCTTTAAATGTGGGGAACGTGGGCATTTACTTGCTCAGTGTCCATATGTAAGGCATAAAAGACATGAGGTTGAAGTGAGAAATTCCATGAGAAAACCGATTGATCATTATGTTCCACCACACAGACGGGTTGTTCCTCAACAACAACAGTTTTATAATCAATACAATTTTCATCAAATGAGGAACAATCGTCCAATTCAATATGATCAAAGAAATCGGATTGCTATGGAACAATCATGGAGGAAGCCTGTGGTGAATGCAACAATTGATAGGCAAAAGGTTCCACAAAAACCGATTGTTAAATCAAATGTTGGACCTAAGTCTGTTAACTCAGATAAGGTAACCAAGAAAGTTACTTTTGCTAACAATGTTCAGAAACCGATTGAGAAACCAAAATCTCAAATTCGCATTCTTAAAAGGCCTGAACAATCTTGGTCACCCAATGGTACTCCAGGAGCTTCTACTTCAAAGAACAATGAGAAAAAGGAAACTGTTTTGAACAATCAGAAAAAGATTGATCCAAAACAAAAAGTTGTTGAAAATGTGAATGAGAATGTTTCTTTGAGATCTGATGTTCAAAGGCCCAAGACTCAGGCTTGGGTCCCCCGAAAGAACTAAATGATTTACTTTTTGTGTGCAGGGAGCTTCAGCTGGCCCTATTAGCAGTCTATGGATTGTTGATAGTGGAGCTTCAGGCCACATGACAGGGGATCTCGCTTTGCTGTTCGACGTGAAAAACATCAATGGAGGATATGTTGCATTCGCTGGAAATAAAGGTGGATATATCACAATGGAGGGGAGCGTGAGTAATGGGATTGTTAGCTTTGAGCGGATATCTTATGTGAAGCAGATAGATTACAATCTGCTGAGTGTCAGTCAAATATGTGATAAACAATTTTCTGTACATTTTGATGACAAATCCTGCTATATTCTCAAACCGGGCTTCAAAATTCCAAAGGAGTGGATAATGTTGATGGCACCTCGCGTCAACAATCTCTATATTCTTGATATGTCCAAGGCGATGACATCACAGGGGCAAATAACATGTTTCTTATCCAAAGCGACTGAGAAAGAATCGATAATGTGGCACCGAAGAATGGGGCACATTCATCTGAGGAAAATGAATCAACTTGTGAAAAATGGACTTGTCGATGGAGTAAACGTGAAACATTTCCATCTGAATGACAAGTGTGTAAGCTGTAAGAAAGGGAAGCAACACAAACAGGCCCACAAAGTGAAGAAAGTCAACTCTGTTGAGATGCCACTTGAGCGATTGCATATGGACTTATTTGGACCAGTCAAGCGCAAAAGTCATCTTGGAGAGCTTTATTGTTTAGTTGTCACTGATGACTATTCACGATTTTCATGGGTAATGTGTTTGCAAAACAAAAGCGACACCTTTAACAACTTAAAAGTTCTGTTCACTCGACTGGAGAATCTCTACAATGTGAAGATAAAGAGAATTCGGAGTGATAATGGGACGGAGTTCAAAAATGCCAAGATGGTTGAACTTTGTGAAAGCAAAGGGATACATCATGAATATTCGGCTCCGTACACCCCACAGCAGAACGGTGTTGCTGAACGAAAGAATAGGACTCTAATTGAAGCGGCTAGAACAATGCTCGCTGATTCAAATCTTCCGGTAATGTTCTGGAATGAGGCGATTTATGCAGCAAATTATACACTAAATCGGGTTCTAACAGTGAAGAAGTTTGGAACAACATCTTATGAACTGTTACACCGACGAAAGCCCAACTTAGAGTATCTAGAACCTTTCGGGGCGCCATGCACGATGTTGAATCCAGGTGAGAAGTTTAGTCCTAAAGCTGAGGAGGGATATTTTGTTGGATATGCAACCCCGCTCAAACGGGTATTCAACAAGCGAACTCGTCAAGTGGAGGATTAGGCTAACGTGGAAGTTCAACGATATACTCAAAATTTGCAAGGCACGGGTCCTGATTGGATGTTTGATTACAAAGACTTCTTTGAATCATTCAACCTAGATAGCTTGGTTGAAGAAGCTGTTATCAGATTACTTTACGAGTGTGAAAACGCGTCGACTTCATCGTTGGTGCGTCCAATCACCGTGAACCTCCCACCAGCTTCTGATGATACCAATACTCCTATACAAGATGAAGATGTGTTTCAAGAGGCTTCAACTTCATTAGACTCTTCAGAATCTGAAGTTGAACAATTTGAAGAAGTCATTCTTGAACATGCAGAAGAACCAGAGGCAATGCCAGTGAACCCAACTCCAACTCCAGAAGTTGCTTCTTCATCAAACACGGGTCATGATCTGGATGCTGTAGAAAACTTGACTGCTCAGACGGGAGTTATTGTACCTGTTTATCCGGAATCTCGGATTCATCGTATTCACCCGCTGGAGCAAGTTATCGGTGATCCTGGAAGTGGTGTTATGACCAGAGGGCAGCTGAAAAGCGTTAACTCGCCAGAGAGTTTTGGTGCTTTAGCATTATATGCCAAAATTCAAAAATCTGGTAGTCAAAATGATTGGTCGTTTGCATGTTATGTGTCGCAGGTAGAGCCAAGGACATACAAGGACGCTTTGAATGAAGATGCCTGGGTTGAGGCAATGCAGGAGGAGTTATTGCAATTCCAGAAATTGGGAGTTTGGACGCTCACGGATTTGCCGTCGGGAAGGAAGAAAATAGGCACTAAATGGGTGTTTAAGTGCAAAAAGGATGATCGTGGGGTTATTGTTCGTAACAAAGCCAGATTGGTCGTGCAGGGTTTCCATCAAATCGAAGGGATTGATTACAACGAAATCTATGCACCAGTAGCACGGATTGAAGCTATTCGGATGTTCCTCGCGTTTGCTTCTTACAAGAAATTCAAAGTTTATCAAATGGACGTCAAGAGCGCATTTTTGTACGGGAAAGTCAAGGAAGAGGTTTATGTCGGGCAACCACCAGGCTTTGAGGACCCAATCCACCGGGATAAGGTCTACGTGCTGAACAAAGCTTTATATGGTTTGCACCAGGCTCCAAGACAGTGGTACGAGGAGCTAAGTACATACCTCATCTCCAAAGGATTCAAGCGCGGCCTCGTCGATTGCACCCTCTTCACGAAGAAGACGGGAGATGATTTGCTTCTAGTACAGATTTACGTTGATGATATTATATTTGGTTCAACTAACGAACTTTTATGCAGAGAATTCGAAACTGTCATGCAAGAAAAGTTAGAAATGAGCGCAATGGGGGAGATGCAGTTTTTCCTTGGCTTGCAGGTGGACCAAAGACCCGACGGGATCTTCATTCACCAGACGAAATACGTATCCGACATCTTGAGCCGATTCCAGATGGAGGACTCTAAGCCGATGGATACCCCGATTCAACCCAATCACGGGATTGGAGTGGACGCTAAGGGGGAGCTGACAGACCCCTTTACATACAGAGCAATCATCGGATCTCTGATGTATTTGACAGCGTCTCGACCAGATATTATGTATGCAACGTGTCTCTGTGCTCGCTATCAATCGAAGCCGAAACAAAGTCATCTGACGGCGGTCAAGCGTATCCTTCGATATCTGAAGGGTTGTCCATCAAAAGGACTTTGGTACCCTAATGATGATGATTTTGATTTTATTGCTTTTAGTGATGCAGATTGGGGCGGCTGTGACAAAGATAGCAAATCCACTACAGCTGGTTGCCAGTTTTTAGGGAGCAGGTTAATTACCTCGCAATGCAAGAAACAGACTTCCGTGGCACTGTCTACCTGTGAAGCTGAGTACATTGCAGCCTCAAGTTGCTGTTCGCAAGTACTCTGGATCCAACAACAGATGGTGGATTACGGTTTGCAGTTTCTTAAAACCCCTATACACTGTGACAACGAAGCCGCAATTGCATTAACTAAAAATACTGAAAATCATTCTAAAGCGAAACATATCTGGATTAAATATCATTTTATCCGTGATTGTTACGCTAAGGAATTGATAGATATGGTCAAAATCCATACTGACTACCAACATGCAGATTTGTTTACAAAAGCTTTTGACAGATCCCGCTTTGAATATCTTTTAAAAGTAAACAATATAAAGGAAAAACAGGACTAATCGGCACCTCGGTTTATCGCTTTTTAGTTTTAGTTTTAGTTTTAAATTTTTGCTAATTGGGAATTTCTTTTTGCTATCATAATCCTCAAAGAAGTTGATGCTTTCAAGGGGATTGTTTAATCCTCAAAGAAGTTGATGATTTCAAGTGGATTGTTTCTTTCAAATTTTTGTTTTGTTTTTCAGAAAAATTAAAAACCCAAAAATATGTTCTTTATTTTAGGGGGAGTCATTTTATTAGAAAAACCAAAAACATTGAAAAATTTTCAAAAGACCTAAAAATTAGAAAAACCAAAATGATTTCCTGGATAAAAAGAGGAAATGATAGTACATCAGTGGGGATCTGACACAGGCTAAAGAATTGTATAGTATAATGAGACGTATGTTGATTACGTGTGATATGCTGATAGGCTTCGTAGACTAAATATTGCGTGCATTAGTGATACAAACATAACAAACTACGCGTTCGTGGCTGAACACCTCATGGGCATATGGTCTTAGTACCGTAATTTCGTTTGATAGGATTGCCAAAATCTGAGGTTTCGGGTCGTTATGTTATTGTTATCCGGGATATTCTGATTAAACTTCTGTCGTATTGATTTACGGACCTAGTTTCATCAGAATATTTGCAAAAAGAGCTTATTGCCAAAACCGAAAGTTACCGAATTGAGGAACTTTATGTTTTATTAATCAAAGATCATTATTACATCGTATTGACTTTCTGATGCAAATCAGTGGTTAATATCAGCCTCAACCTAGTGTATACGCACATGTTACTTTGCTGCATTCATTTGCTGACCTGTACACCTCTGTGCTATATACTTTGTAAATTTTACGGATAACTTTGGCATAATCACGCGTTACGATGAAGCTTTGTGCAATTACTTGATACGGGAGTATGTCGTGTGTGTGGGAACCACAATGTGTTAGTCTAATACACCTAACTCGTATCATTTTAAAGCATTGCGTAATTGTCTGCATGTGAGCTTACGTGGACCACAATATCAGCAATTGCCTAGTCACATATTGTTTCTAATGATAATATTAAAACAATCAGATCAACGCTGTGATCAGATTTCTCAGTAAACTGATATGATCCTCTTACCGGATATCACAAAATGTTTACTGCTTTCATTTACTTTGATGCATTTTACTTTGTTGCATTTTACTTTTATTGTCAAAAAGATACAAAATCCAAAAAGATTTTAGGTGTGTTTTGATAAAATTTCAGAAAAACCAAAAATATTTGCATTTCTGCTTTATTTTTGATAACCGGGGATGCTTGATGGTCAATTTCTGAGATTTGATAACACCATCTGGGCTTTGTATCATTCAAACTGTGAAAATTTGAGTTTTGGAAGTTTAACAGATTGAAAAATGTTGAACGGGATTCGAATTCGTGATTTGGCGAAATTTTCAGATTTTTCCATTTCACATTCGCCCCTTAATTGGGTCGAATGTGGAAAAATCTTCACTCTCGACCGTTTCTAATTGGACGAATGTGGGTCATTTTCACCTCCGGGTATAAATTCCACCTTCGGGTGACAAGTTTCACATTCGGGTCATTAAATTGGGGCGAATGTGGAATTTCCCCACATTCGACCACAAAAACGGACGAAGGTGGCCTCTATATACAAACCATTCCAGGTTCGAGCCCCCATTCACAAAAATTTTCAAAAATTTCCTCAATACCAGACCTTGTTGCTTTGATTCCTTGTGATTGTGAGTCTTGTTCCCTGATTAATACTGATCATTTTGAGACTAAAATTACAGGTAATGGTGCTCTATACAGATCAGAATCGATGGTTCTTTAACCGGACTTAGGGTTTCAAAATTAAGGGTCTTAGAGTCTGTTTTGATGTTTGATTTTGATTGCATTTCAATCCACATCAGTTTTAGGGGGAGATATATGAACGAATTAGTGTTTAACATCGTTTAATTGATTAATTGCTTGAATGAACAAAGTTAAACCTAATTTGTCTTTGAAAACTGATGTAAATTGAAATTATTGGACAATTGGTGATGGACGAATGTTAATCGGCCATATTAGGACATTTTTCAAACAAAATTACATGATTAAAACAACTTTGGCAAAAATTTAAATTTTGGGGTTTATCATTTTTCACATTCGGTTCTTAAAACGGGCGAAAGTGGAAAATGATGGGCGAAAGTAATTATAAAACGGGCGAATGTGACTTTTACTCAAAATCTTTTCACATTCGACCTGAATTTTTCACATTCGACCATAAAATTACACATTCGACCAGTTTGAAAACGGGCGAATGTGCAGATTTTCAAATCTTAAAATTTTGCTATTTTTGTCGTTTTTGCATTTTGACGTGTTTTTTCTGTCTTTGATGTGCAGATGGCTGATCAATCCGAAAACGTTGAGGCACCAGTGGAAAATGTTGAAGTTCCAGCAGAGAATGTTGTTCCAGATTCGGTGCAAGAGGCTGAAGCATCTGTTCCGAGCAGTTGGCCATTCGAGCGATCTCACAACTGCTGCGCGTATCTTGGTGACGTGGAGAATAATACAGAATTCACCAGGATCATAGAGTTCTTGAAGAGGAGCAGAATTGTACATGCATTAGCCACACCGACGATTATATACAGAGACATTATTGAAGACTTCTACCGAAATGCGAAGTATGACTTCTGGGAAAATCAGACGATTATTAAGAGCAAGATTCAAGATATGGAGATGTTTTTGACGGAGTCTGATATACGGGAAGCACTGCAGATCAAGTTTGAAGTCAGTGAAGATCCCAGAGAGTTATCATGGACTGAGCAGAAAGCTTGTTTCTTACGGATGAAGTACAAAGGTCCGATTACTGATGGATCTATGTATAAAGGGAAGCTGAGCGTGCAGTTCAAGTACTTTGCACATGTTATTATCCACGTATTTGGATGTGTGAGCGGTGGATATGACGTTATGAGAAGAAGTTTGAGTTCGTTAATGGTTGCGTTGACTCTCAACAAACCATTTAACGTATCTGGTATGATTCTAGACCATATGCTGGAGATGCTGAAAGGTATGAAGAACAAGAAGTTCATGCTATATCCGAGATTTCTGATGATGATCTTTGACCACAAGTATCCAGAATTGAAGAAGGATCCAACTATGATCCTAGGTCAAGATCACATGAATATTCGTACTTTGGTGAGAATGAAAGGATACAAAGGTGTGCCAGACAATGAAAAGCCACCTCACAGGAGACTCTTTGGAGCTTTGGCTAGTCAGGATTACACTGATCCTGGCAAGAACAGAGCAAGACATGATGACAGTGATTCTGATAATGATGATCCTTTAGTGTATGTTGATGCAAGCACTAAGAGGAAGAGACAAGTAGTCAATCCTGGAGCCAAAGGGAAGGGCAAGGGAAAGACTGATCAGGGAAGCTCAAAGCAACAGGCGGTTAGACAAAAATCAACGGCAAAGAAAGGTTCAGGTTTGGTGGATGAAGAGTCAGTTGATTCAGAGGAGACTGAGGTAGAAGAAAGATGGGATTCTGATACTGAGAATGTTAGGACCACCAAACGTAAGGCCACTATGGTTGGTGAGTCTGAATCTTTGAATAAATCCATTGAAGAAGCTGAGAAAAGAAAGAAGTCAGTGAATGTTGAAGATGAAAGTTTAGGTGTTGACTTGGAAGAATTGAATGTTGGAGAGACTGTGGTTGTAAACTTGCCCAAAGCCAAGCACAAGACTATGTCCAAGAAGACTAGCACTAAACAGTTGAGAGAGAAAGAGTTAGCACAACTGTTGAAAGGGAAAAGAGTGCCAGATGCTGGTACATCATCAAAGCTATCTTCACCTGTCACCAAGAAGCAAAAGAAGTCCAAAGAGGCAGAACCAATATCAGCTGATCAACTTAATGTTGCACTGGACAATGTACTTGACATGTTCAGAAAGCCTCAGAAAGAAAAGGAAGTTGAGCCATCCAAGTCCAAACCCAAGAAAGTCACTGTGGATGATGATGTGATGAAGCAGGTGAATAGGAAAATGGATGATATGATGAAGATGATTGTGGCTCAATAAGCTGAGATAGCCAAGTTTAAGCAGAATGAAGAGAAAATGCTTCAGATTGTGGTTGCTTCTAAATCTAATCAGGATGAGATTAATGAGAAGGTTAAGAAGCTTGAAGCAAAGAATGAGAAGCTTGAAGGAAAGTGTGCAAGAAACAAGAGCAGGATTAAGTTGATTAAAGCAGATAACAAAGAACTAAGGTCTGAGAACAAACGCCTTAGTGATTTGATTGATGATTTATATAATACTGCACCCAAGTTGAAGGAGGGTGAAGAAGATAAAGAAGATGAAGAAGAGAAAGTTGATTATGAAGATTCTGAATCGGATGAAGAAAAAGATTCTGAATCGGATGATGATGAGTCAGATAAAGATGATGATGAGGATGATAATGATGATGATGATGATGCTGAAGGGTCTGGGAGACAGAAAGAGGATGATAGTGAGAGTGATGATGATGATGATGGAGGTGATGATACTTCAAAGTTTACATTTGAAGAAAGAACATCCAAAAAGAAGAGTACTGGAGAATCAAGTTCAAAGAAGAAGAAAGGTGAGAACGTTGATTCAGATGAAAGTATCTTCTGGAATGAGAAAGTGAGGTCTTTATCAGATGATGCTAAACAAGTGTATAAAGACATGTTGGAAAAGAGAGAATGGACCATTGAGTTCACAGGATGTTTCGCTGAGATATTCCAAACTGATGATTTGAGATATGAATTGGAATATGAAGATCCTGATCTTGAAGAAGGAGAATTACCTGCGTCTGTGGCAAAGGAAATTCTAGATGGTCTTGCACAGAGGGTAGGGAAGACTTTTGAGGAGTTTATGTTGGACGAGTCGATTCCAGATATTCCTGAAAAGGATATTGGAAGTCACTCAGATGATAAGCAGACTCCTGAAAATGATGAAGTGGAGGTTGAAGATATAACTCATGAAGAGTTTCCTCAGTACTTCAGAAAAACAGATGAAGATGAAATATTTCCTGATTTCACTGAGACACCGAACAATTCAGCAAAGCAGAAAGCACAGCAAAGGAGTGCAGAGTTTGTGGAGAAGGTGTTTGGTGCTGATAAGCAAGAATCTTCAAATCAGTCTGATGAATTAAAGAGTTATTTGAGAAAATTGAGGGAAATGGATGAGAACCGACCGAAGCCTGAAGCTCAAGGTAACTTTTATAGATTTCACAATGCCAAGTTCAAAGGCAGAGCTCTCGGGTGGACATACTTAGGCAGGCTGAAGTGCATAGCTGCTAAATGGGAAACAGGAATCTTGTATTTCAATAGATTCTGTGATTTGCTTACTCTACCGTACTGGGCGGTCAGAGATTTATGTAGATTCCCAATGTCAGGTGCAGAAGTTAATGGTTCGCATGTTGGTTGGTGCGCAGATAAGTTGGTTTGGGAAAGTCGAACAAGATGGAATAGATTCAAGCCTCAATATCCCCGAAGAAAAGTTCATAGGGATATTGATCCTCAAACCAATATGAAGCGGGTTACTTTGATATACAAAGCACCTGAAGTGATGAGAAGAATACCTTTGATGCCTATGCCACAACATTTCAGTGCTGATTTTATTTTCTGGTATTATGATTGGAGAAAGGCTGAAGCGGTGATTGTGCTGAGAGACTGGAAGGATAAATACAAGAATGTTCATGTATTTGATCCTATGTGGTTGATTAATTGCACTTTTGAAGACATCATCATGCTTTTCTACAATCCGATTTACTTTGAACCGAAAGATGCTGCTCAAGCAAGGAAATATACTCAAGTGGTTGGAGTTTGTTTTGCTTATGACATTAATGCGGGAAGTAATTTGGAGAATAAACTTGGCAAGACGGTGAAGATAGCAAATGTGTCAAAACCGGTGAAAAGAACATTTGAGCCTCCAATGTCTACTGAGCAGAAGAAACAGCTCAGAATCAAGTTGATGAACAAAGCAATGGACCAAAAGAGAAGACAATCCAATCAATAGTCGAGGGGGAGTTTGTAGATGCGTTTTGCGACTAATGATTGGATAACTAACATATGTTAAGTGATGGTCGAAGGTATGCTTTTGTGGGCGAATGTAGATAAAAGGGGCGAAGGTAGAAGAAGACTGGGCGAAGGTACAAGGTTACTGATCAGAAGAACACATTCGTACCATGGTAGTGGGCGAATGTGGAAAAGTTCCACATTCGACCAGTGCTTGTGGGCGAACGTGCAGTATCTATAAATAGGTTTTGAGTTTTTGTAATGTAATATAGGTTTCAGTTGTGTGTGTGTTCAGGTCAGGTTCGAGGTCTGTTAGGACAAAGAGGATTGGTGAAACCACTTTTGTAAACCTTAGTCTAATTCACTTCTGTCATTTTTGGCTAAGTATAGAAGTACTAAAGAGAAGACAAGAAACTGCTGATTAGAAGATATGAAGAAGTGCTGAAGTTGCAGAAGTTCTGAAGACCAAACCAGACAAGTTCACTTCAGAAGTACTGAAGACAAAACTACTCTTCAGTAGTTGTCCTTCATCAGCACTTAGCAGAAGATATTTCCCACCGCCCTTTTGCATCAGTAGTTTGTTGTTTAATATTACTTTTAGCTTTATTTGTTTCTTTCAATGTTGCAACTTGTGCAACTTGTAACTGGACTTTCTGTGCTTGCTTTTTAGGCAAGATACATGCATGTAATCGTCTATAAATAGAAGGCTTCAACCTTCTATTTTAGACATTGATTTTCAACATAAAAATCCTTCAAACACTCTCATTGTTATATTCCATTTCTGTATTTATTGTGAATCTCTCTAAGTATCTAATTCTCATTTACAACTTAGATTCATAATAAATACTTTGTCATTTATTTAGTTTCAAACATCAAGGGGGAGTTATAACTCTGCCTTTGCATAAAAAGTGTTGCTTTAACTTATAACATTTCGCTGTGCTTATAATCTGATTTACAAGGACTTGCTAAACACTTAAGTGTCAAGATAGCAAGTTCTTACTTAGCAAACAAGAGCAAACTGATCCAACAATTGGTATCAGAGCATTGGTTTATCTGATCACATATCAATCTAACAAATTGAGAATCAGACACAAAGCTCTTATTGATATTCAATAAAAAGATCAAAAGTTCACTTTTTATCAATATCCATCACTTAAAAGAGTCATCAGACAAATCTATACTCTTTAAAAATGGATCCACATAATACTGGTTCTGCCACCAAACCTGCCATGCTTGTGAGAAATGAGTACAATATATGGCAGAAAAGAATGGCACATACCTTGTCACAAACCAACACTGGTTGTTGGAGATCTGTGATATATGGTCCACACAAACCAGTAAACATAAACCTTGAAACTAAAGAAGGGATTCCTAAGGATCCCAAAGACTATACAGATGAAGATTTCCTAAAACTTGAGCTAGATGCTAAGGCATTCTCTATGTTGGCAATGGCTCTCCCAAATGAAATATACTCTGGCCTTTTACATTGTGAAAGTGCCAAAGAACTTTGGGACTGTCTTAAAGAACAGTTTGGAGGAACTGAAGAGGTGATTGCCAACACCAGAGAAATTTTGGCTCAACAATATGAAACATTTGCTTATATTAATGGGGAGACTTTGACACAACAAGTTGAAAGATTCTCCTCATTAATCTCTGAGCTAAAGTTAAATGGTCAGACCTATACAACAGTATCTATGTTACATAGATTTTTAAGGTCTCTACCTGACAAATGGGAAACTTACTCCATTGTCTTAAGATCCTCACCAGATTTTAGCTCCCTCACTCTTACAAAACTCCATGGGAGATTACTCACTTTTGAGAGAGAAATCGATCAAAAGAAGAAATTACAAACTTCTGGTAAAACTGCTGATGACTACCTACCAGGTAGTACAGCACTTTTGGGACAAGATTCACCAACTTGTTCCTATGGATCTTATGACAATATTGACATAACCACTGGGATCTCATCAGAAAGATCTTTCCCAGGTTATGACAATGATGACCAAAGTCAAACTGCTGATAATCTATGTTTTATCATGGATGATTTGAAAAATTTTAGCAGTGATGACTTGGAAGAAATGGACATACTACACCAACTGGCCATGCTAAGCATTAAAACTAACAAGTTTTATAAAAGGTCAGGAAGGAAATTTCCAGGATTGACCAGTAATACAAAAATTGGTTTTGACAAATCTAAACTGAGATGTCACAAGTGTCAGAAGTTGGGACACTTTGCTAGAGAGTGTAGAAGCTCTAGCTTTAACCAATCACAATCTGGAAATAACTATAACCCCAATTATAATAGGAACAATGGAACTCAAGGGAGTGCTCATTTTGTACAGGCACAAGCTCCTCAACAGCAATATATGCCTCAAGTACAATATGTTCAAGTGCCTGCTCAACAGATGCAGAGCCAACAATCAATCCCTCCCTTTCCAGCTGCTCAACTTCCTCCACAGCCTCAACAACCCCCTCAACAAAGCCTCTTTACCTCGGGGTATGTTGACTGGAGCAGTCTCCCTTATGACACCACAGAGTGTAATCCTGATGCAGACAACAAAGTGTTTGACATCAACTGGGGAGAACCAGACAATGGCAGAAAGAACTTTGCCTTAATGGCATTTGAAGGCTGTACCTCAAAATCTGCATTGTCTCAGGTATCAAAAGAATCTTTGACAAAACTTTGTTCAAACTCTTGCAAAGAAACTTTTGCTCTCATAAGAGAGACAAACGTGCACCTACAAGGCAAAGCCAATGATTTAGAAAGAAAATACACACAGATAAAATGTGATTTAGAAAGAAAACTGTGTGCTAAAACAAAAGAGGTTTCTAAATTAACTGACTCTGCTATTGAAACCCAAGCACAAATCAAAATGATGCTAAATGACCTGGGAGATGTCAGACAAGAGCTTGCTGACACCAGGATCACTTGTGAAAAATGGGTTGAATCTTGTAGGGGGTATCAACTACTGCTAAACAAACAAAGTGCTTCAAATGTTAAGTTTGGCATAGGATACCATCATGTTGAAACACCAACAGATTTTTCTCCCAAAACTACTGAAGATGGGAGAAGAATTGTTTCAAATGAAACTTCTGAAGGGAAAGAATGCACATCTTTCCATGAAAACTTTCTAAACAGAAATCCTGGCATTTTTAAAGAAAGTACTTCAGAAGTATTTACAAAAACTGACAACAAGCCATCAGTAGTTTCATCTACTTCAGGAGTTGAGACCCTGAAAACTACTGATGAGCAAAATCTTTTCACAACTGTCAGAAATTTGCCTTCTGATCAAAAACTTAAGGCAAAAGAATGTGAAATTTGTGGCCTGTTCAACCACAAAACTGAATTTTGTAGATACAGAAAAGGAATTCAGTTCAATCAAAAATTTAAACAACAGGTTGTGGGAAATCAAATCAGAAATGATTATGAAAAAGTCTTTAAACCCAAGAAACAACAACCTGAAAACACCTTTTCTCAGAAAAAGATAAAATCTCAACCAAAATCTTTTTCTCAAAATTCCTTGTCAGTAGTTAGACCAGAATCATCAGCAGTTTCACAAACTGCTGAGATTCAAAATCTAAAGAACATGGTAGAACTACTGATGACCAAGGTTGATGGTGGTCCTAAAAAGGATACCACCATAGTTCTTCATGAAAAATCCATTGCCAAAAAGACATGGATTTCTCAACCTGGTCAAGAACAAACTGTAACTGTTCTCAAGAGCAAACCCAAAGCCAAACAGGCTTGGGTTTCCAAATCTAACTAATTTGCTTTTATGTGCAGAGAGTTTCCAGGGGCTTAAACAGCATATGGTATGTTGATAGTGGAGGCTCTATGCACATGACTGGATGCAGATACCTGATAAACAACTTTATCAGCCAAAGAGAAGGATTTGTGTCCTTTGGGAACAATGCTAAGGGATATGTGCTAGGACATGGCAATGTCTCCTCTGGCAAAATACAGTTTGACAAGGTCAATCTGGTGGAAAATCTTGAATACAACTTGCTGAGCGTGTCACAAATGTGTGATAAAGGATATTCTTCCTTTTTCACAAAGACAGCTTGCAAGATCATCTCACCAGAAGGCCAGAAGTTGATTGAGAAGATAATAGAAGATCATACTTTGCTGATTGCCAAAAGATGTGGCAATGTCTATGCAGTGGACATTGAGAAAGACAAAGTATTGAACAACACTGCCTGTTTCTTCTCAAGGGCATCAACTTCAGAAACAGATCTCTGGCACAGGAGACTTGGCCATGTGAACTTTAAAACCATAAATAAAGTCACAAAAATGGGCTTGGTCAGAGGTCTACCTTTGAAAGTATACCAGTGTCAAGAACACTGTGTATCCTGTTTAAAGGGAAAACAGCATAAGTCCTCCTATAAGTCTATTGAAGAATCAAAAACAACTGCATGTCTTCAACTACTCCATATGGACTTATTTGGGCCTGTCAAGATTATGAGCCTTGGTAAAAAGAAGTACTGCTTAGTCATCATTGATGACTACTCAAGATTCACATGGGTATTCTTCTTATTTTCCAAGGATGAGGCTGCTGAAATCATCAAGTTCTTCATTCTACAAGTAGAGAAACAATATTCTCTATCTGTCAAAACCATTAGAAGTGACAATGGGACAGAGTTCAGGAACAAAACTCTGGATGAATTCTGTTTGTCTAAAGGGATTATTAGACAATACAGTGTTCCCAGAACTCCTGAACAAAATGGTGTAGTAGAAAGGAAGAACAGAACACTGATAGAAGGAGCAAGAACAATGTTAGCTGATTCTGGACTGCCATTGTACTTTTGGGCAGAAGCAGTTAACACAGCATGTTATGTTCAGAATAGAGTTCTTGTGGTCAAGAGACATTCCAAAACTGCCTATGAAGTTCTTCATGGCATGAAGCCCCTTATCTCCTTTTTCAGGGCTTTTGGATGTCAATGTTTCATCTTGAACATCAAGGAATCTATCTCAAAGTTTGCTGCCAAAGTTGACTCAGGTTACTTTCTTGGTTACTCTTCAACTAGAAAAGCCTACAAGGTTTTTAATTCTCACACCAAGATAGTAGAAGAAACATTGAATGTCAAGTTCAATGAGTCAAAGCACACTCTTATTCCAGCACATCCTGCTGAACTCTTTGACCTTGACAACTTTCACTTTGGACCTGAAAAGGCTGTTACTTCTTCCAAACCTACTTATTATGGTGATCAAAGGTTTGAAGATGAGGATCCTGCACCATGGACTCCTCAAACAGTCATTAAGTCAACTACAACACCATCAGAAGTTTTTCAAACTTCTGATCAAACAAATACTGATGGCCAAACTCAAACATCTGCTTCAGCACCTGCAACTACTGAAGAAGCTGCAACTGCTGAACCAGATATCATAGACCTCAGTAGTTTGTTTGAAGAACCAGAGCCACCTACACCTGTCAGTGGTTTACAACAACTGATTGAACACAGAGATCATCCACTTGATCAAATCATGGGTGATATAGCTACAGGTGTTTTGACCAGAAACCAGCTCTCCAACTTTTGCCTATTCTCAGCCTTTATTTCACAGTTGGAACCAAAGAAGTACCAGGAAGCCCTCAAAGACAATAATTGGGTGCAAGCTATGCAAGATGAACTACTACAGTTCAACAAGCAACAGGTCTGGGAAATCTGTCCCTTACCTCAAAACAAGCAACCAATTGGTACAAGATGGGTTTTCAGGAACAAACAAGATGAAGCTGGTATGATAATCAAGAACAAGGCAAGACTGGTAGTTCAAGGGTACTCTCAAGAAGAGGGAATTGACTATGATGAAACCTTTGCTCCAGTTGCAAGGCTTGAGGCCATCAGGTTATTTCTGGCCTATGCCATTTCCAACAAAATAAAAGTTTATCAAATGGATGTGAAAAGTGCATTTTTATATGGTAAAATCAAGGAGGAGGTGTATGTCTGTCAGCCACCTGGGTTTGAGGATCCTTCTCATCCTGAGTGGGTGTACAGACTGGATAAAGCTCTATATGGGCTCAAACAGGCTCCAAGAGCCTGGTATGATACACTCTCCACCTTTTTACTCAAAAATAACTTTACAAGAGGTGCCATTGATAAAACACTTTTCATTAAACATGTTGGAAATCATGTCTTACTTGTTCAAATTTATGTTGATGATATCATCTTTGGTTCAACAAACACAAAACTGTGTGATGATTTTAAGAAACTCATGCAATCAAAATTTGAGATGAGTACCATGGGAGAACTGCAGTACTTTCTAGAACTGCAGATCAAACAACAAACAAATGGAACTTTTATACATCAATCAAAATATGTTAAAGAATTATTGAACAAATTTTCTTTAAATGACTGTAAATCATGTTCCACTCCCATGACACCTATCACACAAGTTGAACCAGATGATCAAGGAAAACAGGTTGATCAAACCATGTACAGATGCATGATAGGTTCCCTTTTATACTTAACTGCTTCTAGACCAGATATTATGTTTTCAACATGTGTCTGTGCTAGATATCAATCAGCACCAAGGGAATCACACCTTATTGCAGTCAAAAGAATTTTTAGATATCTGAAAGGAACACCAACACTGGGAATCTGGTATCCTGCTTCAAGCAATACCAAGTTATCAGCATTTTCAGATAGTGACTATGCAGGGTGTAAGATGACAAGAAAGTCAACATCTGGTGGTTGTCAATTCCTGGGGAACTGTCTAGTGTCATGGCAATCAAAGAAGCAAACATCTGTTGCAACTTCAACTGCTGAAGCTGAATACATTGCAGCTGCAAGTTGTACATCACAGATACAATGGCTCCAATATCAACTTCTTGATTATGGAATCAAAGAGACCAAGACACCTTTGTTTGTAGACAGCAAATCTGCCATTAGCATCATTCAAAATCCGGTACAGTTCTCAAAAACTAAACATATTGAGATCAGGTACCATTTCATAAGAGATTGCTATGAAAAAGGCAAGATTGAGGTGAAGCATGTAGCAACAGCTAATCAGATAGCTGACATCTTCACTAAGCCCCTTGACACATCAACATTTCAGAAGTTAGTTTCCATGCTTGGAATGCTAAATTTGTAAGTGTTTATTTTTTTTTTTTTTTTTGCATATCAGTTAGAATCCAAGTTAACACTTGATTCTACCCAACTCTACAGCAAACTTCTACATCAATCACTACTGTTATGCATCAAAATTTTTCTTTTTCCTTTTTCCATCCTTGATTCCATCCTGTTTACCATGGTGGAATCAAAATGAAATTTTTTTTTTTCCTTTTTCCACCCCTGATTCCATCCTGTTTACCTTGGTGGATTTCAGGTTAACCTTTTCCATCTTTTTTCTGGGTTTTCACTTACAAATAACAAAAGTCTGCAACAAAACTTCTGAAAAACAAAGTACTGATTAAACAAAAATCAGTATGAGAGAAAGTACTGATGAACAAAAAATCATCAGTATGGGATAATTTTCTGAAAAAGTGTGTAACTTCTGATAAAATAACCTTCAGAAGTTGTGAATCGTGTATTTATAAAAACATTTCTCATCAGATGTTAAAACTGCTGAAGAGAAAATGGGAACTACTGATGACGTAATCCTTCATCAGCAGTTTAAGTCAAAAGGGCAAATCTGACTTTTCCCATCATCAGAGGTTTGACCTAATAAGTTTAAAACCTCTGATAAAGAGATTTTTAACCAAAGGCGGTTTTAAAACTTCTAATAAAGAAGATTCAAGCGGTTAAAACTTCTAATAAATACCTTTTTCACACACTTATCCGTTTAAACTCACAAAATATCCCTCCTTCTCTCTCAAAACTCTCTCAAAACCTATACCTGAAAATTCACTGTTCGATTAAACACCCAAACCACAATGGCTCTAGTTCTAAAACAGGGACACAATCAAAGATCTTTTCTTGAAAAACAAGAAGGCTGGTCCCAATACGATGAGATCATTGATCTTGTCGTCAAATCCCAATACTTTACTGCTCTCACAATTAACCCACCAATTCACACTGAAACTCTGAATGAGTTCTGGGAAAATGCTGAGACGGTTACAATGGGTGGTGAGGTCATTTCCCTCAACTCAAAGATAAAAGGGAAACAACTGACCATCACACCGGCCACACTAGCAACAAGACTGGGTCTGGATGATGTAGCTGCCCCTGACCATGTTGCTAACAAAGATATTCATCTAACCATGACTGAGTGTGGTTATCAAGGTACTCTCTCCCATGCAACAATATTCAAAAAATATTTTGAACCAAAATACAAACTTTTGTTTCATTATATAATTATGTGTTTGAGTCCAAAAACAGGGTCATATGACCAGATGCCCTCCACTTTTCAACCAATATTTCATTCCATTGTGAATGAAACCAAATTCAGGGCATCAAAACTGTTTTTCCATGAGTTGGTGTTACATCACAATAATACCAAGAAAAAGTTTTTGTTGTACCCAAGGTTCATTATGCAATGCATAATAGGGGAACTGGGTAATGAGGTGCTTGTGGGAAAAATTTCAACTTTAAACCCTTTAACATCACAAGCATACTCAAGACTGAACAAACCGGCTGCCTGGCCAGAAGATGATCAGGGAGAACAACAACAAGTCCCCCTGAAGCCCACATCTTCCACACCCACACCACCAAAAGCCAAAAAGCCCAAGCCAACAAAAACTGTAACCCACCAACCCAAAAGAAAAGCTGTTCAGGAGGTTGAGATGCCTGAACATGCTCTTGAGCATTCTGCTCTTCAAATTGTTGAGACTGAAACACCCTCTCAGTCTCATCCATCTCAAACCCCACCAAGAGCACCCATATCTGTTCATTTCAAAAGAAAAAGACTTAGAAAAACATATCAAACACACTCTTCTTTTGAAACTGCTGAACAACAAACTATTGCCCAAACTACTGAACCATCCCCACAAATTTCTGAACAAGAGGCAATAGAAATTGCCAAACTTCTCTCTGGGCTAAGAGAGAATGTCCCATCTGATCATGTCAGTCCCCATCAACCACAACAAACAGGGGACATAACTACTACTTTAGACATGGATGTGGACATCATTAGCCCTATCCCAAGAGATGAGGGTGGACCAGAGTCTTTAAGCCCAATTTTAGAGACTCTTGGGGCATCTGAGGCTGCTACTACTCAGTTACCACCCAGTGGTGGATCTGAGGACAGAAGTAACATAGCTAAGACCTCAGATGTGGCAACTACTGATGAAGGCTTAATGCCTGAGGTAGGAAATCCTCAGTACCAAGAAACAGAGGTTCATGAGAGAACTGAGTTGGGCTCAGCTCATGATTTAACTGAGACAGTCCTCACTGAGGGCAACATCAGGGATACAGATGATTCCATTAATTTGGATGATGTTTCAAAAACTCCAACTACTGAATTGACGGCACTTTCTGAAGGTCCTGCTGCAAAGGTATCCAGGCTCAAGAAGCCAGTCACCTCTGCACAGGTTAAAGTCCACTCAATCCCTAAAACCCCTAGAGTGGCATCCTCTGTACAACATGAGGATCTCCCAAAAACACCCCCTTCACAGCAAATGCCTACCCAATTCCCTGGGCAAACAAACATAGACCTGAACCAGCTATGCAGCCCAGAGGGTCCCCTGTACCACATGATGAATACACTCATCAGAAATCACTTCCAAACATATACAGCTGACTTGGAGCTGTCAATCAAGAACCAATTTGGAGTGATCAAGACCAAGATGAACGATCTGTCAAACAAAATAGACTTCAACAGCCAACAGATTGCTCATCTTCAAGGACACTTCTCCCAACCCTCTGCTTCAAGGGTTATAATTGATGAATCCAAAAAGGGGGAGAAGATCAGGGAACCTAAGGAGTCATTCCAAGCCAGAGTAAAGGCACGAGTGGCACTCCTTGAAAGAGATCAGAAAGATCAGGCCAGGAAAGAAAAATTGGCCAAACAGTTTGGTGTCTCTATTGAAGAAATTGAAGCTGCTGAGAAAGAAGATGAGACCCAAAGTTCTGATGATTCCCTAAGGTGTAATGAAGAAACTTCTGATGACCAAACTTCTGATGAAGAATCAGAAAGTACTGAAGACAATCCTTCAGTAGCTGACAAACCATCAGCAGTTGTCAGCACATCAGAAGTTAACACTTCCCAACCTCAAACAACTGAACCTTCCAGAACCACTGCTCCCATTCAACCAACATCTGATCCCATCAGGCCTACATCTGTTACAACAATGACTGTATTAAACCCTTCTCCCATCTCTCATTCAGCTGAACTATTAGAGAAGAGTTTAATTGCAGCCAACAAGAAGGCCAGAGAAGATCAGATTTGGAAATCTCTGGAAGAAAGGGATGATTTGGACTTAAGCCATGAAGAAAAACTTCAGGCTTATGCAGCTGAACTACAAAGGCAGGCTAGCCTTGATGAGATTGCTGAACAGGATAAAAGACAACAACTGGTGTCTTATATTACCAAGAACAGCAAGACTAAAGCCTTTACACTCAAAGGACTCTCTATGCAAGAGCTGACAAGAAGAGCACAACTGCTTGCAGAGAAAATGGCCACAAGCAAAGATGGAAAGGCCAAGAGAGCCCAGATAATAGAAGAGCTAGTAGCAGAAGGATATGGTTCAAAAGCCTCTGTATCCAGATGGAAAGAAGAAAGACTGATGGATACATATAGAAAATATTTGGCTGCCAAGGCTGCAAATCCTGAGAAGTTTCAAACTGCTGATCCTTCAAGATCAGTAGTTAGAACTTCTGGTGTATCTAGAAGATCTGCTGCTCAGAAGAAGAAGGCAGAGGACAATGTCAAAACTGATTTCAAAATGGTACTACTTGAGGGAAGCTCAATAGTCCATTCAGATTTTGACATTGAGGAGAAACCTCTGTTAACACAGTTCAGGGATCCTTCCACTTTTGCTTATCAAATACAAAAGACAATCACAGAAAAGCTGCATACCAAAGTAGTGACTGAACACCATCTCCCAACTGTTCAGATGCCTGGTATGCAACAACATCAACAAGGAAGAGAATCCCACCTGAGGCTATCTGAAACTGAAGACATCCAGCACTCAGGACCATCAACCCAAGGGACAAGTCTGGTTCCCTATTCTTCTGACTTTAACAAGTCAAAGATCCCTATCATCAGATGGTCACTTACTGATAACAACTCAGTACTGTTGACAAGAAGAGACTTCTCAAGCAGGGCTTACAAGAAGATCAGTGATCTGAAGAAACTGTCAACACAAGACCTGCTCACAATTCAACATCTAGAACCACAGAGAGGATCTCTGTCTGATGATCTGTACAACCAGCTCAAGAACACCATGTACAAAGAGATATGGAAGATTGTTCAAGACAGAAGAAACACATAAGGAATTAGTAAGGTTTTGGCTTCATCAATCCAGGGGGAGATTGTTAGGACAAAGAGGATTGGTGAAACCACTTTTGTAAACCTTAGTCTAATTCACTTCTGTCATTTTTGGCTAAGTATAGAAGTACTAAAGAGAAGACAAGAAACTGCTGATTAGAAGATATGAAGAAGTGCTGAAGTTGCAGAAGTTCTGAAGACCAAACCAGACAAGTTCACTTCAGAAGTACTGAAGACAAAACTACTCTTCAGTAGTTGTCCTTCATCAGCACTTAGCAGAAGATATTTCCCACCGCCCTTTTGCATCAGTAGTTTGTTGTTTAATATTACTTTTAGCTTTATTTGTTTCTTTCAATGTTGCAACTTGTGCAACTTGTAACTGGACTTTCTGTGCTTGCTTTTTAGGCAAGATACATGCATGTAATCGTCTATAAATAGAAGGCTTCAACCTTCTATTTTAGACATTGATTTTCAACATAAAAATCCTTCAAACACTCTCATTGTTATATTCCATTTCTGTATTTATTGTGAATCTCTCTAAGTATCTAATTCTCATTTACAACTTAGATTCATAATAAATACTTTGTCATTTATTTAGTTTCAAACATCAAGGGGGAGTTATAACTCTGCCTTTGCATAAAAAGTGTTGCTTTAACTTATAACATTCCGCTGTGCTTATAATCTGATTTACAAGGACTTGCTAAACACTTAAGTGTCAAGATAGCAAGTTCTTACTTAGCAAACAAGAGCAAACTGATCCAACAATTGGTATCAGAGCATTGGTTTATCTGATCACATATCAATCTAACAAATTGAGAATCAGACACAAAGCTCTTATTGATATTCAATAAAAAGATCAAAAGTTCACTTTTTATCAATATCCATCACTTAAAAGAGTCATCAGACAAATCTATACTCTTTAAAAATGGATCCACATAATACTGGTTCTGCCACCAAACCTGCCATGCTTGTGAGAAATGAGTACAATATATGGCAGAAAAGAATGGCACATACCTTGTCACAAACCAACACTGGTTGTTGGAGATCTGTGATATATGGTCCACACAAACCAGTAAACATAAACCTTGAAACTAAAGAAGGGATTCCTAAGGATCCCAAAGACTATACAGATGAAGATTTCCTAAAACTTGAGCTAGATGCTAAGGCATTCTCTATGTTGGCAATGGCTCTCCCAAATGAAATATACTCTGGCCTTTTACATTGTGAAAGTGCCAAAGAACTTTGGGACTGTCTTAAAGAACAGTTTGGAGGAACTGAAGAGGTGATTGCCAACACCAGAGAAATTTTGGCTCAACAATATGAAACATTTGCTTATATTAATGGGGAGACTTTGACACAACAAGTTGAAAGATTCTCCTCATTAATCTCTGAGCTAAAGTTAAATGGTCAGACCTATACAACAGTATCTATGTTACATAGATTTTTAAGGTCTCTACCTGACAAATGGGAAACTTACTCCATTGTCTTAAGATCCTCACCAGATTTTAGCTCCCTCACTCTTACAAAACTCCATGGGAGATTACTCACTTTTGAGAGAGAAATCGATCAAAAGAAGAAATTACAAACTTCTGGTAAAACTGCTGATGACTACCTACCAGGTAGTACAGCACTTTTGGGACAAGATTCACCAACTTGTTCCTATGGATCTTATGACAATATTGACATAACCACTGGGATCTCATCAGAAAGATCTTTCCCAGGTTATGACAATGATGACCAAAGTCAAACTGCTGATAATCTATGTTTTATCATGGATGATTTGAAAAATTTTAGCAGTGATGACTTGGAAGAAATGGACATACTACACCAACTGGCCATGCTAAGCATTAAAACTAACAAGTTTTATAAAAGGTCAGGAAGGAAATTTCCAGGATTGACCAGTAATACAAAAATTGGTTTTGACAAATCTAAACTGAGATGTCACAAGTGTCAGAAGTTGGGACACTTTGCTAGAGAGTGTAGAAGCTCTAGCTTTAACCAATCACAATCTGGAAATAACTATAACCCCAATTATAATAGGAACAATGGAACTCAAGGGAGTGCTCATTTTGTACAGGCACAAGCTCCTCAACAGCAATATATGCCTCAAGTACAATATGTTCAAGTGCCTGCTCAACAGATGCAGAGCCAACAATCAATCCCTCCCTTTCCAGCTGCTCAACTTCCTCCACAGCCTCAACAACCCCCTCAACAAAGCCTCTTTACCTCGGGGTATGTTGACTGGAGCAGTCTCCCTTATGACACCACAGAGTGTAATCCTGATGCAGACAACAAAGTGTTTGACATCAACTGGGGAGAACCAGACAATGGCAGAAAGAACTTTGCCTTAATGGCATTTGAAGGCTGTACCTCAAAATCTGCATTGTCTCAGGTATCAAAAGAATCTTTGACAAAACTTTGTTCAAACTCTTGCAAAGAAACTTTTGCTCTCATAAGAGAGACAAACGTGCACCTACAAGGCAAAGCCAATGATTTAGAAAGAAAATACACACAGATAAAATGTGATTTAGAAAGAAAACTGTGTGCTAAAACAAAAGAGGTTTCTAAATTAACTGACTCTGCTATTGAAACCCAAGCACAAATCAAAATGATGCTAAATGACCTGGGAGATGTCAGACAAGAGCTTGCTGACACCAGGATCACTTGTGAAAAATGGGTTGAATCTTGTAGGGGGTATCAACTACTGCTAAACAAACAAAGTGCTTCAAATGTTAAGTTTGGCATAGGATACCATCATGTTGAAACACCAACAGATTTTTCTCCCAAAACTACTGAAGATGGGAGAAGAATTGTTTCAAATGAAACTTCTGAAGGGAAAGAATGCACATCTTTCCATGAAAACTTTCTAAACAGAAATCCTGGCATTTTTAAAGAAAGTACTTCAGAAGTATTTACAAAAACTGACAACAAGCCATCAGTAGTTTCATCTACTTCAGGAGTTGAGACCCTGAAAACTACTGATGAGCAAAATCTTTTCACAACTGTCAGAAATTTGCCTTCTGATCAAAAACTTAAGGCAAAAGAATGTGAAATTTGTGGCCTGTTCAACCACAAAACTGAATTTTGTAGATACAGAAAAGGAATTCAGTTCAATCAAAAATTTAAACAACAGGTTGTGGGAAATCAAATCAGAAATGATTATGAAAAAGTCTTTAAACCCAAGAAACAACAACCTGAAAACACCTTTTCTCAGAAAAAGATAAAATCTCAACCAAAATCTTTTTCTCAAAATTCCTTGTCAGTAGTTAGACCAGAATCATCAGCAGTTTCACAAACTGCTGAGATTCAAAATCTAAAGAACATGGTAGAACTACTGATGACCAAGGTTGATGGTGGTCCTAAAAAGGATACCACCATAGTTCTTCATGAAAAATCCATTGCCAAAAAGACATGGATTTCTCAACCTGGTCAAGAACAAACTGTAACTGTTCTCAAGAGCAAACCCAAAGCCAAACAGGCTTGGGTTTCCAAATCTAACTAATTTGCTTTTATGTGCAGAGAGTTTCCAGGGGCTTAAACAGCATATGGTATGTTGATAGTGGAGGCTCTATGCACATGACTGGATGCAGATACCTGATAAACAACTTTATCAGCCAAAGAGAAGGATCTGTGTCCTTTGGGAACAATGCTAAGGGATATGTGCTAGGACATGGCAATGTCTCCTCTGGCAAAATACAGTTTGACAAGGTCAATCTGGTGGAAAATCTTGAATACAACTTGCTGAGCGTGTCACAAATGTGTGATAAAGGATATTCTTCCTTTTTCACAAAGACAGCTTGTCTGAAATGATGAATCTGATTAACAAACAACAGACGGAGATCGAGCAGTTAAAGTCTAATGATAAGAAAATGTTGGAGGTCGTAGTCACATCGGCAGATGACAATGAGACTTTGAAGAAGACAATCAAGAGATTGAAGAGAGAAAATAAGAAGTTGCTGAAGCATGAGCAACGAAACACCAGGAGGATTATAGTTTTGAAGGAGGAGAATAACCAGCTGAAAAAGAGTAACAAGCATATGGATGATCTGATCAAGAACTTGTACTCTCAAGCTCCTCAACTTCAAGCTGGTGAAGTAGAAAAAGAAAGAGAAGAAGAACAAGTTGATTACGAACTGTCTGATGAAGAAGAAGATGATGAACTTGATGAAGATGCTGGAAATGATACAAAGAAGAAGAAGAAGGTTGATAAGGATGATGGAGGATCGGATGATGGTTCGAGTGATGGAGACGGCTCTGCATTTGATGATAGTAGTGATGATGATGATGATGACGCTGACAAATTTACTTATGAGAAGCGTGATTCAGATAAGGGTGGTGAATCGAGCTCTAAAGCTCCTGGTGAGAATGTTGATGAAGATATCTACTGGAACGAGAAATTGCAGTCATTGTCTGAAGATGATAAGAACATGTATCGCCAGATGCTTACTGATCGGGTCTGGACGATCGACATGACTAGCAGGTTTCCAGAAATATTTGAATCGAACAATAAACTATTCGAGTTGGAGTTTGATGACCCTGATCTTGAGGATGGGGAAGTTTCTGCAGCTATTTCGAAAGAGATTCTTGAAGGTTTAGCAAAGCAAGTAGGTAAGACGTTGGAAGAATTACTTGCTGACAACTTCATTCCTAAGATACCTGAGAAGGAAGCCGGGAATCATTCTGATGACCGTGACGTTCCTGCATTCGAGGAAGTTGAGATGGAAGACATTACGAGCGAGGAGTATCCACAATATTTCAGGACAAATCAAGATTGTGGATTCTCTTTCTCAGATGAATTGCTAAACCATGCCGAGAAGCTAGCGAAAGAAAAGAGCAAAATCTTTGAAGATGAAATCTTTAAAGGGCATGACAAGCCACGGTTCGAGCAGTCAGAAAGCTTGAAAGAGTTGTTGAAGAAGTTGAAAGAAAAGGAAAACAATCGTCCGAAACCTGATATTCAAGGAAGCTTTTACAAACATCACAATAGGATTTTCAAAGGTCGTGCATTGGCCTGGAAGTTTATTAAAGAGTTGAGATGTTTCGCAGTAAAGTGGGAGAAGGGGATCTTGTATTTCGACAAGTTTCATCACTTGAAGACCCTTCCTTATTGGGCAATCAGAGATATTTGTCGTCACCGTCTAACGGGAGCGTCAAATAGTCAGATTACTTACTTTGCTGAGAAGATGACTAGAGAAAGCCGAACCAAGTGGGACTTGTTTACACCACAATATCCAAAGAGAATTGTTCATAAGAAGGATATTGATTTGATAACTGGTATGCCCAAGGTGACGTTAAAATACAAACCACCGCGAGTGTTGAAAAAGATTCCTTTGATGCCTATTCCGCAACACTTCGCCAAAGACTTCATCTGGTGGTATTATGATTGGAAGACTGCAGAGGCCGTGATTGTGTTAAAAGACGGAGAGACGAACTACAAGAAAGTGCATATCTTTGATCCCATGTGGTTGATAAACTGTTCACATGAGGACATTATCATGCTGTTCTACAATCCGATCTATTCAGATACAAAAGATGCTGTGCAAGCAGGAAAGTATCAACGTGTGGTATTTCTATGCTTTGCGTGTGATATCAATGCTGGATGTGATTATGATGAGAAATTGGGAAAGTATGTGGAAAAGCAAAAGGTGCCAGAGCTGAAAACGAAGAAGCAAAAGCAATTTCATGAACCGGTGTTGACAAGAGAACAAAGGATTCAAAGACACATCAGACTGATGAACATAAGGATGGACGAACAACGTCGAACACAATCCAAGCAATAGTCGAGGGGGAGTTTGTAGATGCAAAAGTGCGACTAAAGCTTTGGATTGTGCAACACATTATGTTTTGTTGATATCGAAGGTGCGAAGGAGTGAGTTAAGAGGTGCGAAGGAAGACTGAAAGGTGCGAAGGAAGTAGCTTGGACGAATGAAGAATTAGATTATAATAAAACTTGGTTCGACCAGTTGATTTGGGCGAACCTGCACATTCGCACAAACAGTTTGGGCGAATGTGCAGTCTATAAATAGACAAGTTTGATTTTTGAATGTAACTTTTGATCATTATTATTCCCTCCACTTTCAGAAACTCTCTCTATTGTTTTGTTAAACCTGTTTATCGTTCATACCTTGATTGTATCTATATTTCAACGTGTAAACAAGTGTTTTATTAATGAAAACGTTTGAAAATGATGATCTGTGTGTTTGAATCTGTTTGATTATTATTTTGTGATAGTTTTAGGGTTTCCGCACCTAAAACTAACTTGTTTGATCAATCTTTGTTTGTTATCGATCCTTTCACGTACATACTAGACACGTTTAGCAATGTTTAGCATGTTTAAGCAGCCCGTATGTTTAGCATGATGATGTTCCTGTTCGAGACAATATGCACCCGCCCGGCCCTCCAAGCCGACGAGTGGGGCAGGTCACGCCCAATAGATCTATCCACATTTCCCCCGTTGTGCATCCCCGCACATTCATGGTTTCCCCCGGGACTTCCAAAGATCGTATAGCAATATAAAGTTAAAACCATAGTATGACATATGTTACCAAAATTGTTTAGCGCATGTTTTCTCCCCCAAAAGTTAAAGCAGTAAAAGTGGGGCCGTGAACTCACCTTAGATAGCGTTCTTCAATTACAAGTAAAGATGTTTAGCCCTTGATAATCCCTCTACCGGAGATCTATCAAAATGTTCACATAAGTGTTCCGACTAATAACCATAAGGTTATCTAGTCCCCGATTGTCCAGATCGTAACCAAGTATGTTTTAAAACGTGTTTGAATGTTTAACCGACACACTAGACCGACCCAACATCCCGTTGGTGACCCATTACCTTAACTAATCAAGTACACATAGATTACACGCAAGGTTCAAGCATAAAACACTTAGTTTGTATCAAAAATATCATTTCTGCATCAGAACGGCCGAACCAGTCAGTTTTAAGTCTCCTTCGCACCTTTTCAGTCTCCTTCGCCCGTTTTACATTTCGTTCGACCGTTTGATACCTCCTTCACCCGTTTTACCACATTCGCCCAACAAAAACCCAGGTTCGACCCTGGTTTTCCTCCTTCGCACCTTCGATCGGTCGAAGGAGGCCAGGTTCGCCCCTGTTGTGTAAATTTTCCTGAAAACGCTTCAAAAACATTCAAAACGACTCGAAACATCATCAAACACAGCAGTCAAGCATGGATAACTTATCCCTACAAAACCCCACCGATTTCCCCTGATAATACGTCCGTTTCAGCCCTTTCCCAAAATGGTAAAGATTATGGAAACATCACTTTCATGCATGAATAATTTACCCAATTTGGAAACTTTTGAAATCGATTCATGCTTAGCTTAAAATACTCAGTTTGTCGATTATCCGATCTTTTCTTACCAATTCTATTGATCATAAATATCATGCATCAAGTTTAAATCCAATAAAACCCCCAAATACCCATATTATCATCATATCCAATCCTAACCCTAGACAACAATATTCCAACATCAATAACAATCCCATATCATGTTTCTATCATAGATATAGCAGCAAATCATCGAACAACACATAAAACCACATAATATACAATTTACATATGTTATTCACCATGTAACCTATGTTAAATGCTAATGTTTTGATTTAGAAAGATGTTTAAAAGGTTTTTAATCATAAAAACACCCTTAGAACAGATCCGGACAATTAGGGTTAGATGAAAACGGATTAAAATGCTTTTAAAAAGGTTTAGGATTTAGAACACACCTTGGATTCTTGTTTAGATGTTGTAGATGGGTTAGATTATGAAAAAGAAGAGCAAAAACTCCTTCCTTAGTGATTAAGATCGTTTGAGAGCGTTTTGGGACGGTTAGGGTTTGTGAAATGATGAAAAATGACAAAGGTTGGTATTTATACTAATCCTCCTTCGCACCATTTCAATGGGCGAAGGTGGTCTCCTTCGACCCTTACACAGGGTCGAATGAGCCCTGTCCTGGTCGAAGGGAATTCCTTCAATTCCACTTCCCTGGTTCGCCCATCTACAAACGGTCGAACCAGACAATTTCTCTCCTTCGACCACTCGAAGTGGTCGAACCAGGATTCCTTTTTAACTAGTTTTCCAGTTTGTCGTGTTTAACGCATTCTAACACATCTTAACACATAAGCATGCATCCTTAGTCTATATTTAACATATTTAAGCATAGATAATCATTTATACATCATTTAAACACATCTATGTATATAATCCACCACACGACCCGTAATCTACACATATACTTAATTAGTTCATGTAATGTCACCAACAACGGAACCCGGTACTAGTGTATTACCAAAACGACTCCCAATGATCCTCCAGATCATTGTACCCTGGACAATCCTAACTTGACCCGACTCAACTAACCCAGTTAAGTTTGTTTATAAACGTTTCTCGCCAAGGTAGACTTAGATGTTACTAATATGTTTAAGCCAAACATGCCGGGTGTCACATCATCCCCACGTTGAAAGAATTTTCGTCCCGAAAATTGCGCAAAGTCCCAAAAGAAAGAAACGAAAAGAACAGAACGAAGAGAAAATTACCGGATGTCACAGATCTGATAGTTGAAAAATAAAAAAATAATACCATTATACTGTGTATTAATTTAGAATGAGGTGAATAGTAACTTTCACAACATTGTTTCATATTAAATATAATTGATTTCCCAATAAAACCCAAGTTGGCTTGGTGGTGTAGTGGTATGATTTGCATTTCTTTAATGAGTGGTCATGGGTTCAAAACATGGCTAGAGCATTTAATTTTATTTTTAGTTTCCACAACATTCTTTAACTTTAAGTATGATTGGTTTCATATGAAATCATAGTTTGTGTTGATGGTATAGTGGTTTGCGGTGCATTTCTTTAATGAGTGTTCATGTGTTCAAAACATGGCTAGAGCATTTTATTTTATTTTTAGCTTCCACAACATTCTTTAACTTTAAGTATGATTGGTTTCATATGAAATTATAATTTGGGTTGGTGGTGTAGTGGTTTGAGGTGCATTTCCTTAATGAGAGGTCGTAGGTTTGAAGCTGGGCGAGTGGCATTTTATATTTTTTTTTTCCACATTGTCGCATTGGTACCCTAATAAACCAAAACAATAATGACAGCGAACGCGCGGCAACGCGCGCGAGAATCCCACTAGTTATCATTATCATATATATATATATATATCAAAAAACAAAAAAAACAACGTACCTGAGGAGATGACGAGGTAGAGGAGGACGGGCTGACGAGGTGGAGGAGGACGTGTGGGGGAAGAGGGAGCCGGGTGGAGGAGGAAGAGGGAGGAGGGTTGAGGAGGAAGGCTGAAGAACGACGGTGGAGGGCTGTGAAGGAGCAGGTCTAGTGAAGGAAGAGAGGAGATGAGATGAGGGTTTGGTTGTGAATTGAGAAGAGATGGGAGAAGACCTTCACAAATGTCTCTCCCTAGAAGAGGAAGGGCAGAGGTTTAAAGAGGAAACATCTTCTAAAAAAACAAACACTCTTTTACACCTTAATGTCTGCCCGCGTCTGTGCGGAGCAGACAAAAGAGGTCAGGAAGAGCTTTTGTATAAAAACAACGACAACCTTTGCCTCTTTTCACAACAGAGAGACTTCAACTTCAAAAACCCTAATTTTGTATCAATTAATCCGAAGGTATTCATTTATACATCTTTTTGTTCATTTATATATTGTTTATGTAGTTTCTATGTACCTTGATCCACGTTTCTGTATAATTTATTTACAGCGATTTATTTATCATGAATTTGGGTGTTTATTTGCGATTTACATGATTTAATGTTTGACATATTAAGGTTTATGGTATGATTTGATGGATAAAGGTGAACATCTACGATTAGGGTTGCAAACGAACCAAACGAACACGAACAAGACATTGTTCGTGTTCGTTCGTTAAGGAAATTATTTGTTCATGAACACTTAACGAACAAAATTTTTTGTTCGTGTTCATTTGTTAAGGAAACACTCGTGTTCGTGTTCGTTTGTTAATTTTGTTCATGAACGCACACGAACACAAACGGAAATATATTAACTTTCGAATAAGATCGAATTCACATACATTAAGACATTAACTAGATCCACTCAAAGTATAACCTAAATATCCAAACATGTGGAGGGTGACTGCGCTGGAACATGGAAACATATACTAAGCAATGGGCGTGGATACTAAAAGTAGGGTTATTGACTCATATAGTCATATATTTACCTCACATAAATTATTTAGTTAGTTATTTATTTGGATAAAATAAATAAAAATAAAAGAATATAAAAAAATTATAGAAATTAAAAACCTTATTAAATTATCGAACACAAATGAACATAAACGAACTTCCCACCGAACGGTTCATGAACTGTTCGCTGAAAGTTCAGTTCGTTTTTAGCCCTATCTACAATACGAAAATCTAAACCAGTGAATCCATCTTAAAGGTACATTTACAAACGTTTTTTCCATTTTAAATGATTCAAGTGATTCTTGATTCATGAATATAATTTAAACTGAGGCAAACTTGTTTACATCTACTGTTTTGATCGTCATGTTAAATTTTAACTATATTATCTTATTGTGATATTTATTGAATTTGATTATGGTTTGGTTCATTGTAACATAAATATGATCAACCCAGTTTGTGTTTGTATGATTTGGCTGCTTTTTGTTTTGTGCTCATGGTTTTAAATGGTTATTATTTTTTGCTGATGGTTTTATATAATCATTGTTTTTTTTGCTGAAGGTTATTGATTCAAATGGTCACTGGTAAATTACTAAATTCTAACCGTGGTTGCATTCTTGTTTGTAAATTATAACAATAGCTACTTTTTTTCAAACTGGTTCAAACATTCTCAGGTTAGTAGTTTAGCTTTCATTTTATCTTTTTTTTTATTATCTTAAATGCCTTACATTATATGCTACTTTCTTCTTTTGAAATATATATCAGACTACATATATAATTACTAGTTCACCGTTTGTGTGCTACTTTGTGAACAGTCATATCTCCAACAAACATGGTTACTAACGTAGAGCAATCTGAAGGATCAGAGAGAGAAATTATTGATGGTATGACAATCAATAACGCATCTTAATATTTTTTTGTAGGTAGTGTTGTAAATAGGGCTAACAAATCGTGTCTTAACAGGTTTAACAGGTCTCTGACGACGTGAACAACAAAAGTTCTAAACGTGAACACAACTCGTCTAACTACTTTATATCCCGTGTTTATAAGACAGTTATACGTTTTATTACCTAAAAAGAGAAATAATGGATCTTTAAAGACACTTTTTGATATTGATGTGGAGAATTCGAATGTACGCAAAGTTATCGATAGCTACATGTTAAGGGCATGGAGGTGTCACTAAGCTAAGTTGCATGCTTACTTCAAAGAAATTAGAGGAAAAGCTGACCCTACAAAGACAAAGACCACACCTCCTTCTGATGTTAAGAAAGAAGACTAGGAATATCTATGTGATTTGTGGAGTGACGAAAAATACTTGGTAATGTTTTATCGATCTTCTTGTTATTATCTTATCATTTATTATTGAATTTTATCTTATTTTATGTGAAATTTGGTTATATGTCCTTGAAGGAAATTGCAAAAAAGAAAGTTATTGCACGTGCAAAACGAAAAATAGATAGCAAAAATGGATCGAAAAGTACAATACGGTATCACAATGAGCGTGACTTGGATTTGGAATCTTCATCTGGTCAACTTGAGACTTGGGGGCTTACACATTGGGATGAGGAAAAAAGATTGGATATCTAATGACGCGGCTACAATATATGTAAGTTTACGTATTCATTTCTACCGCTAAATATTCATTATTTGGTAATTTATAGTATTTATCTTTTTTTTGCTAAAAGGATGAAATAATGAAGCTGAGAAACCAACATATGGTGGAATCAATGAGTGATAAGAAGATTATTGAAAGTGTACTTGGACGAAGCTCTATTATTCTACATGGGTGGGGACGTGATCCAATTATAGCTGATAACACAATGTGTACTACTAAAAGATCAAAGCGTCCTACTTATTACGAGCTAGTGGATTGACTTCAAGCAGTGACAACTAAATGGGCAATTATGAAACAAGCAATGATTGATAATAATGTTATGCCTCCTCCAATAAGCACATCAACACAATCTTAAGGTGATACATTAGAGAGTGATGAAAGTACCGATGACTAAAGTTCTTTTAGTGATTTTATATAACTCGCTATTAACTTATGAATAATTTTTCTTTTGTTTGTTTAAGTATTTGGTTTGGTTTCTTGAATGATGATGTTTTTAGAGAAAATTGCTTGAATAGTCCCTGTGGTTTGCACAATTTTCACCTATAGTCCCCAAGTTTTTAAAATTACAGGTATAGTCCTCAACTTTTGGTGTTTCTTAACTCGGATAGTCCTTGGAGTGGCTGTGAAATTACTAAATTACCCTTTTGATAGATGGAGGTTAAATAATTCAGTTAAGTGGATGTAAAATTACTAAATTACCCTTACCCCAATAAAAAATCAATTAATTAATAAAATATAAAGAGGGCCCACTTAACCCCTTAACCAATTATTTTTCTCCACCTATTTTAGTGTCCCCCACCAACTTCATCTTCCCCACTCTATCACCACCACCACCATCAGCCACCACCACCATCAGCCACCACCACCACTACCCATCCCAAACAGCACCTCCCCCACCAACTTTGGTCAAAATCTTAAGGTTTTGCTAAATCCAATTCTTCAAACCACCACGGCACCACGGGCCTCAAACAGCCCTAAAACCACCAACTCTAAGTCTTTAACCCATCACTGGAAACCTCCTAACCCACCCAGACCACCATCTTTCTGATTTGAAGAAGTCGGTGCCATAACACCACCAACTAAGCGTCGTCGTCTTCCGACACACCACCGTCACTGTCACGGCCACCACAACACAACTACTGCTGGAAGAAGCCTGGTTGATTATTCCCGAGAACCTGGAGAGGTACTATAAGCATAAGATTGAAGTATATGTGTCAAGATGTGTGGATTGGGTCAAACTGTGTCTGGTTAGAACGGGACATTTTTAGTAGGTGCTGAAAGCCTGAAACAGGTTGGGTTTTATAAAATCACAATCGAAACCAACCGATTCATAGGTAAACGAGTCAAAGCTGTAACCTGTAAATTCAAGTTTCATACTTTTTGCTTCTTGTGTATATACATGTTTTATAATCAACCCTCTTGTATTGGATCTATTTTAGATGAACCTAGATTCAAGTGAAGCCGCCTTCTAAAGCTTTGAAACGTGTATTGCTAGTGTGCCTTCGGTGGTGGAGGTGTTGGTTGGTGGTGGTAGGTGGTGGTGGTGATAGGGTGGGGAAGATGAAGTTGGTGGGTCCCACTAAAATAAGTGGAGAAAAAGAATTGGCTAAGGGGTTAAGTGGGCCCTCATTATATTTTATTAATTAATTGAATTTTTTATTTTTATTGGGGTAAGGGTAATTTAGTAATTTTACATCCACTTAACTGGATTATTTAACCTCCATCCATCAAAAGGGTAATTTAGTAATTTCACAGCCACTCCAAGGATTATCCGAGTTAAGAAACACCAAAAGTTGAGGACTATACCTGTAATTTTAAAAACTTTGGGACTATATGTGAAAATTGTGCAAACCACAGGGACCATTCGAGCAATTTTCTCATGTTTTTATTAACAATCATAATTTGGTCGCATGTCTTTATATACTTGTTTTTGTATTTGTTTGTATATATATATGTGTGTATATATAGTGGTGAATGTTTACCTAAAAATAATTTTACATTTATGACACTTTTCATGTGCCATGTCAGATGCCATGTCATGTGCCACGTCATAATCCATCTTAACAAGTTGCTATACTTTTAACCACACATATAACATACTTTTAGCTACATATGTATGTGTAGGTATAGCTTGATGTATACCTACACATAATTTATGTGTGATTAATGATCTATATCCACAGTCCTGAGTCTACACGTCATAACACTTAATTTATGTGTAGGTAAACGCAAAACCCAACACTTTATAGCCTTTTTCCCACACATACTATGTGTGGCTAAAGACCTACCTTTCTTGTAGTGCAAAGATTGTATAGCAACTCAAAAGTAGATCATAGTATGACATATGTTACAAAATATAAGTTTAGCGCATGTTTTCTCCCCCAAAAGGAAAACCAGTAAAAATGGGGCCGTGAAACTCACCTTAGGTTGTGTTCTTCAATATAATAAGAAAAAGCCAAGTCCTTGATAATCCCAACTACCGGAGATCTATCAAAATGTTCACATAAGTGTTCCGACTAATAACCATAAGGTTATCTAGTCCCCGATTGTCCAGATCGTGACCAAGTATGTTTTAAAACGTGTTTGACTGTTCAACCGACACACTAGACTGACCCGACATCCCGTTGGTGACCCATTACATAAACAAATCAAGCATACATAGATTACGCATAACGTTTAAGCATAAAATACTTAGTTTGCATCCAAAATCGCACATACGAAGAGATAGGGTCAAATCGATGTTTCTAGAGGCTCCTTCAACCCCAAGGTTCCTTGGTTCGACCCCCATGAGGCTCCTTCGACCCTCATACAAGTTCATACAACCTAATACATGTTCCTTCGACCTTAACACATGTTCATTCAACCTTAACATGTGTTAATTCGACCTAAATCAAGTTCGTTCGACCTAACTGAATCACATTTGACCAATAGTGTGATGACCGGGAAAATTTTTCTTTTTATCGCTTCGTTCTCTTTGACTTCGGGAAATTTTCGGGATGAAAATTCTTTCAACAGGGGGAAGATGTGACACCCGGCACGTTTAGGTTAACATTTTATAAAACACATAATTCTACCTAAGCGAAAAACGTTTTCAAACATACTTAACTAGGTCAGTTGAGTCATATCGATGATTCGGGAATCATCGGGAGTCGTTACAATGGTCCGAGGGACCATTGGGTGTCGGTCCATAACCACGTGTACAAGGATCGGTGATTCGTGGAATCGCCGGGTTTATCGCACACACACAAGTCTCAGGTCCCGGGAATTGGTGATCGGGTGGGAACTTGTTATTTATCACGCATTATATGTTGGTAATCATTATGTGACTTGTCGGTATGTGAAAAATTGTTTATATATGTTAAAATAGGGTTTAACGCGCCAAAAACTCAGATACTTGGGCTATAGGCGATTAGTGCATGTGGGATAGCCCTAATCGTCATTAATGAAGCGAGTAGAAGGCCCCTTGGGGCGATTAGGGGCTAAATGCTAGTTGTTACTAGCGAATAAGACCCCTAATCGCCAGTAACAGTTCTGTACTCGCCTATACTGCAGGTGACGACTAGAAACGCCTTTAAATACCACCCTTATGTTTTAAAACATCATTTGTGAAACCCTAATACACCCCAAAGCCACCCCACACCTTATCCAACCTCTGCAACACGTTTTTGAGCAAGAAATCATATTTCCAAGCCTTACAACCCATAATCTCACCATTTCAAGGTGTGTTCTTCATCCCAAACCTTTATAATGATATTGTTTTGATCCCTAAAGGTCCAGACCTGAATTATAAACGTTTGTGTCTTTGAAAACTTATAAAAATCGGTTTCAAAACAAACCCAAACCTCTATACTTGTTATATGTGATTTATTCATGCAAGATGGGATTTTTACTGTTTAAACATGATTGTTCTTGTGTTATTATTGTGTTTCTGACCTAAGTGAGTAAATATGATGATAATCTAGGAGTTTGAAGGTTCATGGATGTGTAATATTGATATTAGGCGTTTTGACCCGTTTGGGTGATTATGGTGGATTGATGATGATATGTTGTGTTTTGTTGATTGTTTGAGAATAAGGTTTTCTAGGATGGTGCTAGAACAGTAAGATAATGTCGGATAATGTCGTTATGTGATGAAATCTGAGTATTTGCTATTTAGGGTAAGTTTTACATGTTGATGTGATGCTTACATGCAAGTTATGCTATTTTGGGAAACCGCGAGCATTCGGGACGACTAGGGTGGTGATAAATTAGGGGTTTTTGCTTGAAATAGTTGGGTTAATGTTTTGAGTTGGGTATTGGGTGTTTACACATGTTTTAGATCTGATTTGGAGGGTTAAACGCGCAAAAAGGTCGGAACAGTGCAGTACTAGCGAGTAGGAGTCCTATTCGCCACTTTACTAGCGAATAGGAGCTCTAATCCCCACTTCAACTAGCGAGTAAAGCTCTATTCGCCACTTTAACTAGCGAGTACGGGCCTATTCCCCACTTTTACTAGTGATTACAATCCTATTCACTAGTTTGACTCTCCTAATCACCAGTTGACTTTTCCTAATCACATGTTTGATTCCTAATCGCGTGTAATGCTGCCATATGTATATTTTAACATCCTGAAACATGGATTGACACCTAGGACATGTTAGGAACCCCGTAACATGTCTAATGACTTAGTAACACGTGTTCGGACTTGTTTATGCGTTAATTGGGCGTTATGCTAGATAGGGTGAATGTATGCGTATGCTAAGTGTTTAATTGCATAAGTTGCATGATATCTTGTATGTGACTAACACGTGGGATGTCGGGTCACCAATGGGATGCCGGGTATTGTCTGGTTTGGTCGGTTTAACGTTTAAACATGTTTTCAACATACACGGTCACGGTCATGGTCTGGACAACTTGGGGACTGATTAGCCTTCGGGTTAGTAGTCATCACACTTATGTAAACTCATTGATAGGTCGTCACTAAGTTGGGTCATCATACACGTGTTGGGATTCTAAATATCTGAAGGCGCACTATAAGGTGAGTTTCACGGCCCCACTCTTTTACTGGTTTTACATTTTCGGGGGAGAAAACATGTTGTGTTCTTTAAACGTGTGTCAACTATGTTTTCATAAAAGGAGTTTCAACTATGTTTTCATGAAAGGTGTGTCAACTACATTTGGGTATTCACGAATTCATTGGGTTTGGAGTATTCATTATGTTTTCAAGTATTCATTATGTTTTAAAGTATTCATTACATTACTATGCGATCTTTGGAAGTCCCGGGGAGAACCATGAATGTGCGGGGATGCACAACGGGGGAAATGTGGATAGATCTATTTGGGCTTGACCGGCCCCACTCGTCGACTGGAGGTCGGACAGGTGCATGTTGTCTCTTAGGTATTCAGTATGCAGTATGCAGTATGCAGTATTCAGTATTCAGTATTCATTCGGGTGCGTATTCAGTATTCACAGTATTCGAGTCCAGTAATGGTTTTCCAATCGCAGTAGTAACAGGTATTCATATGATTTGCATGTATGTGGTCTGGATCGATCATGGATATTCATTTGGGAGTTAGTATTCATTGGAGTCGGTATTCATTAAAAACCTGTGAACTCACCGGCATTATTTGCTGATGTTTTTAGCATGTTTGTCTCAGGTCGCTAAGGTAGCAGCTGTCGATAGGCGCACGGAGTCTCACGGCGTCTAGGATTCATGTGCATCTCATTTAGTATTTTCAGTCTTTCGTACTTTTGATTTCGTGTTGTAATAAATTTTTACGCTTCCGCAGCGATGGATCATCTATGAAAACTTAATGGTTTGCTTATGTCATTTTTACGTATCATATAGTGTCGTTTATTGTGACCGTTGACTTGGATCCTGGTGTGTCACGCGCCTTGCGGTAAAACCCCGCACGTGGAAATTTGAGGGTGTGACAGATTGGTATCAGAGCCGAGTCGTGTTATTTAGTGAACATACTAATCTTGTCGGGTTGTCGTTGTCCTCATCACACAGTATCGTATTATCTATCCTTGGACTATTTCTACACTTATTATATCTTCTTCTTCGGGTTTGAAGATGAAGGGGTTTGTCGCATATAATTGGCAGTAGTGTACATTGGAGTGGCTTCGGCACATTCTTGAGATTTTTCCGGGATTTGGATATCTCCCCTCTATGCTCTAATATACATACTTGCCTACACACACACTATACTGCACTAGTACTTGTCATAGTACACCCTTGAGTGATTTTTCACTTTGGGGACCTTCGTATGATAACGGTTTCTTTTAGGAATGTGGGCGTCGGGTGATTGGAAGTTCTAGCTAGGAGCACGCCTAGAGAACCATGTAGAGCGATTTGTTATTTCGGGTGCACACGAAATCATAAATCGAAATGCATGAAAATCTTGGTGGACTTCGAGTTCGGATGGACGATCATGCTGGAACCCCGTTCTAAATTCGTTTGGTCACTAGTAGTTTGATCTAGTAGTGATGCTGAGTATCTTGTTTGTGTTTTGGCAAAACATGTCTGGTCGTGCTGGTGGACGTACTGGGGGACGCCGTGGTGGCGGCGGGGGTCGCAATGGCGGTGGAAGAGGTGGTGGGAACATCACCATGACTCGGGCGGAGTTGGAGCACATGTTACAGCAGCAGTTGAATGTTGCATTGGCTGCTTTCCAGGCTGCTCAGCAGACCCTGGGAAATACTAATCAGGTGCAGTCTGGTTGCACCTATAAGAAGTTCATGGACTGTAAGCCCCATTACTTCAATGGGACTGAAGGGGCAGTGGGACTACTTAGGTGGTTGGAGAAGATCGAATCGGTGTTTGCTATGTGTAACTGTCCCGACGTTGATAGCGTCAAGTATGCTTCTGCTACTCTTGAGGGACATGCTTTGACTTGGTGGAACTCCACCACTGCGAATCTTGGCCTGGGTGAGGCCAATGCTATGCCGTGGTCCGAGTTTGTTCAGATGTTGCGGGCGGAGTATTGCCCGAGGGACGAGATTATGAAGTTGGAGCATGAGTTTTGGAATCTGAAGATGGTTGGGTCAGAGATCAAGGAGTTTACTGCTAGGCACAACGAGTTGGCTGTGATGTGCCCCGGGTTGGCTACACCGGAGTACCAGAGGATTGAGCACCACGTTGTTGGGCTAGTGCCGGAGATTGCTGGGCTTGTTGCCGCTACTGATCACACTACCATGTTGGCCACCGTTCGGGCAGCTCACAAGCTGACCAACATGAAGGTTGCTGAGGGCGTTCTACCTCCGAGGGGTGCTGCTGTGAAAGCCCCTGCGGACAACAAGAGGAAGTGGGAGAGTGCTGGAAAGAACATTGGGTCGTCTCAACAGCAGGTTAAGAGGCAAGACGTTGTGGGAGCGTCATCTGAGCAGAGGACTGGGGGTTATACTGGGAAACTCCCGAAGTGTGGTGAGTGTGGATTTCATCATACGGGTGATTGTGAGAAGTTTCACTGTCGTCGGTGCCAGCGTTTTGGTCACCATGCTAAGGACTGTAGGACCACTCTTCAGCTACAACCGGCACAGGTCACTACTGCTGCTACCACTGCTACTGCTCCTCAGGGGAGGCAGGGATGTTATCACTGTGGAGAGACTGGGCACTTCAAACGGGATTGTCCCAAGTTGAAGCAAGGCGAGGGTGGCGGTCGAACTGCTCCGGCTCGTGCTTATGTCATCGGTGCTAGGGAGAACCAGGAGGATCCTGATACTGTTACTCGTGAGTATTCTTTTCTTGACTCTCGTTATACTCGTATTTATTTCCATTTACATTGTTTGGCGTTTCGTATTCATCACGTGCATTCAGTCCGGTACTTGGTCATCGTTTTGCATTCATGGGTCTGGTGTAGGTCCTTTGGAGATGCTACTTGGACGGTACCAGTGTGTTATTTATACCGATCACAGTAGTCTCTAGTAGGCCTTCGACCAGGAGGATTCATTGTTTTGTATTCGCTTTGGGGGAGGGTGGTTCCCCAACATAGAGTATCCGTTGATATCATCTTTTGTTCGTGATTATCATTTCGTTTGCATTCTGGGAAACGTTACCTGGGTTCGGTCGACACTCATCGCTGTCGAAGAGTGAATCTCGGGGCGAGATTCCTTTCAACAGGGGGATTATGTGACGACCGGGAAAATTTTTCTTTTTATCGCTTCGTTCTCTTTGACTTCGGGAAATTTTCGGGACGAAAATTATTTCAACAGGGGGATGATGTGACACCCGGCACGTTTAGGTTAACATTTTATAAAACACATAAGTCTACCTAAGCGAAAAACATTTTCAAACATACTTAACTAGGTCAGTTGAGTCGTATCGATGATTCGGGAATCATCGGGAGTCGTTACAATGGTCCGAGGGACCATTGGGTGTCGGTCCATAACCACGTGTACAAAGATCGGTGATTCGTGGAATCTCCGGGTTTATCGCACACACGCAAGTCTCGGGTCCCGGGAATTGGTGATCGGGTGGGAACGTGTTATTTATCGTGCATTATATGTTGGTAATCATTATGTGACTTGTCGGTATGTGAAAACGTGTTTATATATGTTAAAATAGGGTTTAACGCGCCAAAAACTCGGATACTTAGGCTATAGGCGATTAGGGCATGTGGGATAGCCCTAATCGTCATTAATGAAGCGAGTAGAAGGCCCCTTGGGGCGATTAGGGGCTAAATGCTAGTTGTTACTAGCGAATAAGACCCCTAATCGCCAGTAACAGTTCTGTACTCGCCTATACTGCAGGTGACGACTAGAAACGCCTATAAATACCACCCTTATGTTTTAAAACATCATTTGTGAAACCCTAATACACCCTAAAGCCACCCCACACCTTATCCAACATCTGCAACACGTTTTTGAGCAAGAAATCATATTTCCAAGCCTTACAACCCATAATCTCACCATTTCAAGGTGTGTTCTTCATCCCAAACCTTTATAATGATATTGTTTTGATCCCTAAAGGTCCAGACCTGAATTATAAACGTTTGTGTCTTTGAAAACTTATAAAAATCGGTTTCAAAACAAACCCAAACCTCTATACTTGTTATATGTGATGTATTCATGCAAGATGGGATTTTTACTGTTTAAACATGAATGTTCTTGTGTTATTATTGTGTTTCTGACCTAAGTGAGTAAATATGATGATAATCTAGGAGTTTGAAGGTTCATGGATGTGTAATATTGATATTAGGCGTTTTGACCCGTTTGGGTGATTATGGTGGATTGATGATGATATGTTGTGTTTTGTTGATTGTTTGAGGATAGGGTTTTCTAGGATGGTGCTAGAATAGTAGGATAATGTCGGATAACATCGTTATGTGATGAAATCTGAGTATTTGCTATTTAGGGTAAGTTTTACATGTTGATGTGATGCTTACATGCAAGTTATGCTATTTTGGGAAACCGCGTGCATTCGGGATGACTAGGGTGGTGATAAATTAGGGGTTTTTGCTTGAAATAGTTAGGTTAATGTTTTGGGTTGGGTATTGGGTGTTTACTCATGTTTCAGATCTGATTTGGAGGGTTAAACGCGCAAAAAGGTCGGAACAGTGCAGTACTAGCGAGTAGGAGTCCTATTCGCCACTTAACTAGCGAATAGGAGCTCTAATCCCCACTTCAACTAACGAGTACAGCTCTATTCGCCACTTTAACTAGCGAGTACGGGCCTATTCCCCACTTTTAATAGTGATTACAATCCTATTCACTAGTTTGACTCTCCTAATCACCAGTTGACTTTTCCTAATCACATGTTTGATTCCTAATCGCGTGTAATGCTGCCATATGTATATTTTAACATCCTGAAACATGGATTGACACCTAGGACATGTTAGGAACCCCGTAACATGTCTAATGACTTAGTAACACGTGTTCGGACTTGTTTATGCGTTAATTGGGCGTTATGCTAGATAGGGTGAATGTATGCGTATGCTAAGTGTTTAATTGCATAAGTTGCATGATATCTTGTATGTGACTAACACGTGGGATGTCGGGTCACCAATGGGATGCCGGGTATTGTCTGGTTTGGTCGGTTTAACGTTTAAACATCTTTTCAACATACACGGTCACGGTCTGGACAACTTGGGGACTGATTAGCCTTCGGGTTAGTAGTCATCACACTTATGTAAACTCATTGATAGGTCGTCACTAAGTTGGGTCATCATACACGTGTTGGGATTCTAAATATCTGAAGGCGCACTATAAGGTGAGTTTCACGGCCCCACTCTTTTACTGGTTTTACATTTTCGGGGGAGAAAACATGCTGTGTTCTTTAAACGTGTGTCAACTATGTTTTCATAAAAGGAGTTTCAACTATGTTTTCATGAAAGGTGTGTCAACTACGTTTGGGTATTCACGAATTCATTGGGTTTGGAGTATTCATTATGTTTTAAAGTATTCATTACATTACTATGTGATCTTTGGAAGTCCCAGGGAGAACCATGAATGTGCGGGGATGCACAACGGGGGAAATGTGGATAGATCTATTTGGGCTTGACCGGCCCCACTCGTCGACTGGAGGTCGGACGGGTGCATGTTGTCTCTTAGGTATTCAGTATGCAGTATTCAGTATTCAGTATTCATTCGGGTGCGTATTCAGTATTCACAGTATTCGAGTCTAGTAATGGTTTTCCAATCGCAGTAGTAACAGGTATTCATATGATTTGCATGTATGTGGTCTGGATCGATCATGGATATTCATTTGGGAGTTAGTATTCATTGGAGTCGGTATTCATTAAAAACCTGTGAACTCACCGGCATTATTTGCTGACGTTTTTAGCATGTCTGTCTCAGGTCGCTAAGGTAGCAGCTGTCGATAGGCGCACAGAGTCTCACGGCGTCTAGGATTCATGTGCATCTCATTTAGTATTTTCAGTCTTTCGTACTTTTGATTTCGTGTTGTAATAAAGTTTTACGCTTCCGCAGCGATGGATCATCTATGAAAACTTAATGGTTTGCTTATGTCATTTTTACGTATCATATAGTGTCGTTTATTGTGACCGTTGACTTGGATCCTGGTGTGTCACGCGCCTCTCGGTAAAACCCTGCACGTGGAAATTTGAGGGTGTGACAAATAGACTGCAGGTTCGACCCCTGGATCCCACATTCGACCCCACGTGGGTTCGAATGAGGGCCAGGTTCGACCCCTGCAGTTCCAAGTTTCCTAAAACGCCTCAAAACTATCTGAAAAACACCACGAAACATCATGAAACACTGCAGTCAAACATGATTAACATATTCCTACAAAACCCCACCAATTTTATCCCAAAATCAGCTCGTTTTAACACTTACCCAAAATGGTAAAATTATGGAAATGTCACATCATGCATGAAAACTTTACCCAATTTGGAAACTTTTTGAAATCCTTTCATAATCATCCCAAAATGCTCAGTTCAATGTGTGTATGAAAACCCCCAATAGTTTAATCAATAATAACAACATGTAATAAACCCTAGATTTATCAAAAATCCCGAAACTAGACATAACATCATCATTCGTTCAATTGTAACCTAAACTAACACCAATAACAGCCCTAGATCATGTTTCTGTCACTTGTACAACAGCAAACCATTAAACAACACATAATATCACATAACACACCATTAACACATGTTTATTGATATGAAAACTCATGTTTAATGATTAGGTTTTGTTTAGAAAGATGTTTGAAAGGTTTTTAATCATAAAAACACCCTTAGAACAGATCTGGATATTTGGGGTTAGATGAAAAAGAATCAAAATGCTTTGAAAAGGGTTTTGGATTAAGAACACACCTTAGATTCTTGATTAGATGATGTTTGTAGGTTAGATTATGAAAAATGAGAGCAAAAACTCCTTCCCCGGTGATTAAAATTGATAGAGGGTGTTTATAGGCGACTAGGGATTGTGAAATGATGAAAATGACAAAGTGTGGTATTTATACCTAGGCTACATTCGACCCCCATCACGGGTCGAATGAAAGTTTGTTTGGTCGAATGAGTTTTTGCTGAATTCCCATCCCTGGTTTGACCCCCCCTACGTCAAACCAATGTTTGTGTTTTCCAAGTTTTCCAGTTTTGTGGTTTAAACGCGTTTTAGCACATCCTAACACATGAAACATGCAATCCTAACATATGTTAAGCATACTCAATCATGTTTACACCTTTGAAGCACGTATTTGCACATTGTATTACACGTATGTATCAATCTACGTATCCTACTTAATTAAATTCATATAATTTCACCAACAACAGGACTCAGTACTAGTGTATTCCCAAAACAACTCCCAATGATCCTCCAGATCATTGAACCCTGGACAATCCTAACTTGACCCGACTCAACTAACCTGGTTAAGTCCGTTTACAAATGTTTTTCGCTAAGGTAGACTTAAGTTTTATCAAAATGTTTAAGCCGAACATACCGGGTGTCACAGTAGCAAAGAGAGATTAAGAGGTTAAAGACTGAGGGTGATTGCAAGACACGTGTATGAATGGCAGTTATGCGTATATGGGTCCACACAATGAACAGACACCTGTACACAGGTGTAACAGGGGAATAAAACATCCCTGAAAGATGAGATAATTACAATGATTCCACCAAATTAATATTTGAAAAAAAAGGAGACCTAAAGAGTCGAACCAAGGTTGACTGAATTCAAAAGATGCTCACAAACCACTGAACCAAGACACAACACTGAATGAATATCAGAAATAATGTTATATAACCCATCAAAAAATGCAGCAGGCTGAAAGTTACTGTTCAAATTACTAACGTATTAATATATTTATAATTTATATTTGATTTTAAAAAGATATTGCTTTGATTTGAGTAGATACTATATATTTTTATTTGTTTGTGCATGCCAATTGGAGTTGATGTACCTGGACACTCATATAATATAATTAAGAAAGAATAAACTATAATGCTTATGTGCTTGTATGTATTGTAAGCCAAAAATTGACATGATGCACCTAACCTAACCAACTATGGAGTTTAATAATAATTCACTAGTCCCTACTTATCATGTGACTTCTTTTCGAGCCAACTCAAAGTCATGATAGCTGCCTTATTATCATTAATTAATTATTATCATTCTCGTTTAACTTTTTATAATATTTGTTACACATTCGACTAGACTGTTTTAGACCATATAAAAATTTGTTAAGCTTTATTGAACACGCCTCACGGTTAAGGCCCATGTAAACAAATGCTTTGGCTATCTATAACCATTTTGTGATTTTCAAACATAAGCATGGAAGGACTTGAAAAAAGAGTTACAGAAAGTTTAGATCTAAAAGAAAAGGCCGAGAAGCATGTAGTAATATTTAAGCTGACATTTAGGATTAATGTGAGAGCTTTATTGAAATGAAGCATGTGTGTGAAAGTTATCAATCTTATAGCATTCATAGGTTTTGCATATTTTTGTTAGTGAGTTTTACTTATTTTTAAAAGCGGTTGTTAGTAAAGGAGAAATAAAATGTTACTGTCATTTGTATATTTAGAGTAATATTGTTCTGCCAATTTATTTTTGAATGTGATTATGAGTGAATGAGTAAAAATATAATGATAAATGTATAATAAATATTATTTAATTAAAAAGAGAAAGATGTTAAAGTGATTTTTAGTGTAATTTATTGGATTGAATGAACGTGATGTAAATGCTCTAAAAAACAAATTGTTTCTTTTTGATAAATATATCGACTGTTTTCATATTTGTTTCATTTAAGACTGTCCGTTGTGATGCGCGATCGGACTTGCGCGAACGAGCTTGCCAGCCACGTGGATCGCTGGAACCACAACACCTACACGTGAATGACTGCGTGAGAGAGCGGAGGCGACCCGGATCGCATGGGCTAGCGAGGTGTAATAGGTTTGTTTGTGTGTGTATTGTGTTTTTTTTTTCTTTTTTCTTTTTTATGTTGTTGAAGATGACCTGCAACTTGAAGAAGACAAAGTTGCAAAAAGTGAAAGAGGGAGTTGGGGTTGAAGATGGAGATGCAAGATGGACAATAGATTTTTTTTTTTGTTTTAATATTCTTTTTTTTAGTCAAAAGTACAAGACATATTTAAATATAATAAAACTTATTTTTTATTTTATATATATTTTTTTTACTTTTTCTTTCTAGTGTATTTTTTTATTTACCTAATTTTCTAAATAATATTTATTTTATTGTTTTTAATTTTATATAATAATATATTTTTTATATTTTTAATTAATGTTAAAAAATTGGATAAAGTTATCGCTCACCTTGAGCCACAAACGGAATCAATGATTTCTTGATTTCGTCAATTAATGGTTTGGTTTACAAATAATAAATCAAATCAATTATGGTTATGTGAATTTTTTTCTAAAGTCAGAACTGCTAATTACGAAAAAAATGGACATGCATATATATTTTTTAATTCTCATGTTATAACCCAAATTATTACATTATGTTTTTGAATTTGGGTTAAATTTATGTTTTCGGTTGATGTTCTTCACGAACGCATAAGAAAACCGAAAGTTTAGTATATTTTGGTTTAAAAACATATTAGATCATGTTTCCTGAAATTTAGGATCTAAGTTTTATTTCCTATTATTTTTTAAATCAACTAAATCGATAAACTGATTTCGAAATCTAAGAAATTTTTGGTATTAATTAAAATCCTTTTAAAATAGGAAACTGATATTATGTAAAATCCTTAAAGTTTTGAACCATCCTTATCCGATACTACCTCTTGGAAAATAAATAAGGTTTTCGGTTTGTTTTTTTTATAATATTAACGAATTTTAAGTTCTCGAATTTATTAGTTAGTTTCCGGATGAAGCTTTCGATTCTCAGGTTCTCGGATTTCATGGATTTCGACCAGGTTCACAGGAAAGGAGTTCTTGGTTATGGGCATTTTTTTGAGAACCATAACATTATTCGAGAACCCATTATAACTTTTCCGAGAACCATTATTTCTTTGTAAACCAACATTCAAAATCGAGTGTCCTTTAAGAAAGAGAGAAAAAAAATCGAAAAACTCATTAACTATTCCGAGAACTGTTGGGTCTGCTGACCTGGAGAAGAACAGATGATTGGAAAGCCAAAATATACTACTCAATTGATCCTTAGCAATAACAACATTTACAAGTTACTTCTCCCAAAAGACTGTTGACCCTAATATCTGTTGTACCCTAACAACTGTTGTGACAACTGCTGCTACAAAGGTCTGATAGATAACAACTGCTGACCAAAGGTCTGATGAAGAACAATTGCTAAATCAAAGTACTGAAGACTAAAGGTCTGTTGGAGCCAACAACACTTAGGCTCCAACAGATGATTCAAGACCATCAGAGTTTTCCTATCAGCTGTTTGCCTTTCAGAGTTTTCCAATGTAACAGTAGTTTGTATCAACAGATGTTTTATGTTTGTTATTCTATTAGAGGTCACTGTCTTAGGTGACGTCACCCTAGGTCATCAGAGGTTTAGATTTGTCTATAAATAGAATAGTGCTTTTATTGTTCTATTCATCACTCAAAACATTCTCTTAGACAAACAATCACTGTGTGATCAGGCTAAGGGGGAGTACTTGTACAATTGTTTGTAATCATTTGATATTATGAAAGCATTCGATTAAAAACATTTATTCTCTTGTTTTGATTAATAGTTTATCATTCCACTGCACTTTCCATTTATAATTCACTTCTTTCATTGTTCTCATTACTTAAACAATCAAAACAATCAAACTCAGATCCTAACAATTGGTATCAGAGCTTGGTCAATTAAATTCGATCTAACCAATCAATTTAATATAAACAGATCAGCTCTTGATACCGTTTGTTTGTCGGATTGAAGACAGAATAATAGTTTATTTTCGTTTCAACCGTTTATAAACATACTTTGTTTTTGAAACAATCAGAGAATGGCTTCAATCAATCACGATCCACACAACACTGGTACGAACAACAAGCCACCGATAATTGTCAGATCTGAATACAATATCTGGCAACGTCGGATGAGCCATGTTCTAGCTCAATAGAATAGTGGGTGTTGGAAGTCGGTTATCTTCTGACCACATGTTCTGATGGTGCCGAGTATTGAAGATCCCAAGGTTCAAGAGCCTAAGAAACTTGAAAACAACTCTGACCAGGATTTTCAGAAAATTGAGTTAGATGCCAAGGTCTTCAGTATTGTGGCCATGGCTCTACCCAATTATATATATGCTGGGCTGTTACACTGTAACAGTGCAAAGGAGTTGTGGGATGCACTGAAAGAACAATTTGGTGGGACTGAAGAGGTTATTGAAAACAACCGTGAAATACTTAACCAACAATATGAAACATTCAGTCATGTAAAGGGAGAGTCATTAACTCAACAATTTGAGAGGTTTAACTGTCTCATTAGTGAACTAAAACTAGTTGGTCTAACTTACCCATATTCAACTTTCAACCATAGGTTTTTAAGATCACTACCAGACAAATGGGACACTATTGCTATAGTTATGAGAAACTCAATTAGATTTAAGGACCTATCACTGACCCAGCTTCATGGTGAGCTCTTGACCTATGAGAGATATCTTAACCAGAAAAAGAAGCTCCAAGACTCTGGAAAAGTGTCTGATGATTATGTATTTGGTAATACAACACTTTTGGGTCATGATGAGGTGCCTGGTAATAATAAGGATCAGATTTATGATCATTTCATTGACATAAATTCAGGTTTTAACTTTGATTCTTATTCACCAAACTATGCTTTTACAGCAAGTGGTGGTGATATCTAGGCATCTGATAACATATCCTTTGAGTATGATGACTTAAAGTACTTTGACCCTGATGATTTGGAAGAAATGGACATTATGCACCAATTGGCTCTGCTCAGTGTAAGAACTAACAATATTTACAAGAAAACTGGCAGAAGGAGTCAACATGGTACACCTATGATTACCTATCCAAATCAAAGGCCATAGACCAACACTTATCAAGTTTCCCATAATACCCCTGGACCAAATGTGCAAAACACTACTCATTTTGCACAGTCCTCAAACACTGTTCCTGTCCAGTTTGTCCAAACCACTGTTCCTCAGATCCACTATGTGCAAACACCTGTTGCTCAGGCACAAGTGCCAATGACTGCTGTTGTTTCAATATTGTGGTTCGTATGGACTGGTTGTCGAAGAACCGCATAGAGGTCATCTGTTTCGCGAAAGTGGTTCAAGTTTCGTTGCCCAATGGAGATGTTTTATCCATACAGTGGGAGCACAGGAAGACCTCGTTGCGATTGGTTTCTTGCATGAAGGCTCAGAAGTGCTTGGGAAAAGGTCATTTTGCTTTCCTAGAGCTTGTGCATGAGAAGAAGCCAGAGGTGAACAGGATCGAAGACATCCCTGTCGTGAGAGATTTTTCATAAGTTTTTCCCGAAGATCTATCAGGATTGCCACCCGCGAGGCAAGTCGAGTTTCGTGTTGATCTCATTCCCTGAGCTACTCCTGTAGCCCGTTCACCTTACCGCTTGGCTCCATCTGAGATGCAAGAGCTGTCCACCCAGTTGCAGGAGTTGCTTGACAAGGGATTCATCCGACCAAGCTCGTGACCTTGGGGAGCTCCAGTTCTATTCGTCAAGAAGGAGGACACATCGTTTCGCACGTGCATCGACTATAGAGAGTTGAACAAGCTTACGGTGAAGAACCGTTACCCCCTTCCCAGAATAGATGATCTGTTCGATCAATTGCAGGGCTCTTGTTTCTACCGAAGATTGATCTGAGGTCAGGCTATCACCAGTTACGTATTCATGAAGAGGACATACCCAAGACTGCTTTCAGGACATGGTATGGCCATCTTGAGTTTCTGGTTATGCCATTCGGTTTGATAAACGCACCAGCAGTGTTCATGGATCTGATGAACAGGGTGTGTAAACCTTACCTCGATAAGTTCATGATAATATTCATTGGCGACATTCTGATTTCCTCACGAACTAGAGAAGAGCATGAGCAACATTTGAAAATGATTCTAAATCTACTCAAGGAGGAAAAGCTATATGCCAAGTTGTCCAAATGCAAATTTTGGATTCGTGAAGTTCATTTCCTCGGTCATGTGGTGAACGAGAAAGGCATACATTTTGATCCAGCCAAGATAGAGTCGATCAAAGACTGGCCTAGACCCAGTACCCCAACAAAAGTTCAACAATTTCTAGGGTTAGCTGGCTACTATCGACGATTCATCGAGAAGCCCAGTCTCTAACAGTCTTGACTCAGAAAGACAAGAAATTCGAATGGGGAGATCCACAAGAATCTGCTTTTCAGCTCTTGAAGCTCAAGTTATGCAGCGCACACCATTCTCTCACTGCAAGATGGAACGGAAGATTTCGTGGTCTATTGCGATGCATCCCACCAAGGTCTCGGCTGTGTCTTGATGTAGAGAAACAAGGTCATAGCCTAGGCCTCTTGACAACTCAAAGTGCACGAATGAAACTACACAACCCACGATCTGGAGTTGGGTGCAGTAGTGTTCGCGCTCAAGATATGGAGACACTACCTCTATGGGACCAAGTGTACTATCTTTACTGACCATAAGAGCCTGCAACATATCTTTACTGACCAAAACGCTGTGTGTTCGTGCTTTAGGCATGACCATTCAAACCAATCTCACTGCTCGTATTCGTCAGGCTCAGCAGGAAGCTCTTAAGGATAGTAATATTGGACATGAAGCTCTATACAGTCAGGCTAGTTAGTTGGAGGCGAGGCCTGACGGGACAAAGTTTTTCTTGAATAGAATATGGGTTCCTTTGTATGGAGGTTTGCGTGATTTGGTTCTTGATGAAGCACATAAGTCCAAGTTCTCATTACACCCTGGCGCAGACAAGATGTATAAGGACCTCAAGCAGTTCTATTGATAGCCTAACATCAAGGGTTGTATCGCGACTTATGTCAGACGTTGCCTAACGTGTTCGAAGGTCAAGGCAAAGTACCAGAAGCCGCCAGGTATGCTTCACCAACAAGAGATTCTTGTTTTGAAGTGGGAACAAATCTCTATGGATTTCATCACCAAACTGCAAAAACATCTCGTGGTCATGACGCGATTTGGGTAATTATTGACCGTTTAGCAAAGTCTACACATTTCTTGTCGATCAAAGAAATGGACAAACGAAAAAATTATCCCGATTATACATCAATGAGATTATATCAAGGCATGGTGTGCCTACTTCCATAATCTCTGATCGAGATAGTCGCATCACTTAGAGGTTTTGGCAATCATTTCAAGAAGCTCTTGGTTCCTGGTTAGACATGAGCACCGCTTACCATCCTCAGACAGATGGGCAGAGCGAAAGGACCATCCAGACGTTGGAGGACTTGCTCCGCGCATATGTAATTGATTTTGAGGAAAATTGGGATACGCATTTTCCATTGATCAAATTTTTCTACAATAACAGTTACCACACCAGCATCAAAGCTGCCCCTTTCGAAGCGTTGTATGGACGCAAATGTCGATCGCCAGTGTGTTGGGATGAAGTAGGGGACAAGCATTTGACAGGTCCCGAACTCATCCAGAAGACAACTGACAAGATCTTCTAGATCGAGGACAGATTGAAAGCCGCCAGAGACAGATAGAAGATTACATGTCATCATAGTTGGATTATACACGGTTCCAACAGGTTAATCCCAAAAGCATACAGTCTAACAATAGATACACTAGTCATATTTAGTTGAAAAACTCATAATAGATTCTAGGAAATCCATGCATTTGAACAAGAATTCCAACTTGTTACCCCAACAGGAACAAACACAAACAAATGTTCGCCTACATGGACTACCCACATGCATTGTCCAACAAGGGTGATTAAACTCCAATTAACTTGTGTACAAGGGCACTCGTTGTAATACATATACATATGAACATCCATAGGCAAGTAATAATTAGCAAAATCTAAATTATATACCTATGTATGCATGTACACGATCACGTATACATATCTACACACACACGGCTACCTATATACATACACGAGTATATATACACATACACACTTACTCACTAGTCACCATTCTTTTCCTCACATAAGATCTTACACAAGAATGGCAAGCACAAGAATTCCACAATCTCCAAACCATGTTGACTTGCCATAAGAACTATGTTTTCTTTCCCTATGAATCGGCTAGGAGCCACCCTACACAACCAAACACACCACCGCAACCCAACAACCTCAAAACCTAAGAGTTTCACCAACTAAGGACCTTGTTACCTCACACAATGGATCTAAACAACCTTGACTTCCTAATTTGCTCACCTAAGCTCATATAAATCGGCCCATGTACTCCCAAAGCAAGAACAAGTGTGACTAAGAACCTACAACTAGCTTGCACCATCCACATTGCACATGTATACATATACACGCATACATACATCCACACACAACTCCATTTCCTAAGTTCCAAGGCATATACACTAACCTAGAAAAGTCCTTCACCATCTTCTTTATAACAGCCATAGAAATAAATGTTTGAGTAATATAAAAGGGACAGTCATCATTCTTTGATCTGCTTCTCCTTTTCTGTTTCTTCTTCTTTCTACTTGACTTATTCAGATTAGGCTCATTCTCATCACACAAACTGTCAAAGTCTTCTAAATCTACTTCAACCTCAACTTCTATTTCATCCTCTGATTTCTCACATTCACTACCATCTGGGTCTACTGCAGCCTTGTAGTTTTCCATATCAACCTCATAATCCTCTACTAAATTGTCATCATCTACAATAAAGTCAGAGTCCTCATCATCATCCTTCTCTATAGTCTCCATGTCATTCTCTACAGTCTCCATGTTTTTCTTTTTGTTCCTAGTGTTTGCATCACCACTATCCTCACTATCAGATGATTCATTGTCCATATCCCTATCAGGCTTATAACCAGTATCTTCACTATTAGTACATTCCCACTTATCCAAATCTGCCTGATATGTGAATTCTTCCTCATCAGATTGATTAACAACTTCACTAACCTTTCTGTTTTTAAAGTTTCATAGTCTGGGACTATATGATCAACATATACCTCAATTAGCTTCTCAGTCTCAACTAGTTTGAGTAGTTCTAAGACTTGTTTATCAAATAGGATTGGTCTTAAACCAGTATCTAGACTTTGTCCTAGCAGCCTATAAAAAAAACCTAACTTCATCACTTTCTAGATACCCTAGTTCAGACAAAAATTCATACAACGTTACCACAACAAACCAATTAGTGTGCACATGATCAATGTAGTTAACCTTGGCATTTAGATACATCATAGCTACATCAGGATCACTAAACTCACTAGCATGACAAAGCTTAATCGAAAACTTCTCTTTGCTTGAACCTGTATAATCATAGAAATAGAGGTTATGAAACACATTATCATAGAAACAGAGGTTACTAAAATAATATAGACGAAAACTGTTGTACTCACCATATTTGGAGTCATGATCAAATTCTTAACCGTCTTCCCTGACATGCCATCCTTCGTCGTCGTCCATGATCAACAGGGGTAGCAAGAATTGTAGAGGATTGTTGATTGTTGTTGATTTTGGAGGGAGATGAAAGCAGGAGGAGGGTTATGACATAAAAGAGGAACAATTAGGGTTAAAACGATTATAAAGGGGACAAGGTTAGCTGGGTTTAAAAATTTTAACTGACTTGACGAAAATGTCCCTGACTTAACTGAGAAAATCTAACTGGGTTAAGTGGTAGGACTGATTTGTCCTATTTTCTTAAAGGTCAAGGAGGGTTCAAGCAATTTTTAAAAGATTGGAGTGGACAAGCATATTGGTCCAAACCTCGGGGACGGTTTTGGTAATTTACTCTAATAATTATCATATTCGCCTCATTTCCTTTTAAAATAAAAGTATATCTCAAGTTGACCTGATTTTGCGAAATAAACAAAATTGCCGCATTCTAATATATAAAATTGAATTTATGTATCATTTGGTATGCTGGAATGGAATGGATCATTACCAGGTATTGAAAGATTGTTTGGTTGGTCAATGGAATAAAATCACCAGTTCCACAATGCATTGTATTCCCTCAAAACCATTTCATCCAGCCCTATGTTTTTTTTTTCATTTCATCCCCTCTTCACCATTCATTAACACCACCACAACCCACCGTCCACCACCTCCACCCACCACCATCGTCACCACCACCGCTGCTACCCACTACTTTCACCCACCCACCATGTCGCCATCCATCGCTACCCACCACCGTCGCAACCATCGGCGCCACCCACCATCATTGCCATCAACCACCACCCAACACCAGTGCCATCGTCACCACCCACTACCGCCATCCACCACCACCGCCGCTATCCATCCACCCCCACCGTCACCCACCATCGCCATCATCCACCACCACCATCGCCACCACCACCACCACTGTCACCCTTCACCGTCATTGCCACCCACCACCACCCACTGCCGCCACCGCCAAATATCACCACCCACCATTACCGTCACTCACCACCGATTTTATTCCTTCGTCCTTTCCTACCTATCAAACAATATAATGTAATGCTTTGTTTTATTTTCACATGACAACCAAACAAGGCATGGAATGATGATGATCTATTCTATTTCATTGTCCATTCCATTACCTCTCGTACATTCCATTCTCTCATCCATTCTATTACCACATACCCAACATACCCTTAATTTCTAAAAAATAAACATATTACATATAGCGTAATCAGCAACAATTTGACATGATATCATTTGTCATGGTTGTAAGCATTTTAATAACATTACGTTTATTAATGATTTATAATCCAATATAGAGACATGTCGAATGCGAATGTGGATATCAATCTTTACTAAACAACATCACTTGGGATCTCAACACCACTAGGAATTTTCCCAGGATAGTTAGTCTTTGAAGTGTCTGATCCGATCATGCTACATAACACAAGACGATTAGTGAAACGATTTTTACTCAAGAAATAGAAATTGAAAAAAAAAAATTTATTCTCGTGTAATTCAAATTACCTTCGATCAACAATGACTATTGAACGAAGCTCACAATTGTTGAAGCTGCATACAACACAATTGAAATAAATGAAGTTATGGTTCATCTCTAACGACACAATAAACAAAGAAAATGAGTCAGTGTCAAGCGGGTCAAAAGTCTCATGTTGTTTTAATGCATAAAACCTCCAATATCATTTAATTCCAATAATTAGGTAGCGTCTGGTATGGTGAAATGGAAGGGGGAATGGAATGGATCATTACGAGGTAATGAAAAATAGTGTGTTTGGTTGGTTAAAGGAATGGAATCACCCATTCCACAAGACATTCCATTCCCTCAAAACCATTCCACCCACCCCCATGTTTTTTTTATTCCATCCCTCATTCAGCCTTTACTAACAACACCATAACCTACCACCACCACCCATCACTCACCACCATCGTCACCACACACCACCGCTGTCGCCACCACCTACCACCGCCGTCACCACCCACCACCGTCGCCCAGCACCGCTGCCGCCACCACCCACCACCGTCGTCGCCGCCACAAACCGCCTCCACCCTCTACCTTCACCCACCTACCCACCACCGTCACCTACCCACCGCCACCATCCAACACCACCATCACCCACCCACCGCCGCCTCCACCACCCGCCTTCGTCACTCACCACAATTTCCTTTAACCACCACTACCGCCGCCACTACTCATCATCGTCACCCACCCACCATCACCGCCATCCACCTCCACCCATCGCCACCGTCGCTGCCATCCACCACCACGCTACCGCCACACACCACCACCTATCACCACCTACCATCACCACCAACAACCACTACCCACCACCGCCACTACTCACCATCGTCACCCACCCACCATCACGACCATCCACCGTCGCCACCACCGCTGCCGCCACCCACTATCGCCGCCTCTGCCACATATCACCACCACCATCACCGCCACTAACACCACCCACCACCGCCACTAACCACCGATTTTATTCCTTCGTCTTTCATGCCTATTTAACAACACAAAATAATGTTTTGTTTCATTCCCACATTGCAACCAAACAAGACAAGGAATGGTAATGATCTATTCCATTACCTTGTCCATTCCATTACCTCGTCCATTCTATCCCCTTTTCCATTCTATTACCTCATACCAAATAGACCCTTAGAAAATGAGTGAAGATATTTGGCATGTTAACTAGTTAAACAAAGAGAAAAATCACAAAAAATATCCATATTTTCTTGGGAGTGTTATACCCTACATAACCATAACCATAACCATATCAGAAAAAATAGATAAAAAAATCATGTAGCCATGAGAAAAGGTATCAGTTATACTTGAGTGTCAAGACTTTGTGCATCAAAAATGACTTCAAGGGTGTTTGGGATTGCGTTTTGAATCTGATTTTTAGATTATTGTGTTTTGAAAACGTAGATAATCAATTTTTAGTGTTTGAGATTGCGTTTTGAAAACGCAAATAATCAGTTTTTTAGGCTACCAAAACGCAATAATCTATAAGCAGTTCCACCCTGCTTTTCCAAAATGCATAATCTATTTTGAATAATCAATCCCAAACACCCCCTTAAACTAATGTGAATTGTGGCACCATGTCGCATATAGCTTCATGATATATAGTTATATGTATTATTATTTGTGTATCTCTCGTGGCTATATGCTGGAAATGGTTATGATATCACCATAGAGGTAGGTATAACATTCATAAGTCAGAAAAATGGAGAATATTTTTCTGCTGGTACAACCGTACAGTTTCAAGCTCTAGTTATAACCAAAAGAGGGAGAATATTTCAAATTTAGAACCAAAATATCCCTAAAATAGAAATTTATAATCAAATTGCAAACTTTGAAGTGTATAATTACTCATAAAATTTAAACTTACAATATGGACATTTCTTTTTTAAGTGTGGGATGAGAGTCATCTCCATATGCACCAAGTGTATGATGCAGAAAACCAGCATGAGAAACAACCGCAATCTCCTTCTCTTCGCGTGTCAACAACCTGCATAAATTGTAGGCGAAGATAGAATATGTGATAATCAAGCCAATTGGTTGATTATTCTTAGATTCTCATAATATTTAAAAAAAAAATCTAAAAAAGGTGAATAGCATGTCACCATTTTATAAACTTCACCCCCCGAGCTGCAACGTCTTCAAACTTTTCTCTAGTATCCGAGCTCCACCAAACATCGCGATCACTTTCTATCTGAGTAAAATATGAAACAGACAAACAATGTACTTTATAGTTTAGAATGTATAAGATTATGTATGTAGATATTATGGATTTTAAGGTTGAGTAACTTACTAAAGAAAAATCAATTGCGGGGAACATGGGTTTGTAATCACTTATACTTCTCCTCCGATCGCAGGGATGAATACCCTACATGAATTTCAACATATAAATAAGGGTTCCATACATGTATGCTAGAAAGCATAATTTGCATACCATATCCTCTCGACAAAGCTCCATAGCGATGAATGAGGGGCAATTTAGGCTTGAAATTGCCAGACGATTACTGTGACCCGTATTTTTTGCCATTAGTTGAGGCACATTAGTCTCATCAATAGAAGCTTCACCTCCAAAGGCACCAACTGCTGTTTGCATAGTCCTACAAGCACAAAAATTAATCCTAGAGGTGACAAGATGGGCAGGTTAGAGGTTGCACCATGGCTCAAATGGTTTCATAAGTAACCTTTTTAATATTCTTTTTCCTTTCTATAAAATTTTCATTAATCTTTACTACATTATAAAGAGTGAGCAATGAGCAAACATGTCCAACATGGTAAAGTTAAGATGGGATGTGAAAAGTCATATGATTCAACTCTTAAATGTCATATAAATCTTTCCTAAATTACCCATTTATGCATTAAGATACTTGTACCATGTAGTAAAGATAAATAAATGTTTATTTTCTAGATAATTAAGTTTCTATATTTGCTTGCAAAAATCCATTCAAATTGTTATATATGATATCATGTGATGTGGTATGACCACAAGCTTCAAATAATTATATTCAACAAATATTAATTTTACATTTTCTTTCTTTATTTAAAATTGAATATGTTTATATAAATATACAGTGTCATTCATCATGAGAATTGCTGAAACAAATTATTTTATCTTTATCTTTGCAAAGAGTTAATGGTGGTACGAAGTGATGCACACACAACACCAAGTAGTACGGTATGTTTTGATTTTCTGTTGATAAGGTTTTTTATTTTAATTATTTAATAAGAACGACAAGATGCGACCAAGGATGCTGAAAAGAGTAATCATGTTGTAACGAATATGGCAAAACGTCGACACAATCCGAAAGTGGATTATATCTGCAAGTTCATCTTCCAGGTTAAACTTGATTTGTTTATTAAAATAAATGTCTTGTTGGTACTTCTTTACTTCTCTGTTTACTTGTTTATACTAATATCGAATGGTTGTGTTTTGGTTTATCTACTCTGTTTTGGTTTCTATGCTCATATTTGGTTTTGAGTTCATGCTTGACAATATGTATCTGTATGGTGGTTTGGTTTAAATTTGTGAAAAATTATATAGAAAGATTTGAATTATCTATGCTCATATTTGGTTTTGAGAACAGTGCTGATGACTGAATTTTGATGGTCAAAGAAGTTCATTTTCATATATAGTGAAATCTTTTTTTATACTTGGGTGTCACATCATCTCTTAGATGTTGGAAGTTAAGGACATATGCTTGGACAATTTACATAGTGTGGCATGAAAAGTTATAAGAACGTATATGTTGGATATAAAAAAATATAGATTCTTTTCAAAGTTTAAACAATGAAGAGAAATTGATTAATTTCATATACATCGTTTCGCATTCAAAGACAATTACGTTTTTACACTTTTCCTACAGCTTGGTGGGCTAACACGGCTACGCTTGTGCATTGTTTAAAAAATATATATTTATCTTAACCGTTCCGTAGCAATGTACGGGTTTCCCACTAGTAATTAATTATGATTGCATGATTAATCACAGTAATATTCTAAATATTTAATTCAACGAAAAATATGAAGGTAATTAAGCATTCACAAGTTATAGCTAGGACCATATATAATTGCTTCCTAATTAAGATATAATAATATTTCATCAATAACAAGCAATAAATCTCATCCTAATTCACATCAATTTGATAGGGATAAAGTACCTGAGCAAAGGGGACACTACAACCAATTCGATATTTTTGTAAAGTCCAGACTCATGAACATGCTTCCGAAGATTATCCACCTGTTGGACGCATCAAAGTCAATATCGAGGTTTTAGTGTTTTATAGATGAAGCATCAACAAATTTAATTTGATCCATTTACTTCTGAACGGTTAATTATTCAATTTTTATCTTACACGCTTCAAATATAAGAATTCAACTAAAGGGAAACATGTCAAGTAGATTGAAAGTTTCCAAAAGTTTACTTTTTTTTAGCATACAACATTCTAAATAATTTTTATTTAAAGATTTATATTATTACTCTAAAAATTATTACACGCGTTAATGACTTTTCAAAACTTTTGTAACCTATAAAATATGACATTAATAAGGTTGATGCAACCTGTTCCCAACCAAGAGGGGTAAGATGTGCATCAAATAATTCCTCAGACAAGAATGCACTTAAGTCCTTCTCTCCTGCTACATTGTGAACTCCTTGAGCATGTCTCACCTAGTACCATTAACCATTAACAGTTTAACAACACATAATTTACAAGGAAAATTGGATTGTAATAATCCCACCTTCGCCAATAATAATCTCACCTAAGTTTATTCTTCCCATCAGTCCAACCTTTTAATTTATTTTTTCTTATTGCACCCGTCGTTAACTCACACTAACGTCGTTAGCTGCAACTCACAATTCTACGGGATTGTTCACCGGATCTGAAAGAGGGAATCGAGACGATGATATTGGTATGTTCAATTGCGGAAACGAGCATGGTTGATGTTCTTGTCGGAGGGGATGACCGGAACCGACAATTAAACCATCAAACCATGCTCATTCGGCAATTAAACATACCAATATCATCGTCTCGATTCCCTCTTTCAAATACGGTGAACAATCGCCTAAAATTGTGAGTTTCAGCTAACGGCGGGTGCAGTGAGAAAAAATAAATTAAAAGGTGGGATTGGTGGGAAGAATAAACTTAGGTGGGATTATTATTCGCAAACAACACAAAAGTGGGCTTATTACAATCCCATTTTCCAATTTACAATGATTAAATCTGTCAATATTAAAACACACCAGATGAATGATTTTAGAGCGATGCAGTGGGTATACACCTTCATTAAAGGTAGAATTCATTTCTGCAATTCGTAGATGAACAAAGATTATTAAAATAACTTGCAAATACCAAATAATCCTTCGGTTTTGCTGGTGAGTTTGGTGTCAATAAGATTATTTTAGTATAAATGGATTTACTTAAGAGAAAATAAGAAACGGGATTAAACATTGTTACATGTTACTATGTTAGGTGGTTTATAGCACACACAATGGTAAGGGAATTGGGGTGTTTTTGCTCAAATCCACGCCTGATTTCAATACTGCCCCCTCCAAGTGTTTTGGGGCGTTTTTTGAGCTCCAGGAAAAAAAGCAAGCCGTGAAAAAAATGGATGGACCAATCAAATTATTTTCTCCTAGTTTTAATTTTCAAAATTAAAAAAAAAATTAATTTTAAATGATTGGAAGAGGCTTGAAATTTTTCACCTTACCGCTACACCCCTTTTTCATTTCAAGGCCCATGTGGAACCCAAATGCCATGTGTCATTGAATGCCCCATGGGGCTTGAAAATTTCCACTTATCATTATCAGTGGCGTAGCTTTTAAAAGGCGGGGAGGGGCGGCCGACCCTAACGAATTTTCGCTCAAAAGTTCCGATTATATAGTATTCGTATAGAAATTTTTTGGTATAGACAGTTTCGACCCCCTGAAATTGGTTTTCAACCCCCCGAAACTAGTGATTTCCGACCTCCCGGTGACTTCCGACCCCCCGATGTTTCGGGTCAAGCTTCGCCATTGATCATTACACATGGTCTAAGGGCCTTTGGAGTTGCGCAAGCTAGAAGTTGCTTCAGATTTGCACTGAGTTATGAAAATGTACATTAGTGGGAATTGACTATCGGTACTAAGTTGCTACTAATCAATATTAATCATTAGTTTTCGTAGCAACTTGGTTCAATAGTAGTAGGTGATAAGTAAATAAGGGGGATGGGGTGCTACCAAAATTGGTTACGGGTATCCCACTATCAGCACGGTAACATCGCCGCCACCCATGCTGGTAGTGGTCCCGTGAATCAAATTCTGGTTTCAGTTACCGTGCTGGTTCACGGATGTGGCACAAACTTTCACACAATTTTATTATTTTTTTTATTCCTCTCTCTCTATTATTTGAATCTCCTCTTCTATTTTGGTTAGAAGTTACCTTGGTTGCTTGTCATGTTTTTTGGGTTTGAAGTGGGTTTGTGAAGGAGATAGATATAGAAGTATATGTATATCTTTACAAATGTGTGGGAAGACATCTTTTGTCATTTATTAAATTGTTTGTGGTACAAGTTGTCATTTATGTGGTTTTTTAAGCTTTTTTTTTTTTTGAATTACATAAAAATATAATAATAATTTTTTGAAAGTTAAAAAAAAGAATAATTATTAACTATACTTTTATGTGTGAAAATTATTATTATTATTTGTGAAAATAATTGATAGTTATGTAAAGAATCAGTGGAGTGCTGCCTTTAAAAAAGTGTTTCAATGAAGAAAATTAGTGAAGTGATTTGGCAGTGAAGCATTGATAGAAATCAGCAGTGAGAACACATTTAGTGAAGCACCACTTATGCCCTAACTTTTTCATCTTTAGCAACTAAGTTACGATTGATGAGATGCTATGGTTTTCCCACTAATGTGATGTCCAGCTGTCGCATTTATAAACGTCAAACGCTAACTATGCTATGGTTCCTTCCTTATTCAAAGATTGGTTTAATTTCGGTGTTACTTTTCTATTCAAACTTGAGTATTGTTTTTGTTTTCTCTGTGAATTATGTGATTAAATTTTCAATAAGTACCATTGAAATAAAGAATTTCATTATGACACCCTACGAGTTATAAAAATTACATGTTGTTGATAATAGAGCAATCATATTTGTGACAAGCAACAACGGAAATTTTAAAAGTAACAATAGAAACAAATTATGAAAATATACAAACATATTATTCAGCATCAATCATTAAAATACAAAAACCTACATTTCAAAACTAATTATGGAAATAAATTATGAAAACAAATTAGATTACCAGAAAGCTGAGAGAATGAAGAACAAAGAAGAAGCAATAACGACGTAGATTGATGATGGTGGTGGAGAGAGACACACTTGTTGGTATATATTTTTATACTAGTTTATACCTCGGGAACATTTCGGGTTGAGAAATCTAAGTAAAGTGAATAAAATTAGAAGTATCTAAACTATAAAAATGGCATTTGCCAATATATGATTAATGAATATTATTATTAAACAAATCTCTACCATAAGTTATCATATTCTAATACAAAAAAAGTGTAATTGGGTCGGGTATCACCTAATCCCAGGCCCCACCAAAACCCACATTTTTTTAAACTAATTCTAAACCTGACACAATACCTGTCGGGTTACAAAAAATAGTCGTTTTTTTCTCCGTTTTTTATATAGCACTATGGTACTCGTTGGAAAGATAATAAAACACTCGTTAATTTGGTGTAATTTTTTTTCTTTAAAAAATCTCGTATATAAAAGATATTAACATTTAAAAGTTATGAAAGGAAACATGAGAGAGAAAATAATAAAGTTTTAATATTTACATTTAGTAGATTAGGTATTTAATAAATTTTTTCTTTAAAAAATCGAATTCACTTCCAAATCAAAAACATAAACCGGCAAAACCCGTCCGAAATCCTCTTCCGGAAGCCCCGCTAACCTCCTAATCTCATCCTGCGACTCCAACAACGTCTGATGCAACCGCTTCGAATCCAAATACTCACTAACAATCAAAGTATAATTCTCAAACAAATACCTAGATGTATACGAAGTAACCGCAAGCGAAACCGCAAACGAACAAATCGAACACTCCGCCATATCCACATCATACTTCCTAAAACTCAATTCCTGATCCCCAAACAACAACCCACCACCACCACCATTCTTACCCTCATCAACAAACCTCTTCTCAATTTCACTAAAATCCAACCCTCTAACATCCTTATCAGGCCCATGAATATGTATAAACTGAACAACCAAATTATCCTCATAACCAACAGGTATTCTCAAAGAAGGAACAAGCAGTACCTTATAAGCACTCCAAATCAACGAACCAATATCAGCAACCAAAGCCTTTTGAGACTTAGGTCTACCATGTAAAGCAGTAAGAGGATGAAATTCACCTCTAGGCAATACACCATCACCCGATAAAGCCGGACCGTAATCGACCGGTCCAGCGCTTAAATCGATCCATAGATACCGGTCATTTCCGGTCCAGATAGTGCCAGAGCATTTGGTAACACCGAGAGATGAATCGGTATCGGTGTATTTATAAGCATAGGGTTTGGATTGAGAGCCTAAATTGAGAATATAAATGTAAACGCCGTCAATAGGTTTTTGGGTATGGAAGTCTTGTTGGATTATTATATCGATTGAGGAATAGGAGATTGAGATTAAGTTGGATCTGATGGGTGAAGGGGTTGAGGAAATTTCTGATTTGATTTTGTTAGAGAGGGAAGAGGAGAGAGAAGAAGAGGAGAGAGAGACGTCGAAGGAAGGGGAGTGGGAAAGGGAGAGACGGTGGGAGAGAAGGAAAGGGGTGATGACGTGGAAATTATCAGAGGAGAGGGCGGCGGAGAGGAAGGAGTGGAGGAGGTGAGGGGAGGAAGGGGGGAAGGAGGAAGGGGGGCCGACTAGTTTGATGAAGATAGGGAAGGAGAGTTGGAGGGATAAGAGGGAGGTGGGGGTGGGGGGTGGACGGAGAGAGGAGGAGAGGGATTTTTTTAAAGGGGAGGAGAGAGAGAGGAAGGTGTCGTTGGTGGCGTGGGGGTCGAGGCGGGATTGGTGGGAGAGGTAGGAGTCTAGGCCGAGGATTGGGGTGGAGGTGGTGGTGGTGATCAGGAGGAGGAGGAGGAAGACGGTGGTGGGGATGACGGAGATGGTGGTGGAAATACAAAAACCTACATTTCAAATTATGAAAATATACAAACATATTATTCAGCATCAATCATTAAAATACAAAAACCTACATTTCAAAACTAATTATGGAAATAAATTATGAAAACAAATTAGGAAACAAATTATGAAAATATACAAACATATTATTCAGCATCAATCATTAAAATACAAAAACCTACATTTCAAAACTAATTATGGAAATAAATTATGAAAACAAATTAGATTACCAGAAAGCTGAGAGAATGTAGAACAAAGAAGAAGCAATAACGACGTAGATTGATGATGGTGGTGGAGAGAGACACACTTGTTGGTATATATTTTTATACTAGTTTATACCCCGGGAACATTTCGGGTTGAGAAATCTAAGTAAAGTGAATAAAATTAGAAGTATTTAAACTATAAAAATGGCATTTGCCAATATATGATTAATGAATATTATTATTATTAAACAAATCTCTACCATAAGTTATCATATTCTAATACAAAAAAAGTGTAATTGGGTCGGGTATCACCTAATCCCAGGCCCCACCAAAACCCACATTTTTTTAAACTAATTCTAAACCTGACACAATACCTGTCGGGTTACAAAAAATAGTCGTTTTTTTCTCCGTTTTTTATATAGCACTATGGTACTCGTTGGAAAGATAATAAAACACTCGTTAATTTGGTGTAATTTTTTTTCTTTAAAAAATCTCGTATATAAAAGATATTAACATTTAAAAGTTATGAAAGGAAACATGAGAGAGAAAATAATAAAGTTTTAATATTTACATTTAGTAGATTAGGTATTTAATAGATTATGTTAAATCATATTTAAACCATATTTATTGCTTTTCTTTAATTGGTCTAGAGTTGGCACATCACATCCTATGTGGCATCTCTTAATTAAGAGATTGCATAATATTATGGCATGTCATTAAAAATGCTTTGTTTTATTATATATAGATATAGATATAGATATGTTTCATTTTTAAAATATAAATATATTGATTTCTTTTTAATATTAATAATATGTAGAGTTCAAATTTGGCAACTAACACAATATTCAAATAAATGATAGATTAATCTTGACTTATTGATATTAATCATATTATTATTATTATAATTATTATTATTATTATTATTATTATTATTATTATTATTATTATTATTATTATTATTATTATTATTATTATTATTATTATTATTATTATTATTATTATTATTATATATAAGATAAGATAGAGACTAGAGGTCTTTGATTAACTATTGTTAAAGTTTTAAGCAAACTAATAGTTTTTATATGCGCTTCGCGGTTGGGCAAAACAATTTTTAATAAATCTGAAATGAAAACGTAAAATCAATAGAGAAGATAGAAGAAAACATGCAAAAAAAAAATCTCAAAGCAAGTGACCAATATATCCAGGCGAGTCATTGGAAAAACACGTGTAACACAAAAAGCACAAACACTTGGCAAACCATCATTTTAACTACTTTTGATAAAAACGAGAGCCAGCAAGGCTTGAACCCGGGTGAACTTCAGCAATCAACCGGACAAACCATCTGCTCTACAAAAAAAAAAAATTTGGTCATGTTGTTGAAACAGAAAATTATATACGTTTATAGAAGACAGGTAAAAAAAAAAACACTATATACGTTTATAGAAAATAGGTAAAAAAATACTATTCATTAAAGTTTGGTAACTAACATTATATAATATAATATTCAAGTAAATGATAAATTAATTGATGGGATTGGGTATTAAACAGACTAGTACACGTACCCAAACCCGGAAAACACCCTCACGCGAAAGGAACTTACACGCAAAGAGCCAGCAGAACAATTTACTCTCGGTCAACATCCACGTCACGGTTAAAGACGAAAGTCATGCATGGTCAATCGCCATGCATGAATCAAGGAAGGACTGTGTTGACCAAGTATTAAAGGCGGTAAACCGTTCCACCATTTCCACTAATTTAGCTTTCCTTAAATCACCTCACTAACATAATTAAGGGTGATGGAGACAACCTAACCACGGTTAGGACTTGGGTAATGGTGACATACGTCCACTCCTATATAAAGGATCACATACCTAGTAGGAGAGGACACTTTCTGCTAACCCGGAGAGCTATCACTAAAGATAGTATCCCCATTCACCCCGTTTTTGTCATAAACTACTACCTCGTGTAGTCGTCTCCACACCCACAATCAACCCTTGTTTGCAGGTCTCTCAATCCGTAGCTGCTAGTGAAGGATCAACCGTGTAGATACAATAATTTTATCCTCCTTAACCGGTGGTAAGACTATTTGTTTCTTCATTGAGGCCATCCCTTACGGTTCTACAATCTTTCAAACTACCAATTATGGTTTCCTCGAAGGATGCAAACAAAAATACTACTGAAAAAGATGCAACAATCGACGATGAGATCAATGAAGTTACACCAAACACCATCACAAAGAACGTGAACCAATGTTGAGGTCGTCGATCTAAGTGGTGGTGTCGACGCGTCTATAAGGTCGTTACCTTCGGGGTGGCGACGGGTTACTAATGTTCGGGACCGTCGATCTAAGTGGTGGTGTCGACGTGTCCATATGGTCATTACCTTCGGGGTGGTGACGGGTTGTTGAGCTGGGCTGGCAACGGGTTGTTACCTTCGGGGTGGCGACGGGTTGTCACAAGGCTCGTGCATATTTTTGTGACTTAACTAATATTGTGTGATAGGCTTCCCATTTTATGTGCTTTACGATTTTGTGCTAGACGATGCGGTGGGTAATGTGTATTCAGGACGTGAATGTAAATTAATCGAGTTTCCTTGTGTTGTTTTGTACTAGTGGATTTCTTGTACAGTAGTGAGTCGTTTCTAGAAAAGAAGTCAGTTGCAATGACAAAGGGAAATGTAGAATGACAAGCAGGTCATGGGTAGAAGTGGCTGAGTTTGGTTAGCGGGTCAATGTGCCTAGAAACCACCACATAGTCGGTTGCCAGTTTGAGGGTAGTATGACTTAACGGGTTGGGTTTTATGTTGGGTCTTAATGATTATTGAGAGATTATAAACCAAGGTGCTTTTGTTAAACAAATAGACTGTTTTGTTATCAACTTTAACGTTTCAACTTAACTATTAGAACTCACTTAGCGTAGCTGACTTTTGCATGTATGTTAGATTGTTTTGCAGGTCGGATTGAGTTGGTAATGCATCTTGGCTAGCGGATGGGATTACTCATGATAGCATGGATGGCATTCGTAGTTTTGAAATTTATTAGCAAAATATTTTTTTTAAACAATTTGTACTGTTTTAATTATTTTTCCGCTGCGTGATTTTATTAAGATTGTTGATTTTAAAACTGTACACTGTAATGAGACCCAACGGTAGGGTCCCCGGGTTTGGGGCCTTACAAAACATGATTTGATATGGGTTGGGGGTGTTTCGGTCGAAATAAGGAGGAAAGGGGAAGGAGATTACAATGTTAAAATGGTGGTAAATAATTAGGGTAAGTAATCTCTCATGGGTAAGTGTTATTAAGGAATCTTACCACTTTTGTAAATGATCATCATGATGTTCCTTGTTCTTCTTGTCTTGGCCAATTTTATCAGGGAAAAAAAGGAAGGAATTGTGTTATTAAATCAAAGACTCAAGGTACTAACTCTTGGATTATGGGATGTGAAGCTTATGTTTGGATGGTATAGGTGTTCAACAAGACTAGAAAAGATCCTTGGGAGGTGCACAAGAGCCGAAAAAAGAAAGAAATAAAGGAAATATGGTGGCTTTGTTGGTGATTATTTTGGGTAAATAAGCTTTATGAATATTGTTTAACCATTTATAGTTAGACACAAAGGTAGGATGGAATGGTTCATTAAAGAGGGGACAAAATGCATGTAAAGCATGTACTAAATATGTCTTTCACCTTCATGCACATGTGTATATACTTATATCTATACTATATTATAATGCATGAGTGAGGCGTATTTTAAGATACCCAAAATTTAAGAAATAATTTTTCATTAATAACCCTAAAATGAGGGTAAAATAGTCATTCATGCATTATTTATATTTTAACACCCTATCTTATTTACACTTTAATTTCCTAATTTTTAGTTAGTAATTACATTTTCCTCCCATCTCCTACAAAATTATAATTATTTTATTTAATTCTATCATAACTTTAAAATTATTATATTTTAAAAACATTCGAAAATACCATGACGACCGACTCATTTTTGTCGACGTTTCTATGTTTGTCGTAGTCAATACCGATGTGTGGATTGAAATGTACAAGAAAGAATGCCTTATGTACAAGTGATTATTGCATTTTATGTTTAAATACTAACTAGATGAAACATATACCTCTTTCTGTACCCAAACACCATGAACATGTAGATTGAACCGATTACATGATATTTTCTATTGTCGCATTTACACTTTTAGTTATATCATTTATTTAGATGTAAAAAAGTTACTGAAGTAACACAATATTTACCAATTTGCTTTGTATGATTGTAACGAAAAGTATTTAACCAAATACTACCAACCATTTCAACCAACCAAACAGTAAGATCAACATAGCATGTGATTTATTGAATAGAATTCGTATTCAAACACAGTCACATCCATACAAAAACATCCAGATAACAACAATATCACAAACACAAAAGCACACACTGTAAAATTATCGCTATGTTCCCCAGTTCACTAAAGGATGAAAAAGAAAAGAAAGGGTGGAATTTTCTTCCCTTTCTTTTCCCCCTCTTTTTCTCCCTTTCTTTTCCTTTTATTTCCTCCCAAATTTGGGAGGATAATCTTTGATATATTTTCTCTCATTTTCCTTTCCTTTCCTTTATAAAATGAACTCTGGAACACACCTATCTCCCCTTTGCGTTCCCTTTCCTTCATGAAAAAAAAAACACTTAGGAACACATCCTATATGCACATGGATTGAACCCTAAATGCATCTGCATAAGTCACCACTGTAAAATTCAGCTTATTTACCGGCACTGAATAAAAAATAATAATTTTTATATTATAATCAAATAAAAAAGAAAATTCAGACTTGCCTTTTCTAATCACTTACTATTTTTGAAACACAACAATGTAGACATTTGGCTTTTGATGGACTTAAACTTTTTTTATTATTAGAAAAAGCACCCAATAAATAATAATAGGAAAAGAGATTGATAAACTAAATGTAATTATATGTGTCAAATATTATAAACTTATTGGATAATCTAAAGAATTTAAAATATTTTCTCATAAAGTTTTAAACGGATAAATATAGGCGATTAAATAAAAGTCCAGAAATGTCATATGATTCATTCTTATGGATAAATCTCATAAGAATCAATCACAATTTCCTAAAATCTCATATACACATAAATGTAACTATATGTAGTAAATATTATAAATGTATATGGATAATCCAAAGAATTTAAAATATTTTCTGATAAACTTATTCAAATAACTGTTCTCTATAAACTCTTAGAGATAATCATAAAATCCTAAGTGACTTGCACCCTTTTAGGTTAAAATCATAAGTTAGTTATTTCTCGGTAAACTCTTAGAGATAATATTAAAATCCTAAGTGACTTGCACCCTTTTAGGTTAAAATCCTAAGTTAGTTGCACTGCATGTTATTCAAATAATTGTTTTATATAAACTCTTAGAGATAATCCTAAAATCCTAATTTAGTTACACCCTTTTAGGTTGCATGTTATTCGAATTAATGTTATCTATAAACTCTTATAGATAATACTAAAATCCTAAATAAGTTGCACATTTTTAGGTGCAGGTTATTCGAATAATTTTTCTATATAAGATCTTATTTGTGAGTATTTGTACTTCACAGTTCCCTGCTCCTATCAAACACATACGTTGGTTTTACAGGTATTAAAGTTCTGTTGTATATGTTCTTCATAACTTTTTTTATTGTTCTATATTCATACCTAACATTCATCCATCTAATCCAATATTAAGTTGTTTTCGTTGATCAAGATTTATCCTTTCAAAAATTTACACAGGTATGTATACTTCTAATACCTGAATATGATATGTGTTTGATCCAATATTAAGTTGTTTTCGCTGATCAAGTTAATAATCGTCCAGGTGTGTTCTTTATAGATGGTCCAGGTGGAACGGGAAAAACATTTTTGTATAAAGCTTTGCTTTCTCAAGTACGCTCACGTGGTCTTATAGCTCTTGCAACAGCATCATCAGGTACTGCAGCTAATAATATGCCAGGAGGGAGAACGACTCATTCGAGATTCAAGATTCCCATTTGTGATAATAACAATTCAATGTGTAACATAAAAAAACAAAGTGGGGTAGCTGAACTAATTAGGTCCTCCAAATTAATCATATGGGATGAGGCATCAATGGCAAGACGACAGGCGATAGAGGCAGTCGATCAAACGTTGCAAGACATTGTAGGCGTTAGTTTCCCATTTGGTCGTAAGATAATGGTTATGGGAGGAGATTTTAGACAGGTGTTGCCGGTTATTAAACGCGGAACTAGAGCACAGATTGTAGACTCCAACCTGATAATGTCGCCAATTTGGTCTTTGACTAAAAAGATGCGATTGACAATTAACATGAGAGCGTTGAATGATCCCTGGTATTCTGGTTTTCTTTTAAGAGTCGGTGATGGAACTGAAGAATCGATTGAAGGAAGCTATATCCGCATACCAGATGAGATGGCATGACAATTCCATTCGGTAATAAAAACACTCTATAACATAATTGATCATTGCAACATTTCCTTCAATTTAAAGCAATGTATATTCTGCTGATTATATAATCTCTAGAGCAATATTGTGAACTAAAAATGACAGTGTTGACGAGATCAATGATCAAATTATTGACATGTTTCAAGGGAAGGAAAAGGTTTACTATAGTTTTGATGAAGTCAAAGATGATCGCCACAACTTCAATCCGGTCGAGTTCTTAAACTCGCTAACTGTTAGTGGTTTGCCGCCTCATAAGCGTCGTCTAAAAATTGGATGCCCCATAATATTGTTTTGGAATATCGATCCATCTCATGGTTTGTGTAATGGCAAAAGATTTATATGTAAGGCCTTTCAGCGCAATGTTGTTGATGCAGAGATAGTTGTTGGGCAACATACTGGAAAGAGAGTACTTTTTTGCCGAGAATCCCACTATGTCCTTCTGAGGATGACATGTTCCCGTTCAAGCTCAAAAGAAAACAGTTTCCCATTCGACTTAGCTTTTCCATGACAATCAATAAAGCTCAAGGTCAAACAATTCCACATGTTGGTGTTTATCTTCCGGATTCCATATTCTCACATGGACAGCTTTATGTTGCTCTATCAAGAGGGATATCACGCGCTAATACAAAGGTATTAGTGCATCCTCCCAAAAACTTCAAACGAGATGGGGTATACACCTCAAATGTTGTTTATCGGGAGGTGTTACGTGATATATAAAATGCTTGTAAGTGAGAACATTATGATTTTTTATGCCTTTGGTTGTTTACGCAAATACATTCTAAATATAGTTACATGATGTTATTACTTTATATACTTTGCTCACTTTTATTAACTTATTCATTTTTCTCTTCAAGAAAGATCACGACTTTGTCATGGATGAGACAAAGAGAAAAACAGAAGACGTGTCATGTATGTATTATCTATACTATATATATAACATAAAATTATAAAAAACACATGTTACTAACATACTTAACATTGTTTTTTTAGGTCCCAAACTTGCTTCGGCTACTGACGGGTCATCAAAACAAGAGAAGATAAAGGAAACGCAACCTCCAAAAGATGTAATAATCAAACATGAAGGGATACAAGAAATTTCAGGGATCGCTCTTGATGACGAATGGTGGGTTGACAATATAGATGAGATCATGCAGATTTAGAAGACGTATGACTAAATTGATCTCATGATTCAAGTAGTTCACACTTAAGCTTTTAGTTTTCAACTTTTATGTTTATTAAGACTTATTTTCCTTATTTGCATGTTATTTTATTATTTCATCAAATGTTTCTTGAATTACTTTATAATTTCAATGTTAAAGCTTTTTAGTTAATAGACACGTGTAACGTTTATGACGTATATCCACCGCAATGATGCTACAACAAATATTATACGAATGTAAAATAATAAGTATTGCAATGCAAAATGTCGCTCCCGCCGCATCGCGTGGGTTTCCTACTAGTATATATATATATATATATGTGTGTGTGCGTGTGTGTGAGCCGTGTGTGTGTGTGTGTATATATATATATATATATGTAGATATGTAAGTTAGAAAAATACTTGTTTTTATACATGGATTCTATTACATTCCTTGATTATTGAAATAAATGAACATTTACACATGGTTTTTGGAAAATAGTTTATAGTTGTTTAAACTCGTGTCACGAATGCTCGTTGATATGGGTGAAATTATACTTGTTCGGGCCTTGCTAGACTTTCTCGGAGAACTTATGCATAAAAAATGATATAAATTTTGTGTAATAAATCAAATGTTGAATAGAAAGTGTACGGATTTTAACCTGGTAAAGTGGCGGGTGTCACATTCTCCCCCTGTTGAGGAAATTTCGTCCGCGAAATTCGACGTGGCTTATCCGATACCGGGAAATCCTTGAGGAAAGAGGAGTACTTTCGCTTCATTTGGTCCTTGCGTTCCCAAGTGAACTCGGGTCCGCGACGGGAATTCCACTGAACTTTAACGAGCTTAACTCGGCTACGTCTCAATTTCTGGACTTTCTAGTTCGTGACGCCGACTGGTTCCTCAATAAAATGGAGTTGATCCACAATATGGATCTCCTCTGTCGGAATGATCAATGATTCGTCCGATAAGCACTTCTTGAGATTTGAAACATGAAACGTGTCATGAACTCCGCTCATCTCTTCTGGCAACTTAAGCTTGTATGTGACAGGGCCAACTCTTGCCAACATCTTAAATGGGCCAATATATCTTGGACTAAAATTGCAGCATTTTCCAAATCGGGGTACTCCTTTCCAAGGAGAAACTTTCAGTAGGACCTTATCGCCTACTTGAAATTCTAGAGGTTTCCTTCTCATGTCAGCATAACTCTTCTGCCTATCTCGGGCATCTTTCAATCGGTCCTTGATTTGAAAGATTTTGTTGGTCGTCTCCTGGATGATCTCTGGGCCTGTCAACTGTTTATCCCCAACTTGTGCCCAATACAACGATGATCGGCACTTACGTCCATAGAAAGCTTCAAACGGTGCTGCTTTGTTGCTAGTGTGATAACTGCTGTTGTACGAAAATTCAATTAGAGGTAGGTGGGCATCCCAATTACTTCCAAAGTCAATCACACATGCACAAAGCATATCCTCAAGATTCTGGATCGTCCTTTCGTTCTGTCCCTTTGTCTGGGGATGGTAGGCAGTACTCATTTCCAATCGAGTACCGAGGGCTTCGTTCAGAGTCTGCCAAAATCAGGAAGTAAACCGATTATCCCGATCCGAAATGATAGAAACTGGAATACCGTGTATAGATACGATCTCCTTAATGTAGAGCTTTGCCAATTTATCTGTTTCCTTAATTGACAAAAAGTGAGCAGACTTCGTCAATCGATCCACAATTACCCAAATTGCGTCATGACCGTTAGACTTTTTGGTATCTTAGTCCCCAAATCCATCGAGATCTACTCCCACTTCCAGACGGGTATTTCAGGTTGCTGCAATAAGCCGGAGGGTTTATGGTACTCAGCTTTGACTTTGGAGCACGTGAGGCACTTTCCCACGTACATATCAATACTACCTTTTATGTTAGGCCACCAATATAGTTCCTTCAAATCCTTATACATCTTATCCGCTCCTGGATTAACCAAATACCAATTCCCTCAATCCACTAAACAATGGAACCCAAATCCTATTAGCGAAATACAATGTTCCGTCGGTCCTGGTTTCCAACAACCTAAGCATGGCAAACCTAGTGCACGAACACGCCGGTCCTTGATGTTGGCTTCCTTGAGAGCTTCTTATTGGGATTCGTGAATGCGACCCATGAGATTCGAATGAATTGTCAAACCTAGTGCACAAACACGTAGGGTTTTGACGCGTTCCTTTTAGCTAAAGGCATCCGCCATGACGTTTGCCTTTCCTGGGTGATAGTTAATCTCACAGTCATAATCGTTCAGCAATTCAACCCATCTTCTTTGCCTCATGTTCAAATCATCCAGATCGAAGATGTGTTGCAAATTTTTATGGTCCATGAAGACAGTACACTCAGTTCCATACAAGTAATGTCTCCAAATCTTGAGTGCAAAGACTATGGCTCCCTACTCCAAGTCGTGCGTAGTGTAATTCTTCTCGTGAACCTAGAGTTGACGAGAGGCATATGCAATCACTTTATCCCTTTGCATCAAGACACACCCAAGACCTTGGTGTGAAGCATCGCAGTAGACCACAAAATCATCCGTTCCTTCAGGCAGAGACGGAATCAGAGCGCTGCACAACCATTGCTTCAACAACTGGAAGGTAGATTCTTGCTTATCACCCCATTAAAACTTCTTATCCTTCTGAGTCAAAACGACTAAAGATTAAGCTATCTTAGAGAAGTTCTCAATAAATCATCGATAATACCCAGCGGCTAGCGAGTCCTTAATTCGTTGGCGACTTGGGCGCTTCCTAATAACTCAAAAAGTTATCATATAAAACGAGCATAAACAGTCTCATAATAGGGTACAATTAAGGCAATATTGTAAGATTTGGTACTTAATTCGTTCCTATTTGTATTTTACAGGAAAATGGAGCTCCAAAACGGAAATGAAGGATTTCCGGGCAAAAACAAACAAAAACTGGAGATTTTTCTGAAGATACGAGACTATCAGCCGATTCACTGTATCTTTTGAAGACAATCCCGGGACTTAAACAACACTAAAATCAGCCCCGGAGTGACCAAGCACGCCCACGCACACCTGCACGAAAGTCTTGCACGCGAGAGAACAACGCAGAAAACTTGAAGAACAAGAAATCAAGACAAAAAGGACAGACAGAGTCTGCCATGCAGCAACAGAACGTACGTGAGACAACGAGCACGCCCTTGACACATTTGGGCACGGTCGTGCTTCCCCTGGAGGTCTATAAATAAAAAGCTGACCCCCACCATTTGTTCATCCCTTCTTGTGCTCTCTTGGGCCGACTACCAAGCTTCTTCCAGAGATCTTGGGGTCCCTTGGGAGGCCTTCTGGTCTTCCTAACATCCCTCAATGGTTAGGCTTCGACCTACCTTGATTAGCTTGGCCAAGAAGAGGGTCGTAGAGTAGTATGCAATAAACATCGAGGGTCGTGAGGAGCAAGAGAGAATGCATATCACTTGGAAGATGGAGAGCTTGTCTATGAGCAGCCATGATCCTTGTGTTGATTATTTCTATGGTTGTATCTTTCTATTATTTGTGAACCCGGTTCGATTTGTAGACTTTTATTATTAGTAGTAGTAGTAGTTTATTTTTAGTTATTTGTTGCGTTATCTTCTTCTAATCTTTATTTGTTAATCTTTGTGACAGGTTTGAATGATGATTAACTTAAATAACAACCTTAGCTTAATTAATTAATGGTATAATCAGCTTCTGGTAGTCCCGAGCTAGATCCATGGCGAGGAAACCAGTAGTGAGACAGATCTTTCGGGCTTCTGATATCCAAACCGGACTCTAAGCAATGGCTTCTGAACTGGACCAGATCTGAGTGACACATTTCTGGTTCATACCAGATGGTTGAGTGATTTTCTTGGCTATGGATGGTTCACCTATGGGCGCACCGGTGATCTTTTGCATCATACGCCTGTAGGGTTAGGGGCCGCCTTTGTTAAGGACTTCATTCAGCTCGGGAGGTTATGGTTGGGTAATTAAGTCATCATTTATCTGAAAACCAAATTTATATTTAACAGGCCTGTAAAGTGTTACTAAGATAAATAAAATAAAGGTTCTTTATCTAGTTCTCGTTTGTATAACGCCGTTAACCAATGGAGAGACCGCCTTCCTGTGACAACCATAAGAGAGATCTTTCAGCTTTAACCGTTAACCAATGGGGATACGTGGTTGCCAGGATAAAGAGACTCTTCGGTACGGAACGCGAGAACTAAGGTGAGGTGTACGGTGTCCCTGGTTGGGAGTGAAGCCTCCAATTTAAGAAGATGATAATTTAGAAGACCCGAAGACATGACCGCGGTTCGAGGAGCCCGCTATACGCGAGGCCCTGGCGAAGTACCCTAGGTGGACTGTTAGGACAAAGAGGATTGGTGAAACCACTTTTGTAAACCTTAGTCTAATTCACTTCTGTCATTTTGGCTAAGTATAGAAGTACTGAAGAGAAGACAAGAAACTGCTGATTAGAAGATATGAGAAGTGCTGAAGAAGAAACTTCATCAAAAGTTCTGAAGTCCAAACCAGACAAGTTCACTTCAGAAGTACTGAAGACAAAACTACTCATCAGTAGTTTGTCCTTCATCAGCACTTAGCATCAGATATTTCCCACCGCCTTTTGCATCAGTAGTTTATTGTTTATTATTACTTTTAGCTGTATTTGTTTGTTTCAATGTTGCAACTTGTGCAACTTGTTTCTGTTGTTTCTGTACTTGCTTTTTGGCAAGATACATGTATGTAAACGTCAATAAATAGGAGGCTTCAACCTTCTATTTTAGACATTGATTTTTAATAGAAAAATCCTTCAAACACTATCACTGTTCTATTCCATTTCTGTATTTATTGTGAATCTGTCTAAGTATCTAATTCTCATTTACTGCTTAGATTCATAATAAATACTTATCATTTATTAGTTTCAATCATCAAGGGGGAGTAATAACTCTGCCTTAGTATAAAAAGTGTTGCTTTAACTTATACATTCCGCTGTGCTTATAATCTGATCTACAAGGACTTGCTAAACACTTAAGTGTCAAGATAGCAAGTTCTTACTTAGCAAAAAGAGCAAACTGATCCAACAATTGGTATCAGAGCATTGGTTTATCTGATCACATATCAATCTAACAAATTGAGAATCAGACACAAAGCTCTTATTGATATTCAATAAAAAGATCAAAAGTTCACTTTTTATCAATATCCATCACTTAAAAGAGTCATCTGACAAATCTATACTCTTTAAAATGGATCCACATAATACTGGTTCTGCCACTAAACCTGCCATGCTTGTGAGAAATGAATACAACATATGGCAAAAGAGAATGGCACATACCTTGTCACAAACCAACACAGGTTGTTGGAGATCTGTGATATATGGTCCTCACAAACCAGTAAATATAAATCTTGAAACTAAGGAAGGGATTCCAAAGGAACCCAAAGACTATACAGATGAGGATTTCCTAAAACTTGAGCTAGATGCAAAAGCATTCTCTATGTTGGCAATGGCTCTCCCAAATGAGATATACTCTGGCCTTTTACATTGTGAAAGTGCCAAAGAACTTTGGGACTGTCTTAAAGAACAGTTTGGAGGAACTGAAGAGGTGATTGCCAACACCAGAGAGATTTTAGCTCAACAATATGAAACATTTGCTTATATTAATGGGGAAACTTTGACTCAACAATTTGAAAGATTCTCCTCATTAATATCTGAGCTAAAGTTAAATGGTCAGACCTATACAACAGTGTCTATGCTACATAGATTTTTAAGGTCTTTACCTGACAAATGGGAAACATACTCCATTGTTTTAAGATCCTCACCAGATTTTAGGTCCCTCACTCTTACAAAACTCCATGGGAGATTACTTACTTTTGAGAGAGAAATTGATCAAAAGAAGAAATTACAATCATCTGGTAGTACAGCACTTTTGGGACAAGACTCACCAATTTGTTCCTATGGATCTTATGACAACATTGACATAACAACTGGGATCTCATCAGAAAGATCTTTCCCAGGTTATGACAATGATGACCAAAGTCAAACTGCTGATAATCTATGTTTTATCATGGATGATTTGAAAAACTTTAGCAGTGATGACTTAGAAGAAATGGACATTTTACACCAACTGGCCATGCTAAGCATTAAAACTAACAAGTTTTATAAAAGGTCAGGAAGGAAATTTCCAGGATTGACCAGTAATACAAAAATTGGTTTTGACAAATCTAAATTGAGATGTCACAAGTGTCAGAAGTTGGGACACTTTGCTAGAGAGTGTAGAAGCTCTAGCTTTAACCAATCACAATCTGGAAATAACTATAACCCCAATTATAATAGGAATAATGGAACTCAAGGGAGTGCTCATTTTGTACAGGCACAAGCTCCTCAACAGCAATACATGCCACAAGTACAATATGTTCAAGTGCCTGCTCAACAGATGCAGAGCCAACAATCAATCCCTCCCTTTCTAGCTGCTCAACATCCTCCACAGCCTCAACAACCCTCTCAACAAAGTCTTTTCACCTCAGGGTATGTTGACTGGAGCAGTCTCCCTTTTGACACCACAGAGTGCAATCCTGATGCAGACAATAAAATGTTTGACATCAACTGGGGAGAACCAGACAATGGCAGAAAGAACTTTGCCTTAATGGCATTTGAAGGATGTACTTCAAGGTCTACATTGTCACAGGTATCAAAAGAATCTTTGACAAAACTTTGCTCAAATTCTTGGAAAGAAACTTTTGCTCTCATAAGAGAGACAAATGTGCACCTACAAGGTAAAGCCAATGATTTAGAAAGAAAATACACACAGATGAAATGTGATTTAGAAAGAAAACTGTGTGCTAAAACAAAAGAAGTTTCTAAATTAACTGACTCTGCTATTGAAACCCAAGCACAAATTAAAATCATGTTAAATGACCTGGGAGATGTCAGACAAGAGCTTGCTGACACCAGGATCACATGTGAAAAATGGGTGGAATCTTGTAGGGGGTATCAATTATTGCTAAACAAACAAAGTGCTTCAAATGTTAAGTTTGGCATAGGATACCATCATGTTGAAACACCAACAGATTTTTCTCCCAAAACTACTGAAGATGGGAGAAGAATTGTTTCAAATGAAACTTCTGAAGGGAAAGAATGCACATCTTTCCATGAAAACTTTCTAAACAGAAATCCTGGCATTTTTAAAGAAAGTACTTCAGAAGTATTAACAAAATCTGACAACAAGCCATCAGTAGTTTCATCTACATCAGGAGTTGAGACCCTGAAAACTACTGATGAGCAAAATCTCTTCACAAATGTCAGAAATTTGCCTTTAGATCAAAAACAAAAGGCAAAAGAATGTGAAATTTGTGGCCTGTTCAACCACAAAACTGAATATTGTAGATACAGAAAAGGAATTCAGTTCAATCAAAAATTTAAACAACAGGTTGTGGGAAATCAAATCAGAAATGATTATGAAAGAATCTTTAAACCCAAGAAACAACAACCTGAAAACACCTTTTCTCAGAAAAAGATAAAATCTCAACCAAAATCTTTTTCTCAAAATTCCTTGTCAGTAGTTAGACCAGAATCATCAGCAGTTTCACAAACTGCTGAGATTCAAAATCTAATGAACATGGTAGAACTACTGATGACCAAGGTTGATGATGGTCCTAAAAAGGATACCACCATGGTTCTTAATGAAAAATCCATTGCCAAAAAGACATGGATTTCTCAACCTGGTCAAGAACAAACTGTAACTATTCTCAAGAGCAAACCCAAAGCCAAACAGGCTTGGGTTCTTAAATCTAACTAATTTGCTTTTATGTGCAGAGAGTTTCCAGGGGCTTAAACAGCATATGGTATGTTGATAGTGGAGGCTCTATGCACATGACTGGATGCAGATACCTGATAAACAACTTTATCAGCCAAAGAGAAGGATCTGTATCCTTTGGGAACAATGCTAAGGGATATGTGCTAGGACATGGCAATGTCTCCTCTGGCAAAATACAGTTTGACAAGGTCAATCTGGTGGAAAACCTTGAATACAACTTGCTGAGTGTGTCACAAATGTGTGATAAAGGATATTCTTCCTTTTTCACAAAGACAGCATGCAAGATCATCTCACCAGAAGGCCAGAAGTTGATTGAGAAGATTATAGAAGATCATACTTTGCTGATTGCCAAAAGATGTGGCAATGTCTATGCAGTGGACATTGAGAAAGACAAAGTATTGAACAACACTGCCTGTTTCTTCTCAAGGGCATCAACTTCAGAAACAGATCTCTGGCACAGGAGACTTGGCCATGTGAACTTTAAAACCATAAATAAAGTCACAAAAATGGGCTTGGTCAGAGGTCTACCTTTGAAAGTATACCAGTGTCAAGAACACTGTGTATCCTGTTTAAAGGGAAAACAGCATAAGTCCTCCTATAAGTCTATTGAAGAATCAAAAACAACTGCATGTCTTCACCTACTCCATATGGACTTATTTGGACCTGTCAAGATTATGAGCCTTGGTAAAAAGAAGTACTGCTTAGTCATCATTGATGACTACTCAAGATTCACATGGGTATTCTTCTTGTTTTCCAAGGATGAGGCTGCTGAAATCATCAAGTTCTTCATTCTACAAGTAGAGAAACAATATTCTCTATCTGTCAAAACCATTAGAAGTGACAATGGGACAGAGTTCAGGAACAAAACTTTGGATGAATTCTGTTTGTCTAAAGGGATTATTAGACAATACAGTGTTCCCAGAACTCCTGAACAAAATGGTGTAGTAGAAAGGAAGAACAGAACATTGATAGAAGGAGCAAGAACAATGTTAGCTGATTCTGGACTGCCATTGTACTTTTGGGCAGAAGCAGTTAACACATCATGTTATGTTCAGAATAGAGTTCTTGTGGTCAAGAGACATTCCAAGACTGCCTATGAAGTTCTTCATGGCATGAAGCCCCTTATCTCCTTTTTCAGGGCTTTTGGGTGTCAATGTTTCATCTTGAACATCAAGGAATCTATTTCAAAATTTGCTGCCAAAGTTGACTCAGGTTACTTTCTTGGTTACTCTTCAACTAGAAAAGCCTACAAGGTTTTTAATTCTCACACCAGGATAGTAGAAGAAACATTGAATGTCAAATTCAATGAGTCAAAACACACTCTTATTCCAGCACATCCTGCTGAACTCTTTGACCTTGACAACTTTCACTTTGGACCTGAAAAGACTGTTACTTCTTCCAAACCTACTTATTATGGTGATCAAAGGTTTGAAGATGAGGATCCTACACCATGGACTCCTCAAACAGTCATTAAGTCAACTACAACACCATCAGAAGTTTCTCAAACTTCTGATCAAACAAATACTGAAGGCCAAACTCAAACATCTGCTTCAGCACCTGCAACTACTGAAGAAGCTAAAACTGCTGAACCAGATATCATAGACCTCAGTAGTTTGTTTGAAGAACAAGAGCCACCTACACCTGTCAGTGGTTTACAACAACTGATTGAACACAGAGATCATCCACTTGATCAAATCATGGGTGATATAGCTTCAGGTGTTCTTACCAGAAACCAGCTCTCCAACTTTTGCCTATTTTCAGCCTTTATTTCACAGTTGGAACCAAAGAAGTACCAGGAAGCCCTCAAAGACAATAATTGGGTGCAAGCTATGCAAGATGAACTGCTTCAGTTCAACAAGCAACAGGTCTGGGAAATTTGTCCCTTACCTCAAAACAAGCAACCAATTGGTACAAGATGGGTTTTCAGGAACAAACAAGATGAAGCTGGTATAATAATCAAGAACAAGGCAAGACTGGTAGTTCAAGGGTACTCTCAAGAAGAGGGAATTGACTATGATGAAACCTTTGCTCCAGTTGCAAGGCTTGAGGCCATCAGGTTATTTCTGGCCTATGCCATTTCCAACAAAATTAAAGTTTATCAAATGGATGTGAAAAGTGCATTTTTGTATGGAAAAATCAGAGAGGAGGTATATGTCTGTCAGCCACCTGGGTTTGAGGATCCTTCTCATCCTGAGTGGGTGTACAGACTGGACAAAGCTCTTTATGGGCTCAAGCAGGCTCCAAGAGCCTGGTATGATACACTCTCCACCTTTTTACTCAAAAATAACTTTACAAGAGGTGCCATTGATAAAACTCTTTTCATTAAACATGTTGGAAATCATGTCTTACTTGTTCAAATTTATGTTGATGATATCATTTTTGGTTCAACAAACACAAAACTGTGTGATGATTTTAAGAAACTTATGCAATCAAAATTTGAGATGAGTACCATGGGAGAACTACAGTACTTTCTAAGACTGCAGATCAAGCAACAAACAAATGGAACTTTTATACATCAATCAAAATACGTTAAAGAATTATTGAACAAATTTTCTTTAAATGACTGTAAATCATGTTCCACTCCCATGACACCAATCACACAAGTTGAACCTGATGATCAAGGAAAACAGGTTGATCAAACCATGTACAGATGCATGATAGGTTCCCTCTTATACTTAACTGCTTCTAGACCAGATATTATGTTTTCAACATGTGTCTGTGCTAGATATCAATCAGCACCAAGGGAATCACACCTTATAGCAGTCAAAAGAATTTTCAGATATCTGAAAGGAACACCAACACTGGGAATTTGGTATCCTGCCTCAAGCAATACCAAGTTATCAGCTTTTTCAGATAGTGACTATGCAGGGTGTAAGATGACAAGAAAGTCAACATCTGGTGGTTGTCAATTCCTGGGTAACTGTCTAGTGTCATGGCAATCAAAGAAGCAAACATCTGTTGCAACTTCAACTGCTGAAGCTGAATACATTGCAGCTGCAAGTTGTACATCACAGATACAATGGCTCCAATATCAACTTCTTGATTATGGAATCAAAGAGACCAAGACACCTTTGTTTGTAGACAACAAATCTGCCATTAGCATCATTCAAAATCCGGTACAGTTCTCAAAAACCAAACATATTGAGATCAGGTACCATTTCATAAGAGATTGCTATGAAAAAGGCAAGATTGAGGTGAAGCATGTAGCAACAGCTAATCAAATAGCTGACATCTTCACTAAGCCCCTTGACACATCAACATTTCAGAAGTTAGTATCCATGCTTGGAATGCTAAATTTGTAAGTGTTTACTTTATTTTTTATTTTTTTTAAAAACATATATGCATATCAGTTAGAATTCAAGTTAACACTTGATTCTACCCAACTCTACATCAAACTTCTACATCAATCACTTACTGTTATGCATAAAACATCTCAAAATTTTTTTTCTTGTTCCATCCTTGATTCCATCCTGTTTACCTTTTCCTTTTTTTTTTGGTTTTCACTTACAAAAGACAAAAGTCTGAAACAAACTTCTGAAAAACAAACTACTGATTAAACAAAAATCAGTATGAGAGAACTACTGATGAACAAAAATCATCAGTATGGGGATAATTTTCTGAAAAAGTGTGTAACTTCTGATAAAATGACCTTCAGAAGTTATGAATAAAGTATTTATAAAAACATTTCTCATCAGCTGTTCAAACTACTGAAGAGAAAAATGGGAACTACTGATGAAGTAATCCTTCATCAGCAGTTTAAGTCAAAAGGGCAAATCTGACTTTTCCCATCATCAGAGGTTTGACCTAATCAGTTTAAAACCTCTGATAAAGAGATTTTTAACCAAAGGCGGTTTTAAAACTTCTAATAAAGAAGATTCAAGCGGTTAAAACTTCTAATAAATACCTTTTCTACACACTTATCCTTTCAAACTCAAAATATCCCCACTTCTCTCTCAAAAACTCTCTCAATAACCAATACCTGCAAATCCACTGTTCGATCAAAACCCAAACCACATGGCTCTAGTTCTAAAGCAGGGACACAATCAAAGGGCCTTTCTTGAAAAACAAGAAGGCTGGTCCCAATACGATGAGATCATTGATCTTGTCGTAAAATCCCAATATTTTACTGCTCTCACAATAAACCCACCAATTTACACTGAAACTCTGAATGAGTTCTGGGCAAATGCTGAGACGGTGACAATGGATGATGAGGTCATTTCCCTCAACTCAAGAATAAAAGGGAAACAACTGACCATCACACCGGCCACACTGGCAACAAGACTGGGTCTGGATGATGTAACTGCCCCTGACCATGTTGCTGATACTGATATTCATCTAACCATGACTGAGTGTGGTTATCAAGGTACTCTCTCCCATGCTACAATCTTTAAAAAATATTTTGAACCAAAATACAAGCTTTTGTTTCATTATATTATTATGTGTTTGAGTCAAAAAACAGGGTCTTATGACCAGATGCCCTCCACTTTTCAACCAATATTTCATTCCATTGTGAATGAAACTAAATTCAGGGCATCAAAACTATTTTTCAATGAGTTGGTGTTACATCACAATAATACCAAGAAAAAGTTTTTGTTATACCCAAGGTTCATTATGCAATGCATAATAGGGGAACTGGGTAATGAGGTGCTTGTGGGAAAAATTTCAACTTTAAATCCTTTAACATCACAAGCATACTCAAGGCATAACAAACCGGCTGCCTGGCCAGAAGATGATCAGGGAGAACAACAACAAGTCCCCCTGAAGCCCACATCTTCCAAACTCACACCACCAAAAGCCAAAAAGCCCAAGCCAACAAAAACTGCACCCCACCAACCCAAAAGAAAAGCTGTTCAGGAGGTTGAGATGCCTGAACATGCTCATGAGCATTCTGCTCTTCAAATAGGTGAGACTAAAACACCCTCTCAGTCTCATCCATCTCAAACCCCACCAAGAGCACCCATAACCGTTTTATTCAAAAGAAAAAGACTTAGAAAAACATATGAAACACACTCTTCTTTTGAAACTGCTGAACAACAACTTTCACCACCTATTGCCCAAACTACTGAACCAACCCCACAAATTTCTGAACAAGAGGCAATAGAAATTGCCAAACTTTTCTCTGGGCTAAAAGAGAAGGTCCCATCTGATCATGTCAGTCCCCTACAACCACAACAAACAGGGGACATAACTACTACATCAGACATGGATGTGGACATCTCTAGCCCTATCCCAAGAGATGAGGGTGGACCAGAGTCTTTAAGTCCAAAGACTCTGATGACCAAACTTCTGATGAAGAATCAGAAAGTACTGAAGACAATCCTTCAGTAGTTGACAAACCATCAGCAGTTGTCAACACATCAGAGGTTAACACTTCCAAACCTCAAACAACTGAACCTTCCAGAACCACTGCTCCCATTCAACCAACATCTGATCCCATCAGGCCTACAACTGTTACAACAATGACTGTACTAAACCCTTCTCCTATATCTCAATCAGCTGAACTATTAGAGAAGAGCTTAATTGCAGCCAACAAGAAGGCCAGAGAAGATCAGATCTGGAAATCTCTGGAAGAAAGGGATGATTTGGATTTAAGCCATGAAGAAAAACTTCAGGCTTATGAAGCTGAACTACAAAGGCAGGCTAGCCTTGATGAGATTGCTGAACAAGATAAAAGACAACAACTGGTGTCTTACATTACCAAGAACAGCAAGACCAAAGCCTTTACAATCAAAGGACTCTCTATGCAAGAGCTGACAAGAAGAGCACAACTGCTTGTAGACAAAGTGGCCACAAGCACAGAAGGAAAGGCCAAGAGAGCCCAGATAATAGAAGAGTTAGTAGCAGAAGGATATGGTTCAAAAGCCTCAGTATCTAGATGGAAAGAAGAAAGACTGATGGATACCTACAGAAAATACTTGGCTGCCAAAGCTGCAAATCCAGAGAAGTTTCAAACTGCTGATCCTTCAAGATCAGTAGTTAGAACTTCTGGTGTATCTAGAAGAACTGCTACTCAGAAGAAGAAGGCAGAGGACAATGTCAAAACTGACTTCAAAATGGTACTACTTGAAGGAAGTTCAATAGTCCATTCAGATTTTGACATTGAGGAGAAACCTCTGTTAACACAATTCAGGGATCCTTCCACTTTTGCTTATCAAATACAAAAGACCATCAAAGAAAAGCTGCATACCAGAGTAGTGACTGAACACCATCTCCCAACTGTTCAGATGCCTGATATGCAACAACAACAAGGAAGAGAATCCCACCTGAGGCTATCTGAAACTGAAAACATCCAGCACTCAGGATCATCAACCCAAGGGACAAGTCTGGTTCCCTATTCTTCTGACTTTAACAAGTCAAAGATCCCTATCATCAGATGGTCACTTACTGATAACAACTCAGTATTGTTGACAAGAAGAGACCTCTCAAGCAGGGCTTACAAGAAGATCAGTGATCTGAAGAAACTGTCAACACAAGACCTGCTCACAATTCAACATCTAGAACCACAGAGAGGATCTCTATCTGATGGTCAGTTAAACCAGCTCAAGAACACCATGTACAAAGAGATATGGAAGATTGTTCAAGACAGAAGAAAAACATAAGGAATTAGTAAGGTTTTGGCTTCATCAATCCAGGGGGAGATTGTTAGGACAAAGAGGATTGGTGAAACCACTTTTGTAAACCTTAGTCTAATTCACTTCTGTCATTTTGGCTAAGTATAGAAGTACTGAAGAGAAGACAAGAAACTGCTGATTAGAAGATATGAGAAGTGCTGAAGAAGAAACTTCATCAGAAGTTCTGAAGTCCAAACCAGACAAGTTCACTTCAGAAGTACTGAAGACAAAACTACTCATCAGTAGTTTGTCCTTCATCAGCACTTAGCATCAGATATTTCCCACCGCCTTTTGCATCAGTAGTTTATTGTTTATTATTACTTTTAGCTGTATTTGTTTGTTTCAATGTTGCAACTTGTGCAACTTGTTTCTGTTGTTTCTGTACTTGCTTTTTGGCAAGATACATGTAGTAAACGTCTATAAATAGGAGGCTTCAACCTTCTATTTTAGACATTGATTTTTAATAGAAAAATCCTTCAAACACTATCACTGTTCTATTCCATTTCTGTATTTATTGTGAATCTGTCTAAGTATCTAATTCTCATTTACTGCTTAGATTCATAATAAATACTTATCATTTATTAGTTTCAATCATCAAGGGAGAGTAATAACTCTGCCTTAGTATAAAAAGTGTTGCTTTAACTTATACATTCCGCTGTGCTTATAATCTGATCTACAAGGACTTGCTAAACACTTAAGTGTCAAGATAGCAAGTTCTTACTTAGCAAAAAGAGCAAACTGATCCAACATGGACGCACGCTGGAGAGGTGTAGCATTCTACTTAGTAGTCGCCTTCGCTTCTCTATCAAGGAGTCGGCACTTCAAGATCACTCTCGTCTTCCACACAGTTAACTAACTTAAATTATTAATTTTAATATTAAACTTAACTACTTAGGCGAAGGGCCCCGAGCTATGCATAAATATCTACTATTTTGTCCCACCTTATCTTTTATAAAAACCAAACCTTTTTCAAAAACTCTTTTAAAAAGAACCCCTACGTTTTATTTTCTTTTTAAAACCCGATCGGTCAATTGATGAATGGTTGAGTAGGGAAAGTGTGAACCTTGGAATACGATACTCAATACTTACCCCCGAGACTATACTATGCACGTCAAGTTCTCTGCCTATGTGTTGGTTTTAGTTTCTGAAGTAAATATTGTTTACTTTATAAATTTAAAACTTTGTTAATGAGGGTATAGTAAAATCAGTCTTTTCCACCAAACCACTATTTTGGAATTGTTAAATCAAAGTTTTTGGCACAGGGGAAAATGACATCTTTTTAATACTAAAACGAAACGCATCACTTCCCAATTTTTGATTGCCTCAATCTTTGCTGGATTGACATGAATACCCTTTTTGTTCACCACATGACCAAGAAAGTGAACTTCGCGAATCCAAAATTCGTACTTGGAGAACTTAACATATAACTTATCATTCTTAAGTAACTCAAGAATCAAATTCAAATGTTGCTCATGCTCCTATTGAGTCCGTGAATATATAAATATATCATTAATAAAGACAATCACGAACTTGTCCAAATACGGCTTGCATACTCTATTCATCAAATCCATAAATACCTCTGGTGCGTTGGTCAATCCGAATGGCATGACTAAGAACTCATAATGACCATAACGCGTCCTGAAAGCTGTTTTAGGTATGCTTTCCTCTTGCACAAGAAGCTGATGATACCCAGATCTCGGATCAATCTTAGAATAGAAACTAGAGCCTTGCAGCTGATCAAACAAATCATCAATCCTGGGGAGAGGGTATCGATTCTTGACGGTGAGCTTGTTCAATTCTCGGAAATCTATGCAACTCGGCCGAATAAAACCCTTATCCAACACCTCTTGCAATTGGTTTAAAAGTTCTTGCATCTCTGATGGTGCTAAGCGATAAGGAGAATGGGCGATAGGCGTAGCACCAGGAACCAAATCAATATGGAACTCCACTTGCCTCGGAGGCGGCAATCTAGGCAATTCTTCAGGAAAGACTTTAGGAAAATCCCTCATGACAGGGATGTCTTCGATCTTCAACTCCTTGGACCTCTTCTCAGTCATGTGCGCTAGAAATGCACAATAGACCTTGCGGAGGCACTTCTGGGCTTTCATGCAAGATATGATCCGTAATGTGGCTCGTATGTTCTCTCCTTTAACCGAAATAACTTCACCACTGGGAAGGGGAATACAGACAAACTTTTCTCGGCACACGATCTTCACATGGTTCTTCGACAACCAATCCATGCCAACAACCACATCCAAACTACCCAACTCAATTGGCAACAAGTCTATACGAAACTCATGGTTTCCCAAGTTTAGGGTACATCCTTCAACGACCTCTTCCGACTCAATAACCTTACCGTTGGCCAATTCTATAGAATAGCGTGTGCCCAACCTACTAGAGTCTACCCCGAGGGTCCGTCTAAAGTTGGTCGACATAAAACTTAAATCGGCACTAGTATCGGAAAGTACGGAAGCATAAGTTTTGTTAACACGGAACGTACCAGTAACAACATTGGGATCCTCACGAACTTCACCAGCTCCAATCACAAAAGCTCTCCCACGAGCCTGATTCTTCAACTTCGGGCAGTCCTTATTGAAATGATGCGCAGCACCACATTCATAGTATCATGGTTTCCCAGTAGCCTTAGCACGACAACGAGTAGTCTGATGCCTGATCTTCTTGTAGTAGTCACAACGAATGCTATCACAAGACCAAACATGATGATAGTTACATTTGTTGCAAAGAGGGTGCGGTTCATTGTACTTCTTGTTGGTGGTGAAATCCTCTGGATGGATTTACCTTAAATATTCTATGTGACATCCTCAGGATAATGAAGGACTAAGCAGACTTCAGGATGTAACATCATTCTGATTTATGTACATCCTGAGGATAGACTAACAAATTATCTTGTTTAAATGTCATTGCAGGTATAATCATTCGTTGGTGAAGACTTATAATTGTTTCCCAACGACAACATTGTCTTATTTAGTCAAAGAAGCTGAAGATGATGTAATTGTACGTGTAACTCAAGTCCAAGCCTAAGGAATAGGTCAAAGTGTAATCGACGCGTGTTGAATGCAGGGCGAAAAACCAGGAAACAACTATGCCAACGACTAACTCAGTTGAAACAGCTCAAACGGTCACCTAAATCATTCAAGAAACATAACTAAGTAGCAGATATCATAGGATTCATTATTTACTTTTGTGTAACTATATATAGGGGTATGATGAACAAAAATAGGACACTTACACATTATCGAACACCTGATACTAGCTGATAAACACTTGATACTCTCTCTACACACACAACACTACACATTTGTAACCATAGTTTGTTCATTATACGTCCAAAGTTGTAACATTTTTATCATTTTAATATTAACAAACAAGGCAGGGGCCTAGACTCCTCCCGAGGTTTTGTGTCGGAGATCATCAAGTGATCAAGGGCTTTCCTCGTACATCGAGTGTTGTTCTTTGTTGCTTTATACTTATATTGCTTGTTTTATCATTCTGCTAGACAGTTACATCCTCAGGATATAACTGTCCATACTGAACTCATTCCTTGCCATCCTAAGTATAGTTGTTATAATAATATTATTTTGTCATTACAAACTGCCATCTTAAAAATAACAATAAGTTTTTGTCACATTCCACACATCTAGAACTCTACCTCACTTTAACTAATTTGGAAAACAAAATTATTTCTATTAGGTAATTTTTGACCAAAACAATTTGGCGCCCACCGTGGAGTAAGTGGTGCTATTTTTAACAAAAAACTTTTTTAAGATCCTTTTTCAATCAATTTATTTCGAAAATCTTGACAACTATGGCCTCAAACCCAAAATCTGTGTCTTCTTCTATTGATACACGTTTTCCGACTAGTGCTATTGGATTGCGCATTCAATTCTGTTTTGCTGAAATCGTAAGGTCGAATGTGGAACTCTGAAGGGTCGAAGGTGACTACGATTGGTCGAAGGAAGAACGTACAGGTCGAAGGAAGAGTTTTGTAGGGATTTGTGCTGATTCGCCCAAACAAAGGGGCGAACCTGCACATTCGACCCTTACCGGGGGCGAATGTGCAGGCTATAAATAGTTTGTTTTTCATTTTCAAGTTAAGTTTTGGTCATTTGTTTCCCTCCTTCGATCTGGTGTTCTCCATAGGGTTTTGTTTGAGTCTGAATTGTGATTATATCATTATAAACAAGGTTTTGTAAAGTTAATCAAGTATGTTTATGAATGAAAAGGAATGTTAAAGGTGATTTGTGTGTTTTGTTGATATTATTATCATTTCGTAACTGATTCAGGGATTCCGCACCTGAATTGGTAGACTTGTTTGATCAAACTAATTGTTTTTGACAAATCGATCCTCCTACATCTTCCACACCATCCACAACCTCTGCCAGAAATGTGACTCTACCAACTCCTCCTACCTTTCCTAAAAGTTCTGGACAAGTTACCAGAAGTGTTGCTCCTAATACTGCTAGATCTGGGATGGCAACATCTGGATCTACTCCTCCAGTTTTTGTGTCAAATGATGAGCTCCTTTCCATGTTTGCAATGATGAAGGATCAAATAAAGCAACAGCAGGATACCAACCAGATGCTAATGAGAGAGATTCAATCTCTCAAAACATCCTCAAAGAGACCAGCTGAAGGCATAGGGACACTATTGCAGCCTAGAGTGTTGGATTTCAATTCTGGCATCTCTGGGGGCATTCATCAACGAGATTTCATCCCCATGAGCACTGGATTCTCTGCACCAGAAACTATTTCAGCACCCAGGATGGCGACTACTAGAGATGCAGGATATAATATCGAGCAATCTCACGGATATATTGCCGAGCCATCTCGAGGATATGATGTAGAGCAATCTCGTGGATATGCCACCGAACCATCCCGAGGATACAACAACGGTAACAAGTTAATTTCAAGTACTTATGCTACTAACGATATTGCTTCTTTGCAGGATACAGGTATAAGTCCACAATTGGCGAGAGAGCTTCAAAAAATCAAGGATATGGTGTCTAGTGTGTTAGGGATAATATAGCCCATCCCAGAGGTATCCTCAGCATGTCACATGGTGTCTTGTTTTGCACCTCCAATATATGATGCTGAGATTCCAAAGAGATTCCAAACTCCAAGCATGAAGCTTTATGATGGATCTACTAATCCTGAAGAGCATGTAGCTCAGTATAGGGAAAGGATGGAAATAAACCCCATTCCAACAAACTTGAAGGAAGCGTGCCTATGCAAAGGATTTGGTTCCACCCTCACTGGTCCAGCCTTAAAATGGCTGCTAAGTGTTCTTCCCTATTCTTTTACTTCTTTTGCTCATTTGGTTAACATGTTTAATAATCAGTTTTATTGTAGTCGAACATTTGAACTTTGACAAGTGATTTGTATAGGGTGACACAACCATAGGGAGAATCATTAACGGAGTATATCACAAGGTTTGGGAAGGAAGCACTTGATATCCCAAACCTAGATGTCACAACGGTAGTGCAAGCCTTCAAGATGGGGCTACAGAAAGATTCACCTTTCTATAAAGAATTGGTGTTGAACCCTTGTAGGAATCTTGATGAAGTTCGAAATAGAGCTTTAAGATTCATCCGTCTTGAAGATGACAAGAAGATACAGGAGAGGATAGAGACATCCTCAAGATAAAACAATCCTAATTGAAAATCCACTCCCACATACGAACCTTACAAGCATAAACCATATGCTAGACCTGATAATTAAAAGGTCAATGTGGTTGAGGATGACGATGAAGAGGATTGTCCTAAACTTTCGGACTATTGTTTTTCTATGGATGTAACAGGTTTAATGTATGCTATGAAGTATCTTGGAGACCAAGCAAGATGGCCAAGAAAAGATAACAGGTCGGGATGGAAGGACAAATCCAAATGGTATGCTTTCCATGAAGATTTTGGACACATTATTGAAGATTGTATTGCCTTGAGAAAAGAAATAGCATATCTTCTAAGCAAGGGCCATCTTAAGGATCTGCTAGGCAAAAAGAAGTCGAAGATTCAGGATAGCACTAGCATCCCAGAAAGGGCAGCATCTCCACCCAAGGATGCTGGCATCATTAATTTCATTTCAGCAGGTTCAGATATTTGTGGGACATCCTACTCAGCAGCCAAAAGGCATGCAAGAGAAATAAAATCAGAAAAGGGAGAAAGACCCACAAAGACTATGATCCTGACGGGTGCAAAAGTGATTGGCTTTGAAGAAGAGGATAGAGAAAACGTTTTAGAGCCTCACCATGATGGTTTGGTCATTACTTTATATATTGCTAACAATTTCATTCGCAGGGTATTGATAGATGGAGGGAGTTCAGTTAACATAATACAGCTGGAAGCCCTCAAAAGGATGAGCATCCCTGAGACAGAGATAGTGGCTAGATCATCTGTCTTGGTTGGCTTTAGTGGAGAAACCTAAAGCACAGTTGGTGATATTAAACTGTCTGTATATGTCGAGGGAGTGAACTCTATCCAAAGATTCTTTGTGATAGATTCATTATCCAGTTACAATGTTATCCTAGGGAGACCTTGGATACATGACATGAAAGCAGTTCCATCAACATATCACCAATGTGTAAAGCTACCAACTCCATGGGGAGTTGTCAAAGTCAATAGTGATCAACAGGAGGCCAAGGATTGCTACACAACATCGATGAAGGCTTCAACACAACAAGCATAGCAATTACAACAGGATGCACAGCGTCATCCTCAGGATGCTAAGGCACATCCTGACCAGGATGTAAAGGCAGTATGCCTTGATGAAAATAACAAGGATATCACTATGCAGATTGGTAAGAATATGCCTAATAAGATTGAACAATCTTTGATATCGTTTTTAAAATGCAGGATGTCGACATTTGCTTGGAGACATGAAGATATGACTGGTATATACAAGGATATCATCACTCATAAGCTTGGAATCGATAAGAGCTTTAAGCCCATCCAACAAAAGCGAAGAAAATTTGCACCTGAAAGAAACGCCATCATACAAGAAGAAGTGGACAGATTGCTGAATCCAAGATGATAAGGGAAGTCAAATTCCCAAGGTGGCCAGCCAATTTAGTCGTGGTGCAAAAGAAGAATGGAAAATGGAGAGTATGTGTAGATTACACAGATCTCAATAAAGCTTGCCCTAAGGGTCCATTTCCACTTCCACACATCGACTCAATGGTGGATGCCACAGCTGGCCATGAAATGTTAACTTTCATGGACACATCTTCAGGATTTCAACAAATCCAGATGGAACTGGACGACCAAGAGGATACTGCATTCATGACCCCCTCAGGTATTTATTGCTATGTTGCTATGCCTTTTGGACTAAGGAATGCAGGTGCAACATACCAAAGGCTTGTTAACATGATGTTCAAAGAAAAGATTAGGGACACAATGGAAGTATACATCGATGATATGGTAGTGAAGTCCAAGAAAGCTGAAGACCATCTTCAGGATCTCAAAGAAGCATTTGACATCCTAGATGCTTATAATATGAAGTTGAATCCTGCTAAATGCAACTTTGGAGTTGGTGCTGGCAAGTTTCTTGGATACTTAGTAACCAAGAGAGAAATTGAAGCCAGTCCAAAACAAATTAAAGCCATCCTTGATCTCAAATCTCCAACAAATGTCAAGGATGTACAAAGGTTGATTGGCAGGATAGCAGCTCTGAACAGATTTATCTCAAAGTCCTCAGAAAAATGCAAGGAGTTCTATGACATCCTAAAAAAGAACAGCAAATTCGACTGGGAACAAAAGCATGAGGATGCATTGAAGAAGTTGAAGGAATATCTTGCAGCAGCTCCACTCATGATGAAACTTGAGGATGGTGAACCTCTTAAGTTATATCTTGCAGTTTCTGGAAATGCATTAAGTGCAGTCTTGGTGAAAGATTTTGAAGGACAACAACATCCTGTTTATTATGTAAGTAAAACTCTATTGGATGCTAAAACCAGGTATTCACACCTTGAAAAACTTATTTTTAGCTTTGATCATGGCAACTACCAAGTTAAGGCATTATTTTGAAACACATAAGATATATGTTCAAACTAACTACTCTATAAAAAATGTGCTTAGAAAACCAGAAATGTCAAGAAGAATGGCAAAATGGTCAGTGAAATTAAGTGCTTTTGACTTGGTATATGAACCTAGAAATGCAATCAAATCACAGGCTCTAGCTGATTTTGTGGCTGATTTCAGTAGTGACATCCTAAGTGAAGTAGAAAAAGAAGTACAACAATTAAATGAAAACTTGGGAAAATGGATTTTGTATACTGATGGTTCTTCGAATATAAGGGGCACTGGGTTAGGATTCCTACTAAAATCGCCATAAGGGGACATAATACCCCAAGCGATTAGATGTGCATTTCAAGCAACCAATAATTAAGCTGAATATGAAGCTCTCATTGCTAGTTTACAACTTGCTAAGAATATGCATGTTTTAAATCTGGAAGTGTTTGTTGATTCCTTGTTAATTACTAACCATTTTAACGGATCTTATGCTGTAAAAGGTAAAAAATTAGCTGAATATCTTGAAATAGTCAAGAAATTAGCATTTTTTTTTTGCAGAATTTACATTAACACAGGTACCTATGGAAGAAAATGATGAGGCTGATGCCTTGGCAAACTTAGGATCTTCTCTGAATTTACCAGAAGGATCCAAAATCCCTATCATCCACATCTTGAAGCCAGCAACTATAGAAGTGCGTCCTAAGGATAATATTGTGCATCCTGAAGATGGCACTGTCCTTGCTACCCGAGATCGAGATGATACATCCTGGATGACTCCAATCATGAACTATCTTGAGGACGGTAACAAATCCGATGGAGAACATGCTAGAGCTTTCAGGATGAAGGTATCCAAATTTGTTATTATAAACAATGTATTGTATAGAAAATCTCTTGCAGGTCCATATTTAAGATGTCTCAACAAGGAAGCAGCAAAGGAAGTTCTCAAAGATATCCATGAAGGAGATTGTGGAAATCACACAGGAGGAAGAGCTCTACATTCAAATATTCTAAGGACAGGGTCCTACTGGCCAACCATGAAGAAGTATGCCATAAAATATTCTCAGAAGTGTGATGCATGCCAAAGACATAGCAACATCCTACACCAACCTGTTGAACCATTGCATCCCATCATCTCACCATGGCCTTTCATGAAATATGGGATGGACATAGTGGGAAAATTACCCAAATCTCCTGGTGGAAAGGTGTTCATGCTGGTCATGACTGATTATTTTTCAAAATGGATCGAGGCCGAAGCATTTGTACAAGTCAGAGACAAAGAAGTGGTGTCCTTCATCAAGAGAAACATCCCTACAAGATTTGGCATACCAGCTGAGATCATATGTGACAATGGATCTCAATTCATCAGCAACAGAACAACTAGTTTTAGTGAAAGCTGGGGAATCAAGATGATAACCTCAACACCTGTCCATCCTCAAGCTAATGGACAAGCAAAATCTTTCAACAAAATCATCATCAACAACTTAAAGAAAAAGCTTGGAGAAAAGAAAGCAAAATGGGCAGAAGAGCTTCTATTCGTACTATGGGCAAATAGAACTACATCCAAGAATGCAACTGGACAGACACCTTTTTCCTTGGTATTTGGAACATAAGTAATGCTTCCAACAGAAATGGTAATGCCTACAGCAAGAAGACATCTTCATGATGCACCTACCAATTCAGAAACATTGCTTCAAGATCTTGAAATAGTGGATGAGCTTAGGGATGCAGCTAGATTGAGGATGACAGCTTATCAACAAAGGATAGCTAAAGCTTACAACAAGAATATAAGGATAAGAAGATTCCAAGTGGGAGATTTGGTCCTAAGAAAAGCCTTCCAAAACACTACCAAGCCAAGTGATGGTTAATTAGCTCCTAAATGGGAAGGACCCTACTTGATCGATTACTGGTAAATCATCTCCATATGCAGGTATTTCTCTTCATTTTATTTCAATTATTTCATTAATATTACAACTAAACATGGTCTAGAAATAGTCCATCCTGAGAATTTTTCAGGTCTATCCTGAAGATGCAGCTTTGAAGACTAGAGGGTTGGCCACCCTCTCCTACGTTAAGGTGTCTGACACCTTCCTAAGGTTTAAAGGTTTTCACCTTTCACATTGGGTTAGCAACCCCACCTGGAGCACACGTATTCATGTATATCTTCAGGATGGTGGGACCAGTTCATGTAAAAGTGGCTGAAAATTTCATCATTTTTGGAATATACATTGAATCCCTAAGGTTTAGACATTTTTCAATGTCTCTTTCTCGTATTGGCCTAGTCGCCAGTGGCCTAGACGCCAGTTATATTTGTCCTTGACGCCAGCTATCCTCAAGATGCTACATTAGGCCTTGTCGCCAGTTATTCCTAAAGATCATCAATCGTTATGGGCATGACCCCAGTTTAAAAAAGGTTTTATCACTAGTGTGACAACTAAGTTCACCTTTTTACAGGTTATTAATCCTTTCTTGGAAGGGGAAAAAGGACCAAGACGATGAAGATTATTCCAAGGATGTAACAAAGACTGGGGACATCTTCAAGATGTCATTGAGGGTATTATCAGAATACTTTGAAGACCAATTGTTGAATTGGGTTGAATGTATAACTTATCTCATTCTTTTACACTTGTTGTCTGATAATATTTGCAGGATGTCAAAAGAACGAAGAAAAGAACACGAAGATGTAGCGTCAAAACAAATTACCATTTCATTCAAAAGTCAAAATTGATGTCAACCCCTGGCTTCATCCTAAACCAGGACCCATCCACCAGGGGTCAACATCTAAGGTCAAGGTCAGATCATGATTTGGGGCTTCGTCTTGAGAACCAAGATCCCTCCACCCCAAACCTATCATTGTCTTAAAGTTGTTACATACCAAAATAAAATTGTTCAAAATTGTTCACAAACTACTGCCATATACAACCACATAACATCCTAAAAAAGTGGGCTCCAGCCTAGTCATCACATCCTTCATCGCCCACTTGAAGTTCCTTCACCACCTCAGCCACCTTAGCTTCAGCCTCCCTGATCTCAGCATCCTTAGACCCCTCTGGTGCATCTTCAAAATGTGTAGGAGCAACAGGTTCATGAACCACTTCCTTCCTGTTCAGGCTCTTGAGCTTTTGCTGCCAGCCATCAACGTCCCATTCCTTTTGATCAAAGGATGGATCTTTAGCTTGAAGGGCAATCTTTATCCTTGCCTGCAGAATGGAAATAGTGGCAGACTTCATCAAACTCTGCTTGTACTCCTCCATCTCCTTGTCATGATCCAGCACCATCTGAGCCTGCTTAGATTTCATCATCTTCAGCTCAGCCTCCAATTCGCCCAGCTTCTTCTCAAAATATTTGCCCTTGTCACGAGCAATCCTCCTCACATCTTTAAGCATAGACTGAGTGTCACTAAGCTCCTTCTTGACTCCCTCCATGGATTTAAGAAGATGCTTGTGCCCCTAGAAGAAGACAGGTAAACTCAACCATAACATTTACTTTATAAATATTTTCATTACTATCCTCAGGATGGCAAGATACCTGGAGAGTAAATTGAGAAATCCTGCCGAGGACATCCTCAAAGCTAAGGTCCTCGAAAGAAGCAGTTTCCAGAGATGAAGCAGGGGTAGCAGTAATCTTCCTCTTCTTAGAGGAGGCAGCAGTCTTCGACTTGGGGAGATTAGAAGGAGGGCTGGTCATTTTGGAGCTGGACGGTGAGGTGATCTTGGTAACCTTGACATCATGGCTATAAATATCATCCAGATCAAATGAAGAAGACCTTTTTGCTACAAAAACAAAATATAGGGTGAGACAACAGTAAGTAACAAAAACATCCTCAGGATGTAACAGGTAATCACTCACCAGACATCTTGGTAGCTTGGCTAAGTGTACAACCCTCCTCTACTTCAATAGTTCTGGCAGGAACAGGTAAGTTGAGTATGTCTTGATACTTTAAATAAGCGTCGTTCAAAGGAGAAGCAAGTTTTGCAAAAGAAGCACCTGTAAAAAATGAGAGTTTTCAAAATATCAGTAATATCCTCAGGATATGACTATTTTTTTTTATAAACTATAACATCCTATAAAACCTTTACCACTCTTTAGCCAAGACATAGGGATCTCATCCCCAAAAGGAATAGATTCCCTCTTCACAAAAAAGAATTTTGACTTCCAGGATCTTTTAGATTTTATAACATTAAACAGAAAGGGAGGTTATTTGTGGATAAGCTGAAGGATGTAACGGCTTGAACCGTATGTTTTCAACTTATACATATGAGACAGGTCCCCTTATACGAAGATAGACATCGTGGTTCTCAATAATCTTGTTGCAAACCATTAAAATCCTCCAGATTTCCGGCATGGCTTGGGCATAAGCCATCCCGATTGTATCAAAGAAAACTTGGATGAACGGAGGAAACGGATATTTTAAGCCCAGTTGGAAGGGAAGGTACAGAAAGCAGACCCATATAGAAGATGAAAAATCATATTTTGCACTTTGGTCGAAAGGATGAAACACAGCAGAACCAGGGAAGACCCCTGAATCTTTTAGAGCTTGAATGTCCTTATCATCAAAAGAACAGACCTCCTGTTTGTCAGGTTTTAGGGAACGAAGTCATTTGAGCCTCCTACACTCCTAGAAGCTCTTGTCATTTTCCTACCCATCCTCAGAAATATTTGAAAAATGATGCAGAGATGAAAAAAGAAAAGAGAAAAAAAAGATAGAAATTACCTTCTTTAAGAATCAAATGTGATTATAAAGAAAGAAAGAAGACATAGTTATAGATAGCAAGAAGTGATGTCGTGTAACGATCACCACTTGATTATTGCCGAGAAAGTAGCCGTTAAAATCCTGACAGACATCCCATCAGAGATATCAGATAAGGATCAAGGATTAAAAATATTTTAACCGTTAGATATTAACGGTAACATATTTTTGGGGACAATTGTTGGTGGTGAAATCCTCTGGATGGATTTACCTTAAATATTCTATGTGACATCCTCAGGATAATGAAGGACTAAGCAGACTTCAGGATGTAACAGCATTCTGACATATATACATCATGAGGATAGACTAACAAATTATCTTGTTTAAATGTCATTGCAGGTATAATCATTCGATGGTGAAGACATATAATTGTTTCCCAATGACAACATTGTCTTATTTAGTCAAAGAAGCTGAAGATGATGGAATTGTACGTGTAACTCAAGTCAAAGCCTAAGGAATAGGTCAAAGTGTAACCGGCGCGTGTTGAATGCAAGGCGAAAAACCAGAAAACAACTATGCCAACGACTAACTCACTTGAAACAGCTCAAACGGTCACCTGAATCATTCAAGAAGCATATCTAAGTAGTGGATATTGTTAGGATCTGAGTTTGTTTGTTTTGATTGTTTAACTAAATGATGGTAATGAAGAAATGAAAATAGAATGAAAGTGCAGCGGAATAATAAACTGTAAATCAAAACAAGAGAGTAAATGTTTTTAGATCGAATGCTTTCATTAATTCAAAGATTACAATCGTACAAGTTACTCCCCCTCAGCCTGATCACACAGTGTTTGTCAGAGAGAATGTTTTGTGTGTGATGCAATAGAACAGTACATGCACTGTTCTATTTATAGACTGACTCAAACCACTGATGACCTAGGCTGACGTCACCTAAGACAGTGACCTCTAACAGAATAACAAACTTAAACATCTGCTATACAAACTACTGTTACATTGAAAGCACTGATAATAAACAGCTGTTAAAGATAAACTCTGATGGTCTTGTATCCACTGCTGGAGCCTAAGTGCTGTTGGTTCCAGCAGTGCTTTGGTCTTCAGTACTTGTATCAGCAGTTGCTCTTCATCAGACCTTTGGTCAGCAGTTGTTCTTCATCAGTTGTTTCCTCAGCAGTTCTTTATATCAGCAGTTGTTGAGCAGTTGTTTGGATAGAACAGTAGTTAGGGCCAGCAGTCTTTTGGGAGAAGCAAGTTGTAAAGACTGTTTATTCAAGGATCAAATAGATAGCATATTTTGGCTTTCCAATCATCTGTTCTTCTCCAGGTCAGCAGACCCAACAATCTCCCCCTAGAACAGATGATGCCAAAACTCAGCTTTATTCATTGATCTTTATTTCTCATCAGACTTTCTCTGATTTGACCTTTGAATTGTAGTTCAAAGTTCAAAGCAAATAGGTCTTCTTCATCTCTTTCTAGATCCAGATTTAGTAGTGCTTGGTGATCTTCTGCACATAGGCTGTAAGCATCATCCATGCTGATCTTCTGAACCTTTCCATCTGACCTGAGCAATGTCAATTCGTGGTTGTCTTTGTTGACCTTCCACTTTAGAATTTTTGAGTCAGTGGATTTGCTGAGATGAACCTTTATTCTTGATGAGTTGGGTGAAGGTGGTCTTCCAATGAGTTCTCTGAGTTTCTCTGTTGTAGGATCAGAGAAATAATGTATTTGATTGAAGAGCCCTTCCTTGATAAATGTATCAGCATACTTTCTTTGATCTTCCTCTGACATCTCCTTCTGCTTTTTGAACTGTCTACTTGCAGCAGCTGTGAGATCAGAGGTTTCAAGTAAGCTGTCCAGATTAAAAGTCTGTTGGGGTCTCTTCATCATTGGCTCATCAGTGTAAATTGGTTTTCTTGGAAGACTGGGATCCTTCTTTCTATTTTCTTCCAGACTTTTGTAGGTTTCAACCAACCTTAGCTCTGACCATCTGGAAACAGACCTCATCTCCCCATAGTTGGCAGCTACAATCTCCTGCCTCATCCTTTTGAACTTCAAGGCTCTGACTGGGTCTCTGCCTTTGCCAAAATTAGGAGTGGAGACTTTAGCTTTGGAGTCTTTGGCCATTTCTTCAATTCTGATCAGTTCTTCTCTCAAAGCATGAGTAGTCCAGCCATTGAACTGCTTTTTGTTTGCTTTGTAAGGCTTGGTTGCCATTATCTGTTCAAGAAGGGATTCCCTTACCTCCTTTTCCAAATCTACACTGAGAGGCATGGTGGACATGGAATTGCTCAGGGTCTTAGCAAAGTCTTCAATCCTTCTGAGTTTGCTAAGCTCTGCTGAATGGATGCCCTGAGCAGTCCTGTCATCCTTCCCTTTGCATTTCTCCCTGATGATGGCATCCACCTGCTCACCCTTGTATTTCAGATAAGTATCAATATTGAGGGGAACAGGGAAGTTTGGGAGAGATGGGAAGGATCTTTCAGATGGCTGTTTAGTATTGTAGAAGGATTGTAATTCCCCCTTGAGTAGATCAAGTTCAAGGGGATACTAAACAACCAATGGTGTAATGGTTGGTGGTGGTCTATGAGTTTTGAATTTGGATGTATGTGGTGAGAATGATGTGAGTGGAATGGCTGTGATGGGAGGAGTGGATTGGGCAGTTGAAATGGTGGTTGGTGATGTGTGTATGTTTTCATCATGCACAACAAAGGTTGATTTTCTCTTCCTTGTGTACATGATTTTTGGTGAAGGTGATTTGGTAGCAGTGGTTGGATTAACATCTGTTGGCCTTTTAGAAGAACCAGCAGATGTTGGGGTTTTGGCTGGTGATGTAGGTTTGGTGGTTGTTTGTTCAGGTGTGTGTGTTGGTTTGGTGGTTTCAGTGGTTTGGGTAGTTTCAGTGTTTTGGGTGGCAGTGGTTTCAGTAGCAGTGGTTTTATCAACAGAGGTTTTCAACTTAGATGGTGGTTTTCTAACATGCTTGGCAGGTCTTTTCATCCTTTTAGAGGATCCCACATCTTCAGTTTCCCTTTGTTGTTTCTTTTTGAGTTCAACTAATGACTCTGCTTTTACTTCCAAAGTGTCAGCTCTTTTCTGTTTCTCTTGAGCAGCCTTTTCAGCTTCTAAGTTTGCAGAGTCATCTACTGCTTTATTCTTCTCAGTGGTTTGTTGTGGTGGTGCTGTTGGTGTTGCTTGTTGTTGTTGTTGTGGAGCTGATTTGGTAGACTCTGGTTTCTTGGCAGACTTGGCTTGACCTTTTTGAGAAGGAGGACAACCAAAAGGATCTAGTTTTGGTAGCCTATCTCTGCCACTCTCCCCCTTTTTGGCATCATCATCCGTGAAAACATCATCAGTTTCATCCCTGAGGATGGTGGTAGGGGCAGAGCCAGTAGTCTTCAGCAGGTGGTCCTTGATGGCTTTGATATCAGCATGGGTATCTTTGTACCTTGCATCTACCATATTCCTGATCTCAGCCATGTAGGTTTCATGTGTCTGATCAGCCAATTTTCTGTGAGCTATGATGATGGGGGAAACTGATTTCCATAACTCATTGGCTATATCAGCTGTGGATGGTTGACTCTTGGAGAGATCTGCAATTGAGCTCAGTAGAAGCTTGACATCAGATTTGATGTCAGCAACAGAGGTTTCAATAACAGAAACTCTGTCCGTCAATTCTTGGTATTTTGACCCATCTCCTAAATTAATAGGATCATCTGAGTCCCTACCAGTGGTAGTTCTACCTGATTCAGGCCTAATAGGTGAATCAGATGCCCCTTTGTCTTGGTACTGGGGACTTCCAACTGTTTTTGGAGACACTATAGTGGCTTCAACAGTTGTTGCCTTCAAGGGAGTCTTAGCTATGTAATCACTGTCCTGATGTGAGACAGTGGTCTCTACATCAGTAGTGGCTGCTCCACTTGAAAACTCACCTAGAGTTTCATTGAACCCAGGTGGTGTAACCTCCTCTTCTGTTTGTGGGATAGCAGATTGAATATTCTCAGGGCCAGTCACTTGTTGGAGTATACTCTCAGTGACAGGTGGAAGAGAGGAACTGGGATCTTCCTGAGATTTTTCAATTGCTTCAAACAGAGGTTGCATTGTTTGTGGGACATGTGATGGTGAGAGTGGTGGAGTAAGAAGAGAATTAGCCCTGGGAGAGGGGCTTGTGAACATATGGTCAAGTGACTCAAATGCATCATGATGTGTGTCCCCTTGGCTTACAACATGATCCTTTTGAGAGGATTCATGAGGAGTTTGGTCAGGTGGAGGTATGTCCAACTGTTGTGAGGAAGTAACAACAGTGGTTTCAGGTTGCTTTTGTTGTGCAACAGAGGTTTCTTCTGGTACCTCAACATCCAGAAGCCTCATTTGTGGTTGAGTGGTGGTTTTTGTGGATGGATGTTTCCTTTTGGAAGTGGCTGGTGTGGGTTTCACAGCACTGGATGTAGTGCCATGATCACCAGGAGCAGTGGGCTCAACAACAGAGGTTTTGACAACAGTTGTTGCCTTTGTCCTCTTTGTTTGTGTTTTAGAAACTTTTGACACTTTAGACACTTTTTCTTGGGTGCTTCCACCCAGCATTCTTGTGAAAGTTTCATCAGTTAAGCTTTTCATTTGCATAGCAGCACCCTTTTTGAAAACTTTTTCTGGTAATAATTTTTGTAAGATTACACTAAGAATTCTTGGGTAAATAAGAAAAGCATTGTTTGACCCAGACTTGACTGCTTTCACATTTGATACCAAGTCCATGAACAATCCCTGGGAAAGATTGAAGTCAGAGTTTGACAACATAGCATAACCCAGATATTGCATCCTCAATGGAATTTCATTAAAGGATGTGGACTTAGCAGAGACACAAAGAAGAAGAGTATGGAAGAAAAATTTCATGACTGGAGGGAAAAACTTTTTGAAAAGAGTTGATCCAGTCATCTGACCATCATACCCTCTTTCTTGGAACTCAGTGTGAAGCTCTGTTTTAGTAAAGGAATCCTTACCTGCCAGGTCATTCAGTGTGAAGGTTGTGGATATGATATCAGGGGTAATGACGATACTGGTTTCTCCAATTTTGGAAATAATGGAGGTAGGCTTTTTGTCTTGTAGTAAAAACTCAGCATTCAACCAAAATTCTTGGAGTGTATCCAGATAAATGGGGGCGTTGGCGGTTAGGATGGGTAAGTATTTGGAGTTAAGGAAAATGTCGATGGTGGAATGAAATGGAGTGTTGTCATCTGTTTTAATCAGATAGGGGAGACAATTGTGTGTAGCTTTGGCTTGAAGATCCATTGTAATGGATTTCGAAAGTGAAAATGATTGAAGATTGATGAAGGGTTTGAGAGTGAAGAAGGCGGTTTACAGTATTTTGAATACAATGAGACAGTGTAACATCTGTTGTGGTAAAACAGGGTTTTTATAGGCTCAATGAAACCGCTGATGTGGCCAAACCTCTGCTTATATGAGCAGACGTGGCAATCATCTGATGGATGTAACATCTGGTGGAGAACAGCTGTTTTGGTAAACAACTGATACAAACAGCTGATGAATCCAACCGTTGGGTTTTTTTTTTTTTTTTAATATAGTATATATATATATATAGGCGGACAGTTGTTTTATCTGAACAAATGTTCTGAAACAGATTTTTCAACTAACAGTTGTTTTATCTGATCAGATGTTTTGAAACAGACTTTTCAACCAACAGTGGATATGAATGAAACAGTGGTTGTTTTATCTGATCAGATGTTATAAACAGATTTTTCAACCAAACAGCTATTAAAAAAATTGAATTTATGAACCATTTTATTATATTGTTTTTTTTTTTTTTTAAAAAATTTATTTGTTTAATCCATGTTTAACATACCAATTCTGGAAATCAGATTTGTAAAGGTAGATGTGTCTAAAGCTTTTGTTAACACATCTGCCAACTGATCCTCTGTTGGAACATGGTGTAAAGAAATCAAACCTTTTTCATAGCTGTCTCTGACAAAATGATGTCTTATGTCAATGTGCTTGGTAGTGGAATGAGAGACTGGATTCTTGATGATATTTTCAGCAGCTTGGCTGTCCAACATGAGTGGAGTCCTAAGTGCAGTTATCCCAAAATCCAGTAGTTGATTTTGAAGCCACATGAGTTGGGCTGTACAGCTTGCAGCAGCAATGTATTCAGCTTCAGCTGTTGAAGTTGAAACAGCTGCCTGCTTTTTGCTTTGCCATGAAACTAAGGCATTCCCTAGAAATTGGCACCCTCCTGAAGTGGATTTTCTTGTGGTGTGACAGCCAGCAAAGTCACTATCTGAATAACCTGACAGCTCAATGTTTCCATTAGCAGGATACCAGATACCAAGTGTGGGAGCACCTTTGAGGTATCTGAATATCCTTTTCACAACAATAAGGTTTGACTTTCTGGGTGAAGCCTGGGATCTGGCACAGACACAGGTAGCAAACATAATGTCTGGCCTAGATGCAGTTAGGTACAATAAAGACCCAATCATACATCTATAATGTGTTTGATCAACCAGTTCATCCTTGTCATCAATAGTGAGCAGCTTGACTGTACTCATGGGTGTGCTACATGGCTTACAATCATTCATTTCAAATCTGGTTAATAAGTTCTTTACATATTTGTTTTGGTGAATGAATGTGCCATTTTGCAGTTGTTTCACTTGAAGACCAAGGAAACACTGAATCTCACCCATGGCACTCATCTCAAACTCTGCTGTCATGAGTTTTCTGAACTCTTCACACATTTGGTTACATGTGGATCCAAAAATGATGTCATCCACATATATTTGAACAATCATTAAGTGTTTCCCTTTCCATTTAAGAAATAAAGTTTTGTCAATTTTACCTCTTGTGAAGCCAATGGATAAGAGAAATGTGGAAAGAGTTTCATACCAGGCCCTTGGTGCTTGTTTGAGTCCATACAAAGCTTTGTTGAGCTTGTAGACATAGTCAGGATGGAATGTGTCTTCAAAACCAGGTGGCTGACATACATAGACCTCCTCCTGAATTTTGCCATAAAGGAAAGCACATTTGATGTCCATCTGATACACCTTTATATTGTGGTTGACAGCAAAGGCTAAAAAGAGTCTGATGGCCTCTAGTCTAGCTACAGGAGCAAAGGTCTCATCATAATCTATTCCTTCTTCTTGTCTGAAGCCTTGAACCACAAGCCTGGCTTTATTCTTGACAACAATACCCCTTTCATCAGTCTTGTTTTTGAAGACCCACTTTGTTCCTATAGGACAAACATCCTTAGGAAGTGGTACAAGCTCCCATACTTGTTGTCTTTTGAACTGAAGGAGTTCTTCTTGCATGGCTTCTACCCAACTGTTGTCTTTCAGTGCCTCTTGGTAGTTGACAGGTTGTGTGAGGGATAAGAAACCTGCAAAAAGACAGATATTTGAGGATTGGCTTCTTGTGAGCACACCCTCTCTGATGTTGCCAATGATTTGGTCTGGTGGATGAGCTCTTAAGTAAATAAGATCTCCTTGATATGGAACAATGGCATTTTGAGGTGATGGACAGAGGTTTGGTGACTCTGTTGGTGTAACATCTGTTGGTACTTCTGTAGTGCCATCAGATGTTTGAAATGGTAATGGAGGAATGGGTACAAGTGGTGTGAAACTTGACTGACTTTTGTCAACAGATGATTGACTTTTGTCAACAGATGATAGGTCAGTGGTTGTGAGGGGTGAGGCAGAGGTTTGAGGATAGGACTGGCCAACAGTGGTTGACACAGCTGTGGCAGAGTTTTGACAATTGTTTTGAACAGCTGCTTCCTCTGATGCAGAATAGACTTTGTAGTGACTGGGGATCACAACATCTGTTCTGTAATCTTGCTGTGGAGACTGTGGAATACCTGCATTGTTAGTTTTAACAGTGATATCTTCAAATTTGAATTTATCTAAATCAAATAATTCAGCAGGGTTTGCAGGGATTTTCAGAGATGAAAGTTCATTGAACTTAACATTCAAAGTTTCTTCTATTGTCTTAGTCCTTGTGTTAAACACTTTGTAGGCCTTAGCAGTAGAAGAATATCCCAGAAAATAACCACAGTCTACTTTGGCTGCAAATTTTGAAATGGAATCTTTAAGATTTAAAATGAAACATGGGCAGCCAAAGATTTTGAAGAATGAGATTAATGGTTTGATTTTGAACAAAATTTCATAAGCAGTTTTTTGATGTCTGGGGTTGATCAAAACTCTGTTTTGAACATAGCAAGCAGTGTTTACAGCTTCTGCCCAAAAGGACAGTGGCAAACCAGAATCTGCTAGCATGGTTCTTGCAGCTTCTATAAGAGTTCTATTTTTCCTCTCAACTACCCCATTTTGTTCTGGTGTTCTTGGGATGCTGAACTGCCTCACAATCCCTTTTGACACACAGAAGTCATCCAACTCCTTATTTTTAAACTCTGTTCCATTGTCACTCCTGAAGACTTTTACTGGCAAGTCATATTGCTTTTCAACCTTGGTGACAAAGTCCTTCAATATACCTGCAGTCTCATCCTTAGAGTGTAAAAAGTAAGTCCATGTAAACCTAGAAAAATCATCAACTATGACAAGACAAAATCTCTTTCTTCTTAGACTCATGATTTTAACAGGGCCAAACAAGTCCATGTGCAACAGTTGTAAGCACTGACTAGTTTTGGACTCATCAATGGATTTGTAAGAGCTTTTATGTTGTTTCCCTTTTAAGCAAGAAACACAATGCTCATCACATTTAAATTCTTTTGATGGTAAACCTCTGACAAGGCTTTGTTTTGAGAGTGTGTTGATAGTATTAAGGTTGGTATGACCCAATCTCCTATGCCACAATTCTGTCTCCTTAGTGGAGGCAGCAGAAAACAGACAGACATTTGCCATAGGATTGTCCTTTAACATATCAACAACATACACATTGCCACTTCTATGAGCAACAAGCTGTGCTTTGCTCTCAGCAATAATGGTATCAATCTTTTTCACCACTTCTGGCCCAATAATCTTACAAGTTTTCTTTGTGAAAAATGAGCCATAACCTTTGTCACTCATTTGTGAAACACTCAGAAGATTAAACTTGAGATTATCAATAAGATTGACATTTTCAAACTTGAGTTTTCCTGCCTGTACAGTCCCTGAACCTAACACCTTACCTTTAGAATCATTACCAAAGGATATATCACCCCCTCCATGAGCCAAGAAGTCCAGAAGTAGGGCTCTACATCCTGTCATGTGCCTGGAACCTCCACTATCTACATACCAAAGACTATCTAAACAAGCAGAAGCTCCCTGCACATCAGTAAATGATTAGTTTTGGTGAGTGTCCAAAGCCAAATTGGCTTTGGATGGGTCCTCAGACCTTTCAGACTCAAGCTTTGGAAGGTGATCAGTGGTTTGGACCAATTTTTGAATTAAGGTCAACAACTGCTGCTGACCATTTGCCAGTGCTTGTATGTCAACACTTGGGGCAGCAGTTGTTTGATCACTTCCTGACAGATGATAATACCCATATGGATTTCTGTTCACTCTTGGTTTAGAGGGTCTTTTTGGCTCCTCATAAACATGTGGCAGACTGTGACATGGAGGTTGACCATAACCTCTTGGGTATTTGCTTGTGGGTGGAGCATCTGTTACTTGGACATCTCTAGAAGCAGATGTTTCAAGCCTTTTTGTAACAAATGTTTGGGCAGGTGTGAAGGTCTGTTTGGGCTTTCCTTTTGGAGTACTAACCACAGGGTTTGCAAGAGTTTTTGCTTTGTATTCTTGTATTTTTACATCAAAATTTTTGAGATACAAGCACTCTTTGGTCTTGTGATTCTTTTTCCCACATATTGAACATGTGGCTTTGGAATCACATTCACTTGTTCCTTTGTTGATATCATATGCTTTTAGAAGAAAACAGTTTTTGGTGACATGGTTCTTCTTTTCACAGAAATCACAAAACAAGTTAACAGTCTTTTCTTTCTTCTTCCCCTTTTCAGTCTTCTTTTCAGCAGATGTTTGAGCATCTGCTGGAGAATCTTTCAGGGGAATGACTTTTGCCAAGGGAATGACCCTTGCCTGAGGAGCTGTCTTTCCCTCAGGAGTTTTGAAATCTACAGGTTTATAATTCTCAAGAGTATCACACTCATCAGACCAAGTAGGTTTAAATTCATACTTTTCAAGTTCAGCAAAAGATGAGGAACCTTCTGGTTTTTCAAGAACAATTTTCTTACCATTTGGTTCAGTGATTTTAATCTCTTGACCCTGCAGGTTTGTTGGTACTATCTCAACAGACTTTTGACTCTTTGTGTCAGTGTTTTCAAAAGCTAGAGCAGTGGTTGCAAAACCAAAGCCAAACTTCACATGACTTTTGGTTTGTTTGTTGAGTAGCATCTCAAAACCTCTACATGATTCCACCCATTTTTTACATTCAACTTGGGTGGACTCAAGCTCACTTTTACAACTTTGATATTTTGTTATCATAGTTTGGAGCTGGTCTTTGGTTATAGTTGCTTCATGTTTTAAACTGCTAATTTCAGATTCTTTTGCAGTTAAACTTGTTTTCAAATCTTTTGTGAGTTTTTCAAATTTAACTTCATCATCCAAAATTTTCTTTCTAAGGTTTTCATTCACCTCTTTGATGTTAGCAAATGCTATTACACATTTGTCAGAACACAATTCTTTAAGAATTTGAGGAGATACCTTAGCAGCAGCCATCAAAGCACAATCACACTTGCACTCACATTCATCAGATGCACCCCAGGGATCTGAGAGATTCACAACCTCTTCTTCAGGTTTTTCACCTGCAACAGCTTCACTAACAATATCATCAGTCACAACATCAGATTCAGTTACCACTTCCTCAGATTCAATCTCATCTACCATAGCCATGAAACAAAAATTTTCTGGTTCATTTTCAGCTTTGGCAACTAGTGCAAAATTCTCATCTGTTAGCTCATCAGGTAGACTGCTCCAATCAACAAAGCCTTGTGTAAAGAAGCTCTGTTGACTGGTCTCTGTAGGAGCAGAGGATGGAGCAGCAGTCGTTTGTACAGGTGGTTGAGCAACATGTGTTTGCACATAATGAATCTGAGGAACAGTGGTTTGGACATACTGGACAGGAACAGTGTTTGAGGACTGTGCAAAATGAGCAGTGTTTTGCACATTTGGTCCAGGGGTATTATAGGAATTCTGATAAGTGTTGGTCTGTGGTCTTTGATTTGGATAGGTTATCATAGGTGTACCATGTTGACCCCTACATTCCCTAGCAAAATGACCAAACCTATGACATTTATAACACTTGATCTTTGATTTATCCAACCCAACCTTAGATCTGCCAGTCAACCCTGGAAACCTTCTCCCAGTTTTCTTGTAAAAATTATTAGTTCTTACACTGAGAAGGGCCAATTGGTGCATAATGTCCATTTCTTCCAAATCATCAGGGTCAAAGTATTTCAGGTCATCATACTCAAAGGATATATTGTCAGATGCCTGTATATCACCACCACTTGCTGTGAAAGCATAGTTTGGTGAATAAGAATCAGAGTTAAAACCAGAGTTAAAACCTGAAGTTATGTCAATAAAATGATCATAACTCTGATCCTTTGTGTTTCCAGGCACCTCATCATGACCCAAAAGTGCTGTATTCCCAAACACATAGTCATCAGACACTTTTCCAGAGTCCTGGAGCTTCTTTTTCTGGTTAAGCTCTCTTTCATAGGTCAAGAGCTTACCATGAAGCTGGGTCAGTGATAGGTCTTTAAATCCTATTGAGTTTCTCATTACAATAGCAATAGTGTCCCATTTGTCTGGTAATGATCTTAAAAACCTATGGTTCAAAGTTGAATGAGGGTAAGTAAGACCAACCAATTTTAGTTCACTAATTAAGCAATTAAATCTCTCAAACTGTTGAGTTAATGACTCTCCTTTGACATGACTGAATGTTTCATATTGTTGGTTAAGTATTTCACGGTTGTTTTCAATAACCTCCTCAGTCCCACCAAACTGCTCTTTCAGTGCATCCCACAACTCCTTTGCACTGTTACAGTGTAACAACCCAGCATATATATCATTGGGTAGAGCCATGGCCACAATACTGAAGGCCTTAGCATCTAGCTCAATTTTCTGAAAATCCTGGTCGGAGTAGTTTTCAAGTTTCTTTGGCTCAAACACTTTGGGATCTTCAGTACTCGGCACAGTCGGAACATGTGGTCCGAAGATAACCGACTTCCAACACCCAGTGTTTTGTTGAGCTAGAACATGGCTCATCCGACGTTGCCAGATATTGTATTCAGATCTGACAAGCATCGGTGGCTTGTTGTTCGTGCCAGTGTTATGTGGATCGTGATTGATAGAAGCCATTCTCTGATTTTTCAAAAAACAAAGTCTGTTTAACAACGGTTGAAGCGAAATTAAACTATTACTCTGTTTTCAATCAAACTGACAAACGATATCAATAATTGTGAGCTGATTATTAAATTGATTTGTTAGATCGAATTTAATTGACCAAGCTCTGATACCAATTGTTAGGATCTGAGTTTGTTTGTTTTGATTGTTTAACTAAATGATGGTAATGAAGAAATGAAAATAGAATGAAAGTGCAGCGGAATAATAAACTGTAAATCAAAACAAGAGAGTAAATGTTTTTAGATCGAATGCTTTCATTAATTCAAAGATTACAATCGTACAAGTTACTCCCCCTCAGCCTGATCACACAGTGTTTGTCAGAGAGAATGTTTTGTGTGTGATGCAATAGAACAGTACATGCACTGTTCTATTTATAGACTGACTCAAACCACTGATGACCTAGGCTGACGTCACCTAAGACAGTGACCTCTAACAGAATAACAAACTTAAACATCTGCTATACAAACTACTGTTACATTGAAAGCACTGATAATAAACAGCTGTTAAAGATAAACTCTGATGGTCTTGTATCCACTGCTGGAGCCTAAGTGCTGTTGGTTCCAGCAGTGCTTTGGTCTTCAGTACTTGTATCAGCAGTTGCTCTTCATCAGACCTTTGGTCAGCAGTTGTTCTTCATCAGTTGTTACCTCAGCAGTTCTTTATATCAGCAGTTGTTGAGCAGTTGTTTGGATAGAACAGTAGTTAGGGCCAGCAGTCTTTTGGGAGAAGCAAGTTGTAAAGACTGTTTATTCAAGGATCAAATAGATAGCATATTTTGGCTTTCCAATCATCTGTTCTTCTCCAGGTCAGCAGACCCAACAGATATCATGGGATTCATTATTTACATTCGTGTAACTATATATAGGGGCATGATGAACAAAAATAGGACACTTACACATTATCGAACACCTGATACTAGCTGATAAACACTTGATACTCTCTCTACACACACAACACTACACATTTGTAACCATAGTTTGTTCATCATACGTCCAAAGTTATAACATTTATATCATTTTAATATTAACAAACAAGGCAGGGGCCTAGACTCCTCCCGAGGTTTTGTGCCGGCGATCATCAAGTGATCAAGGGCTTTCCTCATACATCGAGTGTTGTTCTTTATTGCTTTATACTTATATTGCTTGTTTTATCATTCTGCCAGGCTCATAATATAATTGTCCATCCTGAACTCATTCCTTGCCATCCTAAGTATAGTTGTCATATTAATATTATTTTGTCATTACAAACTGCCATCTTGAAAATAACATTAAGTTTTTGTCACATTCCACACATCTAGCACTCTACCTCACTTTAACTAATTTGGAAAACAAAGATATTTCTATTAGGTAATTTTTGACCAAAACACTTCTTGCGGGGCTCAACAACAGCAGTAGTGGTTGCAACAAATGCTACCTTTCCTAGTATCTAACCATTTTCTTTTGTCAGCCGCATTTTCACCATTTCGACCTCCTTCTTAAGCAATGCGCCCATACGCACCGCATCATCCGTAAGACTATGAGCGAGGGTGACGGCTCCTTGAATGGTGGTGGGTTCAGCAGTAGTTACCATACTGCGAATCTTAGGGGAGAGTCCCCAAATGTACCTTTCAACCCTTTTGTACTCCGGAGTGACCATGTGGGGTACCAAACGAGACAACTCATGAAAGCTAGTAGCGTAGGTTGTGATCTCCGCTCCAGTCATAGTCAGATTCCAAAACTCCGACTCTAGCTTCTGAAGCTCACTTCGAGGGTAGTACTTCTCCATCAACATTAACTTTAAATCGCTCCACGAGAGATCATAAGTAGCATCTCTTCCCAGAGTCTGAACTTGTATGTTCCACCAAGTCAACGCCTCATCCTCGAAGGTGCAGGTAGCATACTTGACCTTCTGTTCCTCAGCACATCCACTGATATCCAAGACCGATTCCATCTTCTCAATCCAAAGACAAATACCGACTGATCCTTCAGACGCACAGAAACTCCATGGTTTACAAGCCATGAAAGTCCTGTAGGAACAGCCATGTGCCGTGTTCTCAACTTCTGTGTCATAGATAATGCAACATCATCAATAACAGTAGTGATTTCAAGGCCATAGGAAGTACAACAATTAGATATTTTACCATTGTCATTATCACTCGTCCTTCGCCGGCCATTTCCACCAGATCCACCACTGGAGTCTGCACGGTTAGGGTCGTGCTGCGCAATGTCTTGCGCAATCACGCGGGCTAGCTCTTCGGACGTGGTTGGGAATGTGTTGTCCTCAGTATTGCGGGTGTTCCTTCGGGGCGGCATGACTTCTTTCTAATACATCAGATATAAAAAGAATGAGACACATATTTATCGATAATATTGTCAATCATGTGCGCTCGAATAAACAACCATGATATCCACAATGACCATGACATGCATAATCACACAACCATCGAATGAAATAGTAATCATACACAAGCCAATAAACCAGAACATAAACAGATAACAGATAACAACCAGTAAGTCATAATATCATCATTTCATTAACTTTTTTTTTGGTACATCAGTTTGTAATAGAGATACAAAATAAGTGGGGCACTAACGTCCCAATACAAGTCATATAATGAAATAAACCAAAAGATACTACTACTGGTTATGATAGGTAGGAACCACAACTACGACAACCATACTAACTACTGAGGAGGTGGGGGGAAATGTAGCAACTAGGGCAGCGAGAGCAGCTCGTATCCCTTGATCCAGCTCGTCCAACCAATGCTCGATAATGTCCATACGCCTCGACTCGCCCACGCTCAGCCTCAGCTCGTCCACGCTCGGCCTCCGTACGTCCGTGCTCAGCCTCCTCTAGTCGAGCTCGAAAACTAGTAAGGGGCTCAATGATGGCGGCCCTCGTATAACCCTCAGCATGCGCATCGGCCTCCAACTCGTCTGCTCGATAATAGAGATCGCGGATCAAACCATCATGAGTACCCACCATGCCAAACACAGAGTGAAGAGTGTGGCGCATAGGTAAGGTACCAAGAGGACCGGCGGCAGGAGGGTCAGCAGGGGGCTGGGAGGTCTCGACACCATGAGCAGAAATGAAGATGTCGCCGTCGAAATCCTCGTCGCTATAAGCCAAGTATCCTGCTACAGTAGGTAGGAAGGTCCACTTGCGGGCCTGGGACCTCCTAAGAAACTTCTTTCGAAGGGGCTCGGAAGACTCAGTAGCATGACTAGGCTAGACTGGCGCCACAGGCTCCACGGGCTGGGCCTGCGCACACATTTCCTGGTAGTGCATACAACGCGCGTACTGCCAAGAATCCCACGGCAGGGGCGGGAAGAAGACTGCGGCACATCGGCGGGCGGTGCCTCCTCCACACATGGGACCTCAGCTGGCGGCTCCACGACCATAGGGGTTGGGTCAGCGGCATCCGCAGCGTCTCCCTAAGCCTTACCGGCATGGGACGTCAGGCTTATAATCCGAAACGACGGGTTCCAGCTGCATGCCACCTCCTACAACATCCACACCCTCGTCCTCCTCGGGCTCCGAATCAGCGAAGTAACCGTCGACGTCATCGTCACTAGACGTCTCGGGAACAGTGAAGGAATCGTTCTCCGAATCCGAAATAACAATGGATGAGTAGGGGTAGCCATGATCCTGTCAAAATCCAAAAGTACACATATACAAATAGATCAGAGTCAAGAACTCAGGTGCTATACTCGCGTGAATGTAATGTATAAAAAGGGCATGGAACTTGGGCAATGCATTGTGATGAAAACATTTTTCGAGCAAGGAAAACTTTTCGTCTGAAAAATTGTTGTAGTTATAGGTTAGTTTTTAGAGAAAACTAGTTCGCTATAACCTTGAGCTCTGATACCAATCTATCACACCCCGCCTAGGCGGAAACTCAGGATGTAACCACGAAAGGTTTTCAAGCACAAGATTTGAGCAAACATTCTATTCTTATTTAATACTAAAAGTACCAAACTTGTTCGACAAGTACAACCATCACAAAACATTGTCTAAAATCATATGTAGGACCATAAGTTTTGAAAACACAAATAGTGATAATGGTGAATGAATGCCCAAACGAATCCCAAGTTCCATCCATAGTTTAGTTACCTGAAAAAAACATGCATAAAAACTTTGTCAACATAAAGTTGGTGAGTTCACAGGTTTTGAAATAAACGAAAATGTAAAGTTTAATGAAATCCATGAATAGACCCATCATTGTCTAGCTAAGATCAATGATAATAAGCGATCATGAGTCCATAACCAAACTTTGACGAGCGGTGCCTCGCACATCACACAATGAAGGCAATGTATCATCATAAAAGAAATACAAGCACTCTTTTGTCGTGTGTATCCGGATTAGAGCGACTAACCAAGAGTGGGGGTGTCAACCCAATTGTGACACCCGTCACCCTCATCTTTCATCAAGTTGAAAATTCTAGCCCTTGTACTTTTTAACGTTTTCAAATTTAATAAAAAACTTGGGTTACTATGAGCATTACATTTCTATTTTTTTCATGCGCTTACGTTTTAATTAAAACCGTGTTCTGAGCATAATTTAAACATATTATAATGTAACCTTTATAACAAATTTCATTTTCAAGTTCATTTATTTATTTTGTTATTTTTTGCTAAAATTTAAACGTTTAAAGTTATTTAAAAGTTTTGAACACTATAATATATGTGTATACCTATATTAAAGTTTAAAAGGTTTAAGCTTTAAGAGTTTAAGAAAAATGTGTTTAAACTAAACTTTGTTAGTATAGTTAGTTTTTATAAAAGGAAAAACTAACCAACTCTATAATAAACTAACCTAGTTAAAACTTCAGGGACCTATTTAGCCAAAACTGAAACTTTCAAATTTGAATTCCCATTTTCCCTCCTCTCTCACATTTTTCCGACCCAGATCCGGCCACCGGAAATTTTTTCCAGCCAAACCAAGAAAACCGATTCTATTAACATTTTAATTCGTTTAATTGTTCGTAAAACGCTTCTCCATCATTTGTATCATATTTCCAACATTTATACCGATCATTAACTCGTTTTTAACGAGTTTTAATCAGGTATTTAAGATGTAACCGACCAGAAACATAAAACACATTAAAACTAGATTTATACTCATCTATTATATAAATTGATCTTCCAAACGTTTTCTGCTTGGATTTTTGTTCTAAAAACACTATAACATTGCACGAATCGTGACCAGAAGACATGGTAATCTCGAATACAAGTTTCGGACATATTGTTTCCTTCTCGAGCTAAAATCGATATTGTAAGTCCAATTGTTTATTTCCATTTCGTTTCTTATACTTTTCCGATCAAAAGCCCTTTATTTCTGCTTGTTTATCATGCCTGAATCGGGTTATTGATTTTGGGGTTAGGGTTAAGGTTCTTGGCTAGAATATTGGGGAAGAAGATGAACTTTTGTATACATAATAAATAGAACATTACTTCTATGGATTCAACAAAAGTTGTTAAGGTGTAGTGGTTGAGTAAGTGTTCTTGTTCAGAAAAGACCCGAGTTCGAGTATGAGGAGCCCACTGGTTCTGATGTTTTTTTTTCTGAACTTTATTTTATTTTATTTTCTTTATGCATTATTTTTATATATATACTCATAAAATCTTTAAATATTCATAATAGATTCATTGTTGCTCCAAAAATTATGAAAATTTAGGTGTAACATCTCGGCAACCTAAAGAAAATTATCACATTTTTATTTTCTAGAAAATAAATTATTTTCAATATTTTAGTTGATTTAAATTGTTTTAATCATAATTAATTGATTAAAAATTGATTTTTAATGATTTTAATCTCAAAATTTCTAGGAAATTATTTCTAAATATGATCAACTTAAATAAAATTTATTTTCTCATAAAATAGTTATTTTTGCTGTTTTACCATTTTTAATCATTTAAATACTATTTAAATTGATTAAATCTGTTTTAAATGCAAATAAATTAAGAAAAACTATGGAAAAATTATTTTCACTATTTTACAACAGAAAATAATTATTTTTCATAAAAATGCTATTTTTTTACCATATCTTGTATTTCTAGCTTATTTATATTTAATTAGTCTTAATAAATTGTTTAATTAAATATAAAATATAAAATTTGTTTTATAAATATTATTTTTTATATAAAACAGAAATATTCCTAAGTGTGGAAAACATAAGTGTTTATATTTTCTTAGTCACATATTTCAACTTATATCATGATATATTTTATTCAAAATTAATATTAAATTCAAGTTATCATAAAACTTCATCTTCCATACCTAGCATAGCAGACCCTAATGCCTTAGAACCCTAGATGCCTTAGACTTTTTAAGTCACTTTCCTCATTAGTATTCTTATACATATAGGTTGAGTTCTTCGGAATTCTTAAACCTTTTGTGACGAATTTTCTTGGATTTATCACTTAGCAAAACTGTGAGTATATCTTTCCCCTTTTTCATTTTACTGTTTGGGGCTACTCATGTACCTTATGTCAAATTACTATTTCTTTTCACTAAGTGCAATTCTCATATGTGTTTGTTGTGTGTTACTTTGTGTATCGATGACTTGTCAAAATCATTAACCGTTGCGGCCTAGCATTTCAATGAATATTACTATCGTATATACCCCTTGTGACTTTGTTGAGAGACCTTGGTCATTGCTATGTGTTTCATTACCACCGTCAATAGCACATACTATATATAAATTTCATTTCACTTTCATAGGGTTGATTTTGACTGATGCTGCTTAAATACATAATTGCAAACGGTATACAAAACATGATTTGCGAAACGTTTTTATACTATATATATTCAGAAATAGGGTATGCTCACCAATACATTGTTGTATTGACCTATACTATTCTGGTACATGTTTCAGGTTATTTTTGAGACGCCTTTTTAGCTTTTGGAATTTATACTTAGATTTTGGATTCATTGTATTTCAGTTTAGATTGTTAGTTGAATCATTATATCTTTGTATCTCATTTCAATGTAATAAACTATTTTATCAATGTATCAATATTTATACTTTAGTACCATGAGCTATTGAACAATCGTCACTACGTGACACCTCGATGCTTCCGCCATCGGTTGGGGTGTTACACCAATAGATCTATTCAAGCGTTTCTAGGCTAAATCCATTGCTAATGGTTACGGTAAACTAATTACACGAGGGCTTTAGTGAGTACTTAAAACAAATTGTCTCATGTACACCAGTCTGCTAGGAATTCATTCTAAAACGAGTAAACAATGCATGCTTTTCCCCAAAATATAAAATAGTAGAAAAGGGGGCCATGAAACTCACCTCAAGTCCGTGTGTAGTCTAGCAAGTATGAGCGTTCGATAAACTAGTGGGTCCGACCTACACGTCCTATATACATATTTGCACACTTTAGGTCTATCGAAAAGGTCCATGGTATTCGTGGTTCACCCAATCTCTTGTGATACATTTGCTTAGTTTCCTTGGTGATTTTTATGTTACTCAAAAATAGTAGTTTTAATAGGAAAAACCGATTTTCTACACCTTGGTTCCTAACACATGTTGTTATTTATTAAACACATGTTTACCCTTGGTACAAAACTATATATGTTATCAATGCAAGATCTTATGTATATGTACAAGTGCGCAGTGACGGACCCAAAAAAAATTTTCATGGGGTGCGGAATCTCTAAGCCCTTGGGTCGTTTATCCATCAGGTGACACGGGTCGGGTCGGGTCGACTCGTATACCAAAAATAATAATACTAAAATTATATAATTAACAAAAGGAAACCAAAAGCCAAAAGTAATTTAAACGTCGTCAAATATGCATAACAAAATTCTAAAATCTAAAGTTGTGGATACATCTCGGCTAATCGTAGTAGTTTTGGAACATCAAACGCACCAAAATTATCAAAAGGACTCAAGCTATTAATACAAACAAGTAACTCAGATGTTACCTCGTTAAAACGATTTCCAAATTCTTGGATTTACATATCTAGAATGGAGCTGAATAGTTATACTCGTTTGAATTTTCTATGGACTATAATATCACTCATTGTACTTGATCTTATCTACCTGGTATTTTATTAAACCTTATAAAAAATAATAAACTAAACTAAGCTAAAGGACAAGTAAAATAAAGTAAAAAGAAATTAAATAAAAAGAAAAAAATATTAAAAGTTAACGTGACTTCTTGCACTAAAAAAATAGTTTATCTTCTTCACATCAAATTAAGAGATACCTGTAACCTTTCCATCAAGTCCTTGCTTAACGAAAAAAAAAACAAGGAATATATACACACCAACCTTTCTACCAAGCGCATGGATCGCGGATTTAGCTTTAAGGCTTATAAAGGGGGGGGGGGAGAGGAAAGCTTGTTTGCTTTTCCACGGTTTCAAAAAATCCAAGGGGTGCGATTGAAAATTTTTATGGGGTGCGAACGGGATAAACACGTATATATAAAACACTAAAAAAAATTTCCAAGTTGGGCGCCCGCACCCCTTCACCAGGGTGTGAGTCCGCCAATGCACGTGCAAACTCATGTATATGTGTGTCCATATATACCTACGTGTATATACATACTTGTATTCTCTATGTGTGTATTTCCATGTATAATCATAAGCATTCATGTCTATGAGCTCTACCCTTGTACATACATACCCATATACATATGCATCTTGGTAGTCCACATACATTAATACCTATGTTTATAGATTGTCACACACACACTTATTACACACATATATATACACGCGCATATACCCATGAGCACAGACATACATATTCCACATTCATACATATGTACACTTATAGGTTAAACATTTCACTATACAAGCATTTGTGACAAAGACATACATATCTATGTATACACACCTCACGCATACATACATAGATATTCAAGTTTTAATATGTTTTAATAAAAAATGTTTTATAAGTTGTGATTTAAGATAATGTAGGCCTAAACATGGTATCTACATCATGGGTGTGGTTGAATACTAGTGTATGAAGATAAATAATAATTATGGAACAAAGAGATAGATGAGTGTTCATACTGAACTAGACAAGCTTGGAACTAAAGAGAGTTTATATGTAAGGGTGTGTTTGCAACTGATTGAGGGTGCTGATGCAACTGAGGTTCAACCAAGCTATCCACTATTTATAGGAGAAAAGAGGGTGAGAGGGAGATAGAGGGAGATCCGAGAGAGGGAGAGAGGGGGCGGTGAGAGAGAGAGAGAGAGGTGGGGGGAGGAAAAGAGGAAGAAAAGGTGACGGTTTCCTAATGGGGAAGGTCAACTATCCTCAATCCTAGTGTTTTACCAAATCTTTCCATGTTTGTGTAAAGTCCCCATAGATTTGCTTCAAATCAAGTTAGATTTGCCAACTAAACACCTCAATTGACATAGACTAAACACATGATTATGTTGCGTGAGAATCTAGCAAATGTGACAATTCATAAGATCATTCTTGACTTATATCCAACATGTGCTTAATTAGGGGTTGACTTGCTTAATGTTAGGATTAAAAAAAAGAATATGGGTGGTTAAAGGGGGGAGACGGTTTAGGAAGGGACAAGGAAGGATCAAGAATCAACTATGTTTATCTAGTAATCTTTTATGGATCTTTGGGGTTTAAGAGATCTTGCCATCTTTGGTAAGTCATCACCTTCAACTAGGAGATCTTATCAAGTGTTTAGTGTCTAGTGTCTTGTGATTAAGGGACAAAACATGATTTGATATGGGGTGGGGGTGTTTCGGCCAAAATAAGGAGTAAAGGGGAAGGAGATTACAATGTTAAAATGGTGGTAGTTAATTAGGGTAAGTAATCCCTCATGGGTTAGGGTTATTAAGGAATCTTACCACTTTTGTAAATGATCATCATGATGTTCCTTGTTCTTCTTGTCTTGGCTGATTTTATCAAGGAAAAAGGAAGGAATTGTGTTGTTAAATCAAAGACTCAAGGTACTAACTCTTGGATTATGGGATGTGAAGCTTATGTTTGGATTGTGTAGGTGTTCAACAAAACTAGAAAAGATCCTTGAGGGGGGGGGGGGCTGAAAAGGGAAAGAAAGAAAGGAAATATGGTGGCTTTGAGTTGGTGATTATTTTGGGTAAATAGGCTTTATGAATCCATGTGTTGATTAATTGTTTAACCATATATAGTTAGACACAAAGGTAGGATGGAATGGTTCTCTAAAGAGGGGGGACAAAATGCATGTAAAGCATGTATTAAATATGTCTTTCACCTTCATGCACGTGTGTGTGTGTGTGTGTATAAGTTAGAAAAATACTTGTTTTTATACATGGATTCTATCACACTCCATAATTATTGAAATAAATGAACATTTACACATGGTTTTTGGAAAATAGTTTATAGTTGTTTAAACTCGTGTCACCAATGCTCGTTGATATGGGGGAACTTATACTTGTTTGGGCCTTGCTAGACTTTCTCAGGGGAATTATGCATATAAAATGATATAAATTTTGTGTAATAAATCACATGTTGACTAGAAAGTGTACGGATTTTGACATGGTAAAGTGGCGGGTGTCACATACTATTTCTTACGTTTGTCTATATAAGTGGCCACCGATGGGGTTGCCTATCCAGGAAGTGACGGCTATATATTTAGTTACCCAAGAGGAGACTTCCTAGGAGGCCAACCATCCTGGTACTACTTTCACTTGAGCACGCTTAACTGTGAATTTTGATGTGCTCCACAACCAACTAAGCGCAAAACGAGTTAGTGATTTAAGAGGTAGCGGATTACATATAAACCAAAGGTCTCTCCTAGCCATAGCTGATGTGGGATTTTCCTAGCGGTATTACAATGTTCCATGTCAATCTTCTTGGTAGTTGGTACTGTCACAATCACCCCCTCCCCCTTAGGGACTCATCGTCCTCGATGAGCTTTGCCCCACCATCCCGAATGGAATAGAAGTTCTTCTAATACCATTTGTAACATCTAAACCCTCTTACCACTAATATTGTCCACTTTCCCCTGATAGGTTGCCCATCCATGAACTCACGACTTTGTTTTATATTTCCCCATAGGAGGCTTCCCTATAAGTCTAAGATCGTCCCACAATATCAAACAAACACCCAATCGAGTGCAGAAAACATGATTGAATGGTGAAGAACGAAAGATAGAAATGACAAAATCAGTATTATTGTTGCTTCACCTTGCACACAATCTCTAGGATTTTCTGGTACAAGGCGTTTATCTCTCATGCGTCTCTTGGTGGCTAGAGAGTTACAAATGAATGGCTTTACACTAATTATGATGTAAACGTAACATTATATAGGGTCCACTAACTACTTGGCCCGCATGGCCTAACCTAATCCCAATAGCTAAACTAAGCCCAATAATAATAAACTTGCTTAACAAAGACAAGCGCAAACTTACACAATTTCAGGGCCTTCCAATATCCCCCTAGGTTTATGTTGTCTTTATCATAGCTTAGTAGGAAGATACTTCAGTTCTTGATCTTCCAATCTTGGGTTCTTTCTTCTTCTCTCGGAGGTATACTTGCATATTGATCATCATCAGATTTTTCTTGAACATCTTGCTAAAAAGAGAATGTGAGAGGAGGATTCTCATAACTCTTTTCTTTGTCAATCTTCTCTTTCAAGCAACTCTTCATGAAACAGAGGGCCTAGTATACACATGAACGCCAAGTACATTCGTGTACTTCCATTTTAAATTTTCAAAACCTGAATTTCTTTCAAGAATCGGTCAAATCTTCAAGAATGGTCACATTTATTAAAATTAACAAAACTAAATTAAAATAATTTGAATAAAATAAAAATCTAAAACCAAAAAATAAAAACTCAAACTATTTACAATGCATCTTTTTGTGAGAATCATGTGCAAGAAGATCATATCAGCTTTGTCAAACTGCAACACACCGTTAATATATTTGTTCTGGTAAACTTATTAAAGTGTCAGAAAGCAGTCCAAGATGATTACCAGCATTGTTTATCCACTTAAACAAACATACACACACGCCTTCAAGTTCTTTATTTTTCTCATTTTATTAATGTGTATTATACTAAAACAACTGTGTGTCCTACATCATGACGTATCCCCGCGATCAAGGTATGCACAAAGCTTCTTCATAACAGGTAAGTATATTGTTGACATCTGTATGTTTTACAAGGTCAAGATCATCGGTTATCAGGTCTGCATATATCCAGATGCAACAAAGAGAGACCAATGGATTCTCAACCAGGGTTAAGGCAAATACCAAATTTTTGGTATGATCATTGCTATAGGATTTTGATTTGTGGGTTTAGCTTGAATTCTCTTTGAGAATTTGGGTTTTGGTATTTCCATATTTCTCTTTTAAGACGTCTTCGTTGTGCCTAGGTCAGCATATAATTTGGATGCATCAAAAGGACAGCCAGGACATCCCCAGATGTATCAACAATTTAAAGACCTGAAATCTCAGACTTTGGCAATCTATCAACACAAGATTTAAGACCATAAAATCATACGCCAATGATGTGTTACCCACAAGTTACACAGTCCTTTATCTTTATCATGAATTTTAGATTGAATTGATTTAATTTTTCCATTCGATTTTAAGGTGTGACAATTCAACTGTTGATGTATTATCTTTTCTTCTTTTTCGCACCATGAAATTTCATTTTCTGAAATTTTTTAATGTTTTTGTATTTTCTTAGGGTTTCGAAGATACATCCCTCAAATTTGTGCTTAAAATTGAAAACAAACGAAAAACAATTTAAAGAACAAATTTAGAAACCTAAAAACAAATAAAAATATTTTTGAGGTTTTCTAAAACCATTCTCAAATTGAAGACCAATTACGTTCAGAGTTTAATGCATCAGGTTTTTAACGTACCTCACTTACTGATTTTACCTCCATTATCTCCTTCAGAGGAAACATACCCACTGTTTAAAAATTTTAAAATATTATGTAACAGAGAGATGCCACCTATCATGTGCGTGGAACAACTGTTATCAACACACCAGTGGTAGTTGATAATCCTCCTTGGATGTCCCTTCAATAAGAAAGGAGATTAATTAAACACTGGTACCCAGGCCATAGTGGTCCTAAGCACTCCTGAAGCATCTATGTAAGATGCTTCCTTCAAGCACATGTCCTTATTCTCATTTAAAACTGGTGTTGCTGCTGCCTTTGATTTCCAAACTTGTTTAGGCTTAGCAAACGACTTGACTACTTTAGGAGTAGTCACTTTTTTTTTCTCAGGTTGTTTCGATTTAGAAATTGGTTCTTGGTCTTTAACAACCTATCGTTTGTTCTTAGCAGCATTCCAATCACCATTAGAAGGTTTAACTTTGGGATGCTTATTCTTCATTGCTTTAGGCTTTTAAATCTTCATTGGCTTGGAATAAGATCTTTCCCTCGGTGTAACCCTCTGGTTTTGTCTGTAATAGGGAACATAAGGATGATGTGTGCAATTCCTTTCAATGTGACCGGGTCTTCCACAGTTGTAGCATGTCTACTTCTTTGCAAAATGAGTAGATCCCGGTCTGTTCGATCCAACCGATGATAAATTTGAGTGATGAGACATGTTGGATGATTTGTTTGCAGATTTCTCAAACATTTTGCTCTGCTTCATATGTCCCTGTCGACAACAATTAGTACATTCAATACGTTTATCTTGAACCAGTGGTTTTAGAGGAACATATATAGTTGACGGGCCTCACAACGTTGGCTTAGAAGTAGACTTTTTCACATCTGGACAAGCATGGGTAGATAAATTAGATGTTTTCATATAAAATCGGCTATTTTACTGCAAACAATATCATCCCCCTCAACCTTAACCTTAACCTCTACTTTTAATAAATCTTCACATAAAGTAGAAGTATCAGTAACGTTCACACATTTAAAATCAGGGACTATTGGCTCTATCATACATGTGCCAATAGTCTTGGATGAGGCATCCTCACATTTTTTTTCAATCTCGACTGGCCTAGAGCACATATATTCTACAGATTCTGGCCCAGTCGATGATGCAATGTCTGATTTAGTCGAGCCACTTGATTCAGAAATTTGTGGTGGCTCAACCGTGTCAGACATAGTAAATCTAGATTCAGCTGCACCACTCGAGTCACAATCAGTTTGTTGTGGCTCTGCTGAATCCCCCATTGACTCTGCTGCTCTAGAAGACTCATAGTTAGATTCACTAGCTTCAACTGATGTCGATTTCTCAGATTCAGCTATTTTAGGTGATTCATATTTGGAGTCACTTTCAGAAGTTTGTGGAGCAGTTGACTCAGTGGTATGTTGTGCCTTAAATTCTCTACAAAATTTATCAATCTCTTTCACAAAAGCAAACTCAAAAGGCACAGATTGGTTTGCCTTACCATTCGGTTGGTCTTGTTCAGTTTCCGGTTCCTTTTCAAAAACATTTTTATTTGAGTCGTTTGAAATAGAAACTTCATCCTTTTTAACCTAAAAAACTCTATCACCTTCTTTACTTTTCACAAAATTTGACGTCTTAATCTGCTTTGAAGCATCATGAGACTTGACAAAAGTTTTTGATGGGGCCTATTCTTGCTTAGGTGGTTGGTTCGTATGCTTAGCTACTCGAACAGGGACAGACTCATTTCTGTTAATTGGCTCTTCAATCAAAGGACCATATCCCTTAACAGGCATAACCAACAGTTCTTCATCGAACACGAGAATAGAGGAGTAGTTTTGATTAAATGGTGGTGGAATTTGTACAAATCCCAGACCCTTGTTCCTCATGTCCTTCTTTTTGAACTTCAACTGGGAATTGATCATTTTTTATACTTTATCACTTGAACAATTGAATTTTTTAAAGTTGAAAATTAGTATTTTCAAATTTATCTTTTAAGCTGATCAATTTCGCAGTCAAAGTGTTAGACAGTCTCTTGAAGTGCAAGTATCTGCACTTATGATCACTCACCTCCTAATGCAAGAGCTTGATATCAAGTATTTGTTTTGCGACCATTTCTTTATAATAAATGTTTTTCTTTTTAGTGTCCCAATTGTTCATTTTTTGATATTCAGGCAGCTTGTAAGCGGAGAGAGTTTCTTCTCTAAAGCCTTTTACCTTTAGCCTACACCTTTCAGTACAACATGATTCAGCAAGAATTTCAGAATGTACCTCAGATGCGGATGGCACGTGGTTATCATCCATTTGTGACATGAAACTAGGGTTGTAAACAAACCAAACGTTCGGTGAACAGTTCGTAAACCGTTCGGCGGGAAGTTTGTTTGTGTCCGTTTTTTTATAAATGAACAAACACGAACAAAAAATTCCGTTTGATTAACTAAACAAACACGAACAAATGTCTCGTTCGTTCGATTGCGTTCGTGAACGTTCGGCAATGTGTTTGTTTACGTTCGTTTATTTATATCCGTTCGTAAATGTTTGTTTATGTTCGATCACTAGTTAAAACTTAGGATAATTATGAACTTTTGAGTTAGGAATATCATGTATTCATGTCTATGCGTAAGTAATTTTAGATAATTATGTCTAAGTTAGTACAATTTGACTTATCGACATTGTTTAGTAGATGTACTTTGTCTAACGGTTAATATTAACAATGTTTTTTTAGTTAGTTGCATATTAAATGTTTGTTTTTGTTGTTTGTTATCAAGACCCGTGTTCACGAACAGTTCACAAAAAACTGAATTTCTTAACAAACAAACACAAACATAGAATTATGTTCGTTAGTGTGTTCGTGAACGGTTCGTTTGTCCAAGAAACCTTAACAAACAAACACGAACAAAGCCTTGTTCGTGTTCATTTAGTTCGTTTACAGCCCTACATGAAACCTTGAGCAGCAGGAGCAGATGAACAGCCCGAATTTGAAATCAGAGATGAAGTAGCATGAGCGGATGAGCACGTTGCAGCAGAGGTTTTACTTTGAGTCTTCAGTGTGTCATGCTTATCCAACTCTTTCATAAGTAAGATTAACTCATCTAACGTCATTTTGGACCAACTTGTTGCCGCGTAGATCTGCATGACATTCATAAACCAGTTGCATGTTGGCTGATCTGGAATTCTTTTAAAGCTTCTAGAAGACTCTTGGTAGCCCAACGATTTGATGCTACAATTTCTGCATTCTTAATTTCAGATAATAATTTGGTGAATTTGTCAATCAGTGCTTCTACGGTTTCATTAGGAATGTAACTGGACCCTTCAAGTTTCTACTGAAGCACATCATTTCGAGAAGACATTTTTAAGTCGCTAAGTTGTGATCCCCTAAAATCCAAATGTAGTCAAGAAGTCAGAACGAACACCAGGATGATTTGGTTCGTTCAATCTCGAGCAAAAAAAAATTTAATTTAAATTGCCAGAAAAATTTGTTGAAAGAATTTTTTTCAAGAAAAAGACTTTGTCCCTAAAGTTAACCGAATACGTATGTGAAGTCTAATTTGGTCAGTTGAAATCTATTAGTGTTCTATGATCCAAAACAGTTCAATCCACAGTCCAGAAACAGTTTTCTTGGTTGGAAACAGTTATTCTGATTCGGAAATAGTTTTATGTTGGAAACAAGTATTCAGAACCAATTAGCTAGTCGAAAACAGCTTGGAACCTTCGAAAACTAGTTGGCACTTTTGGAAACAGTTCACTTTGTTTGGAGACAACTATGATTCGAAAACGCCCATGTAGATCTGTTTCGATTTTTTTAAACCCAAAGATTATGCAAAATCTGAATTTTAGGAAATAGACAGCTATCAATCCTTTCCACCAAATCTTCTTAGATTTCGTCAATTCCTTTCCAAACCAATCACCTAAAATGTTGCAAAAACAATTAACAAACTCCAAAAAAAAGATCAAACACTCTCTTTTTCAATCTATTCTTCTTTGTTCTTTATGTTTTCAACCAAAAAATGATTCTGCCAACAAAACTAAAACACAAAACTGATTAGAAAAATAAATACATTTAACGAGATTTGATTTAACCTATTGAACCGACAAAACACGGCAATGAATTCTTCTTATGTTCTTTGAATGATACCAAAACCGAGCCTTCGAAAAACTTCTTAGGATCTGATACTAACTGTAAGTCCCTACAAATCCAAGATATCACTCAATGATTTAACCGAACGCGGAATGTAGGATTAAACCACAAGAACAAAAGACAGATTATTATGAACACAATAATAATCTATCTTTTGTTCTTATGGTTTAATCCTACATTCCACGTTCAGTTAAATCATTGAGTGATATCTTGGATTTTTTGGGACTTACATTCCTAGGAGGTCACCTAGCACGCTTAACTGTGGAGTTTTCATGTGCTCCACAGCCAACTAAGCTCAAAACGTGTTGGTGATTTAAGAGGTAGCAGATTAGTTATGAACCAAGGATGTCTCCGGGACACGGCCGAAGTGGGATTTGCCAATGGTCCATGTTAATCTTCTCGGTAGTCTATACTGTCACAACTAGTGTCTTTAAACGATGTGTGTTGCGAGAAAGGCATGCAAGTTTTTAGCTAGTGTGTTATGTAGCAATTGGGGTAAACATAAGAACATGTGAATGTTTATATAGTCTACAAAACTTAAGACATAACTTAAAGTAGGTTTTATGTAGTGTAACAAAAAAAAATAAGGGGTTACATACTTCAAAACATATTCTAGTGACTACTAATATCAAAATGTTCAGAGATAATTGTCTTTGAACAAAAGTTACAGTGGTTGTTAATTTCTTGGTTTACATGTTGGTGTCATCGTGACATTCTATATTCGATGATGGGTTTTCATATGCTGCATCAAATTTCTTTTTTTGAGTGAGGATCTTATTTACATGTAATCTATCTATGCTAGTTAAAATTGTGTTCCTTCTTATTGAAGTAACGATCTTTTTGTGGAGCTAGTGCTAAGTGCTTTCTATTCAGGTGTTGTATTTGTGAGTGTTGTTAGTTTTGGGGTTGTTGATGGTGCTGTGTTGCTGGAAACGAAGCTTGCTAGTGGTTACGCTCGAAGGTAGACTACGGTATTAATAGTGCAACGTGGTGTGCTTGTTCATATGTCTTTTTGGGCTTGGACATAAAGTTGAGTCTCTTTGTTCTTTTTATTCCCTTGCGAGTTTTGTTTAGCCATCATTTCTTCGCTGTTAGTTGTAGTAGTTGGTTCTCTGCACAATGATTGTGTCGTTGATTGTTCCTCTTTTATCAGCTATTATAACCGATGTTTGGTACCTTTGGAATTGACGTAACAATAAACTGCAGTAGTTGATGAATTTAATTATCATTGATTTTTTTTAAATTGTTTTAGGTTGGCTACATACATATGGTTTGCAGCATCGACCACCCGTACCTTTGACATGTTGCGTAATGTGATCCCCCGTCTATTGTTACTTCTATTAGAGTATATTAGATCAGTGACCAGTTATGTGCTACAGCCAGTATTTGTGACAGTTATTCCCGGCTATGTCCGGTTGAATTAGTTAGTTAGAGATAACCGACCTAGCTTGTCTATATATAGAGTGTTGTATTTGTATTTCAATTAACACTAAAATCATATACAAATTCACTTTCTCTTTCTATATTATCTCTCTCTCTCTCTATCTTCTCTGTTTATCATGGTATCAGAGCAGTAGAATTAGGGTTCCGGCAAACTTACTGCTATCTCCGGCAACTCTCGGGACAGTTTTCGACAACTTTCCTCCATTGTTTCCAATCTGTTCTATCTTTTTCTTTCATCTTTTCTTTTTTGTAGTTTGTTCTAATGCTTTCTTTTTTCTTCCTTTGATGTGTTATGTTTTGTGTGTTTGTTTCTTTAACCTTTGGTGTGCAGGATTTTAAACCCAATACTTTGATGCTTGTGATTTCATAAAATGTTTCAAGTTTTAAATTTATAATAAAAACAATAGTTACTTAAAGTTCTAAAAATCTACACAATCGGCAAGTGTACCTATTGAGTATAGTATAGACACAAGCAAATACCGAGTATCGAACCTGTATCACCCGCCGTGTTATGGGTCTCGTTAACGGGTCAGGTCGTACCCGACCACCCGATTATAAAAATTATAATAATAAATTTCCCATGCTGTGGCCAAACGCCCACAAATCTGTTGTTATACTTGTACCCAAACGCTCCAAGTACAGCTCTTATCCCTGCTGCCAAACACCCTCCAATTGTGCTCACCTATAAAAACCCATTTCCTTTCTCCTTTCTTTGTTCCTGCACAAACAAATCAAACACACACCTACTGTGTGTGTGTCGAGAGTACCATGACCGGACGGTCACTGGTTCCGTCAACCGGCACCGGCGAACCCCTTCCCGGTGGGTCCTTCTTCTTCGGTGAGCTCCTCGTCTTCGATAGCTATAAAAACACATCACCGAAATCCCTCTATCTCTATTCCTGTTATAAACCCCGACACCTCCTCCACCTTCTTCGATAAGCCCCATCACAGAAAACCCACTGTAACCATCCGTTAACCCATATTTCGGGTCCCGATCTGTTCTGATAAACCTCCCACCAACGTATTCGATTATCACACACACATCCACTGATCCAAACGCAGTACCTGAACGCATGCTTAAAAGAGTTTGGGTCAGCAATTATGTTGGTGAGTCCGTGTAATTAGTTAAGTGGATCCAAAACAGTTTATCATATCAAAAGCAAGTTTACACAGTTTAATACAGTTCAACACACGTGATGTACAAGCGACCCCTCAACCCTAAACGGAGAATCAATAACTACCCATATTGATTTGGTGGCAAAATATATGCCGCAATGGTCTTAAAACCATAGTGGAGGGTTTCTCGGGCCCCTAAATCCCGAGTCCACCTTGCGTGGGGGATTCCCCAAGTAGTACTACCCATATATTAAGTGGCTTACCTATAAGCTAATGAGTGTCAGTGTTATCCGGCAGTCAGTATCTTGTAACATCAAACAATTTACACACACAAGCATATGTTCACCCCAAAATAGTAAAATAGAAAAAGGGGAATGGTACACGAAACTCACCTTGGCAGCGTATCACTTAAACATACACATTATTCCATGTCACGATTCCTCTATCATTATCTGACAAGAACCTACTCAAGTTTACAAACATTAGCGCGTGTAACCAATAGCGTGGTTACACGTGTGGATATACTTAGGTTCTTTACTTGTCATGGTTTGATTCACCCTAAAGTCAATTGATAACATCTCTCTTTTAATCGTACAACATATAGTCTTTTATTCGAACTTCCATTTGTCCGATTTATTATCAAGTTGTACTAGTAACTAGATAACCAAAGTCTATGCCACAGTGTTTATATAATCCTTCGAGTTCCAAGAGTCGGATTATTAATTATGTGAATGTTCGTATGGTTATCTAAGGACTCAAGTCCAAACGTTCACTTATAGTCTCGTGTCCAATGGCGTATAGTCCAATTTAATATATTTTTAAGTCTCGAAGTCCTAGTCGTTTGTCCCACATCTTATCAATTGTTCAAGTAATGTTTTATGTCTTGTACTCATGGTTAAGTCCCTAGTTTCAATGTCTCAATTTCCTTCCTATATCTTAATTATTAATCTCCCACTATGATTGATTTACTATATGTCCAGGACTATCATTTCTTTTATGTTGTCCTCACCAACTTAGTTATACTATTCATATCAACAAATCATTCATCACCATATATATGATAGCTTATAAAGTTTATATATGTTTGGTGTTTGTTCAGTTTCATAAGTCGAGTCCCACACGTGTCACACGCGATAACTACATATATAATAATAGTCGAAATATCTCTTGGACTCGGTTATTCCTCTCGGATCCCTTTTTTAGTTGACCAATCCATTGACCCGGTTGACTGGTTGTTGACCAGTACTAGGCCGACGTTGACCGAGTCAACTGAGTTGACTTGGGTTCTTGACCCCTTCCATTCCTTTTTATTGCAGCCATTATCCTCCAAAATCCTCTAATAACCTTCCATTTTCCTCACCTATAGGAAACCCTACTGCCATCGCCTATAATCATAATAACACTTCAGTTAACAATTAATCAGTAACGGAAAGGAGTATAGGGAGATTATCGGAACTCGTCATCAGGTCGGACCCCTCTATCGAGCCACCATCACTGCTGTCTTTCTTCGATTTTTTCTGCTTCCTCCTCAGCGTCACTTTCTCTCTATCCTCTGGTTCTCTCTCTACCTCGCGTCTCTCTCTCTATTGTTATAGTTGTGGGTGTTGTTGAGGGTACGGCTGCCGGACCTCAGACGCGTCTCCGCCATGAACGGAGGAGATCCACCTGGTCTCTCTCTCTTTCCAAATAATATCCGGTGGTGGTGTGTATTGTTGGGACTGCTCCGTCGGAGCTCCACCGTGAACAGCCGGCCAAAACCCCCTTTTCCTCACCTCTCTCTCTCTCTCTCTCTTGTAAAGTGTGTGTGTTTATTAGTTCATCAGGAAGGTAATATGTGGTTGTTTGGGATTTTTATAGTGGGGGTTTGGTGAATGGTTTCTAGGAAACCATTTTTGATCAAATGGGTTTAATAAGGTGTTGGCAACATTTGGGGAGGACATGTGTCCTCCCCTAGTGACTAATCACTAGAGGGTCAGGTGGGTTCGTTAATGTGTCGGCTCGATTTTGTAACATGTATTTATTAAGAATATTTATAGAAAATGGTTCGGTTTTTGGTTTTAAAGAAAACATATTATTTATTATTCATTATTCATTTTTTTATTGCTTAATTATTATTTACAAATAATAATGCGTGAAAATTTTTGGGCCCTACGACCTTGGTGTTACATTCTCTCCCGTTAATGGAATTCCGTCCTCGGAATTAATTTCAAGTCATCTATGGTTGTAAATCCAGTATGCTCCATGTGCCCGGGTGTTCATTATTCTTTTATATACTAAATTGTATTTGTAGTGGTTCCATTCTAAATCTCATGCTATGTTTAGGTCTGAAATGAATAGTTTAAATTTTTGGCGGCTTAGAATATGTTCTTGGTTTGATTCCCAGCCTCTTTTCGATGTACCCCTGGTGCTTATATATAGGGTGTACCGCAGCCAACCCACTACACCAATGATACCTCGTAAACGTACTAAAAATCTCCTCAAAAACTTGGTAGAAAACATATTTAAGAACGTACTCTGTTGAGGATTCCTATGTGGGTTCTAATAGATACTATTCCTTAAAACCTGTGCTTCGGTTGTAGATTAACTTATCGAAATAGGGACCTTTATATGAAATATGTTCTTTAGAGTTGTACTTAAGTTTTAATGCCTACTCTTGGGTCTAACTCTGTCTATACCGTTGGTTATATCATTTGAATTCCTAATCCTTCAAAATATCTACGACGGGTGGTGTAAGATTTGTGACTATGTGTCATGTATTATGGAGAGTTAGACATTCAAATCACACTATGTCGCTCGTATCCGTAACAAAGGGGCCGCACTTTTCCTTTGGTATCCTAGATCTCGCAAACTTTTTATGCCTAATATAGTGGTCAATTCTATCTATATCAATTATTCCTTATAACAATTATCGCAAACGCATCCTCTCCCCCGTTAGGGCCTTTCTATATATGTTTTGAATAGTTTTTATTCTAATAATTCGTCACTTAATTAAAAGCTTACAGGACTAGTCTGAAAGTTTTGAAAATAATCTAAGGTCAATATGGGATATCAACAAAATGGTGCATGTATTAAACCTTAAGAATATCCCCTAAAGCGTTCATTCCTAGTTTTCTCTGGTTAGTGTGGGTGTTGGATGGTCAGGTATTTGCTACATACTTGAGTCTAGGTCACCGTCTTTCCAATTAATATTCTTGGACCATCTTAAAACCTGTTACGTGGTTACGAATCCAACATACTATAATCAACTTAGATCTGCAGAAATTGATATAAATCAAGTCCGAATGAAATAATCTATTAATGGCTTAGTCTCTTGTCTACGGTCTAACTAGTAACGCAAAATTTCAACTTATACATACACACGAACCACGGAGTAATGGACCACACAATTGAAAATAACTATCTAGAAAGCAAGCATATCAAACACAGAGTATCCATTCACTACGTTGATTAAGTCTCTCCTTGGTATTTTGGGTTCTTTCAAATTGCGACATCAGGTTTTAGCGAGGTACCTGGTAGTTATAGTTAGCTTATAACTTAATCATGAAATTTATTCGATCATAATTTCATAATATGCCTATATAAGGTTAATAGAATAAATACTACAATAGTCATGGAGATATTTATACACATATATATACTACTGCCCAAAACACACCAAGTCGCAACAAGTATAATGGGCTCTAATCGCCTAAATATATCAAGTTTAACACCTTTACTGTGGTTATGTAAGCACTTCGCCAATTTATTTACGACTCTAACGTAGTCCGTTTCTTTGTAAAAATTTAAGGTCATCATGATTAGCACTTCATAATCTTGGCGACTCTCCGGATTTCTTAAAACTTCTTCGTGCCTGTAAATTCACAATTACATGACGTCAAGTGTAATCGTCAATTTACCTCACGAAATTATTCTTGTAATTTTCGTTGTAGTCATCATTCATATATCACACAAAGCTCGTATACTAGTCACACTGGTTCTAAGTCCCGGTAAGCATTCTGGTGTGTTCAGGTACTTGAGTTTCAACTTATTTCGTTTCTTACTCTGGTCAGTCTTATGTAATTTCATGGCATTTCCTAGCTAGGTAGTCTTAGAGCCTTAAACGCTAAGTTCTCAAAGGTGTCCTAGTATGGCATAGGATATATGGAGATGTCCTATTTTGCTACAACCGTTGCTCTGATACCAACTGTAACAACCCGACAGGGGGGGCTGGATGAATATACAGATTGATGCCAGACTTACACAACGGAAGCAACGATGGCTGATATTTAATGTTTTAATACAAATTGTAATCCAAAATATAATTACACAACTTAAATATCTATAGTTCAAAGCTATGCAGGGACGAATCGTGGCGGTCGTCGAAGCAGTTGAGGAGTGTAGTCCTAAAGTCAATCCGATCTCTATCCGAACATATCTCTAGATGCTCTAAACCGCAGCGCTTAAAGCTCAAACCTTCTAACATGAAAATCTCTAATCCACACCAGCAAGCATATACCTCGTCTTCACAATCATCCAAACACGGTACTTGAACCCATGCTTAAAAGAGTTTGGGTCAGCAATTATGCTGGTGAGTCCGTGTAATTAGTTAAGTGGATCCAAAACAGTTTATCATATCAAAAGCAAGTTTACACAGTTTAATACAGTTCAACACACGTAATGTACAAGCGACCCCTCAACCCTACACGGAGAATCAATAACTACCCATATTGATTCAGTGGCAAAATATATGCCGCAATGGTCTTAAAACCTTAGTGGAGGGTTTCCCGGCCCCTAAATCCCGAGTCCACCTTGCGTGGGGGATTCCCCAAGTAGTACTACCCATATATTAAGTGGCTTACCTATAAACTAATGAGTGTCAGTGTTATCCGGCGGTCAGTATCTTGTAACATCAAACAATTTACACACACAAGCATATGTTCACCCCAAAACAGTAAAATAGAAAAAGGGGAATGGTACACGAAACTCACCTTGGCAGCGTATCACTTCAACATACACATTATTCCATGTCGCGATTCCTCTATCATTATCTGACAAGAACCTACTCAAGTTTACAAACTTTAGCGCGTGTAACCAATAGCGCGGTTACACGTGTGGACATACTTAGGTTCTTTAGTTGTCATGGTTTGATTCACCCTAAAGTCGATTGATAACATCTCTCTTCTAATCGTACAACATATAGTCTTTTATCCGAACTTCCATTTGTCTGATTTATTATCAAGTTGTACTAGTAACTAGATAACCAAAGTCTATGTCATAGTGTTTATATAATTCTTCGAGTTCCAAGAGTCAGATTATTAATTATGTGAATGTTCGTATGGTTATCTAAGGTCTCAATTCCACACGTTCACTTATAGTCTCGTGTCCAATGGTGTATAGTCCAAATTAATATATTTTAAGGCTCGAAGTCCTAGTCGTTTGTCCAATATCTTATCAATTGTTCAAGTAATGTTTTATGTCTTGTACTCATGGTCAAGTCCCTAGTTCAATGTCTCAATGTCCTTCCTATATCTTAATTATTAATCTCCCACTATGATTGATTTACTATATGTCGAGGACTATCGTTTCTTTTATGTTGTCCTCACTAAGTTAGTTAGTTATGCTATTCATATCAACAAATCATTCATCACCATATATATGATAGCTTATAAAGTTTATATATGTTTGGTGTTTGTTCAGTTTCATAAGTCGAGTCCCACACGTGTCACACGTGATAACTACATATATAATAATAGTCAAAATAACTCTCGTACTCAGTTATACCTCTCGGTACCCTTTTTTAGTTGACCAAACCATCGACCTGGTTGACTAGTTGTTAACCAGTACTAGGCCGATGTTAACCGAGTCAACTGAGTTGACTCGGGTTCTTGACCCCTTCCATTCCTTTTTATTGCAGCCATCATCCACCAAAAACCTCTAATAACCTTCCATCTTCCTCACCTTTAGGAAACCCTACTTCCATCGCCTTTAATCATAATAACACTTCAGTTAACAATTAATCAGTAATTGAAAGGGGTATAGGGAGATTATCGGAACTCACCATCAGGTCGGACCCCTCTATCGAGCCACCGCCGCCGCTGTCTTTCTTCGATTCTTTCTGATTCCTCCTCCACGTCTCTTTCGCTCTCTCATCTGCTTCTCTCTACCTCGCATCTCTCTCTCTATTGTTATAGTTGTGGGTGTTGTTGAGGGTATGGCTGCCGGACCTCAGACGCGTCTCTGCCATGAACGGAGGAGATCCACCTGGTCTCTCTCTCTCTCTCTCTAAATAATATCCGGTGGTGATGTGTGTTGTTGGGACTGCTCCACCGTGAACAGTCGGCCAAAACCCCCTTTTCCTCACCTCTCTCTCTCTCTCTCTCTCTCTTGTAATGTGTGTGTGTGTGTTTTATGAGTTTATCAGGGAGGTAATATGGGGTTGTTTGGGAGTTTTATAGTAGGGGTTTGGTGAATGGTTTCTAGGAAACCATTTTTGATCAATTGGTTTTAATAAGGTGTTGGTAACAATTGGGGAGGACATGTGACCTCCCCTAGTGAATAATCACTAGAGGGTCGGGTGGGTTCATTAATGTGTCGGCTTGGTTTTATAACGTGTATTTATTAAGAATATTTATAGACAATGGTTCGGTTTTTGGTTTTAAAGAAAACGTATTATTTATTATTCATTATTCATTTTTGATTGCTTAATTATTATTTACAAATAATAATGCACGAAAAATTTTAGGCCCTACGACCGGGGTGTTACATTACTTGATCAAAGTGTTTATGGAGTTATCTCAAACTCCAAAGGTCACTTGCATGACCCTTAAACAACATAAATGTGGGAGAGAATCGAGTGGAATGGGATGCCAAAATAAGAAGTTGAGGCCTCTATTTATAGGCAAGCTGAAAGGGTCTGCACGACCATGCACAAGGGGTGCCAAGACGGTGCTCAGCAGTCAGGTACTGTCCGTTGGTACTGGAAGTCCTTTCTGGCAGAGTTTGTCTTGAGCACGACCGTGCACAATCATAGGCACACTCATGCACGTCCACGTGTTGTAACTGCTTGTCAGTCTTGATATGTGGGAGCATTGTTAACATTTGAGATAAGCACGCCCGTGCACAAGTCTATGCACGCCCATGCATGTTGACTTCTTCATTTTGGTTCACTTGGAAATGTTGACTAGTTGACATGGGTATGAGCATGACCGTGCACCCTCTGCTGCAGTCTGAAAGTCTTCAATTTCCTTCATTTTGTGCCAGTTTCTACTCCTTTTCACTTAGTGCTTCCCGAAACCTTCATTTATCTCATAGGAACAATTTAGGTCTTTTTTTTCTAAGGATAAAGGCACAAAATTGTGTAAAAAGGAGGATAAATACACATGTAAAGCATGTGTAAATGATGGCACATTGTAACACCTCACACTTAAGCGTTTGCTTGTCCTCAAGCAAACCAAACCTAGGCAATAGTTTTTAGAGTAAAACCCATGTGGAAGTAAGATGACAAGTCACATGTATCCCACCTCCTAAGAGTCCCCCTTACTGAATACATCTTCGGAAGATGTTTTGGACAAGCCTTGGCGCGCCTAATCAAATGTCCCTCAAGTGCTTTACTTCATTGTTCCTCACCAATTCGCTATTTTACATGGGTGTTATTTGGGGGATGACCGCTCGGATTCAGCCCAAGGCATGTATAGATCATAGGCTTGTACGCAAATCAAATCTCCACCACTCTATTTTTAGGCAAGAAAGTGTGAATCAAAAGGTCTTTGTAACGGGTGATGATGATGTGGGTGGTAAACGGATAGGAAGGGTGTCTACTGTCATGGTCGGCTCGAGTAGTGGCTGAGGCATCATGGGAATGTGTCGACTCTAGATAGTGGACTTGCGAAACTTCTCCTTAAAGACTTCATGCTTTGACTCTCCTCTTTTGCGAACTGTTCGGCAGTCTTCACCTAATAATCTCCACTAGGATCGTCTTGGACTTTATTCAACACGTTTTTTTTGTTTTTTGTTTTTTTTTTTTTTTTTGAAACTAAATGTTTCTTGGATGGAGCTTATTTCTTGGTACGTCTCTTTTTGGCTATCTTCTTGTTCTTTCTCATACTTCCTTGGTGAAAAACCATGGTGTGTGACAATGGATCTGGAATCTTAGGACCAGGACTGCAACAGACTTGTAATTTTGGAGGCCGACAACTTCCACTACTGGATCTGGGACTACAATAGGATTTGTGCCTAATTACTTCTCTAGTTGGACCAAAACCTAAATACCACACTTTGGGCTTCATGCTGATGTTTCTTATATGTGTGAATAAGTAGAATATTGGTTTCCTAATTCAGGGGCGACAACATACATGATTTCTAATTAGTCTAGTATCTTTGATGAGCTTCCTTGCGCTGGGACCGAGCAAGTTATCTTTGGTAAAGGTATGCCTCTTACTATTACTCATGTTGGTTTAGATTTTCTTAGATCATCTACTTGTACTTTGTTTCTTACGCACATTCTAGTTGTTCCTAGCCTAGCCAAGAACTTACTTTCGATTACACAAATTGTTAGTGATCACCCCATTACTGTTATATTTTCGCTTTATAGATTGTCTTTTCATACACTTGCGGGGCGTGTCCTCCACCACATGCGAACTAGTCCCCTCAGCTCTACTCACTGTCTGCCACCTTCTCAGATTCTCGTGAGTCTTTGCATTCTAGATTTGGACATCCCTCTGATCCCATGTTATCTATACTTTTATTCACCTTTGTCAAATTAAATTGCCAATAAACCATGAAATTCTTTTTGTATTTCTGAAACTTGTTATTTAACTTTTGATTCTATTGTATCACATTCTACTACACCAATGCTTGTTATTCATTGTGACATTTGGGGACTAGCACTTGTTATGTCCCAGTATGGTTATAGATACTTCATTACCTTTATTGATGAATTTAGTAGATTTACTTGGATGTCTCGTTTGACTTGTCGCTCACAGGCTATTGATTGTTTTAGACATTTTATACCTATGGTTAAAATCTTTTCTATTGAACCATCAAGTATCTACAGTGTGATGGTGCAGCTGAGCTTACTCGTGGTTCTATAGTTTAGAAACTATCTGATTCGGGTATTGTTTATCAATTTCTTGCCCTTATACACCCCAACAAAATGGGTTGGTTGACATGAAGAATCAAAATCTTTCTGAGGTTGCTCTTGCCTTAATTTTTCTTGCTCATTTACCAAAACGATTTTGGTATGATGCTTATGCGACTGCTACCTTTCTGATAAACCGGCTTCCTACATCGATTCTTCATTTTCTCTTTTTTTGAGGTTTTGTTTGGTACCTAACTTGATTATTCTACTCTTCGTACTTTTGGGTGCTTGTGTTATCCATTCCTTGGTGATACTTGTGAGGATAAAGTTTCACCAAAATGCACACCTTGTATTTTTGTCGGGTATACTCCTAGTCATAGTGGTTATCTTTCCTATGATCCCCGTACTTCTCATATATTCACTTCTCGACACGTTACCTTTCATGAGTCAGTTTTTGATATCCTGGCTCTTCCTCTCTTCTGATCCCCCTGTTTCTGATTCTCTCCCTGTTTTCAATATTCCACCACTAACTTATTATGGTGTTTCTTATTCTTCCACTTTTATGCTTTTGCCTTTTCCTCTATTACTACACATTTATTATATGTCCCTAGCCTATTATAGGTGTTTGTTGTATGTATTTACGTTGTTTCTAGCTCGTTTGCATGTTAAGGGTAGTTTTGTAATTTGTATAGGCAAATAGGTCATTGACACATGAAGGGCTCGCCCCTTCGTTTGGTGGTATAAACGAAGGAGTCCATACCTTCACCCATACCTCGTTGTGTGTCAACCCCTTCGCCCACAGGCCTTAGGCGAAGGGGTGTCTGCACTATAAATAGAATGTGATGTTGTCCTAGCCTTTCTAGTTGTTCATTTAAAGTGAAAACTTGGGTTTTGATGATCATATTGTATTTGTAAAACTCGAGCTCTGCTTAATATAATCTTTAATCATTGAAACCATATCCGAGAAACTCGTTTTTGTGTGTGTTGATTGTTTTCACTATTGCACTTGTTTACAACATCAAACAAAGGATTCCGCACTTTGTTTGTTGACACGTGATTTTCAGTTTATCCAAAATTCGGTCCTACATCCTCTCCTCCTACTTAATCTCATAGTTCTATTCCTACTTCCCCTATTCCTCCTCATCACCTCCTTTTCATCCAACTCGTTCTCATCATGTGACAACTTGCTTTGAGGATCATACTCAAGATCATCAACAGTTTTCTAATCATGTCATTTTTCTTGTTACTACTGCTCCCACTACTGAGCTGGCTACGTTTCATCAAGATAAACATTATTCTGTATGGTGGGATGCTATGTGAGCTGATATTGATGCTTTATATGCCACCCAAACTTGGCATCTGGTTCTGGCTCCCACTTCTGCCAAAATTGTTGGTCGCAAGTGGGTTTACAAGATTAAAACTGATCTTGATAGAACTGTTAGCAGATATTGTCACACCCTGACCTAGGTGGGCCTAGACGAAATACCAGATTGTTATCAAAGATCACATAATGCGATCAAAAGCAAAATCAATATAAATAACTAGTCTTTTTATAAATATTTGGTTACATTTCTTTACGTTGTACAATCATCAATACAAACACTCCGGGTAATGTCTAAGGGTCTCGCTTGCCTTCAGATTCATCCGTCAGGGAAACACCGAGTCATAGCTGCTCATTCCTTCTAACTCAAACAGGTAGTTGAACACATGCTTAAAATAGGCTTGGGTCAACAATAATGTTGGTGAGTCCTTGCCTGCGTTTAACTGGTTTCCAAAATAAGTTTTATCACATCAACGGAAAGTTTATATGGTTTATCACAAAGCAGGGTTATCATTCACAAACAGATTCAAATAAGTTTACACAGTTCAACACATAGCGATGTACAAGCCACACCTCAATCATAACACTGAATCCATCTACTCCCATCGTGGATTCCATTGGAAAAATACATGTCACAAACCTTAGTGGAGGGTTCCCCGGGCTTTCAGTTCCACTGTGTGTGGGGGTTTTCCCAAGTAGTAATGAGTATGGTGGTTTGGTAATCGGGAGCACACCTTGTCACATAAAGTTAGTTCATCAATGTCACATTCTACTGGTTCTACATTGGAAGTATGTATTCACCCCAAAACAGTTTAACAGTAAAAAGAGGAGATGGTTCACGGAACTCACCTGAAAGTAATGCACATGAATAATTTATGATATACGAGTAGCCTGGTACCTCGTATTGGTATTCTCCTAGTCGAATCCTAAGTTGACAAATACTATTAGTGTTTGGTATTAATTACAGTTGTTACATATAGGGACGAGCTTGAGTGTTTCGTTTAGTGCGGTTCCATGTTCTATTTAGATTATAATCAAATGGTGGCTTTTAACAAGTGTATGTATTTAAATGAATTATTTTAGTCGAGTCCATGCCGATGTATTAGTTATCCGAATCTATATATCTGACCTAATGTTTTTGGATGTACGCTAGACGCTAATAGGTATGTGTCAATCCTTAACCTTTGTGTTCTGGTTCTACATCCAAATGTTGGGTTAAAGTCCACTCTATGCAAACCTTATGTCCAAATACTTTTTATTAGTATTCTTTCATATATACATACATGTACCATAGCACATTTTATTCATTTCATGTCGTTAGATCTCAATATCTGAAGTGTCGAAGTAGTGTCCGCTCTTAATGTTTACACAAGTTCATACATGAGTCATTTCCTAGCGAGTTTGAGTCTTAGGTTCCGATCGACAAGTTCTTATCTTCGCGATTATTATTAAATGTCCACCTGTCGAGTCTATTTCTTATGTCCAAATTGTCAGTTCCATCCTTATGTGTCAATGTCCAAGTCTAGTGTTCAATGTCCAAAACTCCAAGTTATCAAATGCCCATACGACTAGTCTAAATTTCTAAGTTTTCATGTGTTAAATCCAAGTTTACCAATACTTGTTCTAATATATTTATATATTTATATGCTTTGGTCTCAGTTCATATAAGCTCGTCAAGTCCCATACGCGGTGTATATAAAAATAAATGTTATAATTAATATATCTATCGAGTTAATAGGTTCAGTTATACCTCACGTTCGAGTAACCAAGATTGGTTCGGTTAACCAAGTTGACTGAAGGTTGGCTGCCCGTTGACCAACGTTGACCAGGTTGACTACAGTTAACCACCGGTTTGACCAAGTTGACTCCTGTTGACCAACCTCCTAAACACTCAACATCAGCCTCCTTTTTCCTTATAGAACTACAACCCGCCATCTACCTAAACCGATCCCTATACTCATCAGCTTCTGTTCACTACGTATCACCACCACCACTTATCGAACAGCCGTAACCATAATCACTTGAACCACTATCGTTCGTCACCATTAATCCCTAGAACCCCGAGCAAATCACCACCCAGTAACTAACCGTTGACCTGAGATCCTAATCATCATCGTTCAATCATCTACCAAAATTTACCATCGATTCCATGTCACGGTTCTAACACCAACAACCACCATCATCTACCGAACATCGACTGTAATCAACACCATCGCTTCCGGTCCCCTCAAAAATTAACACCACCGTTATCTCATAATAATATACGTGAAAAGGGGTTTTACCTCTGAGATTCGATCAGGTGCTATCGAAACCCATCACTCGAATAACCACCATCTCTCTCGTTGCTTCTTCCTTCTTGACAGAACTAGTCGGTAAGAGGCCATAGCCGGTGATCCTCTCCAGTTCTCCTTCCTCCTCTTTCTCCTCTGCCATCTCTCTCTTTGAGCTCCTCTCTGTAAAATACTTGAATTCCTTGATGCATTTCATTAACAAATATGGTACGTATATACATATACAACGGGAGTGAAATCGGGCGACAATCAAGCTATACATTGACTATACAATAATCTACATTGACTACCAAATAATTGAGATTAACTATGTAGTAATTATGAGAATAACTATGGGGCATAATTCTTGGTTAACACGCCCCCGCAGTTGGAGTCGCAGGAGACCGAAAGCACAGACTGGATCGGAATCGTTGAAATGATGCTTCGGTAACCCTTTCTTGAAGATATCTGCATACTGGTAGTCAGCAGGGATGTGAAGGTGTTAGGACAAAAAGGATTGGTGAAACCACTTTTGCAAACCTTAGTCTAATTCACTTCTGTCAAAATATTCTAAGTATAGAACTGCTGAAGAAGAAGGATCAAACTGCTTAAGAAGAGATTCAGAAGTGCTGAAGAAGAAAAGTCATCAGAAGTTCTGAAGTTCAAACCAGACACTTCTACTGAAGAACTACTGAAGACAAACTACTCATCAGTAGTTTGTCATTCATCAGTACTTACATGAAGATCTTTTCCACCGCCTTTTTGTATCAGTAGTTTATTACTTTAGTGTTTCTTTTTGCTTTATGTACAAGTTCCAAGACTGCAACTTGTTGCAACTTGTTTCTGAACTTGCTTTTGGCAAGGTTCATGTATTTGTAAAGTCTATAAATAGAAGGGTTCATCCCTCTGTATTAGACATTGATTTTTAATACAGAAATCCTTCAACACTTATTATTGTTATTTCCATTTCATGTTTATTGAGAATCTGTCAAAGTGTTTCATTCTCATTCAATACTTAGATTCTCAATAAACACTTATCATTTATTAGTTCTTGAATCCAGGGGGAGTAATAACTCCTGTTGATAAGTGTAGCTTTAAACTTATAACATTCCGCTGTGCTATCACTGATCAAGAACTTGCTAAACACTAAAGTGTTCACTAGCAAGTTCATACAAAAGAGCAATATACTGATCCAACAATTGGTATCAGAGCACTGGTTTATCTGATCACATATCAATCTAACACATTGAGAATCAGACACAGGCTCTTATTGATATTCAATAAAGGATTATAAGCTCCCTTTTATCAACATCCATCACTTTAAGAGATATTTGACAAATCAATACTCTTTAAAATGGATCCTCATAATACTGGTTCTGCCACTAAACCTGCCATGCTTGTAAGAAATGAATATAACATATGGCAAAAGAGAATGGCACATACCTTATCACAGACCAACACAGGTTGTCGGAGATCTGTGATATATGGTCCTCATAAACCAGTAAATATAAATCTTGAAACTAAAGAAGAGATTCCAAAAGAACCAAAAGACTATACTGATGATGATTTCCTAAAACTTGAGCTTGATGAAAAAGCTTTCTCTATGTTGGCAATGGCACTCCCAAATGAAATCTACTCTGGCCTATTACATTGTGATAGTGCCAAAGAGCTTTGGGACTGCCTAAAAGAACAATTTGGAGGAACTGAAGAGGTGATTGCCAACACCAGAGAAATCTTGGCTCAACAATATGAAACTTTTGCTCACATTAATGGGGAAACTTTAACACAGCAATTTGAAAGATTTTCCTCATTAATATCTGAGCTAAAACTAAATGGTCAGACCTACACAACTGTATCTATGCTTCATAGATTTTTAAGGTCTTTACCTAATAAATGGGAAACATACTCAATAGTCTTAAGATCTTCACCAGACTTTAGCTCCCTCACTCTTACAAAACTTCATGGGAGATTACTTACTTTTGAGAGAGAAATTGATCAAAAGAAAAAGTTACAAAGTTCTGGCAAAACTGCTGATGACTATCTACCAGGTAGTACAGCACTATTGGGACAAGACTCACCAACTTGTTCAAATAGTTTTGGATCTTTTGACCACATTGACATAACTGCTGGGATCTCATCTGAAAGATCATTCCCAGGTTATGACAATAATGACTTTGGTCAAACTGCTGACAACATGTGTTTTATCATGGATGATTTAAATAGTTTCAGCAGTGATGACCTAGAAGAAATGGATATTTTGCACCAACTGGCCATGTTAAGTTTAAAAACAAATAATTTTTACAAAAGGTCAGGAAGGAAGTTTCCAGGACTTAACAGTTCTACAAAAATTGGTTTTGACAAATCTAAACTTAGATGTCACAAGTGTCAAAAGTTGGGACACTTTGCTAGAGAGTGTAGAAGCTCTAGCTTTAACCAATCTCAGTCTGGAAACAATTTTAACCCCAATTATAACAGGAATAATGGAACACAAGGGAGTGCACATTTTGTACAGGCACAAGCTCCAAAACACCAATATGTGCCACAAGTACAATATGTACAGATGCCTGCTCAACAGATGCAGAGCCAACAATCAATCCCTCCCTTTCCAGCTGCTCAACATCCTCCACAGCAACAACAACCCTCTCAACAAAGTCTATTTACTTCAGGGTATGTTGACTGGAGCAGTCTTCCTTTTGACACCACAGAGTGCAATCCTGATGCAGACAACAAAATGTTTGACATCAACTGGGGAGAGCCTGACAATGGCAGAAAGAACTTTGCCTTAATGGCATTTGAGGGATGCTCCTCAAAATCTGCCTTGTCACAGGTATCAAAAGAATCTTTGACAAAACTATGTTCAAATTCATGCAAAGAATCTTTTGCTCTCATAAGAGAGACAAATGTGCACTTACAAGGAAAAGCAAATGATTCTGAGAGAAAATTCACTCAGATGAAATGTGATTTAGAAAGAAAACTTTCTGCAAAAACAAAAGAAGTTTCTAAATTAACTAACTCTGCTATTGAAACCCAAGCACAAATTAAAATCATGATAAATGACCTAGGGAATGTCAGACAAGAGCTTGCTGACACCAAGGTCACATGTGAAAAATGGGTGGAATCTTGTAAGGGGTACCAACTATTGCTAAACAAACAAAGTGCTTCAAATGTTAGGTTTGGCATAGGGTACAATCACACTGAAACACCAACAGATTTCTCTCCCAAAACTACTGAAGATGGGAGAAAAATTGTTTCAGGTGAAACTTCTGAAGAGGAAGAATGCACATCTTTCCATGAAAACTTTCTAAAATCACACAAAGAAAGTTCTTCAGAAGTACTGATTAAATCTGACTTTAAGCCATCAGTAGTTTCAACTACATCAGGAGTTGAGAACCTGAAAACTACTGATGACCTAAAACCAATCAAAACAGTCAGAGACTTGTCTTTGAAAGAAAAGACAAAAGAATGTGAAATTTGTGGTCTGTTCAACCACAAAACAGAATTTTGCAGATATAGAAAGGGTATTCAGTTCACAAGAAAAATCAGCAACTGGTTGTGGGAAAACAAATCAAAAATGTTATGTAAAAACCTTTTCTCCCGAGAAACAACAACCAGCAAAAACCTTTTCTCAGAAAAAGACAAAATCTCAACAAAAGTCTTTTTCTCAAAATTCTCTTTCAGTAGTTAGACCTGAATCATCAGCAGTTTCACAAACTGCTGAGATTAAAGATCTTATGAACTTGGTACAACTACTGATGACCAAAGTTGATGGTGGTCCTCAAAAGGATACCACCATTGTTATTAATGCAAAATCCATTGCCAAAAAGACATGGATTTCAAAACTTGGTCAAGAACAAACTGTAAATGTTCTCAAGAGCAAACTCAAAGCCAAACTGGCTTGGGTTCCTAAATCTAACTAATTTGCTATCTTGTGCAGAGAGTTTCCAGAGGCTTAAATAGCATTTGGTATGTAGACAGTGGAGGCTCAATGCACATGACAGGATGCAGATACCTGATAAACAATTTTATCAGTCAAAGAGATGGATCTGTATCCTTTGGGAACAATGCTAAGGGATATGTGCTAGGACATGGAAATGTCTCCTCTAGCAAAATACAGTTTGACAAGGTCAATCTGGTTGAAAACCTTGAGTACAACTTGCTGAGTGTGTCACAAATGTGTGATAAAGGATATTCTTCCTTTTTCACAAAGACAGCATGCAAAATCATATCACCAGAAGGCCAGAAGTTGATAGAGAAGATCATTGAAGATCATACTTTGTTAATAGCCAAAAGATGTGGCAATGTCTATGCAGTGGACATTGAAAAAGACAAAGTACTGAACAACACTGCCTGTTTCTTCTCAAGGGCATCAACTTCAGAAACTGATCTCTGGCACAGGAGACTTGGCCATGTGAACTTTAAAACCATAAATAAAGTCACAAAAATGGGCTTGGTCAGAGGTCTACCCTTAAAAGAATACCAGTGTCAAGAACACTGTGTATCATGTTTAAAGGGAAAACAGCATAAGTCCTCTTATAAGTCTATTGAAGAATCAAAAACAACTGCATGTCTTCAACTACTCCATATGGACTTATTTGGGCCTGTAAAAATCATGAGCCTTGGTAAGAAGAAGTAATGCTTAGTCATCATTGATGACTACTCAAGATTTACATGGGTATTCTTCTTATTTTCCAAGGATGAGGCTGCTGAAATCATCAAGTTCTTCATTCTACAAATAGAGAAGCAATACTCTCTACCTGTCAAAACCATTAGAAGTGATAATGGGACAGAGTTCAGGAACAAAACTCTGGATGAATTCTGTTTGTCTAAAGGGATTATTAGACAATTCAGTGTTGCCAGAACTCCTGAACAAAATGGTGTGGTAGAAAGGAAGAACAGAACTTTAATAGAAGGAGCAAGAACAATGTTAGCTGATTCTGGCCTACCATTATACTTTTGGGCAGAAGCAGTTAACACATTATGTTATGTTCAAAATAGAGTTCTTATTGTCAAGAGACATTCAAAGACTGCCTATGAAGTTCTTCATGGCATGAAGCCCCTTATCTCCTTTTTCAGGGCTTTTGGGTGTCAATGTTTCATCTTGAACATCAAGGAATCTATTTCAAAGTTTGCTGCCAAAGTTGACTCAGGTTACTTTCTTGGTTATTCTTCAACTATAAAAGCCTACAAGGTTTTTAACTCAAGAACCAGGATACTAGAAGAAACACTGAATGTCAAGTTCAATGAGTCAAAACACACTCTCATTCCAGCACATCCTGCTGAACTTTTTGACCTTGACAGCTTCCATTTTAGACCTGAAAAGACTTTCACTTCATCCAAACCTACTTATTATGGTGATCAAAGGTTTGATGATGAGGATCCAGCACCATGGACTCCTCAAACAGTCATTAAGTCAACTTCAAAACCATCAGAAGTTTCACAAACTTCTGATTCAACAAATACTGAAGGACAAACTCAAACATCTGCTTCAGCACCTGCAACTACTGAAGACACTGAAACTGTTGAACCAGATATAATAGACCTCAGTAGTTTGTTTGAAGAACATGAGCCACCAACACCTGTCAGTGGTTTACAACAACTGATCGAACACAAAGACCATCCACTTGATCAAATCATGGGTGATATTGCATCAGGTGTTCTTATAAGAAACCAGCTTTCCAACTTTTGTCTATTCTCAGCATTTATTTCACAGTTGGAACCAAAGAAGTACCAGGAAGCCCTCAAAGACAACAATTGGGTGCAGGCAATGCAAGATGAATTGCTTCAATTCAACAAGCAACAGGTTTGGGAAATCTGTCCCTTACCACCAAACAAGCAACCAATTGGCACAAGATGGGTTTTCGGAAACAAACAAGATGAAGTTGGTATCATAATCAAGAATAAGGCAAGACTGGTAGTACAAGGTTACTCTCAAGAAGAAGGAATTAACTATGATGAAACCTTTGCTCCAGTTGCAAGGCTTGAAGCCATCAGGTTATTTCTGGCCTATGCCATTTCCAACAAAATAAAAGTTTATCAAATGGATGTCAAGAGTGCATTTTTGTATGGAAAGATAAAAGAGGAAGTGTATGTTTGTCAGCCACCTGGGTTTGAGGATCCTTCTCATCCTGAGTGGGTGTACAAACTAGACAAAGCTCTTTATGGGCTCAAACAGGCTCCAAGAGCCTGGTATGATACACTTTCAACCTTTTTACTCAAAAATAACTTCACAAGAGGTGCCATTGATAAAACTCATTTCATAAAACATGTTGGAAATCATGTCTTACTTGTTCAAATATATGTTGATGATATCATTTTTGGTTCAACAAACACAAAATTGTGTGATGAATTTAAGAAACTCATGCAATCAAAATTTGAGATGAGTACAATGGGAGAACTGCAGTACTTTCTGGGACTGCAGATTAAACAACAAACAAATGGAACTTTTATCATCAATCAAAATATGTTAAAGAATTATTAAACAAATTTTCTTTACAAGACTGTAAATCATGTTCCACTCCCATGACACCAACCACACAAGTTGAACCAGATGATCAAGGAAAACAGGTTGATCAAACCATGTATAGATGTATGATATGTTCCCTTTTATATCTAACTGCTTCTAGACCAGATATTATGTTTTCAATATGTGTCTGTGCTAGATATCAATCAGCTCCTAGGGAATCACACCTTATTGCAGTCAAAAGAATTTTCAGATATCTGAAAGGAACTCCCACACTTGGAATTTGGTATCCTGCTTCAAGCAATACCAAGTTATCAGCTTTTTCAGATAGTGACTATGCATGGTGTAAAATGTCAAGAAAATCAACATCTGGTGGTTGTCAATTCTTGGGAAACTGTCTAGTGTCCTGGCAATCAAAGAAACAAACATCTGTTGCAACTTCAACTGCTGAAGCTGAATACATTGCAGCTGCAAGTTGTACATCACAGATATAATGGCTCCAATATCAACTTCTTGATTATGGAATCAAAGAGACCAAGACACCATTGCTTGTAGACAGCAAATCTGCCATTAGCATCATTCAAAATCCTGTTCAGTTTTCAAAGACTAAACACATTGAAATCATGTATCATTTCATAAGAGATTGCTATGAAAAAGGCAAGATTGAAGTGAAACATGTAGCAACAGCTAATCAAATAGCTGATATATTCACTAAACCCCTTGACACATCAACATTTCAGAAGTTAGTATCCATGCTAGGGATGCTAAATTTGTAAGTGTTTCTCTTTATTTTTCTGCACAATTTTTTTTATTTTTCACTTACATCTGTTTTCAAAAACTTGAAAAACTTCTGAAAGGAGAGAAACTACTGATGAACAAAACATCAGTATGGGGATATTTTCTAAAAAGTGATTAACTTCTGATAAAACAACCTTCAGAAGTTATGAATAAAGTATTTATAAAAGTATTTCTCATCAGCTGTTCAAAACTGCTGAAGAGAAAATGGGAACTACTGATGAAAATAATTCTTCATCAGCAGTTTAGTCAAAAAGGGCAAATCAGACTTTTCCCATCATCAGAAGTTTGACCTAGTCGGTTTAAAACTTCTGATAAAGAGGTTTTTTGTCACACCACGTCTAAGGCGGAAACACGTGGCGCGACGGTTCAAAAGTATTAAGCCAAGATTAATGCAAAGCACAATATTAATTAGAAAACGGGCATTTATTCAATGCTAATAATCATGTCAAATTATTCATACATAATTATAAATTGTTTTCGAAAATGATAAAGAGGCTTCTCCCTTTATCCCTAAGTCCATGGAATAAAGAGATAAGACCCCGTCACGACATTCCCAACGCCCAACTTGGAGATGTCCCCGACCCTGCTCGCCATGCTAACTTCCATCATTCAATTACCTGAAAGATATGTTTGAAAATCGTCAATATATAAATATTGGTGAGTTCACAGGTTTTAATTTAATAAGTCTTTATAAAGTGGGAATATCCTTGTTATGACATTTATAGGAGTTGCAAAGTCCTACAATTTACTTGAGCCTATAACCAAACCAAGACAATTAATAATGCCCCCGCCCAAAGTCGTTACTCGGTACTCCTACGACTTTATTTCAGAATAAGTGCACCCCAGGCATACGCCGATGCATAATCGACGCTATCGATTAGGGGTGGGCCTTGTCAGGCACCAATAGTACTATCCAAATATCCCTTTGGTTTCTCATTCCCGAATAAATGATTATAGTGGGGAGGTCTCAACCCCGAGTGGCGATCTTTACTCAAGTATCCAACCCGTCATACAATCCCAACATATCTTTCCCCCGTAAAAACGTTAAATAGTTTAGAAATGGGGCCGTGAGACTCACCTGTAACTGTGCTCGGCTCAAAGAAAATAGTAAAGTTTGTGATCCCGTACCTACAAAGGTTCTAGGCGTATAAGTCACTTACACCTATGGTGTAGGTGCCTTGGCAAGTTGTACACCCAACTTCCCGACCACGTCTTTATCCCAATTCCCGTTTAATAGTTTTCGTATCCTAGGTTCAATGGCGATGGATTACCCTTTCCTTACAAGTCATATATTATTCTTATAAATATTCTTTATGACTTGTACAACATTATACTCGACACGACTCCACCCAACGTATAATTATTTTCCCATTCAAATAATTATACTTAGGATCTTTTCGCTCAATATAAAGTGTTTTCTTATTAACCGGCCCGACTTTCTTTGCCACATATTTATTTTCCCATTTAAATAAATATGCTAAGTCTTTGTCGTTTGGTAACATAATCTTAACGCCCGACTAGACGTACCACACCGTAAAATTATTTTCCCATTTAAATAAATGTACTAGGATCTTTGTCGGTATTCACGCGTTCGTAGATATATCGCACCTACTCGTCTCGGTTTTCCTTCTCGCATATCTATTTTCCCATTTAAATAGATATACTAGAATTTCGTCGGAAACGAGTATATGTATATATATCGTCGCGTGGATACTACTTGTTAAGTTCATGTGTCGTTTAGCGTTTTTAGTTTGTTACGTTATGTTTCTCCTTTCCCACGAATATTGTTACTACACTTAGGAAAGTGCTACGCACGTTTCACCCTTGTTATATTTATTTTATTTCCGTAAAATATATATGTATATTTTTATCTCGACGTAATAAGTCTGTTTACGTTGGTTCGTGTGACTAAGTTAGTTAGCGTTTTTCATATTTATTCCCGTTGCGCGTTCTTATGGAAGTATTGTTCCAACTTCCGATTCCGAACGTTTATCTCTCGGAAAAATATATTATGTACGTTTTAGTCCGACTCGTCCAACTTGTTACCAAAAATGTTTCCGATACTTTTATATTCCCATTTATATAAAAGTACCTTATTTTTGTACAAGTCTTTCCAAGTATTTATTTTATAAAATCTTACTTTATAAAATACTCGCGTTACTCCATTTATTTTTATAAAACGTCCATTTTATAAAAATATACTTTTTACTTAAAATACCCAAGTAGGCTACTATTATTTACCAACTCAACCTTGTAAATCATTACTTACACTTTTGACACCGATATTTCCATCATTGTGTTTTTGGTCCAATAATTTTCTAAAATATTTATTTTAGTCCATTGGCTTCCAATGTTGTCATATTAGTCCTTTAATTTACACTTGTAGTATTTTTCACTAAATCTTTCAAGGTTAATATTTTTCTTCCACTTTAGTGGACTTTGAAGAATCCTTTTCACCATGTTTAATTGTTTTTACCTCTTTTTACTTCTAATGCTCTTTTAATCCATTCAAGGTATCAATAACATGTTTATTTCATATTTTTATCCAAAACATCAAACTTTCACTCATCTAAGTGAGTGGACTTTGAAGAACTAATTTTTCCATCTATGGCTTTCTAACCCATTTTAATACTTTTATGACTTTATTATATCATCCTAAGATGATTAAAACCACTTTTCATCATATTCAAGTTACTTTTCAAAATATAGCCTTTCTCATCTTCAATCATCCAAATATGTTCTTATTATTACACTTTCTTCAAAATACCACTTTTATTAATAATAAACTAAGATTTCATCACATTATTATTCTTTCATCTTCATTTTTAATAAAAACCCATTACTTCTTTAGAACTCATTTTTTATTACCCACATTGTACAACTTGCTTCATAGCACAAAAACATGATATTTTAATTAATAAAACAATGCAAGACTTACAACTAGCTCAAGGCTAGGGAAGACAAAATCTTGGATTTTGGATGTGGTTTAGTGTGTTCTTCCAAGTGGGTTATGCTCCAAGCTCTTAAACACACAAGAAGGGGTTTGAATTAGGATGAACTAGAGGTGATTTGAAGTAGTAAAAATTGAATGAAGGGTGTTGGTGGGGTGATGGAAGTCCACGGCCAAGGAGAAGAAAAGAAAGGATTTTTTTGTGTTTTTCTTCCAATGCTCCTCAAGTGTTTATATGATCTTTTCAAATCCTCCAAAGATTATCAAATCTTGTCTTGGATTGTGGAGATATGGAAGGATTTGGGTTAGATTATGAAAAATCTATAAAGATATTAAGAGGGTGTTTGGGCCGAGTTGGAGAGAGAGGGAGGAGAAATGATTGGGTTAATTCCTTTATCCAATCTTTTTACATGCACTCTCATCATTACAAATGATTTGGAAGGGATTTAATAAAAAAACTCAAGTGAACTCCACTCTAAGTGGCCCTTGGCCGGCCCCCCTATGGGTATTTGGTGGGGTCCACTTTGCTAATTAACTCTTCACATTATGTTTAAGCTAGTTCCTTCCGGGTACCGCCCGGGTATTTCTCGAATTTTCGTCGCGTTTACCCCCAATATTAAAATACCGTTAATATTCATAAAATTATGTCCAGTTAAATTACTGATAATTTATTTCGGTTTTTGTCGGGTGAATTTACGTGTTACGCGCGTATCGGGCGCGGTACGCGCACTTTATTCGTTACCGGGAGATTTGTGCAATAAGCTTTTACGTATGGCTTTGGGTTTCCAAAACTCATAATATTTTGTGAAAATATTATTTATTTTATATTCCGGGTGTCCGGTGTTCGTTTCGCTTATTTCAGTTTTACCGGGTAATCGCCAGTGTCCGTACCGGATAGTTTTGTCTGCGCACGATCCTATCATGCTTTGCTATTAAACTTATGCATTCCTATGCATTATTTGGGAATTCCTATCTTTCTAAGGCCTCAATTAAATATTCAGCACATAATTACGGTTAATTACGTTAATCGCGTTTAATTAATTAGTACGGAATTACCTTAATTTTGCCGGTTGTTACATTCTCCCCCCGTTAAGAGAATTCCGTCCCGGAATTCACTTTGAGCTCTCCGGTATAGAGGTCTTCTTAAATAGGGCGGGATACTTTTGCTTCATCCGGTCCAGCCTTTCCCACGTGAACTCCGGTCCACGCTTGGCATTCCAACGCACTTTGACCAACCTGATCTTACTGCGTCTTAGTTTTTGGACCTTCCAATCGGTTACTTCGATTGGCTCTTCGACGAAGTGTAACTTGTCGTCAATGTGGATTTCGTCTGCGGGGATGATGAGGGCTTCGTCGGATAAGCACTTTTTCAAGTTCGACACGTGGAACGTGTCGTGTACACCGTTAAGTTCTTGTGGTAACTTGAGCTTGTATGCTACGGGGCCTACTCTGGACAGGATTTCAAATGGTCCAACATATCGTGGGTTTAGTTTTCCGCGCTTCCCGAAACGCGCGACACCTTTCCAAGGTGACACCTTTAGTAGGACCCTGTCTCCGACTTGGAATTCCAAAGGCTTCCTCCTCATGTCTGCGTAGCTTTTCTGTCGATCACGTGCCGCTTTGAGACGTTCTCTAATCAGAAAGACCTTATCCGTCGTTTCTTGAACAATTTCGGGCCCGGTAAGTTGCTTTTCGCCAACTTCGGCCCAACATAGAGGCGATCTGCACTTGCGTCCATATAGAGCTTCAAAAGGTGCAGCTTGAATGCTCGTGTGGTAGCTGTTGTTATACGAAAACTCTACCAGTGGCAAGTGAGTATCCCAATTTCCGCTGAAATCGATTGCGCATGCCCGTAGCATATCCTCCAGGGTCTGGATGGTTCGTTCACTCTGACCATCGGTTTGTGGATGATATGCGGTACTCATGTCAAGGCGAGTACCGAGGGCTTCATTCAAACTTTCCCAAAATCTTGAGGTGAAACGACTATCTCGATCGGAGATGATAGAAATAGGCACACCGTGCTTTGACACAACTTCCTTAATATACAAACGGGTTAGTTTCTCCAACTTATCCGTTTCGCGAATGGGGAGGAAGTGTGCAGATTTTGTCAATCGATCAACGATTACCCAGATCATGTCATGGCCGCTTGTTGTCCTGGGCAATTTGGTAATGAAGTCCATAGTGATCCTTTCCCATTTCCATTCCGGTATTTCCGGTTGCTGGAGCAATCCGGATGGTCTCTGATGCTCGGCCTTGACCTTTGCGCAAGTCAAACATCGCGCAACATACGCCGCTATATCTCTCTTGAAATTTGGCCACCAGTAAAATTCTTTCAAATCGTGGAACATCTTGTCTGCTCCGGGGTGAACTGAATATCGCGAATTGTGGGCTTCGGCTAATACCAGTTCACGCAATCCACCGTACACTGGTACCCAAATTCTATTCATGAAATACAGAGCTTGATCCGCTTTTGACTCCAGTGACTCAACCATCTTCCGCAATCTTTCTCCTTTGACATTCTCGGGTTTAAGAGCGTTAGTTTGAGCTTCACGAATCCGGTCGGTCAGGTTCGTGTGGATGGTTAGACCCAAAGCTCGGACACGCAGTGGCTTAACCCGTTCCTTGCGACTCAAGGCATCGGCTACGACGTTTGCCTTCCCGGGATGGTACTTTATCTCACAATCGTAATCGTTCAATAATTCGATCCATCGCCGTTGTCGCATGTTCAATTCCTTCTGGTCAAAGATGTGCTGCAAACTTTTATGATCAGTGAAGATTGTACACTTGGTTCCGTACAGATAGTGTCTCCATATCTTGAGTGCGAATACCACGGCTCCTAGTTCCAGATCATGTGTGGTGTAATTCTTCTCGTGAAGCTTTAGTTGTCTGGAAGCATAGGCTATGACCTTCTCTCGCTGCATCAATACACAACCCAATCCCTGATGAGAGGCGTCACAGTAGACTACGAAGTCTTCCGTACCATCGGGGAGTGATAGTATTGGTGCGCCACATAACTTATCCTTCAACAACTGAAACGCTGCTTCCTGCTTTTCCGTCCATTCAAACTTCTTATCCTTTTGGGTTAGCATGGTTAAGGACTGTGCTATTTTAGAAAAGTTCTCGATGAACCTTCTGTAGTAACCCGCAAGGCCAAGAAATTGTCGTACTTCAGTAGGTGTTCTAGGGGCGTCCCAATTCTTGATTGCTTCGATCTTGGCGGGATCGACATGTATACCCCTTTCATTCACCACGTGGCCTAAAAAGTGAACCTCTCGAATCCAAAAATCACATTTTGAAAACTTAGCATAGAGCTTCTCTTTGCGAAGTACCTCGAGGATTAATCGGAGATGTTCCTCGTGTTCCTCCTTCGTGCGTGAGTAGATCAAGATGTCATCAATGAAGACAATGACGAATTTGTCCAGGTATGGCTTACACACTCGGTTCATCAAGTCCATGAAAACGGCTGGTGCGTTGGTTAAACCGAACGGCATAACCAGAAACTCATAGTGCCCATAGCGAGTCCTGAACGCTGTTTTTGGCACGTCTTCTTCTTGAATACGCAATTGGTGATAACCGGACCTTAGGTCGATCTTGGAGTAGAAACTGGATCCTTGAAGTTGATCAAACAAATCGTCGATCCTGGGAAGAGGATAGCGATTTTTAATAGTTAGCTTGTTCAGTTCACGATAGTCGATGCACATTCGAAAAGTGCCATCCTTCTTCTTCACGAATAAGACGGGAGCTCCCCAGGGTGAGAAGCTTGGTCTTATGAAACCTTTGTCCAACAACTCTTGCAGTTGTTCAGACAGTTCCTGCATTTCTGAAGGAGCTAGGCGATATGGCGATCGCGCTACCGGCGCTGCTCCTGGAACAAGGTCGATACGAAACTCGACTTGTCGGGGTGGCGGCAATCCCGGCAAATCTTCTGGGAACACATCTGGAAAGTCCCTGGCTATCGGAATGTCTTCTAGCTTTCGCTCGTCAGCCTTCTTGTCTACCACATGCGCTAAGAATGCGACGAGACCTTTCCTTAGGCACTTCCTGGCTTTCATGCTGGTAATAATTCTCAATGGCGTCCCGCGCCTTTCCCCTTGGATCGATAGGGTTTCACCGCTCGTGAGGGGAACTTGAATTACTTTGTCATTGCACACGACGATGGCGCGGTGTGCGGATAGCCAATCCATGCCAACGACTATGTCAAAGCTACCCAGTACGACTGGTAATAGGTCAATGTCAAACTCATGACCACAGAGATCCAACTTACAACCCTTTGCTACCTCTCGAGTTTCTATAGTCTTACTGTTAGCTAGTTCGATGGAATATGGTGTGTCTAGCTTACTAGTCTTTAAACCAAGTAATCTTTTAAATTCGACAGATACGAAGCTAAAATCAGCGCCAGTATCAAACAATACTGAAGCATAATGACTATTTAGAGGGAACGTACCAGTGACCACATTAGGGTCTTGTCGTGCGTCACCGGCACCAATCACGAACGCTCGCCCACGGGCTTGGTTGTTAAGTTTGGGGCAGTCCCTCTTCCAATGATCGAGCGATCCACATGAGAAACAGGGCCTCGCTCCACTGTTCTTTGGCGCTCCTGATCTGCAGTCTTCAGTCTTGTGCCCCGAACGACGGCACTTACCGCAGATTACTTCGTTCTTGCCCTGATAACCTTGCTTCCCATTATTTCCACGTCCAGTGGCCACATACCCTTTTCCCTTCTTCCCTGAACCTGATGATCCATCCTTCTTCCTCTCGTCGCGCTTACGCTTCCCAAACCTTGGCCTATTTCCCTGTTCACTTGACCCAACGGCTGAACTTGTACCCAGATTCTTACCCTCAACGCTGCTGGACTCAGTAAGTTTTAACCCTGACACTTTCCGGATTAGAGTGCCCATTCGGATGGCGTCTTCAGTGAGGCTCAAGGCGAGGTCGATAGCTTCGCGCATGGTTGTAGGCTTGGAAGCAGTGACCATGCCGCGTATCTGTGGTGCCAGTCCGAAGAGGTATCTTTCCACCTTTTTGCTTTCCGGGATGACCAGGCGAGGCACTAACCGGGAGAGGTCATGGAATCTGGACGTGTAACCAGCTACGTCCGGTCCAACCATGGTGAGGTTCCAGAACTCAGTCTCTAGCTTCTGCACTTCACTTGCCGGGCAGTACTCGGCGATCATCAGTTCTTTCAACTCCAACCATGATAAGGAGTAAGCAGCATCATCTCCCAGTGTCTGCACTTGGTTGTTCCACCAGGTCAAAACTTGGTCCAGAAACAGGTTGGTGGCATACATGACAGCCTGTCGTGGGGTACAGCTGCTAATACGGATCACAGCTTCGGTTTTCTCGAACCATTTGACTAGTCCGACAGAACCTTCAGTGCCGCTGAAATTCAGTGGTTTGCAGTCCAGGAAAGCTTTAAACGTGCAGCCACGTTCTCGTGAGGCCGTTTCTGCAATAATAAAGCAATGTTAAATATAAGGTAGGAGTTTCACGAAGACTCCTGTCGCATATACCCGACGTCTTCTTACCAGTAGGGGAGGTTTCGCGTCTGTCGCTCCCGGTTCGGTCTCGCGACCTTTCGGTGCGCGTGGCATTGTGTTCTGCGAGAGCTTGAGCGATACGTCCTGAAACTAGGGTTTCAAGCTCCTCGGGTGTCGTGGGCAGTCTTTCATTCCCACTGTTGCTTCTTGTGGCTGGTGCCATGTTTCTTCAATGATCAATATCAAAGGTTAATTTCCGACAATCATTCATACAATATCATCACATATATAGTATAAACAACCACACAACATATGAACACAATAATCACCATAATAACATCATGCAATCACAACATAAACAGAACAAGTAATAATAATCGTAGACAATCACAACACATATTTTACCATAACAAAATTTTCATTAATTTCAATACCAAGTACAATGATTTGTTCATAATAACAAAAACCGAGGATACCTTCCTCATACATTGCTCTTTGAAATACACTAGAAATATAATGTCATATGCCGGCACAATCCCGCTCGGCTAGGCAAAAAATGCAGATGGGTGCTATAACCCATGCTGTGCTATCATACTACTACTACTACTGCTATGTCCGCGAGTGATCTCCCAAACGTCCCTGATGTAATGCTACTGTGGTGGTGGCGGCGGCGGGTGCTGGTACTGGTACTGAGGTGCGCACATGCTAATGGTCATACTGATCGCCATAATGCGATCGTACAAGAATTGGCGATGCGCAAAGTGTGCGTCGCCTGTAAGGCCACAATGAGCATCCATGCTAAGCAGCTCCTCAGCATAATGTGCCAGTGCGTCCCTGGCATCAATGATCCTGGCCCACATGAGCTGGGCCTGCTGCTCCATCTGACTCACGGTGCGCTGCACCGTGTCGGTGAGGGTCTGGAAATCTCTCTCCAGTGAGATCACCGTGGACCATGCGGGTCCTGACAGTGGGGCCATCCCGTGGGGCTGCGACGGCCCGGGGATGTCAGTGTATGTCGGCTGAGACGGGCCGACGATATCAGGTATGGGTAGTGGTGTGAAGGGTGGGGCAAAGCCCGGTAATCCAGTGAAACAGTAGGGTGGTACCTGGTATGGGTCTCCTGCACCTAGAGTATACGGTGCGAATGGGGGTGTCAGAAATGGGGCTCCTGCATCCATAGTGAATGGTGCAGGTGGTGGTGTAGGGAGCATCTCGGGTAGGGGTGGTAATGTGGGAAAAGTGGTGATGGGTAGTGTCATGGATAAGGGTGTGGGGACTATGAGCTCGGCGAGTGGAACCATGAGTGGCTGGGTGACAGCGACCCACTCTGGAGTAGACATCACAGTGGTAGGGGTGGGAGGGCTAGCAGTGGCATGAGCTGCCAGTCCTGCTCAGTGCAACTCAGAGCTGCAGGCTGAGCTGCCCTCAAGGATGTGCCCAGTAGAAGCTGGCCCATCCTGTGGTATGGGCTCGGGCATGGTAGGTAAGGTGGCTGGGGTGGCGGTAGCATGCCCTATCATCGGAGCGACGTGCTCCTCCTGGCCTGCTGGTGGGATAGGCACAGCAATGTGCTCCACCGACGCAGTTGACTCATCGTCAGAGTCATCGGATATCCACCCGTTGTGTCCCCGGCAGACAGGCACGAGCTTCATGCCAGAGGGAACGGGGATAGGTGGGGTGGGTAAAGGCTCACGGTCGACTGGTGCGTGTCGGTCGTATGGAGACTCGACAGTCTCCGACTGTGTAGGGATAGGTCTCGAAGGACCTGCGCAACCTACAGGGAAGTCCCTGACGGCGCGGATAGGTAGTGCTGGCAGTGGTGCTGCCTGGAATGGCACTAGAGGCAAGTCGGCCTCGGCCATCGGTAGGTCGGCCACGGCGGCCATGTCGTCTCCAGCAGGGGCCCACGCTGGGTCCTCGCTCGGGTCCGTCTCGTCGGAGCTATCTCCGTCGGCGCCCTCCATGGCGACATCAACGTCCATCTCATCATCCTCGGGATCGAGTATCACCACCTCGATCGGCTCCGCTGGCGGTGCTGGGACGATCTGGAGGCTACTGTCGTAGCTCGGTGCTACGCTCCCTGCGTTCGACATCCTGGCAAAAGAACCGTACTAATATTTAAGTATTATTCGTTAGGTAGTTAAGGCACATATCTAAGGTACTCTTCCTAACCTTCTAACAAAAATAATACGTATACTTACCATGGCTAGCTTGGTCGGAATCTCCATATACCCAGATGGTCGTTGGAAAAATTTTACTTTATTGCGTTTCGCATATATTTGAAAGATTTTGAACCAAACCCGGTTATAGTTTAGATTTTTAAAATGCTAATTCGCTATAACCTTGGCTCTGATACCACTTTCTGTCACACCACGTCTAATGTAACACCCCAACCGATGGCGGAAACATCGGGATGTCACGTATTGATGATTGTTCAGTAGCTCATGGTGAATAATAAATTCCATTGAATAATTTAAATGAATTACATACAATTGTTCTAGAATTTGTACATCAAATTGAATAAAACTATACACATATCTTCAAGCATCAATTCAAATCTTCAAGCAAATAGAACCTGAAACATGTTAAGTTGAAAATGTTTTGGGTCAACAAAAGTTGGTGAGAATTACATAGGTTTTTGATAATTGAATAAAAATGATGTGCAATTCATGTGTCATGTCAATCTAGTCCATATGTGAGAACATACTAGAAATAAATCGAGTGCATAATCAACCCTGATGACTGTTATAATATGATACATACCATACGCTCATGGTCCAATTGAATATGTTATACGATAACAAACACCCACGCTACCTTTGTAGGAGGCACGTATCCGGGTGGGATTGTCAGTCCAATAGATCTATCAATGTTTACCGCCGGCTTGTACGGAGTTAATGATTATGCTAGAATGGTGCTTACTCTAATCATGCTCAAGACATAATGCAACATAGAAAACACATAGACACATTGATGATTGAATTGCATAAAATGATGTTGTAACATGTTTCACCCCAGAAATGGTGATAAATAGAAAAAGGGGCTATGTAAAACTCACCTTAGCAAAATGCTATGTCTCGTAAAAAAAATAGAATAATGCGTTGTGAATGTATGCGAGGCGAATCCCAAAGACTCAACAACGTAGCTAGTCCAAATTGAAGAAAACGAAAAAGAAAGAATATCAAGCTTCCAATTCGCCAATTACAAGAGCTTATAATCAAAGCTTCAATTGTAGAAGTAATAGACTAAAGAAGAAAGGTATGAGGGAAAGTTTAATCGGATTGAAACAATCGATTTAGAGGTGCAAAGTATAATGGGTCATAGGTGGGTTTTTATACTAGTTTTGGAGTCAATTAGCCATTAAAATTGGTCAACACCATAAAGTAAGGTTTTATGATGAATTGACTATTTGACTAAGACTTTGACTGTTTGACTAAGACTTTGACTAGGACTTTGACTATTTGACTCAAGACTGTAAATCATGTTCCACTCCCATGACACCAACCACACAAGTTGAACCAGATGATCAAGGAAAACAGGTTGATCAAACCATGTATAGATGTATGATATGTTCCCTTTTATATCTAACTGCTTCTAGACCAGATATTATGTTTTCAATATGTGTCTGTGCTAGATATCAATCAGCTCCTAGGGAATCACACCTTATTGCAGTCAAAAGAATTTTCAGATATCTGAAAGGAACTCCCACACTTGGAATTTGGTATCCTACTTCAAGCAATACCAAGTTATCAGCTTTTTCAGATAGTGACTATGCAGGGTGTAAAATGTCAAGAAAATCAACATCTGGTGGTTGTCAATTCTTGGGAAACTGTCTAGTGTCCTGGCAATCAAAGAAACAAACATCTATTGCAACTTCAACTGCTGAAGCTGAATACATTGCAGCTGCAAGTTGTACATCACAGATATAATGGCTCCAATATCAACTTCTTGATTATGGAATCAAAGAGACCAAGACACCATTGCTTGTAGACAGCAAATCTGCCATTAGCATCATTCAAAATCCTGTTCAGTTTTCAAAGACTAAACACATTGAAATCATGTATCATTTCATAAGAGATTGCTATGAAAAAGGCAAGATTGAAGTGAAACATGTAGCAACAGCTAATCAAATAGCTGATATATTCACTAAACCCCTTGACACATCAACATTTCAGAAGTTAGTATCCATGCTAGGGATGCTAAATAAAGACTTATGCACATTTGTATAATATTAATGATAAAGGTGTAATAAAAAATATATATATATATAAGGGCTTTTTATGTATTAAAATTTTGGGGAAAATTTTGCGATGTTACAGTCTCCCCTACTTTTGGAAACTTCGTCCCGAAGTTAAGAGAAACACTAGGTTCACAATTGGTCAACTACTGAAAACCTTGATAAAATTTCACACTACCTTAACGTACCTGTAAATTCATGATTACGTTCCGGACCGTAATTACCAATTTACCTTACATTAGGATTTTGCGTCCTTTTATGACTTTACCGATTGCTGAGTAGGTCTGATAGTCTCCACCAGTCGTTGAGCAGGTTGTAGGGCCTCTCCCGACTGTTGGAAAGTCATGATGACCTCTACCAATCGTTAAGTAGGTTGTTTGGTAGTCAACTAATTGTTGTACAAGTAAGCACGTATGATCACAGATATAGCAATTAGTTCGTATTAAAGCAAGCATGCACACAGATGTTATAATAATACTTGAATTTATTACTTGAAAATAAAATGTCAATACATGGAATTAAAGGGAAAAATAGACATCATTCAGATGGTAGAGTTTGATGTTAAGTAGCTGGAGGGTTTCAAGCGGGGTTATTTGGAGCATCAAGAGCGTTTGTAGCAGGGATTCGACAAATGTCCGCAAGATGTCCATACCTTTGACAATTGGTACACTGACGGCAGGGCACTTGGGTTGGATGGTGATACTGGCAGGTGTCACACTTAGGTAGCTTCCCGCGGTATTGTTTCTTGTTGGGTGGGGTAGTGGTGTCTTTTGCAAAATTCCTGGCCTTACGCTTTCCATTGGTTGAGGCCTCAGTTTTGATTTTAACGGCAAGTTGGGGAGTATCTTTTGTAACAGTTTTCTTCTCCCCTTTCCGGGTCAGGGTTCCTACCTTTACATGGTTATCTGTTAAGGTGGCAGCCAACCGCTTTGCTTCCTCCAAAGTAGCAGGGTTGGTGGGTTGATTAGGTTTTGGGGTCTCGCGACATGTGTTGACCAGATGACCATACCTACCACAATTGGTGCACAAGCGACACGCTGAAACAGTGGGATGATGTCGATTGCATGTGTTACACAATGGAAAGTTTCTCGTATAAGGCTTCTTGTTAGAAACTTGGGTAGTGAGGTTTACATCAGGATCCCTGGTCTTACATTTCTGATTCTTGGTAGTTACCGCGGCCACGATACTTGTTTTCTTGCTTTTCCGAACTAAGGTCCTGTTCCTTTTGTGATTTCCAACGCCATTTCCAATGCCATTCCCATCCATTTGGATGTCTTGAGTCCACAAGTTAGAAACCAGAGTTGTGATTTGTTGTGCCAATTGTTGGGAAATAATCGCAGCTAGTTGGGCATCACTCCCATTAATGTGGTTAGTGTTGTGGTCGTTGCTATTCACTTCATCTTGATTGTCACCATTGTTAAGGAGAGTGCTGCGACGTGGAGACATGATCTGTAAGGGACACAATGAAGTTTTTAATGAGGCATGAAGTGTATGAGGTAATATAAGGAATGTAATCATTTATTCATTAATTAAAACGAATAAACGAAAACGTTGACTTATCAAAGATTCCAGATTCTAACAACATATGAAGACATGCTTTAGCCTATAAGTGAACACTCATCCCGAGAATTCCCAGGTAGGCATCCGGGTCCCTCGTCTGATTGGGATATATGCGCAATGCCAGCCTAGACAGAAGACTCAGAATACAGGCGTTCACCCTTCCAGATTGCACGTGTTCGTTATTAAAATCTAGAACTTCGACGAGATCTCAAGGGGGTTCAGGTTAAACCTGAGGATTTTGCCTTATTAGTCTAAGAGTAGATCCAGTGATGGAGAGTAACTTTCTTGTAGGGATGATAGTAGGGATAAGAAGTAGGAGATAGAGAATAGCAAGCAAAAGAAGCAAGTACTTGTTAAATCCTATGGTTATAGACTAGATTATTTTTCTAATAACCTAATTCCCTATAACCATGGCTCTGATACCAATCTGTAACACCCCAACCGATGGCGGAAACATCGGGATGTCACGTATTGATGATTGTTCAGTAGCTCATGGTGAATAATAAATTCCATTGAATAATTTAAATGAATTACATACAATTGTTCTAGAATTTGTACATCAAATTGAATAAAACTATACACATATCTTCAAGCATCAATTCAAATCTTCAAGCAAATAGAACCTGAAACATGTTAAGTTGAAAATATTTTGGGGAAAATTTTGCGATGTTACATCTAAGGCGGAAACACGTGGCGCGACGGTTCAAAAGTATTAAGCCAAGATTAATGCAAAGCACAATATTAATTAGAAAACGGGCATTTATTCAATGCTAATAATCATGTCAAATTATTCATACATAATTATAAATTGTTTTCGAAAATGATAAAGAGGCTTCTCCCTTTATCCCTAAGTCCATGGAATAAAGAGATAAGACCCCGTCACGACATTCCCAACGCCCAACTTGGAGATGTCCCCGACCCTGCTCGCCATGCTAACTTCCATCATTCAATTACCTGAAAGATATGTTTGAAAATCGTCAATATATAAATATTGGTGAGTTCACAGGTTTTAATTTAATAAGTCTTTATAAAGTGGGAATATCCTTGTTATGACATTTATAGGAGTTGCAAAGTCCTACAATTTACTTGAGCCTATAACCAAACCAAGACAATTAATAATGCCCCCGCCCAAAGTCGTTACTCGGTACTCCTACGACTTTATTTCAGAATAAGTGCACCCCAGACATACGCCGATGCATAATCGACGCTATCGATTAGGGGTGGGCCTTGTCAGGCACCAATAGTACTATCCAAATATCCCTTTGGTTTCTCATTCCCGAATAAATGATTATAGTGGGGAGGTCTCAACCCCGAGTGGCGATCTTTACTCAAGTATCCAACCCGTCATACAATCCCAACATATCTTTCCCCCGTAAAAACGTTAAATAGTTTAGAAATGGGGCCGTGAGACTCACCTGTAACTGTGCTCGGCTCAAAGAAAATAGTAAAGTTTGTGATCCCGTACCTACAAAGGTTCTAGGCGTATAAGTCACTTACACCTATGGTGTAGGTGCCTTGGCAAGTTGTACACCCAACTTCCCGACCACGTCTTTATCCCAATTCCCGTTTAATAGTTTTCGTATCCTAGGTTCAATGGCGATGGATTACCCTTTCCTTACAAGTCATATATTATTCTTATAAATATTCTTTATGACTTGTACAACATTATACTCGACACGACTCCACCCAACGTATAATTATTTTCCCATTCAAATAATTATACTTAGGATCTTTTCGCTCAATATAAAGTGTTTTCTTATTAACCGGCCCGACTTTCTTTGCCACATATTTATTTTCCCATTTAAATAAATATGCTAAGTCTTTGTCGTTTGGTAACATAATCTTAACGCCCGACTAGACGTACCACACCGTAAAATTATTTTCCCATTTAAATAAATGTACTAGGATCTTTGTCGGTATTCACGCGTTCGTAGATATATCGCACCTACTCGTCTCGGTTTTCCTTCTCGCATATCTATTTTCCCATTTAAATAGATATACTAGAATTTCGTCGGAAACGAGTATATGTATATATATCGTCGCGTGGATACTACTTGTTAAGTTCATGTGTCGTTTAGCGTTTTTAGTTTGTTACGTTATGTTTCTCCTTTCCCACGAATATTGTTACTACACTTAGGAAAGTGCTACGCACGTTTCACCCTTGTTATATTTATTTTATTTCCGTAAAATATATATGTATATTTTTATCTCGACGTAATAAGTCTGTTTACGTTGGTTCGTGTGACTAAGTTAGTTAGCGTTTTTCATATTTATTCCCGTTGCGCGTTCTTATGGAAGTATTGTTCCAACTTCCGATTCCGAACGTTTATCTCTCGGAAAAATATATTATGTACGTTTTAGTCCGACTCGTCCAACTTGTTACCAAAAATGTTTCCGATACTTTTATATTCCCATTTATATAAAAGTACCTTATTTTTGTACAAGTCTTTCCAAGTATTTATTTTATAAAATCTTACTTTATAAAATACTCGCGTTACTCCATTTATTTTTATAAAACGTCCATTTTATAAAAATATACTTTTTACTTAAAATACCCAAGTAGGCTACTATTATTTACCAACTCAACCTTGTAAATCATTACTTACACTTTTGACACCGATATTTCCATCATTGTGTTTTTGGTCCAATAATTTTCTAAAATATTTATTTTAGTCCATTGGCTTCCAATGTTGTCATATTAGTCCTTTAATTTACACTTGTAGTATTTTTCACTAAATCTTTCAAGGTTAATATTTTTCTTCCACTTTAGTGGACTTTGAAGAATCCTTTTCACCATGTTTAATTGTTTTTACCTCTTTTTTTATATCTAATGCTCTTTTAATCCATTCAAGGTATCAATAACATGTTTATTTCATATTTTTATCCAAAACATCAAACTTTCACTCATCTAAGTGAGTGGACTTTGAAGAACTAATTTTTCCATCTATGGCTTTCTAACCCATTTTAATACTTTTATGACTTTATTATATCATCCTAAGATGATTAAAACCACTTTTCATCATATTCAAGTTACTTTTCAAAATATAGCTTTTCTCATCTTCAATCATCCAAATATGTTCTTATTATTACACTTTCTTCAAAATACCACTTTTATTAATAATAAACTAAGATTTCATCACATTATTATTCTTTCATCTTCATTTTTAATAAAAACCCATTACTTCTTTAGAACTCATTTTTTATTACCCACATTGTACAACTTGCTTCATAGCACAAAAACATGATATTTTAATTAATAAAACAATGCAAGACTTGCAACTAGCTCAAGGCTAGGGAAGACAAAATCTTGGATTTTGGATGTGGTTTAGTGTGTTCTTCCAAGTGGGTTATGCTCCAAGCTCTTAAACACACAAGAAGGGGTTTGAATTAGGATGAACTAGAGGTGATTTGAAGTAGTAAAAATTGAATGAAGGGTGTTGGTGGGGTGATGGAAGTCCACGGCCAAGGAGAAGAAAAGAAAGGATTTTTTTGTGTTTTTCTTCCAATGCTCCTCAAGTGTTTATATGATCTTTTCAAATCCTCCAAAGATTATCAAATCTTGTCTTGGATTGTGGAGATATGGAAGGATTTGGGTTAGATTATGAAAAATCTATAAAGATATTAAGAGGGTGTTTGGGCCGAGTTGGAGAGAGAGGGAGGAGAAATGATTGGGTTAATTCCTTTATCCAATCTTTTTACATGCACTCTCATCATTACAAATGATTTGGAAGGGATTTAATAAAAAAACTCAAGTGAACTCCACTCTAAGTGGCCCTTGGCCGGCCCCCCTATGGGTATTTGGTGGGGTCCACTTTGCTAATTAACTCTTCACATTATGTTTAAGCTAGTTCCTTCCGGGTACCGCCCGGGTATTTCTCGAATTTTCGTCGCGTTTACCCCCAATATTAAAATACCGTTAATATTCATAAAATTATGTCCAGTTAAATTACTGATAATTTATTTCGGTTTTTGTCGGGTGAATTTACGTGTTACGCGCGTATCGGGCGCGGTACGCGCACTTTATTCGTTACCGGGAGATTTGTGCAATAAGCTTTTACGTATGGCTTTGGGTTTCCAAAACTCATAATATTTTGTGAAAATATTATTTATTTTATATTCCGGGTGTCCGGTGTTCGTTTCGCTTATTTCAGTTTTACCGGGTAATCGCCAGTGTCCATACCGGATAGTTTTGTCTGCGCACGATCCTATCATGCTTTGCTATTAAACTTATGCATTCCTATGCATTATTTGGGAATTCCTATCTTTCTAAGGCCTCAATTAAATATTCAGCACATAATTACGGTTAATTACGTTAATCGCGTTTAATTAATTAGTACGGAATTACCTTAATTTTGCCGGTTGTTACATTTTTAACCTAGGCGATTTAAAACTTCTAATAAAGAAGTTCCAAGCGGTTAAAAATTTCTGATAAATATCTTTTTTCAACACTTATCCACTCAAAACAAAAATTCCCTCCTTCTCTCTCAAGAAAGCTCTCAAACCCCTGAACCTGCAACATAAACACTGTTCGATTCATACACACACACAAAACCACATGGCTTTAGTTCTTAAACAGGGACACAATCTCAGAGCCTACTTAGAAAAACAGGAAGGCTGGTCCCAATACGATGAGATCATTGATCTTATCGTCAAATCCCAATATTTCACCGCTCTCACAATAGACCCACCAATACATCCTGAAACTCTCAATGAGTTCTGGGCTAATGCTGATACAGTGATGGTGGATGATGAAGTTATCTCTCTCAACTCAACAATTAAAGGGAGACAAATGGCCATCACACCGGCCATACTTGCAAACAGATTGGGGTTGAATGATGTGAATGCCCCTGAAAAGTTTGACAACTCTGCAATCCACCTAACCATGACTGAGTGTGGTTATCAAGGTACTCTCTCACAAGCTACCATCTTTAAAAAGTATTTTGAACCAAAATATAAACTTTTGTTTCATTATATAATTATGTGCTTGAGTCCTAAAACAGGGTCTTATGACCAGATGCCCTCAACCTTTCAACCAATTTTTCATTCCATTGTAAATGAAACAAATTTCAGGGCATCAAAACATTTTTTTAATGAGTTGGTGTTACATCACAATAACACTAAGAAAAAGTTTTTGTTATATCCAAGGTTCATTATGCAATGCATAATAAACGAACTGGGTAATGAGGTGCTTGTGGGTAAAACTGAAATTTTAAAACCGTTAACCTCACAAGCATACTCAAGGCACAACAAACAGGCTGCCTGGCCAGAAGATGACCAAGGGGAACCAGAATCAGTCCCCATGGAACCCTCATCTTCCAAACCTACTCCACCAAAGGCCAAGAAACCCAAGGTACAAAAACAAAAACCCACCAAACCTAAAAGAAAAGCTGTTCAGGAGGTTGAGATACCTGAACAAACTATTGTGCAATCTGCACTTCTTAAAGATGTGACTGAAACATCCTCTCAGTCTCATCCATCTCAAACCCCACCAAGAGCACCAATCACAATCCTTTTCAAAAGAAAAAGACTTAAGAAAACTATTCCCATTGATTCTTCTTTTGAAACTGCTGAACCCACTGCCCAAACTACTGAACCAGCACCCCAACTTTCTGAACCAGATATTGAAATAGCCAAACTTCTCTCTGGGCTAAAAGAGAAAGTCCCATCTACACATGTCAGTCCCCAACAACCACATAAAACAGGGGACATAGCCTCAGACTTTGACATGGATGTGGACACTCAAAGCCCTAACCAAAGAGATGAGGATGAACCAGAGTCTCTAAGCCCAAACTTAGAAACTTTTGGTACTTTTGAGGCTGCTACTACTCATTTACCACCCAATGGTGGACCTGAGGATAGAAGTAACATAGCTAAGACCTCAACTGTGGCAACTACTGATGAAGGCTTAATGCCTGAGGTAGGAAATCCTCTGAACCAAGAAAAAGAGGTACATGAGACAACTGAGTTAGGCTCAGCTCATGATGTAACTGATACAGTCCTCATTGAGGATGTAATCAGGGATTCAGATGATTCCATTGACTTGGATGATGTTTCAAAACACCAAACTACTGAATTGACGGCTACAAGTGAAGGTCCTGCACCTGGTGTATCTAAGCTCAAGAAGCTAGTCACACCATCTCAGGTTAAAGCCTACCCAATTCCCTGGGCAAACAAGCATAGACATGAACCAGCTATGCAGCCCAGATGGTCCCTTATACCACATGATGAACACCCTCATCAAGAATCACTTCCAAACATACACAGCTAACTTGGAGCTGTCCATGAAGAACCAATTTGGAGTGATACAGACGAAGATGAATGATCTGTCCAACAAGATTGACTACAACAGCAAACAGATTGCTCATCTTACAGGTTAGTTCTCCCAAGCTTCAACTTCAAAAGCTGATGAAGCCAAAAAGGGGGAGAAAATCAAGGTACCTATGGATACACTTGAAGCCAGAAGAAAGGCAAGAGTAGCTATCCTAGCAAGAGATCAAAAAGATCAAGCCAGAAAAGAAAAACTGGCCCAACAATTTGGTATCTCTATTCAAGAAGTAGAAGATGCTGAAAAGACCGATGAATCCCAAGGGCACAATGAAGAAACCTCTGATGGCCAAACTTCTGATGAAGAATCAGAAAGTACTTAAGACAATCCTTCAATAGTTGACAAACCTTCAGTTGTTGTCAACCCATCAAAGGTTAACACTTCCAAAACTAAAACTGCTGACCCTTCCAGATCAACTGCTCCTATTCAACCAACTTCTGTTCCTACTAGGCCTAATACAACAGTTACCACAATGACTGTGCTAAACCCTTCTCCAATCTCTCAATCAGCAGAACTACTTGAGAAGAGTTTAGTGGCAGCCCAAAAGAAGGCCAGAGAAGATCAGATCTGGAAAACACTGGAAGAAAGGGATGACTTGGATCTAAGCCATGAAGAAAAGCTTCAGGCTTATGAAGCTGAACTCCAAAGGCAGGCTAGCCTAGACCAGATTGTTGAAGAAGATAAAAGACATCAACTGATGTCTTACATTACAAAGAACAGCAAGATCAAAGCCCACACATTGAAGAGACTCTCCATGGAAGAGCTGACAAGAAGAGCTCAACTTATTGCAGATAAACATGCAACAAGTAAAGACACAAAAGCCAAGAGAGCTCAGATGATAGAAGAATTGGTAGCTAATGGTTATGGTTCAAAAGCCTTAGTGTCCAAATGGAAAGAAGAAAGATTAGTGGACACATATAGAAAATATAAGGCTGCAAGGGCTGCAAATCCAGAGAAGTTTCAAACTGCTGAAGTATCAACTTCAGTAGTTAGAACTTCTGGTGTTCAAAGAAGACCAGCTACTCAGAGAAAGAAATCAGAGGAGAAAGTGAAGACTGATTTCAGAATGGTACTACTAGAAGGTAATACAGTAGTCCATTCTGATTGTGACATAGAAGAAAAGCCTCTGATCACACAATTCAGGGATCCTTCCACTTTTGCATATCAAATCCAGAAGACCATCACAGACAAACTGCACACTAAGGTAGTAACTGAACATCATTTGCCAACATTTCAGATACCTAATGTGATGCAACAAGAACAAGGAAGTGAATCCCACCTGAGAGTCACTGAAGTTGAAAACATCCAACACTCAAGAGAAACCCAGGGTACCACCATGGTTCCCTATACTTTAGACTTTGACAAGTCTAAAGAACCAATCATCAGATGGTCCTTTACTGATAGAAACTCAGTACTTGTGACAAGAAGAGATCAGACAAGCAGGGCCTATAGGTCGATGAATGATCTGAAGAAACTATCAACCAAAGACCTGCTTACAATCCAACACTTAGAACCACAGAAAGGGTCTCTTACTGATGAACAGCTGAACCAGCTCAAGAATTCCATGTTCAAAGGAATATGGAAAATTGTGAAGGACAGAAAAGAACAATAAGGAATTAGTAAGGTTTTGGCTTCATCAATCCAGGGGGAGATTGTTAGGACAAAAAGGATTGGTGAAACCACTTTTGCAAACCTTAGTCTAATTCACTTCTGTCAAAATATTCTAAGTATAGAACTGCTGAAGAAGAAGGATCAAACTGCTAAAGAAGAGATTCAGAAGTGCTGAAGAAGAAAAGTCATCAGAAGTTCTGAAGTTCAAACCAGACACTTCTACTGAAGAACTACTGAAGACAAACTACTCATCAGTAGTTTGTCATTCATCAGTACTTACATGAAGATCTTTTCCACCGCCTTTTTGTATCAGTAGTTTATTACTTTAGTATTTCTTTTTGCTTTATGTACAAGTTCCAAGACTGCAACTTGTTGCAACTTGTTTCTGAACTTGCTTTTGGCAAGGTTCATGTATTTGTAAAGTCTATAAATAGAAGGGTTCATCCCTCTGTTTTAGACATTGATTTTTAATACAGAAATCCTTCAACACTTATTATTGTTATTTCCATTTCATGTTTATTGAGAATCTGTCAAAGTGTTTCATTCTCATTCAATACTTAGATTCTCAATAAACACTTATCATTTATTAGTTCTTGAATCCAGGGGGAGTAATAACTCCTGTTGATAAGTGTAGCTTTAAACTTATAACATTCCGTTGTGCTATCACTGATCAAGAACTTGCTAAACACTTAAGTGTTCACTAGCAAGTTCATACAAAAGAGCAATATACTGATCCAACAGAAGGACCTTGACAGAGCCTAGGCGGACCTTTTCTCAGACAAAATGAATATCTTGTTCTATATGTTTTGTGCATTGGTGTTGAACCGGATTATCCGACAAATAAACAGCCGAGATGTTGTCACAGTGAATGATGGACGTGTGGCGAACCGGAACATGTAACTCGATTACTAGGTTGCGAACCTAGGGGAGTTCAGCAACAGTGTTTGCCACGGCTCGGTATTCAACTTCTACACTTGACCGGGAAAAAGTAGATTGGCGTTTAGAAGACCAACATATCAAGTTGGATCCTAAATAAACACAATAGCCGGATGTAGAACGTCTAGAGTCAGGACAGCCGCCCCAGTCAGTATCAGAGTAGGAAATCAAGGTTGTGGAGGGAGACTGAGAGAGTTGTAAGCCATGATCCAAGGTGCCTTTGATGTAGCGGAAAATGCATTTCAAAAATAGAAAGTGTGGTGCTCGAGGAGCATGCATGAAGAGACAGACCTGTTGAATGGCATAACCGATGTCAGGTCTGGTAATCGTGAGATACTAAAGAGCCCCGACCAGGCTCCTGTATAGAGAACCATCAGCAAAAGTAGGTCCGCTATCAGTACTAAGTTTAGAGCCAATCTCGATAGGTTTATTAGCTGGTTTACAGTTGGACATGTTAGCATGAGATAGTATGTCCGCTGTGTAGGTAGATTACGATAAAAATAACCCATTAGCTTGCTTAGTGATGGCAATCCCAAAAAAAAGATGCATTGTCCCCAAGTCAGTCATTTTGAATTCAGCAGTGAGGGACTTAATAGTTTTTTGAAGCAGATCATCAGTGGAGGCAGTTAAGATAATATCGTCCACGTATAACAAAAGATAAGCCATCTGATTTCCATGATGATAAATAAATATTAATGTAACACAAACACTGCTCCGAATCCACACCTGGTTAAGTAACCTACAAAACGTTGATATCAATCTCTAGGAGCTTGTTTTAGACCATATAAAGATTTGTTAAGTTTGCACACATATTTAGGATTATATGTAGAGGTGAAACATGAAACATGTACACGGTTTCCTTCAAGTGGCCATATAAAAACATATTCTTCATGTCTAGTTGGTGGGTCAACCAACAGCGTGATAAAGTAGGCTAAGGACTGTGCGAATGATGGTAGGTTTGACTACTGGACTGAACGTTTCATCACAGTCAACACCTACAATTTGGCTTTTTCCATTAACGACCAAATGTGCCTTATGGCGTTCTAAGGACCATCAGCGTGGAACTTATGTTTGAATAGCCACATGCATCGGATAACTGGAACATCAGGTGATCGAGGGACAAGTTCTCACGTGTTATTGGCCAATAGAGCTTCATATTCATCAGTCATGGCAATTTTCCAGTTTGGGTTGGACAGGGCGGTTAAATGGGATTTTGGTAGAGGGGACATGGGAGGAGTGGTGTGGGTATTGAGGGAGTAGGGTAGTTTAGGTTTGAAAAAGTCCGATCGTGAGCAAGTTTGCATATGGTGAGTAGGTGCAGGTTAGGTGCCAGTTGGTCAATGGGTGAGTTATGTGGTACGTTTGGGTTATCGGGATGAGGGGAGGTATGGTCCGATGTTGTTGTGTTGGATAGTGGGTTGCAAGGTGGGCCGAAAGGTGTCGATGCAGAAGAAGATGGACTGGTAGATGGGCCAGGAGAATGGGTCGGTCTAGTGTTGGGGTGGGAAGTAGGCGGGTTTGGTTGAGTGCAATGGGCCATGTGTTGAGGTGAGGGGTGAGAAGTAGGTTGGATCGAAAAGAAGAGGGTCGGGGTAGAGAAAGTCATGTGAGGGTTTAGGGGTGGTAGGATTGTTCATTGGAAACACCTCTTCGTCAAAAGTGACGTGCCTGGAAAAAATGGTTTTGCCTGTTGCAAGTTTAAGACACCGATAACCGTGGTAATTAGCCGGGTATCCGAGAAAGATACATGGGGCGGACCGATGAGTAAGTTTGTTGGGTCGTGTGGCAGATGTGTTTGGGTAACATATGCACCCGAAGACGCGAAGGTAGTCATTTGAGAGTTCACGAAGGTATAGAAGAGATAGTGGTGTGCAATTTTAGTGGAGTTTAATGGGATGGATATTGTGGAGGTAAAAGGTGGTATAAAGTGCTTCGACCCAAAAGTTTGGGGGGAGAGAGGCATGGGTGAGAAGAGTAAACATGATTTCGTTTAGGCGACGAATCATGCGCTCCGCATTGCCATTTTGTTGGGAGGTATGAGGACATGAGAAACGGAGTTGGATGCCATTTTGAGAGGTGAAATTGTGAAACTTGGTGTTGTCGAATTCACCTCCCATGTTGCATTGTATGGCCTGGATGGGAAGACGAAATTGAGTGGTTACAAATTTGTGAAAATATGTAATTTTAGAAAACGTTTCAGATTTAAAATGAAGAGGTTAAACCCATGTGTATTGACTAAAGTCATCGATGATTACCAAATAGTATTTATATCCTGCATGACTTAAAAGAGGAGATGCCCATAAATCACAATGCAATAATGAAAATGGACATAAAGTATTAGTACTAGAATCGGAAAAGGAAGTCGTTTGTGTTTCGACAATTGACAAGCATGACAAAGAGACGAACTCTTGTGTTTATTACAAGAAATAAATTTATTCAAACGAAGAAAATCCATAACGGGTTGACTCAAGTCACGGAGTCGATTGTGCCAAAATGGAAAGTCTTGGGTGGATGCAAAACAAACAGTGGCGAAAGCATTGGGTATGAGCGGGTACAAGTCACTCGAACTGTTGTGACGACTTAGGATCGTGCCATCCTTGAAATCCTTCACAGAAAAACCATATGGGTCAAATTCAATGTAGGTATAATTGTCAATATTGAATTGGCGAACAGAGATAAGGTTTTTGACGATATTGGGATTAAAAAAAGGATATTTTTAAGGTATAGTGGTTTGGAGGCAAAGTTAAGGATTGAGTGTCCCGATCCCAAAACCGGAACTTTATTGCCATTACCGACGATTATTGACGCTATTGGTGCAAACGTAGAAAAATGTCAAGAAGCACCTATTTCGAAATTCCACTAATCATCAGTTTCACCTGAATCCATAGAGAGAGCATGAACCGCATTAGCAAGTTCAGTGGGTTCGAGAGGATCGATCTCTGCAAGATTAGCCTGTGCCGATCGTTGATTGCCACGAGTATTTTGGGAATTGGATGGAGTTTGTGGAAACCTTGGTTGTGACCAATTTTGGGTAGGGTAGGGATAAGGTGGTGGTGTCCAATAAGGAGGGGACCAAAAAGGTGGATAATATGGTTGTTGTTGCGGGTTTTTTGGGTAGGGGTGGAGAGTTAAAAGATTGGTTATAGGAATATTGAGGTGGGCCAGAGGTTGTTCGGTTTCTGCTGTTGGGCCTAGAGTTTCGTGGGTTATATCTATAGGGTGGGCCACGGGGTTGTTGTTGGGAAGGGTAAAAGGTTGGTTGTTGTTGTTGGTTTCGTGGATTATTTTGGGCCGTGTAAGTCGGGCTTGGGTGGGGTTGGTAAAGAGGTTTTGGGTTTGTAGAGTTGGTCACGAGTGGGTTTCAGGCTCGGTTATTATTAGCCGAGGGTGGGATAGCGGCGGCAATGGCCAGGGTGTTAGTCACGGCATCACGGGTTTTCATACGGCCAGCTTCGGATATTAGTTGTTCAACCGCATCTTCCCAAGTGGGTAACGTATTATTTAGGATTGATGCGATTGTGTCGTATTCTTTGGGTAGGTCTTTGATAAGGTGAAGGACACATTGTTGAGCATTCATAGGAAAATCAAGGGCATTGAGCTGTTCGGTTAAATCTTATATTTTTTGACAATAGGCTTCTAGGCTAGGCATGGATGCAAGGGTGGTATTGTCTAGTTCATATTGAAGGTGTAAGTCCCGAAAAATATAAATCGGATATTAAGTAACTATCAATCGATGGCGGAATCAAAGATGATAGTGATTCAAGAAACAAACATTATATGATTGAATGATTATACTCAACTAGCATACGATTTCATGGAATCGTCTGATACTAGAGAGAGTTTTCTATATGTAAACCAAAACCGCTAACCTAACAAATGACTAAAATAAAACATTATATACTAGGTATCGCACACTGGCCCACATGGCCTAGCCCAAGCCCAACTGAGAACTTATGAGTTCTCGGCCCAAACACCCAAATAACGAAGAACCCAAGGGTTCTCGGTCCTAAATAGTAAAACACCAATATGGATCACCAATATTTATTTGATAGCGTCAGTCTTATTATTATAGACCCAACAGAAAAGCTTGTGGCTGGGGACCTCTATTGCTACAAAAATGGCGATTAACACGAAGCCAAGCTTCATGTGCAGTGGAATCATCAACAAGTATTTTGAGAAGAAGGGAGTCCGAGAGTGTGCCATATATCCATTGTAAAACAATGGAATCCATGTTCTCCCACGAAGCATATTGAGGGGTATCTTTGGCGGGTGGCGGCGTACCGTCAATGTGACAAAGCACATGATACACTTTGGCGTGGAGTGTAAAAAGCTTTACCCACTAGGCATAAGATACCTTGACACCATCTAAAACATAAATTTTACGTTGAATGTTACTAACCGTATAAACTGGATGTAATGGTTTGTGGCTTGCGGGATCCGAGTACAAGTCGGTAGTCTTGTCAGCCGTAATAAATAAAATTAATGTAGTGGTGCAAAAATAAAAGTTGGGATTTGATGTAAAATGGATAAGATGTATTGACGTTAGAAGGTTTGGATGTATTGTCGGCAAAAAGAACAGTGAGGAATTGGGATATAATTGGCAAAAAGAAAAAAATAAAAATAAAATCGAGATGGTGTTGACGTTGTTCGAAAACAACAATGAGGAATTGGGATGGCAAGAGGGTTTTTCAAGAACAATCCTTAGGGTGATACCATGTGAAATACTTAAATTCCTTGATACATTTCATTAACAAGGATGGTGCATATATACATATACAAAGGGAGTGAAATCGGGATAAAATCAAGCTATACGTTGACTACCAAATAATTGAGATTTACTAGGTAGTAATTGTGAGAATAATTATGGGGCATAATTATTGGTTAACACACACTCTCTCTAACTCGCCATTCCTATCTCTCTTTACTCTATCTCTATCTAAATCTCCTTAGGGTGAAGTGGGTGGTGAGTATGATTGTTGGGAAGCAGCACCGCCATGGACGACCAGAGGTCCCCTGACATCCCTCTCTCTTATCCTAGATATGTAGTGTGTGGGGGTGTTTATAATAAAAATAGTGTGTGGAGGTGTTTATAGTCACGCAGTTTGATATTCGTATATATTCTGATATGTTTCGGATTTATTTCGATATGCTCTGTTACGTTTGAATTTTTCCCGAATGGGTGTTGGGTTACTTCATAGATTATGTTCAACATTTGTTTCGGTATGGGTTTGGGTTCGAGTTTAAAATATAATTGTCGGGATTTTGTATTTCTATCCCTTCGTCCGTTCTTTTCATGAACTGTTGATTTCTCCGTTACTGGGCAATTTTTAGTTCAGCCGTATTTTGTTTGTTGTGTTTGTCTTATGTGTTCGAAGGTAATCTGGGGAATCAGGGATAAGTGAGAGATAAATGAAGTTCAAGAATGAATAAAACATTTTATTTTAGTTTAAATTCAGTAATAAATGTATTAAGACTTTGGGATTTTGTTCGGTTTGAGTTGAGACTCTCGATTGTCATTTGTATTCTATTTTTCTTTTCTAAATGGATTGTGTTTGGTTTTGATATCTGTAATAGTGACAATCAACCTGTCCGGGTTGGGGTGTGACATGTCAGGTTCGGGTCAACCCAGGCAGTTTGGCGGGCTGGCCCGTTTAACCTATTTATACTATATATTATTTTTTTACAATATGTTTTATGATATAAATTAAATTGGTTAAATATTTTATGCTACACTTATAACTTAAAATAGAAATTGGTATGAGATTTTATAAATGAAACATAAATGTTTTATATACGTTTGTGTTTTTTGTAATAAAATTTTACTTTTAATATGTTAGTTTGCGAAAAAAAAATTAGGTTGAACGGGTCGGTTAGGATATATATTTGTGTTTTATACATAAAAGTCTTGTTAAACCATAGGTAATGGTTAATGCCCCTAAGAGGCATTTTTTGACACATCATCATTATAATGTCCCTTTAAAAGATGTGTAATGGTTATAACTCATTTTAATGCCCTTTTAATCATTACTTTCCTTATTTTTTTCCCTCTTTAGGCATTATACTAGAAATGCCCTTCTTTTTTCATGCCTCTATAATGCCCACATAATGCTCATTACACATGGTCTTAGTGGAGTTGGAAAAACTATGCAAATTTAATGTAGAGGTCTCAAGTTCAAGGCTCTAACACTATATTTAGTTTTTTTTTAAATTTATTCCTTTTTACAAAATTTTGGGCCCAAATTTGTTTTCGCCCGAGGGCCAAAAAAATTTTAGCGCTCTCAGAGACGGCCCTGTAAAAACACGTGTTGTTTTGGACTTTGGAGCACCACTATGGTAGACTATCGGGTCCATGTAATTATACGCATTTGTATGCCCTACAGCCAACTTGATTTGATATTGATAATAATATATCCACTTTAGGAATAATAATTAATTCAACGGTCCACTTCTTCTCAATAACAATCTATATATCTATATCTATCTATATATATATATTGTAAAGAGATTAATCCTACATGTCATACTCTTATGCAATCTCTCCCTTGAGAGATGCCACATAGGATGTGATGTGGCAACTCTAAACCAATTAAAAAAAAGAAATAAATATGATTTAACCTAATCTATTAAATATCTAATCTACTAAATCTAAATATTAAACCTTTATTATTTTATCTATCGTGTTTCCTCCCATAACTTTTAAACGTTAATGTCTTTTATATACGAGATTTTTTAAAGAAAAAAATTACACCAAATTAACGAGCGTTTTATTATCTTTCCAACGAGTACCATAGTGCTATATAAAAATCGGAGAAAAAAATGACTATTTTTTGTAACCCGACATGTATTGTGTCGGGTTTGGGATTAGGTGATACCCGACCCGATTACCCGAAACAACATACCCAAATACCCGAACTACATACCCGATCATATACCCATGAATTTTTTAATGCATCACATAACCCTTAGACTAATGCGTTCGATATTTCAATAATTAACTTTTTTTTCTTATTTCATGTTAGTTCTTTTTAGAATGATCGATTACAAACTTCCGAATTCATTTGTAATGGCACTAGATTTATACCCCGGCGCAGAGATTCGTTATTTTTTTATATTTAAATATGATAACTTATGGCAGAGATTTGTTTAAAATAATAATAATAATAATAATAATAATAATAATAATATATTTTATTATGTTATATTAAATATTTCAACCTGGGACGCTTCCAGGATAAAAACTAGTAACATTATATAAAACTAGTCCCACGCACGTTTGATAAACGTAGACTTAAATGAGGTGTTAAGTATCACGGGCATAAAACATGATAAAAGAGTGGTCTACTATAGTAGCAAAGTAAAACACATTTATAAACTTCTTAAAATTTAAACAAAATCTACACATAATGACATAAGACATCAGTTTTTGGAATTCTTGTTTTGCGTTGGTGGCATGTGATGGTTCCGGCTTCCATTTTGCATTCCGAGTACATATTACTTTCTGCACACCTAAAGTATACATATAAAGGAAAAGAAAGCTAAGATACAGTGTTTTACCAAAAAAAAATGTTGTTAACCTTAGATGAGACTTTCATACCACCAACTCTCCTTTATCATCATTGCCCTGAGATAACAAATAAATTAATACAAAAAAAAAAAAAAAAAGATTTAACGGGTTGTTTCGTAAGCCTCTTGACGAGAATCTGAATATAGAATGGCTAAGGCTAAACCATTAAGACTTGAGATGTTGCTAAACCATTAAGCACTGAACCATATATAAACCAATCCATTTTTACTTACCCTACCAATGTAGGACAAAAAAACTAACCATTCAGAGGTCCAACTTATTGATTCAGCAATTAACCATTTGGACATCTTAACCATTCAGACCTCTTAATGATTAAACACTTAATCAACCAAACAATCCCTTACTAAACGATCTTTAAATCCAATTTGAAAATGATCAAAGCAAAGAGGCCCCACTTAAATGTTAACATATGAACGTTACTAAAGTCAAAAACTAAACTGCGTTAAGTCCTTAGGCTGTTATGGCCTATTTTCTTAAAAGTCAGAGACTGTTTAAGCAATTTTTAAAAGAATGGGCTGGAGTGACAAATTTGCCCAAACCACATGAACGGTTTTTGTAATTTACTCTAAAAAAACTAAAACCACTTTAGTAGGTGACCATCTTCTTTAGAAGATCAAAACCCAAATAGCCCTTTCAAAGTTTTATTACTCTTTATCTGACATTATTTTCTTTTGAAGGGTAGAATCTCTTAAGTCTGTCCGGAGTGGGGGCGAGAAAGGGGCGGGGAAGGGGGGAACACCGCTGTCGGTACTGGCGTGGGGGGCGGGAGGGGGGGAGGGGCGGGGGGCAACTCACCGGCATGGGGCAAATGTTTTGAGACACGTGGCATTTCATGATTCGTGGGTTCTATTTTTGACCGTTTGAAAAAAAAAAATTGAATATAGCCGTTGATTTTTTAACGGTCAAAACCAAAAAAAAATTATAACTTACCCCCATTTCACTACAAAACACCCACTTTAACTTATTTATTCACAAATTTTATACACTTCTTCAACCATTTTTTATACAATTCTTCATATATTTTTCATACTACTCATCATTCTTCAACCAAAAATGAACCCATACAACCGAGGCTTTGACCCGAACAACCCATACGCGTACGTCCCAAACCCGAATACACCACCGGTTCGCCCGATCCCAAACCGTCCACCCATTCCTTCACCTTATCCCGACTACGCGGGTTATGCGGGTTTCATTAGTGGGCAAATTTATCCTAATTTCCCATTCAATGATTCTCCCGTTCCTTCACACCTTCCTTTAACGCAAACCGTACCCGAAACACAACCCCAAAATGTTGCGGGATCATCTTCGGGTAAAAACCCCCCTGCAAGAAGAAGTCACAGGAGGAAGACGTCGGAGGAGAAAGCATTAGCCGCCGCTAACCGCCAACCAATTAAGTGGACACCCGAAGAAGAGCTTGCGATAACGAAAGCGTGGATAAGCGAGTCGGAAAAAGAGCAAGGTATTTCTAATAAATTTTTTAACATGATTTTTTTTCTAATATTGCTAATATTTTCTTTTTTTGTAGGAACTAGTCGCCACAAAAACGACTTTTGGATCGACATAAACACCGCGTTCCATGGGTTGATGGGAAGAGAGTTCTATTGAGCAAACGATAGTCTCTCGTCCAAGTGGACAGAGATAAACAGGGCAATGAATGCGTTTCAGCCGCATTATTATTACGCAAGAAACAATCCAAAAAGCGGTGAAACAGACACCGAAAGCCTCAGCCGGTCGCTAGCAGCGTATCGTAACGAAATCGGTCTCGAATTCAAGTTTCTTTATTGTTGGGAAGTCACGAAGAACCATTCAAAATGGGCGTACGTCCCCACTGCAACCAACTCCGCAAAAAGGTCGAAAACAAATTCGTCAAGAAACTGTCAAATTGATCCTGAAAACGTAGAAGCCGTTAATTTGGATAAAGACGAGTTCGAAGAGGAATTGAGTCGCCCACCCGGTCGAGATAAGTCAAAAAAGAGGTCGCAAAAATCTACTGCTTCGGGTTCGGGTTCTGGCTCCACCGGCGCCTACAGCGCTGACTTGCAAGATTTAAATTCCACCATGATTCAGTTCAATACGATTCAAGAAAAAATACTCGAGGAGAAAAAAAAAACATTCGCGAAGCGTTTGAAAAAAAATTGAGTATGAAAGAGAAAAAGTTGAGTATCAAAGAATAGTGCAAAAAACGCGAGGATATGAAATTTCTCGCCATGAACACCGATCATCTTCACGGGCCAGAGTTAGAGATGACGCTTCAAATGAAGCGTGAAATTATGGAAAAATATAATATTAACTGATTTGTTAGTTTCTAATTTTTTTTTCGGTTTTTTTTTATTTTTTTTATGTTTTTTAATTTTCTAGGTTTTTAATTTTTGTATTTTTCTAGGTTTTTATTAATTAAAAATGTTATTTTAATTACTTAAAAAAAATGTCACATGTCACTCCCCCCCCCCCCCCCTTCCACTCCCCACAATTCCCCTCCCCCCCACAAGGGTCCCACAAGTGCCACATGGCGTTTCATCCCCCCCCCCCCACCACTCCGGATAGTCTAAACAAAAAGTCATTGTTTTTCTATGTAGAAATCAAGAACCCCGTACCAGTGACGGATAGAGAAAATTTTTGTACGGGGGGCACAATTCGGTGTGTTTAAGAAAAGTGTCCGAGACGAGCCATGAAATATGTGCCCCTTAGTCTTAGGTATTAACGAAATAAATAACGTAAACTATATTTTTAAACGACGATTAAGTAATATCAAATTGATAAATTAATTCTTCATGGTCTATTTTTTCAACAATACGTTCTCGATAGCTTGAGTTTTAGACTTTGAACTTATAATGGAAATATTATATACTAATTTTAAGAGTTTTCTTTTAAACAATAAATAAAATGGAACCCAGTTTATAGATACTTCTAAACAAAAAGGACTGAATATGTAATATAAAATGAAATATGAATATAAAACTATTATATAATTAATTTAACAAATTGATTGTTGTCTCGTGAGTAGTACTGTAAGCATCTACCGATGCCTTTTCAAATTAGGTATGAAAATTACAAAACCACCCATCTCCTCTATTGGTATTTACCATATTAACCATCTTCTTACATCAAATTTATAACCTGCAACTCCGACCACATAAGAAAACGCTCCGACAAACCCTTTTCTTAAATGGATGGGCACCGAGCTTTCATAAGGGTGGGCACTAGGCTTCTTAAATAGGTTGGCACTTTGTTTTTCAAGTAGAAAACATGAAGGCAACTTGAATCGTACGGTGGGCACCGACCCACCATGGAATGTGGGTGGCTTCGCCACTGGATAATGGTATTGTTTATCGGAATGATTTGGTCTGGTCAAGACAGAAGGTAAAGGTTACCTGCTTGGTGAGTGGGTCAATGTCATTCTTTAAAAAAAAAAAATATGTTGTGGCATGCGAGCGAACGGTGGTGAGCCAGCCAACCAGCCATGTGGCTCGCGAACACAACAACCACCACGCGTGAAGCCGTGAAGGCACACACGAGCGAGGTCGCGTATACTGACGGCATTATGACTGTTTGAATTTAAAAAAAATCTTTTAATATATACACACTTAACCTTTCATTTTAACCATTTTTCATCTTCTTCTACAACATCCAACCTTCATTTTCTTCTACAATCACATTCAAAACTTCAATTTCTTCTTCTCCAACTCAATCAAAACGATGGTGCGCCAATGATCTCATAGCCCAGTGGTTGTAAGTGAGGTAGTGGGTTTTCTCCCTTGGGGGTTTTCTACTAGGGGCTCGAGTTCGACTCTTGCAATGGGCGATTTAGCCGGTATTTTCCCCCTTGGTGAGGGCTAGGTATTTCCCCCCTGTTTTTTGGCGCATTAGTGAAAATTTATGATTTTCGTAGGTAAATTTAGTCTGAGTCCGGCACCCGCCGATTTGCCACTACCTGTGACGTTCGGCAAAATTAAGGTAAATCCGTACGTAATTAATATATGTAATTAACCGTTCTAAGCAAGAATTAATATCAATTAATTATAATTGAGTATTCGGAAAATAGCGGAGTCTAATAGATGGCATAGGAATGCCTTAGTTTAATTAGAAGTGCGAAGGAATCGCATAAGAATAAACTAGTCCGAAATGGACGTTGGTGATTACCCGACAATAATTAAATAACCGAAAACGATCCCGAGTGCCCGGGATATAAAATGAAGGTTATTTTTATGAAATATAAAGTGTTTTGGAACCCCAAAACTATAAATGAAAACTCCAAATCAAAATCTACCGGTAGTGAATAAAGTTCACGTATCGCACCCGATGCGCGCAAAATATATAATTTCACCCGGTAAGAGCCTAAATAACTTATCAATACTTAAACTAAGTTATGTTTAAGGGTAATTTAAAGCTAATTATATCTCCGAAATAGCTCGCAATAAGAATGCGAAAAAACCCGAAAAACCCTAACCGAACCGATTCAATTCTAACTAAATAATTAGTAGATATTTTTGGCACATGATGTGGGACCCACAAGACCTTTTTGGCCAGCCATGGGAGGCCTCCATAGCCACCCTAATGTTGGCAAGAATGAGGCACATTATGATGATGTTTTAGCATGCTTATGGATAAGTCTTATCATGACACCTAAATATCCTTTATAAAAGAGCTTATCCTTCATTTTTATCACTAAACAAACACAAAAATAAACCATTTTTACTGCTGGAATCAGCCGTGAGTTTTCACCCACCCCCACCTTGATTTTCAAGCAAATAACACTTAAAAATCACTTCATTCATACCCATATTCAAGTGTGTTCAAGTACTTTGGAGCTTAACCTTGGAAGACACACATAACCCCTTCATAATCTAGTGTTTTTGTGACTTCCCTAGCCTTGTGCTAGTAGTAAGTTTCTTAAAACTTATCTTGTTCAAGTTCTATTTATTTATATGCTTGACTTGCAAGTTGTTTTTAGGGTGCTTTTAACCAAAGTTTTTAAACAAGGTTTTGTGTGTTTTATAAAAATGAAATGAAACGTTTACAAAGATGGTCATAAACATGAGTTTTAGGATGGTTGGTGATGTTATTTTGTTACAAGAATATTGTATGTTCTAGTATATATTTTTTAGAAGTTGTTTCGGATGAAAAACATAAAGTAACACCTAATACACTTAAAAATGGTTTTGATCATTATATTATGACTAATGGAACTATTTGAACATGAAATATGTGTAACAAAATGTAATGAAGCTAAAATCACAAAAATGAAGTTGTAGACTTTAAAAATACAAGTATGAACAAATGGATTCCAAGACTTAAATCAAACATGTTAGTAGACTTAAAATGACCATATGAGACTAATAAAAGTGTTGGATAGTGAAAAGAACACTTATTGTAAATTTTGACATGTTCAAGTTTACTAGTCGTAATAGAAATTGTCATTTTTGTAAGTCTTGGGAATAATATGTAACCTTTGTAAAGATAGAGGTTTGAAAAGTAACTTTGGAAAGTCCATGGGTGTAAAATGTGATTTTGAAATCTTTATGTTGAAAAATGTAACTTTAGAAAGTAAAAGGTTGAGAATGAAAAGTTATATTTTAAAAGGGTTGCTTTTGTAAAAGTAAGGAAACTTACACAAATATTTTATTTGTAAGAATGATATTTTTATAAAAAGTATTTTATAAAAATATAAATTTACCATATGTGTTGAAAAATATAAATACTAACATTTTTTTAAAGAAAATTGGTAATTTAAATAACTTGGAATGTTTTGTATAAAAATGAGCATTTTTACATTTATGGGGTTGTAAAAGGGTTGTAAGAATTTTTTTGGAATAAAACATCCAAGCTAATATATTTTCAATAAATATATTTATATATTTTCGAAAGTAGGAAAATGCGTAAACCGGCAAGTAGTATGATTTTCTACACAGGAAATATATATATATATATATATATATATATAAGTTAAGAAATCGGGGAAGTGGACGTATGTTAATGCGACGAGCTATCGGACAAAGTGTAAAATGAACAACGTGTAAATCGGACAAAAAGTAAATCGGACGGATAAGTATACAAGTATAACTTCCTACAAGATACGAGTATACGTTATTGCGGCGATTACGAACTAATTATTCCAAGTAAGAAAATAAGTATATATTTTGTGAACAAAATATATGTACGAATTATTAAGGGTGAAAAATAAACATAAACACTTTCCTAAGTGTTGGAAGTAAGATGGGAGAATTTGTAAGAAATAAAATAAGTTAAGTATGTTATTATAAGTATATGTATACTTATGTGAAAAATAAATACTTAACATAAAATGAATCTCGTTCGACAAGATCTTTGTATATTTATTTTTATGGGGAAATAAATATATAATAAAAGTGGGTCGAGTCGGAAGATATAACGAAATATTAATACAAGTTAGTAAATACATATTGATAAATATGTTTAAAGATCATGACGTGTAAGGAAAACGGGCAATGATCAGGGTTCGCGATGACAAAACCAACTAACCTGGAAATTAATAGCAACGGTTATAATATAAGTTAAGTGAAACTTGTAACGGGATAAATCATCACCAACGGACCTAAGACTAGGGTATATTCCTAATTAAACCGTAAGTATAAACGTGGTGTCGGGAGTTGGGGAAAGACAACTTGCCAGTAAGACACGCACTTTGAGACCGGTGCCTTATTAAGTTAGGACACATGTAGGTGGTCTCGCATTGGACTTGGCAAAGACTATTTTCTGATTTCGTGACACGCTTGAGGTGAGTTTTCACGGCCCCTTTTCTGTTTTAATGTTTTTAAACTCGGGGGAAAGATATGTCAGTAAGAAAGTATTAAATGTGCGATAACATGTGAAAGTATGAAATGGTACATAAGATGGGCACATGGGTAACGGTAAAGTCACATGGGACGTGAAGTCTCCGCAGTTAACCGTAACCATTTATACAAAGTGATGTAGCCATAGAATATGGGAATAGTACTATTGGTTCTTGACGAGACCCACCCCGGTTGATTATCGATCAACATGGAAGGACCACGGGGTGCGACGATATTCTAAATTAGTTGTTACCATGTAAACAACTTCCGGGGCAATGTAAAGTAGTCTGGTTTTGGTTATGGGCTCATGGGGAATCCATCGGTATTAGGACTAGCTACCCTAATGTTATATGTAGCACATTTCTTATTTCGTTATGCGCACTTATTTACAAATGAATGTTAATTTATTTGTGTATCAAAACCTGTGAAACTCACCAATATATTTATATATTGACGTTTTCCCTAACATATCTTTCAGGTAACTAAGAATGTGAAGGCGTGAAATGGCTAGGGCGGGCGAAATAAAGACGAGACGGACTTTTGTTAGGGATTTACTAATATTTCCTATGGGATTGGGAAATAGTTGAAAATCCTTATTTTGTTAAAAACTACATTTTGGGACATGTACCTAAACAAAATACTTTCCGCCGTCTAATGAATGTTTATTTTCTAAATTATGTGATTGTTTAATCTTGGCTATGAAACGTTTCTCTTTCGCGTCCACGCCACGTGTTTCCGTCGTTGTCGTGGTGTGACACTACCAATCGAAAAAAATTGAGTCTCCCCCCCCCCCCCCCGGATTGGCGAACCAAGCTTCATCCCTGCAAACAGGGATGAAGCAAGCTAGTGGGTAACCAGTTAAACTACGCCTTTTAAAAAAAATAACGATGTGCAGTGGACGGAAGAGGAAGAACTTGCGTTAATCATCGCGTACAACAACTTACATGGCGATGGCTCTTCAACTAGTCGGGGTAGTCGAAGTCGAGCTCTACAATGGGCTAAAATTTTAGCCGAATTTGGTCAGCTTGTTGGGGGAACACAACGTAGTTGTGATTCAATCTCCCACAAGTACGGGGACCTCAAATAATAGTGTCAAAAATTCGAAAGATTTTATTAAAAAAAAAATCAAAAAGGCCCTAACGAAAAAGAAGATGTGGTCATAGCCTTCACTCATGTCGAGTATGTTTCGGAGACCGAGCATGATTTTACAAATGTTTCGGCGTGGCAAATGTCACGCCAACATTACGTTAGGTTTTACATTTTCTAGTTATTTAATGTCCACGCCTCACTTACGGTGTGTGCATATAATGTATATATGTGTTGCCCTTGGAGGGCAAAAGTAAAGTTGCACTAATTTTAACGTTACTCTACTAATTTCGTGAAAATAACGTTAAAAACGACGGACGGTTAATCATGCATCATGTGGTAGCGTGGATAGCCAAAAGACAAAGGGGCACATGCACTGATCGGGTTTGTCCCGATTGCTAAGTGTTATGTGCCTTATGTCCAAGGATTAATACTAAACCACATCGAGCCGGGGGTCTCACTGGAAGCAGCCTCTCTATTCTTAGGGTTAGGGGTAGGGGTAAGGCTGTCTACATCTTACCCTTCTCGGACCCTACACTAGCTTTGCTATAGGTGGGATTAACTGAGTATGATGATGAGTTATTTAATGTCTATGTAATGTGTTTTTAATCATTGTAATGTTTTTATTTTTATCTAATGTTATGTTTTTTATTTTATTTAATGTAATGTTTTTTTTTAATTTTATTTAATATATGTTTTTATATTATTTAATCTAATATTATTAAAAAATGGATAAAGTTATTGCTCACTTTGAGCCACAACAGGGTCAATAGAGTGGGCTCAAGCTTTATCCCATAGCGTCGTCTGATTTATTGTTATAATGTTATTTATACCTCATATATTTATAGTTGTAGTATTTGAACAGTAATAACGACCGTTATTGTTTCGTTAGTTCACCCTGTTGTTGCTCTCTTGATTTTATATGTTGATTTTATGTGTAATAAGAGATGATTCTTTATAGTACTTTTCATTTGTGGTATGGGGCAGTGGTGGAGCCACCCACATTCCATGGTGGGCCGGTGTCCACCGTACCATTCAGGTTGCCTTCATGTTTTCTACTTGAAAAACCCAGTGCCAACCTATTTAAAAAGCCTAGTGCCCACCCTTATGAAAGCTCGGTGCCCACCCATTTGAGAAAAGGGTTTGTCAGAGCTTTTTCTTATGTGGTCGGAGTTGCAAGGTTATAAATATGATGTAAGAAGATGGTTAATATGGTAAATGCCAATAGAGGAGATGGGTGGTTTTGTAATTTTCATACCTAATTTGAAAAGGCATCGCTAGATGCTTAAAGTACTACTCACGAGACAACAATCAATTTGTTAAATTAATTATATAATAGTTTTATATTCATATTTCTTTTTATATTACATATTCAGTCCTTTTTGTTTAGAAGTATCTATAAACTGGGTTCCATTTTATTTATAGTTTAAAAGAAAACTCTTAAAATTAGTATATAATATTTCCATTTTAAGTTTAAAGTGTTAAACTCAAGCTATAGAGAACATATTGTTGAAAAAATAAACCATGAAGAATTAATTCATCAATTTGATATTACTTAATCGTCGTTTAAAAATATAGTTTACGTTATTTAATTTGTTAATACCTAAGACTAAGGGGCACATATTTAATGGCTCGGTCCGGACACTTTTCTTAAACAGACAGAATTGTGCCCTGTACAAAAATTTTCAGTATCCGCGTGATTATCCAAACACTAGTCTTACGTTCATACATAATCATCATCATTATCATCTTCTTCTTAAACACATGTCTTAAAAACCTTTAAATCTTTTTTTTTTTTTTTTTTTTTTTTTAAATGGCTGGAGATACAAGTGAAGGCACAAGACAACTGGATCAGACACCTACATGGGCTGTTGCAGGTGTCTGTGCACTTTTCATTATTGTCTCCATAGCTTTGGAGAAGATTATAAGTAAACTTGGAAAGGTACTGTTTTTTTTTTAAAAAAAAAAAACCTTTATTGCTGACCTTAAAAATAGGTTTGTTAGAATTTTATGTATTTATTTTATTTTTTAATTGAAGTTTGCTGCATTTAGGTTATACATGAGCTTGGTTCTTGTATTTATTGTTGACCCTAAAAAACAAGGATGATTAATATATAATAAAGTTTCAGTCTTTTTTGTTTTTGTTGTGATTCTTGAAGAATCATGTATTAGTATGATCTTTAGCTTATTTTGATTAACTGGGTACAAGATTTTTATTTTAGTTTTTTAATTTTATTGCTGACCCTAAACACACTTCGATATCCTTCAGATCATTACTTCAAACACAAAAATCTGAAACATTTGGAGAAGAAGAAAGAATTATAGAAACTGGTAAAAAAAAATAAAAATTGATAGAACTGATTAGAACGATTATGATTTGTTAGTACAAAATACTTTATACATAGTTTTTCCTAGTTTTTAAATTTTTTAAAGTTGACCCTAAAAATAGGATGCTTATTAGAGTTTTATTATTTTTTATTTGGGTTTGACATGGTCACATGTGCTTGATTCTTTTATTTTATAGTTATGGTTGACCCAAAATATAGTATGCTTATAATCTAGTGAAGTTTCATATATATATATATATATATATATATATATATATATATATATATATATATATATATATATATATATATATTGTTGTGATTCTTGAAGAAATCTTGAATTCTGTACTAGAATGATCTTTATCTTATTTTTAGGTTACTGAAATAATGAAATTTACTTTCAGTTTTTGACAGACAAGCACAGGAAAGCTTTGTTTGATGCTCTTGAGAAGGTCAAAGCTGGTAAACAATACAAGTCAACTTTAATTTTAACTTAAATTTTTATCACAAATATTTCAAGAATTAGTTTTTATTTCTAATCATTTTTCTTGGGAATGTGTAGAGTTGATGATTCTAGGGTTTATCTCTCTGATGTTGACTTTTAGTCCGTATTACATTGCGAAAATATGCATCCCAGTTGATGTTGCCGATACAATGTTGCCATGTCCTAAGCCTCATAAAGCTGAGAAAGAAGAAGAAGAAGAAGAAGGGGCCCGCCGGTTGCTTCTATGGTACGAGGAGCACCGTAGATCGCTGTCTGGTGCCTCTAAGTCAACTTGCAAGAAGGTAACTTAATTGATCACACCATCATTCGTTTGAGGCGATTAAAAAGCGCCTCGCTGACTCATGCAAATCTGAGTCAAAACTGGTCAAACTTGAGGTCTGTATGAGACATAAAGCTAATATGAATGTATGAATGAATGGTCTACTTCATAAAAAAAAAAAAGCTAATATGTAAAACAAACGAGACATAAAGCTTTTGGTTATACATAAAGCTTATTTGGTTGTACAGAGAGCAATGCCTCGCATACGTGAAGCTCTCTCCTTGCGTCTCGTGCTTTTTAAAACCGAGACATCATCTGGAATAATGTGTACGGATAGAGGACTGTTATGTTGAAATTTTATCTCCTTTTTTTGATTTTGACAGGGGAAGGTACCGATTATAACTGAGGATGGGCTGCATCAGTTGCACATATTCGTATTCTTTTTAGCGGTCATACATGTTGTATACTCTGTTATTACAATGGTTCTCGGGAGATTAAAGGTACCTTACATTTACTATCATTTTGTTACTTGTTTTAACCGTTATGCAAGTGCGGAGTTTTAAAACTGGTTGGGTTGTGTTATTGAAAGACTGTTTCAATGCATCCCCCCCTTTAGTTAAATTTACTTATTTGACCCGTTTGAGATAAAAGAAAAGCCAAAGTGCCCCCCATTCATAAGTAAATGCTTCTACTGTTTGATTTGCAGGCCCGTGGTTGGAAGCAATGGGAAGAGGAGACATTATCCCATAACTATGAATTTGACAACGGTACTTTTGTAATTTGTAATAAAATTAAACCCAACAAAAGTTAGTATATTTTAGAATGTAATTGCCAAAACATCCCAATTCAATGTGAACACAGTTAAGGAAAACAAAAAAGAATATTAAAAATTCAGTGAAAGTCAAAACTCAGGCCATGCCTTTGAGACCTTTCCATTGGTTACAATTTATGCACAACTGTTACGTTTTACTAAACACATGAGGCATTTTTAGGACTTGGATATTGTTGCTGATTTTACTCACTCTACAGATCCTTCACGATTCAGGCTTACCCATCAGACGTCCTTCGTGAGAGCACATACCAGTTTTTGGACCCGACTCCCATTCTTCTTTTACATTGTAAGTTTTCAAGGACTTTGTCAATTGTTGAGTAATCAGAGACAAGAAATGAAATAAGAAATGTATATAGAATTGTAGACAATATGTAATGTAATATGTTGTGTTTCCCACCCTCATGCATGTAGGGATGCTTCTTCCGTCAATTTTTTAGGTCCGTTAGTAAGTCAGATTATATGACGTTGCGAAACGGATTCATAAATGTAAGACTTTTTTTCCCTTTTTCTATAATAAGTTAGTTGTCTTTTCATATATGAATGAATTGCCGTTGTATGTATTCTTGCAGCTTCATTTAGGTCCAGGAACTAGATTCAACTTCCAAAAGTATCTCAAACGGTCATTAGATGATGATTTCCATGTTGTCGTGGGAGTCAGGTTTAATCATCATTTTGAGCAACTTATCTTTCCTATATTATATTTCCGGTTCCCTTTAACATTTAATAATTCTGAATATTTCAGTCCTGTGCTTTGGGCATCAATCGTCATTTTCTTGCTTCTAAACGTTAATGGTAAGTCACTTAACACTTTCTGAGTCAAACCTGGTACCTTTTCTACAAACAATTTATCTTGTAACAGATTTTGTTATCTGTTTGACTCAGAAAAAAAGTCAAAAGTCAATCTCTTTCAATATGCGTTGCTTTGAAATGTTGCAACTTTTAACCTCTAAATCCATATTTCTTGCAGGCTGGCAGACGTTGTTTTGGGCATCTCTACTTCCGTTAGTTGTAAGTGTCACATTTCCAGTTGTTTAAAGATTGATTGAAAAGGAAAAGACAGACAGACACCCATGATTAAGATTTATCGGTGCCATCTGTTAAAGTAGTTAAACATGACAATCTAAAAGTAAAACTTGACTATCTTCATGTTGTGTGTATGATTTATTTATTTATTTTACTATGCAGATTATCTTAGCTGTTGGAACGAAGCTTCAAGCCATCTTGACAAAAATGGCTCTTGAAATCACAGAAACGTACGCAGTTGTCCAAGGGATTCCTCTCGTACAAGCTTCCGATAAATACTTTTGGTTCTCGAGTCCCCGCCTGATGCTTCATCTCATACACTTTGCTCTGTTTCAGGTACTTGGTGATAAAAAATTTCTTTATCCTCATCATGTCATGTCACTAACCCTTTTACTTGTGTGCTCGCAGAATGCTTTCCAGTTAACTTACTTCTTCTGGATTTGGGTAGGATTTTAATTGTTTCTTATCCGTTTCTGCAAGTTTTATGTGGTAACGCGATATTGCTTTCTTGGGCTTCAACAGTATGAGTATGGCATCAATTCTTGCTTCCATGATGATATGAGACTTGTGATAGTCAAACTTGTTCTTGGGTAAGAAGTTTCTCTGATAATCAGTCAACTCTGCACTATTTGCTGATTTCTGTTTGTGTTTAATGCAGGGTTGGAGTTTTAATCTTGTGCAGCTATATAACTCTTCCTCTTTACGCGCTTCTATCTCAGGTTCGACAACGGCTCAATTTGAATTGTACTTTATTCACAGCCATCAAATGCATAAATTTAGCTAACTAAACAGTCAAAACAGTTGCTGATACAAAACTTTTGTTGCAGGTAAAGAGTTATAGTGACAAAGAATTGGCATTTGAAATTTTGAACCATTTTGTGACACTGTTTCAATAAAAAATGTGCAGACCCAAGCCCGAATTCGTCTAAGCTCGAGCTCGGCTCATTTGACTAAACAAAGCTCGGGCATGAGCTCTATTTTAAAGCTCAACCTCGGCCGGGCTTGGCTTATTCTATTATTTATAAATTATTCAAGTATTTTATTTTTATATAATTACAAAATTTATTTATAACATAATATATACTACTTAGTTATTTTTATCATAATTTAATATATAATAGTTATTAAGTAAAAGTTATATAAGTAGCATGCTCGTTTAGACTCGCAAGCCTAAACGAGCTCGATGAGTGAAGCTTGTATATCATGTTAGAACCCGTGTATTACACGGGTTAAATAAAAGAAATATTAAATAGTTAGTAATAAAGACTTATGAATTATAAAACGATATTTTGAGATAAGATATCTTTACAAAAATAATAGATTGAATATGAATGGGTGAAATAAAATAAATTGTAAAAATAATCTTAGTATCGTAGAATTGTGACATGTGGCGCAACCTGTTACTTATTTATTAGGTATAGATTTGTACATGATTCAAATAAACTAGACGTGTGATATACTGACACGATGGTTTATGTGTAGATGGGGTCGAACATGAAGAAATCAATCTTTGACGAACAGACTGCAAAAGCCTTGAAGAAATGGCGAATGGCAGTGAAGAAGAAGCGCGGTGGAAAGTCCCCAGGCCGATCAACGACGAGCAGTGTTACTGCCGGCCCGGTTGACTCAATGGCGTCAACCATCCACCCAGCAGCTAGAGCTACGCTCCACCGTTTCAAGACAACCGGCCACTCCACACGCTCATTCACATACGAGGACACTAATGCATCAGATCTTGAAGCGGAACCAATCACTCCCAAAGATCCTAGTGCACACTTGCTTGACGTGCAGGTTGATTATCACAGTGATAACGAGATAGAGTTGGCCGAGTCAAGTCAACAAGTTGAAACAAGAAATGAGGAAGAGTTTTCATTCGTTAAGACCACGACGCCAATGGAATAGTTGAAAAACTGTTACGAGGGCGGGGTGTATTCATTATTTTTGTGTGTGTTTAAGGTTGAAGAAACAACGAGTATAACGGTCCGTGGGGTTAATACTCTTGTTTGCTCAGGAACGATCCTTCATCCAAACCAATAAATAAACCGTAACCGAGAAACCAAAGTAAAGTGTGTGTGTGGTGAAAGTAAAACACGAGAATGTAAGTGGTTCGGTCATGTATGACCTACGTCCACTATAAAGAGCCGAGTGTTTAATTACTTGAGAGCTTACAAAGTATTACAATGATTACTCTAGCTCTTGTATACGATGATGATTTTCGGCTCCTTTGCAAAGGAGATGAAGTCTTTTATTTATAGTAGAAATCGTGGGTCTAAGGAAGGGCCCATGAGAAGTCCTAGTTGGTCTGGGCCTTCCTGAGGCCCATATATATTTGGCCCATGAAACAGGCGGGAAAAAGGAGATCCATGTTGATGACGTCATCGGCAGTTGGGGCTGGTCCACTTGACAGACACGTGGCGGGTTGTGATTGGCCGCTGGCGGTATGTCGTCCTGACACAGCATGGTTGACTTACCTGCTGGCGTCTGACATGACGTCTGGCAACAGGTAAGCATGCTTGTGCAGTACTGTAGCGACAGCATGGTGGAAGCATGAGAGCAGTCAAGTCGCTGTTCACGTCAGTGGTTGTTGGACCACTGCAGACACGTGTCGCCATCTGGTTGGCGACATGTCTGTCCATCTGTGGGTGAATCTTCTTCATTCTTGATCTTCCGTACCTCGTACAAAAAGTTATCTTGGAGCGAATATTCCGCGTGTGGTGATACGCGCGTAGGGTATCTTGGAGTACTGACATGATTGAAGTTATGTTACACTTGAAGTGGGCTTCCGCGCCGAGCTATCTCCGCGGAGTAGTTTCACAGAATGGGGAGATTTGGCTTCCTTCGCATACGCTGATATGGTCAGCGTGTATCTTGTCTGGAAACTGGGATAGGGTTCGCCGTCCGCGGAGGAATTATGCTCCCTATCCCTTCAAAGGTCTAAATACCATTTTTTTTTGTTGAAACTAGTGGAAATGTCCGCGCGTTACAGCGGGTGTTTCAACTGATTTTAGATTCAAATATTATGTCTATTACAAACCATTACCCTAGGTTTATAACAAAACAAACCAAAATACCAAAATGCCCATATATATTCTTTAGTTTGAGTTCAAACATACTAAAATGCCCATAGAATTCTATGTCCTGAGTAAGCATCACTTGTACAGTGTACTTTATGATAAATTTATGGGCCATAATTGAACAAATATTTAGGCTCACTTATTTTAGATATCATGGGATGACTTGAAATAAAAATAGATATGGTCAAACTTCAAACGATAGGGCAAAAAATAATGTTTTTTAACTAATTTAAAATATATATGGCATGAAATATATCCTGAAAACAAAACGGGTCAAGTGGGTTAGAAATTAAATTAAAAGAAAATAAACAAAAAAGATTTATGATATCATAAACCACAATACACATACGAACCATCATCATCTATACTTACTACTACTATATAATACATTCTAGATGGGCAAAAGGGTAAAATCACATCTATTTTAAGATGGCACATTGTATATTTGTGTAATACACGTTTTATATGTCTCTCAAGATGTAACCTACATTCATAACACCCAATAAAATCCATTTCCTTACTCTTAAATACTCATTTATAGTCATTGCCTTCTTATAAACTTATTACAACTTGTTTTACCTTTCAAGAAACTCATCTTACTAATATCATTACTTGACATGTTTAGGTTACTCATGATGCAAACCACGACAAAGTTCATAGCTTTCGCATACAAAAAGAAACGACATTTAACCAATTCTAGGTATTTTTCATTGCTCGATTTGTTTTACTGTCGATTTGTAATTTTTGGTCCTTTTACATTGTTAATAATATACCTATAGTTGTTGGAAACATACACTTACTTATATTCATCAAATATTTATGGTTTCAACAACTTTGTAGGAAACCCAATCAGAATTGTTTTTTTTTTTAATTGCTAATATCTTTTATAAATGTTATTGTGTTTTATCTATAGATTTGAGATCAATATTTATCATGTTGCTATTGGTTTTATTAACAAGCTGAACTCGAAACTGTTATTGGAACTACAGGTTGGGTAATTGAGGGAAGTTTCCAATAAGAATCACAACGCTAAACTGAAAATGTTCTTGGAGATCGAGATTGGATCGGTAATATCTTCCCGTCATTTTATTTCACTACTGCTTTAATACAGTTTGTTTGGTTGAAACAGGCCGAGTCAGGATTTGGTTGCCTGGCATACAATTTGTTTTTGTCCAAGTTTTACCTTTATATAGTGTCCAATATAGCATATTCGATTATTAGGAAGTTGTATACATTGTAAATAAAATTTGAGTGTCTTTCAAAGAGTTTGATAAATATTATGTCCAAAGATGTACAACATTGTAATTTTGTATTGTGTACAAACATTTAAGCATAATTTACAATACACTTAAAGCTAATTAGAGGGATTAAAGTTGGACATTCATCAAACTTTTATGACACTTTAGGGCCATCTTAATCAATTCAATTCATACTAACCTTTCATTTTCCTTGGTGGTTCATCATAATGAACACAATATTAACTACACAAATGGTGATTAGTTCACATTCCAATCATCATTCGCATAACATTGTTATAAAGAACAAATTCACTTTAACCAAAATTTTAATTCGGAAATTCGAAATCGTCTCTTCGAGTTCCATAACTCCATCTTCTTGAAACTATAAGTTCTTCCATACCCATCACCCAGATGTTCGCATCTTGCTGGTTCTTCTCTTCGATTGACAATTTGTTGATGTTGCTAAGGTTGGATTTCTATTTTATTGTTTTTATAGTTATATGTTTTTGATTTTTTTGTTGTGTGTCTTTGATTTTATAATACAAATTCAGTGCTATTTTTCAGGCGAGTGGTCTAAAGAATTCGCCTAGACCGGGTAAGACGAGTTCCAGTTTGCTATCAAGCAAGATTTGTTGTTGTTGTAGAAAAAAAATACTAAATTTATAGAAAACACGTGAATTGATATGTTTTTTTGCTGTTAATTATTTTTTTGTTGATTATTGATCTATGCTATGTCCGGTTAAAATAGAGTATAAAAATGTTTAAATCTTCAATCATGAGGAGTGGTTCGCCCATTTACTTGTGTTGTATAACTACAACTTACAAATTTGATTAATGATTTATTAACATATTTCCTGTTTTATTTTGATTGGTAACATCAATCTTTTAGTCTTAACTTAGACTAGAAATTGAGCTTTTAATTAGTTATTCATGCATGTTATGCTTTTTAAAATACTATATCAAAGGTTACAATCATTTATTTGTGTTGTATAGTTAGAGTCTACAACTTTGATTAATGATTTTTGAACTCATTTCCTGTATTGATTAGTAACATGAATCTTAAATTGAGCTTTTAATGGGTTATTCATCTATGTTATGCCTTTTAAAATAAGTATTTAAACGTAGGGAAATTCATGCTCATTTAGAAGTGAGAATTTGATTAGAAGCATGGTAAGTTTGCTACATGGTTCTCAGTGTTTTGCACACACCGGATCCTCGTCATAACGACAGTCAGGGACGACCCTTAAAACGGAAGGCGTTGGACTCAATATTGCGTATAAAAATTTAGGCGGATGACATGTAAACTTACACTGTTGAGCAAAGAAAACGAGAGTGGGGCGGGGCACCCTCAATTGACCACTAACCTCCACCCCTAATTTCAAACTTATTTAAACATGGAATTCGATACTGAATTGATTAAAAAACATATAATTTTGATGATGGACATAATGATTTAGAGTATTTATAGTTACCAACACATGTACATGCATTCCACATAGTTTTAATGTGAGATTATCACTTATATGTTACATGAGTATGACTTATGACATAGATATATCACATTGATGTTAATAACTCAAAACTTAATAAAAATAAAAACAAGTAATAAAACAAACTTTTCTAATATATAATAGGAATAAGGAAACCAACATACATACTATGCAATATATTATGAGAGCATGGACGGCTATGGGTCAAGCCGGGGAGTCTACGTGACTCGGGCCCAGTTTTATCATGGGCACAATTTTTTGTTGTAAAAATTCCTGTGTGTGTATGTGTGTGTCTTTTTTTAAATAGAAACTCATTTAACACTTAAAAGTTGACGTCAATAATTATCCATTTAAAAATTAAAATTTGTTAACCCATTCGGCTCCATAACATTAATATGACCAATACCCGTTTATAAGGTCTAAGGAGCATATTTTTAAGGCTCAATCAGGGTACATAAATCCTATGGAGGCGATACACGGGAGAATCGATTAAACTAAATATAGAATATAACATTTTATATTATCGATCCCGCGGCAAAGCGCGAGCTTCCTACTAGTACCATATAAATAGCATGCATATGAGGTGAGTTGACTAAGATCAACTGAGAACCAACAATTAATTATAAACCATGTAATGTCGTTTTCAACCTTTGATCATAGAGTGGACGATCAAGATTCATGGAAGTTTAAACACATAACAGAGTGATATCTCAAATAAATACGATCCAAAAGTTAAAAAGTGGCTGCAAATTGTTAAATGGTTCTCGTTTGAACCTCTCTCAACTGGTATGATTTGTATGCTGATAACTAAAACCTCAACGAAACACCGTGTTGTGCTAAGTGACAAAGTGCGAGCTCAATGTGGCGTCTAATTATCGATGCTTCATTAATGTTGGCATTTTGCACAATCCATGGAAGTGCCTCGTCTTCCATTTCTGAAGAGGTATAAGCAATTATACCGCGGCTTGATTACCTGAGTCTCGGTCATAACTAAGTCCAACAAGTTACAGAGTAACTTGAGGACTTGGGAAGACATGAAGAGGTACAAGCAATTATACCGCGGCTCACCCAGGCACGAACTCAGGACACCATGTTACGGCCAAATGGATTGACCGAAGGAAAGTACAAGTCTCTCCCGGAAGTCAAAAGACTCCGGGTGATAGTACGAAAGGGGGGTCCGAAGTATAGTACAACTTGGCTGACTAGTATAAATACCCCCTCTAAAGTACAGTTGACACACGAACTCACACACTCCGAACTCACTTTCTCTCTCTACTTTCTCTCACTAGAAAAATACTTATCCTCACGCCGGAGGGTGGTTACAGAGAGGCCCTCCATCCTCCTCTGTAGCGAGCCTAACGGTCTTTTACCTTGTGCAGGTATAAGCTCAGGTTCTAAGCTCACAAGATCCATCTCATTCGTCCCTGTTGTTAGTTACATTTCAGGTTCGTCCACTTTTTGGATCTTCAATTGGCGCCATCCGTTTGTACAACCGTTTTCTGTATTCACGAAAGATAAAGATATCGACGGTTTTTCCCATGGCGGCTATATCTGAGGGTTTTGTTCTCGAAGATATTTCAAACACGGAGCATGATGAAGGAACCACCACTACTGCGGCCTCGGTCATCATAACCCCGTCCGTAGGTTTTACGGATACGGAGGGACGCTCCATGCCTATGCAGGCTTCGGTGGACAACATCTTCCGCAAAGAACCAAACATCACGTCAGAGTTTGATGCTGATTTCCTGCTCAAAAACAGGGATTTCTTGTTGCAACTCAAGGCACAGCAAGAAAAAGAGGCAAAACTCAAAAGTGTGCAGGTAAACTTATTCTCCACCGAAGGACCTCGAGCGTCCTTCGGACATGGTCCAGGTCCCGTCGCACAGACAACTTACTCCACCGTGGTCACCACTCCCGATATTGGGACCCCACAAGGGAGTTGCTTCCCCACGGGGCACCAGGGGAGCACGCAACCGGGTGTTACCACAGTGAGGCCACGACTGACCGTCACAACAGCTGAAGACGACCTTACTACTCCTTATCGCCCAGCCTATATGGCTGCTTACTCCAAGTTTGCACCTCGTATCGCCAGTGCTCCCTTGCCCGCGAAACTTAAGATGCCTACAACCATAAAAAGGTATGACGGAACAACAGATCCAGATGATCACATCCATGACTTCGGAGGAGCGGCAGAAATCGAACTATGGCCCATGCCTGCATGGTGCCACATGTTCGCCCAAACACTTACGGGAGCAGCCAGAGTATGGTTTGACGGATTAGCCCCTGGCGAGATTGCAAATTGGACAGAGCTTCGCCGTGCTTTCCTACAAAATTTTTCTCAGCAACGGCGATGTTCGAAAGACATCACCGAAATCCATAATATCCGTAGGAAAGACGGGGAGTCATTGGAAAAGTTCATTGACAGATTCAACAAGGAGAGTATGCAGATCAGTGGAGCACTTGATCAACTACGGATATCCGGTTTTTGTCACGGAGTCCGAAACAACCAACTTGTGGAGAAGTTACATGAAGATCTCCCCAAAACCATGGAAGTGTTAATGGAGCGGGCACGAGCTTTCGCTCGGGGTAAAAGTGCCTGCAGCCAAACATATGATAATGAATACCGCTCCACAACAAGAAGCAGCTCATGGAAGAAGGGATCGGGAGTTCAAAGCTCAGATCGAAGCAGTTCCTGGGGAAAAAGCAGATCCCAACCTTACTCCAGAAACGACAAAAACTCCCATGGACGAAGCTCCTCTTCACATCGAGGGTCAACCTACTCCGACCTGCTAAAATCTCCTAGTGAGATACTTAGTACGGAGAACGTTGATTTCCCTAAACCTCCGAAACAAAAACCTACGTCTGACAGAAACACCAAGAAATACTGTGATTACCATCGAGCCAAAGGGCATGACACGGATGACTGCTGGTCGTTAAAGCAAGAGATTGAAAAAGCACTCAAGGCAGGCAAACTGTCACATCTAGTAAAGGAGATCAAGGACGGGAAGGCCGGTGTCGTGAATATCCCCAATCCAAACGATCAAGCAGGGATACACATGATTCGAACCCTCAAACACCAAGGGGTTAAGCGAAATAACGATCATGTCACGACCTGGATGACCCAGCCAATGACTTTCCCCTCCATTTCACCAGATGACTACAAAGAAGGACCAATAGTCATATCCGGAATTGTGGCAGGGCATAAAACTCACCGAATTTACGTAGACGGGGGGAGTGCCTCCGAGATTATGTATCTTCAATGTTTCCAACTGTTAGCAGAATCAACGCAGCAGCGATTAATCCCCGTCTCCATGCCTTTAATAAGCTTCTCTGGGGAAATCGTCCAGCCAGTTGGACAGTTATCCCTCCCGGTCACATTCGGCTCCGGATCGTTGCAAAGAACAGTCATCCTAACCTTTTTGGTGGTGGGATCAAGATCAGTTCACAATATCATATTGGGAAGACCCGGCATGAAAGCATTCGGGATGGTGACATCCACCATCCACGGTGCGTTGAAATTCCCCACTGAAAATGGAATAGCCACCCTAGAGTCCGAGGTAGGGCTTGGAATCTCGGAAATACGTCAATCTCTAGGCCCGGGAACGGATGATGATGATGCGGGAAGCTCGGGAACAGCAGTCGTTGAGCAATGGTCAATACACCCAAGATTTCCAGAACAAAAATTGTCCGTGGGGGCTCAACTCCCCACTAAAGCTCGAGAGAAGCTTTGGAGTTTACTTTCAAGCTCACTGGATGTTTTCGCATGGGAACATTCAGATATGACAGGGGTTCCAAGAAGCTGGGCCGAACATAAGTTAAACACTTACCCCGGCATCAAACCAGTGGCTCAAAAGAAGCGAAGCATGGCCCCTGAGCGGGTTAAAGCCATAGCGGAAGACGTGAAAAATCTCTTACACGCAGGAATTATCAGAGAAGTGCGGTACCAGACTTGGGTGGCCAACCCGGTCTTGGTAAAAAAGCAAGACGGAGCCTGGAGAATGTGTGTGGATTTTAAAGATTTGAATAACGCATGTCCGAAAGATTGCTACCCCCTCCCCGAGATAGATGAAAAAGTAGATGCCGTGGCAGGTTTCCGGCTGAAATGTTTTCTGGATGCCTACAAAGGCTATCACCAAATTCAAATGGCCGAAGATGATGAAGATAAAACGGCATTTGTTACAAACAACGGCCTGTATTGCTACACAAAGATGCCCTTTGGGTTGAAGAATGCTGGAGCCACATATCAGAGACTGATGGACGCGGCTTTCAAGGATCAGATAGGGAAGAACCTTGAAGTGTATGTGGATGACGTGGTTATAAAAAGTACTACAGAAGATTCAATGATCGAAGATATCAAGGAAACATTCACCAAGCTGCGGAAAATCAATATGAAATTGAATCCCAAAAAATGTTCTTTCGGCCTTGAAGAAGGGAAGTTCTTAGGGGTACTCATGGCCCGGGATGGTATAAAAGCCAACCCAGAAAAGGTCGAAGCAGTCTTGAAGATGCGGCCACCCACGTGCCTAAAAGAAATGCAGTCTCTGAATGGGCGTTTGGTGGCCCTACACCGCTTTCTCTCCAAAGCCGCAGAAAAAACACTCCCCTTCATGAATGTCTTGAAAAAGAGTTTGGGAAAAGAAAAATTCGAGTGGTCCGGCGAAGCTGATGCTGCCTTCACAGAATTAAAGAAATGTCTGGCAGACTTACCCGTCCTAACTGCACCAGAGCCAGGGGAAACACTGACAGTGTACCTCTCTGCTTCGGACGGAGCGATATGTTCGGTTCTCATCGTGACCAGAGCCACAGTCCAACGCCCGGTGTACTACATCAGCAGGGCCCTTAGAGAATATGAAGTTCGTTACCCAATTCTCGAAAAATTAGCCCTAGCTCTCGTACACACCTCCAGAAGGCTCCGTCGATACTTTCAAGCTTTTAACATTGAAGTGCAATCTGAACAACCGATACTCAGCGTATTGAGAAAGCCAGAAGCCTCCGGGAGAATGACAAAATGGGCAATTGAGCTCGGTGCCTTTGACATCACTTACAAAACCAGAGGACCGATTAAAGGGCAAGCGGTGGCCGACTTCTTGGTAGAAATTCCCACAAGTCTAGAGGCCGAACCACAAAACCCCCCGGAACCTACATGGTCATTGCACACTGACGGAGCCTCCGGAACAGAAGGGTCAGGAGCAGGTTTAGTCCTATGTGAAGCCGAAGGACGCGAGCTTCTATATGCAATTCGCTTGAACTTCAAAAGCTCGAATAACGAAGCCGAGTATGAAGCACTCCTGGCAGGGCTGCGACTGGCTCTAAAAGTCGGAGCCAAAAAGGTACAAGCATGCGATAATGCTTATGAAACTCCGTGCTAAACGCAAAGTACATTATAAAAACCTAAAACATGTATGCCCCTTGCAGGTTATAGCACATGTCGATTCTTTGTTGGTAGCAAACCAAATATCTGGAGACTACGAGGCTAAAGAAGCTAGCATGATTCTTTATTTAGCCGAGGCTAAAAAACTGATAAAGCAATTTGAAGCATGCCAAGTGGTGCACATCCCAGGAAACAAAAACAAGAAAGCCGATGCTTTAAGTAAGCTCGCAGCCACAACCACAGATATTGTCAACCAAGAGGTACATATGGAAGGCCTTCAGGGCCCGACAGTCCAGGCTGCCGTAATTCTATCAGTAAACTCACCAACTGATAATTGGATGACCCCCATAATGCAGTACTTAATCAACGATGTCGTCCCAGAAGATAAAGCAAAGGCTCGGAAGCTGAAAGTCAAAGCACTCCAGTACCAATTGATTGACGGACAACTGTACCGAAGAACGTTCTTAGGACCACTCCTCAAATGCGTGGACTTGGATGAAGTTTCATACATCATCCAGGAAATCCACCGCGGCATATGCGGTATCCACGCTGGTCCTAGAATGATGGTGGCAAAGGTTATGAACGCCGGGTATTTTTGGCCAGGGATGCACAACAGCGCGGTCTCCGAACTACAGAAGTGCAGCGAATGTCAGAGGCATGCTCCGGTTAGTCTGCGAGCCAAAAACAACATGATCCCGGTAACGGCGGCATGGCCGTTCCAGCAATGGGGTATCGACATTGTCGGACCTTTCCCCAAATCAACCGGAGGCATGAAGTTTCTACTGGTAGCTGTAGATTACTTCACCAAGTGGGTTGAAGCCCGACCACTCTCCAAGATCTCGGGAAAAGAAGTAAAAAAGTTTGTGTGGGAGCAAATAGTGTGCCGTTTCGGGTTACCCCAGACGATAATCAGTGACAACGGAAAGCAGTTTGCAGATAACCCCTTTAAAAAATGGTGTCAAGACTTGCACATCCAACAATCATTTGCCTCGGTAGCTCATCCGCAGGCAAATGGTCAAGTAGAGCGCATAAACCGAAGCTTGGTTGAGGGAATAAAGAAAAGATTGGGGAGAAAGAAAAGCGGTTGGGTGGATGAGCTTCCCAACGTCCTATGGGCCCACCGAACTTTCACCAAGACCAGTACAGGTGAGACGCCCTTCAGTCTGACGTACGGAACTGAAGCGGTCATACCGGTCGAGATCGGGTCCCCCTCCCATAGAATTCAAAGCACTGAAAACAACAACCAAGAACTCCGCATGAATCTTGACCTATTGGACGAACGAAGGGAAGCTGCTGCTGTCAAAGAAGCTCGATACAAACAAAAGCTGGAGAAATTTTACAACTCCAGGGTAAAGGAAGTCCGGTTTAAACCCGGAGATTATGTGTTCCGGTGCAATGAGGCCAGTGGGGTTGAAAAAGGAAAAATGGCCGCATCATGGGAAGGGCCATACATCGTCAAGACGGCCGGAGGGAATGGCGCCTATACCCTCCGAACCCTAGATGGGAAAGACATCCCCCGCACCTGGAACGGTGTCCACTTAAAGAAGTGCTACATGTAATCACGACCAGCTAGTTCTCTTTTCAAATAATTGCTTCTTTTATTGTAACGTGGGATGCGTCATTCCCCACTATTTACCTTTTTTCTTGTTACTAAGCGGGATGTGACATTCCCCGTCAAAAGAATTAATAAAAGCCGGTCATTACTACAAACAATCTAAGGTGTTAATATAAGCCGCAGCTCAAAAAACGAGCTTGGCATAACCAAAACCACGTGGTATAAAAACAAACTAAACAGGAGTAGCAAAGTGATCCGGAACAAAGTGGATAATTTTTTATCCGGATCTAAACTAACCTAAATAAACACCTTAACCTTAGAAATACTAAGAAATAAAAATCTACTTAAAGGGGAAAAACCCAACACACCGGCACGCGGCATGGACAATAGCCGCGTCCCGGTATGGAAAATCCCCACGAACCATGGTTAAAATAAATGAATCCGCAAAAAGATTAAGGAGCGGCCAAAACCGTGGACGCACGGATAACTTGGCCACGAACCTCTTACTGATCATTAATTGATCAAGGACAACGCCTAAAAAACGTCCAGCACGGGCAAAATCCGAAAGATTCGGACCAAACACTAGGACAAGGCATAAGAATCATAAGCCGAACCTTCGACAAGGATCGGAATAAAAGGCATGCATATAAAAAAGGCTCGGGCCCAACACAAAGCCCGAACCAGCAAACACTTGTTCAAAATATTACAAACGAAAAACCGGACCACACAAAGGTCCGGGGCAAATGAAATTGTTTTAAACGGATGTTTTAGAGGAAGGAAGCTTGAGCCCATCAAAGGCTTCAGGCAGGGACTCTGGTGGACCGGTCACATGGTCTACGAGCTTGGCGATCGGCGGGAAGGTGAGCTTATCAAAAGCTTCTACGGCTGCCGATAATTGCGCGTTAACCTCCGGTTTTAACAACGGATTCTTCTCTAACGGAATCCCTTTAGCTGCGGCCGCATGGCCAGCCTTCACACCTTCGTTAAAACCAGCAGCATTCATTGCGTTAACAACACCACTGACAGCCTGCTTCATGATAGGACCTTTGTGAACAAAGTCCGTCAACAATTGAGCTCCCTCCGTCAAAAAGAACTTTTTGAAGCCAAAAAGCTCGTCGATGTTAGCAATCAGCTCCGCCCTCTCCTTCTTCCAGGCATCTTCATCCTCGGCCATTTTCTTCTCGGCCGCGGCATACACCTGCCGAGCCACCTTCTCCGCCTTCACTGCATCGTCCCGTTCTACACAACACAAACAATAAAGTTAAGTTAAAGATAAAGGAAAAATCCAAACGACAAAAAAGACGTACCAGCGATTAAAACATCGGTACCTGTCCGAAGGTTGGCCATGGTGACCTCCATCTGCTTGAGAAGATCGGCAGTCTTCTTGGAATCAGCAGCGGCAGAGGCTTCGGAATCCTGAAGCCTTTTCTTTAAAAGATCAACCTCCTTAAGAGCCTTATCCCTTGCTTCGGCAGCAGAAGCAACGGCGGCCTGAGAAGAAGAGGCTTGGTTCTGGGCATCCCTCAGGTTTTTCTTCAAGTTATCCATGGCCGGACCATGGTTGCAAGAAGCTCCCTTTCGCCGTAAGCGCTCGCGATCAACCTCGGCATCCGTCCACCGGCGGTATGCCTCGGTCACCAAGAAGTTGGACTGGGCTTGGTTGACTAGTAGGGCCTCACAAAGAGCAGGCGAGTCAAGGTTGTGATAATACTCCCGGTCAGCTGGGGTGTCCAGGTTAAACAGCATCATACGGGCACAGAGCCCGTCCACCACCCTATCCCCGTTCTTTATGTCCCATTCCGGGACGAACTTCTCATCAGCAATACCACCACCACCAGAACCCTCCCCTGCCACCGCTGCAAAATTATAAATGGAAAAAGCTTCAGTCTCGCACCATGATGGGGGGAAAGTATCATCCTTACCCCCCACATCGGTTTGAGAAAGAAGGGGAGATTGCCTAAACTCACCAGCAGATACATCATCAGGACGCACCATCTTCTCCTTCAACGGGCTACGAATCCCGGCAGACCCATCCAATTCCTCTTCGTCACTGAGTCCCCCACCCTGAGGATCATCCACCATTAGTATTGGAGCCGAGTCTCTGGGAGATTTACCCCCAAACAAGTGATATTCAAGGTTATGGAGAAGGTTAGAATATACCTCAGTAGTATCTTCGACAAACCGAAGCTTCTTCTTCGGTTTTGAACTGGCGGTGGTGCCCTTCAGATTTTTCCTTTTCCCTGCACCCCGGGAGACCGAGGTATCAGTAAGAGCTCGGCCCTCCTTATCACCAGAAACCTCCTTGGAGGTATGAGAGGGATCGGATGATTGACGACCCGTGCTAGCAGAAGGGTCCGGTTGTTGAACACTTGTAACAAGTGGGTCAAGGGGGACTCCGGAAGACAACGCTGCGCCCTCAGCAGATGGAGCTACCCCAACAGTTTCGGTCACGACCCCCGTGGTCTGACCATCCCCACCAGCGTCACTCGCACCAACCCCCGCACCTGCCACTGGCCGAATGGCCTGGTGCGTCCTCTCCATCTGCGCCACCAAGGGCTCGGTATTTCCTAAATCTTCATTTGTAAACTCCAACGCTGTATCGTCAAAGGTACTCAGCTTCAGACAATCCAACAGCGACATCTCTGTATAAATAAAAATAAGGGAGTTAGAAAAAGCTAGCACAAACACGAATAAAAAACAAAGTGAAGCTGCAGCTCTCCACTCACCCACTCCATTATAACGCACTAACGGCCACCTATCATCCAAACTCCAATTCATGCTAACCCCTCCGAGGCAGAGAACGTGTTCCGGATACTTCTGGATGTTGCTCTTGTTCTCCACCAGGTCCAAATACAGCTTGCGGTTGTATTTAAACTTCTTGGGCAAATCCCATTCGGACGCTTCAAAACTATCACGCCACACCATATCCGGGGGTAAGCATCGGTCGTCCAAAAAGAAGAACTGATTCTTCCAGTTCTTTAAGCTAGTTGTCTGATAATCATGACAACTCTCCAGCGACCGCCGTTTCTCAAAGGTATACCAGCTACCGGCCTTGCTAAGCTTATAGAAGCACCGGAAAACATTAAGATCCGCGCCTTTCTCCAAAGCACGGCAAGAAAGCTCAAAGTGACTTATTCGGCTGAGACCGAAAGGGTTCACTTGAGAGATGTGCACGCCGTGAAACCTCAGCACCTTCATCAAAAATTTGGTAAAGGGGATGCGGTAGTTGGCAAAGTCACACACTCGGGTGTAAAGACCAAATTTGCCAACAGGAAAAGGATGTATCACTTGCCTCGGCCCCGGTAAGACCGGGTTTAACTCGCGAGGGATCGAGTAAGTGTCGATAAACCGGGCAAGTTTATCCGCGGATAGAATTGAGAAACTCACATTCATATCATCCTTCACCATCTTCAAGACTCGACAAAACAATAAAACGGGAAAAATGAAGAAGGATGAAGACAACGCACCTTAGGGAAACTGGAATGGATGATACGAGCTCCGAGAGGGTAAACAAGGATAAGAAGATAAGGAGAGAAAACGGTAAACAGTAAAAAAGAAATGAGGAGAGGCCTTATATAGGGGAAGAAGGCGACGGTTGGATGGACAGCTGTACAAAACAAGCGGTCCAGATTGTCCCGAAATCCGAACCGTCGTCACATCAACCGTTCGAATTAACGGTCCAGATGAAACGATAAGATGAGCGGCCCAGATCACTCCGAGAAATGAACCGCCATCACGTCAGCCCTTTGAATCACATGGCCATAACCGCACCCACGTGTCATCAGAAAACGACAAACTACCCCAAACAGCTGTCATCGACACGTGTCAACAATCCTCATTAACCCTCTGCAGATACCGTAACACGACCAACAGGCCGAAAGATTGTCTAAGTCCAACAAGTTACAGAGTAACTTGAGGACTTGGGAAGACATGAAGAGGTATAAGCAATTATACCGCGGCTTGATTACCTGAGTCTCGGTCATAACTAAGTCCAACAAGTTACAGAGTAACTTGAGGACTTGGGAAGACATGAAGAGGTATAAGCAATTATACCGCGGCTTGATTACCTGAGTCTCGGTCATAACTAAGTCCAACAAGTTACAGAGTAACTTGAGGACTTGGGAAGACATGAAGAGGTATAAGCAATTATACCGCGGCTTGATTACCTGAGTTTCGGTCATAACTAAGTCCAACAAGTTACAGAGTAACTTGAGGACTTGGGAAGACATGAAGAGGTACAAGCAATTATACCGCGGCTCACCCAGGCACGAACTCAGGACACCATGTTACGGCCAAATGGATTGACCGAAGGAAAGTACAAGTCTCTCCCGGAAGTCAAAAGACTCCGGGTGATAGTACGAAAGGGGGGTCCGAAGTATAGTACAACTTGGCTGACTAGTATAAATACCCCCTCTAAAGTACAGTTGACACACGAACTCACACACTCCGAACTCACTTTCTCTCTCTACTTTCTCTCACTAGAAAAATACTTATCCTCACGCCGGAGGGTGGTTACAGAGAGGCCCTCCATCCTCCTCTGTAGCGAGCCTAACGGTCTTTTACCTTGTGCAGGTATAAGCTCAGGTTCTAAGCTCACAAGATCCATCTCATTCGTCCCTGTTGTTAGTTACATTTCAGGTTCGTCCACTTTTTGGATCTTCAATTTCCATCAGCAAAGATGGGTTATTTTTGTTACCTAACACAGAACAATTAGACCAACTTTTATTTTAGTACATAACAAATCAATTTGGACCCACGAGATTCTTTTATTTGTTTATATTGATAGGAGGGACCTGCCTTTGCTAGATGTCCGGGACTCGCATTTCGCAAAATTTGCAACTCCACGTGCAACTTGAGATAGAAAATTTGGATGTCTTGACCTAACTATCCCCAACAAAGCCTTGATTCCACCTTCAGGTCGCAATCGAGTTTGTGGCAGTCCAATACATCACAATAAGTTACCAACTTGAAATTTTGGGAGTTGAAGTTTGTTCATTTTGTATTGGTTTGCAATTTAATAATAGTATATTGTATTTTTTTGAATTATTAAAAATATTATTTTATTATAGTCAATTCATTTTTTATTAAATATAAGGAAATTCTTCAGTTTATAAAATTGGAGCAAACTATTATTTAGTTTTCTATCTCTTTCTCCGTTGAAAATTTGTTGCTTTTAAATCTTCCATCCCGCATGTATAATGATTTTATTATTAAATGCTTTTTACGCCATTTGTAATGTGATTATAACAATAATTAAATTATTCAGATGGAAGTTATATGAATTTTCCGCTATAAGCGTCTCTTCAGTGCTTTATCAAGTCATATATTAATTTTACGTTTGTTTCCAGGGTGAAAAGTAGGAAGAGCGTGAAGATTTGAATTTGTGATAAGAAAAAACAAATTTGTACAAATATTGTTAATGTGTAGTTTTGTAAGTTGATTTTTTATGTTATTTCTTAAGAAATTTGATGACAAATTAATGGTTGTGATAAATTAGAATATTAGATATATTATATAATAAAATAAGGATATTTTAAACACTGAGAGACTTTTGTGTGACATCTGTTGACAACTAAACAGATGTTATAAACCAAAGTATATACATTAAAATGAAGATATCTTTCAATATTGTAGAATGAGTCAATGAGATTCGTTTCATTTCAACAGAGGTTCGAATTCAAAATCTAATGATTACAATTTGAACTTACTTTATTAACAGTATTATATATTATATTATATTATTTATATTATTATTTTTGTGTTTTAATTGTCTTTCACTTTATAAAAGGCCCCAAAAGTTAAGTTCAACTGTTCAAGTTTATATTTAGTTCAAATGAAACTTATACTTGAAAATTAACTTTACACATAGATAGTTTATTCACCCTATAAAAAGAGCTGAAATACCAATAGTAATTTTCCAACTTTATCTGCCTTCTACTCTTTTCACTTTGAAATCTCTATGCATTATGCATAATGATATTACTTTCAAATGTCCTTCCATCAATATTCTCAAAGATTCTTACAGTCAAAGAAAAATAGATTACCAACAAACCGTCAGTAGTGAACTTCGAATTGATGTTTTTCGATGATTCATACAGTCAAAGAAAAACATCAATCTATTTTTACTACATCCAAATCCTGTTTAGAAAGTTTAGACTCGGTTTTTAAACTTCATAATGTTTAGCTAGAAAGGGTTGTCAATGTTTGTTGTGATTATATTTAATGCAAGTGCGACAGAAGTTGAATACTGACCTTCGTTTGTTCGTGTTTTTGTTTCGATGTCTATGACAAGGAAGATCATTGTCTACCATTTTTTTATTAGAACCGTTCTTTTATATTTGCTTCTATATATTTTTTTATGTAGTTTCTTAACTTGGATATTGAAAATGTGTTAATTCCAATCAAAGCAGTTTTAGAAAAATATCCTTAACTGCTCCTTGCATTTTATGTAGTTTCTTAACCTGGATACTGAAATTGTGTTGAGTAATTGTTTTAAAAAGAGATACAGGATTTGTGTGTGTTTCAGAGGTTGTTTCATGTATACCAAAACAGATCTTACTAAACAGATTTTACTTACAACAGAAGATTGCCTGCTTGATCTGGTGTTTACTTGCAACATCTGTTATCCCAATACAGTTCTCACTTATATATTAATTTATCTTTCCATTGTTCATTGTTGTAATTCCCTTCAGATTTAAACAACTGATCAATCATATTAACTGGTATCTTGACAGTTTTGTGTTGTGATGTTTTTGGGATTTTGTATCTTATATGTTTTCAGGATTTTTGATATCAATAATAAGTGTAATTGCTATTGTAGTTTTTTAAAAGCCTGTTGACAACTGAACAAGTTTGTAAGGACAATGTAGAATAACATTACATAAATAAAGATAATTCTAAATTAACATCTGTTTGAAGGAAACTGTTGAAGGAATATCTGTTTGAATCAATAATTGTTTGTAGTAACAGTTGTTCTACAAAGATCTTCTTAACACAGCGTCTACAGTTGAACACACGTTTCCAACTACCATTTTTCTTGGAACAGATTAGTGACTTTTAATTTCATGTTTAATATGTAGACCATAACAGTTGGCCTGTTAATATTTTTCTATATTTTGAAAGAGTATAATTGTGTTAAAAAATTTCTGTGTCATCAGAAGTTTGTTTCATCATTTGTTGCTTGTTTCATCAACGTATAATCATCAGCTGTTTCATTAATAATCAGTGATTACGTGTAGGAGAAGCATAACCATCAATTAAATGATTTGCAACAGATGTTACTAAACAGATTTTCCTTACAACAGACGATTGGCTTCTTGATTTTTTTCTTTAGTAAACAGGCCTTAAAATATGATATGGTATTCCCGTGTTTTCACACGGGATTTCACCTAGTCTACTACTATCTATACTTTCCATAAATGAAAGCAAAGTTGGGACACATGTTATCATATGAGAGCATAGTTTTTGTTTTTCCCGCTCATTTGGACACTTGTCAATTTCTTATTCCAAGTTCAATTTTATTCACCCTCTCATTAAACCACATGTCATAAAGATAATATGTGAGCCACTTATTAAAGATTCCTTCTAAAATCTGTTGACTATAAATTGCCACTCAATAACATCTGTTGAGTATAACAAGACAACATTGACAGATGTTATTACATCTGTTAGCTCAAATTTGAGCTCCAAATTCAAATTTTGAAATCAAGATACCATATATAAACGTGCACACAATATCTCTCTCTCAAATCTAACAGATGGTATACAATAAAGGTAAGATTTTTATGAATAAGTAAAGCAGAGAGAGGCTGCTCGTGCGTGTACCACCACTAAATCTGCCTCATCCTCCTACCTTCCAACATTCTACCACCTCTTGGAGCTACTAATCTACTATACCCTCCAGATCTCCTATTTTGCGTGGATTCCGGTAAGAACCCAACCCACTTTTTTTCGGCAACCAACACCATAGTCTACCCTATAGCCTCAACACCATAATATGACCCTATATTCATGGTCGAAAACCACGGTTCAGACGGAAATACGGGTTTTGCAAAAAAAAAAAAAAACGAGAAACATATGGTTCAGACGGAGTTGTTGGTTCTATTATGTATGGGTTAGATGTTGCCGGGCGTTGGTGGTGGTGTAGTGAGACGGAGGAGATTCAAAAGGATATTATTAATTATGTTATTCGCCCGTATCTCGCCGGAGGTCACAAGCAGGTGGCCGGTGATTTTGGGTTATCGTCGGAGAAGAAGTACAGTCCAACAGTGCTTGTGTGTTGGGGTTATTATTGTTAGAGTTAACTGCAATTTGCATCCCTGTGGTTTAGAGGTGGATGCACTTTGCACCCATATTTAAAACTTGTCGCACTTTGAGCCACTGTGCTTTTTTTTCATTGCAATTTGCGTCCCTGTGGTTTAGACTTTGCACTCGTATTTGAAACCTGTCGCAGTTTGAGCCACTGTGCTTTTTTTCATTGCACTTTGAGCCCCTGTGCTTTTTTTTCATTGCACTTTGAGCCACTGTGTTTTTTTTTTTTTCATTGCCCTTTGAGCCAACACGTCAGTTTGTCGTTTAAATGGACGTTAAACACCACCACAGCTTCGCCACCAACCACTGTTTTGCTTAAGGAACTCTATCCTAGGTTACAGTTTCCTCTACTGGCTAGCGCTAAACAGACTCGGAAACACAAGTATGATTTTAAATATCTCCTGGTCCGTTAAATCAGTAAAGGATCGAAAGAAGTTGACATGATTAGCGTAGTGGTCGACACTGTAAGCTAGGATGAAAGGAAAAAAAAAACAAAATAGTGGTTGGTGGCGAAGCTGTGATGGTGGTGTTTAACGGCCATTTAGACGAAAAAAAGAACGTAGTGGCTTTAAAGTGCAATGAAAAAAAAACCACAATGGCTCAAAGTGCAATGGAAAAAAAAAACACAGTGGCTCAAATTGCGACATGTTTCAAATACGGGTTCAAAGTGTCTCCATCTCTAAACCATAGGGATGCAAATTGCAATGAAAAAAAAACACAGTGGCTCAAAGTGCAATAGAAAAAAAGCACAATGGCTCAAATTGCGACATGTTTCAAATATGGGTGCAAAGTGCATCCACCTCTAAACCACAGGGACTCAAATTGCAGTTAACTCTTATTGTTATTATGGTTGTTTAAGTGTAAAGCCGTTTGAATTGGGGCAGGATCATAAGGAGCTGGAGGTTGAAAGACAAAGGAACAGTTGTTGGACAGACAAAGGAACAACTGTTGAACATCAGAACTGACTTTGAAAGGTCTGTAGCTCCTTTCATTTATTGTAATAGCTGTTAGGAAGGTCTGTAGTGGTTTATACATGGGTTGACAGTGATTTATCAATGGGTTAACAGAGGTTGAAGGCAACAGTGTTTTATCAACATCGGTTTAGGTAGCAGAGGTTTAACATTTTTGTTATACTTAGAGGGTCAACAGAGATTGAAGGCATTAGTGGTTTATCAATGGAGGGCATGAAACTGGTAACTCTTCTTAGTAGATGCTAGAGTAGGATGGAGGGCACGGTACTATTCAAGCCAATGCTAATTGAAAATGTTTTGTTTTTGTTGTCGTTATATGCATTTATTATACTTGAACATTTGGCTTTGTAGGGATCCATTATGAAATTTGTTAAAATACAATTGATGCTTTAATTGTTAATGGGGTGACTGACAACACACGACACTACATTGTATTTCCATAATGATTGATAATAATGATAAACAACTGCTAATTTCATTGTAGATTGTAAAGATTCGTAAGGTTGGAGTTGTTGACGCAATGAGGCATGACACTGTAACGTCTGAGATGACTATTGGTCTTTGCATGTTTCAGCAATAGAAACCAACGTAGACGGGCAAAGATGAAGAAGAAAGCCAAATAGGCGTCACAAATCCTCCAAGAAATGGGGAAATGGTTCTCAAGTATCTAACTATTTCTAAGGCATTTGAAATGCGATTGTCCATGGTATAGTTTGATTTTTTTGGGGGTCAAACTGTCTAGATTTCAGGTTCCTGTATTTTATAGGTTTAACAACTAAGATAATGAGTATGAGCATCACCTTTTTTATTGACAAATCAATTAGGTTATGTAATCAAAACAAATAAAAAAAGAGTTAATAGATGAGATGAGATGCGTGATCAAGAGTTGACATTTTCTAGATTTCCTCTTCTTCAATCTAGGCAGTTTTTATGTCTGAACCCGCTTGGTCTTCATTTTTTGGTTTGGCTTTAGGATCAAAGGGTACAACTAAAAACATGGTGCTGTTTCAATCTATAATATTGAAATCAGTATTATTAATATTTTGTATAAATCATTTGTAAAAGTTAAAAAAAGCCATATCACATCTCCTTTGTTCCAACTTGTAACCAAAACAAAAACAGAAGTGACGTCTTTGGCATTTGCTGTTTCCAAAGCTTTTCTCAAGAATTTAGTTCTTCACAAGAGGAAGTAGCTAGAGACTTTCATGGCTAATTTGTGCAGTGCGCATGTGCCTCCGACAAAGGAATCTGCCAAATTAGAGATGCAAAACAACTGGAAAAGCCAGAGAATACATTGCACAAAAGGCCAAGAATATAAGGATTAACAAACGCCCTTATCCATTTATTTTCTTCAATTTTATTAAGTACTTAGTGTTAAATATGTGATTACAAAACAATACCATTTTAATCATTATCCGACATTTTTTAATTAAGGCTTTTATCTTTGTCGCATGATGTTATTTTTTATCTCAAACGGATCTATGTTCATATGACCCTGTTGAGACTTCGCCCTCCGAAGAACAATATCACTCAAGTCTAATACAGTAATGAATTAAAATAAATATTAAATTTCGAAATATATAAGAATCCGCAACAACTTGACATGACATTATGAGTCATGGTTGTAGGAATTTCATTATGTATATTGATGATTTATAATTGTAATTCAATATAGAGGCTTGTCTGTAATCTGATTGTCTAGTTTCCTTCTGGAATTTGAAAATGAATGTGGAATACGAACGCAAACTACTGCAGTAAAAATGCAGTAGAAAGGCACAATGTCGAGATCTAATTCTCTACTTAACAGCGTCGCTCGGGAGATCAGTACCGCTTGGAATTTTCCCAGGAAAGTTGGTCTTTGAAGTGTCTGATCCGATCATGCTGCAGAATACAAGATGATTGGTGAGGAGGCGGTCTTTAGTTTAAAAAAAAAATAAAAGAAATTATATATAAAAAAAAAGAGATTCTCGTGCAATCTAGAATAATACCTTCGATCAACAATGACCATTGAACGGAGCTCACAGTTGCTGAAGCTGAGTACAACACAATTGCAATAAACGGAGTTATGGTTTATCTTTAACTGGTCGATAAAAATATTACATTAAAAGGAAATGAGTCAAATGGGTCAAGTAGGTCTATAGTCACCTACTCACCCACCTTTTTTAATGCATAAAATATTTAATCAAATAATAAGAAAACGAATGAAAGTATTTGGAACACTTAACTATTTAAATAAACAAAGATAATATCACGAAAATAATTATTTTTTTTTGGTGTTATTCCTTCATAATAACCTATGTAGGAAACAAATCAATCATTTAGCCATGAGAAATAAATGATTTCATTCGCGTGTCATACATTTTGCATCAATAGCGGCTTAAACTAATGTGATTTGTGACACCACATCACGCAGAGATTCGCGTATATATTTGCTACCTGAGTCCTACATCTACAATTTCCGAAAATTTCTCCCTAAGAAGGGAACATTTATTTATAATCAAATTGGAAATTTTTTAGTGTGCAATGACTGATAAAATAATAAACTTACTGCTTGGACATTTCTTTCTTCAGTGTGGGATGGCAATCCTCTCCATATGCACCAAGTGTATGATACAGAAAACCACTGTGCGTAACAACCGCAATCTCCTTCTCTTCTCGTGTCAACAGCCTGCATAAGTTTAGGTGAAAACAAAATGTGAGACAAGGGAATGCGGTAATTTTTAAATCACTTAAAAATAATTAAATGTTAAATAATCAGCTTTTAGTTCATTTAGGTTGTCAAATAACCAGTTTCTTACTAACCGCAAGAAAACTGATTATAATATAGTAAAATAATACTACCTAATTTATCGATAATGATCTGAGCATTACAATTTCAAGTAAAAAAAAAAGCATGTCCAAACATAGTCTGTTACATTAGGGCCGGCCATCCGATTATGATTATTCTCAAACACCCAATCATGTCATACTTACTTCAAATTCTCATAATATTTTAAATATGTCTAAAGGTCCTAGAATAAGAAGTCACCATTTCATAAACTTCACTCCCCTGGCTGCAAGGTCTTCATCCTTTTCTCTAGTATCCGCGGTCCACAAAACATCGTCATCATTTTCAATCTGAATAAAACATGAAATAGAAAGCAATATACTTATGATAGGTGAAATAACCTTAAACTACATTGTAGCTTCGAATGGATAAGATTATACATGAAAGGATGATGCATTTTATACTTGAGTTACTTACCAATGAAAAATCAATTGCTGGGAACATGGGTTTGTATTCATTTATATTTCTCCTCCTATCGCAAGGATGAACACCCTACGTAAATTGCAATATATGAGTTAGCTCACTAGATTGACCATTTGGGTAGGTGGAATAATGTGCGGGTCAAGCAGGTTGGTCAACAGCTCGAAACAGGTACATTTTTTGGTATCAGTTCCTTCAAGTTTTCCTCTACTTTTGAATTTCATAAATTATCAATATGGTAAGCATAATCACGAAAAGTATATGAAGAACAAAAATTAAGAGGTTGTGAACACTTTAGCAGAGACTTGTAAACTGTTTTGCCCGTTTCATTTCTGCCAGTTTATTTCAGTTTGACCATCTATTGAAAAATGTATAACCCAATTGAGCCAAATATACATACATTTCAATTTTAACAAAATGCACTATTCCTATATTTCCATTTTATTGCAAGGAATTAATACATGTTATAACTTATACATCATTTCTAAAATATAACCCAAATCTATGACATACATTTCATGGATACCATACATTTCTAAAACATGTGTGCTAGATATTGTAAGTTGCATACCAAATGCTCACGACAGAGCTCCACAGCAATGAACGGCGGACAATTTAGGCTTGAAATTGCAGGACGATTACTACTGCCCGTATTTTCTGCCATTAGCAGAGGCACATCAATCCCATCAGGAGAAGCTTCACCTCCAAAAGCTCCAACTGCTGTTTGCATAGTCCTACAATCACAACAGTTAGTGCTTCTAGCCTTTCAGAACATGTTATAGTTATCTTCTACAGTTTTACTTCAATTTTATACACTAAATTTAATCTTAGAGGTGGCAAGATCACAGGTCAGCAGGTTGCATAAAAGATCAAAACGGGTTCACAGGTAATTTCTAGTATTATTTTGCTCATTTTTTAATTTTAATTAATAATTAATGCATTAATTATAATTGCAGAAATAATTTTTATTAAAATAATAATCTAACCCTTTCAATGTAAATGGAGTTTTAGGTGACACTCTCATCCCGTTTGACTTCGTCCCTTTTAGCTAAAGATTTTAAATCTGACCAGTTTGAGATAAATGCAACCCAAATCAAGCCCTTCACAAGTAATAGCGCCAAAATTATCTCCTAGGAAAAATATTATTGGATGCCTTGGATAATAAACAATAAACCTCATCCTCATTCATATGAAATGATAGGGAGAAAGTACCTTAGCAAAGGTGAAACTACAACCAATTCAACTTTTTTCGAAAGTCCAGATGCATGAACGTGCTTTCGTAGATTATCAACCTGTTGGACATATCAAAGTCAATATGGTGGTTATAGATGAAACTGCACGAATCAAAACATAATAAAAACTGTAACATAATAAATTAATAATATCCTATTCCACATTTGTATGTCAAGTTGTTTTTAAGATTGGGACATTTAAAAGGGTTTGGAGGTTGTGTTACATTTCATTATAATTCACTGGCTCTTGTTTATGTAACTCATTAAAAATTCATATCACCCCCTATTTTCCACCTGCGGCATACAGCATACGCGGTGACTTGCGCCAAAAGCCTTAGATGGCTTTAACCCTTTTAATGAACAGTTCTAGAGGTGGCAATTTGACACATGTACTTGTAATTGGTCGATTAGGAGGGAGGGGAGGGTGTTTTTTTTATAGAAACGATGAAATACACAAATTTAGCTGTAAGGGAAACTGGTCAAACAGATTGTAAGTCTCCCAAAGTATATTTTTATAGTACACAACATCCTAAATCATTTGTATTCAATACTGTAACTACTATTGTAATAATATTGTGTTTAAGCATTAAAAACGCCTTGACGATTTTTCAAAAGTTTTGATAAGTGTGTGCAGGTCAAACGAATCAGAAGTGGTTACTTTTGACGGGTACTAAATGACCCAACCAGTCATCATCTGATCATCCCACCACTAGTGATCACCAACAAAAGTTACACACATGTTAAGGAGCTCCAACCTGTTTCCAACCAAGGGGGGTAAGTTGTGCATCAAACAGTTCCTCAGACATATATGCACTATGGTCCTTCTCTCCTGCTACATTGTGAATTCCCTGAGCATGCCTCACCTAGTACAATTAACAGTTAACACCACAAAATTTACAATGACTAAATCCATCAATATACACCATGGAAGACAGGGGATTCAGAAATAGACAAGAATGAAAACATACCAGATGAATTGTTTTCGAGCGATGAAGAGGATATAGACCTTCATTGGCACTGGAATTCATTTCTGCAATTTACAAAAATACCTAATAATCCTTCTGTAATTAACGATATAGCAACCACCTATATGCTAAGCTTGGTTTAAAAATGCCTAAGGCACTGCGTTTTGGCCCCTAAAGCCACGGCCATCACACATTAGCCTTTTAAAACCAAGGTGAATGGAAATTTAACTAGGTGTCAAAATAAAGATTTAATCAAAGGACTAATGAAACCAATGAGAACAAGGTGCTACACTAAGGGGGGAAGGGGCACCTTACGCTTCAAGTCAAAGGTGCACCATTTGTTGGTAATTTTAGTGTTATCGACATGATAGTGGTATTGGATTGACTTGTCGAATAGGTTAATCTTATTGGAAACTAACCGAGTTAGGAGATGCAAGAGTACGGGCTCGGTTGTTTCTAATGAGGTTGTGTGTGTTATTGAATATTGGGTTGAATGCAATGGAGTATTGGGCCAAGTGATAAATGGCATATTTTGCATGGTCAAATATACTATATGGAAAGCATGATCTGATTTCATTATATATATATATATATATATATATATATATATATATATATATATATATATATATATATATAGAGTCAAAATCCTGTACAAAGTGTTTTTTTTTAAAGTGTGAAAAGGTGTTTTGGCCATTGGATCATCTTAGTCTATGGTGTGGATTAAGTGAGTGGCATTTTGGTAATTAATGTTATATTATTAATAATAAATTAGATGGCTGAGGGGTATTAAGGTAAAATCGTCACCCACATTTAATTCACATTTTAATTTAGGTTTGTTAATAAAGGAAACATTCAAATGCTTTGTTGACCATCTAACATCGAAGAATTTATAATTGGACCGCCTTCCAACTCATTGTTATCAAATGGTGGCGGTTCATTATTGAGATAAAAAATCGAGGTGTCTAAAGCGTCGCCCACATGGATCCACAGGCTCATGAATGTTCCAAGATTTATTATAAATTAAGATTAACATTGTACAAATGCAATGTTAATCGCGATGCATTTATTAAAGTCTTATAAGTTTTCAAATTACTTGGAACATTCATGAGCCTGTGGATCCATGTGGGCGACGCCTTAGACACCTCGATTTTTTATCTCAATAATGAACCGCCACCATTTGATAACAATGAGTTGGAAGGCGGTCCAATTATAAATTCTTCAATGTTAGATGGTCAACAAAGCATTTGAATGTTTCCTTTATTAACAAACCTAAATTAAAATGTGAATTAAATGTCAGGCTCATGAATGTTCCAAGATTTATTATAGATTAAGATTAACATTGTACAAATGCAATGTTAATCGCGGTGCATTTATTATAGTCTTATAAGTTTTCTAATTACTTGGAGCATTCTTGAGCCTGTGGATCTATGTGGACGACGCCTTAGACACCTCGATTTTTTATCTCAATAATGAACCGCCACCATTTGCTAACAATGAGTTGGAAGGCGGTCCAATTATAAATTATTCGATGTTAGATGGTCAACAAAGCATTTGAATGTTTTCTTTGTTAACAAATCTCAATTAAAATGTGAATTAAATGTGGGTGACGATGTGTTTTTTTTTTTTTTTTTGAAAAGTGTGAGAAGGTGTTTTGACCATTGGATCATCTTAATCTATGGTGTGGATTAAGTGAGTGGCATTTTGGTAATTAATGTTATATTATTAATAATAAATTAGATGGCTGAGGGGTATTAAGGTAAAATTGTCACCTACATTTAATTCACATTTTAATTTAGGTTTGTTAATAAAGGAAACATTCAAATGCTTTGTTGACCATTTAACATCGAAGAATTTATAATTGGACCGCCTTCCAACTCATTGTTATCAAATGGTGGCGGTTCATTATTGAGATAAAAAATCGAGGTGTCTAAGGCGTCGCCCACATGGATCCACAGGCTCATGAATGTTCCAAGATTTATTATAGATTAAGATTAACATTGTACAAATGCAATGTTAATCGCGGTGCATTTATTATAGTCTTATAAGTTTTCTAATTACTTGGAACATTCATGAGCCTGTGGATCCATGTGGACAACGCCTTAGACACTTCGATTTTTTATCTCAATAATGAACCGCCACCATTTGCTAACAATGAGTTGGAAGGCGGTCCAATTATAAATTCTTCGATGTTAGATGGTCAACAAAGCATTTGAATGTTTTCTTTGTTAACAAATCTCAATTAAAATGTGAATTAAATGTGGGTGACGATGTGTTTTTTTTTTTTTGAAAAGTGTAAGAAGGTGTTTTGACCATTGGATCATCTTAATCTATGGTGTGGATTAAGTGAGTGACATTTTGGTAATTAATGTTATATTATTAATAATAAATTAGATGGCTGAGGGGTATTAAGGTAAAATCGTCACCCACATTTAATTCACATTTTAATTTAGGTTTGTTAATAAAGGAAACATTCAAATGCTTTGTTGACCATCTAAAATCGAAGAATTTATAATTGGACCGCCTTCCAACTCATTGTTATCAAATGGTGGCGGTCCATTATTAAGATAAAAAATCGAGGTGTCTTAGGCGTCGACCACATGGATCCACAGGCTCATGAATGTTCCAAGATTTATTATAGATTAAGATTAACATTGTACAAATGCAATGTTAATCGCGGCGCATTTATTATAGTCTTATAAGTTTTCTAATTACTTGGAACATTCATGAGCCTGTGGATCCATGTGGACGACGCCTTAGACACCTCGATTTTTTATCTCAATAATGAACCGCCACCATTTGCTAACAATGAGTTGGAAGGCGGTCCAATTATAAATTCTTCGATGTTAGATGGTCAACAAAGCATTTGAATGTTTTCTTTGTTAACAAATCTCAATTAAAATGTGAATTAAACGTGGGTGACGATGTGTTTTTTTTTGAAAAGTATGAGAAGGTGTTTTGGCCATTGGATCATCTTAATCTATGGTGTGGATTAAGTGAGTGGCATTTTGGTAATTTATGTTATATTATTAATAATAAATTAGATGGCTGAGGGGTATTAAGGTAAAATCGTCACCCACGTTTAATTCACATTTTAATTTAGGTTTGTTAATAAAGGAAACATTCAAATGCTTTGTTGACCATCTAACATCGAATAATTTATAATTGGACCGCCTTCCAACTCATTGTTATCAAATGGTGGCGGTTCATTATTGAGATAAAAAATCGAGGTGTCTAAGGCGTAAACCACATGGATCCACAGGTTCATGAATGTTCCAAGATTTATTATAGATTAAGATTAACATTGTACAAATGCAATGTTAATCGCTGTGCATTTATTATAGTCTTATAAGTTTTCTAATTACTTGGAACATTCATGAGCCTGTGGATCCATGTGGATGACGCCTTAGACACCTCGATTTTTTATCTCAATAATGAACCGTCACCATTTGCTAACAATGAGTTGGAAGGCGGTCCAATTATAAATTCTTCGATGTTAGATGGTCAACAAAGCATTTGAATGTTTTCTTTGTTAACAAATCTCAATTAAAATGTGGGTAACGTTGTGTTTTTTTTTTTTGAAAAGTGTGAGAAGGTGTTTTGGCCATTAGATCATCTTAATCTATGGTGTGGATTAAGTGAGTGGCATTTTGGTAATTGATGTTATATTATTAATAATAAATTAGATGGCTGAGGGGTATTAAGGTAAAATCGTGACCCACGTTTAATTCACATTTTAATTTAGGTTTGTTAATAAAGGAAACATTCAAATGCTTTGTTGACCATCTAACATCGAAGAATTTATAATTGGACCGCCTTCCAACTCATTGTTATCAAATGGTGGCGGTTCATTATTGAGATAAAAAATCGAGGTGTCTAAGGCGTAGACCACATGGATCCACAGGTTCATGAATGTTCCAAGATTTATTGTAGATTAAGATTAAGATTAACATTGTACAAATGCAATGTTAATCGCTGTGCATTTATTATAGTCTTATAAGTTTTCTAATTACTTGGAACATTCATGAGCCTGTGGATCCATGTGGACGACGCCTTAGACACCTCGATTTTTTATCTCAATAATGAACCGCCACCATTTGCTAACAATGAGTTGGAAGGCGGTCCAATTATAAATTCTTCGATGTTAGATGGTCAACAAAGCATTTGAATGTTTTCTCTGTTAACAAATCTCAATTAAAATGTGAATTAAATGTGGGTGACGATGTGTTTTTTTTTTTTTTTGAAAAGTGTGAGAAGGTGTTTTGGCCATTGGATCATCTTAATCTATGGTGTGGATTAAGTGAGTGACATTTTGGTAATTGATGTTATATTATTAATAATATATTAGATGGCTGAGGGGTATTAAGGTAAAATTGTCACCCACATTTAATTCACATTTTAATTTAGATTTGTTAATAAAGGAAACATTCAAATGCTTTGTTGACCATCTAACATCGAAAATTTATAATTGGACCGCCTTCCAACTCATTGTTATCAAATGGTGGCGGTTCATTATTGAGATAAAAAATCGTGGTGTCTAAGGCGTCGTCCACATGGATCCACAGGCTCATGAATGTTCCAAGATTTATTATAGATTAAGATTAAGATTAACATTGTACAAATGCAATGTTAATCGCGGTGCATTTATTATAGTCTTATAAGTTTTCTGATTACTTGGAACATTCATGAGCCTGTGGATCTATGTGGACAACGCCTTAGACACCTCGATTTTTTATCTCAATAATGAATCGCCACCATTTGCTAACAATGAGTTGGAAGGCGGTCCAATTATAAATTCTTCGATGTTAGATGGTCAACAAAGCATTTGAATGTTTCCTTTATTAACAAATCTCAATTAAAATGTGAATTAAATGTGGGTGACGATTTTACCTTAATACCCCTCAGCCATCTAATCTATTTTTAATAATATAACATTAATTACCAAAATCCCACTCACTTAATCCACACCATAGATTAAGATGATCTAATGGCCAAAACGCCTTCTCACACGTCTCGCAATAAAAACACTTTGTATAGGATCTTGACCCGTATATATGTCGGTTATCTTGGAAATAACTACTACTTTTGTAGGAATTTTCTTTGGATTTTATTGATAGAATAGAACACACAAAATTGATCAATTCTCTTTTGATATCTCTTGGTACATAGCAATTCTCACTGAAAATTAAATCCGATTCTTGTGTATATACTACGTTTAATCCGTTCAAACATTTGATTGTACCGATCAAACAATTTGTTCTGATAGTGATTACACGAATCGTAGTATAATCCAAGTGATTCTCAATTTCTTCTACGGTTTCGATTCAATAAAACCAACACCAATCTCATAGAGCCACGTCATTTCGACCCCAAACTAGCCTAAAGTAGTCTAAACACCGGAAACGTCAAGCCTAAAGTAGCCTGGAACCAAGGACCCCACCATTTTACCATACCCACCAATCACACACACTCCATGAGATGGACCCCACTCACAAACCCACCTTCACCTTCGGCAAGATGTAGCCGAGAATCCAAGCCTAAAGGCCAAGCCGCATCGGCGGCGGCGATGTAGCCAAATCGGCTACATAGCCGATGGCCCCAACCCGAGGGTGCCTCGTTGTCGAAAGGCAAAGAACAAAAACACAAGTGCACATCTAACTATTCATTAGCAGCCAACCAAAATACCTAAAATCTTTCAAAACCGCTTATTAACAGATTAAAATATTCTACAAAATACTTCTAGTCATTAAATACGTCACTGATTCACATCAAACAATGAGTTTTAGAACCAAATTACGTCCATTATTTGCCCATATATCCAATTACTTGTAATCTACTAATAGCAAAAAACCATATTAATAGATTAATATATACTTCTGTTGATAAAATTCATCAGTGTTTCACATCATATAATAAAATCAGATCCCAAAATACATCCAACATCCATCCAGTTACTCGATATCTAAAAAAATCAACCATATAGATAATAAAATAGCTTATTAGCATATCCTACAAATACTTTATACTTCTGTTCATGAAACACGTCATATTAACAGATTAAAATACTCTACAAAACGCTTTAGTTCATGTAATACGTCATGATTCACAACAAACAATGAAACTAGATTAATCCAGTCACAAAAACACATATAAATCCACATTAAAACATGAAATCACCACAAATATTAAAAAAATAATAATAATAACCAGACACATTACAAAACTAATTAATGAAACAATTTATAATAACAGATCAGTAGTTACCAGAAAGAAGAGACGATGGTGAAGAACAAAGAAGACGCAGCAAACGACGTCGTATAGATCGTTGTGGTGGTTGTGGAGAGAGACGTACACGGACTTGTCCGATATTCAAGGGAATGAGCTGTTGTGTTTGTGTACCCTTATTATTAAATTTATATATATAAACTTTCTTAATATTAATTTAAAATATTAAACTCGAAATAAATAATATTATTATTGTTATTACCATAAACGCCATTTTTGCTTCCATGCGCCGTGTGCGATTTCTCCTCCACCTTTCCCTACTTTATTATGAAGGTGACGTGGCGTACAGGTTATTAAGCGTAGCGTACAACCGTGTTTTACTTTACGTGGTGGACGGTAGTTAGTTATAGTATTCATGCCTGACATGCGCCGTGTGTTATGTGTTCTCCCATTCTATTAACGCTAACTTGCACTTTAGGTGCCATTAGGGTTGGTGGCCCATTGGTAGAAGTAAAGCTTCTATTAACACCTAAAGTGAGATCATGGGTTCAAGTCTCACAAAAAGTAGAAATTTGACGTTTAAAAAAAAAAAAAAAAAACTTGCACTTTAGGTGATTTGAATTAGGCGAGTTCATACATAGGTTTTTGTCTCATTGCACGTTACGTCAAAGAGTCTTGGATTTTGTCACTGCACAACGTCTGTCAAGTAGCAGTCGGCAGGGGTGAAGGATAGTTCTCTGGCCCTTGCCATTTTTTTTTTTGCTCTGTAGTGTAATTTTAACTGTTTTCGTCTGAAACATTTATATATATTGGGTCCAGTCTCCACCGTTTTCAGGGTCTCCAATCGTTTCAAGCTCTGTCACTAGCATCTAGGGGTTTGGTTTCTCACGGGGACATGAAGAGGTCCCTTAGGCCATGGGGTGTACAGACGCCAACCTCCCCCCGTCCTACACTTTTTCCATGTCCAAGACATGCTACACCGCCCCTCACACCCCCGTCCCCCCCGTTCCATGCAAGACGAAATAGACGGACCAATTAGGTAATTTCCTTTTTTTTTTTTTGATTTTATCCCACCAATCAAACATTTAATATTATTACTTTTATTACCTTTAATATTATTAATAATAAATGTGTCTTCCATGTCTCCACACCTCACCAATCAAACATTTAATATTATTACTTTTATTACCTTTAATATTATCTCCACACCTATTTTGTTTTGTGTTTACTCTATCATATGTGGCATTCTAGGTGGCATGAAGACATGAACTTTTTCATGTCTCTACACCCCATAGCCTTAAGCTAGTGTTAAGTCTCTCCATGAAGAAGCATGGTAGGTTCTGATCCAGGGCCGGCCTCAAAGCCTTCCAGTCTCAACTGCCTAGCAGGTGATATTTTGACCATCGCTATTAAAAAAGTAAAAAAAGTGGTTACCTATTAGTTGATGGTCAATGATACGGCGTCGTTTGGTCAGGTATATTCTATCTTTTTGTTAATTAGTTGATTCGACGTCGTTTTTGGTAGCAGGGCATATTCTTCTAGCATGTGTAACTTGTATGGAATCGAATATTTGGAATTCCTTTATCAATGCCTTTTCTTTTCTTTTCTTTAGATATTTTGAGTTGCATTTTTAATGTAAAAATAAAAAATAGTTTTTAATTGGATGATAGATTTGTTGTTGTTAGATCTTTAACTTGTTTTTTATTCTAGTTCTTAAAGTAGCTTTACTTAACTACTTAAGTTATGTTTTGTAGGGGAAATTTTAACTTTGTTATTTGTTTTGGCAATTCTACTTTTTTTTTTCCTTTGTTGATAATTTGTGCATCAATGTCTTGCTTACGCATCATTTTTTTTAATTGTGGGAATTTGATGGTAAATATATCTCTAATACATTATAAAGAGTGAGCAATTGGTAAACATGTCCAACTTGGTAAAGTTAAAATGGGATGTGAAAAGCCATGTGCTTTAACCCTTAAATGTCATATAAATCTTCCCTAATTTACCTTTCAATACATTAAGATACTTGTACCATGTAGTAGAGATAAATAAAGGTTTATTTTATAGATAACTAGATTTTTGCCTGCGTGTACACGCGGTTCACCAACGTACTTCTATTTGGAGAATTATAACGTATAAGAAAAATACAGTATAAATATTGTATTAAAGTATAAAACAACGAATACAAATTTTATTCAAATATCACTAAATAAAAAATTCCATTCCTCCACCTCGTCAGCGCTGAAGGTTCCCTAGACCGGCTCCACCTCAGCTCATTGTATTAAAGGCAATTGTAACTTTGTAAGCAATATGACACACCTTTAAAGGATGGGCGATGGTGGGAGACAACACTTGGCTACTAATCAGAAATCCATTCTTAAGTTATTCATAAAGCTCCAAACGGGTCAGTGACACAGATAGGCCAGGTTTGGTAACGGGTCAAAACTGGTCATTTTCCCCGCTTAGGTTAGGTTGGGTCCGATGTATCAGACTAATCATGCAGTCTATAATCAATAATCTCTGGCATATAGAGTTAATTAGTTATTGTAATGATCAGTTTGATACACGTATCTATCATTCTATTGGTACAATAATACACGCACGCATACAAATATATCTAAGCATCACAAGAGAGCCAACCAAGAAGTGGAAATCAGTTTCATCAAAATCACTTGAAGAAAATAGAAATAATCTAAGTTTTTGTGACCCTCCTCCTATGCCTAATACATTACATTCCTCTATCATATTCTGTAAATATTCATCACAAGAAACAGAAACTAAAGCATCAAGATCCTCCCGAGGAAATTGTGACAAATCTTGATTTCACAATACCATGGAATCTACATGAGGACAACTCATTCTTGAACCTATAAGATCAGGTATGCTATAGATAATGCATAGCGCCGACTATACCGTTCATAATAAAACAAACTCGGACTGCACTGCCGAGGTTGGAACCTTCAAAAAGAGAATAATTCAATTACAAATTAACATTTATATCTCCAACAGAACAGGTCGAGTCGTCGGATACAAAAAATAAGAGATGAAAATATAACCTGGAGTAAGAGTATCCCGAGCGCAGCTGAGTCTAATCCATTCCCCAATTATAATTTAAAACGCTCACTGTTCGCAGACCTATTTTTGGCTGATCGCAATAACTCAAAAAACATTAAAGATGTAAAACATAAAAAAACTTGTATCATAAATATGAAAAATAAAAACAACGAAGAGAGAACTAACTCATTTGATGGGGATTCATTCGGACAATAAGTTGACCCTTGATCAAATTACCATAGCTCTTAAGAGTCCAAAATACTCATTTTCCTCATCAATATCTTGACCCCTCATACCATAACGAAGGTGTCCAGTTAGCACGACCATACGATTCAGCCTTCGTTTATGCGGTGAAGCGTCGATATCCTTGTAAATGCCCAAAAGGTCTCTGGCAGTAAAAGCGAAGATCGGAGGAATTTTGACCCAATAACTGATACGCTGCCATAAAACAGCCGCAATGAAGTAGGAGGTTAAGATATGATCCGCGTCCTCGTCGCCTTCTCCGCAAAGCCTGCAGGTTGTAGGACCGTGTATAATTTTCGTCCTCTTTAACCCTTTGAGAGTTGGTAGCCTGTGTTGTTCTGCTCGCCAACCGAATACGCTAACCTTCCGCGGAACCCCCTTGACCCATTAGAAAGGAAATAACGGAACAACATGGTTGGATAACATTTTTTTGCAAAGAGCGACAGAAAATGCACGGTCAGAACTATTCGACCAGACCCAACCGTCAGCTGAAACAGAAACGACAACAGCAGCAGTTAGTGCTATCAGTTGCTGCAGCTCGGTCACTTCTAGTGAGTCAGTCGGTGCCCTCTTCCAATCCCATCTTTCTAATCTAGTTGCCACACAGACTGATTACACGCTTTCATTTGCGAAAAGAGCTGGGAAACGATCCATTAAAGGTATGTCCCCCACCTAGTAGTCGATCCAGAACCTTATAGATCCCTTTCTCATAAGCTTTTGAAAACTCACTTTGTACCTAGAATAAGAATGAGTAGTTAAAACATTAGATAGAAAATATGTAAATAGCAAGATCATATTTATGACCTGGATATAAAATATTTAATATTTATGACCTGGATTTTTTCAAGTAAAATAGAGTGTACACTAATTTATGACAATTAGAGAAATTGTCCTACAGTCAGTAGACACAAGCCTTGCAAGATGAAGCAACTTCTCATCTTTTCTTTGGTCCACTCAGTCTTCTTTGGTCCACTCAATCTGCACAGATCATAAATTTAAAAAAAAAATAGCTTTTGTTTCATATAAAGATAAAAAGGAATGTTCAATACGTCGCTGGAGATACCCATGTTCACATTTCATTCCCATTATAGATTTGAAAAAAATGACTTTTCAAATCTACAAAATTACCATTCCTGAAAAAAACTGAAAAAGGAACTAAAGACAATGATGAAACTATATCAACAAAAGCACCTGCAAAAGTTGATAGGATTTCTCAATAGAAAGCAAAAGTGTATAATCAAAATATGTGTGTCATAAAACATACAGAAGCAATTACAGTCCTTAAGTTGTAACTTGACTACTTGAGGTCCAACTTCATCATCAACTTACCTAAACAAATTCACTTCATTCTCATCTGGTACAATTCTGGTGACATGACTTAGTCTTAGTTGCTTTTCCCCTTTCCTAGAAAACCATATGAGAATACACTCATCCTGAAATAGAAGAACAAATTAATTGGAAACACTAAAAAGTATAGAAAAAATAAATGGAAAAAACCGATCATCTTGACGCCGTGATCGTCAAATCAAGCTAATGATTTTGTGACAATTGGATAAACATTGAATCAACAAAGCTATCAATATTGGAAAACTGAATTCTTATGCATGTTTACCTCATATAAACGGCGACCAAGCAATGAGCTAAAAGATAACGAACCTCCGGCAACTGGCAATCAAGGAAAATGCCTACCATGGGAAGTAAGCACAATAGAAATAAATCAAGAAGAGGCAAATAATGGAGAAACAAATTAAAATTTTACAAATTAGCAACCACGTGTATGCAATCCATATCAATAGGAACATAAATCACTGCCTTGGATTAACGCATGACACTAACCATTAACAAAAGTAACACATAATCTCACTAATGTAAAACAAATTGGAAGGATGCTTAGTTACGCGTGCATTCTTATAACAAATTTATTTGGATCACAATGTGTCACAGCCTGCAAAAAGGTAATTTCACAAAAAAAAAAAAAACAACACAATTCAATTAACCTATTTCGAAAGAAGCAAATAAGCAGAACAAATATACGCGAAAGATGATTTTCACTGGCGAATCTTCAATCAATGAAAAAGATTCATCCCAATCAAAAATAAATAAAAAATAACAATCAGTTGATGTGAAGATGCTCAGATATGTTCTAGCATAGAAGCAAAATAATAAAAAACCTGGCATGGCTGCGAAAGAGTTTGGAAAGGGTTACCTACATAGTATGAACAACAACAATGAATTGGCAAAAACAATCAATCGCCAAAACATAGAATGTTAGTATCAACAACAATGATACACAATAATACACAATACATAAAGATTGAAACCTAAATCAATCAATCGCCAAAACATTATTAATTCCAAAATAGAGAATTATGTCTGAAATCATTGAACCCTAAAACTGAAAACTTAGTTGTTTGATTTGGTTTAGGGTTTGAAACTGATTAGAAAATCGAATAATACATATGGATGACAAACGAAGATAAGAAGAAGCCATGAAGATCGATATTGGAGTAAGGTTTCAAGAGAATCGACTGAATGAAGAACATAGATGCGAAAGAGTATACCTTGGAGATGCAGAGAATGAACGGGTGTGGAGTAGAGCCTGATTCAAGTTATAACAAACGATTAGTCTTCAAGTCATAAACATATTAGGGTTTCAGAATACAAAATAAATTTTATTCAACTATTAATAAATATTTCTTTATACACCACATTTCTGGTTGTAGTGTTCAAATTCACATCACCATCAAGTATAAGTAATTTCACGATTGTGCTGCTTTTAACTCTTGAAAATGCAACATAAAGTTGGCCATGTGAGAAAACAGGTTCTCTTAAATAGAATCCAACCTTAGATAAAGACTGTCCTTGCCTTTTATTGACGGTCATTGCGAAACATACACTTATTGGAAATTGACGCCTTTGGAAATTTACTGGAATCTTGATATCAGATGGTTTAATATTTATTCTAGTAATAATAGTTTTGATACCAATGTTTCCACCTGATATGAAATCTAAAAGATACGGGGGAGTCCCGAGGCTGAAATCTAATAATATTTAGTGTAAGAAATGTGGAATGTGTCTCAAAGAATACGAAACTGAATATATGATGGGAACATTAGAATGCATACATAGGTAAACATATTGGTGAGGTCATTATTTAGATGTATAAGTATAAAACAAACTAACAAATTATAAATTTATTATGAAATATATGAATGAAGAATATATTATCATAGATTAGATTTGAAGAGATGATTTGGCAAAAGTAATTAAGTGTTAAAAGAATTTGATTACTATGCAGAAGAAGGAAACGAATTACAAAATTAAGTCATACATTTAAGAAAATCTTTTTGTACACAACATTTGTTGTCTTTGTTTGTGGTTTACCCTCTTTATTAAGTATTAACAATTTAACTCCATCTCTACTAAAAATCCAGTTGCAATAACTAAGAAGGTGTCACCATGATGTGCTCAAAGTGGTTTAGTAAAAACTAACTAAATTAACCTAAACTAGACACTCTAAGTTTTAAATTTATAAACTAAGACTCTCTAAACCTAAACCACACAACCGGCAAGTGTACCGGTCAGTGCAGTACAGCTACAGTAAGTCCGAGTATCGAACCCACGAGACTCTACTGGAAAACGTAAACTAGACTCGACTACTTATCTACAAACTGACTTAATAATGTTTTATTGCTTAAAGGGGGGTTTTCTAAAAGACTGATGCAAATAAATAAAATAATAAAACTAAAATAACTAAATACACAAACTGGAGACTGCAACTGAGATCAGATGGATGGGAAAGCACTACCTAGGCTAGAATCCTACACATGAATGATAAAGCTTCTAATGGCTATGGAACTGGTGTGGAACCGGGATCTTAAAATACTAAACATCAAGAATAGACTAGACACCCTCGACCCTTCTCAAGGGGAAACCCTAGAATACTGTTGTGCTGTTAAACCACCGGTTGAGAGGTTACCCTCACAGGCTTACCTACTCGAATCTTAAAGTACCCGCTAGACAGTCTACCTCACAGCGCGAAAGTCACAATACACCCGAAAGTGCAAGGGGTAACTACAATATTTCTGATAAGACTTGGCCTACAAGGAATGCTAGGGAAACTAGGAAGATCTTCTCACAAAGCCTCTAGAACTAGCAATTTAACACCCCAGACCAACAATCTCGCACCTTACAGCTATTGAGAATTGGTAGAACACTTAGAATTATCTAACTAACAATTACAACTCCTATGGATAACCTGCAGAAATTAACCATAAACTAGTTGCTAACACCCAGTCCGCAACCTAACCCGCATTCATACATGAAAGACATTCACAAAAACGCAAGTGAAGTTTATAAAAATTAATTAGACAAAACTAAATACGCATATACATCAAACCAGAAAATAAAGAGCTCTTTACTATAAAATTCATCCACAACCTAAAGTTCCAAAACCAAAAGAAAATAAATCATTCAAGTGCAATCATCTTTAACCTAGGTAGCAAAAAGGTTTAGCCAATAAAAGTCATGATAAAATCAAAACAATAAAAGCAAGACAAAATCATGGTGTTCACAACGAGTTTCAAATAAATAAATAATAAATATTGAATTAGAACCGACCCGTGCTGACACATATCCTTCAACCCTTGACCTTCACCTCTTCCTCTTCTCTACAAATTATATGCTGGTGCTGTCTTCAAGAACAAAAAATAAAATATGCGGCGCCCCCCAGCCAGATGATATGTTGCCTTCCTTTTTTTTTATATCTGTTCCCCTTGAATTTTATTTGTGCCCTTTCTCAAGTATTTGTTGTTGGGCCAAAAGAGTGACATAAAAGTCACGCATTCTATTATTATTATTATTATTATTATTTATAGCATTATAACTCGGTGCTCTAGACTCGGGTGTTCTTAGCTTAACCAAAGTTGTTCATTTACGCTCTAACGTTCATTCGAACACCTACCAAAAAAATAAAATAAAAATAAATAAGTACTAAAAATAACTAAAACTAATAAAAATCTATAAAAACCTATGATAAATAAAATAGACCGGTACAAGCCTAAAACTAATAAAAATACTATCTAAACGACTCGAAAATTGTACAAACTTTACACGGGAAATAGATATATTTTACAATACATCAAATATCCCCACACTTATCTCTTTTTCGTCTCTGAAAAGGAATTATGCTATGGAATCACAGTTAGGTTTACATCCATTTTCAAAACATAGGTTACTTAATTAATAATCTACTAACATGTTGATTGCGATTGCAGGTATACTGATCCTCTTAAACCCAAACCGGTTTCCAAACCCCTTTTTATTTATGTTAAGTTCATGTTGATTAGTCTATCTAGGGTCTCACTCAAAGGAAGCCACAGTTCCTCCTAATCCCGCCTCAAGCTTATGAAGCTAAAGGAACGACCAATTGACCATTTCCCAACCGTCTTATGTAGAAAACCAAGAGAATTTAAAATCACTTTTTTTTCGGCATACTTAACTAAGAGGGTGTGACCAATCCAAGTCGCTATCCCAGTGGCCAGACACCTTAAGCTTCAACATTTTTTTTTTCTTTTTTTTTTTTAATCTCAGCATACTTAACTCAGAGGGTGTGACCAATCCAAGTCGCTATCCCAGTGGCCAGGCACCTTAAGCTTCAGCATTTTTGCTTTGATTTCTAATTTTTTTTTTAATTTTTTAAGTGATTAGAAATTCTAACGGTTTTCTACTTATAACGGTGCTTCTTATACTATTTTTGGCGGTTTCGGTCTCCCCGTGTCTCCTAGATGAGAACCCACAAAATAGCCTAACATAATTAATTTATTACTTTTCAAAGGAAACCTTTCTACCGGCCAAGCCTACCCAAATATCCCAAATCAGACACGTTTTCAATCAATTTTAATCTCTTATTATACATACTATTTGAAAATCGGACACCTAACTTTACCTATCATCTTCCATATTTTATATAATGCAAACTTCAAAATCAGGGACTTTTTTTTTAATTTATTTAGACTCAAAACGACTCTATATACAAACCAAACGACAGTTTCCCATCCCCACACTTAAACTCTACATTGCCCTCAATGTAGGAATAGAAAACGACTCAAAACAAAAGAATAAATTCCGAATACAAAAATTATAAAAATAAGGGCAAATTGGAAAGGACTTAGCTGGTAAAATAACGCGTAAGCTCCAAAAAAACTCTAGTCCAATCCATCTCGATCGTATAGCATTTCATTCGCGATCGGCTCTGACACAATGGTAAACTCTGGGCTTGCCTTGATAAATGATAAACAGCTTCGGAATCACCCGAATGGAGATTGGGTACGGGTGGTGCAATCCAAACCTGCGCAAAACAAAACAAACAAAACCCGAGCATAATACCGACTCATACATAAATAAACGACTCAATACAAAAATGAAAACCGACGACAAAGAAAAATTAAAAAAAAACTCATAAATAAATAAATATTTACAAACTCTACAAAGCGTCCCCACACTTAAACTTAATCAGGGGGCTTCTCTTTAATCTGGACCCGATCCAACCCGTTTACTTCCACCCGGTCCTTATTAAATAACAAAAATATACTAGTGGAATTGAAAAATATTTTATCGAATTTAAATGGGTCGGGCCACCAATATTTAAATTTACCTGGACCAAACCTGATTTTTGGCATGTATTGCGGGGACTTGTTGTCCCTACAACACCTGGCCCTCAGCCCGTGTCGGTCCACGTGCCTCTTCGCTTTCTCCCGTGATTTTGGGTGATCAAGTGGCACTCTATCTTCTAAAGTCTTCACGGGCCAGCAGTGGTGCTCTTCCTCTTCAACCACTTCTTCTTCAACTTCCGTTGGTGACTCTTTTATTTCCACAGTCGGGTACCCTTCCAATAATGCCTCTAAGATGTCGAGGTCACCCACTGGGTCAAAATCTCTGTCTACTTCTGGAATAGGCAAATCACTCAACTCGTCACCAAACTCTGCCTCCCATGATGGTTCCTTACTTACCTCATCTTCAACCATCACTATTTCCCCATCCGTTTCTTCTTCATCAGAGTCACTCCCGAAATCATATATAGTAACTTGTGGCACCGGAGGTGGGACTTCAACGTCCATTTTCGTCTCCGGTTTTAACTGTGATTCAGGGGGAGCGCTACAAACTGGGTGCAGATAAACTGTTTCTATCTCCACTGGAGGCGGATTTGTTCCTGGGGGAAGTGGGATTAATGGGCCGGAGCCAACATGATGACCAACTAAGTTCCCATTTTTATCATAGCAAGGAACCTTTAGAACTATGGGACTTGGTCTATTTAGACGCTCGATTATGGCCTTACGTTCCCTATCTCGCTCTTCCCTGTATGATCTAAGCCATTCATCAAATTCCTCTTTTGTGTTCAGTTCTGTCCAATGATGCTGCAGGAAATATGGCGTGGTATACGTATTCGCACGATAACCTGGGGGGATACCTTGATGCATTTGGGCATTTCACGGTAAAATGGGGTCCTCCACAGATCTCGCACATGATTAAAATAATAATAATAATAATAATAATAATAATAATAATAATATAATTATATAACAAAAATAAAAGACAGACTCTAAACAAACAACAAGTAGCACAGATATTGCAGATAAGTGTAATCGAAGCTAATAAACGCAATCGCCTAAGAATCCCCGGCAACGGCGCCAAAAACTTGATGTGCTCAAAGTGGTTTAGTAAAAACTAACTAAATTAACCTAAACTAGACACTCTAAGTTTTAAATTTATAAACTAAGACTCTCTAAACCTAAACCACACAACCGGCAAGTGTACCGGTCAGTGCAGTACAGCTACAGTAAGTCCGAGTATCGAACCCACGAGACTCTACTGGAAAACGTAAACTAGACTCGACTACTTATCTACAAACTGACTTAATAATGTTTTATTGCTTAAAGGGGGGTTTTCTAAAAGACTGATGCAAATAAATAAAATAATAAAACTAAAATAACTAAATACACAAACTGGAGACTGCAACTGAGATCAGATGGATGGGAAGGCACTACCTAGGCTAGAATCCTACACATGAATGATAAAGCTTCTAATGGCTATGGAACTGGTGTGGAACCGGGATCTTAAAATACTAAACATCAAGAATAGACTAGACACCCTCGACCCTTCTCAAGGGGAAACCCTAAAATACTGTTGTGCTGTTAAACCACCGGTTGAGAGGTTACCCTCACAGGCTTACCTACTCGAATCTTAAAGTACCCGCTAGACAGTCTACCTCACAGCGCGAAAGTCACAATACACCCGAAAGTGCAAGGGGTAACTACAATATTTCTGATAAGACTTGACCTACAAGGAATGCTAGGGAAACTAGGAAGATCTTCTCACAAAGCCTCTAGAACTAGCAATTTAACACCCTAGACAGACCAACAATCTCGCACCTTACAGCTATTGAGAATTGGTAGAACACTTAGAATTATCTAACTAACAATTACAACTCCTATGGATAACCTGCAGAAATTAACCATAAACTAGTTGCTAACACCCAGTCCGCAACCTAACCCGCATTCATACATGAAAGACATTCACAAAAACGCAAGTGAAGTTTATAAAAATTAATTAGACAAAACTAAATACGCATATACATCAAACCAGAAAATAAAGAGCTCTTTACTATAAAATTCATCCACAACCTAAAGTTCCAAAACCAAAAGAAAATAAATCATTCAAGTGCAATCATCTTTAACCTAGGTAGCAAAAAGGTTTAGCCAATAAAAGTCATGATAAAATCAAAACAATAAAAGCAAGACAAAATCATGGTGTTCACAACGAGTTTCAAATAAATAAATAATAAATATTGAATTAGAACCGACCCGTGTTGACACCTATCCTTCAACCCTTGACCTTCACCTCTTCCTCTTCTCTACAAATTATATGCTGGTGCTGTCTTCAAGAACAAAAAATAAAATATGCGGCGCCCCCCAGCCAGATGATATGTTGCCTTCCTTTTTTTTATATCTGTTCCCCTTGAATTTTATTTGTGCCCTTTCTCAAGTATTTGTTGTTGGGCCAAAAGAGTGACATAAAAGTCACGCATTCTATTATTATTATTATTATTATTATTATTATTATTATTATTATTATTATTATTATTATTATTATTATTATTATTATTTATAGCATTATAACTCGGTGCTCTAGACTCGGGTGTTCTTAGCTTAACCAAAGTTGTTCATTTACGCTCTAACGTTCATTCGAACACTTACCAAAATAAATAAAATAAAAATAAATAAGTACTAAAAATAACTAAAACTAATAAAAATCTATAAAAACCTATGATAAATAAAATAGACCGGTACAAGCCTAAAACTAATAAAAATACTATCTAAACGACTCGAAAATTGTACAAACTTTACACAGGAAATAGATATATTTTACAATACATCACACCACTTAGTGCAAATTAATATAACATGATCAAAACAGTTTTTATAATGTTAACAGACAATACAAAGAATATGCGACAGAAATATAATTTTACTAAAAGTATAAAACCCTTGGCAACAAACTTTTATGAATTGGGTTGGACTTCTATAGACAATTGGGCTTACCCATTCACGGTCCATAATGAAAAAGTTTTATTCATAAATTGAACAACTTACTTACTCGATAGTCGGTACATTAAATAATGTTAATTAGCAATATTGTAAAATAAAATCCATAGATTATATCTATATATACATAACCATTAAACAAAAGCTAGTTTTTTATCACCAACATATCATTGGCATATTGTAATTTGACTTCGGTATACAACGTGTGTACACGCGTGACTATAACCTAGCTTTTTATAAACTTTTAAAAGTTACTCATCTAATAACAATTATTCAAATCAATATTTATATTTTACTTATGTATTGTACATATCATAGCCTTGCAATTCAAAACTTTCACTATGAACTTTAAATCTATTCATAAGTTTTCTAAATTCTATTCTTACCACTTAAAGCAACGCATATTTACTACGACTATAATCAAGAATTATTGGAACACTCAATTTACAGCCTAAAGGCAAGTTCAAATTAAAGTAATGAAAAAAAATTAACCTAATAACAAAACCAATAGATTTTTAAATATAACTGATCACGATTGTTATACTAATTATACATCAAAATTTCAACTTTTAATAAAGTTGTTAATAAACTGCATCATAATAGATTCATTACATATCAACCAAAAAGTATTTTAAGTTCATATAAAACATACTATATTTAATCAGCATCTTCATCATCATCCATTTCAGATTCGGATGACTCCTCTGCTTCCACCATGGCCGCTTCCTCCTCCAGATTCCTGATTTTCAGGCGAATCATTTGTTCCAGATTCACCATCTCTAAGCTTCTGTTGCTGTTAGACATGCCTACCTTATCCAGATCCACAAGCAAGTCATAGTCGTTGCAGTTTTCAAGTTCGTCTCTTGACATCAACCGATGTGACCCATCGGTAAACTGCAAACTTGCAACGTTAAGATTTTTAGCAAAAAACCAACTACAGACAGGAAATACCTCCAAAAGTTCATCAAACTCATCCACTTGAAAGATGTCTTCCAACTTCGAAATCAGTCTCCTTTCTTCAATACTTGGCAACCTCATTGTTCTTCCAAACTCATACATTTCTCTTTGAAAATCTGCTCCCATTTGCATAACAACTTTTCTTGAACCGAAAAGTAAACATGAATTGTCACTCATGTTCACAAGATATCTTCGTTTGATACTGCAGAACCTCCAACTAACAACCTTTTCCATTGCTTACTATTTTTTTTAGAAGTTATGTGTGTTTATTTTGAAGAAAATAGAGTTGTGATTTATGTTTAGTGATTTTGATTTTATAGATATGTTAAAAACCGTGTAAAGAACTGAAGGGACAGCTTAGATTTTCAACACTAATAATAATTAATATTCCGTATTAATTGCATAGCAGATGAAAAGACTTGTTTCTGCAAAAGATTAAAAAGTGGCGGTTCTTAATATATGAATTTAAAATTTGAAATAGTAATTATAAACTAAAAAAGTTATTGGTTATTGTTATGAACAATAAGTGTACTTTATGTGTACTAACAATTGTTAGGGTTATTAACAATAACTTTATTCATCCCTCTGCATATAAAAATAATATTGATTAAAATGAAACACTCTATTAAAGAGACACAAAATAAAGTTATTCAGAATTATTAGTAACGATAACATGTTAATACCTTAAACACTAACCTGTAAATCTATAAGAAACATATGTAGACAAAGAATTTATGGAAGATTCTTACGGTTTAGTTGGTTCGAGATCCTAAGCACGTTAAGTTTGAATGTATATTGAGACATCCTCCAATTGATGTCATTCAATACGTAATGTTGTTCGGATCCATAAACATGCAATTTAATAGAATGTAAGTAATACAACATTACATGAATAAAAAAATAACTGAATGATTATGTAAAATTTGATAAACATACCTGACAGAGTTGAAGGAATTACACTATAGTTTACAAAACAAAATCTGTATATAAAGTTCTAAATTGCAAGATTTATTTATGTTAAGGAATTAATAATATTAAAACCAAATTATAAAATGGAAACCTGAATTAATTTAGATTTAAATGTTGCTAAAATTAAAAAAATAAACATTTTTTTTATTTAAATCTATATACCACATTAAAATCTAAACCTATCTAATATAAAGGTTTCAAAATACATAAAATAAACGTAATCTAACTTTTTTAAAGGCTTAAAATTTAACAAATAATTGTTTTTGGGTATAAAACGAATTGGTTAAGTATAAAGAATCAACATTTAATATAATTTTTAAATTTGTATCATTTAATAATAATGGAATTTTGTGTTAAACGTGAAAAAATCTAAGACATTTACATTTAATAATAAGTCAAAGGTTGACAAAAAAAAAAAAAAACGAATATGTTTGGAAATTTTTAAATGAAAACCGTTTGATATTATTGTGTTGCAATTTACCAAAATTTGAGTCAAATTAAAAATTATAGAAATCAACCAATTTAATAAAAAGTCAAATCCAAATTCTAGAAGCCACCACCAATAAACACACTAACTACCATTAACCTTAACAACATTATAAAGGTTAGACACACCTTGATTTAGAAAGTTATAAAGCTAAAATTTTTTACTTGTTTTAAAAGTTGACCAAATTTAATAGTTGATTTGACTAAATTAAAATTTGACTAACTTGTACATCAATAAGGAGGTGTATGACTTTTTTAAAAAAATTTATAGTTTCATAACTTAAAAAATTGTTTGTATATGAACTTTTATGAAGACTTAATATATAAAATCAAGAATCTAAAACATAATTACTAATTACTAAACATTAATATAGAAAAAATCGTTGTAGTTAAATTTTTATATTTGACCTAAATAATTGTAACTTACTATAATACTATAACATTGAAAGATGGTTAACATACTTTACAAATCTTTGCATTAACATTTACAATATTAGACTACTCCTAGGAATATCTCATGATTCATGATCATATCTATTCAAACCATAACAGGATATTCGGGTTTAAAGACATAACATCCCAAAAAATACACAGTTTACTACATAAGAATTAAAAGGTAAAAAAGTATGTGACCTTTGACTTTTTTTTTTAATTTTAAAATTTGGCATTAATAAGAAATTAATATGATTTTCAAAAAAGTCAAACCATTTATTAACCAAAAATATGTTTATAAAACAGATTTCCATAATTAAGAAAATGGTATAAATAATAGATTAATATAAAATTTTAAAAAAGTCAAACAATTTAATAAAAACAAAGAACATTATCTTTAAATTTTCAAGTTTTTTTTTTTTTTTTTTAAAAACTATTATACACTATGTTTACTATCTTATTTTACTCTAAACAACCAATTAACATTAACATAGACAATTACTATCCATAACATACTTATGAAATATTTAGTGTTGTTAACTAATCCACATCATCAGTCAGAATATTACTGATTCTAAACATAAAAATCCCCAAAATTCACGAATTACCACATAAGTTGTAAACGTGCAAAAGTTAGTCCCTGTAAACCACAACCCCTTTTTTTGTTATGTTACCCACCAAAAGTTGTCATCCTACAAAAAAAGTGACAACAACCTGAAACCACCTAATTACCGTCACATCTAACCACATTAGAAAGCCTGAACGAACCTTGGTTTTTGAAAAACAGAAAATGTAGTTTATCACCCGTATGAAGTCCCTTATCATCGACAAAAGACTGCATGCCTCTGATGTTGTAACGGGGTTTTCCTCTTGACCCCTCAATTCCCACATACACTCCCCATGACCGACCCTCACCATCAGAAACGCTTAACGACCTTTTACGGTTCAAACCGTTCTGCTTTGCCCACTCAAGCTTCATACGCTACATAAGAAGAAACATAAATGATAAGACTTGAAATTATAATAACAATCACAACTACTCATTACTTGACCTATTAACGAAATTTCACAAAACATATTAGTCACCCATTTAATGCAATATGACATATCTACAGTTTCCGTTTATTATTATCTACGTTTATACAAAACAAATAATGAATGAAAATAACCTTGACAGATTAACAACTAAAGTTTTGTGACACCAAGTCTATAAACTCAAAATTAATTCAAATCAGTCTGCATATCCCCGAATTGAATTTAGAATAAACAGATACAATAAAGCTTGTAATAGCAATAACAATCAAATACATTCATTATTTTAGTTGATTACCATTTCAAGATGTCATCATTCCATCGTTACTTATTAACTAACTATATATTATAGCTATGTAGAATGAACATCAATCCATGTGCAACAAACCTATTACTATACTATAAACACACTTTTTAAAAAATGATTGATTAATGGGCAAATAAATGGAAACTGTAAGAGGTAAGCTGTAACACTTACAAAGTGATTGTCAACAGTGAACACCACTGGAACACCTTCATCTTCCACAGCTTCAGATCCATCATCATCAACCTCCATTGAACTGTCTAGAACATGTTCGACCGGCTCACCTTCAGCATCATCCTGTCCATCATCATCAGATAGAATAATCACATCTTCATCCAGTTCATTTTCATCTTCGTATTCCACCTTCACCCTTGTTGCCCAAAACTCCTCACATGGAAGAGTAAGCTTGTTCTTCAAAAACAACGACAAATTGTAGATCCTCTTTTTGTATCCAAAACAATGAAAAATTATAACGCATTAGAATAAAGGCAGTAAAAAAATTTTTAAAAATAGAAAAAACATGTATGTAATGAAGAAAATAATACCGGCTTAACAATTTCAAAAACAATTAAATGCTCCTTTGTTATTCCAAGAGCATCCTGCACCCAAGGCCATCCTCTAGTAACATAAAAATGACCATCTTCACGCACAATCTCTAACTCAAAGCATGAACGACGAACAGATCTGCATTCTACTGGATTTACTGGAAGCTTTTTATTTAGTAATCCATGTGCAACAAAGGGACTAATATGCTAAGAAGCAAAAATAATTATTTATAAACCATTAATAAATGTGTGTAAAAAAATATTTACATAATTTAATTGAATCACAATTGATTAAACTTACAAGACGTTTTTGCGTTGATTTATGATCCTTCAAACTGCAGTAAAAAAAGCTGCCAGGTGCCGATACTGCATCCTGATGAAAACTGATGATCCGGAATGAATGAATATTTTCTTCATATTGAAATATGAAGTTACATTCAGGTGGGTACCCTAATTCATTGATCATGTTTCTCCAGCCGTCGTAAAAGTACTAGCTTCCATTGATGCTTGTTACAGTAACGTCAAACACCTCAGAGGTTAATGTGCGGACCTTGGTAACACCAGTGGGATAATTATATTTGTTGATCCATTCACCATAATCAGAAGGTAACGGCTGAATCAAAAAATACACACAATTTAAAATATTGAAAACATATTATACTCTAAAACATATATTATGGCAACACAGTAAAACATGTTAGATATCTTACCAAAGCAGCGACGCGTTATCCTCCATATATAACCAAAACCCATACAACATTGTGTCACTGTTTCATATACAAAAATTAAAACTGTAAGCATAGATCAAAGTAATTTGAAAAAATATTCACACTGTTTAAATAAAAGCTTGAAAAAACATTTGGAAATACATGTTAAAACCTAAAACACAAAGACTAAGTTGTAACCTAAAACATAAAACATTAAGCATTATGAATAATAATAAATGAAAATTAAAGAAGAATCACTCAAACCTTAAAAAATCAATTTACCCTAAAAATCACTAAATATATTAGTAAATGATAAACAACTAAATTGAAACCTAAAAGCATAAGAATCCATTTGTTAGCTTTCTTAAAACCTGAATTTAACCATAAATCATAAACTTAAACCACTAATCATCATCAGTATTAATAAACCAAACCTTAAAACATCGATTGACTCTTACAATAACTAAATCCATACCTAAATCATTAAGCCCTAAATTGAAACCTAAAACCATAACAATCCTTTGGTAGATTTCTTAAAACATAAATGTAACCAGAAATGCTAAACTTAAACATTACCCCTAATTCTAAATCTAAAAGTCATACCACTAATCAGTATTGATAAACCATTAATCAATATGAATAATAATAAATGTTGAAACCTAAAAAACAAAGACTAAGTTGTAACCTAAAACATAAAACATTAATCAATATGAATAATAATAAATGAAAATTAAAGAAGAATCACTCAAACCTTAAAAAATCAATTTACCCTAAAAATCACTAAATCGATAAGTAAATGATAAATCACTAATTGAAACCTAAAAGCATATAATCCATTGTTAGGTTTCTTAAAACCTGAATTTAACCATAAATCATAAACTTAAACCACTAATCATCATCAGTCTTAATAAACCAAACCTTAAAACATCGATTGACTCTTACAATAACTAAATCCATACCTAAATCATTAAGCCCTAAATTGAAACCTAAAACCATAACAATCCATTGGTAGATTTCTTAAAACATAAATGTAACCTGAAATGCTAAACTTAAACATTACCCCTAATTCTAAATCTAAAACTCATACCACTAATCATTATTGATAAACCAACCCTTAAAACAGCAGTTGCCTCTAATTGATAAACCAACCCTAATTCTAAATCTAAAACTCATGCCACTAATCACATTGGACACTTAAACATTACCCCTAATTCTAAATCTAAAACTCATACCACTAATCACTATTGATAAACCAACCATTAAAACATCAGTTGCCTCTAAATGGAGGCACTCGACTATGTTGCCAGCAGCAGAAGACTGTCCAGAATGGAGCACGCGAGTCGTTTATCAACATCTTTATCCATCTATCAACAACCAAACATGATAACAGACAACGTTGTTAGCTTCCTGTATCAATCAAACCATAAAACGCAGGATTTAAACAATAAACAACAGAAAAAACATAATTACATCAGACCCGGTACACGCGGTTAGCAATCATCAAACACGAACCATACAACATGAACCCTAAAAGTAAATCTTAACAAAACTGACCAATAATAGATGTAAATGCAAGTATTATAAGCAAAAGAGACCTTAATGGACAAACAAATCAGAAAAAAACACGAAAAAAATAAAGAGAATACATAGACATGAAGAACGATTGATTAATAGAGAATAGAAGAGATTAAACCTTGGACAGGAGATGAAGAACACGGTAGAACTATGGTTGATTTGGAAGATCGCCTTGATTAGGGTTTGTGGCTGCCGGAGGAGAAGATCGCTGAATTGGGAATTAGGGTAGGTTATGTGTGATTGTGTGAAAAGTTATGTCCGTGTTTTTTTTGGGTTTATATATTTTCTATAATTTTATTTTTAAAAAATATCAAAATTTTATAAAATCCCACACTTGGACACTTGTCATTAGTTGATTGGCTATGTAATATGAGGCTCAATGTGTGACACCCGGCATGTTCGGCTTAAACATATTAGTAACATCTAAGTCAACCTTAGCGAGAAACGTTTATAAACAGACTTAACTAGGTTAGTTGAGTCGGGTCAAGTTAGGATTGTCCAGGGTACAATGATCTGGAGGATCATTGGGAGTCATTTTGGTAATACACTAGTACCGGGTTCCGTTGTTGGTGACATTACATGAACTAATTAAGTATATGTGTAGATTATGGGTCGTGTGGTGGATTATATACATAGATGTGTTTAAATGATGTGTAAATGATTGTCTGTGCTTAAATGTGTTAAATATAGACTAAGGATGCATGCTTATGTGTTAAGATGTGTTAGAATGCGTTAAACACGACAAACTGGAAAACTAGCTAAAAAGGGATCTTGGTTCGACCACTTCGAGTGGTCGAAGGAAAGAAATTGTCTGGTTCGACCCTTTGTAAAGGGGCGAACCAGGGAAGTGGAATTAAAGGAATTCCCTTCGAACAGAACAGGGCTCATTCGACCCTGTGAAAGGGTCGAAGGAGACCACCTTCGACCATTGAAATGGTGCGAAGGAGGATTAGTATAAATACCAACCTTTGTCATTTTTCATCATTTCACAAACCTTAACCGTCCCAAAACGCTCTCAAACGATCTAAAACACTAAGGAAGGAGTTTTTGCTCTTCTTTTTCATAATCTAACCTATCTACAACATCTAAACAAGAATCCAAGGTGTGTTCATAATCCTAAACCTTTTTAAAAGCATTTTAATTCGTTTTCATCTAACCCTAATTGTCCGGATCTATTCTAAGGGTGTTTTTATGATTACAAACCTTTTAAACATCTTTCTAAATCAAAACATGATCATTTAACATAGGTTTTCATGATGAATAACATATGTAAATTGTGTATTATGTGGTGTTATGTGTTGTTCAATGATTTGCTGCTATATCTATGATAGAAACATGATATAGGATTGTTATTAATGTTGGAATATTGTTGTCTAGGGTTAGGATTGGATATGATGATATTTGGGGGTTTTATTGGATCAAAACTTGATGTATGATATTTATGATCAATAGAATGGATAAGAAAGATCGGATAATCGACAAACTGAGTATTTTAAGCTAAGCATGAATCGATTTCAAAAGTTTCCAAATTGGGTAAATTATTCATGCATGAAAGTGATGTTTCCATAATCTTTACCATTTTGGGAAAGGGCTGAAACGGACGTATTATCGGGGGAAATCGGTGGGGTTTTGTAGGGATAAGTTATCCATGCTTGACTGCTGTGTTTGATGATGTTTCGAGTCGTTTTGAATGTGTTTGAAGCGTTTTTAGGAAAAATTGCACAACAGGGGCGAACCTGGCCTCCTTCGACCGATCGAAGGTGCGAAGGCGGAAGACCAGGGTCGAACCTGGGTTTTTGTTGGGCGAATGAGGTAAAACGGGCGAAGGAGACATCGAACGGTCGAACGAAATGTAAAATAGGCGAAGGAGACTAAAAAGGTGCGAAGGAGACTTAAAACTGACTGGTTCGACCGTTCTGATGCTGAAATGAGATTTCTGATACAAACTAAGTGTTTTATGCTTGAACCTTGTGTGTAATCTATGTGTACTTGATTAGTTAGGGTAATGGGTCACCAACAGGATGTCGGGTCGGTCTAGTGTGTCGGTTAAACATTTAAACACGTTTTAAAACATACTTGGTTACGATCTGGACAATCAGGGACTAGATAACCTTATGGTTATTAGTCGGAACACTTATGTGAACATTTTGATAGATCTCCGGTAGAGGGATTATCAAGGGCTAAACATCTTTACTTGTAATTGAAGAACGCTATCTAAGGTGAGTTCACGGCCCCACTTTTACTGCTTTAACTTTTGGGGGAGAAAACATGCGCTAAACTGTTTTGGTAACATATGTCATACTATGGCTTTTAACTTTATATTGCTATACGATCTTTGGAAAGTCCCGGGTGAAACCATGAATGTGCGGGGATGCACAACGGGGGAAATGTGGATAGATCTATTGGGCGTGACCTGCCCCACTCGTCGGCTTGGAGGGCCGGGCGGGTGCATATTGTCTCGAACAGGTACATTGGTATCATGCTGAACATACGGGCTGCTTAAACATGCTAAACATTGCTAAACGTGTCTAGTAATGGTTTCCAATCGTAGTAGTAATAAACATACGCCTAGCTAGCGTACTTGGTAACATTGATATAGTATGGACATGGAAATGTTTTGGTAACATTTTGAACAAACCTGTGAACTCACCAGCATTATATGTTGACATCTTTTTGGCATGTTTTTCTCAGGTCGCTAAGGTAGCAATGAACGAAACTAGGCGCACGGGTCTGCATTGGCGTCTAGGCATAGTTGCACGTTTTGTAATAAAAGTATTTTGAACAACTTTTGAGATGATAGTATAGTTGATTAAATGCTACTTAAACGCTTCCGCTTATTAAATTAATGGTTATGTCTATTTACGTTTTTTCATATAGAGTTGTTTATTGTGATCGTTGACTTGGATCTTGGTTTGTCATGCGCCTCGCGGTAAAACCCCGCTAGTGGAAATTTGAGGGTGTGACAGATTGGTATCAGAGCCAATGGTTATAGTGAACTAGGACTGCATGTAGAGTCTGGTCTATAGCCGAGTCGCACACACTAGACGGTCACATACTTTGGGTCTATTAGTGGGATACGTACTAACGTTGTCGGGGTGTCCTTACATCATCATCATGCTTCTCCGTTACATCATCCGCTTTTATTTGGGTTCTTACCTACTCTTGTCTTCTTCTTCTGGATTGAAGAAGGAGGGGTTGACTTGTTGGTCCTAGCACACACATGCCTTCTTACACTTGCACCTATCGTCACACTTTGCTAGGCGGCGATATTCAGTGACTGGGGTCTGGATTAGGGATACATCTGGAGGACCATGTAGAGCAGTTTATCATTTCGGGTGCACATGAAATAATAAACTGGGGTGCATGAAAATCCCGATGAATTTCGAGTTCGGATGTATAGTCCTGGATTTGTCCCTAGGTTAACTCTTGTAAATTTCTAGTGGTTGACACTGGAAGTGAATTTGAATTCCTCGATTCCTTGATTTGTTAGATCATGTCTGGTGCTCACGGTGGTGGACGTCGTGGTGGTGGTGGCCGTGCTGGCGGCGGTGGTCGTGCCGGAGGCGGTGGTCGTGGAAACATCAACATGACCCAAGCTGAACTGAACAACTTGCTACAGCAGCAAGTGAACATGGCTATGGCTAATTTCCAGGCTGGAATTAATGCCATGGGTGGTGAGTTGATTTTTGTCGACCTTGCCTCATTTTTGGGTTTCGTGTCCTTTCGTTTGTGTTTTACTCGTGTACCGTGTTTGAGGTGTTGGTGCCAATCCACTCCCACCTCAGTGCTCTTATAAGAAGTTTCGGGACTGTCAGCCCCATAACTTCGCTGGAACCGAGGGAGCGGTGGGACTGCTCCGATGGCTGGAGAAGGTGGAATCTGTGTTTGTTATGTGTAACTGTCCTGCTGGGGACCGGGTGAAGTATGCTACTGCGACATTTGAAGGGCCTGCATTGTCGTGGTGGAATGCTACTACTCAGAACGTGGGATTGGGAGAGGGTATTGCTATGCCTTGGGCGGAGTTCGTGCAGCTGTTGAGAGGTGAGTACTGTCCAAGAGAGGAGATACAGAAGTTGGAACATGAGGTCTGGAGTTACAAGATGGTTGGGTCTGAGATTGAGGAATACACTGTGAGGAGGAACGAGCTGGCGGTGTTGTGTCCTGATTTACACACACCCAAGTACAGGAGGATCGAGCACTATGTGTCTGGACTAGTGCCCGAGATTGCTGGGTTGGTGGCTGCTGGGAATCTTCCCACTATTGCTGAAGTTGTCCGATCAGCTCATCGGATAACTAACCTGAAGGTGGCAGAAGGCGTTTTGCCACCCAAGGGTGCTGCTGTGAAGGTCGCTGAGGGGAACAAGAGGAAGTGGGATAGTGTGGGGAAGAGTGTGGTGCCAGCTCAGCCGGTGAAGAAGTTTGAGTCATCTAGGTCTTCTTCTGGGCAGAAGACGAGTGGGTATGTTGGGAAGCATCCCAAGTGTAACAAGTGTGGTTTTCATCATTCTGGGGGTTGCGATAGGGCTCGTTTTCATCGGTGCCATCAGTTGGGACACCATGCTAAGGATTGCAAGGTGGCACTCACCCCAACTCAGAAACCTGCGGCTACTCCTGCTCCTGCTGCTCAGGGGACTCAGGGGAGGCAGGGGTGTTACAACTGTGGAGACACGGGACATTTCAAGCGTGACTGTCCCAAACTGAAGCAGGGCGATAATGGGAGGGGCGGGAACGGTAACGGGAACAACGGCGGCGGAGGCAGGACTGCACGTGCTTTCGTCATTGGATCTGCGGAGGCTAGGCAGGATCCAGACACAGTTACCGGTACGTTCCTTCTTAATGATCGCTATGTTTCTGTCTTGTTTGATTCTGGTGCCGATAAGAGTTTCGTATCTTTGGATATTAGTCGATTGCTAGATATAGTACCCACACCTTTAGAGGCTAAGTACTTAATAGAATTGGCTGACGGTAAGAAAATCGAAGCGACACACACACTCAGGGAATGTCGCTTGGAACTGTCGGGTTTGTCTTTCCCCAGTGACCTTATGCCGGTACCCCTGGGTAGTTTTGATGTCGTGGTTGGCATGGATTGGTTATCGTTGTATCGCGCGGAGATCGTTTGTTTTGACAAGGTTATTCGGATCCCTCTCCCTGATGGAGAGATTCTTTCAGTTCGTGGCGAGAAAAGCGGTGCTCCGCTGAGTATCATTTCTAGCATGAAAGCCCGTAAGTATCTTCGGAAGGGCTGTTCGGCCATCCTGGCACTTGTTAACGTTTCTACTGACGATGAGAAGAAGATCGAGGATATTCCGGTGGTTCGTGACTTTTCTGATGTGTTTCCTGATGAATTACCTGGTCTCCCTCCCCATCGTCAGGTCGAGTTTGGTATTGATCTTACTCCGGGCGCAGCTCCTATTGCCCGAGCTCCGTATCGTCTTGCACCTCCCGAGATGCAAGAGCTGTCCAGCCAGTTACAGGAACTCTTGGAAATGGGTTTCATCCCACCGAGTTCTTCCCCGTGGGGAGCTCCTATTTTGTTTGTGAAGAAGAAGGACGGAAGTCTTCGCATGTGTATTGATTATCGTGAGCTGAACAAAGTGACCATCAAGAATCATTATCCTCTTCCTCGCATTGATGATCTCTTTGACCAGCTTCAGGGCTCCAGCTACTACTCGAAGATTGTTTTGCGGTCCGGTTATCACCAGTTGCGCGTCAGGGAAGCTGACATTCAGAAGACTGCTTTTCGCACTCGTTATGGCCATTTTGAGTTCTTGGTCATGCCTTTCGGTCTCACTAACGCACCGGCGGTGTTCATGGATTTGATGAACCGCGTTTGTAAACCTTACCTTGATAAGTTCGTCATCGTGTTCATTGACGACATTCTGATTTATTCCAAGAACAAGGCGGATCATGAGGAACATCTGCGGTTGGTCTTGGAACTTTTGAGACAGGAGCAGTTGTATGCTAAGTTCTCAAAGTGTGATTTCTGGTTACGTGAAGTTCAATTCCTAGGACATGTGGTGAATGAACTGGGAATTCATGTCGATCCGGCTAAGATCGAAGCTATAAAGACTGGGAAGCACCAAAGACGCCATCTGAGGTGCGGCAATTCCTAGGTCTTGCAGGTTATTATCGTCGTTTCATTGAGGGATTTTCAAAGATCGCTCAACCCCTCACTGCTCTTACCCAGAAGGACCGAAAGTTCGACTGGGATGAACCACAAGAATCAGCATTTCAGATGCTGAAGCTTAAACTTTGTTCTGCACCTATCTTATCCTTGCCTGAGGGTACGGATGATTTCGTTGTGTATTGTGATGCTTCTATTCGTGGTCTAGGTTGCGTGTTGATGCAACGCGGGAAGGTTATTGCTTATGCTTCTCGCCAACTCAAAGTTCATGAGAAGAACTACACTACTCATGACTTGGAACTGGGTGCGGTAGTTTTTGCGTTGAAAATCTGGAGACATTACTTGTACGGTACCAAGTGTGAAGTATATACCGATCACAAGAGTCTTCAGCATATTTTCGACCAGAAGGTGTTGAACATGCGGCAGCGTCGCTGGGTTGAACTCCTGAACGATTATGACTGTGCCATCAAATACCATCCTGGCAAGGCGAACGTTGTGGCGGACGCCTTGAGCAGGAAGGAGTCTGCGAACCCTCGCCGTGTTCGAGCCTTACAGCTCACCATTCATTCGTCGTTACCTGACCAAATCCGTTCTGCACAGTTGGAAGCCTTGAAGGAGGAAAACCTTAAGGCTGAAACTATGCACAGTGCTGACAAGCATCTTGAGCTCAGGACCGATAGCTTACACTATTTTGCGGGACGTGTTTGGGTCCCATTGTTCGGGGGATTGCGCGAGCTTGTTTTGGATGAAGCTCACAAATCCCGGTATTCTATTCACCCTGGCTCCGATAAGATGTATCAGGATTTGAAGATACTTTATTGGTGGCCGAACATGAAAGCTGATATAGCTTCCTATGTCAGCAAATGTTTGACTTGTGCTAAAGTCAAGGTGGAGTATCAGAGGCCGTCTGGTCTCCTGCAACAACCAGAGGTTCCGGAATGGAAGTGGGAACGAATCACGATGGATTTTGTCACCAAGCTACCAAGGTCACCTAGTGGGTACGATATGATCTGGGTGATTGTTGACCGGCTGACAAAATCGGAACGTTTTATACCTATTAAGGAAACCGATGGACTCGAGCGGTTGGCTCGACTTTACCTTAAGGAGGTGGTTGCTCGGCACGGGGTGCCTGTTTCTATTATCTCTGATCGTAATTCTCGTTTCGCTTCGCGTTTCTGGAAGGCTCTGCACAAGGCTTTGGGTACTCAGTTGGATATGAGTACGGCTTATCATCCGCAAACTGATGGACAGAGTGAGCGGACGATTCAAACCTTGGAAGACATGCTTCGGGCATGTGTTATCGATTTTGGCAAAAGTTGGGAGATCCACCTGCCGTTAGTGGAGTTCTCCTACAACAACAGCTATCACTCTAGCATCAAGGCAGCTCCGTTCGAGGCTCTTTACGGACGGAAATGCCGATCACCACTTTGTTGGGCCGAGGTGGGCGAGAGCCAGCTCACTGGTCCGGAACTCGTGTACGAAACTTCGGAGAAAATCATACAGATCCGTCAACGTTTGGCTGCTGCACGGGATCGTCAAAAGAGCTATGCCGATCGCCGTCGAAAACCTTTAGAGTTCCAGGTTGGGGACAGGGTACTTCTGAAAGTTTCACCATGGAAGGGCGTTATACGCTTCGGAAAGCGTGGCAAGCTTAACCCTCGTTATGTCGGACCATTCGCAATCCTGGATCGGATTGGACCGGTGGCATACAGACTTGACTTACCGGCGGAGCTCGGTAGTGTGCACAACGTCTTCCATGTGTCTAACTTGAAGAAGTGTTTGGCTGATGAATCTCTCATTGTACCACTGGAAGAGATCAAGGTTGATGATCGTCTTCGCATTGTGGAGGAACCTGTCGAGATTCTCGACTACAAGATTCGTAGCCTTCGTCGGAGTAAAATCCGCATCGTAAAAGTCCGTTGGAACTCGAACCGTGGACCGGAGTTCACATGGGAACGGGAGGATCAGATGAAAGCTAAGTATCCTCATCTTTTTCCGAAACGCGCGTTTGAATCGAGGCATGTTACTGCTGAAGCGAAATGAATCTCGGGTCGAGATTCCTTTCAACGTGGGGATGATGTGACGATGTGACATCCGGTAATTTTCTTTTCGTTCTGTTCTTTTCCGTTTCTTTCTTTTGGGGCTTTGCGCAATTTTCGGGACGAAAATTCTTTCAACGTGCGGATGATGTGACACCCGGCATGTTCGGCTTAAACATATTAGTAACATCTAAGTCTACCTTAGCGAGAAACGTTTATAAACAAACTTAACTGGGTTAGTTGAGTCGGGTCAAGTTAGGATTGTCCAGGGTACAATGATCTGGAGGATCATTGGGAGTCGTTTTGGTAATACACTAGTACCGGGTTCCGTTGTTGGTGACATTACATGAACTAATTAAGTATATGTGTAGATTATGGGTCGTGTGGTGGATTATATACATAGATGTGTTTAAATGATGTGTAAATGATTGTCTGTGCTTAAATGTGTTAAATATAGACTAAGGATGCATGCTTATATGTTAAGATGTGTTAGAATGCGTTAAACACGACAAACTGGAAAACTAGCTAAAAAGGGATCTTGGTTCGACCACTTCGAGTGGTCGAAGGAAAGAAATTGTCTGGTTCGACCCTTTGTAAAGGGGCGAACCAGGGAAGTGGAATTTAAGGAATTCCCTTCGAACAGAACAGGGCTCATTCGACCCTGTGAAAGGGTTGAAGGAGACCACCTTCGACCATTGAAATGGTGCGAAGGAGGATTAGTATAAATACCAACCTTTGTCATTTTTCATCATTTCACAAACCCTAACCGTCCCAAAACGCTCTCAAACGATCTAAAACACTAAGGAATGAGTTTTTGCTCTTCTTTTTCATAATCTAACCTATCTACAACATCTAAACAAGAATCCAAGGTGTGTTCATAACCCTAAACCTTTTTAAAAGCATTTTAATTCGTTTTCATCTAACCCTAATTGTCCGGATCTGTTCTAAGGGTGTTTTTATGTTTAAAAACCTTTTAAACATCTTTCTAAATCAAAACATGATCATTTAACATAGGTTTTCATGATGAATAACATATGTAAATTGTGTATTATGTGGTGTTATGTGTTGTTCAATGATTTGCTGCTATATCTATGATAGAAACATGATATAGGATTGTTATTAATGTTGGAATATTGTTGTCTAGGGTTAGGATTGGATATGATGATATTTGGGGGTTTTATTGGATCAAAACTTGATGTATGATATTTATGATCAATAGAATGGATAAGAAAGATCGGATAATCGACAAACTGAGTATTTTAAGCTAAGCATGGATCGATTTCAAAAGTTTCCAAATTGGGTAAATTATTCATGCATGAAAGTGATGTTTCCATAATCTTTACCATTTTGGGAAAGGGCTGAAACGGACGTATTATCGGGGGAAATCGGTGGGGTTTTGTAGGGATAAGTTATCCATGCTTGACTGCTGTGTTTGATGATGTTTCGAGTCGTTTTGAATGTGTTTGAAGCGTTTTTAGGAAAAATTGCACAACAGGGGCGAACCTGGCCTCCTTCGACCGATCGAAGGTGCGAAGGAGGAAGACCAGGGTCGAACCTGGGTTTTTGTTGGGCGAATGAGGTACAACGGGCGAAGGAGACATCGAACGGTCGAACGAAATGTAAAACGGGCGAAGGAGACTAAAAAGGTGCGAAGGAGACTTAAAACTGACTGGTTCGACTGTTCTGATGCAGAAATGAGATTTTTGATACAAACTAAGTGTTTTATGCTTGAACCTTGTGTGTAATCTATGTGTACTTGATTAGTTAGGGTAATGGGTCACCAACAGGATGTCGGGTCGGTCTAGTGTGTCGGTTAAACATTTAAACACGTTTTAAAACATACTTGGTTACGATCTGGACAATCAGGGACTAGATAACCTTATGGTTATTAGTCGGAACACTTATGTGAACATTTTGATAGATCTCCGGTAGAGGGATTATCAAGGGCTAAACATCTTTACTTGTAATTGAAGAACGCTATCTAAGGTGAGTTCACGGCCCCACTTTTACTGCTTTAACTTTTGGGGGAGAAAACATGCGCTAAACTGTTTTGGTAACATATGTCATACTATGGCTTTTAACTTTATATTGCTATACGATCTTTGGAAAGTCCCGGGGGAAACCATGAATGTGCGGGGATGCACAACGGGGGAAATGTAGATAGATCTATTGGGCGTGACCTGCCCCACTCGTCGGCTTGGAGGGCCGGGCGGGTGCATATTGTCTCGAACAGGTACATTGGTATCATGCTGAACATACGGGCTGCTTAAACATGCTAAACATTGCTAAACGTGTCTAGTAATGGTTTCCAATCGTAGTAGTAATAAACATACGCCTAGCTAGCGTACTTGGTAACATTGATATAGTATGGACATGGAAACGTTTTGGTAACATTTTGAACAAACCTGTGAACTCACCAGCATTATATGTTGACATCTTTTTGGCATGTTTTTCTTAGGTCGCTAAGGTAGCAATGAACGAAACTAGGCGCACGGGTCTGCATTGGCGTCTAGGCATAGTTGCACGTTTTGTAATAAAAGTATTTTGAACAACTTTTGAGATGATAGCATAGTTGATTAAATGTTACTTAAACGCTTCCGCTTATTAAATTAATGGTTATGTCTATTTACGTTTTTTTCATATAGAGTTGTTTATTGTGATCGTTGACTTGGATCCTGGTTTGTCACGCGCCTCGCGGTAAAACCCCGCAAGTGGAAATTTGAGGGTGTGACACAATGTGGGATTGACAAGTGTCCACATTGAGTTTCATATATTCGTTCTATAGATGTGATGTGGTATGACCACAAGCTTCAAATAATTATATTCATTAAATATTAATTTTACATTTTCTTTCTTTCTTTAAAATTGCATATGTTTATATAATTATACAATGTCGTTCAACATGAGAATTGCTGAAACAAATTACTTTATCTTTATATTTATACTTGCTCCATCTTTATCTTTATATATTTTTCTAGGTCACGCATCTCTACTATGGTGAACCATCAGGCATTTTGTTCTGCTCATAATCATCACCACAAGTCAGTACTACATTATAAAGGAGGAGGCATGGACAAATATGTCCAAATTGTCCAAAGTTAAAATGGCATACCAAGAGTTTCTTTGCAAATTTCTAAATTTTACCACTTTTATTTCCTAAATACCCCTAGAAGATAATTAATTTTTATATGAAAATGGAACTCACCCAAACTAAATAAACACATGTGATAATAATATTTTTGAACAAATTTCATATAATGGCGCTGAAATATAATAATTTATGTTACCACAATAAATAAATTTATCTCAGATAAACTTGTATGAATTTTGAAACTTTGCCATAATAATATTTATATTATAAACCCTTTTCATATATATGTGTCTACCCAGCGGCAAAGTGGACGGGATGGTTCGGCTCACTGGCTTCATTGGGCAATTTTTTAGCTGATGAGTCAAGTTGGGCAATTCTATTACAAACTTACAAATAACAACTTTTGATTTCTAAATGGACAATGACCTTCGTATGATAGTGTATACAATATCATATTATTACTACATGCTTTTGTCATGTAAATGAACTTTATCATTTAGCAAGGTGTCTTCAACAACACGATTATGTGGATATGCAATAACTAGACCACTTACACAAGAGTGATGTTTATGTTCATATTGGTCTGTTACAGTAATATACCTTTAGTTTATTAAGATTTGTTCAATAATGAGTACATGGTTTTTGTGGTGAACTGCAATCTGTTGTAAGTGGCGGTGCACATTTCTTTTCTTTTCTTTCTACGAATACTTGTTAAAACATAGTGTGCACATTTCTATTCTTTTTGCTTAACTTGCAGCAAAAAACCTAAGTATCATAATGTTATATTGCAACCTATTTGTCGATCCCGCTGCAATGCGCGGGTAAACCTACTAGTTTAGAGTTAAATTCGAATTGAAACACTTTTATATATAACCCTTAGCAGGGTATTAAAAATATCCGAATTCGAAAATCTGATCCGAATTATCTGTTATCCGAATTCGAAATTATTCGAAAATCTGGATATTTCATATAGTGATTTTCAGAATTCTTGGATATTTCAGATATCCGAAAATCTATATATTTATTTTAATCGGATATCCAAAATATCCGTAAAAATATCCGAAAGTATCCACAATATCCGAAGAATATTTGAAATTTTATATTGTTTAATATATAAAAATATAAAATAAAATATATAAAAAAAATTTGGAAATTCAGATATCCGATTCACTATCCGATCAGATATCCGAATTTTCAAATATCTAGTTTTAAACACCCTTAAATCCCTTAGTGGAGTATTAGAATTTTATAGATTAAACAAATATGATTATCTCATTAAAACAATATCGGGGAGTACTTATAGAGAGAGAGAACAAAAAGAGAGGATGGGTGGCGGCGCACCATCGTTAGTGACCAGTTCCAATGACATGACAACAATCTGAGAAGGCCACATGGCCAACATTAGAGAAGGCCACGTGGCCAACATCACCTCCCCACGCCGGTGGAGTTTCTCTCGCCCAAGGGGCTCCCCCCTTCCATACCATACCAGGAAGGTGTGGAGGGTTTGGACATGCTTTTCCGCCCCCTTCCCCCACTCCGTTCTGTCTTATAGCAAAAAATTTGTTTTGTTTTCATATCAATAATAATAAAATCAGTTGGTTCTCTAATTTGTGTATTATTTTTTGTCCTTGATTTCTAAATCCCCATTTAGGGGTGTTTCAGTCATTGTGCTTGAAATGTTTGTTTTTAATTCGGATGGTTTTATGTTAGTTTTCCATAAATCTCTATATATAATAAAGGAACAAGGTTAAAGAGCAATGAGATAGGTTGGGGAACCGTGCCCCTTACGTGGCAGCATGAGGTTAAATATACTAACGTGTTCGTTCCTCATTCATTTGGATCTTTGGGTTATACCCAACCCGTGAGCAAACCTCTGTTTCAAAACAACACAAAGAGACACACAAACTCATTTCACAATTTCAAAACCCTCTTTTCACTCTCTCTCTCTCTCTCTCTCTCTCTCTCTCTCTCTTTCCCTCTTCTTTTCCTCTTCCCTCTTCTTTGTTCATCTGATTTCGTCAAGATTCTTCAAAATCTCTTGGGTTCTTCATCATCTCTGCCGACGTTGTGTTTGTTTTTTTTCGTTTAAGGTATTTTTTTTAATTATCTTCGTTATTATTTTATTTTTCAAAATCTAATTTATGTTTTTGTTATGAATGTTCTCTTTGTTTTCTCATCGTTTTTGTTATGAAGCACCTGTTGTGTCTTCTTGGTAAAAGGTATGTGTTTGTTTTGTTATTTTTGTGATGTGTTATTTTTTTTTATTTGTTATACTAATCGCCGATGTTTTCTTCTGTTACATCATTGGATTTGTGTTCTTTGGTTGATGAAGAACATATTGTTGTTACGGTTTGCTATTAGGGTTATGTTACTTCTCTAAACTTTAGATGCATTCTCTTTTGGTTTAAATGTATTCGTTCGATTACTCTTTGTGTTTTTCTGATTATTTCTTTTTAATATGTTTTTTTTAAATTTCAAACATTATTTTGTAAAAATCCTTTTATTTTATTTTATTTATGTTTTTGTAAATTATTTTTTATATTTTTATTATGTTGTTATATGTTAAATTAGTTGTGTATGATCTTTGAATATTGTATATGAATATGAACTACTTATGGTTTAACTTCTCATGAGAAACCTCTGATTAGAAAACTACTTATAATGAAATACTGATGATGAAACCAAAACCTCTGATTTTTTGTTATTATCATTAATATTATGTTGTTATATGTTAGATTAGTTATCTATGATCTATGATTATTGTATATGAATATGAACTACTTATGGTTTAACTTCTCATGAGAAACCTCTGATTAGAAAACTAGTGTAAATGAAATACTAATGATGAAACCAAAACCACTGATTTTTTGTTACTGTCATTAATATTATATTATTATATGTTAGATTTGTTATGTATGTTCTATGATTATGAACTACTGATGGTTTAGCTTGTCATGAGAAACCTCTGATTAAAAAACTACTGATAACGAAGTACTGATGATGAAACCAAAACCTCTAATTGGTTGTGATTGTCATTAATATTATGTTGTTATATGTTAGATTAGTTATGTATGTTCTATGATTATTGTATATGATTATGAACTACTGATGGTTTAACTCCTGATGAGAATCTCTGATTAGAAAACTACTGATAATGAAGCACTGATGATGAAACCAAAACCTTTGATTTGTTGTTATTGTCATTGATATTATGTTGTTATATGTTAGATTATTTATGTATGTTCTATGATTATTGTATATGATTATGAACTACTGATGAGGAAAGCAAAATATCCGATTTTTTTGTTAAGGTCATTAATATTTTGTTGTTACAGGGTTATATTTAAACATGGTTTCTCGCATTTTTACAGTTTTATTTAATCTTGAAACGCTAACTCTGGTATTTAACTTTCTTTCTCATGTTTATGTTTTTATTTAAAATTTTTCGTGTCTAATTTTTTTTGGTTATACATTGCTGATTTAGATGCTGCCAAGTACGTTTGGGAAGTTTTTTTAATCCAATGACCTGGCGTTTGGCGAATTTGATTAAATAACCGAACATGATCTTCATTGGCCTGTTAATCTTGAATTGATCGATGATGTTTTCTACTTCACAGATGGTTAGAAAAGTATGATGAGGGGTATAGGAATGACTGGAAATTGCTTGTTTTTTTGAATATTTGCAGCCTCAATTGCTGAAGGTTATGTTTTTAAATTTGAACCAGAAGTATAACATTGGCAAATTGATCGATGATGTTTTCTACTTCACAGATGGTTGGAAAAGTATGATGAGGGGTATAGGAATGACTGGAAATTGCTTGTTTTTTTGAATATTTGCAGCCTTAATTGCTGAAGGTTATGTTTTTAAATTTGAACCAGAAGTATAACATTGGCAATTGTTTCTTTTATTCGGTTCGTGATTTGTCGTCCGACTATGTTGTAAGTTTTGTTTTGTTTAATATAGTTATATATACAGATTGAATTTTTAATTTATATTTTGATTAGTTGTTTAAATCATAAAAAGTTTAATATTGTTTGCAGCCTGTTCCACACGCTTTTTATTTCTACAACTATCATGATATTTTCCCTTCCAAAAAGATTACCATTGATGCTGGAGATTTTAGGGAATGGGAGGTTACTTTTGGCCGGTCAGAGAATGGTAAGAAGTATTTTTTTGCAAGGTGGTTGGGTAAATGTGCTTCGTGATCTTCGTTTGAGGCGTAAGATGGTTGTTGTTTTCAAGCTTGTGTGTTGTTCACGTTATGAGATTGTTGCGTATCATAAAGATGGAAGAGGAGTTGATTTCGATGAATTGCAACAGGTCGCCAATGCTGCCACTCCTTCTCATGTTGTCGTTATTGATTCGGATGATTCCGGGAGTCTCCCTCTTTCTGCCTCTGTATCTGATGCGGATATTTTCTCCACTAAAAGCAAAATTGAAAAGGGACGGGTAAAATTTGATATTTATATATTTAATTTGTTTTTTATAATTTACAATAGTTGGGTATTTTGTTTAATTAATTTACCATGTACTTTTTTTGCTATATAGGATCACTTTTATATGAAAGCCAAGATTCAGAAGCGCATGGTAATATTCTTATTTTCTTTATATTTCAGATATATAAGTTTATAAAGTTTAACTTATTTAATTTTGTTAATTAGTATGTTTTGGATTTTTTTAAGCAAATCACCAATACACTGGTTATGGCTTCTAGGCTGAAACCTGGAATGCCATTGAAAATTAAGTTTGATGATCAAGCAACTGAAGGCTGAAGTGGGGACTGAAAAAATGGTTGTTATAAGAGGTAAGTTTTATTGCATTTAAATTATATATTTTTTTTTATCTTTTTTAAAAGTGTAAATTTTACAAAAAGCGTAATTGCATTTAATTTGTTTGCAATTTTGTAGAAGGGTGGTGATATCAGGGTGGCATGTTCTTTTGAAGAAGAATGGATTGGCTGTTGGTGATGTTTGTGAATTTGAGTGGTTTCATTCTAATCGTCTTCTTAGTGTTTCTAAGGTTTAATTTGGGGTTGTTTGTTCTTTTGACACATTGATAACTTTTTTGTTGGTGCTTGCACTAATGTTTTTGGGATATCTATATCCATGGACATCTAATTTGTAAAATAATTAACTACTATATCCCTTATGTTTAAATTTTTGACTAGATGAATAGATTAAGAGGGTGTTTATATATGTTGATTGTTTGTGATCTTTTCAACTTACCTAAATTATTTTTCATCTATTTTTAAGAAATGTTGAACATAATGTGTTTTATCATTTACTAATATTGTAAGTGTCATTTTCATTACATAGATTTATGAGTTGAACCACTGATGGTTAAACTGCTGATTAGAAACCTCTGATAATGATCTATTGCTGAGGAAAGCTAAACCTTTGATAAATAAACTTCTGAAGAGCTTTGTTAGTTTAAATAATTATTCTATACATACCCTAAGTAGTTTAACTCATGATGAGAAACCTCTGATGATAAAACTACTGACAATGAACTACTGATGAGGAAAGCAAAATCTTTGCTCTATAAACAAATGAAGACCTCTGCTATTTTAAATTTTTGTTCTATAGAGATCCTAAGTGTTTAATTGATTTTAAATTCTGAATCGTCTTTGTTGTTTTTAAAATAAAGACGGTTTTTTATTGAATCTTTTGAAAAGTAATATAATATGAATGATATGTTGTTTTCAATTGAATTTCCAAAATTTTCCCGATTAGTGTATCAATTTGCTTTTTAAGAAATGTTGACCATAATGTGTTTCGTCCTTTACTAAAATTGTAAGTGTCAATTTCATTACGTAGATTTGTTTGTTTAACCACTCATGTTTAAACTGTTGATGAGAAACATCTGATAATGAACTACTGCTGAGCAAATCCAAATCTCTGATGAATAAACTTCTAAAGACCTTTGTTAGTTTAAATAATTGTTTATACATACCCTAAGTAGTTTAAGTCTTGTTGAGAAACCTCTGATGAGAAAACTATTGACGAGGAAAGCAAAACCTTTGACTTCTGAAGACCTTTGTTATTTTAAATAATTGTTCTATAGAGATCCTAAGTGTTAATTTGATTTTAAATTCTCCATCGTATTGTTGTTTTTAAAATAAAGATGTTTTTTATGTAATCTTTTGAAAATTAATATAATATGAATGATATGTTGTTTTCATTTAAATTTCGAAAATTTTCCCGATTAGTGTATCAATTTGCTTTTTAAGAAACGTTGACCATAATGTGTTTTGTCCTTTACCAATATTGTAAGTGTCATTTTTGTTACAAATGACAAAATATGTATGGTGTTTATATATGTTGATTGTTTTCATTTGAATTTCCCAATTTTTCCTGATTAGTGTATCAATTTGCTTTTTAAGAAATGTTGACCATAATGTGTTTTGTCCTTTACTAATATTGTAAGTGTCATTTTCATTACGTAGATATATTTGTTTAACCACTCAGGTTTAAACTGCTGATGAGAAATATCTGATAATGAACTACTACTGAGCAAATCCAAACCTCTGATGAATAAACTTATGAAGACCTTTGTTAGTTTAAATAAATGTTTATACATACCCTAAGTAGTTTAAGTCCTGTTGAGAAACCTCGGATGAGAAAACTATTGACGAGGAAAGCACAACCTTTGATTAACTAAACTTCTGAAGACCTTTGTTATTTTGAATAATTGTTCTATAGAGATCCTAAGTGTTGATTTGATTTTAAATTCTCAATCGTCTTTGTTGTTTTTTTAAATAAAGACGTTTTTTTTATGGAATCTTTTGAAAATTAATATAATATGAATGATATGTTGTTTTCATTTAAATTTCGAAAATTTTCCCGATTAGTGTATCAATTTTCTTTTTAAAAAATGTTGTCCATAATGTGTTTTGTCCTTTACCAATATTGTAAGTGTCATTTTCGTTACAAATGACAAAATGAGTAAGATGTTTATATATTTTGATTGTTTTCATTTAAATTTCCCAATTTTTCCTGATTAGTGTATCAATTTGCTTTTTAAGAAATGTTGACCATAATGTGTTTTTTCCTTTACTAATATTGTAAGTTTCATTTTCATTACGTAGATTTATTTTTTTAACCACTGACGTTTAATCTGCTGATTAGAAACATCTGATAATGAACTACTGTCGAGCAAATCCAAACCTCTGATGAATAAACTTCTGAGGACCTTTGTTAGTTAAATAACTGTTTATACATACCCTAAGTAGTTTAAGTCCTGTTGAGAAACCTCTGATGTGAAAACTATTGATGAGGAAAGCAAAACCTTTGATTAACTAAACTTCTGAAGACCTTTGTTATTTTAAATAATTGTTCTATAGAGATTCTAAGTGTTGATTTGATTTTAAATTCCGAATCGTCTTTGTTGTTTTTAAAATAAAGACGTTTTTTATTGAATCTTTTCAAAAGTAATATAATATGAATGATATGTTGTTTTTATTTAAATTTCCAAATTTTCCGGATTAGTGTATGAATTTGCTTTTTAAGAAATGCTGGCCATAATTTCTTTTGTCCTTTACTAATATTGTAAATGTCATTTTCATTGCAAAGATTTATCTAACATCGTTTCACAAACATTGCCTATACACTCTTATCCATACTAATGACACAAGTTTTCTAATTTCAACTTACCCCAAATTCCCCCCCCCCTTTTTGACTAACCCTCAAAGAGATTTATATATAGATCCCAGCTGGTTATAACCTTGGCACGTATCATTCATTTCGGTTACAAGTAAAGACATAAGATATGGCTTCTCAAGGAATTGACACGAAACAACTAATGGATTCAAGGTATCGTACATTGCTTCATTTCATAACTATTATTTAATGTTAGTGACATGATTTTTCTTTAATTATAATTTATTTATATGTTAGCTTATGCTAGCTTATTACTAAATGATTGAGAAACGTGTATTATGATTCAAATGTTGAGTCTTATTACATCTTCTTCTATTTCAAATAACAGCTCTGAGGCACGAAAACGGATTGTTATGCTTAAGGATGTTGATTTAACTAAAAGGGATTATACGCTCAAAGTTCGTGTTGTGAAACTGTGATGAGTTAAACCTCTGAAAGCCTAACCACTGATGAGTTAAAAATCTGAGCGTCTACTTGCTGATAAGAAACATGTGATGTCAAAATTTCTGATAACGAACTACTGATTAGAAAAGCATAAAATATGTGAATAAACTTCTTAATATATGAGATGTTTTGGTTTCCTCATCAGTAGTTCGTTATCAGAGGGTTTGTCATCAGTAGTTAAATCATATGTAGTTTAACTCATCAGTAGTTATGCTTTCAGAGGTTTTATTACTTTTTCACTACTTTTACATTCTTCATCAAAAATTATCAACCAACATGCTTATGTGTTAATGCTTTTTTAAAATTTATATGTACATGTATTATATTTGTACTTTTTGTAAATATTTTAGGTCAAATGTGGTTTGTACAAACCCTAAGTACTTTGTGTTTTTTTAAGTGTTATTACCTTTTTGAGTGTTTTCAATGTAAATGTAATTAGTAATTTAAAATTACTTAGGGTTTGTTGTTGATAACTTGTGATGAATAATGATAAAACACTGAAGAAGAAGTTACAACCTCTGAATGCCTAACTACTCATGAGTTAAACTACTTATGGTCTAATTCCTGATAAGAAACATTTGACGACAAAACCTCTGATGACGAACTACTAATGAGAAGAGCATAGAATCTGGGAATAAACTTCTTAATACATGAGATATTTTTTTTCCTTATCAGTAGTTCCTTATCAGATTGTTTGTCATCAGTAGTTAAATCATCAGTAGTTCTGCTTTCAGAGTTTGTAATTTCGTTTTCAGTACTTTTATATTCTTCATCACAATTTATGAACTAATTTGTTTTATAGAACAATGTTTTGATTTTTATATGTTTTTCGATTATACTTTTCATATTTTATTTTCAGCCATATAATATAAAATTTTATGTATTGCTATAGACTGTTATTTTCTTTATTAAACCAACAATCGGGAGAAATGAATCAAAATACAAATATGTTGAGAACAAGAACAAATTGGGTCTCTATGCTGATAGCTTCCTCTACCAATGTACTGATTTCAATGGCTCACTCTATGGATTTTCCTTCACACCGTTTGATTCTATTGTTCAAAAGATTGTTCCTGGTGACTCACTAGTTGGTAAGTAATTAATATTCAATATAATTTAATTTTAAAGCTGAATACTAATTTCATGAAACGATTTTATTATTTAGATGTTATTGGTTTTGTTGCTGATGTTGGTGAAAAGAAAAACATTCGAACGTCTAAGGGCAAAGACACTTATAAAGTGAATGTTCTTATTCAAGACTTGAAGTTAGTGTTTTCTTTTAATCTTGGTTTTTAAATATCTTTTATTAAATTTAGACTTTGATTAAATATTTAATTAAATTTTGTAGTATGAAGAAGATTTATTTGTCTTTATGGGATTCATATGCAGATCAAATGTTAGATGTTTGGGCTAAGAAGGAAGCGGTTGGTTTCATTGTTGTCATTTTGCAATTTGGGACCTTGAAATTGTCACACCCTCAAATTCCACGTGCGGGGTTTTACCGCGAGGCGCGTGACACACCAGGATCTCAGTCAACGATCACAATAAACATACAACAAACATGCATTCATAATTATATTTAAAACCAAAATATCACGCTTTGAGCTGTAAACCAGCAGCGGAAGCATTCTTGTTTACAACCAAAAGACATATCATTGTTTACAAAGACATTGTTTAATATGTTTCAAAATAGTAGACGCCGTGCATGACTTCGTGCGCCTAGTCCGATAACCGCTACCTTAGCGACCTGAGAAAACATGCCAAAAATGTCAACATATAATGCTGGTGAGTTCACAGGTTTTCTTTTATAAAGTGTTGTCACAAGTTTTACAAAGATCATTCCCGTTAATACTATGTCATGAGAACGTTAGCTAGACGTTAAGTGTTTTTACTACTACGGTTGGGAACCCATTACTAAACGTTTCCAAAAGTTGATACCAGCCCAGAATGACTGGGCTACCGATGCCTCGGTAACCCGATAGGTAGAGACAATATGCACCCGCCCGGCCCCGCCGTCGAGTGGGGTTTGTGAGGCCCAATAGATCTATCCACATTTCCCTCGTTGTGCGTGCCAGCACATTCATGGTTTCCCCCTGGGACTTTCCATAAAAGCCGTATAGTAACATAAAGTGCCCATAGTATAACATGACCTTTAAATAGTTCGTACAAAGCATGTTTCTCCCCCAAAAGCAAAACAGTAAAAGTGGGGCTGTGAAACTCACCTTGGTTTGCGTTACTTGAAAATAGTTAAGTGATTATGTTATGATAGCCCCAGATATCGGCGACCTATCATAAGATGTGTATAAGTATTGGACTAATAGCCCGCAGGCTAACTAGTCCCCGAATGTCCAGACCGTGACCATAAACGTTTGAAAACACCTTTAACTGTTAAACCGACCGTGCCAGACAAGACCCGACATCCCATTGGTGACCCGACATCCCACGTGTTAGATAAATGCAAGACATCATGCAACATATGCAATTAAACACTTAGCACGCGCAACAATTCACCTAGTCTAGCATAATGTCCAATTAACGCATAAACAGGTCCGAACACGTCTTACTAAGTCATTGGGTGTATCCCGGGGTTCCTAACATGTTCCTAGGTGTCAAATCGTGTTCCGGGATGTCAAAACACGTTTACAACAGCAGCACACGCGATTAGGAAACCTTCATGCGATTAGGAAAAGTCAACTAGTGAGTAGGAGGGAGGGTATAGGCGAGTAGGCTCTACTCGCATGAAGCTATAGGCGAGTAGGCTCCTACTCGCATGAAGCTTCAGGCGAGTAGGGCCCTATTCGCCTGATGCTCTGCTGTTGCGCGTTTTCGCGCGTTAAACCCTCCAAATCGGATCCGAAACATGTAAAAACACCCAATATCAAAACTAAACTATTAACCAACCCTTTTCAAGCAAAAACCCCCAATTTACCTCTGCTCTAACGGGCTCGGTGCGATTATTTCCAAAAATGGCAAAGTACTAGGTTTCACCAACCAACCTTATCTTTCCTTAAATGGAAACAATCAGATTTCATCTCCTACAAGTTGCAATTCATTATCTCTATGTTATGTCATCATTCTAACATGATTCCTAACCACAAACAAGCAATGATTCACATCATACATCCTATTCTTCAAGAATTACCCAAATGGGTCAAAATGCATACTAGCACCTAAACATCATATCAAGGGCTTAAACTCATAGATAATCATCCTAACACCACCTACATATCAGAAGTACAACAAATTCATGGAAACATTCATGCTATAATCACCAACAATCATCATATGCACAAATACTTCACATATAGCAAGTATCATGGTGTAGACTTGTTTTAGAACTCTTTTCAAAAGGTTTTAAAGACACAAACTAAACAAAACAAGGTCTGGACTTTTGGGGAATCAAAACAACAACTTTACAAAGGTGTAGGATGAAGAACACACCTTGGATTTTATCAAAGAAGGGTGTATAAGCTTGGTGATGGTGTGTTTTGAAGCAAAGCAAGCTCCAGAGGTGTTTCAAGGTGTGTGGGAGGCTTAGGGTCAGTTAGGGTTGCACAAATGGTGTTTAGGGAGTTAAGGGTTCTATTTATAGGTGTTTTGACCCGTGTGCAGCAGTATAGGCGAGTAGCAGATGGTTTCAGGCGAGTAGGACTCCTACTCGCCTATATACAGGCGAGTAGAGTCCCTACTCGCCCCTATAATCCCCTACTCGCCCCTTGTTCATGCGATTAGGAGTCCCCCCCCAGCTCCTAATCGCCTATAAGGTCTGGAATGGGTTTTTGGCGCGTTAAACACTATTTTAACATATATAAACACGTATTCACATACCGATAAGTCACATAATGATTCCAAACATATAATGCATGATAACTAACACGTTTACATCCGTTCACCAATTCCCGGGACTCGAGACTCGTGTGTGCATTAGACCCGGCGATTCCACGAATCGCCGATCCTTGTACCCATAGTTATGGACCGACTCCCGATGACCCCGCGGATCATCATAACGACTCCCGATGATTCCCCCGAATCATCGTACCGACTCGACTGACCTCGTTAAGGACGTAATATGCATGACTCGCTAAGGTAGACTTACTAGTTTAGTCAACGTTACTAACCTGAGTTTGCCGGGTGTCACATCATCCCCCTGTTGAAAGAATTTTCGTCCCGAAAATTGCCCAAGGCCAAAAAGGAAGAGACGAAAGAGAAGAAAAATTTTTCCGGTTGCCACATCATCCCCCTGTTGAAAGGAATCTCGACCCGAGATTCATTCAGCTTCAGCAGAGACATGCCTTGATTCGAACGCGCGCTTAGGAAATAAATGGGGATACTTAGCCTTCATTTGATCTTCCCGTTCCCACGTGAACTCCGGTCCACGATTAGAGTTCCAACGGACTTTAACAATGCGGATTTTACTCCGGCGAAGGCTACGGATTTTATAGTCAAGAATTTCAACCGGTTCCTCCACGATACGCAGACGATCATCCACCTTGATCTCTTCGAGAGGAACAACCAAAGATTCATCCGCCAAGCACTTCTTCAGATTAGAAACATGGAAGACATTATGAACATTACTGAGCTCAGCCGGCAGATCAAGCCTGTATGCTACCGGTCCAATCCGTTCCAGGATTGCGAACGGTCCCACATACCGAGGATTCAATTTGCCCCGCTTCCCAAAACGTATAACGCCCTTCCACGGAGATACCTTCAATAAAACTCTGTCGCCAACCTCAAACTCCAAAGGCTTGCGACGACGATCGGCATAGCTCTTTTGACGATCCCGAGCTGCTGCCATGCGGTTACGGATTTGTACGATCTTTTCGGAAGTCTCGTACACAAGTTCCGGGCCGGTGAGTTGACTCTCACCCACCTCGGCCCAAGAAAGAGGAGACCGGCATTTCCGCCCGTAAAGAGCCTCGAACGGAGCTGCCTTGATGCTAGAATGGTAACTGTTGTTGTAGGAGAATTCCACCAACGGTAAATGACTCTCCCACCCCTTGCCAAAATCGATCACACATGCCCGAAGCATGTCTTCTAGCGTTTGGATTGTCCGCTCACTTTGACCGTCAGTTTGCGGATGGTATGCTGTGCTCATGTCTAACTGAGTACCCAGAGCCTTATGCAAAGACTTCCAAAAGTTAGAGGCGAACCGAGGATCACGATCAGAAATAATAGAGACAGGCACCCCGTGCCGAGAGACCACTTCCTTGAGATATAACCGTGCCAGACGCTCGAGACCATCGGTTTCCTTGATAGCGAGGAAATGCGCAGACTTTGTCAACCTATCGACAATTACCCAGATCATGTCGCAACCACTGGGCGATTTCGGGAGTTTGGTCACAAAGTCCATCGTAATCCGCTCCCACTTCCACTCGGGGATTTCAGGCTGTTGCAGAAGGCCGGACGGCTTTTGATATTCGACCTTGACCTTGGCACAGGTCAAGCACTTGCTCACATACGAAGCCACGTCCGCCTTCATGTTCGGCCACCAATAAAGTATCTTCAGGTCTTGATACATCTTATCGGAGCCAGGGTGGATGGAGTACCGGGACTTGTGAGCTTCATCAAGAACGAGCTCCCGCAAGCCCCCAAATAAAGGAACCCAAATACGTTCAGCGAAATAGTGTAACCCATCGGATCTGAGTTCAAGGTGACTATCAGCACCATGCATGGTTTCAGCTTTAAGGTTTTCCTCCTTCAAAGCTTCTTGCTGTGCTGAACGGATTCGATCAGGTAAGCCGGAATGGATAGTGAGCTGAAGAGCTCGAACACGACGAGGTTTAGCCGTTTCCTTCCTGCTCAAGGCGTCTGCGACCACATTCGCCTTGCCAGGATGGTATTTGATAGCGCACTCGTAGTCATTAAGAAGCTCGACCCAACGACGCTGCCTTATATTCAACACCTTCTGATCAAAGATATGCTGGAGGCTCTTGTGATCGGTGTAAATAGTGCATTTGGTACCGTACAAGTAATGCCTCCAAATCTTTAAAGCAAAGACCACCGCACCCAACTCCAGATCATGGGTGGGATAGTTTTTCTCATGAACCTTAAGCTGACGAGAAGCATAGGCGATGACCTTCTCGCGCTGCATCAGTACACAACCAAGACCCCGGATAGAAGCGTCACAATAAACCACAAAATCGTCCGTACCCTCAGGCAAGGACAAGATAGGAGCAGAACAGAGTTTAGCCTTTAACAACTGGAAGGCCGACTCCTGCGAATCACCCCAGTCGAACTTTCTGTCCTTCTGGGTAAGCGAGGTGAGGGGTTGAGCAATCTTCGAAAATCCCTCGATAAAACGACGGTAATAACCTGCAAGGCCTAGGAATTGCCGCACCTCAGATGGCGTCTTTGGTGCTTCCCAGTCTTTAATGGCTTCAATCTTTGCTGGGTCAACGTGAATTCCTTTCTCATTAACAACATGACCAAGGAATTGAACTTCACGCAACCAGAAGCTACACTTGGAAAACTTAGCGTACAGCTGTTCCCGCCTCAGAAGTTCCAAAACAAGACGTAGGTGTTCCTGGTGGTCCACCTCGTTCTTAGAATAGACTAGAATATCATCAATGAAGACAATCACGAACTTATCAAGATAAGGCTTACAAACACGGTTCATCAGATCCATAAAGATGGCAGGTGCGTTGGTGAGACCAAAAGGCATGACCAGGAATTCAAAATGGCCATAGCGAGTTCGAAAGGCGGTCTTCGGAATGTCAGCTTCTTGAACCCTCAACTGATGGTACCCCGACCTCAAATCAATCTTCGAATAGAAACTAGAACCCTGAAGCTGGTCAAATAAGTCATCGATGCGAGGAAGAGGATAGCGATTCTTGATGGTAACCTTATTCAACTCCCGGTAGTCGATACACATCCGCAGGCTTCCGTCCTTCTTCTTGACAAACAAAATAGGGGCTCCCCACGGGGACGAACTAGGCCGAATGAAACCCTTCTCTAACAGCTCCTGCAACTGGTTCGATAATTCCTGCATCTCGGGAGGTGCAAGACGATAAGGGGCACGAGCAATAGGGGCCGCACCCGGAGCAAGTTCAATACCAAATTCGACCTGGCGATAAGGAGGAAGACCAGGTAAGTCTTCAGGGAATACATCGGGAAAGTCACGGACAACAGGAATATCTTCAATCTTCTTCTCTTCCTCAGACGAAACCGAAACAAGTGCCAGAATGGCAGAATACCCCTTCCGAAGATACTTATAGGCTTTCATACACGAAATGATACTCAACGGGACCCCGCTCTTCTCACCGTGCACCAACAAAATTTCTCCATCAGGGAGAGGAAGTCGAATGACTTTATCAAAACAAACGATCTCGGCGTGATACAGGGACAACCAATCCATACCCACGACAACATCGAAACTACCCAAGGACACCGGCATAAGATCAATAGGAAAAGAGTAACCCGACAACTCAAGGCGACACTCCCTAAGGACGTGCGTCGCCTCAACTTTCTTACCATCAGCCAATTCTATCAAGTACTTAGCCTCTAAAGGTGTAGGTACCCTATCAAGCAATTGACTAAACCCAAGAGATATGAAACTCTTATCGGCGCCAGAATCAAATAAAACCGTAGCATAGCGATTATCGAGGAGAAACGTACCAGTAACAGTGTCGGGGTCTTGTCGAGCACCGCTCGAACCAATCACGAAGGCGCGAGCATTCCTGCCTCCGCCTCCATTGTTTCCATTACCCGCCCCATTCTTCCCGGCTTCACCCTGCTTCAACTTGGGGCATTCCCGCTTGTAGTGACCAAGTTCACCACAATTGTAGCACCCCTGTTTGCCCTGATTTCCCTGGGGAGCAGCGACAGGAGGAGCCGGAGTAGGTGTAGCAGGAGGGTTCCGGTTACCCTGAAGATTAACCCTGCAATCCTTTGCCTGGTGCCCAAACTTATGGCACCTGTGGCAACGGTTCCGGTCCTCGCAACGACCGTTGTGGTGAAATCCACACTGGTCACATTTCGGCTTCTTCCCAATATAACCCCCTGGTTTCTGCTCAGACGATGATCCCCCAACATCAGACTTCTTTACCTGCTGAGGCTGAGCCGAGCTCGAGCCTTTCCCCACAGCTTCCCACTTCCGTTTGTTACCATCAGAAGCCTTCACAGTAGCGCCTCGAGGAGGCAAGACCCCTTCAGTCACCTTCATGTTGGTCAGCCTGTGAGCTGACCGAACTACCTCAGAATAAACAGTGAGATTACCCGCAACAACTAACCCAGCAATCTCCGGTACCAACCCAGCGACGTAATGCTCAATCCTTCGATATTCAGGTGTGTGCAGATCGGGGCACAACACCGCCAACTCATTGTGCCTAGCGGTATAAGTTTCAATCTCGGAACCCACCATCTTATGGTTCCAGACTTCATGCTCGAGCTTCTGGATCTCATCCCTCGGGCAGTACTCATTTTTCAGCAGCTGAATGAATTCTGCCCAGGGCATGGCGTGGGCTTCCCCAATACCCATAGTCTGGGTGGTGGAGTTCCACCAGGTCAAAGCTTGACCCTCCAGGGTCGCAGAAGCATATTTCACCCGGTCGCCCTCCGGGCAGTTGCACATCGAGAAGACAGATTCGATTTTCTCCAACCATCGGAGCAGTCCCACTGCCCCTTCAGTGCCGCTGAAGTTGTGAGGCTTACAATCCATAAACTTTTTGTAAGAACACTGGGATGGAGGAGGGTTGACAGCACCACCTGGAACAGACACACAAGTGAGTATCAAGAAAAGGTAAAGTACCCCAGAACGAGATAGAATAGATGAGAGCCGACGTACCACCCATAGCATTATGAGCGGCTTGGAATGCAGCCAAAGCAATATTCACGTGCTGCTGCGTCAGATTATCCAGCTCAGCTTGGGTCATATTAATGTTCCCGCGGCCACCGCCGCCACCACGGCCGCCACCACGACCGCCGGCACGGCCGCCCCTGCGACCTCCACGAGCTCCCGACATCTTCTGTCACAACATGAAACAAAAGATTTAGGCTTGCCCGTGGTATAACCCATTAGGAATTTCAAGAAACTAGATAGAGCCCAGCTCGGGTCCATCCGTCCAAGCCCAAAGTCCGCCAGGGATCCCATGCATCACAGTTTATGATCTCGTGTGCACCCGACATGATAAACTGTTCCACATGGTCCTCCAGGCGCGCTTTAAGTTTGAAGTTCAAGTCACCGAACACTAGCGCCCAATCATGATATTATCATAAGTATAAGTACAATATAATATGCATAAGAACGGGCGTGTTCATTAGGGCATAGAGGGGAGATGTCCAAATCTCTGGACAGATCTCAAGAGTACGCCGAAGCTACCCCAATGCACACTGCCGTCAAGAGAGTTCAATAGTATATCGTTCGCCATCGGATTATAGTAAGGATGAGTCAAGAAATAGAATGATAAAGAGTAAATAGATGATGTAGCGTAGTAGATGATGACACCGACACCCCGACAAGTCATATTGTTACCCACTTGCTAAGACTCGACTAATTGTGACCGTCTAGTGTGTGCGACTCAGTTATAGACTAGACTCTACATGCAGTCTCAGTTCACTATAACCGTTGGCTCTGATACCAATCTGTCACACCCTCAAATTCCACGTGCGGGGTTTTACCGCGAGGTGCGTGACACACCAGGATCTCAGTCAACGATCACAATAAACATACAACAAACATGCATTCATAATTATATTTAAAACCAAAATATCACGCTTTGAGCTGTAAACCAGCAGCGGAAGCATTCTTGTTTACAACCAAAAGACATATCATTGTTTACAAAGACATTGTTTAATATGTTTCAAAATAATAGACGCCGTGCATGACTTCGTGCGCCTAGTCCGATAACCGCTACCTTAGCGACCTGAGAAAACATGCCAAAAATGTCAACATATAATGCTGGTGAGTTCACAGGTTTTCTTTTATAAAGTGTTGTCACAAGTTTTACAAAGATCATTCCCGTTAATACTATGTCATGAGAACGTTAGCTAGACGTTAAGTGTTTTTACTACTACGGTTGGGAACCCATTACTAAACGTTTCCAAAAGTTGATACCAGCCCAGAATGACTGGGCTACCGATGCCTCGATAACCCGATAGGTAGAGACAATATGCACCCGCCCGGCCCCGCCGTCGAGTGGGGTTTGTGAGGCCCAATAGATCTATCCACATTTCCCTCGTTGTGCGTGCCAGCACATTCATGGTTTCCCCCTGGGACTTTCCATAAAAGCCGTATAGTAACATAAAGTGCCCATAGTATAACATGACCTTTAAATAGTTCGTACAAAGCATGTTTCTCCCCCAAAAGCAAAACAGTAAAAGTGGGGCTGTGAAACTCACCTTGGTTTGCGTTACTTGAAAATAGTTAAGTGATTATGTTATGATAGCCCCAGATATCGGCGACCTATCATAAGATGTGTATAAGTATTGGACTAATAGCCCGCAGGCTAACTAGTCCCCGAATGTCCAGACCGTGACCATAAACGTTTGAAAACACCTTTAACTGTTAAACCGACCGTGCCAGACAAGACCCGACATCCCATTGGTGACCCGACATCCCACGTGTTAGATAAATGCAAGACATCATGCAACATATGCAATTAAACACTTAGCACGCGCAACAATTCACCTAGTCTAGCATAATGTCCAATTAACGCATAAACAGGTCCGAACACGTCTTACTAAGTCATTGGGTGTATCCCGGGGTTCCTAACATGTTCCTAGGTGTCAAATCGTGTTCCGGGATGTCAAAACACGTTTACAACAGCAGCACACGCGATTAGGAAACCTTCATGCGATTAGGAAAAGTCAACTAGTGAGTAGGAGGGAGGGTATAGGCGAGTAGGCTCTACTCGCATGAAGCTATAGGCGAGTAGGCTCCTACTCGCATGAAGCTTCAGGCGAGTAGGGCCCTATTCGCCTGATGCTCTGCTGTTGCGCGTTTTCGCGCGTTAAACCCTCCAAATCGGATCCGAAACATGTAAAAACACCCAATATCAAAACTAAACTATTAACCAACCCTTTTCAAGCAAAAACCCCCAATTTACCTCTGCTCTAACGGGCTCGGTGCGATTATTTCCAAAAATGGCAAAGTACTAGGTTTCACCAACCAACCTTATCTTTCCTTAAATGGAAACAATCAGATTTCATCTCCTACAAGTTGCAATTCATTATCTCTATGTTATGTCATCATTCTAACATGATTCCTAACCACAAACAAGCAATGATTCACATCATACATCCTATTCTTCAAGAATTACCCAAATGGGTCAAAATGCATACTAGCACCTAAACATCATATCAAGGGCTTAAACTCATAGATAATCATCCTAACACCACCTACATATCAGAAGTACAACAAATTCATGGAAACATTCATGCTATAATCACCAACAATCATCATATGCACAAATACTTCACATATAGCAAGTATCATGGTGTAGACTTGTTTTAGAACTCTTTTCAAAAGGTTTTAAAGACACAAACTAAACAAAACAAGGTCTGGACTTTTGGGGAATCAAAACAACAACTTTACAAAGGTGTAGGATGAAGAACACACCTTGGATTTTATCAAAGAAGGGTGTATAAGCTTGGTGATGGTGTGTTTTGAAGCAAAGCAAGCTCCAGAGGTGTTTCAAGGTGTGTGGGAGGCTTAGGGTCAGTTAGGGTTGCACAAATGGTGTTTAGGGAGTTAAGGGTTCTATTTATAGGTGTTTTGACCCGTGTGCAGCAGTATAGGCGAGTAGCAGATGGTTTCAGGCGAGTAGGACTCCTACTCGCCTATATACAGGCGAGTAGAGTCCCTACTCGCCCCTATAATCCCCTACTCGCCCCTTGTTCATGCGATTAGGAGTCCCCCCCCAGCTCCTAATCGCCTATAAGGTCTGGAATGGGTTTTTGGCGCGTTAAACACTATTTTAACATATATAAACACGTATTCACATACCGATAAGTCACATAATGATTCCAAACATATAATGCATGATAACTAACACGTTTACATCCGTTCACCAATTCCCGGGACTCGAGACTCGTGTGTGCATTAGACCCGGCGATTCCACGAATCGCCGATCCTTATACCCATAGTTATGGACCGACTCCCGATGACCCCGCGGATCATCATAACGACTCCCGATGATTCCCCCGAATCATCGTACCGACTCGACTGACCTCGTTAAGGACGTAATATGCATGACTCGCTAAGGTAGACTTACTAGTTTAGTCAACGTTACTAACCTGAGTTTGCCGGGTGTCACATTATACTTTCAAGAATTTGGCTATGTCAACAATGCTTTTGATGTTTCTAAACTGTTCATCAATTCTGAAATTGATGAAATTTCTGAATTTAGGCAAAGGTATTAATTTATAAGTAATATAACATTAAATTATTATATGTAGTTATTTGTTAGTTATGTAACTACAGTCTTTTTTACAGTTTAATGCGAAATGTAGCTCTTTCTGATTGTGTTACTGACTCGGCAAAGATGGATGGTATATTTTTATCTCAGTATGACGAATATGTTTCGAAAACTGAGTTTAACAACATTGCTGATGTTAATGTATCCAAGGTAATTTGAATAATTTATAGGTTAAAAAATTAATTTGCTGTTTTTATGTTATATTAAGATTCATTTTGTTTTCTATTATTAGGTGAAGACAGTTGTTGTTGTTGCTACCATTGAGTTGATGCCCGTCAAAATTCCATGGCTTTATATTTCATGCACTAAATGCCATCGGAAGATGGTTAAGTTGGATGATGAGGTTCCAATGTCTGATACCCAGTTAGATGAGAAGGAATTTATTTATTATTACAAGACCGAAGGCTGCAATTCAAGTGATGTTCCTGGCGTTCACCGGTTTGAAACCAAATTTTAATGTTTTTATAATTTTAAATAAAATTTTATTTTATTTTGTTATTATTTTTAATATTTACTATACATGTGTAAGATTAAAATACCATTGACTGTTCAAGACTCTACTGGTACATTGTCACTTACCTTATTTGATCGTGATGCTTCAACTCTGTTGAAAAAAACTTCTGAAGAGTTGATTGAGAAACATTTAAGTGTAGGTTTACCTTAATGAGTTAACATTTTCCGAATAATTTTTTTACATTATAATTTTATTCTCATTTCTATGATGATAATGTTTTTATATTATAGGGTGGTGATGAAGGTTTGTACCCTGATGAGTTTAAGGAGCTGGTAGGCAAAAAGTGTGCTTTCAAGATTGAAATTTATCAGTTTAATGTTGATAAAAAAATTTTGGGTTTTCAAAATTTTGAAACTTACTGATAATTCAGATATCATTTCTGAACTTGAGAAAAAGGCAAACAACTATGCGGTAATTGTGTTATTTATTTATGCTCTAATGCTTTTTAAAATTAAAAATCACATAACTTTACTAAGATAATTGTTTTATTTTTATTTATACTTCTTTGGGTATTGTTAATTTTTTTTATGTTTGTTTAACATTTGAGTACTTCATTTGTATTCTCATCTTTTTTTAACTTGAAAAATACTACTATGATCAGAAAAATAATGCATGTGGTTGTTTTAATCATATAGGCAAATGTTGAAATTGGTGATGAGAATGTTACCCTAGTATCCAAGGCTAATAATGCAAATTTAAAAAGACAAATTGCAGCCGAGGTAATTTTCAAGAGGCAGTCGAATGGGAGGCTTTCGAAGCGTCAACTTGAGGAAGACTTTGAGGAGGAGCCGACATCATTTTCAGCTACAAAGGGCGTTTCTGATGGCAAGAAAGCTCTTTTGATTCCAAAAATTGAGAAGTGATTTGTGGTTGTTATGTTTGTTAAAACAATTTGCTATCGTTTTTATGGTTTGGATGTTTTTTTATTTGGGGTGTTTTGGTATGGTGGTGTTGAACTTTTTAGCTATGTTTTTTAAGATTCTGTTTTAAATTTGCAATGTTATGGATGTAAGACAATTGCTTTATGGCTTATCTTTTTTTGTATCTTTTATTTGTTGTTTAATTGTTGATCAATTATCAATTTTAAAATCTTCATTAGAAGTTAAATTTGATTTACTTAACATTTTTGTTACTTCTTTATTTGCAAAAATAAATTTATTAGGTACATTATCATATTTAATATTTTTCAAAACTCATTTTTTATAACGAAGTCATTAATTTTTTTATTGTAGGACTTGAGTGTAGTAGAAAGAGAGTGAACCAGTTTTTGGATGCCGTAAGTACTCAAGAATTTGGTTCATCATCTTTTAATGAAGTTTATTACTAAGACCATTACATATATAGTATTTAAGTCTCAATTTAATTTTATATTCATAATAATGGTTTTTCATTTTTGTGTTTTATGTTAGGTTCATATATCATAAGCAATTCCTCACAGCTATCATTATCCAAAAAACGAAATGAAAATTACCACAATGAGAGTTTTAGACGTCTTGAAGCAAATACAAATGAACCTACTAATGATATTTGTTCAACTGGTGAAAATACAACTCCATTTTCTAATATTACGAATGGTATATGCTTCTCTATTTTATGTACAAATGCTAATTTTTTTTTGTCATATCTTTCTAATATTAATATAGGTTTAAATTTTTAAACAGGTTCAAAATAAAAAAGACAAAGCAGAATAGAATACCTAAATAAGAAGAAGGATAATAATAAGTTTAAGTGTTAGACGTTTTTTTCAAATTTTATTTTGTTCTTATTGCGTTTTGCTTAATCACTTTTCGTATTGTTATTATTTTTATTTTTCTTATTTTTTAACATTTAATAATGACATAATATTATTGTTTTGTTTGTTTTAGCTTTAGAAAACATCGTCAACCCTATAGAGTTTTCGCAATCTAATCAACGAAGTCCATTATCAAACATTACCAATGGTACATCCTTTTATGAATATGTTTTTTATTTTTATTTTTGTGTTCTATTTGATTTTTGACTATTTTAAGGTTTTATACAGATGCTAAACAAAAAAGACAAAGCAGAATGGCCATCATATATAATAAGAAATCATATAACAAATTTCGGTGTAATGAATCCACCTTTCCTTCACCAGATGTGAACATTATTGTTTCTGGTACTTTATTTCAAGATACAAACGTTATTATTCTTTATATTGTTTTTTTTATTTTTAAAAATATTTTGTTTATATATTATGTATAAGAAGGCTAATAATAGGTTTAAGTGTAAGACGTTTTTTGTTATTTTACTTTGTTCTTATCGCGTTTTAGTTAATCACTTTTGGTAATATTATTTGTTTTTACTTTTCTTATTTTTTAACATGTTCTAATGACATAATATTATTGTTTCCTTTCTTTTATCTTTAGAAAACAGCCTATGGAGTTTTCGCCGTCTAATCAACGAAATCCATTATCAGACATTACCAATGGTACATCCTTTAATGTATTTATATTTTTGTGCTATATTTGTTTTTGACTATTTTAATATTTTATGTCACACCCTCAAATTACCACTTGCGGGGTTTTACCGCGAGGCGCATGACAAACCATGATCCAAGTCAACGATCACAATAAACAACTCTATATGAAAAGCGTAAAACCATAAACAACGATTTTTATAAGCGGAAGCATTTAAGAAGCATTTAATCAGCTATGCTATTATCCAAAGTATTCAAAACACTTTTTATTACAAAACGTGCAACTATGCCTAGACGCCAATGCAGACCCGTGCGCCTAGTTCCATTTGTTGCTACCTTAGCGACCTGAGAAAAACATGCCAAAAAGATGTCAACATATAATGCTGGTGAGTCCACAAGTTTGTTCAAAATGTTATCAAGATGTTACCAGAATGTTACCATGTCCATACTATATCCATGTTACCAAGTACGCTAGCTAGGCGTATGTTCTGTTACTACTACGATTGGAAAACCATTACTAGACTGTTACCATGTGTTCAGCCCGATGTGTTGTAGCCATGCTACGAGTGTTACCAGTTCGAGACAATATGCACCCGCCCGACCCTCCAAGCCGTCGAGTGGGGTTTGTCAAGCCCAATAGATCTATCCACATTTCCCCCGTTGTGCATCCCCGCACATTCATGGTTTCCCCCGGGACTTTAAAAGATCGTATAGTACACAAGTTTAAAACCATAGTATGACATATTGTTGGGTCTGCTGACCTGGAGAAGAACAGATGATTAGAAAGCCAAAACATGCTATCAGTTTGATCCTTGAATAAACAGTCTTTACAACTTGCTTCTCCCAAAAGACTGCTGACCCTAACTACTGTTCTATCCAAACAACTGCTCAACAACTGCTGATACAAAGAACTGCTGAGTAAACAACTGATGAAGAACAACTGCTGACCAAAGGTCTGATGAAGAACAACTGCTGATACAAGTACTGAAGACCAAAGCACTGCTGGAACCAACAGCACTTAGGCTCCAGCAGTGGATACAAGACCATCAGAGTTTATCTTCAACAACTGTTTAATATCAGTGCTTTCAATGTAACAGTAGTTTGTAATAGGCAGATGTTTATGTTTGTTATTCTGTTAGAGGTCACTGTCTTAGGTGACGTCAGCCTAGGTCATCAGTGCTTTGAGTCTGTCTATAAATAGAACAGTGATTGTACTGTTCTATTGCATCACACACACAAACATTCTCTCAGACAAACACTGTGTGATCAGGCTGAGGGGGAGTAATTGTACGATTGTAATCTTTTGGATTAATGAAAGCTTTCGATCTGAAAACATTTACTCTCTTGTTTTGATTAACAGTTTATTATTCCGCTGCACTTTCATTCTATATTCATTTCACATTTATCATATTTAGTTGAACATAATCAAAACAAACAAACTCAGATCCTAACAATTGGTATCAGAGCTTGGTCAATTAAATTCGATCTAACAAATCAATTTAATAATCAGCTCACAATTATTGATATCGTTTGTCTGTTAGATTGAAAACAGAGTAATAGTTTAATTTCGTTTCAACCGTTTTAAACAGACTTTGTTTTTTGAAAAAATCAGAGAATGGCTTCTATCAATTACGATCCACATAACACTGGCACGAACAACAAGCCACCGATGCTTGTCAGATCTGAATACAATATCTGGCAACGTCGGATGAGCCATGTTCTAGCTCAACAAAACACTGGGTGTTGGAAGTCGGTTATCTTCGGACCACATGTTCCGACTGTGCCGAGTACTGAAGATCCCAAAGTGTTTGAGCCAAAGAAACTTGAAAACTACTCCGACCAGGATTTTCAGAAAATTGAGCTAGATGCTAAGGCCTTCAGTATTGTGGCCATGGCTCTACCCAATGATATATATGCTGGGTTTTTACACTGTAACAGTGCAAAGGAGTTGTGGGATGCACTGAAAGAACAGTTTGGTGGGACTGAGGAGGTTATTGAAAACAATCGTGAAATACTTAACCAACAATATGAAACATTCAGTCATGTCAAAGGAGAGTCATTAACTCAACAGTTTGAGAGATTTAATTGCTTAATTAGTGAACTAAAATTGGTTAGTCTTACTTACCCTCATTCAACCTTGAACCATAGGTTTTTGAGATCATTACCAGACAAATGGGACACTATTGCTATTGTGATGAGAAACTCAATAGGATTTAAAGACCTATCACTGACCCAGCTTCATGGTAAGCTCTTGACCTATGAGAGAGAGCTTAACCAGAAAAAGAAGCTCCAGGACTCTGGAAAAGTGTCTGATGACTATGTGTTTGGGAATACATCACTTTTGGGTCATGATGAGGTGCCTGGAAACACAAAGGATCAGAGTTATGATCATTTTATTGACATAACTTCAGGTTTTAACTCAGGTTTTAACTCTGATTCTTATTCACCAAACTATGCTTTCACAGCAAGTGGTGGTGATATACAGGCATCTGACAATATATCCTTTGAGTATGATGACCTGAAATACTTTGACCCTGATGATTTGGAAGAAATGGACATTATGCACCAATTGGCCCTTCTCAGTGTAAGAACTAATAATTTTTACAAGAAAACTGGTAGAAGGTTTCCAGGGTTGACTGGCAGATCTAAGGTTGGGTTGGATAAATCAAAGATCAAGTGTTATAAATGTCATAGGTTTGGTCATTTTGCTAGGGAATGTAGGGGTCAACATGGTACACCTATGATAACCTATCCAAATCAAAGACCACAGACCAACACTTATCAGAATTCCTATAATGCCCCTGGACCAAATGTGCAAAACACTGCTCATTTTGCACAGTCCTCAAACACTGTTCCTGTCCAGTATGTCCAAACCACTGTTCCTCAGATCCACTATGTGCAAACACCTGTTGCTCAAGCACCTGTGCAAACGACTGTTGCTCCATCCTCTGCTCCTGCAGAGACCAGTCAACAGAGCTTCTTTACACAAGGCTTTGTTGATTGGAGCAGTCTACCTGATGAGCTAACAGATGAGAATTTTGCACTAGTTGCCAAATCTGAAAATGAACCAGAAAATTTCTGTTTCATGGCTATGGTGGATGAGATTGAATCTGAGGAAGTGGTAACTGAATCTGATGTTGTGACTGATGATGTTGTTAGTGAAGTTGTTACAGGTGAAAAACCTGAAGAAGAGGTTGTGAATCTCACAGATCCCTGGGGTGCATCTGATGACTGTGAGTGCAAGTGTGATTGTGCATTGATGGCTGCTGCTAAGGTATCTCCTCAAATTCTTAAAGAGTTGTGTTCTGACAAATGTGTAATAGCATTTGCTAACATCAAAGAGGTGAATGAAAACCTTAGAAAGAAAATTTTGGATGATGAAGTTAAATTTGAAAAACTCACAAAAGATTTGAAAACAAATTTAACTGCAAAAGAGTCTGAAATTAGCAGCTTAAAACATGAAGCAACCATAACCAAAGACCAGCTCCAAACTATGATAGCAAAATATCAAAGTTGCAAGAGTGAGCTAGAGTCCACCCAAGTTGAATGTGAGAAATGGGTGGAATCATGTAGAGGATTTGAAATGTTACTCAACAAACAAACTAAAAGTCATGTGAAGTTTGGCTTTGGTTTTGAAACCACTGCTCCTGCTTTTGAAAACACTGACAAAAAGTGTCAAAAGTCTGTTGAGGTAATACCAACAAACCTGCAGGGTCAAGAGATTAAAATCACTGAACCAAATGGTAAGAAAATTGTTCTTGAAAAACCAGAAGGTTCCTCATCTTTTGCTGAACTTGAAAAGTATGAATTTAAACCTACTTGGTCAGATGAGTGTGATACTCTTGAGAATTTCAAACCTGTTGATTTTAAAACACCTGAGGGAAAGACAGCACCTCAGGCAAAGGTCATTCCATTGGCTAAAGTCATTCCCCTGAAAAATCTTCCAGCAGATGCTCAAACATCTGCTGAAAAGAAGACTGAAAAGGGGAAGAAGAAAGAAAAGACTGTCAACTTGTTCTGTGATTTCTGTGAAAAGAAGAATCATGTCACCAAAAACTGTTTTCTTCTAAAAGCATATGATATTAACAAAGGAACAAGTGAATGTGATTCCAAAGCCACATGCTCAATATGTGGGAAAAAGAATCACAAGACCAAAGAGTGCTTGTATCTCAAAAATTTTGATGTAAAAATACAAGAATACAAAGCTAAAACTCTTGCAAACCCTGTGGTTAGTACTCCAAAAGGAAAGCCCAAACAGACCTTCACCCCTTGAGAATCCGTTTACGGACCGAACTCGTGGATCGATTACACATAAACAACTCGGTTTCAGACGGGAGATTCGAGACGAGACAGAAACATATGATAACAACGTCATCACAGATTCGTATTACTACAGAAACGGTTACAGACACTGTCATCAGTAGGATAAACGTCTATCTCGTGGCCGGGGGAGGTCGGGCATGACCTCCCCCTTGAGAGCATTCAAAGTACAAACTCAAATCACCAAATGAACAATAACACATGAGATTGCTATTTATAGTCCAATACCCAAAAGCCACCTTCGCCCCTTTTGAATGGTCGAATGTGGAGCATTTCCACATTCGCCCATTTGTAATGGTCGAATGTGGAAAACTTCCACATTCGCCCAGTGTATATAGGTCGAATCTAGCTTTGGTATTGTCCTATATTTTACAAATGCGTCAGATCCATAAAATGCCCTTATGGATCACCACAATCTCATGTAACACATTACTAAGACTCAATCCTAGTCTTATTCGACAGTGACGTCCATAGAAAGTGCATCAATAATCTCCCCCTTGGACGTTGCTGGCGAATCCACAAATCTCTTGCACATCAATACATTCTCCTCTTTGAAAATTCCTAGCATCTTTAGTCAATAATTGTTGAAGTATCAGACACATTGTTACATCAACAATCTCCCCTTTGACTGATGCTTCACCAAGTTTCTCTGAGATCCCGTATGATAAATCAATCATGTTCTTGAGTAACTTCATCTGTTCGACAGAATACAAGCCGTAGACGAGTGGAACAAGCAATCAGAAGCTTTCATCAGGAACTACCAGTACTAATTGAAGGACTTGAAATGCTTCAGAAACTGAAGTTTTCGGCGGGGCCAACAATATCTACCAATAGCTCTTGAAATTCTTCAGGACTGTGATCTTGAAACTTTCGTTGAACCTACGTGCCACATGACTCCTACTAGGATACCTCATTACTTTCAGAACATTGAAATCTCAAACTTGATTTCCTTCTTCATAACAACTCTTTAGAACAAGTTCCTTCAAACACACAGGAACTGGGTTGACTGTTCTCATCATGCGGAATAAAATCTGTCTATTTTCTGGCCCATAATAGTCATTTGAATCTGATTATCATACTGTTGATTCTCATGACTACCCCACAATAAAACGTTTCATCATCATTTCTTCAACAATTTGTGAAGACATCATCACCATTTTCCCAAAAATCTTCAAAAATTGCCTTTTCGAAATTTTTTTAGGCCTTAAATTCTACATTCGCCCCTGGGAACTCCACTTTCGCCCAAAATAGAGACTCGAATGTAGAATATGAATAATGCTTTTCACTTTCGCCCATTTACACTCACGTTCGTCCACTTTCTATCCACCTTCGCCCGCCCGATGAACCGAAGGTGAAATAGACACCCGAAAGTGAAAATCCACATAACAAAATATCAGATTCGCCCAAAACATGCTACATTCGCCCAGTAAAATTCCACATTCGCCCAGTGGAATTCCATGTTCGCCCGCCTGACTTTATGAAAGGGGCGAATGTGCATACTGATCGTGTTCATGTTCAATATTTTCTTCAAATCAGTCCATAATCACTCTAATTCTTTGAATTTGATGATGAAACTAGTTCAGAAAGGTGCGGAAAAGAAAACCTAACCCTCGAAATCACAAAATCATGGTGAAATCACATGATTTTGGGTTCAATTAAGAATCCAGGGTTTCTAGGGTTTCAACCTTTCAATCAAGAACTGAACTTTAACGTCTGAAATCATGAAAACGAGCTGTGATTGATTCAAACGATTGTTAGATCGTTCAAATCGGTACCATAGCTCTGATACCAGTTGAGAATCCGGTTAAAGGACCGAACTCGTGGATCGATTAAGCGAAAACAACTCGGTTTCAGACGGGGAATTCGAGACGAGACAGAAACATACGATAACAAAGTCATCACAGATTCGTATTAATTCAGAAACGGTTACAAACCCTGTCATCAGTAGGATAAACATCTATCTCGGGGCCGGGGGAGGTCGGGCATGACCTCCCCCTTGAGAGCATTCAAAGTACCAACTTAAATCACCAAATGAACAATAACACATGAGATTGCTATTTATAGTCCAATACCCAAAAGCCACCTTCGCCCCTTTTGAATGGTCGAATGTGGAGCATTTCCACATTCGCCCATTTGTAATGGTCGAATGTGGAAAACTTCCACATTCGCCCAGTGTAGATAGGTCGAATCTAGCTTTGGTATTGTCCTATATTTTACAAATGCGTCAGATCCATAAAATGCCCTTATGGATCACCACAATCTCATGTAACACATTACTAAGACTCAATCCTAGTCTTATTCGACAGTGACGTCCATAGAAAGTGCATCAACACCCCTGTCCAAACATCTGTTACAAAAAGGCTTGAAACATCTGCTTCTAGAGATGTCCAAGTAACAGATGCTCCACCCACAAGCAAATACCCAAGAGGTTATGGTCAACCTCCATGTCACAGTCTACCACATGTTTATGAGGAGCCAAAGAGACCCTCTAAACCAAGAGTGAACAGAAATCCATATGGGTATTATCATCTGTCAGGAAGTGATCAACAACTGCTACCCCAAGTGTTGACATTCAAGCACTGGCAAATGGTCAGCAGCAGTTGTTGACCTTAATTCAGAAATTGGTCCAAACCACTGATCACCTTCCAAAGCTTGAGTCTGAAAGGTCTGAGGACCCATCCAAAGCCAACTTGGCTTTGGACACTCACCAAAACTAATCATTTACTGATGTGCAGGGAGCTTCTGCTTGTTTAGATAGTCTTTGGTATGTAGATAGTGGAGGTTCCAGGCACATGACAGGATGTAGAGCCCTGCTTCTGGACTTCTTGGCTCATGGAGGGGGTGATATATCCTTTGGTAATGATTCTAAAGGTAAGGTGTTGGGTTCAGGGACTGTACAGGCTGGAAAACTCAAGTTTGAAAATGTCAATCTTATTGATAATCTCAAGTTTAATCTTCTGAGTGTTTCACAAATGAGTGACAAAGGTTATGGCTCATTTTTCACAAAGAAAACTTGTAAGATTATTGGGCCAGAAGTGGTGAAAAAGATTGATACCATTATTGCTGAGAGCAAAGCACAACTTGTTGCTCATAGAAGTGGCAATGTGTATGTTGTTGATATGTTAAAGGACAATCCTATGGCAAATGTCTGTCTGTTTTCTGCTGCCTCCACTAAGGAGACAGAATTGTGGCATAGGAGATTGGGTCACACCAACCTTAATACTATCAACACACTCTCCAAACGAAGCCTTGTCAGAGGTTTACCATCAAAAGAATTTAAATGTGATGAGCATTGTGTTTCTTGCTTAAAAGGGAAACAACATAAAAGCTCTTACAAATCCATTGATGAGTCCAAAACTAGTCAGTGTCTACAACTGTTGCACATGGACTTGTTTGGCCCTGTTAAAATCATGAGTCTAAGAAGAAAGAGATTTTGTCTTGTCATAGTTGATGATTTTTCTAGGTTTACATGGACTTACTTTTTACAATCTAAGGATGAGACTGCAGGTATATTGAAGGACTTTGTCACCAAAGTTGAAAAGCAATATGACTTGCCAGTAAAAGTCTTCAGGAGTGACAATGGAACAGAGTTTAAAAATAAGGAGTTGGATGACTTCTGTGTGTCAAAAGGGATTGTGAGGCAGTTCAGCATCGCAAGAACACCAGAACAAAATGGGGTGGTTGAGAGGAAAAATAGAACTCTTATAGAAGCTGCAAGAACCATGCTAGCAGATTCTGGTTTGCCACTGTCCTTTTGGGCAGAAGCTGTAAACACTGCTTGCTATGTTCAAAACAGAGTTTTGATCAACCCCAGACATCAAAAAACTTCTTATGAAATTTTGTTCAAAATCAAACCATTAATCTCATTTTTTAAAATCTTTGGCTGCCCATGTTTCATTTTAAATCTCAAAGATTCCATTTCAAAATTTGCAGCCAAAGTAGACTGTGGTTATTTTCTGGGATATTCTTCTACTGCTAAAGCCTACAAAGTGTTTAACACAAGGACTAAGACAATAGAAGAAACTCTGAATGTAAAGTTCAATGAACTTTCATCTCTAAAAATCCCTGCAAACCCTGCTGAACTATTTGATTTAGATAAATTCAAATTTGAAGATATCACTGTTAAAGCTAACAATGCAGGTATTCCACAGTCTCCACAACAAGATTACAGAACAGACGTTGTGATCCCCAGTCACTACAAAGTCTATTCTGCCTCAGAGGAAGCAGCTGTTCAAAACAATTGTCAAAACTCTGCCACAGCTGTGTCAACCACTGTTGGCCAGTCTTATCCTCAAACCACTGCTTCACCCCTCACAACCACTGACCTATCATCTGTTGACAAAAGTCAATCATCTGTTGACAAAAGTCAGTCAAGTTTCACACCACTTGGACCCATTCCTCCATTACCATTCCAAACATCTGATGGCACTACAGAAGTGCCAACAGATGTTACACCAACAGAGTCACCAAACCTCTGTCCATCACCTCAAAATGCCATTGTTCCATATCAAGGAGATCTTATTTACTTAAGAGCTCATCCACCAGACCAGATCATTGGCAACATCAGAGAGGGTGTGCTCACAAGAAGCCAATCCTCAAATATCTGTCTTTTTGCAGGCTTCTTATCCCTCACACAACCTGTCAAGTACCAAGAAGCACTGAAAGACAACAGTTGGGTAGAGGCCATGCAGGAAGAACTCCTTCAATTCAAAAGACAACAAGTATGGGAGCTTGTACCACTTCCTGTTGATGTAACAATGTGTCTGATACTTCAACAATTATTGACTAAAGATGCTAGGAATTTTCAAAGAGGAGAATGTGTTGATGTGCAAGAGATTTGTGGATTCGCCAGCAACGTCCAAGGGGGAGATTGTTGATGCACTTTCTATGGACGTCACTGTCGAATAAGACTAGGATTGAGTCTTAGTAATGTGTTACATGAGATTGTGGTGATCCATAAGGGCATTTTATGGATCTGACGCATTTGTAAAATATAGGACAATACCAAAGCTAGATTCGACCTATATACACTGGGCGAATGTGGAAGTTTTCCACATTCGACCATTACAAATGGGCGAATGTGGAAATGCTCCACCTTCGACCATTCAAAAGGGGCGAAGGTGGCTTTTGGGTATTGGACTATAAATAGCAATCTCATGTGTTATTGTTCATTTGGTGATTTGAGTTGGTACTTTGAATGCTCTCAAGGGGGAGGTCATGCCCGACCTCCCCCGGCCCCGAGATAGATGTTTATCCTACTGATGACAGGGTCTGTAACCGTTTCTGAATTAATACGAATCTGTGATGACTTTGTTATCGTATGTTTCTGTCTCGTCTCGAATTCCCCATCTGAAACCGAGTTGTTTTCGCTTAATCGATCCACGAGTTCGGTCCGTAACCGGATTCTCACTTCCTAAGGATGTTTGTCCTATAGGAACAAAGTGGGTCTTCAAAAACAAGACTGATGAAAGGGGTATTGTTGTCAAGAATAAAGCCAGGCTTGTGGTTCAAGGCTTCAGACAAGAAGAAGGAATAGATTATGATGAGACTTTTGCTCCTGTAGCAAGACTAGAAGCCATCAGACTCTTTTTAGCCTTTGCTGTCAACCACAACATAAAGGTGTATCAGATGGACATCAAATGTGCTTTCCTTTATGGCAAAATTCAGGAGGAGGTCTATGTATGTCAGCCACCTGGTTTTGAAGACACATTCCATCCTGACTATGTCTACAAGCTCAACAAAGCTTTGTATGGACTTAAACAAGCACCAAGTGCCTGGTATGAAACTCTCTCCACATTCCTCTTATCCATTGGCTTCACAAGAGGTAAAATTGACAAAACTTTATTTCTTAAATGGAAAGGGAAACACTTAATGATTGTTCAAATATATGTGGATGACATCATTTTTGGATCCACATGTAACCAAATGTGTGAAGAGTTCAGAAAACTCATGACAGCAGAGTTTGAGATGAGTGCCATGGGTGAGCTTCAGTGTTTCCTTGGTCTTCAAGTGAAACAACTGCAAAATGGCACATTCATTCACCAAAACAAATATGTAAAGAACTTATTAACCAGATTTGAGATGAATGATTGTAAGCCATGTAGCACACCCATGAGTACAGTCAAGCTGCTCACTATTGATGAAAAGGATGAACTGGTTGATCAAACACATTATAGATGTATGATTGGGTCTTTATTGTACCTAACTGCATCTAGGCCAGACATTATGTTTGCTACCTGTGTCTGTGCCAGATCCCAGGCTTCACCCAGAAAGTCAAACCTTATTGCTGTGAAAAGGATATTCAGATACCTCAAAGGTGCTCCCACACTTGGTATCTGGTATCCTGCTAATGGAAACATTGAGCTTTCAGGTTATTCAGATAGTGACTTTGCTGTCTGTCACACCACAAGAAAATCCACTTCAGGAGGGTGCCAATTTCTAGGGAATGCCTTAGTTTCATGGCAAAGCAAAAAGCAGGCAGCTGTTTCAACTTCAACAGCTGAAGCTGAATACATTGCTGCTGCAAGCTGTACAGCCCAACTCATGTGGCTTCAAAATCAACTACTGGATTTTGGGATAACTGCACTTAGGACACCACTCATGTTGGACAGTCAAGCTGCTGAAAATATCATCAAGAATCCAGTCTCTCATTCCACTACCAAACACATTGACATAAGACACCATTTTGTCAGAGACAGCTATGAAAAAGGTTTGATTTCTTTACACCATGTTCCAACAGAGGATCAGTTGGCAGATGTGTTAACAAAAGCTTTAGACACATCTACCTTTACAAATCTGATTTCCAGAATTGGTATGTTAAACATGGATTAATCAAATAAGGTTTCAATAAATCTTAATAAAATGTTTCAGCAAATCAAATTTTTAAAAATAGCTGTTTGGTTGAAAAATCTGTTTATAACATCTGATTAGATAAAACAACCACTGTTTCATTCATATCCACTGTTGGTTGAAAAGTCTGTTTCAAAACATCTGATCAGATAAAACAACTGTTAGTTGAAAAATCTGTTTCAGAACATCTGTTCAGATAAAACAACTGTCTCCTTATATATATACTATACTCAAAAAAAAAAAAAAAAAAGCTGTTTGCATCAGTTGTTGCTGTTTGTATCAGTTGTTTGCCAAAAACAGCTGTTCTCCACCAGATGTTTCATCCATCAGATGATTGCCACGTCTGTTCATATAAGCAGAGGTTTGGCCACATCAGCGGTTTCATTGAGCCTATAAAAACCCTGTTTTACCACAACAGACGTTACACTGTCTCATTGTATTCAAAATACTGAAAACCGCCTTCTTCATTCTCAAACCCTCCATCAATCTTCAATCATCTTCACCTTTGAAATCCACTAAAATGGATCTTCAAGCCAAAGCTACACACAATTGTCTCCCCTATCTGATCAAAACAGATGACAACACTCCATTTCATTCCACCATCGACATTTTCCTTAACTCCAAATACTTACCCATCCTAACCGCTAATGCCCCCATTTATCTTGATACACTCCAAGAATTTTGGTTGAATGCTGCGTTTCTACTACAAGACAAAAAGCCTACTTCCATTATTTCCAAAATTGGAGAAACCAGTATCGTCATTACCCCTGAAACCATATCCACAACCTTCACACTGAATGACCTGGCAGGTAAGGATTCCTTTACTAAAACAGAGCTTCACACTGAGTTCCAAGAAAGAGGGTATGATGGTCAGATGACTGGATCAACTCTTTTCAAAAAGTTTTTTCCTCCAGTCATGAAATTTTTCTTCCATACTCTTCTTCTTTGTGTCTCTGCTAAGTCCACATCCTTTAATGAAATCCCATTAAGGATGCAATATCTGGGTTATGCCATGTTGTCAAACTCTGACTTCAATCTTTCCCAGGGATTGTTCATGGACTTGGTATCAAATGTGAAAGCTGTCAAGTCTGGGTCAAACAATGCTTTTCTTATTTACCCAAGAATTCTTAGTGTAATCATACAAAAGGTCTTACCAGAAAAAGTTTTCAAAAAGGGTGAGGCTATGCAAATGAAAAGCTTAACCGATGAAACTTTCACAAGAATGCTGGGTGGAAGCACCCAAGAAAAAGTGTCTAAAGTGTCAAAAGTTTCTAAAACACAAACAAAGAGGACAAAGGCAACAACTGTTGTCAAAACCTCTGTTGTTGAGCCCACTGCTCCTGGTGATCATGGCACTACATCCAGTGCTGTGAAACCCACACCAGCCACTTCCAAAAAGAAACATCCATCCACAAAAACCACCACTCAACCACAAATGAGGCTTCTGGATGTTGAGGTACCAGAAGAAACCTCTGTTGCACAACAAAAGCAACCTGAAACCACTGTTGTTACTTCCTCACAACAGTTGGACATACCTCCACCTGACCAAACTCCTCATGAATCCTCTCAAAAGGATCATGTTGTAAGCCAAGGGGACACACATCATGATACATTTGAGTCACTTGACCATATGTTCACAAGCCCCTCTCCCAGGGCTAATTCTCTTGTTACTCCTCCACCCTCACCATCACATGTCCCACAAACAATGCAACCTCTGTTTGAAGCAATTGACAAATCTCAGGAAGATCCCAGTTCCTCTCTTCCACCTGTCACTGAGAGTATACTCCAACAAGTGACTGGTCCTGAGAATATACAATCTGCTATCCCACAAACAGAAGAGGAGGTTACACCACCTGAGTTCAATGAAACTCTAGGTGAGTTTTCAAGTGGAGCAGCCACTACTGATGTAGAGACCACTGTCTCACATCAGGACAGTGATTACATAGCTAAGACTCCCTTGAAGGCAACAACTGTTGAAGCCACTATAGTGTCTCCAAAAACAGTTGGAAGTCCCCAGTACCAAGACAAAGGGGCATCTGATTCACCTATTAGGCCTGAATCAGGTAGAACTACCACTGGTAGGGACTCAGATGATCCTATTAATTTAGGAGATGGGTCAAAATACCAAGAATTGACGGACAGAGTTTCTGTCATTGAAACCTCTGTTGCTGACATCAAATCTGATGTCAAGCTTATACTGAGCTCAATTGCAGATCTTTCCAAGAGTCAACCATCCACAGCTGATATAGCCAGTGAGTTATGGAAATCAGTTTCCCCCATCATCATAGCTCACAGAAAACTGGCTGATCAGACACATGAAACTTACATGGCTGAGATCAGGAATATGGTAGATGCAAGGTACAAAGATACCCATGCTGATATCAAAGCCATCAAGGACCACCTGCTGAAGACTACTGGCTCTGCTCCTACCACCATCCTCAGGGATGAAAATGATGATGCTTTCACGGCTGATGATGCCAAAAAGGGGGATTGTGGCAGAGATAGGCTACCAAAACTAGATCCTTTTGGTTGTCCTCCTTCTCAAAAAGGCCAAGCCAAGTCTGCCAAGAAACCAGAGTCTACCAAATCAGCTCCACAACAACAAGCTCCACAACAACAACAAGCAACAACAGCACCACCACAACAACCACCACAACAAACCACTGAGAAGAATAAAGCAGTAGATGACTCTGCAAACATAGAAGCTGAAAAGGCTGCTCAAGAGAAACAGAAAAGAGCTGACACTTTGGAAGTTAAAGCAGAGTCATTAATTGAACTCAAAAAGAAACAACAAAGGGAAACTGAAGATGTGGGATCCTCTAAAAGGATGAAAAGACCTGCCAAGCATGTTAGAAAACCACCATCTAAGTTGAACACCTCTGTTGATAAAATCACTGCTACTGAAACCACTGCCACCCAAAACACAGAAACTACTCAAAACACTGCTACCCAAACCACTGCACCCAAACCAACAAACATACCTAAACCAACAAACACACCTGAACATACAACCACCAAACATACATCACCAGCTAAATCCCAAACATCTGCTGGACCTACTAAAAGGCCAATAGATGTTAATCCAACCACTGCTACCAAATCACCATCACCAAAAATCATGTACACAAGGAAGAGAAAATCAACCTTTGTTGTACATGATGAAAACATACACACATCACCAACCACCATTTCAACTGCCCAATCCACTCCTCCCATCACAGCTATTCCAATCACATCATTCTCACCTCACACATCTAAGTTCAGATCCCATAGACCACCACCAACCATTACACCATTGGTTGTTCAGTATCCCCTTGAACTTGATCTACTCAAGGGGGAATTACAATCCTTCTACAATACTGAACAGCCATCAGAAAGATCCTTCCCATCTCTCCCAAACTTCCCTGTTCCCCTCAACATTGATACTTATCTGAAATACAAGGGTGAACAGGTGGATGCCATCATTAAGGAGAAATGCAAAGGGAAGGATGATAGGACTGCTCAGGGCATCCATTCAGTAGAGCTTAGCAAACTCAGAAGGATTGAAGACTTTGCTAAGACCCTGAGCAATTCCATGTCCTCCATGCCTCTCAGTGTAGATTTGGAAAAGGAGGTAAGGGAATCTCTTCTTGAACAGATAATGGCAACCAAGCCTTACAAAGCAAACAAAAAGCAGTTCAATGGTTGGACTACTCATGCTTTGAGAGAAGAACTACTCAGGATTGAAGAAATGGCCAAAGACCCCAAGGCTAAAGTCTCTACTCCTAACTTTGGCAAAGGCAGAGACCCAGTCAGAGCCTTGAAATTCAAAAGGATGAGGCAGGAGATTGTAGCTGCCAACTATGGGGAGATGAGGTCAGTTTCCAAATGGTCAGAGTTAAGGCTGGTTGAAACTTACAAAAGTCTGGAAGAAAATAGGAAGAAGGATCCCAACCTTCCAAGGAAACCAATTTACACTGATGAACCAATGATGAAGAGACCCCAACAGACCTTTAACCTGGATAGCTTACTTGAAACCTCTGATCTCACAACTGCTGCAAGAAGACAGTTCAAGAAGCAGAAGGAGATGTCAGAGGAAGATCAAAGAAAGTTTGCTGATACATTCATCAAAGAAGGGCTCTTCAATCAAATACACTATTTCTCTGATCCTACAACAGAGAAGCTCAGAGAACTCATTGGAAGACCTCCTTCACCCAACTCATCAAGAATAAAAGTTCATCTCAGCAAATCCACTGACTCAAAAATTCTAAAGTGGAAAGTCAACAAAGACAACCACGAATTGACATTGCTCAGGTCAGATGGAAGGGTTCAGAAGATCAGCATGGATGATGCTTACAGCCTATGTGCAGAAGATCACCAAACATTGCTAAATCTGGATCTAGAAAGAGATGAAGAAGACTTATTTGCTCTGAACTTTGAATTGCAATTCAAAGGTCAAATCAGAGAAAGTCTGATGAGGAATAAAGATCAATAAATAAAGCTGAGTTTTGGCATCATCTGTTCTAGGGGGAGATTGTTGGGTCTGCTGACCTGGAGAAGAACAGATGATTAGAAAGCCAAAACATGCTATCAGTTTGATCCTTGAATAAACAGTCTTTACAACTTGCTTCTCCCAAAAGACTGCTGACCCTAACTACTGTTCTATCCAAACAACTGCTCAACGACTGCTGATACAAAGAACTGCTGAGTAAACAACTGATGAAGAACAACTGCTGACCAAAGGTCTGATGAAGAACAACTGCTGATACAAGTACTGAAGACCAAAGCACTGCTGGAACCAACAGCACTTAGGCTCCAGCAGTGGATACAAGACCATCAGAGTTTATCTTCAACAACTGTTTAATATCAGTGCTTTCAATGTAACAGTAGTTTGTAATAGGCAGATGTTTATGTTTGTTATTCTGTTAGAGGTCACTGTCTTAGGTGACGTCAGCCTAGGTCATCAGTGCTTTGAGTCTGTCTATAAATAGAACAGTGATTGTACTGTTCTATTGCATCACACACACAAACATTCTCTCAGACAAACACTGTGTGATCAGGCTGAGGGGGAGTAATTGTACGATTGTAATCTTTTGGATTAATGAAAGCTTTCGATCTGAAAACATTTACTCTCTTGTTTTGATTAACAGTTTATTAATCCGTTGTACTTTCATTCTATATTCATTTCACATTTATCATATTTAGTTGAACATAATCAAAACAAACAAACTCAGATTCTAACACATATGTTACCAAAATAGTTTAGTGCATGTTTTCTCCCCCAAAAGTTAAAGCAGTAAAAGTGGGGCCGTGAACTCACCTTTGATAGCGTTCTTCGGTTATAAGTAAAGATGTTAAGCCCTTGATAATCCCTCTACCGAAGATCTATCAAAATGTTCACATAAGTGTTCCGACTAATAACCATAAGGTTATCTAGTCCCCGATTGTCCAGATCGTAACCAAGTATGTTTTAAAACGTGTTTAAATGTTTACCCGACACACTAGACCGACCCGACATTCTGTTGGTGACCCATTACCCTAAATAATCAAATACACATAGATTACACACAAGGTTCAAGCATAAAACACTTAGTTTGTATCAAAAATCTCATTTCTGCATCAGAACGGTCGAACCAGTCAGTTTTAAGTCTCCTTCGCCCGTTTTCAGTCTCCTTCGCCCGTTTTACATTTCGTTCGACCGTTTGATGCCTCCTTTGCCCGTTTTACTACGTTCGCCCAACAAAAACCCAGGTTCGACCCTGGATTCCCTCCTTCGCATCTTCGATTGGTCGAAGGAGGCCAGGTTCGCCCCTGTTGTGCAAATTTTCCTAAAAACGCTTCAAACACATTCAAAACGACTCGAAACATCATCAAACACATCAGTCAAGCATGGATAACTTATCCCTACAAAACCCCACCGATTTCCCCCGATAATACGTCCGTTTCAGCCCTTTCCCAAAATGGTAAAGATTATGGGAACATCACTTTCATGCATGAATAATTTACCCAATTTGGAAACTTTTGAAATCGATTCATATTCAACTTGAAATGCTCAGTTTGTCGAGTGTTCGATCTTTTCTTATCAATTCTATTGATCATAAATATCATGCATCAAGTCTAGATTCGTTAAAACCCCCAATACCCATAATATCATCATTTATCCAATCCTAGCCCTAAACAACAATAATCTAGCATCAATAACAATCCTATATCATGTTTCTATCATAGACACAGCAGCAAATCATTGAATAATACATAACACCACATAATACACAATTTACATATGTTTATCACTATGAAAACCTATGTCAAATGATAATGTTTTGATTTAGAAAGATGTTTAGAAGGTTTTTAATCATAAAAACACCCTTAGAACAGATCCGGACAATTAGGGTTAGATGAAAACGAATTAAAATGCTTTTAAAAGGTTTAGGATTAAGAACACACCTTGGATTCTTGTTTAGATGTTGTAGATAGGTTAGATTATGAAAAAGAAGAGCAAAAACTCCTTCCTTAGTGATTAAGATCGTTTGAGAGTGTTTTGGGATGGTTAGGGTTTGTGAAATGATGAAAAATGACAAAGGTTGGTATTTATACTAATCCTCCTTCGCCCCAACTTAATGGTCGAAGGTGGCCTCCTTCGACCCGTCCACAGGGTCGAATGAGCCCTGTCCTGGTCGAAAGGAATTCTTTCAATTTCACTCCCCAGGTTCGCCCATTTACAAAGGGTCGAACCAGGCACAATGTTCTCCTTCGACCATTCGAAGTGGTCGAACCAGAATTCATTTTTAACTAGTTTTCCAGTTTGTCGTGTTTAACGCATTCTAACACATCTTAAAACATAAGCATGCATCCTTAATCTATATTTAACATATTTAAGCATAGATAATCGTTTGCACATCATTTAAACACATCTATGTATATAATCCACCACACGACCCATATTCTACACATATACTTAATTAGTTCATGTAATGTCACCAACAACGGAGCCCGGTACTAGTGTATTACCAAAACGACTCCCAATGATCCTCCAGATCATTGTACCCTGGACAGTCCTAACTTGACCCGACTCAACTAACCCAGTTAAGTTTGTTTATAAATGTTTCTCACTAAGGTAGACTTAGATGTTACTAATATGTTTAAGCCAAACATGCCGGGTGTCACATCATCCCCACGTTGAAAGAATTTTCGTCCCGAAAATTGCGCAAAGCCCCAAAAAGAAGGAAATGAAAAGAACAGAACAAAAAGAAAATTACCGGATGTCACATCATCCCCACGTTGAAAGGAATCTCGACCCGAGATTCATTCCGCTTCAGCAGTAACATGCCTCGATTCAAACGCGCATTTCGGAAAAAGATGAGGATACTTAGCTTTTATCTGATCCTCCCGTTCCCATGTGAACTCCGGTCCACGGTTCGAGTTCCAACGGACTTTAACGATGCGGATTTTATTCCGACGAAGGCTACGAATCTTGTAGTCGAGAATCTCGACAGGTTCCTCCACAATGCGAAGACGATCATCAACCTTGATCTCCTCCAGTGGTACAATGAGAGATTCATCAGCCAAACACTTCTTTAAGTTAGACACATGGAAGACGTTGTGCACACTACCGAGCTCCGCCGGTAAGTCAAGTCTGTATGCCACCAGCCCAATCCGATTCAGGATTGCGAATGGTCCGACATAACGAGGGTTGAGCTTGCCACGCTTTCCAAAGCGTATGACGCCCTTCCATGGTGAAACTTTCAGAAGTACCCTGTCCCCAACCTGGAACTCCAAAGGTTTTCGACGGTGATCGACATAACTCTTCTGTCGATCCCGAGCAGCAGCCAGACGCTGACGAATCTGCACGATTTTCTCCGAAGTTTCGTACACGAGTTCCGGACCAGTGAGCTGGCTCTCGCCCACCTCGGCCCAACAAAGTGGTGATCGACATTTCTGTCCATAGAGAGCCTCGAACGGAGCTGCCTTGATGCTAGAGTGATAGCTGTTGTTGTAGGAGAACTCCACTAATGGCAGGTGGATCTCCCAACTTTTGCCAAAGTCGATAACACATGCCCGAAGCATGTCTTCTAAGGTTTGAATCGTCCGCTCACTCTGTCCATCAGTTTGCGGATGATAAGCCGTACTCATATCCAACTGAGTACCCAATGCCTTGTGCATAGCCTTCCAGAAACGCGAAGCGAAACGAGAAAATGAGGTCAAAATTATCATAGTATTGGAAGTCTTATAACGAAAGATGGATCAACGCCCAAGTTTTCTCAGTTATATATTTATGACATAAAAAATGAGGTTTCAAACAGACAATCAGTTTTAGGGTATGTGAAGATGAATAATTACTAAATGATTTTTCTTAAGTTTTTTCATATGTTTTGTATTAATAACTAATTTGTATTTTCTATAATCTTAGGAGTGATTCCAGCAGTTCTTGCAAGTCAATTTCTGAGACGCTTGATATTGAGATTATCAAGGGGTTGAAGGACATGTTAGATAAACACAATGCTTTAGTCAAATCTTATAGAATGGCAAGGGATTGTTTTCAAATAAATCCAGATGCTAATCTAAAGCTACGACTTATTGCAAATAGGTCTCAAGATGGGAGGACATATAATTTACCTACATCTTCCGAAGTTGCTGCTTTGATTGTTGGAGACATTAACAATTCATTTGAAGAAAGAGATATCATTGTGAATTCTAAATCGGAAGGTTTAAAACGGATTAGTGAACTACATCCGTCGTATCTTGCTCTTCAGTATCCATTACTTTTCCCCTACGGTGAAGACGGTTATCGAATTGATATCCCCCATAATAATATTCTGTTGTCAAAAAAATCTACAAGAAATACATGTACAATGCGTGAGTTTTTTTCATACAAAATTCAAGATCATGTAGGTGAATTTTCGTTGATTTTAAATGCAAGGAGGCTTTATCAACAGTTCTTAGTTGATGCGTATACCATGATTGAAAGCGAAAGACTTTTTTTCATAAGACATCAGCAAAAAAAGTTAAGATGTGAGGGTTATATGAAGCTACGTTCTCTTCAAAATCAAGGAAACAATAACATCTCCGGAATGGGTCAACGTGTTATCTTGTCTTCCTCCTTTACAGGCGGTGCACGTTATATGTTGCAAAATTATCTTGATGCAATGGAACTTTGTAAATGGTTTGGCTATCCCGATTTCTTCATAACAATCACATGTAATCCAAAATGGCCGGAAGTTGTTAGATTTTTAGAAGACACGACCCTTAATCCTGAAGACAGGCCTGATATTTTGTGTCGATTATTTAAGATCAAACTAGATGCTATGATTAAAGACTTGAAGGATAAGTCAATACTCGGCAAGGTTCAAGGAGGGTAGTGACAAAAATTTATTTTGTTCATTCATATTTTATAAAAAATAATTTAAATTTACTACATTTGTATGTTGATAAAGATATGTTTTTTTTTCTCTCTTTGTATCCTTAACAGTTGTATATACGGTGGAGTTTCAAAAGAGAGGTTTGCTTCATGCTCATATTTGCTTATTTATGGACGCTGGTTATAAACTTCCAACGGTTGAGTATATTGATCCACTTATTTCAGCAGAAATAGCAGACAAAAAAAGGATCCTTTGTTGTATTCTCTTGTGAGCGAGTACATGATTCATGGTCCATGCGGTCGTGAAAATCCAAGATGTCCTTGCATGGTGGATGGAAAATGTTCAAAACACTTTCCTAAAGCATTCAAGGAACACACATGCATAGACTTAGATGGTTTTCCGGAATATAGAAGAAGGAATTTAGGGTTGTTTGTGGAGAAATCGGGTGTGAAGTTAGATAATACATATGTTGTTCCGTATAATAATTTTTTTTGAAAAGATATCAGGCACATATCAATGTTGAGTGGTGTAATCAGGCGGGTTCGATCAAGTATTTGTTTAAATATATCAATAAAGGTCATGAAAGAGCAACTATTTCATTTGTACAAAGCAATCAACAACATGACCATCAAGAATCTGTGGATGAAATAAAAGATTACTACAGTTGTAGATATATTTCAGCATGTGAAGCATCTTGGAGGATTTTATCTTATGATGTTCAGTATACGACTCCTTCAGTTATTCGGCTTCCTTTTCATCTTCCGGACCAGCAACAAGTCATATATGACTCATACGATGACTTAGATGATATGTTAAATAAAGATTATGTTTCTGCGACGATGTTTTTGGAGTGGATGAACTGCAATAAAAATTCTGAATTAGCAAGAACACTAAATTATGTCGAATTCCCAACGAAGTTTGTTTGGAAAGCTGACCAAAAAGAATGGAAAGAAAGGGAAAGAGGTTTTTTAATTGGTAGAATTTATTCGGTTCCTCCATCTCTTGGTGAGGCATACTATTTAAGGATTTTGTTGAACAAAGTGAAAGGCCCTAAATCGTCTGAAGAAATTAGAACCGTAAACGGTATACAGTTCCTACATTTAGGGATGCATGTTATGCATATGGTCTTTTGGATGATGATAAAGAGTACATCGATGCAATCGCGGAAGCAAGTTTCACAGGTTTTGGTTATTATCTAAGATATTTATTTGCTACAATGTTAATGTCAGATAGTATCTCCATACTTGAATTTGTTTGGGAACAAACATGGAACTACTTATGTGATGTCATTTTACGTAACAAGCGATTGGAAAATCCAGGTAAGAAATTTATATTTTTATATCAATATTCTTCTTCTAAGTAGAGTTATTTTTGTTAGAATTTGATTATTTTTAATTTGAATGTTTTGAACTTTGTAGTTTGATACTTAGTGAAGATCAAATAAAAAACCTTACATTGTTTGAAATTGAAATGTGTTCACTTAGAGATAACTTAAGTCTTCGAAGGTATCCCACGATGCCTTTTCCTGACGAAGAGTCCGTATCTTTATTACGTAACACTTTGCTAAATGAAGAATTACGTTATGACAAAGAATTGTTAAAGCAAGATTTTAAAAATATTTTTCATTCCTTAACTGAAGAACAAAGAAATATATATATAGAAATCATGAATGCTGTTTCAAAAGACAAAGGAGGCATGTTTTTTGTTTATGGTTATGGAGGCACAGGGAAAACATATCTTTAGAAGACGTTATCTGCTTCTCTAAGATCTGAAGGAAAGGTGGTGTTAAATGTGGTTTCAAGCGGAATTGAGTCTCTTTTATTGTCAGGAGGTAGGACTGCCCACTCACGGTTTCACATTCCTTTGAATTGTGTTAAGGACTCATTTCGTCACATGAAGCCAGATAGTGAACTTGCAATTTTGTTAAAAGAAACATCACTTATTGTTTGGGATGACGCACCTATGGTACATAAACATGGATTTGAAGCTTTGGATAGATCGTTAAGAGACATTTTTTCATCCACGTCTTCTAATTCATCTGATTTACCATTTGGTGGAAAACATATTGTTTTTGGGGGAGATTTTAGACAAATTCTACCCGTGGTTTTAAATGGAAGTAGACAACAAATTGTAAGTTACTCTATAAGTTCATCTTATATTTGGGGAAATTGCAAGGTGCTCAAATTGGCAAAAAATCTTCGCTTGACCTCGACAAACCATTCAATGGATATTGAAGAAACCAAGAGGTTTGCTCAATGGCTTTTGGATATAGGTGAAGGTAATTTGGGTGGTATGAATGATGGTGATGCAATTATTGAGATACCACATGATCTTTTAATTCAAGACTCCGATGATCCAATATCAACGGTAATTGAGTTTGTGTATCCTTCTATTTTGAATAATTTAAGTAATTCAAATTATTTTCATGAAAGGGCAATACTCGCTCCCAAAAATGATGTTGTTCAAGAGATAAACAATCAGTTGCTGTAAATTTTTCCCGGAGAGGAAAGAGAATACTTGAGTTTAGATAGCATTTTCCAAACAGAAACGGTTGCTGAGGGTTTTGATGAAAGTTTATATTCAGCTGATATTCTAAATGGAATAAAATTTTCAGGTCTTCCAAACCATAGGTTGGTTTTGAAAGTTGGTGTTCCCATTATGCTTCTTAGAAATATTGACCAAAAAAGTGGTTTGTGTAATGGAACTCGATTACAAGTCATATCATTGGGAAAGCGAGTTATTGAAGCGCAAATCATATCAGGAAATAATATTGGAGGTCATACTTTCATTCCGATAATTTCTTTGATACCCTCTGACAAAATATTTCCTTTTAAGTTACAAAGAAGGCAATTCCCGATTTCTGTTTGTTTTGCAATGACCATAAATAAGAGCCAAGGTCAATCATTATCAAAACTTGGTTTGTTTATGAAGGAACCCGTTTTTACTCATGGTCAATTATATTTCGCTTTATCAAGAGTTACCCGAAGAGATGGTATAAAAGTTGTTATATTAGATAGTGATGGGAATCCTTCGAATAAAACAACAAATGTTGTTTATAAAGAAGTATTTCGAAATTTGTAATGAATTATGATTTCGATTTTTTGTAATGTTGGTTAATGTGTGAGTATTTGTATTATAAATAATTGATATCTTTGGTATGGTATTTGAATCCATCAACAACCCTTTGATTTAAACCGTAAAACACTTCAATAGTGATGGGAATCTTTCGAATAAAGCGTTACATTACCACCACTGCACCTCACGTGAGGTTATTTTGTCATTTACTTGATTTAATGATGGATAATTTGGTCATTTCAATTCCTTTTATTCATCAAAGTTTTTTCTTTTGTTATCATTAGTTCAGTATCAGATTATTTTTCATCATAGGTTTGTCATTAGAAGCTAAGTAATTATAAGTAGTTTATGTCTTCAGAAGTTTATTCATCAGACCTTTTTATTTCTTATCAGTACTTCAGTATTAGAGGTTTTGTCATCAGAGGATTTTAATCAGGAGCTAAGTAAATATCAGTAGTTTATGTCTTCAGAAGTTTATTCATCAGACCTTTTTTTGTTATCAGTACTTCAGTATTAGAGGTTTTGTTGTAACACCCCAACCGATGGCGGAAACATCGGGATGTCACGTAATGATGATTGTTCAGTAGCTCATGGTGAATAATAGATTCCATTAAATGATTTAAATGAATTACATACAATAGTTCTAGAATTTGTACATCAAGTTGAATAAAACTATACACATATCTTCAAACATCAAATCAAATCTTCAAGCAATAGAACCTGAAACATGTTAAGTTGAAAATATTTTGGGTCAACAAAAGTTGGTGAGAATTACATAGGTTTTTGATAATAGAATAAAAAATGTTGTGCAATTCATGTGTCATGTCAATCTAGTCCATATGTGAGAACATACTAGAAATAAATCGAGTGCATAATCAACCCTGATGACTGTTATAATATGATACATACCATACGCTCATGGTCCACTTGAATATGTTATACGATAACAAACACCCACGCTACCTTTGTAGGAGGCACGTATCCGGGTGGGATTGTCAGTCCAATAGATCTATCAATGTATACCGCCGGCTTGTACGGAGTTAATGATTATGCTAGAATGGTGCTTACTCTAATCATGCTCAAGACATAATGCAACATAGAAAACACATAGACACATTGATGATTGAATTGCATAAATGATGTGGTAACATGTTTCACCCCAAAAAGCGGTGATAAATAGAAAAGGGGCTATGTAAAACTCACCTTGGTAAAATGTTATATCTGTTGAGAAATGTGTTGACCAAATGTATCAAGTATCACCCTAAAATGAGGTAATAAATATGTCTAAGTCTATCAAGTCTACAAATGTATAAGTTCTAGGGCTTCGAATTGGGGATAATTGCTCGTTTGATCAATATTAAAAATACTCGCCAATTGAGAGAAATTTAGTAAATAAATAACCAAAAATCTTTTTATGGAATTTAAATTTAAGATGGTCACAATAATGTGTTTGAAGTATAAAAATAATTTTTATAAAATTATTTTCTTTAAAATAGATTATTAAATCTATTTATTACAAATTGTCAAAATCTTAACTTTAATATTTAAAAATATTAAAATTAAAGAATTATAAGTTTAAAATTTATATTTCTGTTCCAAATAATCAGAAATAATTTCTATAAAATTTTGGTGCAAAAATATAAAAAATTGGATTTATAATGATTTAATTATGATTAAAACTAACAAAAATTGGTTAAAAATATTAAATAAATGATTTTTCAGAAATAAAAATCATTTCTGAAAAGCTTAATGTTATAAAAACTTAGAATAATTTTTGTGGAAATTATTAAGATCGTTTTGATATTTTTATAGATTTTTATAAATAAAATAGAATAAACTTGATTTAATTATTATAAATATTAAATAAATGAATTTCAGAAAAATAAAAATTATAGATAAAGCTTTTAACTCAGATTTGTTAAAAATAATTTTTTTAGAATTTATAAAAGAGTTTTAATAATTAAAAATGAATTTATAAGTTTTAAATGAAATATATATATATAATTGGTTTTAAAAAAAAAAGGATTGAATTTAAGGGAAAAGAGGTGTCCACGCTGGGTCTCGAACCCTGGTGGTCCCGGTTACAAGCAACCATCACAACCACTTGGCCTAGGCCTGTGGTTGTGATGAATCCTGTTCTAAAATAATTATAAACATACGCGAAATTAGTTTTTATCCCCAAATCAATACTCACGAACCCTAGATCTGCAATAGTTTGATTTACTCATCAATAGCCCAATTAATCATGGGGCTATTGATGAGTGATGGCCGATATACAAAACCCACAGAAAAGATTGGACTTACAAGTCTGTTTCGTGCTCGATTGATTGGTCAAAGACTCGGGTTAAAACACGAACAGAAAACAATTAACAGAGGTTTGATAATGGGAATTGGAGGTTGAGAGAGATTGAGTGGCGAGTTGAGATGGTCCAGAAATGAACAATTTATAGTGTCGATGTCCAGGTTGCTTGATTGGAAAGTTTGACCCGTTTAAATGGTCAACGCGTATAATAAACGAAATTAGGTATAATTGACAAGTGATTGACGAGGTTGTGGCTTGTTCCAGGCCGGAAATCACGAACCATTCCTTACTTAGATCAATTATGCGTTTATGATTGTCAAATAATGAGCTTTGACCCGCTGAATGTTTGCAGCGAACAGAAAGGAAAGAAGCAGACAGGCCGGGTTGGTTTAAATAAAAAGAAAGTTGGTTTAGAATCAAAGGTTATTGTGTGGCTCAGTTGGTTGTTGTGTGGGTGTTGTCTGTGTCTGACTCGGGTTCGATACTAAGCAGGAGCACACATTTTTTTACAAAAACGAAGAGAGGGCAAGGGGGGTCAGTGGGCCGGGTATTTCTGAGGTGGGCCAAATTTTGTGGGCTGCAACAATAATGAAAAAGGTATAAGGGGTGTTGGGTTGGGTTTGGATTTGTTTTATAGGTTTAGATTTAAAATGTGGTTATTTTTTTTTATTATCATTATTATTATTATTATTATTATTATCATTATTATAAACATTTATATATATATATATATCTATACTATATTAATAAGCATATAGGAAGGGCAGAAATGGTGATTTGCCACTTTTTTTAAGATGTACATGCCTCAAAGCATCTTGTACAATGGTTTATTGCACTATAACTTATAACTTTAAAAGGGTACAAGTTGTAATCCATTATGTACAAACCTATAATGCAAAGGAAAAAAAAACACGGGATACACATACACATAGGGTTTCATTCATCAAACATATTCCGCCGCCATTCATTCATGAAATAAATATTGGAGTTCTCTTTGGCGATTCAACATCATCACGATTTTACTATGATTTTCACCAGATCGATGAAGAATCTAACCTTCGTCAACAGTAAGTCAAACTCAGTGTTGATTTTGAAAACTATTTCGTCATTTAGCACCCTAATAAACAATAACAGGTCGTTTTCACCGTATTGATGATTATTTTAGCAGATCCGTCAAGGGTAAGTCACACTTTGTGTTGATTTCGTATAAAAATCAGTTACATATGTATGTGTTTTGTCTATATCTGTTAGACTTCATAGACTACCGTACCCAATCGTATGATTTTACATATCTTTTTGATGATGTTGATGATTATAACATGTTTATGATATAATTTTTGTATCTATTTAAGGACTCGGGAATCCTTTTGCCCTGAAGTAGGTTTTTTTGGTTGATTCAGGTAGCCAGGGCATCATTTTCAAACCCTTCTGACTACCACCTTCGATTTAGGTACAGAGGTAAACCTAGAACCTGACCGTATCAGGTTGTTCAATAGTTTTTGGTGTCTTTGTGATTTTAGATTTTTTTTGTTGTTTGACAGGCTGTTGGTAGTATTGTGCTACCGGTTGGGTTAGATATGCTTCGTATTGCTCAGATCTAGAATGAACTCGGTGCGTTGTGGGGGGCTTGATTGGTTGTGTACATGAATAGTTTTTAGTTTATATTACAAGACTGATTTATATACTTTGTTCATTCTTTTGATGTACGCAGGAAGTGACAATTGATGACTGATGATCAATATCGTTTTTGTGTTGCAGGACTTGTTGGATCAGGATTGTCAAAACTCTTCCATTCCTCATGCACAAAAATATTGTTTTCGGATTCTTTGTTCAATTTCATGGGCTTATTTTTTTAGGTAAATATTTTATGTCATCCTTTGAATCATGTGGATTGCAGATTCTCACATTGTATGTATGTCATACAAATGCTGAAAACAAATATCATGTTTTGGCCTATGTAGATATGGAGTAATAACAGTTGTTTCATGCGAGGATGGATTCGGTAGAGTTTAGTCCACTGGTGTTTTTTAGGAAGAAGGAATTGGTTCATTACGTGCTCAAATTCCATTGGCTTTGGTGTTTTCGATGAATAACAACTAACAAGAAGTGTTGATGACTGATTTATGTTGTACGTGTGTTCCACCTCAACATGGTAATGTTAGATGGCTTCTTATTTGAAGCACAGCAAATTAATTTTATATTGATTGTTGGTTTTAGGTTTACATCATGTGAAGCTAGACATATTTTAAAAACGAATCAGTTTTCATGTAGTTAAAAAAAAAGATTTTACTCTTAGTCAACTGTTATATGTCTTGTATAGTCACCGCACTGAGCGTGGTTTTTGGCCTTTTCAGTGGCAAGCGCTATGTGAAAAGCTGGCAACATGGAGGGTAAATATCGTTTGGGTTTGTCACCCTTACACGACACTCCTAAATAAACATTTTTATAATATATATTTATTGAAGCTTTTCATCTTTCAGGGTAAGTGTGGAACATAGCAAATGTAATAACAACCATTCAAGTAAACAAGGCCGAGTTGAAAAAGGAACTCAAGCAACCCAAGGTTTGGCGATACACATCATGTTGAATTAATAAAAGCTTTTGAAGATGTATCTGGGTCTTAATAAAAGATGTACATCTTGGCTACTTGGTGTCACGCTTGAGGTGTCATGCTCGGCTGGTTAGGTAAGGAGTCTAATCTGGTAGTTTTTTTTAATGGGTTGAAACATGTTAAATGGATTACAAAAGTATAACTTAGTAACAATTTTAACATAAGTTACTTTTTATTTTGCTTATTTTGAAACAGGTCGAATGGAGTGGTAGCGCACTTCATCATCATTGTAGGTTGTAATGGCCAACTGGTCAAAACAGGAAGCTATTGTACATTTTGGGTTGACCATAAACATTCTTTTGAATTGGTTGCATTAAGCATATACTTTGGTTTGTTTCAACCCATTTGACCCTCAACCCTTTTTGATATTAAAACAACCTGGATTGACCATTTAAGAAAATGGGTTGAAACTACAACTTCCTTACATTATCTTTTGTGGTTACATTAACATAGGTGATTGTTAATAGAGTCGATCCATCTAAAAAAATCTCTTAAACTTTGACTAAATTATCACTCAAATCTCTGCTGTCATTTTTTTACAGTTGCTTTTTATTTGGTTAGACTTTGATCCTTCTTATGAATTCGTTTTTTAGAGGTGCTGATTCATGAATCAAACTTTTTGACATGTTTCAAAGCCAATTGGGATCTTAAATTACATTTGCGAGGTTAATGTTTTATAACAAAAAATAGGCTATATTTATCTAATTTTTCTCCCTATTGGTTATAATATCTCACTATGCATCTGAAAAATCTAAGTGTAAAACAGATATGTGTGGTTGAGTAACAAGATAACCTGATTGCACTTGTAGTTGAGAAGTCATAAACATAATTGATAAATTAAAAAAACTAATACTTTGTGTTTTAAAAGTGTTAAATACTGATTTAGGGAAGGGGGTATGTTTACTTTGGGAGGGTGTATAGATATGACCACCCTATTTAAAATAACTAATGTGGAAAAAAAGTGGTCATTTATATTTAAACAAAACAACAACTTTCTTTGTCATTCGACTTTTCCTTTTCATACGGTAGAAAATGGTGAAAGAGTGCAAAGATACAAAGTTGTGAAAGGGTGTAGGCTGCAGAAATGGTCTTCGCACACTTATTTCCTAAATTGGTGAAAGATTGTTCATGCCCCCATAATGACTTCTTTTTTCATTGTAGTTTGTCACTTCAAATGTTTATATTTTTCTGTAACACCTTTGATTTTTCTTCGACGTTTTCAGCCAACTGAACTTGTTGGTTGCTATACCTGTGAAAGACTGAAGACTGAGAAATTGTTTGTTCACACTGCTCACTACAACAGTTGACTGGAATTGTCTGTTCACTGTAATAGTACTTTAATATGAGCTTCAGCATTGGAATTGTAATATTAAAATTATATATATCTTGAGTTGACCCACACATATCTTGCAATTAGGGATTAAAGTTTTTACATATAGATTGAATTTAAAATAAAGTAGAATCAAAATGCAAGAACTTGGAATCTTGGTTGTTGAATAGTATAATCCCCAAAACAAAGCTTATTAATCCCAAATGTTTTACAAAGAAGCTATCCAGATTGTGTAATTATAATAGGTCTACCATATAATTCTTACAATAAACAAAACCACTATTATAAGCTATCCAGAAAAAACTAAAAATATAAAAAAACGTGTAATAATAAATTTATGACTATCTTATTTTTAGCAAAAAAATAGTGTCTTCCTTTCTTTCAGATATGATCAAACCACTCAAATATTTATTCGGACAAAATAAAATGTAGAGGTCTAACTAGGCCTGTAAACGAATCGAACGAAAACGAACACATAATCGAACACATTTTTGTGTTTGTGTTCGTTCATTAAGAAATTTGTCGTGTTCGTGTTCGTTTATGTTCGTTCATTTAAAACCTAAATGAACAGTTCATGAACATAAACGAACAAAAATTATCAATATAAACGAACACAAATGATAATAAACGAACATTAAACGAACACAAATGAAAAAAGCTATAGATAAAAAAACACCACAAAGCTATAGAGAGAAAAACGGATGAACGAACATAAATGAACGAACAAAACGCGTTACCATGTTCGTTCGTTTAATTAAACGGACATAAACGAACTTTCCGCTGAACAGTTCACAAATAGTTCATGAACGTTCGGTTCATTTACAGGCTTTGGTCTAACTAAGCATAGAGTATAATCACCAAAATACGAAGGTGTTAGTACATCCTGCCGAAGACTTTAAACGAGGAGTATACACCTTAAATATTGTCTACTGGGAAGTGCTACATGATGAATGAACTCCATGTGTACCAAAATGTAATTATATTCTTTTTATAATTATAATACTTTATATCTTAAAGTTCTATATTTTGAATAGTTTTTACGTGTAAATTTTAGCGTAATATTACCCGTTTTTCTTCATGGTTTTATAACATACTTAAAGGGTGTTTGGGATTGAGTTTCAAAATAACTTATTGACTTGTTGGCTTTTCCAAGAAACCAATAAGTCAATAAGTTGTTTGTGTAACCCAAAAACACTTTCTGTTTTGACTTTTGACTTTTAAGGGTGGAAAACTATTTTTGAAAAGTTAGAAATCCTGACTTTTGACTTTTGGAAAAAAATTACAAATCTACCACCTATAAAACCAATATTCACAGTAAGTTAAGCGAAACACTTAAAAAAACAATTTATTGACTTTTTGACATTTCTCATCCCAAAAGCTAATCCAAACACTTTTTTTTTTAAACTTATTTTCAAAAATTCATAAACCAATAAACACTTCTAACCAAAAACACTTTTCCATTTCCAAACTCAATCCAAAACACCCTCTTAGTTATTCATTTTGTCTTTTGTAAGGAGACTACTCTCTATGTTGCTTCAAAAATATGTAAGTCTATTTATTTGTTTACTTCGAATATACATATGAATAAATAGTAAATAAACTTAAGTACTATACAATATTTCACGAGATGGTTGATAAACTTATAGAAAATGACTATTGCGTTGTAAATTGTTTTCGCCGCCGCATCGCGCGGGTTTATTACTAGTAAATATATATATATATAAATTATGAGCTAGGATAATGGAGACTTAGGCACGTAACGAAAATAGGGGTGTTTATATTAAAATTTGGGGAAAAATTTTTGCGATGTTACAGTCTCCCCTACTTTTAGGAACTTCGTCCCGAAGTTAAGAGAAAACCAGGGTTGAAGGGGGTTGGATAAAAATTAGGACGAGTGTGACTTGAAGAATTTTATGTTAGGGTATGACAATGAATAGAGTAACCTGTCTCGGATAGCGTGGATAGGAGGCGTGTTACGTGTGAGTTGATTTACTAAATGAACTACTAGATATCTAGAGTTTACATTTGGTTAACTACCGAAAATCTTGATAGAATTTCACACTACCTTAACGTACCTGTAAATTCATGATTACGTTCCGGACCGTAATTACCAATTTACCTTACATTAAGGTTTTGTGTCCTTTTATGACTTTACCGATTGTTGAGCAGGTCTGATAGTCTCCACTAGTCGTTGAGCAGGTGGTAGGGCCTCTCCCCGACTGTTGGAAAGACATGATGACCTCTACCAATCGTTGAGTAGATTGTTTGGTAGTCAACTAATTGTTGTACAAGCAAGTATGATTATTATAGCAATTAATTCACATTCAAACAAGCATGCACACAGATGTTATGATAATACTAGAATTTATTACTTGAATCAAAAGCGTCATTACATAGAATTAAAAGCAAACAACATTTAAATGGTGGGACTTGCTGTTAAGTAGCTGGAGGGTCTTGATCTCGGTTTAGTTTAGAGCATCGGTTACGATAGTGATTTGGGTCCCCACATTCATAGCATTGACCATAGTTGTATCGATTAGGATTATCAGCCTGAGCAGGGTTGGTGGGTTGATTGGCATTAGGGTTTGGGGTCTCGCGACATGTGTTGACCAGATGGCCATACCTACCACAATTGGTGCACACGCGACATGCTGAAACAGTGGGATGATGTCGGTTGCATGTGTTACACAATGGAAAGTTTCTTGTATAGGGCTTCTTGTTAGAGGCTTGTGTAGTGAGGTTTACATTAGGATTCCTGGTCTTACGCTTCTGGTTCTTGGTAGTTACTGCGGCCACAATACTTGTTTTCTCGCTTTTCCGAACTAAGGTTCCGTTCTTCATGTGATTTCCATTGCCATTTACATTTCCATTGTTGTTCCCATTCATTGGGATGACTTAAGCCAACAAGTTAGAAACCAGAGTTGTGATTTGTTGTGCCAATTGTTGAGAAATAATCGTAGCTAGTTGGGCATCACCTCCATTGTTAGTGTTGTGATCGGGATTGTGGTTGCTGCTCTCTTCTTCATGATTGTCACCACTGTTAATGCGAGTGCTGTGGCGTGGAGACATGATCTGTAAGGGACACAATGAAGTCTCAATGAGGCATGAAATGAATGAGGTAATATAAGGAATGTAATCATTTATTCATTAATTAAAACGAATAAACGAAAACGTTGACTTATCAAAGATTCCAGATTTTAATAACATATGAAGACATGCTTTAGCCTATAAGTGAACACTCATCCCGAGAATTCCCAGGTAGGCATCCGGGTCCCTCGTCTGATTGGGATATATGCGCAATGCCAGCCTAGACAGAAGACTCAGAATACAGGTGTTCACCCTTCCAGATTGCACGTGTTCGTTATTAAGATCTAGAACTTCGACGAGATCTCAAGGGGGTTCAGGTTAAACCTGAGGATTTTGTCCTATTTAATATAATGAGTAGATCCACTGATGGAGAGCAACCTTCTTGTAGGAATGAAAGTAGGGATAAGAAGTAGGAGGGAGATAGAGAATAGCAAGTAAAGGAAGCAAGTACTTGTTAATTCCTATGGTTATAGACTAGATTATTTTTCTAATAACCTAATTCCCTATAACCATGGCTCTGATACCAATCTGTAACACCCCAACCGATGGCGGAAACATCGGGATGTCACGTAATGATGATTGTTCAGTAGCTCATGGTGAATAATAGATTCCATTAAATGATTTAAATGAATTACATACAATAGTTCTAGAATTTGTACATCAAGTTGAATAAAACTATACACATATCTTCAAACATCAAATCAAATCTTCAAGCAATAGAACCTGAAACATGTTAAGTTGAAAATATTTTGGGTCAACAAAAGTTGGTGAGAATTACATAGGTTTTTGATAATAGAATAACAAATGTTGTGCAATTCATGTGTCATGTCAATCTAGTCCATATGTGAGAACATACTAGAAATAAATCGAGTGCATAATCAACCCTGATGACTGTTATAATATGATACATACCATACGCTCATGGTCCACTTGAATATGTTATACGATAACAAACACCCACGCTACCTTTGTAGGAGGCACGTATCCGGGTGGGATTGTCAGTCCAATAGATCTATCAATGTATACCGCCGGCTTGTACGGAGTTAATGATTATGCTAGAATGGTGCTTACTCTAATCATGCTCAAGACATAATGCAACATAGAAAACACATAGACACATTGATGATTGAATTGCATAAATGATGTGGTAACATGTTTCACCCCAAAAAGCGGTGATAAATAGAAAATGGGCTATGTAAAACTCACCTTGGTAAAATGTTATATCTGTTGAGAAATGTGTTGACCAAATGTATCAAGTATCACCCTAAAATGAGGTAATAAATATGTCTAAGTCTATCAAGTCTACAAATGTATAAGTTCTAGGGCTTCGAATTGGGGATAATTGCTCGTTTGATCAATATTAAAAATACTCGCCAATTGAGAGAAATTTAGTAAATAAATAACCAAAAATCTTTTTATGGAATTTAAATTTAAGATGGTCACAATAATGTGTTTGAAGTATAAAAATAATTTTTATAAAATTATTTTCTTTAAAATAGATTATTAAATCTATTTATTACAAATTGTCAAAATCTTAACTTTAATATTTAAAAATATTAAAATTAAAGAATTATAAGTTTAAAATTTATATTTCTGTTCCAAATAATCAGAAATAATTTCTATAAAATTTTGGTGCAAAAATATTAAAAATTGGATTTATAATGATTTAATTATGATTAAAACTAACAAAAATTGGTTAAAAATATTAAATAAATGATTTTTCAGAAATAAAAATCATTTCTGAAAAGCTTAATGTTATAAAAACTTAGAATAATTTTTGTGGAAATTATTAAGATCGTTTTGATATTTTTATAGATTTTTATAAATAAAATAGAATAAACTTGATTTAATTATTATAAATATTAAATAAATGAATTTCAGAAAAATAAAAATTATAGATAAAGCTTTTAACTCAGATTTGTTAAAAATAATTTTTTTAGAATTTATAAAAGAGTTTTAATAATTAAAAATGAATTTATAAGTTTTAAATGAAATATATATATATAATTGGTTTTAAAAAAAAAGGATTGAATTTAAGGGAAAAGAGGTGTCCACGCTGGGTCTCGAACCCTGGTGGTCCCGGTTACAAGCAACCATCACAACCACTTGGCCTAGGCCTGTGGTTGTGATGAATCCTGTTCTAAAATAATTATAAACATACGCGAAATTAGTTTTTATCCCCAAATCAATACTCACGAACCCTAGATCTGCAATAGTTTGATTTACTCATCAATAGCCCAATTAATCATGGGGCTATTGATGAGTGATGGCCGATATACAAAACCCACAGAAAAGATTGGACTTACAAGTCTGTTTCGTGCTCGATTGATTGGTCAAAGACTCGGGTTAAAACACGAACAGAAAACAATTAACAGAGGTTTGATAATGGGAATTGGAGGTTGAGAGAGTTTGAGTGGTGAGTTGAGATGGTCCAGAAATGAACAATTTATAGTGTCGATGTCCAGGTTGCTTGATTGGAAAGTTTGACCCGTTTAAATGGTCAACGCGTATAATAAACGAAATTAGGTATAATTGACAAGTGATTGACGAGGTTGTGGCTTGTTCCAGGCCGGAAATCACGAACCATTCCTTACTTAGATCAATTATGCGTTTATGATTGTCAAATAATGAGCTTTGACCCGCTGAATGTTTGCAGCGAACAGAAAGGAAAGAAGCAGACAGGCCGGGTTGGTTTAAATAAAAAGAAAGTTGGTTTAGAATCAAAGGTTATTGTGTGGCTCAGTTGGTTGTTGTGTGGGTGTTGTCTGTGTCTGACTTGGGTTCGATACTAAGCAGGAGCACACATTTTTTTACAAAAACGAAGAGAGGGCAAGGGGGGTCAGTGGGCCGGGTATTTCTGAGGTGGGCCAAATTTTGTGGGCTGCAACAATAATGAAAAAGGTATAAGGGGTGTTGGGTTGGGTTTGGATTTGTTTTATAGGTTTAGATTTAAAATGTGGGTATTTTTTTATTATCATTATTATTATTATTATTATTATTATCATTATTATAAACATTTATATATATATATATATAAATATATATATATAAATTATGAGTTAGGATAATGGAGACTTAGGCACGTAACGAAAATAGGGGCGTTTATATTAAAATTTGGGGAAAAATTTTCGCGATGTTACATTTGTCATCAGAGGTTTCTAATCAGGAACTAACTATTTATCAGTAGTTTATTCTTTCAGAAGTTTAATCATTTAACGCGTTGCTTTTCTTAACAGTATTTCGGTATCAGACGTTTTGTCATCACAGTTTTTTTGCTCAGGAGTTAAATCATTTGTAGTTTAACTAATCAGTAGCTTGTCTTTCATAGGTTGTAAGTTTATCTTCAGTAGTTTTCCATTCCAAATCAGAAGTTTTCAAACAACAGGATTTGTGTTTTATTTGGTGGTTAATTATAGAAAAAAAGTGTTTGAATGTAATGTTGTTTGTTTTTTGTTAATTTTTTATGAATATATGCTTTGCATAGGTACTGTCTTCAGTGTTTTTGACGTCTTTGATTGTTTTATGTGCTTTGATCTTAAAGTTAATTTTAATCAAATAAAACATACAGTTTCTAAATACTTTCATCAAAGGCTGTTTTGATTGTCATCAACATTGATGATAACATTCTTGCCCTAAAACAGAACATAAATGCAAATTCCGATCATAATTATGCAAAATACTGATCAAATATCAAACGCAACAAACCATATAGCATAATCCAAAAGGATTAATTCAAAGTCCATAAAACAAAATATGAAGTTTTACTAAACCTTAATAAACTTCATGAAAACATATTTAATACATATAAAACATAGAGTATATTAAGTTAATATTTAGATATTAAACATAGATACTAAACATATGTTAATCAAACAAAGAAAATTACTAGAAATCCCCATTGTCATCATCATCATCCATCTCGGATTTTGATGAATCCTCTGCCTCCACCATTGAATCCTCTTCTTCCTCCCTCAAATTGCTGATTCTGGTATGGATCTTGTGTTCAAGGGTAAGCATGGTTGTTGTTCTTCGGGTGTTAGACATCGGTATGTTATCAAGTTCCCCCAAGAAATCCACATCGTTGGAGTTTTCGATTTCATCCTTTGTGATCCACCGACGGAGACCATTGCTAATGTCAACAATTACAACTTTGTATTTTTGAACAAAAAACCAACTGACAACCCTAAATGTCTCCATCTCTTCCTCTACCCCAAACTTTTCATCCAACTTTCGTATCAACTTTCTCTCTTGGTAACATGGGCGTGGGATTGTTCTTCCATAATCATAGACTTGTCTTTGAACTGCTCCTCCATTTTCATAATAGATTTTCTTGAACCAAAGACAAGCCTTGCGTTGTCGTTGAGAGTGACGTAATATCGTCGATTGAAAGGGCAGAATCTCCGGTGCACTACTCTTTCCATTTTGTTGTTTGGACTTTTTGTTTTTTGATGTATGTGTTTTTTTGGGTGTTTTTATGTGTACTATGTTTTAGATGATGATGATTATATATAGATAATAATCGCCTGTAAGAAGTTGAAGTGACAAGTTGGATTTTCCATAATAATAATGAGTAAGTTGTCGTGGCTATTAATTTCTTGATGCAATAAAAATAGTGTCCTTAGATTTATGTTTGAAAGCGACGGTTATTATTTTATAATTTAATATTGAGTTTTGTATTATAACTTAAGAAAAGTTATTTCATATTGTTATCAAAAGACATACATATATGTATTTGTATGTTGAAATAAAAAAAAGATGCACACTCATAAATAACATTCAAAAGACCGTAACCTATAATTTTGGACTAACATGAACTAAATCTTTTTGTCACAATGTTCCATGTATCTTTGACTACTAAAAACATAATTGTTCTTCTCAAAAAGAGTCTAGGGTGAATGCATGGCAAGACTAAACAATGAATAATAAAAGTTTGCACCATAATGGCAAGTAGCTTTTTACTGAAATTACTTCTATAAAATTTACCTTCCTTAATTAACCAAAGGTTTCTTACCTAATGAGTTGTAACCTATTGTGGTATTATATAGATAATTAAATTTGAATTTATACAAAACTTAACACCAACAGAGCAAATAACATAAAGAATTAACGTTTGATCAAATGATTTTTAACATTTTCTGAAGAATGTATTATAAATAATTGATATTTTTGGTATGCTATTTGAATCCATCAACAACCCTTTGATTTAAAACATAAAACACTTCAATAATGATGGGGATCTTTTGAATAAACCGTTATATTACCCCCATGTGCACCTCACGTGAGGTTATTTTGGTCATTTACTTGATTTAATGATGGATAATTTGGTCATTTCAATTCCTTTTATTCATTAGAGTTTTTTCTTTTGTTACCATTAGTTCATTATCAGATTATTTTTCATCATAGGTTTGTCATTAGAAGTTAAGTAATTATCAGTAGTTTATGTCTTCAGAAGTTTATTCATCAGACGTTTTTCTTTACATTCTACAACTAAATCACAACCTAAATGAAAATTGACATCAAAATCATGCAAAATACTAATCTAATATGAATACCAATAGAGCAAATAGCATAACGAGTTAATGATTATCCAATCGTTATAAAACAAAATAACAACTTTTACTAAACTTCCATACAAAACATAACAAACAAAGGACATTAGGTTGATAGTTATAAAACATAGTTATCATAATCAAACATAACATAGTTATAAACTAAGCTTCATCGTTATTGTCATCATCATCAATCTCGGAATCTGATGTTTCTTCTGCTGCCATTTGCTCTTCCTCCCTTAGCTCCAGGATTCTTTCATGGATCTGGTGTTCGAAATTTAGCATGGCTTTGGTTTTTCTCCTATTTTGCATCCCTACATGATCAAGTTCCTCCAAAAAGTTGATATCATTCGAGTTTTCAATTTGTTCTTTTGTAACCCAAAAATAACAGCCATTGCTGAACTCCACACTTGCAAGATGATAACTCTCAACATAAAATCAACGAACCACATAAAACATTTCAAACACTTCCACTTGACCGAACTTCTCATCCAACTTACCTATTAGTTTTCTTTCTTTCTGACATGGGTACCTGATTGAGATTCCAAAAATCATACATTTTTTTGAAAGTCTTCCCCCATTTCCATTATAGCTGTTCTTGAACTGAACACCAGACATGTGTTATTGGTCATTGTGACATAATATCGACAGTTTAAAGGGCAGTATCTCCAATGTCCAACGTTTGCCATTTCTGTTTTTGATTGTGTGTTTGTTTTGTTGTTTGGTTTGGTTGTTGAGTTGTGTTAAATGATGAAGGTTACATACATTTAAATAGACCTTGAGTAAAGAGCTTGAGGTTGAAATTTGTTTTTCCAAATAATCATCATTAATATTTACTGTGGGTATTAATTTCTACATCAAATCAAGTGATGTACTTGCATCATTTTAAAGGCATATATCTATACATCTAATATTTAAAAGCAATGTGGGACACTTGGCATTCCCACATTGCAAGTTCAATAGTCTCTCATCATCTCACTATGCCACATGGCACCTTGTGGGTTTTTATAGAATTTTCGTTTTTTTTAAATCAAAAATCAAAGAAAATATATAAACTCAAAAACAAAACGCGGACATATCATTCATCAGACAACCATCGTCGCCTCTTCCAACCCTTAACCCTAATTAGGGCGATTCAACACGATTCAACCTAATCATTCATCTCCAATCCAAGGTAATCTCCATTCGAATGTTATTTGAATAAATCGATCTTCATCTATCTTTGATTCTGTCTTGTGATTCACTGATTTTCAATATCTTTTACAAACTGTCGATTAAGGTTTTCTCTATTTTTTCTATGTGTTCTGTTTTACTTATTGTTCTTTAGTTTTCTTCGTTTATTGTTCATTCTTATTAATGTTTTGATTTTGTATTGATGTTTTAGGGTTTTTGTTTTAGGTTTGGATTTAGGGGTTTTTAGTGTTCAATTTATTTTTTAAGGTTTGACTGATTGTTATTTATTTTTCGTTTATTATTGTTCAGGCTGATTAGGTTTTTATGTTTTAGGTTTCGATTTAGGTTGAATATGTTTTAAGTTTCGATTTAGGGTTTTATGTTTTAGGTTTCGATTTAGGGGTTTGTTGAGTATTTAAGTATTAATTTCAAAGCTATTGATGCTCCTACCTATGGATTGATTTGGGGCTGTATTCTACTAATAACAGTTAAGATATAAAGAGTATAGCTATTAAACAGTTTCACAATGTTGAATATGTTTGAAAAAACTGGTATTTAGTGGTTTATGTTTTAGGTTTCTATTTAGAGTTCAATTGATGTTTCAATATATATTGGAATGGATTTATGTTTCATGTTTCGATTTAGGGCTTTATGTTTTAGGTTTTGATTTAGGTTCAATTGATATTTTAAGATAGATACGAATGGATATATGTTTTAGGTTTCGATTTAGGGGTTTATGTTTCAGCTTTCAATTTAGGGTTCAATTGATGTTTTAAGATACCTACCTATGGATTGATTTGGGGCTGTATTCTACTAATAACAGTTAAGATATAAAGAGTATAACTATTAAACAATTTCACAATGTTGAATATGTTTGAAAAAACTGGTATTTAGTGATTTATGTTTTAGGTTTCAATTTAGGGTTCAATTGATGTTTTAAGAAAGGTACGAATATATTGTTATGATTTAGGTTTCGATTGTGGGTTTATTTTTTATTTATCGATTTATATGTACAGATTTTCTGATACAAAGATTTGATTGAGTTTGTAAGTAATTTTGTAATTTAAACATTAATATATGTATTATTTATTATTTTTTGTGGATTGGTACAGGTGCATACACATCCGTGTTACAATGGTTTACGGATTTTGGGTTAAGTCGGAAAATAACGGCCGTGTTTGTTTGTTTGGTAAGATATGAATCATGGTTTTAATGTATATACTACACTCATTTTATAATATCCTTATAATTTTAATGTTTGTACTCAGGGGTTACCAAGTGACTATGATGGTTGGATCGACAAGTATGGTTATCCTTCTGGGAATACCAAGATCCGAACCTTGGATGATAAAGTCTATGACATTAAAGTTTTAAACATTGCAGGCAAATGGTTCTTCTACAATGGTTGGAGAACTATGATTACTGAATTAAAGTACCCATTTGGGTGTAACTTCATATTTCAGTATTTTGAAAATCTCAAGTCTTTCAGAATGATTACTTTCCATCAGGATGCTGTGTGTGCACCTGGTACCTTCTTCTACTGCAGATTGGGTGATCCACTTACAACTGATAAACGTTTGGTATGTTTTTTATAAGAAGTCCACTAAATCTTACATTATAAATTTTTTTTATACACAAACTGATTATATTGTGTTAACATTGTTTGTCTTTTTTCCAGCATATCAGTTGTTTCGTTCTTCATGGATTATTCAACCGAACAGTTCCATTGGATCCAATTGACGTTATTGCTCATTCAATTGCACACTTTCAGATACAGCTAGCAGTTGATGATGGTACTATTTATGTGACTGAAGGATGGCCAATGATTAAGGAAGCTTTTTCAATTATTGCTGATCATCTAATTGTGTTCGAAATCATTAATGAGGTTTTCTCTGTTTTTATTTATTGATTTTGAAATCTTTATATAATTTTCGTTATTGTTTGCTTTTTATAATTTTCTATACTTTACTAAGAATACTTTTTATTCATTTTACAGACCAACTACAATATGTCGCTTTTTTTGAAAAACAAGCTTATTCTTTCTCCCGGTCATGTTTCGAAAGCTGAAGTTAATGAGGAGGATGATGATGACAGTGAATAGGATGATGATGATTATTATAATGAGGAAGACGTCGTTTTCCTTTCTGATGACGATAGTGATAAGGATCCAATGGATGATGATGAGTCCGAAGATGTCCAGGATGTAGGTGTGCCGGTGGTTTTCAAAGTTGATAAGCACTTTGTAAGTACAATTATTTCTGCAATGTTTATTAAAATGTTTATAATTTAGTGTATCTGTATTAGTTGCGAGGATGTAGGTGTGCCGAAGATGTTTAGACTTTATTTTAGAATTTTTTTTTACACTATACTTTATCCATATTAGTTGCACATAGTTATACGAAATTAGATGAAAAGTAACTTATGTGCATAGTAGTGGTTGTTGCCAATATTATAACTGAACAGCAGCCTATGTAATTTAGAGACCATGTTCGACAAAATTGTAACCATGTTATACAATATTGAAATAAATTGAATGATTTCACTAGCCATCATTCGCTAAGTTTAGATTTTAGCTTATACTTTATAGTTTAGACTTTACTTCACTTTATTTGCTATGCTATGAATGAGCAGAAAGAAAATGAGTCATATATTACAATTACCAGCTTGAGTTTATGACGTTCCATTCTTTATTATTTGTGTATCATATGAACAGGGAATGGGCAAAGGAGAACCGTTTGAACAGGAAGAGGGCTTTGACCATTCGTGATGAGGAGGGATTTACTTGGGGAGTTTCGGTTGGGATTGAAGATGACTCAAGATATCCCCGTTACTACATAAGAGGTATGTCGGCTTTTGCCCATGATAAGGAACTCCAGCCTGGTGATGAAATGCATTTCCTGTTTTTCCAGAATCAAGGTGTGTTCAAGCTTTCTCATGTTGTTAAGGGTAATGGGAATTAGTGGGGTTATTGGTGGTTGTTTTTTGGTATACTGATACTATTTTTGGTGGGTAAGTTTTGAACATAATTGATGGTTGGTGATGGTAACACGGTTGCTTTAGTTGTTGACATTGTTTAGGTTTGATAAAAACTTTAGGTGGGTAACTTTTGGACATGTTTAATCGTTTGTAACACAAAGTTTTGCACGTTTACTCCTGATGTAGTCATTTGTGAATTTTTGGTTGTTTTGTGTTTACAATTACTATTATTTTGGGTTATCTTTATTAGTAAAAAAAGACTATATTTTGCATTTTATGTTACAAACTTATATCTTTGAATGTTATTTGTTGGTTTATGTCAATAATTAATGTTTAATAAAAAAAATTACCAACCAATTAATAGTCAATTTTTGTTAAATTGAAAAACTTTAATACTATGAAATAAAGAATGAAGGTTTGACTTTTTTTAATAATAAAGGTTTGAATTTGACTCAATTTTTGGTAAATTGAAACACAATAATATTAAACGGTTTTCATTTTAAAAATTCAAAACATATTCGTTTTTTTAGTTTTGGTAACCTTTGACTTTTTATTAAATGTAATTGTTGTAGATTGTTTTTCATTTAACTCAAAATTCCATTATTAGTAAAAATCAACCAAATTTAACAATTACATTTAAGGTAAATTTCGTATACTTAAATGATTCATTTTTGACCCAATCATAAAAAAAAAACTTAACAATTCTTTCATCCAAATATAACAAACATGCAAATTAAATTTGGTAGATTTAAGTTTTAAAAAGAAACAATTAAACAATTCTTTGGTAAATTTGAAACATTTAAATTTTCTAAGAAAACATTCAATAAGTTTTTTAAACATCAATTTGTAGTTTTTGGTTCATAACTGTAACATTGTTTCAATTTTTTTTATACTATTAACAATGCTTCACTTCTTTAACAAATTCCATTTTTTGACACGGTTTTACTTTTTTAAAACTTTACATAGTAACAAACAATAAAATAATTTTTCAGCGTTAACAACTGTCAATAGATTTAGACTAACAATCAAATTAAGACCGCTAAAAGTAATTGTTTTACACGCATTTGAAATCTTTATATTTTATAAACAAACAATAAATTTATTTTTTGGTCGATTTTAACCTTTATATTTTATACATATAATAATTTAAAAATCGTATATATTAAAAAAAAAAACTCGATTGTCCTAATTATAGAAACATGTAAATGAAATTTTATATATGTTTACGTTTATTTTAGGTATTTTGAAATCTTTATATTCGATACCTTTATATTTTAAAGTGGTCTATAATTTAAATAAAAAAAATCGAGTTTTTAATTATAGCAACATTTAAATCTAAATTAATTTTGATTTCCATTCTATATTTTTCATTTTTTATATTATTAATTGCTTAACATAAATAAATCTGGCAATTTAGATTATAAATACAGATTTTGTTTCGTAAAGTTTAGTATAACTATTTCCTGCAACTCTATCAGGTATATCTACCAAATTTTACATATTAATTCAATTATTTTTTTTCCATGTAATGTTTTAGTACTTACATTCTATTAATTTGCAGGTTTATGGATCCAAACAACATTACGTTTTTGAATGACATCAATTGGAGGATGACCCAATATACAATCAAAGTTAAGGTGCTTAGGATTTGGAAGCGTTCAAACCGAAAGATGCAGGAAGAAACTCTTTGTCTAGATATGGTTCTGATGGATGAACAGGTTAGTTTTTAACGTATTGATTTTTTCATTTATGTTGTTAACATATTATTGTTAATAATAATTCTGATTAACTTTATTTTGTTTCGTTTTAATTTTTAAACAGGGCTCCAAAATGCAAGCTATTGTGTGGAGTAGATATATGAAGAAACATGAAAAATTTTTACGTAAAAATCAAGCTTACTATATCTATAACTCCCAATTAGCTGAAAACAAATCTACTAAACATTTTGATAAAAACGATATTCTTTCGTTTACTTTTGAAACAAGCATTACGAAATGTAGCAGGTTTGAAGGAAGTCAGTATGGTTTTAATTTTTCTTCTTTTGAGTCAATTAAGAGTGGCAACCTGCCTTAGGAACAAAGAATTGGTTTGTTTAATCACACTTAATATTTTTTGTATTACTCTTTAAATTTTTTAATAATGTATTTGTATAAATTAATAAAATTTTTTTAAGATTTCATTGGCTATGTTGATGAATGGACTCCACCAGAACCGACCGAAACAAAAGCCGGTTTGAAAAACAAGATGACCCTTATTTTGATTGATTTAGAGTATGTGTTTCATCTTTAAAAATCATCTTTTATTATTTGATAATGATTTTTGCTATCTTTGCTTATATTATACGATCAATAAATTGTGACACCCAGCATATTTGGCTTAAACATTTTAGTAACATCTAAGTCTACCTTAGCGGGAAACGTTTATAAACAGACTTAGCTAGGTTAGTTGAGTCGGGTCAAGTTACGATTGTCCAGGGTTCAATGATCTGGAGGATCATTGGGAGTCGTTTTGGGAATACACTAGTACCGGGTTCCGTTGTTGGTGAAATTACATAAACTAATTAAGTGTACGTGTAGATTAATTATCGTGTGGTAGATTATGTGCATAGATGTGTTTAAACGATGTGTAGATAATCATCCATGCTTAAAAATGTTAAACATAGACTAAGGTTGCATGCTCATATGTTAAGGTGCGTTAAAATGCGTTAAACACGACAAACTGAAAAACTAGAAAACATAAGTCCTGGTTCGACCCTTAGCAAAGGGGCGAACCTGGGATATGGAATTGAAAGAATTCCATTCGACCAAGTCAGGGTACATTCGACCCTGTGAAAAGGGTCGTAGGAGGCTACATTCGACCAGAAGCAAGGGTCGAAGGTGGACTAGTATAAATACCAAACTTTGTCATTTTTCACCATTTCACAAACTTTAACCGTCTCAAAACACTCTCTAACGATTTTAATCACTAAGGAAGAAGTTTTTGCTCTTCTTTTTCATAACCCAACCTATCAACAACATCTAAGCAATAATCCAAGGTGTGTTCTTAATCCTAAACCTTTTTAAGGCATTTTAATTCGTTTTCATCTAACCCTAAATGTCCAGATCTGTTCTAAGGATGTTTTTATCGATAAAAACCTTTAAAACACCTTTCTAAATCTAAACCCTATCATTAAACATAGGTTTTTGTATCAATAAACATATGTTAATTATGTGTTATGTGATGTTATGTGTTGTTTAATGATTTGCTGTTGTTCTAATGATAGAAACATGATCTAGGGTTGTTATTGATGTTGGTTTATTGTTGTTTAGGGTTACAATTAGATAGATGGTGATATTATGGGTATTTTGGGGATTTTTGATAAATCTAAGGATTGTTACATGTTATTATTATTAATAGAACTTTTGGGGGTTTTCATAAACACATTAAACAGAGCATATTGAGATGATTACGAAAGGATTTCAAAAAGTTTCTAAATTGGGTAAGAATTCCATGCATGATGTGACATTTCCATAATTTTGCCATTTTGGGAAAGTGTCAAAACGAACTGGTTTTGGGGCAAAATTGGTGGGGTTTTGTAGGGATAAGTTATTCATGCTTGACTGCTGTGTTTGATGATGTTTCGCGATGTTTTGAATGTGTTTGAAGCGTTTTTAGGGAAACTTATCAGACAGGGTCGAACCTGGGGAATGTTTAGGCGAACCAGATAAAACGGTCGAACGTGACATTAAACGGGCGAATGTGGCTTAAAAAGGGGCGAAGGTGGATTATCTGCCTGGTTCGACCCTTCTGATGTAAAAATGAGATTTTTGATACAAACTAGGTGTTTTATGCTTGAACCGTGTGTGTAATCTATGTGTACTTGATTAGTTAGGGTAATGAGTCACCAACGGGATGTCGGGTCGGTCTAGTGTGTCGGTTGAACATTTAAACACGTTTTAAAAACATACTTGGTTACAATCTTGACAATTGGGGACTAGATAACCTTATGGTTATTAGTCGGAACACTTATGTGAACATTTTGATAGATCTCCGGTAGTGGGATTATTAAGGACTTGGCACTGTACTATTAACTGAAGAACGCTATCTAAGGTGAGTTCACGGCCCCACTTTTACAGCTTTAACCTTTGGGGGAGAAAACATGCGCTAAACTATTTTGGTAACATATGTCATACTATGGTTTTAACTTTGCATTGCTATACGATCTTTTAAAGTCCCGGGGAAAACCATGAATGTGCGGGGAGGCACAAGGGGGGAAGTGTGGATAGATCTATTGGGCGTGACCTGCCCCACTCATTGGCTTGGAGGGCCGGGCGGGTGCATATTGTCTCGAACTGGTAACATTGGTATCATGCTGAACATTCGGGCTGAACATTGCTAAACATTGCTAAACGTGTCTAGTAATGGTTTTCCAATCGTAGTAGTAATAAAACATACGCCTAGCTAGCGTACTTGGTGACATTGGTATAGTATGGACATGGTAACGATTTGTTAACTTTTGGTAACTTATTGAACAAACCTGTGAACTCACCAGCATTATATGTTGACGTCTTTTTGGCATGTTTTTCTCAGGTCGCTAAGGTAGCAACAGAGGACTAGGCGCACGAGTCTGCATGGCGTCTAGGCTTAGTTTCATGTTTTTGAATCAAACAGTTTGAACGTTGTCGTACATGGTTTGTAACTGGTTAAATGCTTCCGCTATGGTTTTATAAAATGAGAACTATGTTTTGAGTTTACGTATTTCATATAGTGTTGTTTATTGTGACCGTTGACTTGGATCTTGGTTTGTTATGCGCCTCGCGGTAAAACTCCGCAAGTGGAAATTTGAGGGTGTGACAGATTGGTATCAGAGCCAATGGTTATAGTGAACTAGGACTGCATGTAGAGTCTGGTCTATAGCCGAGTCGCACACACTAGACGGTCACAAACTTTGAGTCTATTAGTGGGATACGTACTAACGTTGTCGGGGTGTCCTTAAATCATCATCATACTTCCTTGTTACATCATCCGCTTCTATTTGGGTTCTTATCTACTCTTGTCTTCTTCTTGGGAGTTGAAGAGGAAGAGGCTGATTTGTTGACTAGGACTGCATGTAGAGTCTGGTCTGTACCCCGCTGAGTATCATTTCTAGCATGAAAGCCTGTAAGTAACTTCGGAAGGGTTGTTCGGCCATTCTGGCACTTGTTAATGTTCCTACTGACGATGAGAAGAAGATCGAGGATATTCCGGTGGTTCGTGATTTTCCCGATGTGTTTCTTGATGATTTACCTGGTCTTCCTCCGCATCGTCAGGTCGAGTTTGGTATTGATCTTGCTCTAGGTGCAGCTCCTATTGCCCGGGCTCCGTATCGTCTTGCACCTCCCGAAATGCAAGAGTTGTCCAGCCAGTTGCAGGAACTCTTGGAAATGGGTTTCATCCGACCGAGTTCTTCCCCGTGGGGAGCTCCTATTTTGTTTGTGAAGAAGAAGGACGGAAGTCTCCGCATGTGTATTGATTATCGTGAGCTGAACAAAGTGACCATCAAGAATCGTTATCCTCTTCCTCGCATTGATGATCTCTTTGACCAGCTCCAGGGCTCTAGTTACTATTCGAAGATTGATTTGTGGTCCGGTTATCACCAGTTACGCGTCCGGGAAGCTGACATTCAGAAGACCGCTTTTCGCACTCGATATGGCCATTTTGAGTTCTTGGTCATGCCTTTTGGTCTCACTAACGCACCGGCGGTGTTCATGGACTTAATGAATCGCGTTTGCAAACCTTACCTTGATAAGTTCGTCATCGTGTTTATTGACGATATTCTGATTTATTCTAAGAACAAGACGAATCATGAGGAACACCTACGGTTGGTTTTGGAACTTTTGAGACAGGAACAGTTGTATGCTAAGTTCTAGAAGTGTGATTTTTGGTTACGTGAAGTTCAATTCCTAGGGCATGTGGTTAATGAACAGGGAATTCATGTCGATCCAGCTAAGATCGAAGCTATTAAAGACTGGGAAGCACCAAAGACGCCATCTGAGGTACGACAATTCCTAGGTCTTGCGGGTTACTATCGTCGTTTCATTGAGGGATTTTCGAAGATCGCTCAACCCCTCACCACTCTTACTCAGAAGGACCGAAAGTTCGACTGGGATGAACCACAGGAATCAGCATTACAGATGCTGAAGCTTAAACTTTGTTCTGCACCTATCTTATCTTTACCTGAGGGTACGGATGACTTCGTTGTGTACTGTGATGCTTCTATTCGTGGTCTTGGTTGTGTGTTGATGCAACGCGGGAAGGTTATTGCTTATGCTTCTCGTCAACTCAAGGTTCATGAGAAGAACTACACTACTCATGATTTGGAACTAGGTGCGGTGGTGTGATACCCTGCATTTTCAGGTTAACACTTTTTACTGAACTCTAGTTAACTTGCATATTCATAGTGATCAAATACTTAACTAGGATTAGTTAAGTAGGCCTAACATATGTTAGATGCTATTAACATATGTTATAAGTAGGAAAAACCTTGTTTTCTCACACACACGAGTCCTGCATCCCGAACGTTGGTGATTTATCTGGCAAACATAATAATAAGCATAATTGAATTATGATGAACGTAGTGTTACATGTTTGTGTGGAGTACATGCTTATGTGAATTATCGCTTGACTGAAAATTTATATGTAAACCATGCAAGTTACGTGCACCTTATGATTGATATGTTATGAAATAATAAAAACAATAGTTTTTATGCAATTTAGGGTGATTAATATCATCGGGCCCGGTATTGGACTAGAACATGACTAACGGGCCCGGTTAATGGACTAAAAGGGGCCCTAATACCCAATTGCTTGGGCAACATGCCAAGCCCTCTTATAATTAGGAGACAAAAAATAAATAAATAAAACCCTAACCCTTCTTCATTGTTGCGCCGTGAACCCACCCCCATCCCCTTTCCTTTGATTTTCAACAAACATCAATCCTATTCATTCCTTCAAGCTAGTTTGGGTGCAATCTCTAGGCCTTGGGGACTCTTGCTTTGAAAGGTATAATCTTTACATGCTTTATGATGATTAATAATGTTGAAAAGTTAAAAAAAAAATCATAGGGCATGCATATATATAATCGCATAACATGAGTTAATGAGAGTTCTTGAATGTTCATTGTGATTTGATGATGATAAGTGTTGCTAGTAATCATAATTAAGGTTTTTATATGATAATATAGGTGTTTAATCAGAATAATATGAGTTATGCATGTATTAGAGATTTTTATGCATGATTAGGGTTTGTGAATAACTTGGGGAGCAAGTTTCAGTTTCTGGCAGATTCATTAGGGTGTTTTGTAGGGGCTGTATCTTGATGTTAAATTGGTTGTTTTGATCGATTCTTTGCATGAATGGATTGTACATGGTCTTAGCTTTTTAGAATGGGCAAAATCATCTGATTTGGATGTCGTTTGATATGTTTTTGGAATTTTATTTGATTAAAGGTCATACCAGAATTTCGGAGTTGTAAATTGGGTCAACTTTAAACGGGTATAAGTCAAGTTTTACAAACAATTAAGCTATGAAATTTGGACAGGAGGTCAATATTGGAAAAACTTGGCTTTTCCAAGTGTATTCACCTCGTTTGGGTTAATACACATTTTTTGGGAATTTTTCTACTAAACTGACCTGTTGTGGAAATTTTCTGGACATAGTTGTGTTGTACGAATTTTAATAATTTTTTTGTTTAGTCTTGAGACAAAACAAAAATATGGGTTATTAAATAAATACCAAAGAATATTCAGTAAAAATTTGGAAGTTTAATTCATTGATTAAGTATTTTAAATAAATTAGTTTTCGTGGCGCACAATCTGTCCTAAAAACGCAGATTGTGTATTATGTGTTTATGTGACTATTTAGAGTCTTATATGATATATATATTTGACATGAACTTATATGAGTACTTATAGGAGATGTGTATAAGGTATAAAACTGATAATAATCATTATGATCACCAACGGGATACGTAGGACCTACTTGTGCATGTAGAGTCACTAGGCGTCACTACACGATTGGAACTTTAGAAGTTTTGGACAATCAAGTTGCATGATGTGTTGGTATGCGTGTATACTCACCTAGTGACACTTGTAATAGGGAGTCGGTAGCTCGTTACTGTTTGAGGGATTTGGATCATTCACGTGCAACCTAAGGTGAGTTTCAATACTCTTTTCTCAAAAGCATGCGTCTCGGGTTGAGACAACGTACTTAACATTTTCTAGTCCGGTTTGGGACTACTATTTTCTAGTTCGGTTTGGGACTACTTACACATCCCGGGTTGGGATGCTATGGATCCTTGTGTGGGTCGGTTTTTGACTCCTTGTGTGAGTCGGCTTTTACTAGTTCGCAAACTGTGTCCTTGATGAACTAAACCAACTCTATCATCTGTAAGTCCTCACGTACCGAATGAGTTGCCGGGTTATGGCAAGCGGGTTATTAGTTGATAGCGCTATTAGGTCTTACAAACCTCACACCGGCTTGGGGAGCGCGGGCGTGAACTATAACTTAACGAACTTTATCATTGTGGATAGACAATGATGTCAGGCATGCGGCTCACATTTGTGGCTACACGTACATAGCAGTTCGGTATATTCGGTGTTAGTTATCATGAATGAGCTAGCTACCCTTGACATGCGACGAACTAGTGTTTACACGGTTCTTGGAACCAACTCAATTACCTGTTTACGTGGTTTTGGAAACCAGCGCAGTTACATACTCATTTACTTTACTTAGTGAGCTCACCAACATTGTTTGTTGATCCACGAATTACATGCTTTTGCAGGTAGTTAGCTTCCGGTGCCAGGATTAGAAAGCACTGCACACTTCATTGCATTCGGGGTCTTGGGCATACACCTAAATTACATATTATGTTTTTACATTTTCTTTCATATGGTTTTAATTTGGGCGCGTTGTTTTGCGCATGGTTTTAAAAGGGTTTAAATTTGGTTTACGCTTCCGCAACTTAACTAAACTTGGTTTTGAAAACGAACTAAATGGTTTGGGTATTTAGAGTTCGTTCATATGACTTATGGCTATGGGATCCTGGTATGTCATGCGCCTCGCGGTATAAACCCCGCAGTGGAAATTTGAGGGTGTGACAGATTGGTATCAGAGCCATTGGTTATAGTGAACTAGGACTGCATGTTGAGTCTAGTCTATAATCATCATAGCATAAGTACACTTACAACTTAAGTGCACAACTAGCTTTTAGCTACAAATATCTACAACATATGATTTCGGTAGATATGTTATGTTCTGGTTCTAGACCTAATTCTGAACACGTCAATGGTGGGAACCCAGGGTTACACCAGGTGGCGTATTACTGGGAGTAGTATCTTAACAAACCTCATGGATGAGGAAACAACAATAGTACAAGGGAGGGAGCCCTTGCGAGCGTTGTGGCGCATGTACACAGGAAGCTGCACGATGCGCATGACGTGATACCATTAAATCGAATCAACTGTGAAGAAACTCAAATACTGAGACTTATCCTCTTTCACTGAGCAAGGAGACAATTAGTTTCTGTTCCTTGTTACTTGATCTTTCTTACTCCCATTCAAAACTCAGACGGGACTGGGTTACGCATATAGAACTTATTTCTTACCTTAGTACCTTATGCCTAGTATGAGAGGGCGGACGTATGACTGCATATCCCTGTTACTCATAAGTATATGGTAGATTCATGGGAACACATTAGAATCAGGGCTTGTTACACACACTCTTGGGGAGTTACATAAGGCATGCGATGCAGTACGACATCTCAAAGGAAGACGAAACCTACCAGTGACTGACACTCACGATTGTAGGAACGAATGGTGATGTTGACCATCGAGCTGACTTACACAGGACCGGAGAAGGAGACTGTACGTGACAAGAACCATATAACACTGACATCGCAAAAGAGGGAGGATAAGGGACGGAAGGGGAACCTGAGCAGGACGAGCATATGGAAAGTGAGGATGAAGGCTCTACTATCTAGACAGAGCATGGCGACGATTGGCTCTTACCTTTTCTTACCTATCTTTTCTTTCATTTCCCTTGCTAACTTAGATAAGACTGAGTTCTTATGATCAACGATAGGGTGGTTGAGGCCCTCGCATCTTTCCAAGCTAGTAAAAATCTAATTTGCTAAATCATTCTTTTCCCCCTGACTTCCACATTTGAACTTTCTTATATCTTGAACGCACATCGTATTTTCAAGCCTTTTATTGGTTGTAAACCTTGATAACTCCAACGGAACTGAAGGAGACCGTCTGATTGCTTCGATAGTATAAGTCTTTGCCATGTGCATTTGTCCCAGGCAGGATGGGGTAATGTATGCTACATGCACACTCAATGAGTTACAGATACTTGGATGGAGAACGTAACACCCTGTGATGAAACTTAGAAATTTGTTATATAAAGACGGATGGGTCTGAGATCGACGCCTACACTACCAAGCTACAGGAGTTAGATACTTTGTGCTCGAATCTATAATTAACCAACTTTACCAGCGGATCGAATTTCATACCAAAAGGGTGGGTCCCTCATATTCATGGCTTGGCCACTGCAGCTCACTTACCCAGAATCTAACAAATCTTTCAACTGGCTCGCAAACTCACTGACGAGGCGATTGAGCATGGTACTTTTCCGAAGCATGGTGCTTCATCTTCTACTTTTAGTGATAGCAAGAGAATGTGGGATAGTGTGAGGTGTAAGTCCTTCAACAAACAATAACCACAACGGTAACAACAACACTAGGGCTCGTGGAATTGCAATTGTGATTGGCTCTGGGGAAGCTAGGACTGATAACAATGTCGTGACGGGTACGACACTCTTGCTTCTATTTTATATGATACTGGTGCGGACTATAGTTTTGTGTCATCAAAACTTAGCAAACAACTAGGGATGGTTCCTACTCTTCTTGATACCCCGTACACCATAGAGCTAGCTGATGGGAAGCCTGTTGAGGTAACCCACACCCATTGTGACAGTAAGCTCGAGTTGAATGGGCAATCGTTTGCCATCAACATTCTACCTATCACCCTTGGAAGCTTTGATCTCGTGGTTGGCATGGACTGGTTGTCCAAGCATCCCGCTGAAATTCTCTGTCGGGAGAAGATTGTTCGTGTCCCCCTCCCAAGTGGAGAACTTTTATCTATACAGGGTAATCATGGTGGTGCCATGGTGGGCATCATCTCCTTCTTGAAAGCCTAGAAGTGTATTCGTAAGGGCTATCCAGCCATTTTGGCTAACATCTCTGACACTCGAGCTGAAACTGAAACTAAGATTGAGGACATCCCAGTAGTCCGAGATTTCCCAGATGTCTTCCCAGAGGAATTACCTAGACTTCCACCCGTTCGTCAGGTGGAGTTCGAAATTGATCATGCGCCTGGAGCAGCTCCAGTTGCACGCGCACCATACCACTTAGCACCAGGCGAACTTCAAGAACTATCTACCCAACTCCAAGAGCTATTGGATAGGGGATTCATTAGACCTAGTTCTTCGCCATGGGGAGCTCCAGTTCTGTTTCTTAAGAAGAAAGACGGGAGCTTTCGCATGTGCATTGATTATCGGGAGTTGAACAAAGTGACGGTTAAGAACCGTTACCCTTTGCCTCGTATTGATGATTTGTTCGACCAACTGTAAGGGTCAAGTTTCTACTCTAAGATTGACTTGAGGTCAGGATACCATCAGCTGAGAGTCCGAGAGGAGGATGTGGCAAAGACGGCGTTTCGAACTCGTTATGGACATTATGAGTGTTTAGTGATGCCATTTGGGCTAACTAATGCACCGGCTGTGTTCATGGACCTAATGAACTGTGTGTGCAAGCCTTATTTGGACAAATTCGTCATAGTGTTCATAGATGACATATTGATTTATTCCAAGAGCAGGGAAGAGCACGAGCAACACCTGCGGTTAATCTTGGAACTATTGAGAAATGAGCAGTTGTATGCAAAATTTTCTAAGTGTGATTTTTGGATTCGAGAAGTCCAATTTCTTGGACATGTGGTCAACGAGGCAGGAATACATGTTGACCCCGCCAAGATTTAAGCTATCAAAAAGTGGGAGGCTCCTAAGACTTATCCAGAGGTGCGCCAATTTCTTGTTCTCGCGGGATACTATCGCAGTTTCATTGAGGGATTCTCTAGGATCGCTCAACCTCTGACCGCCTTGACACAGCAGGGTATTACCTATAAGTGGGGAGATGCCCAAGAATCTGCCTTTCAACTTTTAAAGTCAAAACTTTGCAGTGCACCTATACTATCATTACCTGAGGGTACGGGAGACTTCGTGGTGTACTGTGCCGCGTCTATCCAAGGGTTAGGGTGTGTGCTGATACAGCGTGATAAGGTGATCGCGTATGCCTCACGACAATTAAAGGTTCACGAGAAGAATTACACCACCCATGACTTGGAACCGGGAGTAGTGGTTTTTGCTCTAGAATTCTGGAGGCATTATCTCTATGGGACGAGGTGTACGATCTTCACTGACCACAAGAGCCTCCAACACATATTCGACCAAAAGGAGCTGAACATGCGACAACGTCGATGGGTCGAGCTTCTGAATGATTATGACTGTGCCATCTATCATCCAGGGAAAGCTAATGTAGTAGCTGATGCCCTCGATCGTAAGGAAACGAAACCCAAACGGGTGCGAGCTTACAACTCACTATACGTTCTAATCTTCCTAATAAGATATGTGAAGCCTAGGGCGGGGCTTTGAAAGAAGAAAACATCAGGCTTGAAACTTTACATGGTGCTAATAAGCACCTGGAACTAAAGACAGATGGTCTTCATTACTATATCAATCGAGTCTGGATACCACGTTTTGGGGATCTCAGACAACTGGTGCTCGATGAAGTTCACACCTCTCGATACTCGGTACATCCTGTTTCGGACAAGAGGTACCAAGATCTTAAAACTCTTTACTGGTGGCCAAACATGAAAGATGAAATAGCCACTTATGTTAGTAAGTGCTTGACTTGTGCGAAGGTTAAGATTGAATATCAGAAACCCTCAGGCCTACTCCAGCAACTAGAAATCCCTATGTGGAAATGGGACGGAATTTCTATGGATTTTATCACAAAGCTTCCTAGAACGCCAACGGGCCATAACATGATTTGGGTTATCGTGGATCGTTTAACCAAATCGGCACACTTTCTGGAAATAAAGGAAACGGACTCGCTGGAGAAACTAGAAAATCTCTACGTCAAGGAGGTAGTCTCTAGGCATGGGGTGCCTACTTCTATTATACCTGATCACGATGCGCGATTCACTTCTCATTTTTGGACTACTCTCCAAAACGCTTTGGGAACTCGCTTAGATATGAGCACGGCCTATCACCCACAGACGGATGGACAGAGTGAACGAACCATCCAGACATTAGAAGATCTGCTACGAGCGTGCGTGGCGAATTTTGGCAACAGTTGGGATAAGCACTTGCCTTTGATTGAATTCTCGTATAACAACAGTTACCACACTTCGATACAGTGTGCGCCTTTAGAGGCACTTTATGGACGCAAGTGTAGGTCTCCCATCTGCTGGACTGAAGTTGGGGATAGCCAGCTAATAGGTCCCGGACTTGTGCACGAAACTTCTGAGGAGATAGTGCAAATCAGAAATCGGATGGCTGCTGCTCGTGAATCGACAGAAAAGTTACGCTGATAAGCGTAGGAAACCTTTAGAGTTCCAGGTTGGGGAAAAGGTTCTATTGAAGGTGTCACCTTGGAAGGGGGTGATACGCTTTGGAAAACGGGGAAAATTGAACCCACGATACCTTGGACCATTCGAGATTGTCGAAAGGATTGGTCCGGTAGCTTACAAGTCAAACTTGCCTAATGAACTCAGTGGAGTGCAAAACGTATTCCACGTATCAAACTTAAAGAAATGCTTATCGGATACAACACCGGTGGTGCCACTGGAGGAGATCCAGGTGGACGATCAGCTACGGTTCATGGAAGAACCGGTGGAGATTCTTGAGCGGGGCGTCAAGAAACTCAGACAAAACACAATACCTATTATTAAGGTACTATGGAATTCCTGTCTAGGACCGGAATACACATGGGAACGCATGGATCAAATGTGGCTTAAATACCCACATCTCTTTACTGAACCTGAAACTATGCATAAACCAAACACTAAACGTAAAGCAGTTCTCTCAAAGTGAATTTCGGGGCGAAATTCCGTTCAACTTGGGGATGATGTGACATCCGGGAACCAAGCACACATTTTTTCTAGCTGGCTTTACTGTTTACTTGCTGAATTTCGGGACGAAATTCTTTTCAACTTGGGGATGATGTGATACCCTGCATTTTCAGGTTAACACTTTTTACTGAACTCTAGTTAACTTGCATATTCATAGTGATCAAATACTTAACTAGGATTAGTTAAGTAGGCCTAACATATGTTAGATGCTATTAACATATGTTATAAGTAGGAAAAACCTTGTTTTCTCACACACACGAGTCCTGCATCCCGAACGTTGGTGATTTATCTGGCAAACATAATAATAAGCACAATTGAATTATGATGAACGTAGTGTTACATGTTTGTGTGGAGTACATGCTTATGTGAATTATCGCTTGACTGAAAATTTATATGTAAACCATGCAAGTTACGTGCACCTTATGATTGATATGTTATGAAATAATAAAAACAATAGTTTTTATGCAATTTAGGGTGATTAATATCATCGGGCCCGGTATTGGACTAGAACATGACTAACGGGCCCGGTTAATGGACTAAAAGGGGCCCTAATACCCAATTGCTTGGGCAACATGCCAAGCCCTCTTATAATTAGGAGACAAAAAATAAATAAATAAAACCCTAACCCTTCTTCATTGTTGCGCCGTGAACCCACCCCCATCCCCTTTCCTTTGATTTTCAACAAACATCAATCCTATTCATTCCTTCAAGCTAGTTTGGGTGCAATCTCTAGGCCTTGGGGACTCTTGCTTTGAAAGGTATAATCTTTACATGCTTTATGATGATTAATAATGTTGAAAAGTTAAAAAAAAAATCATAGGGCATGCATATATATAATCGCATAACATGAGTTAATGAGAGTTCTTGAATGTTCATTGTGATTTGATGATGATAAGTGTTGCTAGTAATCATAATTAAGGTTTTTATATGATAATATAGGTGTTTAATCAGAATAATATGAGTTATGCATGTATTAGAGATTTTTATGCATGATTAGGGTTTGTGAATAACTTGGGGAGCAAGTTTCAGTTTCTGGCAGATTCATTAGGGTGTTTTGTAGGGGCTGTATCTTGATGTTAAATTGGTTGTTTTGATCGATTCTTTGCATGAATGGATTGTACATGGTCTTAGCTTTTTAGAATGGGCAAAATCATCTGATTTGGATGTCGTTTGATATGTTTTTGGAATTTTATTTGATTAAAGGTCATACCAGAATTTCGGAGTTGTAAATTGGGTCAACTTTAAACGGGTATAACTCAAGTTTTACAAACAATTAAGCTATGAAATTTGGACAGGAGGTCAATATTGGAAAAACTTGGCTTTTCCAAGTGTATTCACCTCGTTTGAGTTAATACACATTTTTTGGGAATTTTTCTACTAAACTGACCTGTTGTGGAAATTTTCTGGACATAGTTGTGTTGTACGAATTTTAATAATTTATTTGTTTAGTCTTGAGACAAAACAAAAATATGGGTTATTAAATAAATCCCAAAGAATATTCAGTAAAAATTTGGGAGTTTAATTCATTGATTAAGCATTTTAAATAAATTAGTTTTCGTGGCGCACAATCTGTCCTAAAAACGCAGATTGTGTATTATGTGTTTATGTGACTATTTGGAGTCTTATATGATATATATTTGACATGAACTTATATGAGTACTTATAGGAGATGTGTATAAGGTATAAAACTGATAATAATCATTATGATCACCAACGGGATACGTAGGACCTACTTGTGCATGTAGAGTCACTAGGCGTCACTACACGATTGGAACTTTAGAAGTTTTGGACAATCAAGTTGCATGATGTGTTGGTATGCACGTATACTCACCTAGTGACACTTGTAATAGGGAGTCAGTAGCTCGTTACTGTTTGAGGGATTTGGATCATTCACGTGCAACCTAAGGTGAGTTTCACTACTCTTTTCTCAAAAGCATGCGTCTCGGGTTGAGACAACGTACTTAACATTTTCTAGTCCGGTTTGGGACTACTATTTTCTAGTTCGGTTTGGGACTACTTACACATCCCGGGTTGGGATGCTATGGATCCTTGTGTGGGTCGGTTTTTGACTCCTTGTGTGAGTCGGCTTTTACTAGTTCGCAAACTGTGTCCTTGATGAACTAAACCAACTCTATCATCTGTAAATCCTCACGTACCGAATGAGTTGCCGGGTTATGGCAAGCGGGTTATTAGTTGATAGCGCTATTAGGTCTTACAAACCTCACACCGGCTCGGGGAGCGCGGGCGTGAACTATAACTTAACGAACTTTATCATTGTGGATAGACAATGATGTCAGGCATGCGGCTCACATTTGTGGCTACACGTACATAGCAGTTCGGTATATTCGGTGTTAGTTATCATGAATGGGCTAGCTACCCTTAACATGCGACGAACTAGTGTTTACACGGTTCTTGGAACCAACTCAATTACCTGTTTACGTGGTTTTGGAAACCAGCGCAGTTACATACTCATTTACTTTACTTAGTGAGCTCACCAACATTGTTTGTTGATCCACGAATTACATGCTTATGCAGGTAGTTAGCTTCCGGTGCTAGGATTAGAAAGCACTGCACACTTCATTGCATTTGGGGTCTTGGGCATACACCTAAACTACATATTATGTTTTTACATTTTCTTTCATATGGTTTTAATTTGGGCGCGTTGTTTTGCGCATGGTTTTAAAAGGGTTTAAATTTGGTTTACGCTTCCGCAACTTAACTAAACTTGGTTTTGAAAACGAACTAAATGGTTTGGGTATTTAGAGTTCGTTCATATGACTTATGGCTATGGGATCCTGGTATGTCATGCGCCTCGCGGTATAAACCCCGCAGTGGAAATTTGAGGGTGTGACAGTGGTCTTTGCGTTGAAAATCTGGAGACATTACTTGTAACACCCCAACCGATGGCGGAAACATCGAGATGTCACGTAGTGATGATTGTTCAATAGCTCATGGTACTAAATGAAAGTTGAATAATATTAAACAATTTACAATTTGTCTTACAAGTAATGATTACATAAGTTGATTAGTATAAACTAGATCCAAAGCTCCTACGTGTTCCAAGACTTGTACAACTTCCAATAGCAAACAAAACCTGAAACATGTTAAGTTGGAAAGATGGGGGGGTCAACTATAAATAGTTGGTGAGAATACATAGGTTTTGCATATAGTTGAAAAAAATATGTTGTATAGCAATCATTGTTAAAGTATAATAATGAGTAATGATAGAATATGAGTCCGACATGTAACAATGCGTCTTTTGTACAATCAAACCTTGTGTCGACTAAGACCTAACTCGCAAGTTAGTAAAAGTGTAACTGTTATCGATCATCCCTGAATTTATGCGGGGGGATGGGTTTGTCAGACCTATAGCACTATAATCTAAACAGGCGGCTTGATCAATGTTAATGATTGTACTGTGTCTTTTTGTTACAGTCAAATGATAGAATGAGTAAATGATAATGTAATTGAATCACAAATTTCAATAATGTAAGAATGAGTAAATGATAGTGTATACAATGTTTAAACATGTTTCACCCCAAAATGTAAAACATAAAAAAGGGGCTATGTAAACTCACATTGGCTAAGGTGAATTATCCTCTATGTGTTGTGAATGTATGCGAGGTGAATCCCAAAGACTCAACAACGTAGCTAGTCCAAATTGAAGAAATAAAAAAAACGAAAAAGAAAGAATATCAAGCTTCCAATTCGCCAATTACAAGAGCTTATAATCAAAGCTTCAATTGTAGAAGTAATAGACTATAGAAGAAAGGTATGAGGGAAAGTTTAATCGGATTGAAACAATCGATTTAGAGGTGCCAAGTATAATGGGTCATAGGTGGGTTTTTATATTAGTTTTGGATTCAATTAGCCATTAAAATTGGTCAACACCACAAAGTAAGGTTTTATGATGAATTGACTATTTGACCAAGACTTTGACTGTTTGACTAAGACTTTGACTAGGACTTTGACCAGGACTTTGACAGTTTGACTAAGACTTTGACTAGGACTTTGATCAGGACTTTGACTATTTGACTGTCTTCGCAGACTACGAGAACTAAAAAAAATCAAATTTTCTAATTTAATCAGTTTTAAGTTCCGGACTTGTTTCCTTCGGTTTCTAAGTTGTTTTAGGACCGAAAATTAAGGGTTTTGAGTATCAAGGTCTGAAACATACGTGCTTGGGTGTAGATGTGAGTATAAAACGTGCAATACTTTTACTTATAAAAATTATAAGTTTTATTAAATTATGACTTTTGGTCCTATTAAAATAGTAGGGTTAAAAATGAAAATTTTGAAATAGTTGAGTGACCAATTATGCACATTTATGAAAAGTGAAGGGTGCAGGTTGTCACAGTCTCCCCTACTTTAGAAAATTTCATCCTGAAATTATTAAAAACACAAGGTTGAGGGTGTTTAGGTAGAAATTAGGGCAGTTGTGGTTTGGGTTAAGGCACGACATGAATTAGCAAGGAGAATCTAGTAAAACGCTAAACTTTAAGTTTTAGGAATCCTAAAAGAAATGCATAAGTTGATTGACTATATGAAAACCAAATGAACTACCAAAACCTTATTAGAATTTCACACTACCTTAACGTACCTGTAAATTCATGATTACGTTCCGGACCGCAATCACCAACTTACCTTACATTAGGGTTTTGTGTCCTTCTATGACTCTAAACACACATGTAAAATAATACAATTAACCTTGTGGTTGAATCGTATACAATGTATCCAAAAATAAGTCCAACTGTTGAGCAGTAAAAGACCTCTACCAGTCAGTGAGTAAGAACCTCTACCGATTGTTGAGCAGGTGCGATAGCCTCTATCAGTCGTTGAGCAGGTTGTAGGGCCTCTACCGACTGTTTAGCAGGCATGATGACCTCTACCAATCGTTGAGTAGGTTATTTGGTACTCTACTAACTGTTGAGCAAGTACTTCATCCTCTATTAGTTGTTTGATTAAGTGTACCAATTATTTCACATATAAATTGCAAATTGATAATACATACATGTAAGCAAGTTTGTAAATGCATCAACTATCATGTATAGCATAGGGTTGCCCTAGACAAGGTTAATGACTCTAGGTGTGTTTATAGCAAATATTTTATATTCCATGCTTTCAAGTATCATGAATAATCAAATGTTCAAGTAGATAAACAAATCCTCATGTATGATAGTTTGGTTGTCATGGGTTTCTAGTTCATGTTTGAGAAGGTGAAGGATATGAGTCTAATTTTTGAGAGGAAAAATCTTGAAGCAGAACCAAGGTTGGGAGAGATAGTGAATGTGAAGATGGTTGGTAAAGAGCTTATTTTATAGTAAGGGGATTATGTAGCAATGTAAATTATGGGGTTTGGATCAAAGGTTAGAATCAAGTGTATGAGATAACATGATTGCGGCAAATAGCAAAAATTGTAAAAGTTTCGAACTTGTTGAAAATAAGTAGGTATCAATGGGGAGTTGGAGATTAAATTTTTGTTCATGAGGTTGGAAAGGTTTTAAAATTGGTTTTATACCTAAAACAAAAGTCGTTAAATAGTACAAACTAAGTGAGCTTTGATTAACATATTCCCGTTAGTTGGAGATTTTAAACATGACATTAGGTTTTGAAGATCAAGGTTCAATTAAGTGATTTTTAATAGATTAAAGCATTATATAGAAAAATCTTTTGTTATGTCTATAAATAAACAATTGAATTTAAGTTCGAGGCATCTTTTGACAAAAATATGTATTTTGTAAAGTTTATAGGTAACAAAAATCCAACAAGATTTAGAAATCTTTAGTTTTGTGCTAGGGTATACTCAGGTTATGAGATTACAATTTTAAAAATATGTAACGTGCTGATAAAAACAATAATATGATTTGGGTAGGGTGTTGAAAAACAATCAAACAATTGGCTAAGATGGTAAGATGAAGTGTGATTGTGAAATCCATATATGATTAAGCTGTAAAATTTTGAGATTTTAGAGCTTAGTTTTAAGGAAAGTGAGTGTAATCATTTATTCATTAATTAAAATGAATAAACGAAAACGTTGACTTATCAAAGTTTCTAAATTCTAATAACATAGTGAAGACATGCTTTAGCCTATAAGTGAACACTCATCCCAAGAATTCCCAGGTAGGCATCCGGGTCCCTCGTCTGATTGGGATTTATGCGCAATGCCAGTCCTAGACAGAAAACTCAGAATACAGGCGTTCACCCTTCCAAATTGCACGTGTTCATTATTAAAATCTAGAACTTCGACGAGATCTTCAAGGTGGTTCAGGCTAAACCTGAGGATTTGTTCTATTAGTCTAAGAGTTGATCCAGTGATGGAGAATAATCATCTTGTAGGGACTAGAGTGGGGATAAGAAGTAGGAGGGAGATAAAGAATAGCAAGTAAAAGGAGCAAATACTGGTTATAATCCTATGGTTATAGACTAGATTATTTTTCTAATAACCTAATTCCCTATAACCATGGCTCTGATACCAATCTGTAACACCCCAACCGATGGCGGAAACATCGGGATGTCACGTAGTGATGATTGTTCAATAGCTCATGGTACTAAATGAAAGTTGAATAATATTAAACAATTTACAATTTGTCTTACAAGTAATGATTACAAAAGTTGATTAGTATAAACTAGATCCAAAGCTCCTACGTGTTCCAAGACTTGTACAACTTCCAATAGCAAACAAAACCTGAAACATGTTAAGTTGGAAAGATGGGGGGGGGGTCAACTATAAATAGTTGGTGAGAATACATAGGTCTTGCATATACTTGAAAACAATATGTTGTATAGCAATCATTGTTGAAATATAATAATGAGTAATGATAGAATATGAGTCCGACATGTAACAATGCGTCTTTTGTACAATCAAACCTTGTGTCGACTGAGACCTAACTCGCAAGTTAGTAAAAGTGTAACTGTCATCGATCATCCCTGAATTTATGCGGGGGGATGGGTTTGTCAGACCTATAGCGCTATAATCTAAACAGGCGGCTTGATCAATGTTAATGATTGTACTGTGTCTTTTTGTTACAGTCAAATGATAGAATGAGTAAATGATAATGTAATTGAATCACAAATTTCAATAATGTAAGAATGAGTAAATGATAGTGTATAAAATGTTTAAACATGTTTCACCCCAAAATGTAAAACAGAAAAAAAGGGGCTATGTAAACTCACATTGGCTAAGGTGAATTATCCTCTAAGTGTTGTGAATGTATGCGAGGCGAATCCCAAAGACTCAACAACGTAGCTAGTCCAAATTGAAGAAATAAAAAAAACGAAAAAGAAAGAATATCAAGCTTCCAATTCGCCAATTACAAGAGCTTATAATCAAATCTTCAATTGTAGAAGTAATAGACTATAGAAAGAAAGGTATGAGGGAAAGTTTAATCGGATTGAAACAATCGATTTAGAGGTGCCAAGTATAATGGGTCATAGGTGAGTTTTTATACTAGTTTTGGATTCAATTAGCCATTAAAATTGGTCAACACCATAAAGTAAGGTTTTATGCTGAATTGACTATTTGACCAAGACTTTGACTATTTGACTAAGACTTTGACTAGGACTTTGACCAGGACTTTGACTAGGACTTTGACTGTTTGACTAAGACTTTGACTAGGACTTTGATCAGTACTTTGACTATTTGACTGTCTTCGTAGACTACGAGAACTAAAAAAAATCAAATTTTCTAATTTAATCAGTTTTAAGTTCTGGACTTGTTTCCTTCGGTTTCTAAGTTGTTTTAGGACCAAAAATTAAGGGTTTTGAGTATCAAGGTCTGAAACATACGTGCTTGGGTGTAGATGTGAGTATAAAACGTGCAATACTTTTACTTATAAAAATTATAAGTTTTATTAAATTATGACTTTTGGTCCTATTAAAATAGGAGGGTTAAAAATGAAAATTTTGAAATAGTTGAGTGACCAATTATGCACATTTATGAATAGTGAAGGGTGCAGGTTGTCACATTACTTGTACGGTACCAAGTGTGAAGTATACACCGATCACAAAAGTCTTCAGCATATTTTCGACCAGAAGGTGTTAAACATGCGGCAGCGTCGCTGGGTTGAACTCCTGAACGATTATGATTGTGCCATCAAATACCATCCTGGCAAGGCGAACGTGGTGGCGGACGCCTTGAGCAGGAAGGAGTCTGCGAATCCTCGTCGTGTTCAAGCCTTACAGCTCACCATTCATTCTTCGTTGCCTGACCGAATCCGTTTTGCACAGTTGGAAGCTTTAAAAGAGGAGAACCTTAAGGCTGAAACTATGCACAGTGCTGACAAGCATCTTAAACTCAGGACCGATGGCTTGCACTATTTTGCGGGACGTGTTTGGGTTCTCTTGTTCGGGGGATTACACGAGCTTGTTTTGGATGAAGCTCACAAATCCCGGTATTCTATTCACCCTGGCTCCGATAAGATGTATCAGGATTTGAAGATACTTTATTGGTGGCCAAATATGAAGGCTGGCATAGCTTCTTATGTCAGCAAATGCTTGACTTGTGCTAAAGTCAAGGTGGAGTATCAGAGGCCGTCTGGTCTTCTGCAACAACCAGACGTTCCAGAATGGAAGTGGGAGCGAATCACGATGGATTTTGTCACCAAGCTGCCAAGGTCACCTAGTGGTTATGATATGATCTGGGTGATTGTTGACAGGTTGACAAAATCGGCACGTTTCATACCTATGAAGGAAACCGATGGACTCGAGTGGTTGGCTCGACTTTACCTTAAGGAGGTGGTTGCTCGGCACGGGGTGCCTGTTTCTATTATCTCTGATCGTGATTCTCGTTTTGCTTCGCGTTTCTGGAAGGCTCTGCATAAGGCTTTGGGTACTCAGTTGGATATGAGTACAACCTATCATCCGCAAACTGATGGACAGAGTGAGCGGACGATTCAAACCTTGGAAGACATGCTTCGGGCATGTGTTATCGATTTTGGTAAAAGTTGGGAGATTCACCTACCGTTGGTGGAATTCTCCTACAACAACAGCTATCACTCTAGTATCAAGGCAGCTCCGTTCGAGGCTCTCTACGGACGGAAATGTCGATCACCTCTTTGTTGGGCCGAGGTGGGCGAGAGCCAGCTCACTGGTCCGGAACTTGTGTATGAAACTTCGGAGAAAATCGTACAAATTTGTAACCGTTTGGCTGCTGCGCGGGATCGTCAGAAGAGTTATGCCGATCGCCGTCGCAAACCTTTGGAGTTCCAGGTTGGGGACAGGGTACTTCTGAAAGTTTCACCATGGAAGGGCGTCATACGCTTTGGAAAGCGTGGCAAGCTTAACCCTCGTTATGTCGGACCATTCGCAATCCTGGATCGAATTGGACCGGTGGCATACAGACTGGACCTACCGGCGGAGCTCGGTAGTGTTCACAACGTTTTCCATGTGTCTAACTTGAAGAATGGTTTGGCTGATGAATCTCTCATTGTACCACTGGATGAGATCAAGGTTGATGATCGTCTTCGCATCGTGGAGGAACCTGTCGAGATTCTCGACTATAAGATTCGTAGCCTTCGTCGGAGTAAAATCCGCATCGTCAAAATTCGTTGGAACTCGAACCGTGGACCGGAGTTCACGTGGGAACGGGAGGATCAGATGAAAGCTAAGTATCCTCATCTCTTTCCGAAGCACGCATTCGAATCAAGACATGTTACTGCTGAAGCGGAATGAATCTTGGGTCGAGATTCCTTTCAACGTGGGGATGATGTGACATCCGGTAAATTTTCTTTTCGTTTCGTTCGTTCCGTCTCTTTTATTTTTGGGCTTTGTGCAATTTTCGGGACGAAAATTCTTTCAACGTGGGGATGATGTGACACCCGGCATATTTGGCTTAAACATTTTAGTAACATCTAAGTCTACCTTAGCGGGAAACGTTTATAAATGGACTTAGCTAGGTTAGTTGAGTCGGGTCAAGTTAGGATTGTCCAGGGTTCAATGATCTGGAGGATCATTGGGAGTCGTTTTGGGAATACACTAGTACCGGGTTCCGTTGTTGGTGAAATTACATAAACTAATTAAGTGTACGTGTAGATTAATTGTCGTGTGGTAGATTATGTGCATAGATGTGTTTAAACGATGTGTAGATAATCATCCATGCTTAAAAATGTTAAACATAGACTAAGGTTGCATGCTCATATGTTAAGGTGCGTTAAAATGCATTAAACACGACAAACTGAAAAACTCGAAAACATAAGTCCTGGTTCGACCACTTCGAGTGGGCGAACCTGGAAATATGTCTTGGTTCGACCCTTAGCAAAGGGGCGAACCTGGGATATGGAATTGAAAGAATTCCATTCGACCAAGTCAGGGTACATTCGACCCTGTGAAAAGGGTCGTAGGAGGCTACATTCGACCAGAAGCAAGGGTCGAAGGTGGACTAGTATAAATACCAAACTTTGTCATTTTTCACCATTTCACAAACCCTAACCGTCTCAAAACACTCTCAAACGATTTTAATCACTAAGGAAGGAGTTTTTGCTCTTCTTTTTCATAACCTAACCTATCAACAACATCTAAGCAAGAATCCAAGGTGTGTTCTTAATCCTAAACCTTTTTAAGGCATTTTAATTCGTTTTCATCTAACCCTAAATGTCCAGATCTGTTCTAAGGATGTTTTTATCAATAAAAACCTTTTAAACACCTTTCTAAATCTAAACCCTATCATTAAACATAGGTTTTTGTATCAATAAACATATGTTAATTATGTGTTATGTGATGTTATGTGTTGTTTAATGATTTGCAGCTGTTCTAATGATAGAAACATGATCTAGGGTTGTTATTGATGTTGGTTTATTGTTGTTTAGGGTTACAATTAGATAGATGGTGATATTATGGGTATTTTGGGGATTTTTGATAAATCTAAGGATTGTTACATGTTATTATTATTAATAGAACTTTTGGGGGTTTTCATAAACACATTAACAGAGCATATTGAGATGATTACGAAAGGATTTCAAAAAGTTTCTAAATTGGGTAAGAATTCCATGCATGATGTGACATTTCCATAATTTTGCCATTTTGGGAAAGTGTCAAAACGAACTGGTTTTGGGGCAAAATTGGTGGGGTTTTGTAGGGATAAGTTATTCATGCTTGACTGCTATGTTTGATGATGTTTCGCGATGTTTTGAACGTGTTTGAAGCGTTTTTAGGGAAACTTATCTAACAGGGTATAACCAGGGCTCATTCGACCAAACGAGTGGTCGAATGTGAGATTCTAGGATCGAACCCGGGGAATGTTTGGGCGAACTAGATAAACTGGTCGAACGTGACATCAAACGGTCGAACGTGACATTAAACGGGCGAACGTGGCTTAAAAAGGGGCGAAGGTGGATTATCTGCCTGGTTCGACCCTTCTGATGTAAAAATGAGATTTTTGATACAAACTAGGTGTTTTATGCTTGAACCGTGTGTGTAATCTACGTGTACTTGGTCTAGTGTGTCGGTTGAACATTTAAACATGTTTTAAAAACATACTTGGTTACAATCTGGACAATCAGGGACTAGATAACCTTATGGTTATTAGTCGGAACACTTATGTGAACATTTTGATAGATCTCCGGTAGTGGGATTATCAAGGACTTGGCACTGTACTATTAATTGAAGAACGCTATCTAAGGTGAGTTCACGGCCCCACTTTTACAGCTTTAACTTTTGGGGAAGAAAACATGCGCTAAACTATTTTGGTAACATATGTCATACTATGGTTTTAACTTTGCATTGCTATACGATCTTTTAAAGTCCCGGGGAAAACCATGAATGTGCGGGGAGGCACAAGGGGGGAAGTGTGGATAGATCTATTGGGCGTGACCTACCCCACTCATCGGCTTGGAGGGCCGGGCGGGTGCATATTGTCTCGAACTGGTAACATTGGTATCATGCTGAACATTCGGGCTGAACATTGCTAAACATTGCTAAACGTGTCTAGTAATGGTTTTCCAATCGTAGTAGTAATAAAACATACGCCTAGCTAGTGTACTTGGTGACATTGGTATAGTATGGACATGGTAAAGATTTGTTAACTTTTGGTAACTTATTGAACAAACCTGTGAACTCACCAGCATTATATGTTGACGTCTTTTTGGCATGTTTTTCTCAGGTCGCTAAGGTAGCAACAGAGGACTAGGCGCACGAGTCTGCATGGCGTCTAGGCTTAGTTTCATGTTTTTGAATCAAACAGTTTGAACGTTGTCGTACATGGTTTTGTAACTGGTTAAATGCTTCCGCTATGGTTTTATAAAATGAGAACTATGTTTTGAGTTTACGTATTTCATATAGTGTTGTTTATTGTGACCGTTGACTTGGATCCTGGTTTGTCTTGCGCCTCGCGGTAAAACTCCGCAAGTGGAAATTTGAGGGTGTGACATAAATTGTTATACAAAAGATAGTTTCATTTTAACCAACATTATGTTTATATGCAGAGGGATCAAAATCAGCTGTTCTTTGTGGGATGAGTATAGTGAGTAGATGTTTGGGTACATCAAGCAACATGAAGATGAAGTTCATGTTGTCCTGATTGTTGAATTCGGTAGTTTTAACAATTATAAAGGTTTGTCATATATCAAGTTTTTTAAATACACTAAATATTTTTACTTTTATGGTTATTTATACATGTTAATTATTTTTTATATTTAAAGGCAATGTGAGCGTTCAAAATGGCTTCTATATCACTCGACTCTTTATTAATGAAGACATTGATGATATTCGGGCTTTTAAGAAAAGGTAATATACTTATGTTGTTATTTGTTTTATGTATTTATTGTTATTTTTTAAAAAATATATAAATCTTTTATTTATTTTTATTTATAGTTATATTGAAAAGTTGATCTCTGTTGAATCATCTTCTGCTCAACGATCTCTCGGGTCTTCTGGAAGCATGAATTTGGCAGATGAATTTCTGAACAAGACACCTTTCAGCAGTATTCGTGATCTTCCGTTAATAACAGAGGTACATCATTTTCAACTTATAATACTCTAATATGAATGTTTATATTCCATTCAAAAGATTATCACTTATGTATTTTAATGTATACACTAATAGTCATTTTGTGTGGAATTATTCTTTTATTAAATGTTGACATTAATATTATTTTATTTTGCAGGTCAACAAACAAGTCATTGTTATTGGTACAGTGAAGGGTGTGGATGCCAACGACGATTGGTATTACCTAGGTTGTGAGGCATGTAATCGCAAGGTTGAGCCAACTCTGATGTTACATGATGATGAAGATGAAAAAGATGTTGAATCATTTAAACAGGTTTTGGTTTGCACCAACAATGACTGTGTCACACCACGCCAATGGCGGAAACACGTGGCGCAACGCTCGAAAGTATATCAAAGTCAAGATTAACACAAACTATATTTAATTAGAAAAGATCAATTTATTAGAATGTCGGAAATGAGTATCTCGTTACAATATTGCACAAGGCATTATTTAAAACGATGAACATTAAGTTTTCAATATGGGAATTTCCGTTTATGTTCCAACCCGAAGGTAACAGTGAATGAAATCCCGACCAGTATCCGACATCCCGAATTCCACCGCACTAGCCCCATATCTATTCAGCGCTTAGTTACCTGAAAGATATGTTTAAAAAGACGTCAATATATAAAATATTGGTGAGTTCACAGGTTTTAGTTTCATAACAGCAACATTTTCACAACCATCGACTCGACTCACTTTACCGTATAATTACTTTCCCATTAAGTAATTATACTAGGATCTTGTCGATCGATATTCCGTTTTTACAACATGTGCGAAACCTGCACAACTTGTGGCCTTTGTAAGGAGTAGCTAGCTCCTACAAACTATAATGATGAGCAATCCCTTGAGCCCCATAACCAAACCAAGACTGATAATAATGCCCCGCTCCAAGTCGTTACTCGGTTTTCCCACGACTTAAGTTCAGAATATATGCACCCCAGGCATAACCTAATGCATAATCGACGCTATCGATTAGGGGTGGGCCTTGTCAGGCACCAATAGTACTATCCAAATATTCTTTCGGTTCCATTTCCCTGAATTAATGATTACGGAAGAGAGGACTCAACCCCGAGTGGCGATCACTGCTCAAGTACTCATCATACCACTTATCACATTTAAACCTTTGAAAACATTTCAACATGTGACAATGCTTGACAACATATCTTTCCCCCAGTTAAAACAGTAAAATGGGGCCGTGAAACTCACCTGAACACTGTCTGGCTCACTAGGTAGATAGCATAGAGGGTCTCGCACCTACAAACGTCCTAGACGTATAAGTCACTATTCCTATAGTGCATGTGCCTTGGCAAGTTGTACACCCAACTCCCGACCACAAGTTATTCCAAATCCCGTTTAATTAAGCGCGTACCCTAGGTTTCGTTGGCGTTACATTACCCTTTGTGTTACAAGTTATATATTACTCTTGTTAATATTTCCATAACTTGTATCTTATTATCATCGACTCGACTTCACTTAACATATAATTATCTTCCCATTTAAATAATTATACTTAAGATCGCATCGCTCGATATAATATGTATTTCAATGCTCGACCCGACTCACTTTGCCACACATTTGTTTTTCCCATTTAAACAAATATGCTAAGATCTTGTCGTTCGATTGTATATTCTTAACGTCCGATTCAACTCACCATACCGTATATTTATTTTCCCATTCAAATAAATATACTAGGATCTCGTTGGTACGACATACACATATATATCTTTGTCTTCTCGTCGCGGCTTTCCTTCCCACATATCTACTTTCCCATTAAGTAGATATACTAGAATTTTGCCGAGACGAGCGTACATATATATAAATGTGTAATTTTTCTTGTTAAGTATATACGTTTTGTTTTAACGTCTTATTTGTTTATGTCATGTGTTTTCTCCCACGAATAATTCTCCTAACACTTAGGAAAGTGTTTATTAGTTTTCACCCAATGTATATATATATATTTTACTTCTTAAAATATATATTTTTCTTATCTTGCCGTAATGGCATTTTTCTCATGATTTGTCCGTGTACGGTTCGTTAACGCGTCTTAGTTCGATATCTTAACTCGATTAGTTAATTCTTCCAAGTCTTTCCCAACATGTGCTTTATGGAAATATTATCCACATTTCTAACCCATGTTACTTGGAAGGTTTGTATTTTAGCCCAACTTGTTAACTTAGATACAAAAATGCTTCCAATACTTTTATATTCCCATTTATATAAAAGTATTCATTTTTGTATAAGTTTCTCAAGTTTGATTAACATTTTTATAAAATCTCTATTTTATAAAAATCCTTATTTTAAAACCCTTTGTATTTTTATAACTTTCAAAAATACACTTTTATACAAAATACCCAAGTATTTCTACTAGTATTTACAAAAATCATCCTTAGACTTTATTACTTACATTTTTGACACCGAACTTTCCATACTTGTATTTTTGGACTAATAGTTTCTAAAATATCCATTTTAGTCCTCTAACTTTCAAAGTTACAACTTTAGTCCCTTAACTTCCAAAAGTTGCATTTTTCCACCCTAGCTTCCAAAGTTAACATTTTTCACTCAAAATAGTAAACTTTGAAGATTCAACTTTTTATTGGTAAGTTATTTTTGTATCAAAACACTTATGTTAGTCTTGTATTTCATGTGGAAGACTACTTATGTGTGTGTTTTATGTATTTGTCCATTTTAACAAAGTATCATTCATCTAAGTAAGCTAACTTAGATTTTCCATCATCTTCATTCATGAACTTCTAACATGTTTTACCACATATTACACCATGTATGATCATAATAAGATGATTTAAAGTTACTCTTAACATATTCAAGTTTATTCTACAATTTTAACCAAAACATCATCCTACTTAGTTTTAGATGCAAACTTTACATATTTTCAAGATTAATACATCATCATTATCAAATCCATGGTTTATTTTCATATCTTTAATCTTCCATTTTACACATGTAAAACCTATTAAAGATTATGTTCAAAACCACCTTTTAAACCCCTTCATGTACAACTTGCTTCTAAGAACACATACATGAATAATAACAATCAAAAACAAGATTAAGAAGCTTACTACTAGCACAAGGCTAGGGAAGACAAAACCTTTGATTTTGAGAGGGGTTTAGTGTGTTCTTCCTTAGTGGTTAAGCTCCAAGCTTGAAACACACAATAGGGGTTTGGATGATGGATCCTTTTAAGTGTTTTGGAGATGTAAAAACTTGAAAGGATGATGTGTGGGGATGGTGGAGAACTTACGGCCAAAGGAACAAGGAAAGGAGATGAGTTTTGTTTTGATATCAAACCTCTAACACATGTTTATATATAATTATCACATGTAATCTCCAAAGATCTAAGAAATCTTATGAAGGATTGTATGTGTACTTGGGAATCTTGGAAGGATATGAAGTGTGTGTGTGTGTATATAACCGTATATGTATGTATGTATGGAGGAGGTTGCTTGCCAATCTTTGGTTAATCTTTGAGATTTATCACAATCTTATACAAGATCCTCCTCATGCATGTGCATACTAGTGTGTAGTGGGTTTGATTATGTCTTGGATTGATGGGGCCATAGGGCCGAAAATTACCAAGGGGGGGACAAGATTAAGCATGCCTTGTACTTGTTTTAATCTTATGCTTTATCCTTTTGTCCATGCATGCTTTTTACTAGGCTAGGGGTTATTATTATTAAGGCAACTTGCAAGGGGATTGGCATGGCCATTAGGCCGGCCCCTTTGTGGGTTTAGGTGGGGTCCACAACTCCAAATATTTACCCAGTATTTGTTAAGTTAAATCCCCCGTCGTTAGGGTGTCGTTCGGGTATTTTTCGGGTTTTAATCGCGCGTTATTCGGACATTAAAAATACCTTTAATAACCCTTAAATATAGTCTAATTTAAGCGTTGATTGGTTATTTAGGCCTTTGCCGGGTGAAATTATGAGTTATACGCGTATCGGGTGCGGTACGCGCAATTTATTCGTTACCGGGAGATTTGTACAAGACGTTTTCACTTATGGTTTTGGAGTTCCAAAACTTATTATATTTCGTGAAAATACCCTTTATTTTATATCCTGGGTGTCCGGGATCCTTTTCGTTTATTTAATTATTACCGGGTAATTGCCAACGTCCATACCGGATAGCTTATTCGCACATGATCCAATCATGTTTTACCATTAAACGTATGCATTCCTATGCACTATTTGGAAATTGCTATCTCCTAAGGCCTTGATAATTAAATCACACATAATTGCATTTAATTACGTTAATCATATACTAATTAATCTGTACGGAATTACCTTATTTTTGCCGGTTGTTACATTCTCCCCCCGTTAAGAGAATTCCGTCCCGGAATTCAATTCAAGTTACCCATCACAATAGTATCCTTGAACAGGGCGGGGTGTTTGCGCTTCATGAGATCTCCTCTTTCCTAGTGAGCCCAGATTCATGCTCGGCTCACGCTTAGTGCTCTATCAAACACAGTGTCATAGTTCAACTACGACTAAGCTCTTGGTCATCCCACCTTGACATATCTATCGGTTTTCCCGAAATCGTAGAGCTTATTGTCAACTGGACTTCCGCCGGTCGAGGAATTGACCAAAACTTCCTCAGGCCAGACTTGCGGGATTCATTAAGAGTCCCACTAAGCTCTTGCGACAATTCAAGCTTATTCGTTACGAGGCCAATTTTGATCGATATCTCCGTACCACTGAAGTATTAGGAACTTGGCCCACTACAAACTCTAAGCTTATTGACACCTCCTCGGAGTATGACTCTCAGTGAAAACCTATTATTACACCGAAGTTCTTAAGGCCTACGCCTTATCTGTATGACTTTTTAATAGGTTCGCATCTCATCCAAGTAGTCTTTAATCTGCAAGATCTACTGGCCATCTCTCGAATAACTTAAACCAGGTTATGTATCTATCTCCGTCTGTCATTCGACGCACTGGAGATTTACACGTATGCCCTCCAAGGGCTTTGAGTAGTACACCCCGAACACTGGGATGCTAATTCCTATCACATAGGAAAGTTTGGTGAGGAAGCTCATGGGTTTGATCTGCCACGAACATCAATCGTGTCAACATGGAACAATTCCGTCAAGTACATTCAATTTGTCCGAGAATGACAAGCCATACTCGTCTCAAATTGAGTATCCCATGCTTGTGTACAAAGTTTGTCGAACTTGAGGTAGAGTGACTACTACAATCCGATATAATGTAAGTCGGCAATTCGGTGTCTAGCCACGACTCCCCGAGAGTATAGGTAGCTATCCAATGCCTCATCTCGGAGCTATAGGTGAGTAAGGGATGAGAGGGTCCCAAAGAACAATCATCACTTGGGTCACATCTGCCCCTGGGACACCTCGGGTGTCATGGTGATGTCAAACAGGTGATCTTACCGCACCACATATAAGTCCCCTTGGAAACCTCGTCGGGTATCCCTTTTTTTTTATCCTTCGGCTCGACTCACTTTACCGTATATTTACCTCCCCATTAAGATAAATATACTAGGTTCTTGTCGACCGAACAACCACATTCAAAATGGGACTTTATTTCCGTAGAATCCTCTAGGTACTGAATTGCTGCTTTCCTCCTGGGCAATTGTGGTTAATGGTACTAGGACGCTTAGTATGGACTGATGGAGGTCGAAAGTTTTTGCGTCGCTTTCACCCCTCAGTTTCCTGACATTAAGCAGTGTATACATGACGCCCGGGCCGTACAATTCCACAATCCTCGAGTAGTACGAGTTGACTCATCACCAACGACAAGATGCTTTCAGCACATAGGTCTATACCGAAAAGAGATATATGAAACATCATAAATTGTTGTCGCATTGAACAACGTATAAGGTTTATTATGACATATCAACACGTTGGCCCCCATTGCGACAAGTATACAGAACACCAGTAGCTACCTAAACCATGGGTATCCAGTACCAGTTTTGTTATATGTGCTTCCTGGGCACTAGTGTTCTATCGTCAATAGCAACCTAGTAAATCAATTCCGAATAATACAGGCCACATGCCCTTACATTGACCTTCAGATCTTATGCAGAGATCTGAGTGAAAGGAGTCCTGAAACCAAAACCCTCATTCATCGAAGGTTCCATCCTTTCGGAATCTTTTTATGTAAATGGTGAAATCGGGTCATAGATGCATGCATTTAGCATAGATTTCACATTTGGCTTGACAGCTTCATGCGCTCAAGTCGTTACTTAAACAAGCGAGCGACTGATATCGCATCACAAGTAATAGTCCTGAGCCTTCCCATAAGGCATCCCATTCAATGCCTCAGTAGTCACACATATGGGCGGAATATGTAAGCCTTCAAGCTCGTCCTGATTAGTCCGGTGCCATACGCCCTGCCCTGGCAGCTCATATCACTATGGTGTCTCCAACAGTGTCTGTTGAGAACCGAGTATTTTACTCTAGTGTGAGTAATGCTAGTTAAAGTATAACTGGGAACACCACTATCAACCCAAGCTCGAAAGAGTTCGACTATTCCAAGAATATACTCAATGACACCAAGGCAAGATAAGCCTACCATCAAATGAATAACCACATTTAATCGAAAGGCCGAGCTGATCGATCATCTCGTAATGATAGGGTAGTACCCTTATAGAGTAGATAATGCTACACGCCCTTCTAGATTCAGGGTTCATAAAACCTCCGAATCATATACTAGGGACTTCACCAACGCACGCCCATGGGTGGGTCCACGACGGTATTCCCATAACCATCAGTATGGTACGTATGACTCCAAATGAATCCACTGGTGTGAGCAATAAATGAATGGAGCCTTTCAACTCTTGCTAGTCCCAAAGGTATGGATCATAATATCGCTCATAAATTCTCGATACCTTCAGGTTCGAGACGTATTCGAAATCCCTTATCACAAAGGCAAGTCTCGCCTTGTCACGTGTAGATCACAGGGTTTCTTCCCGACATTGATTTGCATAACCGATCGCTGGGTGACCAAATTGCACGTAAAAGGTTAGGGCTGGACATACCGTCACTGGTGCCTCAGATTCTGAAGATGTATTGCTCACGAAATGCGTGAGCATATGCAGGGGTCGACACATGATTCGGTCAATTACTCAGACGATCACGAGACTCAGACTTTAGGGGAATACACATGCAACCACTAAGGCTAGAGTGTCTAAGCACGACTTTTAGGAAGTCCGTTGGACACCGGAAATCCTACATAATCAATGTCGGCACTACACAATCAAACAAATAGAACAATGACGGCACGAGGGGTTCAGGTGATGTCTCCATTCCGAGAGAAACAAGAGCAATGCAAACGACAAATCATCACGTCATCGAGGTAATCCACAGCTGTAGCAATACGCCCTCTGAGCAACACGATAGTAGAAACAACATGGCAATGTCAGCAACATATCCACGAAGCACATCAACTAGGGAACACCACACAGGAGCAACACGACAACAGAGAAGTATGATGACAAGGCAACACCGCAATAGGAACCGTACGACACCGAGAAATATGGCAGCAAGGCTACACCACTGCAGGAGCAGTAAACACTAGGAATGTATCATAGGCGATGCAGCGCAACCACATGGATACTCCCAGCAAAAATAATGCAACAACGAGCATGAACAATGGCTGGGGGGTAACACAGTAGCACGAATGCACGCGACAATATGACGCTCAATATGGAGAACCCATAGTCCACACCACCATAAAGCCCCGTTATGGTGGGCACGCATCCCCGTGCGTCTCAGATCACTTGTGGAGGTGGGAATTTCATTCGTACCTTCGGCCTTGAGCCTAACCTCCATAGGCTCAATGGTAGGACTTGGTTAGATTGGCCGGCGCATCAGTCGTCATAACATAAATGGGATTGACGGGTTCCACATAATTTAGCTGACTTCTCAAGCCGATATTGTTCATGGAGAGAACGACCATAGGCTTGTTATGAGTCACTCAGACAATGGCAACAGAAACATCGACAGTTTCCACTGAGGCTTGAGAACCATTGACAATGTTAGGCTTCCTAAGAGCCCAAGGGATGATAACTAGTAGTTCAATGAAAGCCTCAAAGAGAATGGAATTAATAACAACAAACTCCACAAAGACACATAGATGGTCATAGCGGCCTGGAAAGGGTCATAGAGACGTCTTCGTTAATGACATTCACTTCTGCAGGAGCCTCAAATACATCAACAACGTCAATTCGAGCAGAGCCATAGAGCAACATCATCAAGCTCAATATCGACTGTACAGACAATGACAACAATAAACTCAACAACAGACATAGAAACAACGACATCAAGCCCGATAAGTGCTATCAAACCACTGACAACAGCAAACTCAGCGAGAGCTACACACTTAATAGCGTCAACAGGACTTGCTCGAGCCATAGGACAATAACAGGAGTAACAATGTCAGGCTCAACCGGGGTCTTAGACTCGTCGAAGCTATTATGTGCGTGGTGACTGGTATCCATAGGACCTGGAAACCAACCTACATCTTTCCCGATAACAAGGATAGTGGTCACAACGAGCATAGCAAGTAGAGGTAGAAGGATCACGATTTATCGATACACTACGATAAAATGAAAATGATACCGACTCTGGCAAACCAGCCGAGTCATTCTTCTCATTAGGGTCTCCTTACATGCTATCTAGCACCGATGGTAATTAGCTGGAATGCCTCTCTGTCACTCAAGCGAGGCCGGTGAACTTTCTTCCTGATAGGCCATGCCGTGAGAGTATCGAAATACGGCAAGAGATTAGACAGGTCATCGTGTCCGCAACGAATGGACCTTGCAACCTTAGTTTATAAATCACCGTAACGAGGGGACGCATTGTCTCAATAACTTCGGGGATTGACAAAACACTTTCCATCAATCGTCGACCAATAAATAACTAGTCTCGTTACCGCGACGAATGTGGTGGACACTCAACATTGCAACAAGAGCAAAGGGATTGTCGTCCCATGGGTAAGTTTAGTTTAACAGAATAACGTGGCCACATTTAGTAGTCCGCCACTTGATTTTCAAGGGGGATTTTAATGTCAGCAAAAAGCGTCTTGCAACATTCTGACAATCACAGAACACTCTTACGATTACAGTTCCTAAAGTGTGGTTCCACTTTCTAGGATTTATGACGGATTCAGGCACAGTACATGTAACGAGCCTACTCTGGCGTTCCTCGACTAAAGCGAGACCACCAACAATCCTTGGAAAACAAACAGGAGGTAGATAGAGAAGTCTTATGATAACCTTTGCTCCTCAGGAACGTAGTATGACACAAGTACCAACATGCTGAGTCCATCACAATTCATCTTCCGAACACGATCCAGCGCTATTGCAAAGGTTGTTAATCCATACTAGAATACTCAATACACCGAGTAGTGGCTTCCCACGAGTTAATCGTACGCACTTCCGAGTGAGTCCATTGCCAAACGCCGACTAGGGCTTGCTGTTCTACTATACGCCGTCATCCTTTCACTGGCAAACCATGTCGCAGTCATGATTAGTGGCCGAAATTCTGACATCATCAAAGTTTAACAAAGCACTCATGTCTTGTGCAATGCGGCATGCTGATTTCATCAGCAGTCCATGACTGCATGGGAACAACCAATACTGTTGTTTCAGACAAGGGCTACCGAGCTTTCAGGGTAACAATGATCAAGCTTCCTAATCCCGTAACTTCGATTCTGTCTTCCTACTGGAGAAGAAAAATATCCAACTCTTGAAGACAACCTGGGCATGCGTTAGGTCGATCATGACTTATTCACCATGATAACACGGCAGCACACGGCCACGAGTCTCATATTTAATCCACGCAGGGTCCCGTTCTCTAGACGCACTAGTCTAGCAGGGACGCACCCTAAGTCTTCACTGGGTTCCAAGTTTAGCATCCCTCGCATCATTCCAGGCATTTCACTCCTATGCAAGGAAGTTTTCGTCTCCCGTCTCTATCCGATGCGAAGATTTACGTCAGATTGTTCAAATGAGTAGACGTTCGAGCTCTTCCGTGCTCGTACCTTAAAGGTGATGTCGAAGAAAGCTCATTAGGTTTGCTAGGATCGAGATCAAGGAACATCGGCGAGACCTCTCATTTAACCCATTGGCCGATCAAAACTAAGACTGAATCTAAAGAACAAGAACAACTAAGACAAGGAGTGATTACCAATCCCGGCCCTAGCGCCCACCAAGGTTACCGTGCACCCCAAACTATTATTACGTGTGCACCCGTAATGATAATTTGTGTCGCCAGGTAATCTTGTTGCCCGCTAGTTCCGAGCTTCCTGATCCAAAACCGAGAGTTCATACAACAAAGTCTTGATCTAGTTTCGCCTCTAAATCATAAACAACGTGGCGACATCCAATAACGCGATAGAGATTAGTCCTTTCGATCATCCCGTCTACAGGCAAGCAAGTGAGCTCATCGTAGACCACAGCATTCTTCCCGCTTGCTGGTACCGGTGATCGATGCAAGAGCGCGGACTATTGTGAAGCGTGACACAACAACCTTACTGGCAAAATATCCGTACTACGTATATGTATTAACTTAATCTTAGAAAATCGAATTCCTACTATAAGCATCTTATCCGCATTTTCTAATACTTCATATATTGACACACATGGCTAGTCGGTCGGAATTTCCCCTTGTACATCCCATGTACACATTTCTTTCTTTTCTAAAAATATTTTGTTGTGTTTTATTTTTGAAAACTTCGTTTTCGAGCCAAAACCGGTTATAGTCTAGATTTTTCAAAAATGCTAGTTCGCTACAACCTTGGCTCTGATACCACTTCTGTCACACCACGCCAATGGCGGAAACACGTGGCGCAACGCTCGAAAGTATATCAAAGTCAAGATTAACACAAACTATATTTAATTAGAAAAGATCAATTTATTAGAATGTCGGAAATGAGTATCTCGTTACAATATTGCACAAGGCATTATTTAAAACGATGAACATTAAGTTTTCAATATGGGAATTTCCGTTTATGTTCCAACCCGAAGGTAACAGTGAATGAAATCCCGACCAGTATCCGACATCCCGAATTCCACCGCACTAGCCCCATATCTATTCAGCGCTTAGTTACCTGAAAGATATGTTTAAAAAGACGTCAATATATAAAATATTGGTGAGTTCACAGGTTTTAGTTTCATAACAGCAACATTTTCACAACCATCGACTCGACTCACTTTACCGTATAATTACTTTCCCATTAAGTAATTATACTAGGATCTTGTCGATCGATATTCCGTTTTTACAACATGTGCGAAACCTGCACAACTTGTGGCCTTTGTAAGGAGTAGCTAGCTCCTACAAACTATAATGATGAGCAATCCCTTGAGCCCCATAACCAAACCAAGACTGATAATAATGCCCCGCTCCAAGTCGTTACTCGGTTTTCCCACGACTTAAGTTCAGAATATATGCACCCCAGGCATAACCTAATGCATAATCGACGCTATCGATTAGGGGTGGGCCTTGTCAGGCACCAATAGTACTATCCAAATATTCTTTCGGTTCCATTTCCCTGAATTAATGATTACGGAAGAGAGGACTCAACCCCGAGTGGCGATCACTGCTCAAGTACTCATCATACCACTTATCACATTTAAACCTTTGAAAACATTTCAACATGTGACAATGCTTGACAACATATCTTTCCCCCAGTTAAAACAGTAAAATGGGGCCGTGAAACTCACCTGAACACTGTCTGGCTCACTAGGTAGATAGCATAGAGGGTCTCGCACCTACAAACGTCCTAGACGTATAAGTCACTATTCCTATAGTGCATGTGCCTTGGCAAGTTGTACACCCAACTCCCGACCACAAGTTATTCCAAATCCCGTTTAATTAAGCGCGTACCCTAGGTTTCGTTGGCGTTACATTACCCTTTGTGTTACAAGTTATATATTACTCTTGTTAATATTTCCATAACTTGTATCTTATTATCATCGACTCGACTTCACTTAACATATAATTATCTTCCCATTTAAATAATTATACTTAAGATCGCATCGCTCGATATAATATGTATTTCAATGCTCGACCCGACTCACTTTGCCACACATTTGTTTTTCCCATTTAAACAAATATGCTAAGATCTTGTCGTTCGATTGTATATTCTTAACGTCCGATTCAACTCACCATACCGTATATTTATTTTCCCATTCAAATAAATATACTAGGATCTCGTTGGTACGACATACACATATATATCTTTGTCTTCTCGTCGCGGCTTTCCTTCCCACATATCTACTTTCCCATTAAGTAGATATACTAGAATTTTGCCGAGACGAGCGTACATATATATAAATGTGTAATTTTTCTTGTTAAGTATATACGTTTTGTTTTAACGTCTTATTTGTTTATGTCATGTGTTTTCTCCCACGAATAATTCTCCTAACACTTAGGAAAGTGTTTATTAGTTTTCACCCAATGTATATATATATATTTTACTTCTTAAAATATATATTTTTCTTATCTTGCCGTAATGGCATTTTTCTCATGATTTGTCCGTGTACGGTTCGTTAACGCGTCTTAGTTCGATATCTTAACTCGATTAGTTAATTCTTCCAAGTCTTTCCCAACATGTGCTTTATGGAAATATTATCCACATTTCTAACCCATGTTACTTGGAAGGTTTGTATTTTAGCCCAACTTGTTAACTTAGATACAAAAATGCTTCCAATACTTTTATATTCCCATTTATATAAAAGTATTCATTTTTGTATAAGTTTCTCAAGTTTGATTAACATTTTTATAAAATCTCTATTTTATAAAAATCCTTATTTTAAAACCCTTTGTATTTTTATAACTTTCAAAAATACACTTTTATACAAAATACCCAAGTATTTCTACTAGTATTTACAAAAATCATCCTTAGACTTTATTACTTACATTTTTGACACCGAACTTTCCATACTTGTATTTTTGGACTAATAGTTTCTAAAATATCCATTTTAGTCCTCTAACTTTCAAAGTTACAACTTTAGTCCCTTAACTTCCAAAAGTTGCATTTTTCCACCCTAGCTTCCAAAGTTAACATTTTTCACTCAAAATAGTAAACTTTGAAGATTCAACTTTTTATTGGTAAGTTATTTTTGTATCAAAACACTTATGTTAGTCTTATATTTCATGTGGAAGACTACTTATGTGTGTGTTTTATGTATTTGTCCATTTTAACAAAGTATCATTCATCTAAGTAAGCTAACTTAGATTTTCCATCATCTTCATTCATGAACTTCTAACATGTTTTACCACATATTACACCATGTATGATCATAATAAGATGATTTAAAGTTACTCTTAACATATTCAAGTTTATTCTACAATTTTAACCAAAACATCATCCTACTTAGTTTTAGATGCAAACTTTACATATTTTCAAGATTAATACATCATCATTATCAAATCCATGGTTTATTTTCATATCTTTAATCTTCCATTTTACACATGTAAAACCTATTAAAGATTATGTTCAAAACCACCTTTTAAACCCCTTCATGTACAACTTGCTTCTAAGAACACATACATGAATAATAACAATCAAAAACAAGATTAAGAAGCTTACTACTAGCACAAGGCTAGGGAAGACAAAACCTTTGATTTTGAGAGGGGTTTAGTGTGTTCTTCCTTAGTGGTTAAGCTCCAAGCTTGAAACACACAATAGGGGTTTGGATGATGGATCCTTTTAAGTGTTTTGGAGATGTAAAAACTTGAAAGGATGATGTGTGGGGATGGTGGAGAACTTACGGCCAAAGGAACAAGGAAAGGAGATGAGTTTTGTTTTGATATCAAACCTCTAACACATGTTTATATATAATTATCACATGTAATCTCCAAAGATCTAAGAAATCTTATGAAGGATTGTATGTGTACTTGGGAATCTTGGAAGGATATGAAGTGTGTGTGTGTGTATATAACCGTATATGTATGTATGTATGGAGGAGGTTGCTTGCCAATCTTTGGTTAATCTTTGAGATTTATCACAATCTTATACAAGATCCTCCTCATGCATGTGCATACTAGTGTGTAGTGGGTTTGATTATGTCTTGGATTGATGGGGCCATAGGGCCGAAAATTACCAAGGGGGGGACAAGATTAAGCATGCCTTGTACTTGTTTTAATCTTATGCTTTATCCTTTTGTCCATGCATGCTTTTTACTAGGCTAGGGGTTATTATTATTAAGGCAACTTGCAAGGGGATTGGCATGGCCATTAGGCCGGCCCCTTTGTGGGTTTAGGTGGGGTCCACAACTCCAAATATTTACCCAGTATTTGTTAAGTTAAATCCCCCGTCGTTCGGGTGTCGTTCGGGTATTTTTCGGGTTTTAATCGCGCGTTATTCGGACATTAAAAATACCTTTAATAACCCTTAAATATAGTCTAATTTAAGCGTTGATTGGTTATTTAGGCCTTTGCCGAGTGAAATTATGAGTTATACGCGTATCGGGTGCGGTACGCGCAATTTATTCGTTACCGGGAGATTTGTACAAGACGTTTTCACTTATGGTTTTGGAGTTCCAAAACTTATTATATTTCGTGAAAATACCCTTTATTTTATATCCTGGGTGTCCGGGATCCTTTTCGTTTATTTAATTATTACCGGGTAATTGCCAACGTCCATACCGGATAGCTTATTCGCACATGATCCAATCATGTTTTACCATTAAACGTATGCATTCCTATGCACTATTTGGAAATTGCTATCTCCTAAGGCCTTGATAATTAAATCACACATAATTGCATTTAATTACGTTAATCATATACTAATTAATCTGTACGGAATTACCTTATTTTTGCCGGTTGTTACAGACTGTCCCAAGCATATTGTATCTGCTGATCCTGTGTAAGAATTATTTTTCATAAACATAAGTTCAAATTTTACGATATTATTTAGTAAATAATTTTTTGTTATTACTGACTTTAGGTTTAGAATTCCAATAAGGCTACAAGATTGTACTGGAATAGCATCACTTACATTGTTTGATCGAGAAGCGAAAAAATTGTTAGGCATGTCAGCGATGCAGCTGCTAGAAAAATCAAAACAGGTAATTTATTATTTTCTGCCTTAAACAATATATTTCATTATACTTAATGTTACTTATGAAAATTTTTTATCTAGGTTTGTGTTGAAGACAAAATAACTCCTGCTAAATTTGCTTCATTTGAAGATAAAAAGTTTGCTTTCAAGATTAAAATTGGACAATTCAACATTGATAAGCATCTGGATGGTTGTATACGCAAACTTACAGATGATTCTTCAATAGTTGCTGCTTTGGAACAAAGGTTCCCTGACATTCAGGTTATTATTATCATTGAAATATTCCTTTATTATTACTCTTATGAATCATTAGTACATGTTTATTATTGTTCTTATTAATTTTTTTCTTTTTATTATAAACGTTTCCTTTGAAGTATTACATGTTTATTTGTTTTATCAGCTCGATCAACCTGTTTTTGAAAACATCGATATAGATGAATCTTTAACACAGAATGCATTGTCTTTGAAGGTTGTTCTTTGACTTATTTAATCATATATTCAAATTATGTTTTTAATGTAGTTTATTCTAACAATTTTTACATTTCATTTAATATTGTAGGATTCTGTTGGAGATAACACTACTCCAGAGTCATCTTCTAGAGTTGGTGTTGTACGTGATGATGAGGAAATGAAGCGTAGTCTGGACAAAGTGTATGACCTTGATGATGATGCAAGTGAATCTACAACAAAAGCTGCAAAGAAATCACCTGAGATCCCCCTTTTGGTTCCTAAGGTTGATAAATAGGAACAATGAACAATTTCTTTAAACATTTATCTGTTTTCATTATTTTTATGCTTGGTTTGGTTTTTTGGACAATTTCGTTTTGTTTATGGTTGGTTTGGTTTTTTGGACAAATTTCATTGAAATAATTTGTGTGTTTGCATTTTATGTTTGTTTTTTGTTATTTTGTTAAAAATTTTAATTATGCAATATATTTTTATGATGTAACATTATTATTAGAAATGACAACATTTTTAAATAAAGTCAATAATATTAATAAAACAATTTTGAAAAAATTATAATTATATTAAAATTATAACTTTATGATTTTCAAAATATTAATAAAACCAAATTAAGTTATTACCATAAATTGAGCAAGTTGTTATAATTAGTATCAATTATACATATTTATACTAATTATAATAAAAATTTTGAAATTTAAAAATTTCGAATTACATAAAATTTAACAATTTTGAACTCGATTTAGTATACATTTATAAAATTAAAATTTTATTATGTCTAAAATTTTAAATGCTAATAACCGTTCACATGAATATTTATATTTTCGTGATGTCCTTAATGGTTTAAAAATTTGTATATTGCCTAATCATCGATTAGCACTAAAGATCGGTGTTCCCATTATGTTGTTGAAAACATAGATCAACAAAATGGCTTGTGTAACGGCACGAGGTTACGTATGATGGGAAGGTGAAGACTAAAACAAAAAATGTGGTGTATAAAGAAATATTTAGTGATATTTGACTAAAACGTGTGTTGACTTCTTTTAAATTTTAATAAAATATTCCTACTAATTTTTTTTACGTCTAACCTCTCAAAATAATTGTACGTTATTGAACCGCATGTAAACGCGGGCAAAAGTCTAGTATATATATATATATAATATGTATGTGCATGTATGTATGTGTATGTTGATAGAGAAATAAAATAAAATGCAAATGCATAAACAATTTTCAAAACACTCTAATATATAAGTTTCACTAAAAAGAACTAAAACTTTCTATCACAATGTTCCAAGAATTTTTTACTATCAAAAACAATGTTGCTCTTTCCAAAAATCGTATAGATAGTAGCATCGTAAGGCTAAACAACCAGTATCTAATATTTTCACTATAATGGCAAGTAGCTTTTTACTTATCTAAGTTCTATAATATTTACCTTCCTCAAGTAAGCAAATGTTTCTTAAATATATTATAACAACCACAAAAACGATTAACAGAATTTAAAATTAAATCAACACTTAGGATCTCTATAGAATAATTAATTAATCTAAAAAGGTCTTCAGAAGTTTATTGATCAAAGGTTTTGCTTTCCTCATAAGTAAAAGAAATTATCAGTAATTTTCTTGCAACACCCTGCCCCTCTCATCACCAATATTGTCCGCTTTGCCCATCCAGAGCTCACGGATTTGTTTTTGGTTGCCCAAGTGGAGACTTCCCAGGAGGTCACCCATCCTGAAATTTCTCCCACCTGAGCACGCTTAACTGTGGAGTTCTCCTCTCATCCACTAACATTAAGCCCCAAAACGCGTTGGTGATTTAAGAGGCAAGACATTACTTATGAACCAAGGATCTCTCCTGGCCACGGCCACTGGGGGATTTTCCTGGGGTGTCACATTCACCCCCTGTTAGAGTCTCATCGTCCCTGATGAGGTGTGTTCCTGGGGTGTCACATTCACCCCCTGTAAGAGTCTCATCGTCCCTGATGAGGTGTGCACCCACCATCCCGAACGGCACAGGAGTGTCTCTGATACCATCTGTAACACCCTGCCCCTCTCATCACCAATATTGTCCGCTTTGCCCATCCAGAGCTCATGGATTTATTTTTGGTTGCCCAAGTGGAGACTTCCCAGGAGGTCACCCATCCTGAAATTTCTCCCACCTGAGCACGCTTAACTGTGGAGTTCTCCTCTCATCCACTAACATTAAGCCCCAAAACGCGTTGGTGATTTAAGAGGCAAGACATTACTTATGAACCAAGGATCTCTCCTGGCCACGACCGATGGGGGATTTTCCTGGGGTGTCACATTCACCCCCTGTTAGAGTCTCATCGTCCCTGATGAGGTGTGTTTCTGGGGTGTCACATTTCTCATCAGAGGTTTCTCATTAGGAGTTAAACTACTTAGGACCTCCATAGAACAATTATTTAAACTAACAAAGGACTTCAGAAGTTTATTGATCAAAGGTTTTGCTTTCCTCATCAGTAGTTCATTATAAGTAGTTTTGCATCCGAAGTTTCTCATTAGGAGTTAAACTACTTAAGGTATGTATTGAACAATTATCAGAGGTTTTGCTTTCTTCAGCAGTAGTTCAGTATCAGTAGTTTTCTAATCAGAGCTTTCTAATCAGGAGTTAAACTACTTAGGGAATTTATAGAACAATTAGTTAAAGTAACAAAGTTCTTCAGAAGTTTATTCATCAGAGGTTTGGATTTCATCAGCAGTAGTTCATTATCAGTACTTTTCTGATCAGAGGTTTCTTATTAGGAGTTAAACTACTTAGGTTAATATGAAAACCAACACAACACGTATCATAATGAATTAAGGTTCACTCAAATGATATAAAACAAAGTCATAACTTTTACTAAAGTTTTTACTAAACTGCATCATAACATGTTCAAAATATCTTAAACAAAACAACATTCTAAGTTTATATTTCTAAAACTTAATTATCATAACCAAACGTAAAATAATTAATAAACTTTAATCATCATCAACATCATCATCAACCTCTGAATCTGATGACTCCTCGGCTTCCACCATTGCCTCTTGCTCCCTCAGCCACATTATTCTCGCACGAATCATTTGTTCAACATTTAGCATTGTTGTGGTTCTTCTGGTGTTATACATTCGTATTTGGTTGAGTTCCTCGAGGAAGTCCACATCATTTGTGTTTTCAATTTCATCTCTTGTGATATACTGATGATGACCATTGTTAAATTCCACGCTTAAAACATTATACTTCTCAATAAAAAACCATCTGTTCACATGAAATATCTCCATATATTCATCATAAACATCTACTCCAAACTTCTCATCTAATTTATTGATGAGTCTGCTTTCTTCATAGCAGGGCAACCCCATTGTCAGCCCAAACTGATAGATTTCTCTTTGGAATTCTTCTCCCATTTCCATAATGGCTTTTCTAGAGCCAAAAACTAAGAGTGTGGTGTCGCTCAGGGTTATGAAATACCTACGGTTGAAGGGACAGAATCGCCAATGGACAACGTTTTCCATTTTTTGTTCTCTGTTATTGTTTTTGTTTTTGTTGTGTGTCTTTTTTTTTTGGTGTTTGTTTGCTTTGTCATTTCTGAGATGATGAAGGCTATATATAGATATAATTAAACTACGTGTAAGGAAGATGAAGTGACAATTACGATTTTCAATAATAATGATCATTATCTTTATTGTGGCTATTATTTTCTTGATTAGATCAAAGAAGTGTACAGGCATGCCTATTTGAAAGCGACTGTTTGTATTGTTTAATTTCATATTAAGTATTTCATTATAAATTAAGAAAGTTAATTGATATTGTTTTATATAATAAAATTATTATTTGTTTTAAGAAGTTTATAAAATTTATCATAATATATTTTATAGATATTAAACATAGAGCATATATATCACAAAGTTAACTGATAAATAACTGAAACTGTAAACGCAAACTCAAGTATTTAATGGACATAAACTGAAACATAACTAAGTCGTTAATTTATTATCAGTAGTTGATGTTTTCAGAAGTTTAGTCATCAGAAGTTTTCCTTTCCTCATCAGTAGTTCATTATCAGAGGTTTTTTCATCAGAGGATTTTCATCAGGAGTTAAACCATTAGTAGTTAAGCTTTCAGAGGTTTAAAGTTCTTCTTCAGTAGTTTTAGTATGGATTTGGCCCAATAATGTTTATAAACCTGAATTTGTTTTTTTTGACTTTTTTTGGATTTAGCCCAATAATGTTTATTAGGTCCGAATTACTTTTGGGATTTTATTTCTTATTAGCCTCAATTATTGGTATTAGGCCCAACAATTTATATGGATACATACATATATATGATATATATATACGCAAAAAAAGACACATGTGTGTGTGTTGATCGAATTATGAAATAATACACGTAATTAAGAGTTATAAAAAGCGATTCCCTTAAAGTTGTTTTTGGTCTTCATGTTTTAACGGTTACAATTTGTTTTTGTTTTTTTTTTTAGATTTTCACCCAACAATGTGTATTAGGCCCGTATTAATTACTGCATTTTATTTCTTATTAGGCACAATAATTGTTATTAGGCATGAATTAGTTTGTGACTTTATTTGTGTTAGTCGAATAATGCGTGATATAATTTTTCAATCCCGTGTGTTACACGGGCCGTTAGACTAGTATCACTCTATATACGCATATCCAACATAAAAGTAGTGATAAAACATGGTAATCGCATTTTAAAAAGAAAAAACCAACAATCATGGATGGTTTTCTCAAACATTAATAGGAGTGTATTTCAAGTTGTTTCGGATGTTAAATTATTGGGTTTTCTTTAGTATAGAGGTGGGGGTAAAGACGTGGTTGTCGATTGGATAGGTTGGAACTCATTTTTGATTGATACAATCTGGACAATCAGGGACTAGATAACCTTATGGTTATTAGTCGGAACACTTATGTGAACATTTTGATAGATCTCCGGTAGTGGGATTATCAAGGACTTGGCACTGTACTATTAATTGAAGAACGCTATCTAAGGTGAGTTCACGGCCCCACTTTTACAGCTTTAACTTTTGGGGGAGAAAACATGCGCTAAACTATTTTGGTAACATATGTCATACTATGGTTTTAACTTTGCATTGCTATACGATCTTTTAAAGTCCCGGGGAAAACCATGAATGTGCGGGGAGGCACAAGGGGGGAAGTGTGGATAGATCTATTGGGCGTGACCTGCCCCACTCATCGGCTTGGAGGGCCGGGCGGGTGCATATTGTCTCGAACTGGTAACATTGGTATCATGCTGAACATTCGGGCTGAACATTTCTAAACATTGCTAAACGTGTCTAGTAATGGTTTTCCAATCGTAGTAGTAATAAAACATACGCCTAGCTAACGTACTTGGTGACATTGGTATAGTATGGACATGGTAACGATTTGTTAACTTTTGGTAACTTATTGAACAAACCTGTGAACTCACCAGCATTATATGTTGACGTCTTTTTGGCATGTTTTTCTCAGGTCGCTAAGGTAGCAACAGAGGACTAGGCGCACGAGTCTGCATGGCGTCTAGGCTTAGTTTCATGTTTTTGAATCAAATAGTTTGAACGTTGTCGTACATGGTTTTGTAACTGGTTAAATGCTTCCGCTATGGTTTTATAAAATGAGAACTACGTTTTGAGTTTACGTATTTCATATAGTGTTGTTTATTGTGACCGTTGACTTGGATCCTGGTTTGTCTTGCGCCTCGCGGTAAAACTCCGCAAGTGGAAATTTGAGGGTGTGACATAAATTGTTATACAAAAGATAGTTTCATTTTAACCAACATTATGTTTATATGCAGAGGGATCAAAATCAGCTGTTCTTTGTGGGATGAGTATAGTGAGCAGATGTTTCGGTACATCAAGCAACATGAAGATGAAGTTCATGTTGTCCTGATTGTTGAATTCGGTAGTTTTAACAATTATAAAGGTTTGTCATATATTAAGTTTTTTAAATACACTAAATATTTTTACTTTTATGGTTATTTATACATGTTAATTATTTTTTATATTTAAAGGCAATGTGAGCGTTCAAAATGGCTTCTATATCACTCGACTCTTTATTAATGAAGACATTGATGATATTCGGGCTTTTAAGAAAAGGTAATATACTTATGTTGTTATTTGTTTTATGTATTTATTGTTATTTTTTTAAAAATATATAAATCTTTTATTTATTTTTATTTATAGTTATATTGAAAAGTTGATCTCTGTTGAATCATCTTCTGCTCAACGATCTCTCGGGTCTTCTGGAAGCATGAATTTGGCAGATGAATTTCTGAACAAGACACCTTTCAGCAGTATTCGTGATCTTCCGTTAATAACAGAGGTACATCATTTTCGACTTATAATACTCTAATATGAATGTTTATATTCCATTCAAAAGATTATCACTTATGTATTTTAATGTATACACTAATCGTCATTTTGTGTGGAATTATTCTTTTATTAAATGTTGACATTAATATTATTTTATTTTGCAGGTCAACAAACAAGTCATTGTTATTGGTACAGTGAAGGGTGTGGATGCCAACGACGATTGGTATTACCTAGGTTATGAGGCATGTAATCGCAAGGTTGAGCCAACTCTGATGTTACATGATGATGAAGATGAAAAAGATGTTGAATCATTTAAACAGGTTTTGGTTTGCACCAACAATGACTGTCCCAAGCATATTGTATCTGCTGATCCTGTGTAAGAATTATTTTTCATAAACATAAGTTCAAATTTTACGATATTATTTAGTAAATAATTTTTTGTTATTACTTACTTTAGGTTTAGAATTCCAATAAGGCTACAAGATTGTACCGGAATAACATCACTTACATTGTTTGATCGAGAAGCGAAAAAATTGTTAGGCATGTCAGCGATGCAGCTGCTAGAAAAATCAAAACAGGTAATTTATTTTTTTCTGCCTTAAACAATATATTTTATTATACTTAATGTTACTTATGAAAATTTTTTATCTAGGTTTGTGTTGAAGACAAAATAACTCCTGCTAAATTTGCTTCATTTGAAGATAAAAAGTTTGCTTTCAAGATTAAAATTGGACAATTCAACATTGATAAGCATCTGGATGGTTGTATACGCAAACTTACAGATGATTCTTCAATAGTTGCTTCTTTGGAACAAAGGTTCCCTGACATTCAGGTTATTATTATCATTGAAATATTCCTTTATTATTACTCTTATGAATCATTAGTACATGTTTATTATTGTTCTTATTAATTTTTTTCTTTTTATTATAAACGTTTCCTTTGAAGTATTACATGTTTATTTGTTTTTTCAGCTCGATCAACCTGTTTTTGTAAACATCGATATAGATGAATCTTCAACACAGAATGCATTGTCTTTGAAGGTTGTTCTTTGACTTATTTAATCATATATTCAAATTAAGTTTTTAATGTAGTTTATTCTAACAATTTTTACATTTCATTTAATATTGTAGGATTCAGTTGGACATGAGCACAGCGTATCATCCGCAAACTGACGGTCAAAGTGAGCGGACAATCCAAACGCTAGAAGACATGCTTCGGGCATGTGTGATCGATTTTGGCAAGGGGTGGGAGAGTCACTTACCGTTGGTGGAATTCTCCTACAACAACAGTTACCATTATAGCATCAAGGCAGCTCCGTTCGAGGCTCTTTACGGGCGGAAATGCCGGTCTCCTCTTTGTTGGGCCGAGGTGGGTGAGAGTCAACTCACCGGCCCGGAACTTGTGTACGAGACTTCCGAAAAGATCGTACAAATCCGTAACCGCATGGCAGCAGCTCGGGATCGTCAAAAGAGCTATGCCGATCGTCGTCGCAAGCCTTTGGAGTTTGAGGTTGGCGACAGGGTTTTGTTGAAGGTATCTCCGTGGAAGGGCGTTATACGTTTTGGGAAGCGGGGCAAATTGAATCCTCGGTATGTGGGACCGTTCGCAATCCTGGAACGGATTGGACCGGTAGCATACAGGCTTGATCTGCCGGCTGAGCTCAGTAATGTTCATAATGTCTTCCATGTTTCTAATTTGAAGAAGTGTTTGGCGGATGAATCTTTGGTTGTCCCTCTCGAAGAGATCAAGGTGGATGATCGTCTACGTATTGTGGAGGAACCGGTTGAAATTCTTGACTATAAAATCCGTAGCCTTCGTCGGAGTAAAATCCGCATTGTTAAAGTCCGTTGGAACTCTGATCGTGGACCGGAGTTCACGTGGGAACGGGAAGATCAAATGAAGGCTAAGTATCCCCATTTATTTCCTAAGCGCGCGTTCGAATCAAGACATGTCCCTGCTGAAGCTGAATGAATCTCGGGTCGAGATTCCTTTCAACAGGGGGATGATGTGGCAACCGGAAAATTTTTCTTCTCTTTCGTCTCTTCCTTTTTGGCCTTGGGCAATTTTCGGGACGAAAATTCTTTCAACAGGGGGATGATGTGACACCCGGCAAACTCAGGTTAGTAACGTTGACTAAACTAGTAAGTCTACCTTAGCGAGTCATGCATATTACGTCCTTAACGGGGTCAGTCGAGTCGGTACGATGATTCTGGGAATCATCGGGAGTCGGTCCATAACCATGGGTACAAGGATCGGCGATTCGTGGAATCGCCGGGTCTAACGCACACACGAGTCTCGAGTCCTGGGAATTGGTGAACGGATGTAAACGTGTTGGATATCATGCATTATATGTTTGGAATCATTATGTGACTTATCGGTATGTGAATACGTGTTTAAATATGTTAAAATAGTGTTTAACGCGCCAAAAACCCATTCCAGCACCTTATAGGCGATTAGGAGCCTGGGGGACTCCTAATCGCGTGAACAGTAAGCGATTACAAGGGGAATGGGGCGAGTAGGAGGCCTAATCGCGTGAACAGTGGCGATTAGAGCCCCTACTCGCGAGTAGGAGGCTGATCGCGTGAACAGTGGAGCGATTAGGCCCCTAATCGCCTGATCTGGGCTCCTAATCGCGTGAACAGCAGGGCTCGGGTCAAAACACCTATAAATAGAACCCTTAACTCCCCAAACACCTCTAGAACAACCCTAGCTGCTCCCAAGTCGCCCACACACCTTGAAACACTTCTGGAACTCATTTTGCTACAAAAATCACCATCCCCAAGCTTACACACCTTTCTTTAGCAAAATCCAAGGTGTGTTCTTCATCCTACACCTTTGTAAAGTTGTTATTTCGAGTTCCCCAAAGTTCCAGACCTTGTTTTACCAAAATGTGTCTTTAAAAACCTTTCAAAAGAGTCCTAAACTAAGTCTACACCTTAATGCTTGTTATATGTGAAGTTTACATGCATATGTTGGTCTTCTTGGTGATTTTAACATGAATGTTTTCAAGATATGATTGTACTTCTGCTATGTAGAGGTTGTTAGGAAGGTTGTCTTAGAATCTTAGCCATTATTGTGGTGTTTTGAAGAAAATGCATATTTTGACCCATTTGTATGTTCTTGAAGATTTAGGATGATTATGCTATGATTGTTGATGTAAAGTTGTTAGAATTGATACTAGGAAGATGTTAGAACAGAGGTTGATGATTTACATGTTGGTAGGGGTTGAAATCTGATTCTTTCCATTTAAGGAAAGATAAGGTTGGTAGGTGAAACCTAGTACTTTGCCATTTTAGGAAACAATTGCATAGAACATGCTAGATCAGTGATATGTTGGGGGGTTTTTGCTTGAAATGGGTTGGTAAGTGATTTAGGTTTGATATTGGGTGTCGTTGCATGTTTCGGATCTGATTTGGAGGGTTAAACGCGCGAAAATACGTTACACAGCAGCTGCAGGCGATTAGGAATCCTAATCGCCTGAGCTGGGGGCGATTATGCAGACTTATAGGCGATTTGGGCCCTACTCGCCTGATACATCAGGCGATTAGGCCTCTAATCGCCTGTAGGCTGATGCCTACTCACGTGTGACCTTCCTAATCGCATGAACTGCTGTTGTGAACGCGTTTTGACATCCCGGAACACGATTTGACACCTAGGAACATGCTAGGAACCCCGGGATGCACCCAATGACTTAGTAAGACGTATTCGGACCTGATTATGCGTTAAACGGATATCATGCTAGACTAGGTGAATTATTGCGCGTGCTAAGTGTTTAATTGCATATGTTGCACGATGTCTTGTACTTATCTAATACGTGAAATGTCGGGTCACCAATGGGATGTCGGGTCTTGTCTGGCACGGTCGGTCTAACAGTTAAAGGAGTTTCCAAACGTATGGTCACGGTCTGGACATTCGGGGACTAGTTAACCCACGGGTTATTAGTCCAGGTACTTATACACATCTTATGATAGGTCGCCGCTATTTGGGGCTATCATAGCTTAACTTCTTAACTGTTTTCAAGTAACGTAAACCGAGGTGAGTTTCACAGCCCCACTTTTACTGTTTGACTTTCGGGGGGAGAAACATGCTTTGTACGAACGATTTAAAGGACAGGTTATACTATGGGCACTTTATGTACTATACGGTCTTTATGGAAAGTCCCAGGGGGAAACCATGAATGTGCGGGAATGCACAACGAGGGAAATGTGGATAGATCTATTGTGGCCTCACAAGCCCCACCCGACGGCCGGGGGCCGGGCGGGTGCATATTGTCTCTACCTATCGGGTTACCGAGGCATCGGTAGCCCAGTCGTCTGGGCTGGTCTCGTCTATTGGTTCATGTTCAGTAATGGGTTCCCAACCGTAGTAGTGAGATCACTTAACGTCTAGCTAACGTTCTTATGACATAGTATAACGGGAATGATCTTTGTAAACTTGTGACAACACTTTTATAAAAGAAAACCTGTGAACTCACCAGCATTATATGTTGACATTTTTGGCATGTTTTCTCAGGTCGCTAAGGTAGCGGTTATCGGACTAGGCGCACGGAGTCATGCACAGCGTCTATTATTTTGAAGCATATTAAACAATGTCTTTGTAAACAATGATATGTCTTTTGGTTGTAAACAAGAATGCTTCCGCTGCTGGTTTACAGCTCAAAGCATGATATTTTGGTTTTAAATATAATTATGAATGCATGTTTGTTGTATGTTTATTGTGATCGTTGACTGAGATCCTGGTGTGTCACGCGCCTCGCGGTAAAACCCCGCACGTGGAATTTGAGGGTGTGACATATTGGTATCAGAGCCAACGGTTATAGTGAACTAGGACTGCATGTAGAGTCTAGTCTATAACTGAGTCGCACACACTAGACGGTCACAATTAGTCGAGTCTTAGCAAGCGGGTAACAATATGACTTGTCGGGGTGTCGATGTCATTGTCTTCTACGCTACATCATCTGTTTGCTCTTTATCATTCTATTTCTTGATCCCTCATTACTATGATTCGGCGGCGAACGATATACTATTGAACTTTCTTGACGGCGGTGTACATTGGGGTAGCTTCGGCGTACTCTTGAGATCTGTCCAAGGATTTGGACATCTCCCCTCTATGCCCTAATGGACACGCTCGTTCTTATGCATATTACCTTGTACTATACTTATGATAATACCATGATTGGGCGCTAGTGTTCGGTGACCTGAAATTCAAACTTAAAGCGCGCCTGGAGGGCCATGTGGAACAGTTTATCATGTCGGGTGCACACGAGATCATAAACTGTGATGCATGGGATCCCTGGCGGGCTTTGGGCTTGAACGGATGGACCCGAGCTGGGCTCGGTCTAGTTTCTTGAAATTCTTAATTGGGTTATATCACGGGCAAGCCTGAGTCTTTTGTTTCATGTTGTGACAGAAGATGTCAGGAGCTCGTGGAGGTCGCAGAGGCGGCCGTGCTGGCGGCCGTGGTGGTGGCCGCGGTGGTGGCCGTGGGAACATTAATATGACCCAGGCGGAGTTGGATAACCTGATGCAGCAGCATGTGAATATTGCTTTGGCTGCGTTCCAAGCCGCTCATAACGCGATGGGTGGTACGTCAGTTCTCACCTATTCTGACTTGTTCTGGGGTACTGTATCTTTTCTTGATTTTCTTCGATGTGTCTGTCCCAGGTGGTGCTGTCAATCCCCCTCCACCTGGTTGCTCTTACAAGAAGTTTATGGATTGTAAGCCCCACACTTATAGTGGAGCTGAAGGGGCAGTGGGACTGCTCCGCTGGCTAGAGAAGATTGAGTCGGTTTTCTTGATGTGCAATTGCCCGGAAGGCGACCGGGTGAAGTATGCTTCTGCGACCCTTGAGGGTCAAGCCCTGACTTGGTGGAACTCCACCACCCAGACCCTGGGTATTGGGGAGGCTAACGCCATGCCCTGGGCAAAGTTTACTCAGCTGCTGAAAAAGGAATACTGCCCGAGGGATGAGATCCAGAAGCTCGAGCATGAGGTTTGGAATCATAAGATGGTGGGTTCTGAGATTGAAACTTACACTGCTAGGCATAATGAGTTGGCGGTGTTGTGCCCTGATCTGCACACACCGGAATATCGAAGGATTGAGCATTATATTGGCGGGTTGGTACCGGAGATTGCGGGACTAGTAGCTGCGGGTAATCCCACTGTTTATGCTGAAGTGGTTCGGTCTGCTCATAGGCTGACCAACATGAAGGTGGCTGAAGGGGTCTTGCCTCCTCGAGGCGTTACTGTAAAGGCTCCTGAGACTAACAAACGGAAGTGGGAAGCCGTGGGGAAAGGCTCGAGTTCGGCTCAGCCTCAGCAGGTGAGGAAGTCTGATGTTGGGGGATCGTCGTCGGAGCAGAAACCGGGGGGTTATACTGGGAAGCTGCCAAAGTGTGACCGGTGTGGATTTCACCACAACGGTCGTTGTGAGGACCGGAACCGCTGCCACAGGTGCCATAAGAATGGGCACCTGGCAAAGGATTGCAGGGCTAATCTTCAGGGTAACCGGAACCCGCCTGCTACACCTACTCCGGCTCCTCTTGTTGCTGCTCCCCAGGGAAACCAGGGCAAACAGGGGTGCTACAACTGTGGTGAACTCGGTCACTACAAGCGTGAGTGCCCCAAGTTGAAACAGGGTGAAGCTGGGAAGAATGGGTCGGGTAATGGAAACAATGGGGGCGGAGGCAGGAATGCTCGCGCCTTCGTGATCGGTTCAAGTGGTGCTCGACAGGATCCCGACACTGTTACTGGTACGTTTCTCCTCGATAATCGCTATGCTACGGTTTTATTCGATTCTGGTGCCGATAAGAGTTTTATATCTCTTGGGTTTAGTCAATTGCTTGATAGGGTACCTACACCTTTAGAGGCTAAGTACTTGATAGAATTGGCTGATGGTAAGAAAGTTGAGGCGACGCACGTCCTTAGGGAGTGTCGCCTTGAGTTGTCGGGTTATTCCTTCCCTATTGATCTTATGCCGGTGTCCTTGGGTAGTTTCGATGTTGTCGTGGGTATGGATTGGTTGTCCCTGTATCATGCTGAGATCGTTTGCTTTGATAAAGTCATTCGACTTCCTCTCCCTGATGGAGAAATTCTGTTAGTGCACGGTGAGAAGAGCGGGGTCCCGTTGAGTATCATTTCGTGTATGAAAGCCTATAAGTATCTTCGGAAGGGGTATTCTGCCATTCTGGCACTTGTTTCGGTTTCGTCTGAAGAGGATAAGAAGATTGAAGATATTCCTGTTGTCCGTGATTTTCCCGATGTATTTCCTGAAGACTTACCAGGTCTTCCGCCTTATCGCCAGGTCGAATTTGGTATTGAACTTGCTCCGGGTGCGGCCCCTATTGCCCGTGCCCCTTATCGTCTTGCACCTCCCGAGATGCAGGAATTATCGAACCAGTTGCAGGAGCTGTTAGAGAAGGGTTTCATTCGACCTAGTTCGTCCCCATGGGGAGCCCCTATTTTGTTTGTCAAGAAGAAGGACGGAAGCCTACGGATGTGTATCGACTACCGGGAGTTGAATAAGGTTACCATCAAGAATCGCTATCCTCTTCCTCGCATCGATGACTTATTTGACCAGCTTCAGGGTTCCAGTTTCTATTCGAAGATCGATTTGAGGTCGGGGTACCATCAGTTGAGGGTTCAAGAAGCTGACATTCCGAAGACCGCCTTTCGAACTCGCTATGGCCATTTTGAATTCTTGGTCATGCCTTTTGGTCTCACCAATGCACCTGCCATCTTTATGGATCTGATGAACCGTGTCTGCAAGCCTTACCTTGATAAGTTCGTGATTGTCTTCATTGACGACATTCTAGTCTATTCCAAGAACGAGGTGGACCACCAGGAACACTTGCGTCTTGTTTTGGAACTTCTAAGGCGGGAACAGTTGTACGCCAAGTTTTCTAAGTGTAGCTTCTGGTTGCGTGAAGTCCAATTCCTTGGTCATGTTGTTAATGAGAAAGGAATTCACGTTGACCCAGCGAAGATTGAAGCCATAAACGACTGGGAAGCACCAAAGACGCCATCTGAGGTGCGGCAATTCCTAGGCCTTGCAGGTTATTACCGTCGTTTTATCGAGGGATTTTCGAAGATCGCTCAACCCCTCACCTCGCTTACCCAGAAGGACAGGAAGTTCGACTGGGGTGATTCGCAGGAGTCGGCCTTCCAGTTGTTAAAGGCTAAACTCTGTTCTGCTCCTATCTTGTCCTTGCCTGAGGGTACGGACGATTTTGTGGTTTATTGTGACGCTTCTATCCGGGGTCTTGGTTGTGTACTGATGCAGCGCGAGAAGGTCATCGCCTATGCTTCTCGTCAGCTTAAGGTTCATGAGAAAAACTATCCCACCCATGATCTGGAGTTGGGTGCGGTGGTCTTTGCTTTAAAGATTTGGAGGCATTACTTGTACGGTACCAAATGCACTATTTACACCGATCACAAGAGCCTCCAGCATATCTTTGATCAGAAGGTGTTGAATATAAGACAGCGTCGTTGGGTCGAGCTTCTTAATGATTACGAGTGCGCTATCAAATACCATCCTGGCAAGGCGAATGTGGTCGCAGACGCCTTGAGCAGGAAGGAAACGGCTAAACCTCGTTGTGTTCGAGCTCTTCAGCTCACTATCCATTCCGGCTTACCTGATCGAATCCGTTCAGCGCAGCAAGAAGCTTTGAAGGAGGAAAACCTTAAAGCTGAAACCATGCATGGTGCTGATAGTCACCTTGAACTCAGGTCCGATGGGTTACACTACTTCGCTGAACGTATTTGGGTTCCTTTATTTGGGGGCTTACGGGAGCTTGTTCTCGATGAAGCTCACAAGTCCCGGTACTCTATTCACCCTGGCTCCGATAAGATGTATCAAGACCTGAAGATACTTTATTGGTGGCCGAACATGAAGGCGGACGTGGCTTCGTACGTGAGCAAGTGCTTGACCTGTGCCAAGGTCAAGGTCGAATATCAAAAGCCGTCCGGCCTTCTGCAACAGCCTGAAATCCCCGAGTGGAAGTGGGAGCGGATTACGATGGACTTTGTGACCAAACTCCCGAAATCGCCCAGTGGTTGCGACATGATCTGGGTGATTGTCGATAGGTTGACAAAGTCTGCGCACTTCCTCGCTATCAAAGAGACCGATGGTCTCGAGCCCTTGGCACGGTTATATCTCAAGGAAGTGGTCTCTCGGCACGGGGTGCCTGTCTCTATTATTTCTGATCGTGATCCTCGGTTCGCCTCTAACTTTTGGAAGTCCTTGCATAAGGCTCTGGGTACTCAGTTGGACATGAGCACAGCGTATCATCCGCAAACTGACGGTCAAAGTGAGCGGACAATCCAAACGCTAGAAGACATGCTTCGGGCATGTGTGATCGATTTTGGCAAGGGGTGGGAGAGTCACTTACCGTTGGTGGAATTCTCCTACAACAACAGTTACCATTCTAGCATCAAGGCAGCTCCGTTCGAGGCTCTTTACGGGCGGAAATGCCGGTCTCCTCTTTGTTGGGCCGAGGTGGGTGAGAGTCAACTCACCGGCCCGGAACTTGTGTACGAGACTTCCGAAAAGATCGTACAAATCCGTAACCGCATGGCAGCAGCTCGGGATCGTCAAAAGAGCTATGCCGATCGTCGTCGCAAGCCTTTGGAGTTTGAGGTTGGCGACAGGGTTTTGTTGAAGGTATCTCCGTGGAAGGGCGTTATACGTTTTGGGAAGCGGGGCAAATTGAATCCTCGGTATGTGGGACCGTTCGCAATACTGGAACGGATTGGACCGGTAGCATACAGGCTTGATCTGCCGGCTGAGCTCAGTAATGTTCATAATGTCTTCCATGTTTCTAATTTGAAGAAGTGTTTGGCGGATGAATCTTTGGTTGTCCCTCTCGAAGAGATCAAGGTGGATGATCGTCTACGTATTGTGGAGGAACCGGTTGAAATTCTTGACTATAAAATCCGTAGCCTTCGTCGGAGTAAAATCCGCATTGTTAAAGTCCGTTGGAACTCTGATCGTGGACCGGAGTTCACGTGGGAACGGGAAGATCAAATGAAGGCTAAGTATCCCCATTTATTTCCTAAGCGCGCGTTCGAATCAAGACATGTCCCTGCTGAAGCTGAATGAATCTCGGGTCGAGATTCCTTTCAACAAGGGGATGATGTGGCAACCGGAAAATTTTTCTTCTCTTTCGTCTCTTCCTTTTTGGCCTTGGGCAATTTTTGGGACGAAAATTCTTTCAACAGGGGGATGATGTGACACCCGGCAAACTCAGGTTAGTAACGTTGACTAAACTAGTAAGTCTACCTTAGCGAGTCATGCATATTACGTCCTTAACGGGGTCAGTCGAGTCGGTACGATGATTCTGGGAATCATCGGGAGTCGGTCCATAACCATGGGTACAAGGATCGGCGATTCGTGGAATCGCCGGGTCTAACGCACACACGAGTCTCGAGTCCCGGGAATTGGTGAACGGATGTAAACGTGTTGGATATCATGCATTATATGTTTGGAATCATTATGTGACTTATCGGTATGTGAATACGTGTTTAAATATGTTAAAATAGTGTTTAACGCGCCAAAAACCCATTCCAGCACCTTATAGGCGATTAGGAGCCTGGGGGACTCCTAATCGCGTGAACAGTAAGCGATTACAAGGGGAATGGGGCGAGTAGGAGGCCTAATCGCGTGAACAGTGGCGATTAGAGCCCCTACTCGCGAGTAGGAGGCTGATCGCGTGAACAGTGGAGCGATTAGGCCCCTAATCGCCTGATCTGGGCTCCTAATCGCGTGAACAGCAGGGCTCGGGTCAAAACACCTATAAATAGAACCCTTAACTCCCCAAACACCTCTAGAACAACCCTAGCTGCTCCCAAGTCGCCCACACACCTTGAAACACTTCTGGAACTCATTTTGCTACAAAAATCACCATCCCCAAGCTTACACACCTTTCTTTAGCAAAATCCAAGGTGTGTTCTTCATCCTACACCTTTGTAAAGTTGTTATTTCGAGTTCCCCAAAGTTCCAGACCTTGTTTTACCAAAATGTGTCTTTAAAAACCTTTCAAAAGAGTCCTAAACTAAGTCTACACCTTAATGGTTGTTATATGTGAAGTTTACATGCATATGTTGGTCTTCTTGGTGATTTTAACATGAATGTTTTCAAGATATGATTGTACTTCTGCTATGTAGAGGTTGTTAGGAAGGTTATCTTAGAATCTTAGCCATTATTGTGGTGTTTTGAAGAAAATGCATATTTTGACCCATTTGTATGTTCTTGAAGATTTAGGATGATTATGCTATGATTGTTGATGTAAAGTTGTTAGAATTGATACTAGGAAGATGTTAGAACAGAGGTTGATGATTTACATGTTGGTAGGGGTTGAAATCTGATTCTTTCCATTTAAGGAAAGATAAGGTTGGTAGGTGAAACCTAGTACTTTGCCATTTTAGGAAACAATTGCATAGAACATGCTAGATCAGTGATATGTTGGGGGGTTTTTGCTTGAAATGGGTTGGTAAGTGATTTAGGTTTGATATTGGGTGTCGTTGCATGTTTCGGATCTGATTTGGAGGGTTAAACGCGCGAAAATACGTTACACAGCAGCTGCAGGCGATTAGGAATCCTAATCGCCTGAGCTGGGGGCGATTATGCAGACTTATAGGCGATTTGGGCCCTACTCGCCTGATACATCAGGCGATTAGGCCTCTAATCGCCTGTAGGCTGATGCCTACTCACGTGTGACCTTCCTAATCGCATGAACTGCTGTTGTGAACGCGTTTTGACATCCCGGAACACGATTTGACACCTAGGAACATGCTAGGAACCCCGGGATGCACCCAATGACTTAGTAAGACGTATTTGGACCTGATTATGCGTTAAACGGATATCATGCTAGACTAGGTGAATTATTGCGCGTGCTAAGTGTTTAATTGCATATGTTGCACGATGTCTTGTACTTATCTAATACGTGAAATGTCGGGTCACCAATGGGATGTCGGGTCTTGTCTGGCACGGTCGGTCTAACAGTTAAAGGAGTTTTCAAACGTATGGTCACGGTCTGGACATTCGGGGACTAGTTAACCCACGGGTTATTAGTCCAGGTACTTATACACATCTTATGATAGGTCGCCGCTATTTGGGGCTATCATAGCTTAACTTCTTAACTGTTTTCAAGTAACGTAAACCGAGGTGAGTTTCACAGCCCCACTTTTACTGTTTGACTTTCGGGGGGAGAAACATGCTTTGTACGAACGATTTAAAGGACAGGTTATACTATGGGCACTTTATGTACTATACGATCTTTATGGAAAGTCCCAGGGGGAAACCATGAATGTGCGGGAATGCACAACGAGGGAAATGTGGATAGATCTATTGTGGCCTCACAAGCCCCACCCGACGGCCGGGGGCCGGGCGGGTGCATATTGTCTCTACCTATCGGGTCACCGAGGCATCGGTAGCCCAGTCGTCTGGGCTGGTCTCGTCTATTGGTTCATGTTCAGTAATGGGTTCCCAACCGTAGTAGTGAGATCACTTAACGTCTAGCTAACGTTCTTATGACATAGTATAACGGGAATGATCTTTGTAAACTTGTGACAACACTTTTATAAAAGAAAACCTGTGAACTCACCAGCATTATATGTTGACATTTTTGGCATGTTTTCTCAGGTCGCTAAGGTAGCGGTTATCGGACTAGGCGCACGGAGTCATGCACAGCGTCTATTATTTTGAAGCATATTAAACAATGTCTTTGTAAACAATGATATGTCTTTTGGTTGTAAACAAGAATGCTTCCGCTGCTGGTTTACAGCTCAAAGCATGATATTTTGGTTTTAAATATAATTATGAATGCATGTTTGTTGTATGTTTATTGTGATCGTTGACTGAGATCCTGGTGTGTCACGCGCCTCGCGGTAAAACCCCGCACGTGGAATTTGAGGGTGTGACATCCCAGGAGGTCACCCATCCTGAAATTTCTCCCACCTGAGCACGCTTAACTGTGGAGTTCTCCTCTCATCCACTAACATTAAGCCCCAAAACGCGTTGGTGATTTAAGAGGCAAGACATTACTTATGAACCAAGGATCTCTCCTGGCCACGGCCGATGGGGGATTTTCCTGGGGTGTCACATTCACCCCCTGTTAGAGTCTCATCGTCCCTGATGAGGTGTGTTCCTGGGGTGTCACATTTCTCATCAGAGGTTTCTCATTAGGTGTTAAACTACTTAGGACCTCCATAGAACAATTATTTAAACTAACAAAGGACTTCAGAAGTTTATTGATCAAAGGTTTTGCTTTCCTCATCAGTAGTTCATTATAAGTAGTTTTGCATCCGAAGTTTCTCATTAGGAGTTAAACTACTTAAGGTATGTATTGAACAATTATCAGAGGTTTTGCTTTCTTCAGCAGTAGTTCAGTATCAGTAGTTTTCTAATCAGAGCTTTCTAATCAGGAGTTAAACTACTTAGGGAATTTATAGAACAATTAGTTAAAGTAACAAAGTTCTTCAGAAGTTTATTCATCAGAGGTTTGGATTTCATCAGCAGTAGTTCATTATCAGTACTTTTCTGATCAGAGGTTTCTTATTAGGAGTTAAACTACTTAGGTTAATATGAAAACCAACACAACACGTATCATAATGAATTAAGGTTCACTCAAATGATATAAAACAAAGTCATAACTTTTACTAAAGTTTTTACTAAACTGCATCATAACATGTTCAAAATATCTTAAACAAAACAACATTCTAAGTTTATATTTCTAAAACTTAATTATCATAACCAAACGTAAAATAATTAATAAACTTTAATCATCATCAACATCATCATCAACCTCTGAATCTGATGACTCCTCGGCTTCCACCATTGCCTCTTGCTCCCTCAGCCACATTATTCTCGCACGAATCATTTGTTCAACATTTAGCATTGTTGTGGTTCTTCTGGTGTTATACATTCGTAATTGGTTGAGTTCCTCGAGGAAGTCCACATCATTTGTGTTTTCAATTTCATCTCTTGTGATATACTGATGATGACCATTGTTAAATTCCACGCTTAAAACATTATACTTCTCAATATAAAACCATCTGTTCACATGAAATATCTCCATATATTCATCATAAACATCTACTCCAAACTTCTCATCTAATTTATTGTTGATGCATTTGCGACTAAGGATTGGATATGATATTATTAACATATGTTATGGGTAGCCGAAGGTATTTTTGGATGGGCGAAGGAAGAGTATTTTGGGCGAAGGTGAAAGATAATGGGGCGAAGGTAGAAGCTGACTGGACGAAGGTAGATTTGGACGTGGACAGAAGACCACATTCGACCACTCTAAGTGGGCGAATGTGGAAATTCTCACATTCGACCTATAGAAAGGGGCGAATGTGCAGACACTATATATAGGTTTTGAGTTTTTGATTATAAAAGAGAGTTATCATTTGTGTCCAGGTTCTGTGCAGGTTCAGTAGTGTTTTGAGAAAGTGTCTTTGTGATTCTAGATTAACATAAACTTTGTAATTGCTTATTAATTGAAAGTTAATCTATGAAAATGAAGTTGAAAATGATCTTGATTGTGTCGTGATTAGCATCTTATCAATTTGTTCAGATCTAGGGATTCCGCACCTAGATTTGTGACTTGTATGATCATAATATCCTGTTTTAGATAAAATCCAACGCTCACAAAGTGGTATCAGAGCCTAGAGGATCATACAACAACAAGTTTGATAAGATCAGAGTTGATTTGGACATGTTTTAGACAAATTATCATCTGTTTTTACAAAAACTTTTATAAAACATAGTTTTTGATCGATTTAAAGGTGATTTTGTGGTCAAATTCAAGTTTTCCAAGACTTAAAGTTGTTCCAAATCAAATCCGAAACATAACCTGATTGAGATCATTGAAATCCATGAACTTTTGAAAATCTCAGATCAAAATAACCGTTTTTCAAACAATAACCGTTTTTCAAAAGTGAAATCTGCTGATATGGGGCGAACCTGGAACCTGAACTGAGTTTGTGGGCGAACCTGACATAAAAGTGGGCGAACCTGAGTTTAAAGTGGTCGAACCTGAAATTTTGTCTAGAAACTTCTCACATTCGGGTAGTATATTCCACCTTCGACCGTTTTGTGTTGGACGAAAGTGGAATTTGTGTTTGTGTGATTTACATTCTGGTCAGACTTACCTTCGGGTATCACTGTTTGGACGAATCTGAGAGAAAAGGGACGAGAGTGTAACTATTTGGACGAATCTAGAAAATTTTTGGACGAACGTATAATTTTCGGGCGAACCTAAAATTTTTTTGCTGAAAAATTTTTCTAAGTGTTGTGATTTTCAGATTTTGATCATGTGGCGTTATCAGACTACTCAGGGATCAGCACCAACACAACCACAACAGCAGACAATGGACCCATGGACTGTTGCAGCTCAAAAGACGAACACGCAGTCCTCACAACCACTGAACTACATGACGACAACAAGCACGATGCCTCAGAATGTAGCACATCCGGCTTTACAATCAGATTATTGGGGAGTAGCTGCAGCGGCGGTAAATACTCAAACCACTAACGCTATCTCTACCTTGATTAAGGATTTGTCTACAGGTAGTGGAACTCGGCCACCTAAGCTCATGGATATGCAAGAGTACAACCAGTGGCACACCATGTTCAAGATCCATCTGGAGGGCATGGGAGTTGAAGGAGCTGAGGCGTGGAGCATGATCGTCAAAGGATATACAGCACCGATTCTGGAGAATACCGGTGAGTTGATTCCTCTGGAGAGCTTGGCAGAGGATGAAAAGAAGAAATACGTGGTGGAGAAGAAGGCGTTCTCTCAACTGACACAGGCGATCACAAGTGACCTGTTGCATCAGTTCGGGACATGTACAACGTCGAAGCAGCTTTGGGATAAGCTGAAGAGGAAGCATGATGGAAATGAAAAGACCAGGAGTTTGAGAATGGAGGAGTTGGTTAAGGAGTTTGATAATTTTTCGTTTATTAATAATGAAACTTTGAAAGAACTAACACCAAGATATATGCATTTATTGTCTGAATTGTCTAGCTATGGTGTACAGATTCCCATGACCAAGCAGGTTGATAAGTTTGCAGATGCTTTGCCACCACAGTGGGATCAGCATGTGGAGGTACTTAGAGAGAAGGATGCTTATCAATTTTGGACCATTTCAGAGTTTATTGAGAAGTTGGAGAACAAAGAGCTGGAGGATAGGAGGAAAGCTAGAAGGTCGCAGATTCCTCAGAATCCGAGTCTGTATTTTGGAGGTACCTCAGTTTCAGCTGGAAACTCGAGCTCTGGAAGTGTTGCACCACATGTTGCATGCATTTCCAATGTCATGGATTCATCAAAACCAACCACCAACTACACACCACCACAATACAACTCCTACACACAACAACCATCATATACACCACCACAATATACTTCCTACATTTCACCAGTCTCTCCAATGCAACAAGCTAGTTTTTACACCGCTAACCAAACACAACAACCATCAAACCAAATTACTCAACATAAACAACCGGTGGTTTTGGATACATCCAACTTAGGAAACGTGACTGTGGAGGTTGCTCAGCAACACATTGCATTAGTCTCTGCTATGGTTTCATCATACAATGGATTGGTTGCTAGTCAGATTGGGAACAACAACCTGACCAACGAAGACTACGCACAGATCGATAAAGAAGAGATGGAACTCATAGACATTCAATGGGCTTTTGCGAGTATAATGAGGAGAGCAACAGAGTTCATAGAGAAAACTGGAAGGACTGACTTGGCAACTTCTCCCAACACGACCTATGGTTTCAATAAGGAGAAGGTCACATGTTTTAATTGTGGAGAGAAAGGACACTTCAAACGGGAATGCACCCAGCCACCTAAACAAGGTAACCGAAACCCTTTCAATGCAAACTACCAGAACCGTCAACAAAACCAAGTTTCTTATCAAACCAACAACAACTACCAAAACCGAAACTTTAACAACCAAAACAGACAACCAAACACACAAAACCAGATTCAAAACCAATCTCCTAATCACCCAAACCGAACAGTTGTACCGATCACTACACCTACTGAGACTCAACAGAATGCGGGTCAAAACCAAGCTTTGGTAACTCAGCAGGATGAGAGGTTTGACTGGTCGGGTATGCAAATAGGAGTTGAAGAAGTAACTACTGGTGGGAATGTGGCTTGTGTTGCCTATCAGGTTGATTTGGAAGAATCAGTGGTAGTTGATGAGAAGAAAGAAACTGAGGAGAGTGAGAGTGATGATTCTGAGACTGAGATGGAAGTGGAGAGTGAACCTGTTGAGGTTAAGGCTGAGGAAAAGAGTTCTGGGATGGTAATTGATTCAGTCTCTGATGTTCCCGAGGAGTGTAAATCAGTCTATTCAGACTCTGAGAGCGAATCAGACACAGAGGGAAGTGTTGATTCTTTGGATGATGATATTGACCAGTTGCTGGCAGAAGCTGATTTCTTGATGACGAGGAAGTCGTGCATAGCTGATGATGCTTTCACCAAGATCGACTACTCAAAGTTTTTCACTGGAAAGGAAGCTCATTTTGCTTTGATGGCCATGACCGAACCGCCAAAACCTGTAAGTTCTGAATCTAGCACTGATGTCATGAGTGATAAATACTGTGGGACTTGTGATAGGTTGACAGAGGAGAATAAACAACTCCGAATTTCACGTGATAGTGCTATTCAAAACTGTCAATCTACTCGCAAAGAGTTAAATGCTTTTAACAAAGTATTAGATGGCTATAAAAAGGACATTTCTGACTTGAAAACCACTTTGTCATTGAAACAACTGGCCATAAATAACTACATCAATGAAATTGAGAACACCAAGTTAGAAATGGCTGCCATTAAATGCTTTGCTGAAAAGGTTAACAAGAAGTTAGAAAGCTATAAGAATGTTGCTTATGTCGTGGATCATATAATTGATGATAACACCACCAATTATAAGTCTGTACCATCTCCGGTTCTTTTTGAGAACCATAACTATCATCAAGTGATACCGGAGAGTTCGGTGAAATCGGATTCATCATCAGATATGGAATCTAATACCTCGAGTATTGGTAAACCATATCCTGAAGATGTGAGACCGATTTTGGGCTTGAACAATGAGGGTGTTTATGCTGAGAGTGATAGTTCAGATTCAGATAATGATGATACTGGTAGTGATAAATCTGATAATGAATGTGAGATTCCAAAAGAAAATCACATCATTACTACCGAACCAGTGTCACCATCTGATCATATTCATCCGATGGCAAAAGCTATTCATGACAAAAAGTCTAAAAAGTTTGATGTTAAGAAAAAGAATGATGTTAAGAATGATGTTATGAATGTGATTGAAAAGAATGAGCTGAATGAAACCAGTGACAAACCTGTAAAGGTATTTTATCGGATGGAAGGATCCGATAAAATCATTGCTGATGAGGAATTTCCGATTAAAAACGTTAACTATTCTAAACTTGATAAAATCTGGCAAGAAAGCACAATTTGGTTTCCAAAACATGAAAGAACCAATGAAATTCCACCAGAAATCTTAAAGAAACTATTTTCAGAAACTCCTCAAGAGCCAAAAATACATGTCACTGAGTTCATTCGACCTGATGATAAAGCAAATGGTTTTCATGAACCTTCTTACTCGAAAGGACCACTTCCTGAGAGTTTAAGAAATCAACAATATAATGATCAATTTCCTGTAAGATCATTTGCTTCACCGAATGCTTATTATGTGTTTGAGGAATATAGAAAGTGCTTTAAATGTGGAGAACGCGGGCATTTACTTGCTCAGTGTCCATATGTAAGGCACAAGAGACATGAAGTTGAGGTTAAGAATTCCATGAAAAAGCCGATTGATCATTATATTCCACCGCATAGACGGACTGTTCCTCAACAACAACATTTTCAAAATCAAAACAATTTTCAAATGAGGAACAACCGTCCATTTCATTATGATCGGAGGAATCGGATTGCAATGGAACAATCTTGGAGAAAACCAATGGTGAACACAACAGCTGATAGACAAAAGGTTCCACAAAAACCAATTGTCAAGTCAAATGTTGGACCTAAGTCTGTTCAATCAGATAAGGTTGCTAAGAAAGTTACTTTCAGTAACAATGTTCAGAAACCTATTGAGAAACCAAAATCTCAAATTCGTATTCTCAAAAGGTCTGAACAATCTTGGACACCTAATGGTTCTCCAGGAGCCTCTACGTCAAAGGTGAGTGATAAAAATGAATCTGTTTTGAAAAATCAGAAATCGATTGATTCAAAACAAAAAGTTGTTGAAAAAGTCATTGAGAATGATTCTTTGAAAGCCAAAGTTCAAAGGCCCAAGACTCAGGCTTGGGTCCCCCGAAAGAACTAATTGTCTAATTTTTGTGTGCAGGGAGCTTCAGTTGGCCCTATTAGCAGTCTCTGGATTGTTGATAGTGGAGCTTCAGGCCACATGACGGGGGATTTGGCGTTGCTGTTTGATGTGAAGAATATTAATGGTGGATATGTTGCGTTCGCGGGCAATAAAGGAGGTTATATCACGATGGAAGGAAGCGTGAGTAACGGGATTGTGACTTTCGAGCGGATATCTTATGTCAAGCAGATAGACTATAATCTGTTGAGCGTTAGTCAAATATGCGACAAACAATTTTCTGTGCATTTTGATGACAAATCCTGCTACATTCTCAAACCGGGCTTCAAGATTCCAAAGGAGTGGGTTATGTTGATGGCACCTCGGGTCAACAATCTTTACATTCTTGATATGTCTAAGGCAATGACACCACAGGGACAGATAACATGCTTTCTTTCCAAGGCGACCGAAAAAGAATCAATAATGTGGCACCGCAGGATGGGGCACATTCATTTGAGAAAGATGAATCAGTTAGTGAGAAATGGACTTGTCGATGGAGTAAACGTGAAACATTTCCATCTGAACGACAAGTGTGTGAGCTGCATGAAAGGTAAACAACACAGACAATCCCATAAATTGAAGAAGGTTAACTCTGTTGAGATGCCGCTTGAGCGATTGCACATGGACCTTTTTGGACCAGTCAAGCGCAAAAGTCATCTTGGGGAGCTTTATTGTTTAGTCGTCACAGATGACTATTCACGATTTTCATGGGTGATGTGTTTGAAGAACAAAAGCGACACCTTTACCAACCTACAAGTTCTGTTCACTCGGCTGGAGAATATCTACAACTTGAAGATCAAAAGAATCAGGAGTGACAACGGGACGGAGTTTAAAAATGCAAAGATGGATGAACTTTGTGAAAGCAAAGGAATTCATCATGAATATTCAGCTCCGTATACCCCGCAACAGAATGGTGTTGCTGAAAGAAAGAATAGGACTCTGATTGAGGCTGCAAGAACTATGCTCGCTGACTCAAATCTTCCAGTAATGTTCTGGAATGAGGCGATTTATGCAGCAAACTATACATTAAATCGGGTTATAACAGTGAAGAAGTTTGGAAAAACATCTTATGAGCTGTTACACCGACGAAAGCCCAATTTAGAGTATCTAGAACCATTTGGGGCGCCATGTACGATGTTGAATCCAAGCGAGAAGTTTAGTCCTAAAGCTGAAGAGGGATATTTTGTTGGATATGCAACCCCGCTCAAACGGGTATTCAACAAGCGAACTCGTCAAGTGGAGGATTGGGCAAACGTGGAAGTTCAACGATACACTCAAAATTTGCAAGGCACGGGCCCTGATTGGATGTTTGATTACAAAGATTTCTTTGAATCATTCAACCTAGATAGCCTGGTTGAAGAAGCTGTGATCAGATTACTTTACGAATGTGAAAACGCGGCAACTTCACCGTTGATGCGTCCAATTACCGTAAACCCCCCACCAGCTTCTAGTGATACCAGTGTTCCTACGCTAGAAGAAGAGTTGTTTCAAGAAGCTTCAACTTCGTTAGACACTTCAGAATCTGAAGATGAACAATTTGAAGAAGCTGTTCTTGAAAATGCTGAAGATTTAGAAGAGCAAACTGTGAACCCAATTCCAAATCCAGATGTTGCTTCATCGTCTAACACGGGTAATGATCAGGATGCTACAGAGAACTTGACTGCTCAGACGGGAGTGATTGTACCTGTTAATCCGGAATCTCGGATTCATCGTATTCACCCGCTGGAGCAAGTAATCGGAGATCCTGGTAGTGGAGTGATGACCAGAGGGCAGCTTAAAAGCGTTAATACGCCAGAGAGTTTTGGTGCTTTAGCATTATATGCCAAAATTCAGAAATCTGGTGACCAAAATGATTGGTCGTTTGCATGTTACGTGTCCCAGGTAGAGCCAAGGACATACAAAGACGCTTTGCAAGAAGATGCCTGGGTTGAGGCGATGCAGGAGGAGTTATTGCAATTCCAGAAATTAGGAGTCTGGACGCTCACAGATTTGCCGCCGGGACGAAAGAAAATTGGCACTAAGTGGGTGTTTAAGTGCAAGAAGGATGACCGTGGGGTTATTGTAAGGAACAAAGCCAGATTGGTTGTGCAGGGTTTCCATCAGATTGAAGGAATTGATTACAACGAAATCTATGCACCAGTAGCACGAATGGAAGCTATTCGGATGTTTCTTGCGTTTGCTTCGTATAAGAAATTCAAAGTCTATCAAATGGACGTCAAGAGCGCATTTCTGTATGGTAAAGTCAAGGAGGAGGTTTATGTCGGGCAACCACCGGGCTTTGAGGACCCAATCCACCGGGACAAGGTCTACGTGCTGAACAAAGCTTTATATGGTTTGCACCAGGCTCCAAGACAGTGGTACGAGGAGCTAAGCACATACCTCATCTCCAAAGGATTCAAGCGCGGCCTCGTCGATTGTACCCTCTTTACGAAGAAGACGGGAGATGACTTGCTTCTAGTACAGATTTACGTTGATGATATTATATTTGGTTCAACTAATGAACTCTTGTGCAGGGAATTTGAAACTGTTATGCAGGAGAAGTTCGAAATGAGCGCTATGGGAGAAATGCAGTTTTTCCTCGGCTTACAGGTGGATCAAAGACCCGACGGGATCTTCATTCACCAGACGAAATATGTTGCCGACATCTTGAGCCGATTCCAGATGGAGGACTCTAAGCCGATGGATACCCCGATACAACCCAATCACGGGATTGGAGTCGACGCTAAGGGGGAGCTGACAGATCCATTTACATACAGAGCAATCATCGGATCTCTGATGTATTTGACAGCGTCTCGACCAGATATTATGTATGCAACGTGTCTCTGTGCGCGTTACCAATCGAAGCCGAAACAAAGTCATCTGACGGCGGTCAAGCGTATCCTTCGATATCTGAAGGGTTGTCCATCAAAAGGACTTTGGTACCCTAATGATGATGATTTTGATTTTATTGCTTTTAGTGATGCAGATTGGGGCGGCTGTGACAAAGACAGCAAATCAACAACAGCCGGTTGCCAGTTTTTAGGGAGCAGGTTAATTACCTGGCAATGCAAGAAACAGACTTCCGTCGCACTGTCTACATGTGAAGCCGAGTACATTTCAGCCTCGAGTTGCTGTTCTCAAGTGCTCTGGATCCAACAACAGATGGTCGATTACGGTTTGCAGTTTCTTAAAACCCCTATACACTGTGACAACGAAGCCGCAATTGCTTTAACTAAAAATACTGAAAATCATTCTAAAGCTAAACATATCCGGATTAAATATCATTTTATCCGTGACTGTTATGCTAAAGAATTGATTGACATGGTCAAAATCCATACTGACCACCAACGTGCAGATTTGTTTACAAAAGCTTTTGACAGATCCCGCTTTGAATATCTTTTGAAAGTAAACAATATAAAGGAAAAACAGGACTAATCGGCTCCTCGGTTTATCATTTTTCGTTTTTAGTTTTAGTTTTAAATTTTTGCTAATTGGGAATTTCTCTTTGCTAATTGGGAATTTCTCTTTACTATCATAATCCTCAAAGAAGTTGATGCTTTCGAGAGGGTTGTTTAATCCTCAAAGAAGTTGATGCTTTCAAGTGGATTGTTTCTTTCAAATTTTGTTTTGTTTTTGTTTTCAGAAAAATTAAAAACCCAAAAATATGTTCTTTATTTTAGGGGGAGTCTTTTTATCAGAAAAACCAAAAACATTGAAAAATTTTCAAAATACCTAAAAATTAGAAAAACCCAAAATGATTTCCTGGATAAAAAGAGGAAATGATAGTACATCAGTGGGGATCTGACACAGGCTAAAGAATTGTATACTTTTAATGAGACGTATGTTGATTACGTGTGATATGCTGATAGGCTTCGTAGACTTTATATTGCGTGCATTAGTGATACAAACATAACAAACTACTCGTTTGTGGATGAACACCTCATGGGCATATGGTCTTAGTACCGTAATTTCGTTTGATAGGGTGTTTGTACAAAACTCGGAGGTTTAGGGTCGTTATGTTATTAGTTGTCTGGGGATAGCCTATCTGATCTTCTGCTGTAAGTCATTACGGACCTAGATCAGACAGGATGTCTTTATAAAAGAGCTTTATGCCAAAACCTAAAGTTGCCGAATTGAGGAACTTTCTATGTTATATGATGATCAAAGATTATCTATAATATCGTATTGATCATTGATGCAAGTCATGATTAATATCAGTCCTCAACCTGGTATGGTGCATATGTTACTTTGCTGCATTAATTTGCTGACCTGTATACCTCTATGCATTATATCTTGAACAATTACAGACGACGAAAGCATAATCACGCTTTACAATGAGTCTTTGTGCAGATTACTTCTTGATACGGGAGTATGTCGTGTGTGTGGGAACCACAATGTGTTAGTCTAATACATCTAATTCGTATCATCTTAAAGCATTGCGTAATTGTCTGCATGTGAGCTTATGTGGACAACAATATCAGCAATTGCCGTGTTACATATTGTTTCTAATAATAATATTGAACCAGATCAACGCTGTGTTCAGATTTCTCAGAAAACTGATATGATCCTCTTACCGGAAATCACAAAATGTTTACTGCTTTCATTTACTTTTAATGCATTTTACTTTGTTGCTTTTTACTTTTATTGTCAAAGAGTTACAAAATCCAAAAAGATTTTAGGTGTGTTTTAATATAAATTTCAGAAAATCCAAAAGATTTTGCATTTCTGCTTTATTTTTGATATCCGGGGATGCTTGATAGTCAATTTCTGAGATTTGATAACACCATCTGGTCTTTGTAACATTAAAAATGTAAAAATTTGAGTATTGGAAGCTTAACGTATTGAAAAATGTTGAACGGGATTCGAATTCGTGATTTGGCGAAATTTTCAGTTTTTCCATTTCACATTCGCCCCTTAATTGGGTCGAATGTGGAAAAACTATCTCTTTCGACCGTTCTAGATTTGGGCGAAGGTGGTTCTTTTTACTTCCGGGTGAAATTTTCACTTCCGGGTATAAGGTTTCTCCTTCGGGTCTTCAAAAGGGGCGAAGGTGTCTTGATTCTACATTCGTGTCTTTAATTAGGGGCGAATGTGGATTTATCCTTCTTTCGTCCATTTCAACCGGGCGAATGTGGACACCTATATATAAACCAGTCACATTCGAGTTCCTCATTCAAAATTTTTTCAAACTTTCTCTCATAACCAGACCTTGTTGATCTTATTTTCTGTGTTTGTGCATTTCATTCCCTTGTCTTTGCTGATCATTCTAAGCCTAATTTTACAGGTATTGGACGACATAACAGATCAAAATTGCTTGTTAAAGGACCGGGACCTAGGGTTTCTGTTCTAAGAGATTTTTGATGTTTATTGATGCATGATTTTGTTTGCCGATCATTATACATAGGTTTTAGGGGGAGAGTGTGAAAGGAATTAGGTTTATAACGTGTTTAGATGACAGATTTGATTGAATGAACACGACGAACCCTAATTCCAATTGAAAACCCATGTAAAATGATGTGTTGATAAAATTGGTTATTAACAAGTGTTAGTCGGACATATTAGTACACATCAGAATCAAAATTACGGATTAAAATCAACAATGGCAACTTTTTAAATTTTGGGGGTAAAACAGATTTCACCTTCGGTTCTTAAACCGGGCGAAGGTGACAATCTTTGGGCGAATGTATACGAAAATGGACGAAAGTGATTTTTTATCAAGATCTTATTCACCTTCGTCCATACAAATTCACATTCGACCAATAATTTCCACATTCGGCCAATCTAAAAGGGGCGAATGTGCAGTGGTGTTTTGACCAAAATTTTATATTTTTGTCGTTTTTGTGTTTTGACGCGTTTTATTGATTTTTATGTGCAGATGGCTGAACAACCAGAGAATATTGACACTCCAGCAGTGAATGTTGAGACTCCAGCAGAGATAGCTGTTCAAGATCCAGTCCCCGCAGCTGAAACATCTACACCGAGCAGTTGGTCTTTCGAAAGATCGCACAACTGTTGCGCGTATTTAGGAGACGTGGAGAAGAACACGGAGTTCACTGGCATTATTGAGTTTCTGAAGAGGAGCAGGATTGTACACGCTCTAGCCACGCCTACTATCATTTACAAGGACATTATTGAAGATTTTTACCAGAACGCTAAGTACGACTACTGGGATAATCAAACCATTATCAAGAGCAAGATTCAGGAGATAGATATGTTCTTGACTGAAGCCGACATCCGGGAAGCTTTACAGATTAAGTTCGAAGATAGAGAAGATCCCAGGGAGTTGTCGTGGACTGAACAGAAGGCGTGCTTCTTAAGGATGAAATACAAAGGTCCTATCACTGACGGATCGATGTATAAGGGGAAGCTGGGAGTGCAGTACAAGTACTTTGCACATGTTCTGATCCATGTCTTTGGATGTGTTAGTGGTGGTTATGACGTGATGAGGAAGAGTTTGAGCTCATTAATGGTTGCGTTGACACTCAACAAACCATTTAATGTGTCTGGGATGATACTTGACCATATGTTGGAGATGCTGAAGGGGATAAAGTTTAAGAAGTTCATGTTGTATCCAAGGTTTCTAATGATGATCTTTGATTACAAGTATCCGATGCTGAAGAAGGATCCGACAATGATTCTAGGTCAGGATCACATGAATATTAGAACCTTGATGAGGATGAAAGGTTAATAGGGTGTTGCTGACAATGAGAAACCACCCAATAGGAGATTGTTTGGCGCTTTGGCTCGTCCGGATTACACTGATCCAGGCAAGAACAAAGCTAGACATGATGATAGTGACTCAGACAACGACGATCCCTTAGTGTATGCTGATTCAAGCACTAAGCGGAAGCGTCAAGTAGTCAATCCTGGAGCCAAAGGGAAGGGCAAAGGAAAGGCTATTGATCAGGGGAGCACAAAGCAACAGTCTGCTAGAAAGAAATCGACTGCGAAGAAAGGTTCAGGTTTGGTGGATGAAGAGTCTGTGGATTCGGAAGAGACTGAGGTTGATGAACAGTGGGATTCGGATGACGAGAACGTAAGGACCACCAAACGTAAGGCCACTATGGTTGGTGAGTCTGAATTATTGAACCAGTCGATTGAAGAGTCTGAGAGGAGAAGGAAAACAGTTGAAGATGAAGGTTTGGGAGTTGATTTAGCTGAGCTGAGTGTGGGTGACACTGTAGTTGTGAATTTGCCTAAGAAGTCAAAGAAACAAAAGACTATGGCAAAGAAGTCGAGTGTGAAAGAACTGAGAGAGAAGGAGTTAGCTCAGTTGTTGAAGGGTAAGAGATTGCCTGATGCTGGAACACCTTCCAAGTTATCTTCGCCAGTTGCTAAGAAGCAGAAGAAAGGAAAGGAGGCAGAGACTTTACCAATCGATCAGTTTAATATCGATATGGATAAAGTGCTCGATATGTTTAGGAAGCCTCAGAAAGAGAAAGCTGTTGAAGTTGAGCCCTCCAGATCAAAGTCAAAGAAAATGACTGTTGATGATGATGTGATGAAACAGGTCAATAAGAAGATGGAGGATATGATGAAAATGCTGATTGCTCAACAAGCTGAAATCACTAAGTTCAAGCAGAATGAGGAGAAGATGCTCCAGATTGTAGTTGCTTCAAAAGCGAATCAGGATGATATTAATGAAAAGATTCAATTGTTAGAAGCTAAAAATGAGAAGCTTGAGAGGAGATGTGATAGAAACAAGAACAAGATCAAACTGATCAAGGCGGATAACAAAGAGTTGAAGAAGGAAAACAAACGCTTGTGTGGTTTGATTGAAGATCTGTATAGCAGAGCACCCCAATTGAAAGAGGGTGAGGAAGATGAAGAAGAAGATGAACAGAAGGTTGACTATGAGTATTCTGAATCAGAGAAAGAAGATGATGATGATGAAGAGGATGATGAGGGTTCGGATAAAAGTGATGATGACAACAATGATGATGATGATAACAATGATGATGATGATGATGGTGCTGAGGGTACAGGACAGAAGAAAGGTGATGAGTTGAGTAGTGGAAGTGATCATGAAGGAGGAGATGACACTTCTAAGTATACTTATGAGAAGAGAACATCACAGAAGAAGAAAGATACTGAAGAATCTAGTTCCAAGAAGAAAGGTGAGAATGTAGATGAAAGTATCTTTTGGAATGAAAAGGTGAGATCTCTTTCTGATGATGCTAAGCTGATATACAAGAACATGTTGGAGAAGAGGGAGTGGACCATTGAGTTCACTGGATGCTTCACTGAAATATTCCAGACTGATGATCTGAGATACGAGCTGGAATATGAAGATCCAGATCTAGAAGAAGGGGAACTACCTGCATCTGTGGCGAAAGAAATACTAGATGGTCTCGCACAGAGGGTAGGTAAGACATTTGAGGAGTTCATGATTGATGAATCGATTCCTGATATTCCTGAAAAAGATATGGGAAATCATTCTGATGATGTACAGACTCCAGAAAACAATGAGGTTGAGATTGAAGATATTACTCATGAGGAGTTTCCTCAGTATTTTAGAAAAGAAGATGAAAACGAAGTATTTCCTGACTTCACAGAGATACCAAACAAGTCAGCGAAACAGAAAGCGAAGAGAAGAAGTGAAGAGTTTGTTGAGAAGGTGTTTGGAGATGAAAAGAAAGATTCTTCCAACCAGTCTGATGAGTTGAAGAATTATCTGAAGAAGTTGAAGGAGATGGATGAGAACCGACCTAAACCTGAAGCTCAAGGTAACTTCTATCGTTTTCATAATGCCAAGTTCAAAGGCAGAGCTCTCGGGTGGACTTATCTTGGCAGACTGAAGTGTATTGCAGCGAAATGGGAAACCGGAATTCTGTATTTCAACAGATTCTGTGATTTGCTTACTCTACCGTATTGGGCGGTGAGAGATTTATGCAGGTTTCCTATGTCAGGTGCCGAGGTAAATGGATCGCATGTCGGTTGGTGTGCAGACAAGTTAGTTTGGGAGAGTCGCACAAGATGGAACAGGTTTAAGCCTCAATATCCCAGAAGAAAACAGCATAGGGATATTGATCCTCAAACCAACATGAAGCGTGTGACTTTGATCTACAAAGCACCAAATGTGATGAGGAAGATACCATTGATGCCAATGCCACAGCATTTCAGTGCTGATTTCATATTTTGGTATTACGATTGGAGGAAGGCAGAAGCAGTGATTGTGTTGAGGGATGGAAAGGACAAATACAAGCATGTTCATATATTTGATCCTATGTGGCTGATAAACTGCACATTTGAAGACATCATCATGTTGTTCTTTAATCCGATCTATTATGAACCGAACGATTTTGCTCAGGCGAGGAAGTACACTCAAGTTGTGGGAGTTTGTTTTGCGTATGACATAAACGCTGGAAGCAACTTGGAGGGTAAACTTGGCAAAACTGTGAAGATCGCCAATGTATCAAAGCCTGTAAAGAAAACATTTGAGCCGCCTATGACTGATGAGCAGAAGAAGCAGCTTAGAATCAAGCTGATGAACAGGACGATGGACTATCAAAGAAAACTATCCAATCAATAGTCGAGGGGGAGTTTGTTGATGCATTTGCGACTAAGGATTGGATATGATATTATTAACATATGTTATGGGTAGCCGAAGGTATTTTTGGATGGGCGAAGGAAGAGTATTTTGGGCGAAGGTGAAAGATAATGGGGCGAAGGTAGAAGCTGACTGGACGAAGGTAGATTTGGACGTGGACAGAAGACCACATTCGACCACTCTAAGTGGGCGAATGTGGAAATTCTCACATTCGACCTATAGAAAGGGGCGAATGTGCAGACACTATATATAGGTTTTGAGTTTTTGATTATAAAAGAGAGTTATCATTTGTGTCCAGGTTCTGTGCAGGTTCAGTAGTGTTTTGAGAAAGTGTCTTTGTGATTCTAGATTAACATAAACTTTGTAATTGCTTATTAATTGAAAGTTAATCTATGAAAATGAAGTTGAAAATGATCTTGATTGTGTCGTGATTAGCATCTTATCAATTTGTTCAGATCTAGGGATTCCGCACCTAGATTTGTGACTTGTATGATCATAATATCCTGTTTTAGATAAAATCCAACGCTCACATTTATTGATGAGTCTGCTTTCTTCATAGCAGGGCAACCCCATTGTCAGCCCAAACTGATAGATTTCTCTTTGGAATTCTTCTCCCATTTCCATAATGGCTTTTCTAGAGCCAAAAACTAAGAGTGTGGTGTCGCTCAGGGTTATGAAATACCTACGGTTGAAGGGACAGAATCGCCAATGGACAACGTTTTCCATTTTTTGTTCTCTGTTATTGTTTTTGTTTTTGTTGTGTGTCTTTTTTTTTGGTGTTTGTTTGCTTTGTCATTTCTGAGATGATGAAGGCTATATATAGATATAATTAAACTACGTGTAAGGAAGATGAAGTGACAATTACGATTTTCAATAATAATGATCATTATCTTTGTTGTGGCTATTAATTTCTTGATTAGATCAAAGAAGTGTACAGACATGCCTATTTGAAAGCGACTGTATTGTTTAATTTCATATTAAGTATTTCATTATAAATTAAGAAAGTTAATTGATATTGTTTTATATAATAAAATTATTATTTGTTTTAAGAAGTTTATAAAATTTATCATAATATATTTTATAGATATTAAACATAGAGCATATATATCACAAAGTTAACTGATAAATAACTGAAACTGTAAACGCAAACTCAAGTATTTAACGGACATAAACTGAAACATAACTAAGTCGTTAATTTATTATCAGTAGTTGATGTTTTCAGAAGTTTAGTCATCAGAAGTTTTCCTTTCCTCATCAGTAGTTCATTATCAGAGGTTTTTTCATCAGAGGATTTTCATCAGGAGTTAAACCATTAGTAGTTAAGCTTTCAGAGGTTTAAAGTTCTTCTTCAGTAGTTTTAGTATGGATTTGGCCCAATAATGTTTATAAACCTGAATTTGTTTTTTTTGACTTTTTTTGGATTTAGCCCAATAATGTTTATTAGGTCCGAATTACTTTTGGGATTTTATTTCTTATTAGCCTCAATTATTGGTATTAGGCCCAACAATTTATATGGATACATACATATATATGATATATATATATACGCAAAAAAAGACACATGTGTGTGTGTTGATCGAATTATGAAATAATACACGTAATTAAGAGTTATAAAAAGCGATTCCCTTAAAGTTGTTTTTGGTCTTCATGTTTTAACGGTCACAATTTGTTTTTGTTTTTTTTTTTTAGATTTTCACCCAACAATGTGTATTAGGCCCGTATTAATTACTGCATTTTATTTCTTATTAGGCACAATAATTGTTATTAGGCATGAATTAGTTTGTGACTTTATTTGTATTAGTCGAATAATGCGTGATATAATTTTTCAATCCCGTGTGTTACACGGGCCGTTAGACTAGTATCACTCTATATACGCATATCCAACATAAAAGTAGTGATAAAACATGGTAATCGCATTTTAAAAAGAAAAAACCAACAATCATGGATGGTTTTCTCAAACATTAATAGGAGTGTATTTCAAGTTGTTTCGGATGTTAAATTATTGGGTTTTCTTTAGTATAGAGGTGGGGGTAAAGACGTGGTTGTCGATTGGATAGGTTGGAACTCATTTTTGATTGATACAATCTGGACAATCAGGGACTAGATAACCTTATGGTTATTAGTCGGAACACTTATGTGAACATTTTGATAGATCTCCGGTAGTGGGATTATCAAGGACTTGGCACTGTACTATTAATTGAAGAACGCTATCTAAGGTGAGTTCACGGCCCCACTTTTACAGCTTTAACTTTTGGGGGAGAAAACATGCGCTAAACTATTTTGGTAACATATGTCATACTATGGTTTTAACTTTGCATTGCTATACGATCTTTTAAAGTCCCGGGGAAAACCATGAATGTGCGGGGAGGCACAAGGGGGGAAGTGTGGATAGATCTATTGGGCGTGACCTGCCCCACTCATCGGCTTGGAGGGCCGGGCGGGTGCATATTGTCTCGAACTGGTAACATTGGTATCATGCTGAACATTCGGGCTGAACATTTCTAAACATTGCTAAACGTGTCTAGTAATGGTTTTCCAATCGTAGTAGTAATAAAACATACGCCTAGCTAACGTACTTGGTGACATTGGTATAGTATGGACATGGTAACGATTTGTTAACTTTTGGTAACTTATTGAACAAACCTGTGAACTCACCAGCATTATATGTTGACGTCTTTTTGGCATGTTTTTCTCAGGTCGCTAAGGTAGCAACAGAGGACTAGGCGCACGAGTCTGCATGGCGTCTAGGCTTAGTTTCATGTTTTTGAATCAAACAGTTTGAACGTTGTCGTACATGGTTTTGTAACTGGTTAAATGCTTCCGCTATGGTTTTATAAAATGAGAACTACGTTTTGAGTTTACGTATTTCATATAGTGTTGTTTATTGTGACCGTTGACTTGGATCCTGGTTTGTCTTGCGCCTCGCGGTAAAACTCCGCAAGTGGAAATTTGAGGGTGTGACATAAATTGTTATACAAAAGATAGTTTCATTTTAACCAACATTATGTTTATATGCAGAGGGATCAAAATCAGTTGTTCTTTGTGGGATGAGTATAGTGAGCAGATGTTTGGGTACATCAAGCAACATGAAGATGAAGTTCATGTTGTCCTGATTGTTGAATTCGGTAGTTTTAACAATTATAAAGGTTTGTCATATATTAAGTTTTTTAAATACACTAAATATTTTTACTTTTATGGTTATTTATACATGTTAATTATTTTTTATATTTAAAGGCAATGTGAGCGTTCAAAATGGCTTCTATATCACTCGACTCTTTATTAATGAAGACATTGATGATATTCGGGCTTTTAAGAAAAGGTAATATACTTATGTTGTTATTTGTTTTATGTATTTATTGTTATTTTTTTAAAAATATATAAATCTTTTATTTATTTTTATTTATAGTTATATTGAAAAGTTGATCTCTGTTGAATCATCTTCTGCTCAACGATCTCTCGGGTCTTCTGGAAGCATGAATTTGGCAGATGAATTTCTGAACAAGACACCTTTCAGCAGTATTCGTGATCTTCCGTTAATAACAGAGGTACATCATTTTCGACTTATAATACTCTAATATGAATGTTTATATTCCATTCAAAAGATTATCACTTATGTATTTTAATGTATACACTAATCGTCATTTTGTGTGGAATTATTCTTTTATTAAATGTTGACATTAATATTATTTCTCTTTGTCAGCCCAAACTGATAGATTTCTCTTTGGAATTCTTCTCCCATTTCCATAATGGCTTTTCTAGAGCCAAAAACTAAGAGTGTGGTGTCGCTCAGGGTTATGAAATACCTACGGTTGAAGGGACAGAATCGCCAATGGACAACGTTTTCCATTTTTTGTTCTCTGTTATTGTTTTTGTTTTTGTTGTGTGTCTTTTTTTTTGGTGTTTGTTTGCTTTGTCATTTCTGAGATGATGAAGGCTATATTGTCACACCCTCAAAATCCACTTGCGGAGTTTTACCGCGAGGCGCATGACAAACCAGGATCCAAACCAACGATCACAATAAACAAATCTAAATGAATATAAATGCAATTTCAAAACATAGTTAAAATCCCGTTTACAGCGGAAGCTTATTCAAAAACAGTATCTCAATAATGAAACAATAGTTCAATGTTCATAAGACCATGCAACCCTAGTTAGACGCCGTGCAGACGCGTGCGCCCTAGTCCAGTTGTGCTACCTTAGCGACCTGAGAAAACATGTAAAAGTTTACGTCAGCACAAAAATGCTGGTGAATTTACAGGTTTTGTATCCAAGTACCAAGTCCACCTGTCCATACTATAATAAATCGAAAACCAGTATACGCTAGCTAGGCGTACGTTTTGTTACTACCACGATTGGAAAACCATTACTAACTCGAATACCAGATGTTGTGCCCGAAAAGTACCAATTGTTCCTGTTGTTCCTGTTTGAGACAATATGCACTCGCCCGGCCCTCCAAGCCGACGAGCGGGGTTGGTCACTCCCAATAGCGCTATTCACATTTCCCCGTTGTGCAAACCCGCACATTCATGGTTCCCCCCGGGACTTCCAAAGATCGTGTAGTACACAATAGAAACCCATAGTATGACAGTAGTTACCAAATAATCGTTTTAACACATGTTTTCTCCCCCGAAAGTATAAAACCAGTTTAAAAGAGGGGCCGTAAACTCACCTTAAGTTGCGTTACTCCTTAACCCGAGTAAACCCAGCTGCTATGCTAGTCCCATAAGCGGCGACCTAACATATGACAGTTACAAGTACTTAGACTAATAACCCGCAGGTTAATTAGTCCCTAGATGTCCAGACCATAACCAAGTTTGTTTGAAAACACCGTGACTGTTTAACTGACCCAAAGTACAAGACTCGACATCCCATTGGTGACCCGAGACTCCCCGTGTTATGTTTACGCTTCAAAACATACAATAACGCAATTATACTTAACATACGTTAACACACAACAAGTTATAGCACATAGTTCACGTATCACCGAATTACATCCAAACATATGTTACCAAGTTGTCATATATGTTACGAGGTTCCTAGCATGTTACTACATGTCAAATCGGGTCTCGGAATGCTAATTTACACTTACAACAGTAGTACACGCGATTAGGAAACGTAAACTAGCAATTAGGACTGATTGCATATAAGTTCATGTGATTAGGGCTGATTGCATATAAGTTCATGTGATTAGGGCTGATTGCATGTAAGTTCACGTGATTAGGGCTGATTGCATGTAAGTTCACGTGAGTAGGGCTGATCGCATGTAAACTCATGCGATTTGGGGCTGATCGCATGTAAACTCATGCGATTTGGCCCTGATTGCATGTAAAACTGGCGATTAGCAATCCTAATCGCCTGTAACCTTGCTGTTCCAGTTTTTCGCGCGTTTAACGCTCCAAATCAGATCCAGAACGTGTGTAACTACCCAATATCATCCCAAACACTATCCTAAACATGTTTCAACCAAAACCCTTCGTTTTGCCTCGTATTATCAGCCCTGCATGCAATCACGAAATCCAAAGACCATACACATAGCATGCAATCATCATACTAACATGCATAACAATAACCCTAATAATCAATTACTCAGATTTCTATCATCATACTATCAATATCAATTCTGATCTAACATAATAACATATCAATCCATCATCATGAATCATAAAAATCCTAGCTTTCTAATCATACACACCCATAACGCATGTATATTAGTTATAATCCGATTAACAACCCTTATTAACGATTTTCAGAAAGCTTTTTCGTTTAAGAACAGGTCTGGACCATTAGGGATTGATTAAAAACGTTTATAAAGATTTGTGGATGAAAACCAAACCTTAGGATTATGAAAGAATGATGATTCAAGCTTGAAACCTTGTGTTTTGATCAAAAATCGCCTTCCAGAGGTTGTTTATGTGTTGGGGCGGGTTATGGGACGACTAGGGTTTGTATAATGAAGTTTAGGAGGTTAAGTATGGTATTTATAGTCGTTTTTAGTCGTCCAGCACGTAACATGCGATTATGCAGCTTTACACGCGATCAGGAAGCCTAATCGCGTATAAGTTCATGCGATCGGGGCCTAATCGCATGAACAGTCATGCGATCAGTCCCCTGATCGCCCCTAAGGTTCCCAGTCGCCCCACATATAGGCGATTGGGCTATCCTGATCGCCTATATGGGCCTGTTTTGTGTGTTTTGCGCGTTAAACCCCGTTTTAACATATGTTAACACATATTAACGTACCGACAAGTCACATAATGATTATAAACACATAACAGAAGTAAATACACATATTCACACTCGTTCACCAATTCATGGGACTCGAGACTCGTATGTTCCGTATGCCTTGACGATCCCACCGATCGTCACCGTTTGTACACTTGGTTAAGGACCGACATCTAATGAACCTCTAGACCCACATCCAATGATCCTCTAGACTAAACCGATAGTTCCCAAACCATAACCCGACTTAACTAACCCAGTTAAGTACAATATACGCGTGACTCGCTAAGGTAGACTTTCATCTAGACAACGTTGTTAACCAGAATTTGCCGGGTGTCACATCATCCCCACGTTAAAAGAATTTTCGTCCCGAAAATTTGCACAAGTACCAAAAGAACAAAAGAAATAACGAAGGAAACAAACAAAAGATAGAAACCAAAAGAGAGATTTACCCGAGTTGTCACATCATCCCCACGTTAAAAGGAATCTCGCCCCGAGATTCATTCAGCTGCAGAAGAGACATATCTCGACTCGAACGCTTCCTTAGGAAAGAGGTGAGGATATTTAGACTTCATCTGATCCTCCCGTTCCCACGTATATTCCGGTCCCCGGTTCGAGTTCCACCGAACCTTAACGATACGAATCTTGATGTGACGTAGGCTACGAATCTTGTAATCAAGGATCTCCACAGGTTCTTCCACAATCCGAAGACGATCATCAACCTTGATCTCTTCTAGTGGAACGATGAGAGACTCGTCAGCCAGACACTTCTTCAAGTTTGACACGTGAAAGACGTTATGTACGTTACCGAGCTCCGTCGGTAAATCAAGACGATATGCCACCGGCCCAATCCGTTCCAGGATCGTAAATGGTCCGACATACCATGGGTTGAGTTTGCCACGCTTCCCAAAGCGTATGACGCCCTTCCACGGTGAGACTTTTAGAAGTACCTTGTCATTGACTTGGAATTCTAATGGTTTGCGACGCTGATCGGCATAACTCTTTTGCCGGTCCCGTGCCGCTGCCAACCGGTTACGAATCTGTACGATCTTTTCCGAAGTTTCGTACACTAGTTCAGGCCCAGTGAGTTGACTCTCACCCACTTCAGCCCAACAAAGAGGAGAACGGCATTTCCGTCCGTACAGTGCTTCGAACGGAGCAGCCTTGATGCTCGTGTGATAACTGTTATTGTACGAGAATTCTACTAACGACAGATGAGCTTCCCAACCCTTGCCAAAATCGATCACACATGCCCGCAGCATGTCTTCTAAAGTTTGAATCGTGCGCTCACTCTGACCGTCAGTCTGTGGATGATAAGCCGTACTCATGTCTAGTTGGGTACCCAAAGCCTTGTGCAAAGACTTCCAGAAGTGAGAAGTAAAATGGGAGTCACGATCCGAGATAATAGAAACTGGCACCCCGTGCTTAGAAACAACTTCCTTCAAGTAAAGACGAGCCAAACGATCCATGGTGTCGGTCTCCTTAATAGCAAGAAAATGAGCTGATTTCGTCAACCGATCGACAATCACCCATATCTTGTCATTCCCGCTTGGTGATTTAGGAAGTTGTGTGACAAAATCCATAGTAATCCGTTCCCATTTCCATTCCGGAATTTCAGGTTGTTGCAAGAGACCCGACGGTTTCTGGTATTCCACCTTGACCTTAGCACAGGTCAAGCATTTGCTCACGTATGAGGCTATGTCCGACCTCATGTTTGGCCACCAGTAAAGCACCTTCAGATCTTGGTACATCTTATCCGAACCAGGATGAATAGAATACCGGGACTTATGAGCTTCATCAAGGACAAGCTCCCGTAGTCCCCCGAATAAAGGAACCCATATGCGTTCTGTGAAATAGTGCAGGCCATCAGGCCTTCGCTCGAGGTGCTTGTCGGCACCGTGCATAGTTTCAGCTTTAAGGTTTTCCTCCTTCAAAGCTTCTAACTGGGCAGAACGGAGTTGATCAGGTAGTGATGAATGAATGGTGAGTTGCAACGCCCGAACGCGACGAGGTTTAATAGATTCCTTCCTGCTCAAGGCGTCTGCTACAACATTCGCCTTGCCAGGATGGTACTTTTTGGCACAATCATAGTCGTTCAAAAGTTCGATCCAACGACGCTGCCGTATGTTCAAATGTTGTTGGTCGAAAATATGTTGGAGACTCTTGTGATCGGTGTAGATGGTGCATTTGGTACCGTACAAGTAATGTCTCCAAATTTTCAACGCGAATACCACGGCACCCAACTCCAAGTCATGGGTGGTGTAGTTCTTCTCGTGCACCTTGAGTTGACGAGAAGCATACGCAATCACTTTCTCACGTTGCATCAACACGCAACCGAGACCATGAATGGAAGCATCACAGTAAACAACAAAATCATCAGGGCCCTCAGGTAAAGACAAAATAGGAGCAGAACACAGTTTAGACTTCAGTTCTTCAAACGCTGACTCTTGTGGTTCACCCCAGTCGAATTTCTTATCCTTCTGAGTGAGAGTGGTGAGGGGTTGAGCAATCTTCGAGAACCCCTGAATAAAACGACGGTAGTAGCCTGCAAGGCCTAGGAATTGCCGCACCTCAGTTGGCGTCTTTGGTGCTCCCCAGTCCTTGATCGCTTCGATTTTAGCTGGATCGACATGAATCCCTAGTTCATTAACCACATGTCCTAGGAACTGAACTTCGCGTAACCAAAAGTCACACTTTGAGAACTTGGCGTAAAGTTGTTCCCGTCGCAAGAGTTCCAAAACTAACTGCAGATGTTCCTCGTGTTCGGTCTCGTTCTTGGAGTAGATCAGAATGTCATCAATAAATACAATGACAAATTTGTCCAGATATGGTTTACAGACGCGGTTCATCAAGTCCATGAAAACCGCCGGTGCGTTCGTGAGACCGAAAGGCATGACCAAGAATTCAAAATGGCCATAACGTGTTCGAAAAGCAGTCTTGGCAACGTCAGCCTCCATGACGCGCAGCTGGTGATAACCGGACCTCAAGTCGATCTTGGAATAATAACTAGAACCCTGAAGCTGGTCGAATAGATCATCAATACGTGGAAGAGGATAACGGTTCTTGACGGTCAATTTGTTCAGTTCTCTGTAGTCTACACACAATCGGAAACTTCCATCCTTCTTCTTAACAAATAAAATCGGGGCTCCCCAACGGGAAGAACTTGGTCGGATGAAACCCTTGTCCAAGAGTTCCTGTAACTGACTAGACAATTCCTGCATCTCGGGAGGTGCAAGACGGTAGGGGGCCCGAGCAATAGGAGCAGCCCCTGGTACAAGATCAATACCGAACTCGACTTGACGATGAGGAGGAAGACCAGATAAATCATCGGGAAAAACATCAGGAAACTCGCGTACCACCGGAATATCGTCAATCTTCTTCTCATCACTAGAGGAAACAGATAAAAGCGCCAAAACGGCTGGATAACCCTTTCGAAGACACTTAAGGGCTTTCATGCTAGAGATGATGTTTAGCGGAACACCACCCTTGATACCGTACACAGAAAGAAATTCTCCATCAGGGAGAGGAATCCGAATAACCTTATCGTAACAGACGATCTCCGCGCGATACAAAGATAACCAATCCATTCCTACTACAACGTCAAAACTACACAAAGGTACCGGCATAAGGTCGATGGGGAACGATAAACCCGACAACTCTAATTGACACTCCCGAAGGACACCAGTAGCTTCAATCGTTTTACCGTCAGCCAACTCAATAATATACTTGGTCTCTAATGGTACAGTTACTACATCTAGCAGTCGACTAACATCCATGGATACAAAACTCTTGTCGGCACCATAATCAAATAACACGCTAACAGAACGATTATTGAGAAGAAACGTACCGGTGACTGTATCAGGGTCCTGTCTAGCCTCAGCGGCTCCAATGACGAAGGCACGTGCATTTCTGCCGCCGCCCCCGTTGTTCCCATTACCGTTGTTTCCACTCTGCTTCAGTTTTGGGCAATCCTTCTTGTAATGCCCAGTGTCACCACAGTTGTAGCATCCTTGTTTTCCTGTATTCCCCTGAGTAGTCGGAGCTGAGTTAGTAGTCGGGGCCTGGGTCGATGGAAGTGTAGCCCGACAATCTTTAGCATAATGCCCTATTCGCTGGCAGCGATGACAACGGTTACTGTCACAGTTCCCTTGATGGTGACGTCCACACTTGTTACATTTGGGCAGTTTCCCCGCATAACCACCCTGCTTGTTACCCGAAGAAGAAGAACCCCCATTATCAAACCTTTTACCCTGCTGTGCTGGCCCAGATCCCTTCCCGTCATTTTCCCACTTGCGCTTGTTGTTCTCTGGGGCCTTAACAGTCGAACCCTTCGCAGGCAAAATACCTTCATTCACTTTTAAGTTGGTCATCCTATGGGCCGATCGAACTACCTCTGCATACGTAGGATGATTTCCCGCAGCCACTAACCCTGCAATTTCCGGTACTAACCCCGAGACATAGTGTTCAATCCTACGGTATTCTGGCACATGCAGATCGGGACACAGCACTGCCAACTCATTCCGTCTCACAGTATACTTCTCAATTTCCGACCCAGTCATCTTGAGGTTCCACACCTCATGCTCCAGCTTCTGTACCTCTTCCCTCGGACAATACTCACGCTTCAGCAACTGCACAAAATTCTCCCATGGCATAGCATATGCCTCCCCAATACCCATATTCTGGGTGATGCCATTCCACCAAGTCAATGCCACGTCCTGGAATAACGCAGCAGCATACTTTACCCGATCTTCTGGGAGACAGTTACACATCAGAAATACTGACTCCACTTTCTCCAACCACCTAAGCAAGCTCACCGCACCCTCAGTGCCAGAGAATTCCTGGGGCTTACAGTCCCGGAACATCTTGTAGGTGCACATAGGTGGGGGTGGGTCAACAGGACCACCTGAAATGAAACGTATGAGAAACCACGAAGAATGTAAACAAGGTTCACCAATGAGGCAAAGAAAATGGATAAATCAACTTACCACCACCGTTGTGCCCTAACTGAAAGGCAGCTTGGAGCAAGTTGTTCAGATCAGCCTGCGATAGGTTAATACCTCCACCACGACCACCAGCACCACCGCGACCACCACCACGTCCACCATTGCGACCACCTCCACGTCCTCCTCGTACTCCAGACATGATTCTGGCAGAAAGAACGAGAAAATTTAGTTTCGCAGTTAAAGATAACCACTAATGTTCACAAGATCAAAGCTAGATCCAATCCAGGACTATCCCCTCAAACCCAAAGCTCACTAGGGCTTCCATGCATTTCGGTTTATGATTTTGTGTGCACCCAAAATGATAAACCGCTCTACATGGTCGTCCAAGTGTTCTCCTAGTTCAAAGTTCAAATCACCGAACTTAGACTCTTAGCTACACACCGTAATACTACGGTAGTTTATGACAAGTATTTCTATTGGAGTGCGAAAGGGAGATGTCCGAGCCTTGGACAAATCTCAAGAGCACACGAGTTACTCCAATAGACTACACTGCCTAGAAAACAAGTAGCCCAACCTAAGATAGAACGGATGATGTAACGTAAAAAGACCAACGATTTAGAGACACCCCGACAAGACCATACGTAACCCAGTATAACGTTTAGTACCATGTGATCGTCTAGTGTGTGCGACTTGGCTATAGACTAGACTCTACATGCAGTCCTAGTTCACTATAACCATTGACTCTGATACCAATCTGTCACACCCTCAAAATCCACTTGCGGAGTTTTACCGCGAGGCGCATGACAAACCAGGATCCAAACCAACGATCACAATAAACAAATCTAAATGAATATAAATGCAATTTCAAAACATAGTTAAAATCCCGTTTACAGCGGAAGCTTATTCAAAAACAGTATCTCAATAATGAAACAATAGTTCAATGTTCATAAGACCATGCAACCCTAGTTAGACGCCGTGCAGACGCGTGCGCCCTAGTCCAGTTGTGCTACCTTAGCGACCTGAGAAAACATGTAAAAGTTTACGTCAGCACAAAAATGCTGGTGAGTTTACAGGTTTTGTATCCAAGTACCAAGTCCACCTGTCCATACTATAATAAATCGAAAACCAGTATACGCTAGCTAGGCGTACGTTTTGTTACTACCACGATTGGAAAACCATTACTAACTCGAATACCAGATGTTGTGCCCGAAAAGTACCAATTGTTCCTGTTGTTCCTGTTTGAGACAATATGCACTCGCCCGGCCCTCCAAGCCGACGAGCGGGGTTGGTCACTCCCAATAGCGCTATTCACATTTCCCCGTTGTGCAAACCCGCACATTCATGGTTCCCCCCGGGACTTCCAAAGATCGTGTAGTACACAATAGAAACCCATAGTATGACAGTAGTTACCAAATAATCGTTTTAACACATGTTTTCTCCCCCGAAAGTATAAAACCAGTTTAAAAGAGGGGCCGTAAACTCACCTTAAGTTGCGTTACTCCTTAACCCGAGTAAACCCAGCTGCTATGCTAGTCCCATAAGCGGCGACCTAACATATGACAGTTACAAGTACTTAGACTAATAACCCGCAGGTTAATTAGTCCCTAGATGTCCAGACCATAACCAAGTTTGTTTGAAAACACCGTGACTGTTTAACTGACCCAAAGTACAAGACTCGACATCCCATTGGTGACCCGAGACTCCCCGTGTTATGTTTACGCTTCAAAACATACAATAACGCAATTATACTTAACATACGTTAACACACAACAAGTTATAGCACATAGTTCACGTATCACCGAATTACATCCAAACATATGTTACCAAGTTGTCATATATGTTACGAGGTTCCTAGCATGTTACTACATGTCAAATCGGGTCTCGGAATGCTAATTTACACTTACAACAGTAGTACACGCGATTAGGAAACGTAAACTAGCAATTAGGACTGATTGCATATAAGTTCATGTGATTAGGGCTGATTGCATATAAGTTCATGTGATTAGGGCTGATTGCATGTAAGTTCACGTGATTAGGGCTGATTGCATGTAAGTTCACGTGAGTAGGGCTGATCGCATGTAAACTCATGCGATTTGGGGCTGATCGCATGTAAACTCATGCGATTTGGCCCTGATTGCATGTAAAACTGGCGATTAGCAATCCTAATCGCCTGTAACCTTGCTGTTCCAGTTTTTCGCGCGTTTAACGCTCCAAATCAGATCCAGAACGTGTGTAACTACCCAATATCATCCCAAACACTATCCTAAACATGTTTCAACCAAAACCCTTCGTTTTGCCTCGTATTATCAGCCCTGCATGCAATCACGAAATCCAAACACCATACACATAGCATGCAATCATCATACTAACATGCATAACAATAACCCTAATAATCAATTACTCAGATTTCTATCATCATACTATCAATATCAATTCTGATCTAACATAATAACATATCAATCCATCATCATGAATCATAAAAATCCTAGCTTTCTAATCATACACACCCATAACGCATGTATATTAGTTATAATCCGATTAACAACCCTTATTAACAATTTTCAGAAAGCTTTTTCGTTTAAGAACAGGTCTGGACCATTAGGGATTGATTAAAAACGTTTATAAAGATTTGTGGATGAAAACCAAACCTTAGGATTATGAAAGAATGATGATTCAAGCTTGAAACCTTGTGTTTTGATCAAAAATCGCCTTCCAGAGGTTGTTTATGTGTTGGGGCGGGTTATGGGACGACTAGGGTTTGCATAATGAAGTTTAGGAGGTTAAGTATGGTATTTATAGTCGTTTTTAGTCGTCCAGCACGTAACATGCGATTATGCAGCTTTACACGCGATCAGGAAGCCTAATCGCGTATAAGTTCATGCGATCGGGGCCTAATCGCATGAACAGTCATGCGATCAGTCCCCTGATCGCCCCTAAGGTTCCCAGTCGCCCCACATATAGGCGATTGGGCTATCCTGATCGCCTATATGGGCCTGTTTTGTGTGTTTTGCGCGTTAAACCCCGTTTTAACATATGTTAACACATATTAACGTACCGACAAGTCACATAATGATTATAAACACATAACACAAGTAAATACACATATTCACACTCGTTCACCAATTCCCGGGACTCGAGACTCGTATGTTCCGTATGCCCTGACGATCCCACCGATCGTCACCGTTTGTACACTTGGTTAAGGACCGACATCTAATGAACCTCTAGACCCACATCCAATGATCCTCTAGACTAAACCGATAGTTCCCGAACCATAACACGACTTAACTAACCCAGTTAAGTACAATATACGCGTGACTCGCTAAGGTAGACTTTCATCTAGACAACGTTGTTAACCAGAATTTGCCGGGTGTCACATCATCCCCACGTTAAAAGAATTTTCGTCCCGAAAATTTGCACAAGTACCAAAAGAACAAAAGAAATAACGAAGGAAACAAACAAAAGATAGAAACCAAAAGAGAGATTTACCCGAGTTGTCTTCCTCGAGTAAGTCCACATCATTTGTGTTTTCAATTTCATCTCTTGTGATATACTGATGATGACCATTGTTAAATTCCACGCTTAAAACATTATACTTCTCAATAAAAAACCATCTGTTCACATGAAATATCTCCATATATTCATCATAAACATCTACTCCAAACTTCTCATCTAATTTATTGACGAGTCTGCTTTCTTCATAGCAGGGCAACCCCATTGTCAGCCCAAACTGATAGATTTCTCTTTGGAATTCTTCTCCCATTTCCATAATGGCTTTTCTAGAGCCAAAAACTAAGAGTGTGGTGTCGCTCAGGGTTATGAAATACCTACGGTTGAAGGGACAGAATCGCCAATGGACAACGTTTTCCATTTTTTGTTCTCTGTTATTGTTTTTGTTTTTGTTGTGTGTCTTTTTTTTGGTGTTTGTTTGCTTTGTCATTTCTGAGATGATGAAGGCTATATATAGATATAATTAAACTACGTGTAAGGAAGATGAAGTGACAATTATGATTTTCAATAATAATGATCATTATCTTTGTTGTGGCTATTAATTTCTTGATTAGATCAAAGAAGTGTACAGACATGCCTATTTGAAAGCGACTGTTTGTATTGTTTAATTTCATATTAAGTATTTCATTATAAATTAAGAAAGTTAATTGATATTGTTTTATATAATAAAATTATTATTTGTTTTAAGAAGTTTATAAATTTTATCATAATATATTTTATAGATATTAAACATAGAGCATATATATCACAAAGTTAACTGATAAATAACTGAAACTGTAAACGCAAACTCAAGTATTTAACGGACATAAACTGAAACATAACTAAGTCGTTAATTTATTATCAGTAGTTGATGTTTTCAGAAGTTTAGTCATCAGAAGTTTTCCTTTCCTCATCAGTAGTTCATTATCAGAGGTTTTTTCATCAGAGGATTTTCATCAGGAGTTAAACCATTAGTAGTTAAGCTTTCAGAGGTTTAAAGTTCTTCTTCAGTAGTTTTAGTATGGATTTGGCCCAATAATGTTTATAAACCTGAATTTGTTTTTTTGACTTTTTTTTGGATTTAGCCCAATAATGTTTATTAGGTCCGAATTACTTTTGGGATTTTATTTCTTATTAGCCTCAATTATTGGTATTAGGCCCAACAATTTATATGGATACATACATATATATGATATATATATATATACGCAAAAAAAGACACATGTGTGTGTGTTGATCGAATTATGAAATAATACACGTAATTAAGAGTTATAAAAAGCGATTCCCTTAAAGTTGTTTTTGGTCTTCATGTTTTAACGGTCACAATTTGTTTTTGTTTTTTTTTTTTTAGATTTTCACCCAACAATGTGTATTAGGCCCGTATTAATTACTGCATTTTATTTCTTATTAGGCACAATAATTGTTATTAGGCATGAATTAGTTTGTGACTTTATTTGTATTAGTCGAATAATGCGTGATATAATTTTTCAATCCCGTGTGTTACACGGGCCGTTAGACTAGTATCACTCTATATACGCATATCCAACATAAAAGTAGTGATAAAACATGGTAATTGCATTTTAAAAAGAAAAAACCAACAATCATGGATGGTTTTCTCAAACATTAATAGGAGTGTATTTCAAGTTGTTTCGGATGTTAAATTATTGGGTTTTCTTTAGTATAGAGGTGGGGGTAAGGACGTGGTTGTCGATTGGATAGGTTGGAACTCATTTTTGATTGATACGATCTAAGTGCGTTTGGGCCGCGAATATCCCCGTCTTGGAGATATTCCGTTTGGTTGTTTAACGAAGTATTCCTTTAAAAAAACATGATTGATCATTAGCCCATGAGGTGTATACTAACATATGGGGCGTTAAAAGTGACATGGCATGTTAACCGACGTTATACACCACTCTCTCCTTTTGTTAATGGGCGTTAAAGAAGTTATGTTTTAACATGTTAACGGGATGTTAAGAGACTAAATAATTTTTATTTCCTTTTTAAACCAAAAACCATTAAAAGGTATTCTTATGTGAAGTTAACCATTTTCTTAGGGTTAAGTGAAGTAAAATAGGGAAAAATAGGTAATATGGCATCTATGTGGAGTTAAGAAGTGTTAAAGTATACCCAATATCCTTAGAAACATCATTTAATCTATCGAATCAAACCCTTGTTCAAATGCATTGAAGTTAAATTTAAAACCGCTTTATATCAAAGTTGTTTTCTTTGTAGGGTTCTTTAACACTCAAGAATCTTTTCATTGTACCTATTAGCTATACATTTATGTTTAGTATATTTTAAAGTAAATTACTTTAGTATGGTTTTGTAAAATGGAGATAAAGCAACACATTTCATATAGTGATCATTCATAATCCGCCGTAACGCGCGGGTTAGTGCCAACTCGTTAATATCAAAATCTAACTGTTTACAACTGAAAACAAAGAAATACAAAGATACAAACTCTCATAACTCAACAACTCTCTGATCAATAGATCACAACACCCATCTAAACATAGGATTAAACTATCAAGAACCAAAACAAGATTTTCATGGAACAAAACCCTAAGATGAATATGAGAGAAGAATACAGAGCAAAAGAGAGAGAAAATAAACGAATGATCAGAATAATCAAAAAAAAGAGAAAGCACACAACTTATATACTGCTACTCGTAAGACTTGAATGAACGGTGAGAATTCAAGCTGATAATCAAGATCAAGGGACCAAGTGTGTTTCTTGACATGGATTGCCAACGTGGCAACACCTACCTGCTCACTACTGGGCCTCTGAGCCCAATACATGTAATAGCCCGCCATAAATAATAGATTTTGGGCTTATGAACTGTGGGCTCCTCTTGGACTTAATCTGGTCAAATGTGAAACAAGAACAATCTGGACCATAACATCAACAAATCCAGCAATCAACCGACAATCAACCAACGACCTCTACACTTGACCATCGTCCTCTTCATTTGACCAATGCAACCTGAAAACACTCTTATGCAATATATTAAAGCACTTGTGAATACCCAAAGGATATTAAATTGAACTTATGTGTCATATTTTAACATCCCTCCACCCCCTATCAATTTAATATCCAAATGGGTCAAACATGTTAGAGCAACTTACAAAACTCTTCATGTTGACTCACCCCACGTCCCCTTGTCAGCAATTTGTAACTCTGAAGGAACTTTAGATGTTTTAATAAAACCTTTTGACACATGATCTCTTAAAAAGAATATGTCAAGCTCAAAATGTTTTGTTTTATCAAAAAACACTGGATTAGCTGTGATAGATAGTGCAACACTGTTATCACAATGCAACACAATAGGTAAAGAAACCTGAACATGTAATTCTGACAAGACATTTTTCAACCATAAAATCTCACAAGCAGTAGAGCACATGGCCCTATACTCTGCTTTTGCTGAAGATCTAGAAATGGTCGATTGTTTCTTACTCTTCCAAGAAATCAATTAATTTCCTAAGAAGATACAGAAACCTGTCACAAACTTTCGAGTCTCAACACACTTAGCCCAGTCAGAATCTGCAACCAGATTAAAAATAGAACTTTTCCTAAACCAAAGACCCTTCCCAGGTGCTTTCTTTAAGTACCCTATCAGTCTAAATGCTATCTTTAAATGACCTTCACTTGGTTTGTGCATATATTGACTTAAATAATGTACAACATATGAAATGTCAGGCCTGGTATGTGATAGGTATATTAATTTTCTACCAACTGTTGATAACCAATGACATTAACCAAACCATTAGGATGATCTTTGCAGAAAGCAGTTAATACATGGTTTGGTTCTAATGGGCTATTGACTGGTTTGCACCCTATCATGTTATACTTAGTCAACAAGTCCATACAGTATTTTCTCTACGACAAAGATATAGAATCATCATGAGAAATAACTTCCAAACCAAGAAAGTACTTTAATTCACCTAAGTCTTTTATCAGAAACTTTTCCCTTAAGCACTGTTTTACCTTTTCTATTTCCTCCACACAACTACCAGTTAACACAACATCATCAACATAAACAAGCAAGATGACAGTAAAGGATTGCTCATGTTTAACAAATAAAGAGTAATCACATTTACTTTGTGAGAAACCTAAATCAGTAAGGACACTAACAAGCTACTCATTCCACATACTTGGAGCTTGTTTCAAACTATAAAGAGACTTATTTAACTTACGAACTTTTGTTTCATTTTCAGAAAAAATAGCCCTCAGGCAAAGACATAAACACATCCTCATTAAGATCCCCATATAAGAAGGCATTAATAATATCTAGTTGAAACATTTTCCAACTCATTTGCATAGAAATAAACATTACACACTTCATAGTAACAAATTTCACAACTGGTGAAAAAGTTTCATCAAAGTCTATGCCTTCTTTTTGGTTATATCCCTTAGCAACAAGTCTAGTTTTGAATCTCTCAATCTCACAATTATATTTATACTTTATTTTATAGAACCATTTGCATCCAACAAGACTCCTAACCTTAGGCAAATCTACAAGAGTCCATGTATTATTCTAGTTTAGAGCCTCAATCTCATCTTTCATTGCACTTACCCAATTTGGGTCAAAAGCAGCTTCCTTGTAATTTCTAGGCTCTAAATTTCTATTTAATACACTAGCAAAGACAATTATCTAAGTTTAGATTTGCATAATTCACAACCCTTTCTATGCCATATTTGACTTTTCCTTCTATAAGGAAATCATCAAATCTTTTTGGAACAGTTGAACCCCTATTGCTTCTTCTTACAGTTTGACTTATTGAGTCATTACCCTCAAAAGTACCAGTGTTATCATTGCTAGATTTCACACCCTCAGCCCTGACAACACTGCTATTTTCCCTACCCATTTGTGAACTTAGGTGTCATCTACTGGTGGGAATCAGAAGTGGACTGCTGAAACCCATGTGTCTCTAACTCACACTTACCTAGACCTCTTCCTTCATTATCGAGCGTTTCAGGATGGTTGGATATCTCCCTTTCAAAATAGTTAAAAAAATTTACGAGTTTAATTCAGTTAAGTGATTATCATTAAAGTTTTCAAAAACACCTTTGTCTTTAAAAGGAAAAATTGTTTCATAAAACTTTACATCTTGTAACACCTCGCCTCTAATATCATGCTTTTGAGACACATGCTTTTGAGAAAAGAGTAGTGAAACTCACCGACTTTATGTTGACACACGATAGCATGCTTTTGCAGGTCTCTAGGTTCGGAGCACGATAGGACATGCATCATTGTGTCATGGGTTGTGAACATTACTTAACTTATACTTTGCTTTACATTCAATGGTTTTAGTTTGGGCGCATTGTTTTACGCATGAACTTAGACGATTATGTTTGATTTACGCTTCCGCAACTTAACTAAACTTTTTGGTAAATGCTAAACTTGATTTTCAATAACGAACTAAATGGTTTGGGTATTTAGAGTCGTTCTTATGACTTATGGCTATGGGATCCTGGTGTGTCACGCGCCTCGCGGTATAAACCCCGCAGTGGAAATTTGAGGGTGTGACAGATTGGTATCAGAGCCATTGGTTATAGTGAACTTGGACTGCATGGTGAGTCTAGTTTATAACTGTCATAGCATAAGCATTGCATTAGTACCTCACAGCGTAAGTTCACAACTAGCTTTTGGGTTATGTATACTTGCTTAACAGGTTATAGGAGATACATAATCTTTTAACACTAAATCTGATATTGAGAACATCCTTGGTGAAGGACGAAAGCTAGGCCATGTGGCACATCATTTGGGACTAAAATTCCAACCAGCTTCACGGATGGGGGAGTTAGCCATTGAGTACCAGTGCGAGAACCAACCAATGAACACGGTGCAACATTACGGGTGAGAGAGGCCGGATGTTACAGATGGTATCAAAGTCACTCCTGTACTGTTCGGGATGGTGGGTGCATACCTCATCAGGGACGATGAGACTCTAACAGGGGGTGAATTTGACACCCAGGAAAATCCCACATCGGTTGTGGCCAGGAGAGATTCTTGGTTCATAAGTAATGTCTTGCCTCTTAAATCACCAACGCGTTTTGGGGCTTAATGTTAGTGGATGAGAGGAGAACTCCACAGTTAAGCATGCTTAGGTGGGAGAAATTTCTAGGATGGGTGACCTCCTGGGAAGTCTCCACTGGGAAACAAAAAACAAATCCGTGAGCTCTGAATGGGCAACCAATTGGGGCAAAGCGGACAATATTGGTGGTGAGAGAGAGCGGCCGCTAGTAGGATCCTGACGCAACTAAACCGACTTAAACCCCTATTTAAACAATCTTAAGCCTCATGTATCCCTAAACTCAACCCTAATCGCCCCCTATTGCCTAGTTACGAAAATATTAACCCCAAACACCTGCTAAGGCTCAAGAACATCGATCGGGAAGCTTGGAGAGCAATCGGTTTATAGTTTTGAAGTGCTTGCGGTATAATATTGAATCTCTTGTGTTTTAATCTTCTTTAATATGTTTTTAAACATCATAACAAAGTTTGTCCAGGTCTGAAAGGTTTTCATAAAGATTAAAACTTGTCATTCATAAAGATTAAAGGGCTTAAACATGATGTTATGCGATGGTTATTGTATGTATTGCATGAGTTGGTATCTTTCAAGTTTTGATCAGATTTGGGTATTATTAATGTTGTATGATGATTTTAGTGTGTTATGGATTGATAAAATGCAACTAGGGTTTGATATAGTTGACAATATTGAATGATTAAAATCTGGACAGAATCTGAATGTCGACTTGTAGGGTCTGTTACGTGGCTTGCAAGTAATTGTTTTGATCGATTCTTTGCATGAGTATATTGTACATGGTCTTAACGTTTTAGAATGGGCAAAATAATCTTATTTGGATGTCGTTTGATAAGTTTTTGGAATTTTCTTTGATTAAAGGTCATGTCAGAGTTTCGGATTAATAAACTGGGTCAACTTTAAACAATCATAACTCGAGTTTTACAGAGAATTAAGTTATGAAATTTGGATAGTAGGTCAACATTGGAATAACTTGGTGTTTACAAGTGGATTTATCCCGTTTGGATGAATACATGATTTTTGGAAAATTTTCTACTAATCTGACCTGTTGTGTGTATTTTCTGGACATAGCTGTGTTGCGTGATTTTTCATAATTTTTGTGCAAGGTTTTATCATGAACTAAAAATTTGGACTTGTCCAGTAGACCCCCTGGAATATCTAGTAAAGTTTTAGGAGTCTAATTCACTGGTTAAGTATTTTTAATAAATTAGTTTTTCACGGCGCATAATCTGTCCTGAAAACGCAGATTGTGTAATGTACGGTTATGTGACTATTTGGAGTCTTATGTGGTATGTATTTGACATGAACTTGAATGGAAACTTATATGAGATGCATATGAAGTGTAAAACTAATGATAATCAACATATTCACCAACGGGTCCGTAGGGTTTACTTGTGCATGTAGAATCGTGAGGTGTCACTTACACGGTTTTGAACTTTTAAACATCTTGGACAAACGGGTTATATGGTGTAATGATGTTTGGATTAATTGCTTGCATACTAAGGTGAGTTTCACTACTTTTTCTCAAAAGCATGCGTCTCGGGTTCGAGACAACTTACTTAACTCTTTCTAGTCCGGTTTGGGACTACTACACATCGCTGGGATACTATGACTCCTTGTGTGGGTCGGGTTTTGCTAGTTTCACACTCTGTGTCCTTGATGAACTAAACTGCACTCTATCACGGAAGTCCATCACTATTTACCGAATGAGTTGTCGGGTGGCAAGCGGGTTACTAGTTGATAGCGCTATTAGGTTTGACAAACCTCACACCGTGCTGGGAGTCGGGCGTGAACTACGACCTTAGATTTTATCATTGTTGATAGGTAATGATGGGAGGCAAAAACCAGCTCGCGGGGCGAGTGCATCATTCAAATAGCAATTCGGTATATCATTGTTTAGTAATCATGAATGGGTTAGCTGCCCTTGGCATACGCTGAACTAGTGGTTCTTGGTTTTGGTTATTGATTACTACTTTTGAGTTTGGGAAACCTAACTCTCGTTCTTGGTTTGGGAAACCTACACTTTTACTTACCTTACTTTGTGAACTCACCAACTTTATGTTGACACACGATAGCATGCTTTTGCAGGTCTCTAGGTTCGGAGCACGATAGGACATGCATCATTGTTTCATGGGTTGTGAACATTATTTAACTTATACTTTACTTTACATTCAACGGTTTTATTTTGGGCGCGTTGTTTTGGGCATGAACTTAAACACTTATGTTTGATTTACGCTTCCGCAATTTAACTAAACTTTTTGATAAACGCTAAACTTGATTTTCAATAACGAACTAATTGGTTTGGGCATTTAGAATCCTTCTTATGACTTATGGCTATAGGATCCTGGTATGTCACGCGCCTCGTGGTATAAACCCCGCAGCGGAAATTTGAGGGTGTGACAGATTGGTATCAGAGCCACTCCTGTGCCATCCGGGATAGTGGGGCAAACCTCATCGAGGACGATGAGTCCTTGAGGGGGGGGGGGGTGATTGTAACACCCTAGGCATATCCCACATCTCCCGTGGACAGGAGAGATCTTGGTTCATAAGTAATGTCCTGCCTCATAAATCACCAACGCGTTTTTGGCTTAGTTGGCTGTGGAGCACATGAAAACTTCATAGTTAAGCGTGTCAGGTGGGATTAGTACTAGGATGGGTAACCTCCTGGGAAGGTTTCACCCGGGCAACCAAAAACAAATCTGTGAGCTTTTAGTGAGAAAAGTGGACAATATTGGATGATATTAGAGGCGAGGTGTTATAGATTGAAGCTAATGATTATGTAAGTTTAAGTTTAAGTCTAACAAGTTTTTGTCTATGAAATGTGGCATCAAAGATTTACAACTAGACACGTTTGAAGAATTGCTCAATTATCAAAGCATAAAGTTTCAAGCATAAAAAGTTGCATAAACGAGGCTATGTAAACTCATTGATACAAAGATTTAATCACAAGGTTATTTTGCATTATGTGTTTTACATGTGTTTTTAGAGTCATAGAATGACACAAAACCGTAATGTAAGGTAAATTGGTGATTGCGGTCCGGAACGTAATCATGAATTTACAGGTACATTAAGGTAGTGTGAAATTCTATTAAGGTTTTAGTAGATACCGAGTAAGTTTTCGAAATATCAAAAGTGTGGTGGGTTAGCTGCGGTATACCCTATATATAAAAAAACACTAATGATACATCGAAAGTGAGACTGGGTGTCAAACTAAAAATAAACCCTAGTTACCTGGTAGTTCATTTAGTCTTTCCATAGTCATCTCATGCCTTTCTCTTCGCATTCCTGAAACTTAAGTTTAGTGCTCCATAAGACTGTTATCAAAGACCAATGTCACTCAAAACCTTGATCATGTTACTTCTAAACTTTTACTATACTCTAAACCATAGTCACCCTAGCTTGTACCATATACCCTAACCTTTTTTCCTGCAGCCTTTCCAACATCAACTTCGGGACGAAGTTCCTAAAAGTAGGGGAGACTGTAGCATCACGTGATTTTATGTTTACATTTATTGTAATTCCAAATCTCTTCTCTATTCGTTTTCCTTTATTTATCCGTATTTATTCATAACCCGTCATCAATATATATATTACCTTATCATTTTAAGGCGTTTAATAAATTCGAATTGTAATCTTTAAGTTATATATATATATATATATATATATAAACTAGATCTTATAATTAATCTTAGATTAAATAAGAATTTATCTTAGGTAAAGACCTAGTTATGTATGTATATATATATATATATATATATATTTGCCAATGATCAGCAGCCTAGCTGGTTTGAGGTGGGAAGGTTTACCTCCTTGAAGGGTCTTTGCCCGGGTTTGGTCTCAGGTTCGAATCTCACACTCCACCGAAAAAAATTACCACTTGGGTTTGAAAGGAGAAACCCGTGTGGTGCTATGGGATTCGATCCTGGGCAGTGGTCGATTTGCAACACAGGATTTACCGCTAAAACACTACTCTCCAAAAAAAAAACAAAAAAAAAACATATTTTTTTAATAACATTATTATCTTTGCCAATGATCTCCAGCCCAGCTGGTTTGAGGTAGGGTGGGTTTTCCCTTAGGGGTTCCCATCCTGGGGGTAGGTCACATGTTCGATCCATGCACACCACAAAAAAATTCCCCGTGACGGTTTGAGCTTAGGCAACAGCGATCAAGTCTGCACTCCCATTTTGACCACTAAATCCTTGATTCTGACACGTAATTGAGCCTAGATTTGGAAACCAAATCACCATTGATGGTGATTATGTGACTGACAGATCCTGTGCGCCTAATAACCTTGCAATAAGCGCTCGATTTTTCCATTTTTAGGCTCATTACTTCGCGTTTTTGACCGTGTATGGTCAAATAATTGAAAACTTCCAATTCGGCAATGTTATTATAAATTGAAGCCATCCCTATGCTCTGAATGTGCCGAAAACCAAAACCCCACCATCACCTTGCACATACAGTCACGCGTCTGCGCACAATCTTGATTTTTTGACTTTTTCGTTGACTTCGAATTCTGAGAAGCCTGTAATCCGTAAGTTCCAATTGTTTATCTTTTTATGTTCTTTATTATGTTCCTAACAAAAGCCCCTTATTAGTTTAGTGGGTTATTTGGAATGGGGGTTGATTGATATGCTAGGGTTTCTAGGGTTAATTGGAGAAGATGACTTGATTAGATTTCTGTTTAAAACCAATTATAATGAAACAAAGAAACAAAAATTGATGCAGAGCAACTGGTTGTCTGTGTCTGTTTGGAGATCAGACCGGGTCTAGACCCGGGTTTGACTCCCTTTTGCCACATTTTTTTTATTTCTTTAAATCCTTTATAATTATACATTTATTTTGATTATTATCTTTTAATTAATGTTTAAAATACCAAAACTAATCCAAAAACCTTATAAAAATTATTTCAAGGTTATTAAACTAAAAGTTTTCATAAAATAAAATTTTTTTTAACAGAAACTTTCATTAAAACCGGCAGGCCCTAAAAAAACAAGAACCGCCAAAAACTATATACACATATACAACGCGTTTTTAGACCAATCCAACCAAACAATATCCTCAAATTTAGATCAAGATTTAATCCATAAAAACGCCTTGGACTTCACTTCCGCCACAACTTGCATAATCTTCCTGTCTTTGTTTTGGAAAACTTTTTCATTCCTAGTGTTCCAAATCGCCCAAATGGTAATCATCACAATACCTTGGACAACCTTTTTCCTCCATTTCCCACCATGTACATTCTTATAGAGCAAAAGCCAATCCTCGAAAACAAAAGCGTATACCGGATCAACCTTGCACCATTTACAAATACCACACCACACGCCATAGGAGAAACCACAATCCACCATCAAATGTTTAACATCTTCTTGGGCAAATTCACATAAAGGACAAGACACATCTGGAATTGAAATATTCCTCCGGATCAAAGCCAAGCGAGTAGGCATCCTATCCTTAGCCATTCTCCAAGCAACTAAAAACACCTTTATAGGAACCCAACCCTCCCATTTAACTATTAGATGGGCCGGCCCAGGACGATCCATTTGAAGCCAATTCCTGAATTCCTTTACTGAGAAAATACCATTCGCAGCCGTAATCCAGGACCAAGTATCGTGCTGATCTGTAAGCCACTGACCGTGCAACAAACGTTCCATGTCTTGCATTTCCGATAGTTCTACCACAGAGCTCGGGTGCCTTATCCAACTCGAAACAAAACTGGAACCATCCATATTATTTTCAAATCTATCACTAACTACACAAGATTTATATTTTTCCAGCTTATACAAATTAGGCCACCTTTCCATTAAAATAGAATCCCCTACCCAACAATCGTACCAAAACCGAATGTTACCACCATTCCCAACCACCCCTTTCAGAATTTGCTGGAAATTCTTGTTATTAACTTTCGTTTTTCCCACCAAGTTTACAATCACTTTCCAGCACCCTGACAATGATCTTTTAATAGGAAGCAACGTCCAAAGTCCCCTACCACTATAAATACCTTCAATAAACTTCCTCCATATCGCACCCTTTTCCATCTTGTATCTCCATGCCCATTTTGAAAGCAATGCCAAATTCATATCCGACAACCTAACCACACCCAATCCCCCATGTTTCTTAGGAGAAGTAATTACCTCGCAAGAAACCCAATGCATTTTCTTAGTATCACTAGAACCCGACCATAAGAAATTCCTCATGAGCTTTTCCAACGACTCAATCACCGCAACTAGAGCTTTATACAAGGACAAATAATAAATGGGAAGGTTCGACAAAACCGATTTAACAAGGGTAAAGCGACCTCCCGTAGATAAAGTCTTCGCCTTCCAAGAAGAAAGTCTCTTTTTAACCGTATCAACAACCGGAGTCCAATGACAAGTCCTATTCATGTTAGCTCCCACTCGAATCCCCAAGTAATCAAACGGCATACTGCCAACATGACACCCAATCACCTCTGCCATCCCCATCACTTCCATATCCTCCACACCTATCCCATACAAAAATGACTTTTGGATGTTAATCTTTAAGACCGAACATAAATGAAACACCCGCAACACTCTAGCCACTGAAATCAAATTATCTTTAGACCAATTCCCTATCAAGAGCGCATCATCGGCCTAGAATAAATGAGAAAGGCTCAAGGGTCCTTCACCAAACCGAATACCTTTAACCACCCTTCCTCCACCGCTTTTTCAATGAAACAATGAAGAACTTCCATAACTACAAGGAAAAGAAAAGGAGACAATGGATCACCTTGACGAACTCATTTTTGACTTTGGAATTCGAAAGTAGGCGACCCATTAACCAAGACCGCCGCACGAGCCGATTCTAGAACCCCTTTCACCCACAAACACCATTTTCCCGAAAAACCCATTTGATCAAGAGCCGATAACAAAAAACCCCAATTCACATTATCGTAAGCTTTCTCAAAGTCTAATTTCAACAAGAAAGCCTTTTTACCATTCTTTTTTAACCACCCCATAGTCTCATTAATCACCAAAGGGCCGTCTAAAATAAATCTACCTTTTAAGAAAGCCGATTGCGTATTAGATACAACCAAACCCAACATCTTCTTGATCCGAAGAGCTAACACCTTCGAAATAATCTCACTAACAACGCCTACTAAAGTGATTGGTCTATAATCTTTAAGCCCCGTAGGTGTTTTGTATTTAGGAATAAGTGTTATGAAGGAGGAGCCGCAACCTTTGTTGATATAACCAAACTCGTGAAACTAATTAAACAGCTTTAAAAAATCATCCTCAAGATAACTCCAAAACTGTTTGATGAATCTGAAGTTGAAACCATCCGGTCCCGGCGCTCTATCCGACCCGCAATCAAACGCCGCCTCTTTTATTTCTTCCCTAGAAAAACAAGCAATTAACTCTTCCTCCCTACCAACCTCAACCCTCTTCAAATTACGACATTGGAAGTTCGGTCTTCTGTTTAAAGCCTCTTTAAAATGGTTCCTAAAGTGTTTGAGAACCTCCTTTTTAACCAAAGAAGGCTTATCCACTCATTCCCCCGCGATCATTAACCCCGGAATAGCGTTGGACGCCTTCCGACCATTGATAATCCCGTGAAAAAAATGCTGAATTTTCATCTCCTTCGACTGCCCATCTAACCCTCGACTTTTGCTTCAAGTCCCTGTTATGACACAGATTCGCATAATTCACTCCTTTTTTACACTCCTCCCAAACCCACACTTCCTCTTCCTCTCCCTATCTTCCATAGTGATTTCTAGTTTTTCCATCTCTTCTTTCATCAAGGATAATTCTGCTCCTTCCTTTTTAATCATATTTTCCACCATATTTTAAGGGCATCCCGAGCACTTCTCAACCTAGCCATAATAATCTGGTCCGGACAGTCTACAAATTCACCTTCCGTCAACGCGTTAACCACAATCTTATCACAATCCTCCCTCCCCAACCAAGAGTTGAACCATCTAAACGGCTTTGGGCCATAATTTGTATCGACCACTGTTAAAAGCAACAGACAATGATCAGAGTAGTCCCTACTCAAAGCTCTCAGACAGGCAGAAGGCCATCTATTAAAGAATTGATTGCATTCTAAAAGCCTCTCAATTTTGCTCATTTTATGATCCACGCCTTTACCTGACAAAAAAGGTGAATTTAAAACCTCGCATATAGTATTCATGCAGCCCAAACCATCAATAAAATCGTTAAAATCAGCAGCCACCTCCATATTGAAAGTTGAATTTCTACGCTCCTCCGGAGTTCGGACTGCATTAAAGTCCCCATTAACACAACCAAACCGCTACATCCTCTAACAACCCTTGACAAATCCTCCCATAATCTTTTTTTTTGCCCCAACCCTCTGAGGCGCGTAAACATTAATCAAATTCAATAAAGTTCCATCCGAGACAAGAATCCCAGACGTCAACACAAAATTTTTATTTTGCACGCAAGACAACTTCTGAATAACCTTAGGATTCCACATATTTATCAATCCTCCTGACAAACCCGACCAATCTACCACATCAAACTCCACCCCTCCATCACCCCAAAAAGCAGAGATTTCACCCAAACCAACCCCTAAAACTTTTGACTCCTGTAAACCCACAAACTCAACCCCATATAATTTACGCAATCTTTTACACCAAGCAGCCTTGCCCCTTGCCCTCAACCCTCTGATATTAATTGATAAAACATTCATTTAAAACCAACCTGTAACCCTTCACCTTGAATTGTCTCTTGAACCAGTTCTCTGTGATTTTGGAGATCGACCCCCAACTTATTGGCCAGCTGAACCGTTTTCTCCACTTCATTACCTTCGTTTGGATGCTGAGAAAAGAAAACATTATCGCACCTATTGTCATCTTCTTTATCTTTAGAACCCACCGAATGACACTGGATAGGAGTGGATAACTGATCTGCATTTGTTTCATCAATAAAATTACCCTTCTGCCCTTCAGGTACCTCCAAATTATCAGTCAAGACCTCTAACTCTTCATTAGCACAATGCCTTGTCTTTGGGCTGACCACCTGTAAATCCTCTCCGAAGCCCATATCTCCTTTTGGCTTCTTCACCACCTTGGACTTCTCTAAACTACTAGAGTATTCACCCAAGTTTTGGCCCATAACCACATTATTACAATTTTTCTTTTTTCTTTTGTTGATATTAAATGTCAAATCATCCTGATCATTATTATTAGTCAAATCCTCCTCAAAATTAAACGCATGCCTTGGAATAAAGGAAACTTCCAAATCATTACCGAAATTATTGGACGTCATAATTGCCTCATTAACCTCAGCAATTATTGTTTCCGTATCATCCGTTGTTTCCAAAACTGGCTTCTCCGGCATCGCAGGAACATCTTCGACGACTCCTTCATCATGACAATTACCCACCGGCAGAGATTTTAAGACTTCATCATCCATATTGTCCCCTGAATCATGAACATCATCCTGATCAAAGTTCGTCTTCTCCGGCGAGTGATCCTCCTTTTCCACTTCCAACAACTCTGGACGCCATTCTCTAGCATCCTCTTCCACCTAAATTCTAAACCTTCGACCTCTCCAAATCACCACAACTTCCTCGGAAATCTTCCTGCCTTCTCCGACTAACACACCTATGTAGTCATGCGATAAATCCGAGTCGAGCTCCGATCTAGGTGGCTTATAAATAATTCTACCAAACTGTTGACCCACCTTCTCAATGATGGTATCATGTAACAAGTTTAGAGGTATACCTCTTAACTTCAGCCAAACCAAACGTTCAAACGCGAAAACTTGTCCTTCCCATACCCATATACCAGAGAATCTACCGATCACTTCCTTCGCCGCTACCAAAACCTTCTCAGCGTCCTCGCGATTACCAAACGTAACCATAACCGAAAGACCCCCCAAGTATTGCACCATGCAATCTCCTGCTTTGATGTCATTAAGAATGATGTTAATATTTTTGAGGGCGTCCAGATCTATCATTCTCATGATCAAAGCCTTTCCATGTGACTTCTGATAGGAAATCAAACCGTCTTCAATCTCGACTTCTTTAATTCTACTCCTTCCCGTTAACATTTCTTGAAACGACTTACCACCTTGAACGAACAACTTGGGAATAGGCTTAGAACCTTCCATACCACGGTTGTCATATCTATCATTCTTCATGCTATTCTAAGATCCCGTCGGTGGCTGCCTAATTTCACCATCCTCGAGCGCAAATCTAGCCACATTCGCTTTCAGCCCAAAGTCTCGCAGTCTTACCTTACAGAGATTCCTTACCATCTCCACCAAATCCTTCACATCCAGGAAGGAAAGAAATGAATCCCCCAGAGATCAAGTATGCTCTGCTAAATCATTTCCACTACAATTGTCTGACAAGTTTGATACAAAGAACTTTGTAATACGACTTTGAAAATTCTCCGGAATAGGATTCCGGCGGCTTCCCATCGAGAGAGTTTCTGACACAAAGTTGGTTAAATAAATTATGTGTTTTCAAAAGAAAATTAATAAATTGATAATTTTATTTCTGAAAATCATTATTTAATTATTTTTAATAGTTTATTTTTGTTATAAGCATAAATAATTCCTTATAAATCCGTTTTTAATCATTTTATCATTTTATATCAAATTTTCACAAAACTTTTCTCTAATATTTTAGATCTGGAATATAAATTTTATTCTCAGAAAAATATTATTTATTTATTTTTTTAAATAATTAAACTTGTTTTAAACATAATTAATTCATAATAAATCTGTTTTACATCATTTTTAGCACCAAAAATTCACACAAGTTATTTAGATTAGAAATATCATTATTCTTTCTGGAAATGATGAAATTTTATATTTTTGAGTATTAATTACTTATTTGTTTTAATGGATTACTAAATCTTTTATTATGAAAATAAATCATTAACAAATATTTTCACACATGATTATTTTAGTACAACAACATTAGACCCAAGAGTTTCAAAAAATTTCTTTTGTTTAATTCATTTTATTGATTTCCCCTTTATTATTTAATTAACAATCATTTATTTAGATAATAAATAATCATTTTTTCCCCAAAAAAATTAGAAACCCTAGAATGTATATAGACTATAAAACTTAGACTTTTAAGTCTTCCAACACTTATGTATTGCCTTGAACTTAGGGTAATACTTGGGAACTTTTGTGCCACAATTAGACTATTTCAATGATTAACGCTTTTGCTAAGGTGAGTTTACATAGCCCTTTTTCACTATTTTGGGGTGAAACATGTTACATTTTCAATTGCAATTCAACATAAGTGTCTATGTGTTATTCTATGTTGCATTATGTCTTAAACAATACTTTGGTAAGCACAATTAGACTAGCATAATCATTAACTCCGTACAAGCCAAAGATACACAATGATAGATCTATTGGACTGATAACCCCACCCGGATACGTGTACCTCCACTATGGGTAGCGTGGGTGATTGTTATCGATCATATAACAAAAACGAGTGAACCATATGCGTATGGGATGGACCACAATATTCTGGTCACAAGGTTTGATTATGCACACGATTTACCAGGTAGTGTTGTTTTCACACATGGACTAGATTTGCCATGACACTTGAATTGTACTAGTTCTTTTATACTGATGATACAATATTCAAACCTATGTAATCTCACCAACCTTTGTTGACCCAAAATATTTTCAAACTTAACATGTTTCAGGTTGTAGCTTTGCTTGAAGATTAGAGTTAATGCTTGAAGATGTATATTTAGTGTTTCTCATTTGATGTACAAATTCTTTTAGAACAATTGTATGTAATTTATTTAATCAATTAGTGAAATTTATTATCTACCATGAGCTAATGAACAATCGTCAATACGTAACATCCCGATGTTTTCGCCATCGGTTGGGGTGTTACACATCTCTAGAAAATGATATTGTTTTAGACTCTAAACTTTGTAGCCCTTTTTTATCATTAGAGTATCCAATAAAGACACACTTTTTAGCTTTTTCACTTAACTTATTAGACTCATTCAATAGAGTACTAAAACAAAGACATCCAAACATCCTTAAATGACCTAGAAAGGGTTTAAAGCCATAGATAAGTTCATAAGGGGTTCTACCATCCAGAACAAAAGGAGGAGTCCTATTAATCAAGTAGGATGCAGTTAATACACACTCGGGCCAAAACCTAACAGGAAGATTGCTTTGGAACAAAAGTGACCTTGTGACATTTAAGAGATGACTGTGTTTTCTCTCGGTAATTCCATTCAGCTGAGGAGTGTAAGCACATGAAATTTGATGAAGAGTCCCTAAACTTTGGCAGTAATTAGACATCTGAGTATTAACAAACTCAGAACCATTATCACTTCTGATACATTTAACTTGTTTATTAAACTGGGTTTTAATGACTTAATGAATTCTTGAACATTATTAAAGACCTTAGTTTTATTCTTCATCAAACATACCCAGACATCCCTAGAAAAATCATCCACAATAGTTAGGAAGTACTTGAATCCTTCCCTGCTTGGGACCCTATATGGACCCCAAACATCTAGATGGATAAACTCTCCTAAACTAGTCGATTTATGGTCACTTAAAGGAAATGGTTCCCTATGTTGTTTAGCCTTGTGACATACATCACAAGGTAAATCAAGACCCCTTTCAACTTTAATCCCTAAAACAGATTCAAGTTTTTGGACAGCTAGGTATGAGGTATGTCCAAGCCTAGCATACCACAAGTCAAACAACTTAGAACTATTAACTACCTTATTACTCACAAAAGAACCACCACAAAAGTATAACCCTTCAAGTTGACTACCACTCACCAGGGTTTTCCTTTTTGACAAATCCTGAATGTAACATTTTTGTTCATCAAAACCAACAAATAAGTGATTATCTTTCACAAGCTTATGCACAGAAATAAGGTTCACATAATATTCAGGAACAACAAAAACATCATGCAAAACAACATTATTACCAAGATCTAATGTCCCTATCTTAGTGACTAATGCATTTGTTCCATTAGGATGCTTAACTTGAATATTCAGATCAGACACATCAACATAATCAATTAACTCAAGTTCACTTGAGACCCTGTGCTGATTAGCACCCGAGTCTATTATCCAACTCAACCTAATTTTCTTCCCATTAACATTAAAACAAAAAATAGGTTTAACATGCACATTAGCACAAAAGGGAGAAAAAACATTTCCAAAAAACTGATTACCTGAAACATTATGACTTTGAGGTGGATCAACATTCCTATCAGAGATTAAACTTAACAGTTTTGACAATTGCTCACTAGACATAGATGGAATTTGCACATCAGATTTATCAGAACTAGTAGCATTATTTGCAACAACTTTCCTACTTTTCATACCTCTTGCCATAGCCCAAGGAGGATACCCAATCAACTCAAAGCACTTATCAATTGAGTGTCCATTCTTATTACAATGTGAACATTTCAAGGTTTGAACATTAGTTTTAGGTTTTTTATTATCAATAGGTTGATTAATTTTTGAAAAAAGTCCAACTGTTGTCTGTCTTTTTTTAGATAAACCACTAGAGTTCCTATCGGACTCCTCCTTGGACACAATAGCAAAGGCTTCTTTCACAGAAGGTAAGACTTCTTTAATCAAAAAATTCGTCCTAACACTTTGATAGAAATTATCCAAACCCATAAGAAATTGCATCAACGTAATCATGTTATTGAAGTTTTTAAACTCCCTAGATGCATCACATGTACAAGCAAGCAATTGTGAAATATGATCTAACTGTTTCCATATAACATTCAACTTATGATAATACTTAGAAACAATCATTCCACTTTGACTAAATGAGTTAATTTTCTGATACAGATCAAATACAACCGATCCATCCACCTTATCATAAGTTTCTTTTAATTCATTCTAAACATCACTAGCAAGTCTAGAAAAAACATGACCCATATACAGTTCTTCACCGATAGAATCAAGAATCCATGTTAACACAATTAAGTAACATCTATCCCATTGTCTAGCAAGAACATCATCAGTTCAAGATTTCACACAAGATTTATCAATAAAATCCCAATCACTTTTGACTTGTAAAGCAAGTGTTAAAGCATTTGACCAAACACTATAATTTTCAGAACCTTTTAGTTTAACTGTTATAATAGTCAAATTACTAGAATCAGAAGGATGCAAGTAAAGAGGATCACTATCATCAAGTTTGCTAACTAGGGTTTCATTCATAGCATTAACCAGAGGACCACCACCACCAACATTATCAGTCATGATGCAAATAAAACAATCAACCAGTTAACAGTCACAACTAGATCACGCAAGAAATCAATCAAGAGACAAACAAAAGCACACAAACAGTAATGAAATCAATTAAACCCTAGACACAGGCAAAGCCAAGACAGTGATCCGGATCAGTGGCTCCACCGCAGGTCTTAACTTGGGAGCCTCAAACCCTAGACCTAAACTCAAGAAAACTCAACACGGACCAACACACAATGAGCCAACTCCGGTCCCCCTAACCTGGATAATGTTCCTAGACTCATAAACAACAAGAATAATAATATGGAAAGATCTCACCAGGAGGGTGGCCCAAGTTAGGGTTCTCTATTATTACTCACAGCTGTAACCTTCACTTAGGGTTACATACTGTGAGGCTAAAAATATGCAATCCTTTCCAAGATCTACACCAAGTTTCAAACAACTGAAACCATATCTATAAGAGTCCAATCTTCAAGATCCTTTCTCCAAGTAAACACAGCGTAATATCAATAGACCAAGAATATCAAGAACAGAGCCAAGATCGATTGAAGAGATCGATGATAATATCAACAAATACCCAACCAAACCCTATAGCTCTGGTACCATGTCAAAATAACATGATATCAAGAACAAACTGAATCTTATTAATATCAAAAACTAACTGTTTACAACTGAAAACAAAGAAATACAAAGATACAAACTCTCAGAACTCAACAACTCTCTGATCAATAGATTACAATACTCATCTAAACACATGATTAAACTATCAAGAACTAGAACAAGATGTTCCTGGAACAAAACCCTAAGATGAATATGAGAGAAGAATACAGAGCATCAGAGAGAGAAAGTAAACGAATGATCAGAATAATCGAAGAAAGAGAAAGCACACAACTTATATACTGCTACTGACAAGACTCGAATGAACGGTGAGGATTCAAGCTGATAATCAAGATCAAGGGCTAATAACCAAGTGTGTTTCTTGACATGGATTGCCAACATGGCAACACCTAGCTGCCCACTACTGGGCCTCTGAGCCAAATACATATAATAGCCCACCATAAATAATAGATTTTGGGCTTATGAACTGTGGGCTCCTCTTGGACTTAATCTGGTCAAATGTGAAACATGAACAATCTGGGCCATAACATCAACCAATCCAGCAATCAACCAACGACCTCTATACTTGACCATCGACCTCTGCACTTGACCAATACAACCTGAAAACACTCTTATGCAATATATTAAAGCACTTGTGAATAACCAAAGGATATTAAATTGAACTTATGTATCATATTTTAACATATGCGAATAGTTTATATAGCCGTGTGATATTTCCGCATTTATAAAACGACATTATATACACACAAGTCTCTATTAAAGAGATATATGTAATAGAGCTCAACACATTGTAAATTGAACTCCTAGTAAATTCTATGATTTGTGGTCCACCTTATGTAATTTGTTCCACAAGCGATAAGTTAGTTATGTTAAACTGTTGCTTGTTTCCACAAACCAAAAATTTAATATGTTAATAAGTTCAATAAAAAAAATTTAAAGTTATAAATGTGTTAGTTTCATTATCAAGATAAGTCTTGATAAGAATTGGCTCCAACAACATCAATATTAACCTATACAATCATGTAAAAAGTTTAATCTATTTTGCAACATAAGTAAAAATGGGTTTACATAAATTACATGTTGTAAATAGTTAACGGGTTGTATTACAACCTAAGAATTAACATACTCAACTCATTTCCTTTTTAACTAAAAGTATATCTCAAGTTGATTTGAATTTGTCGAATAAACAATATTGCCACAGTCTAATATAAAAATTTCTCAAGGGTTAAGTTATCCTAAACAGTGTAACAAAAATGATAAAAGTGAGAAGGATACAAAAACACAATGAGTCAAAATAACACAATGCCAATAAAAATAACACAATGTCGAGGAAAAAAGACACAATGAATTACATAAATGATGCAATGACGACAATAAAGAAAAGACACAATGCAACATAAAAATACGATGATATAACACATATTCCAAAAACTAAAAGAAAAAAAATCCAAAAAATAGAAAAACTAATATGGTGGGGTTCAATAAGACAGCTCCAATGCTGCTTGAATGAGTTCAATCAGACTTCGTTTGATACATCCCTACGACTCTCTATTTTTTTCACTGTGTATTTGATTTTAACCCTATATTAATAATGAAATTAATTTAATTTCTAAACAGCAAACATATAACATAATCACCGACAATTTGACATGATATCACATGGTTGTAAGTTGTAAGCATTTTATTATGTTTATTAATGATTTATAAACAAACAGTGATTGATATACTATATAGTATTGTCTGTATATAAATATTGATTATACTACTGATGTCATTGCAAGGTGACCATTGATCTACCGATACCACAGAACTATTAATGTCAACAAAAGGTGACAAATGAAACTACTAAGATCACCGAAAGGTGACCACGGAAACCAATAATATCACGGAAAGGTGACCACTGAAACTGATGATATCACCAAAAGGTGACCACTGAATGTGAATTATAGACGGTGAACCACTGGATGTGATACATGAAATACTTAGTGTGCTACTAGAGGTGAAGCATTAAATGTGAACTACTGAATTTGCTAGTAATTATTTATATATGTATATACAGATGTTTATGTATGTTAGGTTACATAGCTATCCCAGAAGACTTAGAAGTGGCCTCGAGGGATTCAAGAACATCTTTCTCAAATAAAATAAAGGATGTTATCTAGTTTAATGTAACATTGTAATGTTTTTAATATTTATACATTGATGTATTGATTTCTAGTTACCGTATAAGTGACACGTCAGCCCTAGCGCGGGTGGGGTGTTACAATTTTGGTATTAGAGCTTAGGTTATTTCCTGTCAAAAAAAAATTCTTAAAAGAAAACCTATGGGGTAATGGGTAAAAATTAATTCAAAATCCTATCAAATCAGACTTGTGGATGTTCCATATCCGCCTGGGCGAGCAACTCGTCGGATGGTTACAACGCCGTAAGTTTCCGGATGGGTGATGTTGGATTTGAGCAAGTGTTTATGTGTACTTTTGATAGAATTATTTAATATTTTTAACAATTAAAATTTAGAAACATAAATTATCAAATATAATTGTATGTGTCAAGGATCGATCTTCAAACAAAGAATATGATCAAACAAGTTCAATTCAGGTGCGGAATCCCTGAATTGATCACGAAATGATAATATATCTAGCAAAACACACAAATCATCTCAAACATTTTCATTTCATTGATAAACATAATCATTAACACTTTAAAAGCTTGTTTACAATGATAGATATCAGTTACAGACTCAACAAAACCCTAGGGAGACGACACACTCAGAGAAGGAAACAAAAATGACCAATAGTTAAACTTAGAAATTGATTCAACCTATATATAGACCTGCACATTCGACCATTCGATTGGGCGAATGTGCAGGTTCGACCATTCAAGTTGGGCGAACCAAAACATATATACAACAAAACTTCATTCGACCTCTCTGAGTAACCCTTCGACCATATAATCTACATTCGACCAATTGGATTCCACCTTTGACAATTCGTAATCAACAAAACATAATGAAATTCGCAATTCAATAGCACTAGTCGCACTTCGTGTATCTACAAACTCCCCCTCGACTATTGCTTGAATTGCTTCAGCCTTCACTCTTCATCCAATCTCCTGTTCATCAGCTTGATGTGCAACAATTTCTTCTGTTCTTTCGTCATGACTGGTTCATGAGTTTGTTTCGGTTTCTTCTTTTCAGCTTTCTGAATCTGAACAAACTTCCCCAGTTTCTTATCAAAATCACAACCCGCGTTGACATCCCATGCAAAACATAAGAATACCACACGTTGGTATTTAGCAACCTGCTCACTATCTTTTTCTTCACAGTAAATCGGATTATAATATAGCATTATAATGTCCTCATGAGAGAAATTGATTAACCACATTGGGTCAAAGATAGGTATCTTCTTAAAGTCATTCTTCCCATCCTTCAAAACGATAATAGCCTTTGCCGTCTTCCAGTCATAGTACCACCACATAAAGTCTTTAGAGAAATGTTGAGGAATAGGCATCAATGGTATATGTTTCAAAATAGTCGGTGGTTTATATTTTAAAGTCACCTTGTTCAACCCCATAATCTGATCTTTCTCCTTCTTGTGAACTATCCGTTTAGGATACTGAGGGGTGAACACTTCCCATTTCGTTCTGCTCTCTCTCGCCATACGATCTGCAAAGTAACCAACAACATTGTTGTTTACTGAAGCTCCTGACATCGTATGTCTGCAGATATCGCGAACAACCCAATAAGGTAGTGTCTTTATGTCATGGAATCTGTTAAAGTACAGAATTCCTTTTTCCCACTTCACAGCGACACACCTTTGCTGTCTCAAGTACTTCCATCCGAGAGCTTTGCCTTTGAACAATTCATTATGGAATTTGTAGAAACTACCCTGAACTTCAGTCTTAAGGCGGTTAGCTTCTTTTTTCTTTAAGCTTCCTCAGCAAGTCTTTCAGATCATCTGATTGTTCAACAGTTGGCTTTTGGCAATCCGAGTTCTTAAACACTTCTTCAACAATTTTCTTGCTTTTCTCACAGGCAAGTTTCTCAGCTTGACTCAACAACTCTTCAGAGAATTCAGGAAATCCATAATCTTTATTATTTTTGAAGTATTCTGGATATTCCTCACTTGTAATATCCTCCATTTCAACTTCTTTAAATACTGGAACATCTCTATCATCAGAGTGATTTCCTGCTTCTTTCTCATGAATGTTCGGTATTTGGTTCTCACTCATCAGCTCTTCAAGAGATTTACCAACCTGTTTAGCTAATCCTTCCAGTATTTCTTTAGTCAATGCTGCAGAAACTTCTCCATCTTCCATATCAGGATCATTATACTCTAGTTCAAACCTCATATCATCTGACTCAAAAATTTCTGGAAATCTACCGGTCATCTCAATCATCCAGACTCTATCAGTCAACATCTGGCGATATAACTTCTTACCTTTTTCAGATAAAGATCTGATCTTCTCGTTCCAGAATATGTCATCATCGTCAGTATTACCACCAGGAGCTTTTGAACTAGACTCTCCTGCATCTTTTCCTGTTTCTCTCTTTTCATACTTATACTTATCAGTATCATCATCATCGTCATCATCATCATCACTATCAGCAGAACTATTACCATCACCAGAATCATCACCTGAACCATCTTTATCATCACCATCTTTCTTCTTCTTCTTCTTCTTCTCAGGAGCATCACTGGCATCCTGTTCAAGATCCTCATCATCTTCTTCTTCTTTCTCTGATTCAGATTGTTCAAAATCAACAAGTTCTTCTTCTTTTTCTTTATCCTCTTCTCCTTCTTTCAATTGAGGAGCTTTCGAGTATAATTCATCAATGATATTTTTCATGCTCTTGTTGTTTGCTCTCAACTTCTTGTTTTCAAGCCTTAAAGTGATATACCTTCTAGTATTTCTCTGCTCATGCAATAACAACTTCTTATTTTCTTTTTGGAGCAGCTTAATTTTAGTAGATAATTCTTCATGGCTCTCCTGTGAAGATTCGACTACATCCAACATCTTCCTGTCATTCTTCCTTAACTGTTCAATCTCAGCTTGTTGCTGGTTAATGATTTTCATCATATCAGTCAGCTTCTGGTTCACTGCATCCATCACATTACTTAATACAGTAACCTATGGTGTTGAAGCCTCAGCAACTGGAGTCTTTTGTTTCTTAAACTTCTTCAAGACTCTATCCAACGCATCATTGAAATCATCAGTTGGAAGTTCAGATTGCTCAGTAGCAGATGTTTTCTGTTTCTTTGCTGCTGGGGATGTCATGGGAGATTTAGAACTAGACATCACAGGAACTTTCTTTCCTGCAATTAGGCGTTCAATGTCCTTAGCTCTTTTCTTCATCGGCTTTTCAATCTCTACAGCCTTAGCCTTCTTCTTATAAGTTGGGTTTTTCTGTTTCTCTCCAGCCTTTGGCGATCCACCAAAATCATCAGATCCCAAACCCAGACTTTCATCAACATCATCCAACACAATCGGACTTTTCAACCTTTGTTCCTCCAATGATTTATTTAGACTTTCAGACTCACCAACCACAGTGGCCTTGGGCGTGGTGCTCTTAACAATCTCGTTATCAGAATCCCATCTCTCCTCTACCCGAGTCTCTTCAGAATCCATCGACTCTTCATCAACCAAGTGTGTACCTTTCTTAGCAACACTTTTCTTTCTCCGAGATGTCTTCTTTGGTGGTTCAGCATCATCCTCTTTTTCCTTTCCTTTCCCTTTACCACTCTTCGCACCAACATTCACAACTTGTCTTTTCCTTTTAGCTTCAGGATCAATAGGACATAATGGATTGTCTTCATCAAAATCACTGTTTACATTCCTGGGTTTATCAACACATGGATCTTCATAACCTGGATTGATCAGGTGACCAAACAAGTTCTTCATTGGTGGTCTTTCATTCATCGACACACCTTTATATCCCTTCATTCTTACTAGCATGCTCAAGCTCATGTGATCTTGTACTATTATCTGAGTAGGATCTTTTCTCAAATTCTTATACTTCTCATCAAAGATCATTTGCAGGAATCTTGGATATAATAAAAACTTCTTATTCTTCAATCCTCTCAATGGTTCCAGCATGTGTTCAAGTATCAATCTAGATACGTTGAATGGCTTGTTCAAGATCAGGGCAACCATTAAAGAGCTAATACACTTTCTCATTACGTCATAACCTCCACTCACAGATCCAAAAACATGTAGCATGACGTGAGCAAGGTACTTGAACTGTGGGCAAAGTTTTCCTTTATGTAATGAACCATCAGTAATCGGTCCATTGTACTTCATTCTTCGGAAACACTTTCTCTGTTCAATCCAAGATAGAACTCTCGCATCAGTCTTCTTATCTGTCAGCTTCAATGCTTGTCTAATGTCGTCTTCAGAAATAATCACTAACTTCCCCTAAATCTTACTTACGATAGCAAATTCGTTGTCCCAAAAATCCATTCTAGCATTCATCCAGAATTCTTTTTGATGATCTCTATATATAATGGCAGGAGTAGCAATGGCATCAACAACACGGCTTCTCTTTAAAAAGTCAACAATACCGGTGAATTCGGTATGTTTCTTTAGATCGCCCAGATAAGCACAGCAGTTATGCGCTTCTTCAAAAGGTAAATCTTCTACAGGCTTCTTCCCGGCTGCCTTGTCTGACGAACCAGCGGGAATATCAAAACTCTGTTGTTCAAACATGATTAAACTGCAAAACAAAACAAGAAAACACGTTAAAAATGGACAAAATATTCAAAATTTGAAATTTTGGATTTTAGAAATCCACATTCGACTAATCGAAGGTACGAATGTGGGAAAAGGTGTTCGAATGTGGAATATAAGGTTCAAATGTGAAAATCAGTTTTAAAAAAATTTACATTTGACCATTTGAAGTGGTCGAACATGGCTGTTCATCTTCAAAATTTGCAGATTTTGATTTTGTGTATTTTTTGATTTGTAAAGCATCTAACATGAATGATTAACCTTTTCCAATAATCAATTGTTATGATTATTCAATGTTTAAGTGTTTTCTCCTAAAATCTAGGGTTATAAGAATCCATCGACTCTTCATCAACCAAGTGTGTACCTTTCTTAGCAACACTTTTCTTTCTCCGAGATGTCTTCTTTGGTGGTTCGGCATCATCCTCTTTTTCCTTTCCTTTCCCTTTACCACTCTTCGCACCAACATTCACAACTTGTCTTTTCCTTTTAGCTTCAGGATCAATAGGACATAATGGATTGTCTTCATCAAAATCACTGTTTACATTCCTGGGTTTATCAACACATGGATCTTCATAACCTGGATTGATCAGGTGACCAAACAAGTTCTTCATTGGTGGTCTTTCATTCATCGACACACCTTTATATCCCTTCATTCTTACTAGCGTGCTCAAGCTCATGTGATCTTGTACTATTATCTGAGTAGGATCTTTTCTCAAATTCTTATACTTCTCATCAAAGATCATTTGCAGGAATCTTGGATATAATAAAAACTTCTTATTCTTCAATCCTCTCAATGGTTCCAGCATGTGTTCAAGTATCAATCTAGATACGCTTGTTCAAGATCAGGGCAACCATTAAAGAGCTAATACACTTTCTCATTACGTCATAACCTCCACTCACAGATCCAAAAACATGTAGCATGACGTGAGCAAGGTACTTGAACTGTGGGCAAAGTTTTCCTTTATGTAATGAACCATCAGTAATCGGTCCATTGTACTTCATTCTTCGGAAACACTTTCTCTGTTCAATCCAAGATAGAACTCTCGGATCAGTCTTCTTATCTGTCAGCTTCAATGCTTGTCTAATGTCGTCTTCAGAAATAATCACTAACTTCCCCTAAATCTTACTTACGATAGCAGATTCGTTGTCCCAAAAATCCATTCTAGCATTCATCCAGAATTCTTTTTGATGATCTCTATATATAATGGCAGGAGTAGCAATGGCATCAACAACACGGCTTCTCTTTAAAAAGTCAACAATACCGGTGAATTCGGTATGTTTCTTTAGATCGCCCAGATAAGCACAACAGTTATGTGCTTCTTCAAAAGGTAAATCTTCTACAGGCTTCTTCCCGGCTGCCTTGTCTGACGAACCAGCGGGAATATCAGAACTCTGTTGTTCAAACATTATTAAACTGCAAAACAAAACAAGAAAACACGTTAAAAATGGACAAAATATTCAAAATTTGAAATTTTGGATTTTAGAAATCCACATTCGACTAATCGAAGGTACGAATGTGGGAAAAGGTGTTCGAATGTGGAATATAAGGTTCAAATGTGAAAATCAGTTTTAAAAAAAAATTACATTTGACCATTTGAAGTGGTCGAACATGGCTGTTCATCTTCAAAATTTGCAGATTTTGATTTTGTGTATTTTTTGATTTGTAAAGCATCTAACATGAATGATTAACCTTTTCCAATAATCAATTGTTATGATTATTCAATGTTTAAGTGTTTTCTCCTAAAATCTAGGGTTATAAGAATCCATCGACTCTTCATCAACCAAGTGTGTACCTTTCTTAGCAACACTTTTCTTTCTCCGAGATGTCTTCTTTGGTGGTTCGGCATCATCCTCTTTTTCCTTTCCTTTCCCTTTACCACTCTTCGCACCAACATTCACAACTTGTCTTTTCCTTTTAGCTTCAGGATCAATAGGACATAATGGATTGTCTTCATCAAAATCACTGTTTACATTCCTGGGTTTATCAACACATGGATCTTCATAACCTGGATTGATCAGGTGACCAAACAAGTTCTTCATTGGTGGTCTTTCATTCATCGACACACCTTTATATCCCTTCATTCTTACTAGCGTGCTCAAGCTCATGTGATCTTGTACTATTATCTGAGTAGGATCTTTTCTCAAATTCTTATACTTCTCATCAAAGATCATTTGCAGGAATCTTGGATATAATAAAAACTTCTTATTCTTCAATCCTCTCAATGGTTCCAGCATGTGTTCAAGTATCAATCTAGATACGCTTGTTCAAGATCAGGGCAACCATTAAAGAGCTAATACACTTTCTCATTACGTCATAACCTCCACTCACAGATCCAAAAACATGTAGCATGACGTGAGCAAGGTACTTGAACTGTGGGCAAAGTTTTCCTTTATGTAATGAACCATCAGTAATCGGTCCATTGTACTTCATTCTTCGGAAACACTTTCTCTGTTCAATCCAAGATAGAACTCTCGGATCAGTCTTCTTATCTGTCAGCTTCAATGCTTGTCTAATGTCGTCTTCAGAAATAATCACTAACTTCCCCTAAATCTTACTTACGATAGCAGATTCGTTGTCCCAAAAATCCATTCTAGCATTCATCCAGAATTCTTTTTGATGATCTCTATATATAATGGCAGGAGTAGCAATGGCATCAACAACACGGCTTCTCTTTAAAAAGTCAACAATACCGGTGAATTCGGTATGTTTCTTTAGATCGCCCAGATAAGCACAACAGTTATGTGCTTCTTCAAAAGGTAAATCTTCTACAGGCTTCTTCCCGGCTGCCTTGTCTGACGAACCAGCGGGAATATCAGAACTCTGTTGTTCAAACATTATTAAACTGCAAAACAAAACAAGAAAACACGTTAAAAATGGACAAAATATTCAAAATTTGAAATTTTGGATTTTAGAAATCCACATTCGACTAATCGAAGGTACGAATGTGGGAAAAGGTGTTCGAATGTGGAATATAAGGTTCAAATGTGAAAATCAGTTTTAAAAAAAATTACATTTGACCATTTGAAGTGGTCGAACATGGCTGTTCATCTTCAAAATTTGCAGATTTTGATTTTGTGTATTTTTTGATTTGTAAAGCATCTAACATGAATGATTAACCTTTTCCAATAATCAATTGTTATGATTATTCAATGTTTAAGTGTTTTCTCCTAAAATCTAGGGTTATAAGAATCCATCGACTCTTCATCAACCAAGTGTGTACCTTTCTTAGCAACACTTTTCTTTCTCCGAGATGTCTTCTTTGGTGGTTCGGCATCATCCTCTTTTTCCTTTCCTTTCCCTTTACCACTCTTCGCACCAACATTCACAACTTGTCTTTTCCTTTTAGCTTCAGGATCAATAGGACATAATGGATTGTCTTCATCAAAATCACTGTTTACATTCCTGGGTTTATCAACACATGGATCTTCATAACCTGGATTGATCAGGTGACCAAACAAGTTCTTCATTGGTGGTCTTTCATTCATCGACACACCTTTATATCCCTTCATTCTTACTAGCGTGCTCAAGCTCATGTGATCTTGTACTATTATCTGAGTAGGATCTTTTCTCAAATTCTTATACTTCTCATCAAAGATCATTTGCAGGAATCTTGGATATAATAAAAACTTCTTATTCTTCAATCCTCTCAATGGTTCCAGCATGTGTTCAAGTATCAATCTAGATACGCTTGTTCAAGATCAGGGCAACCATTAAAGAGCTAATACACTTTCTCATTACGTCATAACCTCCACTCACAGATCCAAAAACATGTAGCATGACGTGAGCAAGGTACTTGAACTGTGGGCAAAGTTTTCCTTTATGTAATGAACCATCAGTAATCGGTCCATTGTACTTCATTCTTCGGAAACACTTTCTCTGTTCAATCCAAGATAGAACTCTCGGATCAGTCTTCTTATCTGTCAGCTTCAATGCTTGTCTAATGTCGTCTTCAGAAATAATCACTAACTTCCCCTAAATCTTACTTACGATAGCAGATTCGTTGTCCCAAAAATCCATTCTAGCATTCATCCAGAATTCTTTTTGATGATCTCTATATATAATGGCAGGAGTAGCAATGGCATCAACAACACGGCTTCTCTTTAAAAAGTCAACAATACCGGTGAATTCGGTATGTTTCTTTAGATCGCCCAGATAAGCACAACAGTTATGTGCTTCTTCAAAAGGTAAATCTTCTACAGGCTTCTTCCCGGCTGCCTTGTCTGACGAACCAGCGGGAATATCAGAACTCTGTTGTTCAAACATTATTAAACTGCAAAACAAAACAAGAAAACACGTTAAAAATGGACAAAATATTCAAAATTTGAAATTTTGGATTTTAGAAATCCACATTCGACTAATCGAAGGTACGAATGTGGGAAAAGGTGTTCGAATGTGGAATATAAGGTTCAAATGTGAAAATCAGTTTTAAAAAAAATTACATTTGACCATTTGAAGTGGTCGAACATGGCTGTTCATCTTCAAAATTTGCAGATTTTGATTTTGTGTATTTTTTGATTTGTAAAGCATCTAACATGAATGATTAACCTTTTCCAATAATCAATTGTTATGATTATTCAATGTTTAAGTGTTTTCTCCTAAAATCTAGGGTTATAAGAATCCATCGACTCTTCATCAACCAAGTGTGTACCTTTCTTAGCAACACTTTTCTTTCTCCGAGATGTCTTCTTTGGTGGTTCGGCATCATCCTCTTTTTCCTTTCCTTTCCCTTTACCACTCTTCGCACCAACATTCACAACTTGTCTTTTCCTTTTAGCTTCAGGATCAATAGGACATAATGGATTGTCTTCATCAAAATCACTGTTTACATTCCTGGGTTTATCAACACATGGATCTTCATAACCTGGATTGATCAGGTGACCAAACAAGTTCTTCATTGGTGGTCTTTCATTCATCGACACACCTTTATATCCCTTCATTCTTACTAGCGTGCTCAAGCTCATGTGATCTTGTACTATTATCTGAGTAGGATCTTTTCTCAAATTCTTATACTTCTCATCAAAGATCATTTGCAGGAATCTTGGATATAATAAAAACTTCTTATTCTTCAATCCTCTCAATGGTTCCAGCATGTGTTCAAGTATCAATCTAGATACGCTTGTTCAAGATCAGGGCAACCATTAAAGAGCTAATACACTTTCTCATTACGTCATAACCTCCACTCACAGATCCAAAAACATGTAGCATGACGTGAGCAAGGTACTTGAACTGTGGGCAAAGTTTTCCTTTATGTAATGAACCATCAGTAATCGGTCCATTGTACTTCATTCTTCGGAAACACTTTCTCTGTTCAATCCAAGATAGAACTCTCGGATCAGTCTTCTTATCTGTCAGCTTCAATGCTTGTCTAATGTCGTCTTCAGAAATAATCACTAACTTCCCCTAAATCTTACTTACGATAGCAGATTCGTTGTCCCAAAAATCCATTCTAGCATTCATCCAGAATTCTTTTTGATGATCTCTATATATAATGGCAGGAGTAGCAATGGCATCAACAACACGGCTTCTCTTTAAAAAGTCAACAATACCGGTGAATTCGGTATGTTTCTTTAGATCGCCCAGATAAGCACAACAGTTATGTGCTTCTTCAAAAGGTAAATCTTCTACAGGCTTCTTCCCGGCTGCCTTGTCTGACGAACCAGCGGGAATATCAGAACTCTGTTGTTCAAACATTATTAAACTGCAAAACAAAACAAGAAAACACGTTAAAAATGGACAAAATATTCAAAATTTGAAATTTTGGATTTTAGAAATCCACATTCGACTAATCGAAGGTACGAATGTGGGAAAAGGTGTTCGAATGTGGAATATAAGGTTCAAATGTGAAAATCAGTTTTAAAAAAAATTACATTTGACCATTTGAAGTGGTCGAACATGGCTGTTCATCTTCAAAATTTGCAGATTTTGATTTTGTGTATTTTTTGATTTGTAAAGCATCTAACATGAATGATTAACCTTTTCCAATAATCAATTGTTATGATTATTCAATGTTTAAGTGTTTTCTCCTAAAATCTAGGGTTATAAGAATCCATCGACTCTTCATCAACCAAGTGTGTACCTTTCTTAGCAACACTTTTCTTTCTCCGAGATGTCTTCTTTGGTGGTTCGGCATCATCCTCTTTTTCCTTTCCTTTCCCTTTACCACTCTTCGCACCAACATTCACAACTTGTCTTTTCCTTTTAGCTTCAGGATCAATAGGACATAATGGATTGTCTTCATCAAAATCACTGTTTACATTCCTGGGTTTATCAACACATGGATCTTCATAACCTGGATTGATCAGGTGACCAAACAAGTTCTTCATTGGTGGTCTTTCATTCATCGACACACCTTTATATCCCTTCATTCTTACTAGCGTGCTCAAGCTCATGTGATCTTGTACTATTATCTGAGTAGGATCTTTTCTCAAATTCTTATACTTCTCATCAAAGATCATTTGCAGGAATCTTGGATATAATAAAAACTTCTTATTCTTCAATCCTCTCAATGGTTCCAGCATGTGTTCAAGTATCAATCTAGATACGCTTGTTCAAGATCAGGGCAACCATTAAAGAGCTAATACACTTTCTCATTACGTCATAACCTCCACTCACAGATCCAAAAACATGTAGCATGACGTGAGCAAGGTACTTGAACTGTGGGCAAAGTTTTCCTTTATGTAATGAACCATCAGTAATCGGTCCATTGTACTTCATTCTTCGGAAACACTTTCTCTGTTCAATCCAAGATAGAACTCTCGGATCAGTCTTCTTATCTGTCAGCTTCAATGCTTGTCTAATGTCGTCTTCAGAAATAATCACTAACTTCCCCTAAATCTTACTTACGATAGCAGATTCGTTGTCCCAAAAATCCATTCTAGCATTCATCCAGAATTCTTTTTGATGATCTCTATATATAATGGCAGGAGTAGCAATGGCATCAACAACACGGCTTCTCTTTAAAAAGTCAACAATACCGGTGAATTCGGTATGTTTCTTTAGATCGCCCAGATAAGCACAACAGTTATGTGCTTCTTCAAAAGGTAAATCTTCTACAGGCTTCTTCCCGGCTGCCTTGTCTGACGAACCAGCGGGAATATCAGAACTCTGTTGTTCAAACATTATTAAACTGCAAAACAAAACAAGAAAACACGTTAAAAATGGACAAAATATTCAAAATTTGAAATTTTGGATTTTAGAAATCCACATTCGACTAATCGAAGGTACGAATGTGGGAAAAGGTGTTCGAATGTGGAATATAAGGTTCAAATGTGAAAATCAGTTTTAAAAAAAATTACATTTGACCATTTGAAGTGGTCGAACATGGCTGTTCATCTTCAAAATTTGCAGATTTTGATTTTGTGTATTTTTTGATTTGTAAAGCATCTAACATGAATGATTAACCTTTTCCAATAATCAATTGTTATGATTATTCAATGTTTAAGTGTTTTCTCCTAAAATCTAGGGTTATAAGAATCCATCGACTCTTCATCAACCAAGTGTGTACCTTTCTTAGCAACACTTTTCTTTCTCCGAGATGTCTTCTTTGGTGGTTCGGCATCATCCTCTTTTTCCTTTCCTTTCCCTTTACCACTCTTCGCACCAACATTCACAACTTGTCTTTTCCTTTTAGCTTCAGGATCAATAGGACATAATGGATTGTCTTCATCAAAATCACTGTTTACATTCCTGGGTTTATCAACACATGGATCTTCATAACCTGGATTGATCAGGTGACCAAACAAGTTCTTCATTGGTGGTCTTTCATTCATCGACACACCTTTATATCCCTTCATTCTTACTAGCGTGCTCAAGCTCATGTGATCTTGTACTATTATCTGAGTAGGATCTTTTCTCAAATTCTTATACTTCTCATCAAAGATCATTTGCAGGAATCTTGGATATAATAAAAACTTCTTATTCTTCAATCCTCTCAATGGTTCCAGCATGTGTTCAAGTATCAATCTAGATACGCTTGTTCAAGATCAGGGCAACCATTAAAGAGCTAATACACTTTCTCATTACGTCATAACCTCCACTCACAGATCCAAAAACATGTAGCATGACGTGAGCAAGGTACTTGAACTGTGGGCAAAGTTTTCCTTTATGTAATGAACCATCAGTAATCGGTCCATTGTACTTCATTCTTCGGAAACACTTTCTCTGTTCAATCCAAGATAGAACTCTCGGATCAGTCTTCTTATCTGTCAGCTTCAATGCTTGTCTAATGTCGTCTTCAGAAATAATCACTAACTTCCCCTAAATCTTACTTACGATAGCAGATTCGTTGTCCCAAAAATCCATTCTAGCATTCATCCAGAATTCTTTTTGATGATCTCTATATATAATGGCAGGAGTAGCAATGGCATCAACAACACGGCTTCTCTTTAAAAAGTCAACAATACCGGTGAATTCGGTATGTTTCTTTAGATCGCCCAGATAAGCACAACAGTTATGTGCTTCTTCAAAAGGTAAATCTTCTACAGGCTTCTTCCCGGCTGCCTTGTCTGACGAACCAGCGGGAATATCAGAACTCTGTTGTTCAAACATTATTAAACTGCAAAACAAAACAAGAAAACACGTTAAAAATGGACAAAATATTCAAAATTTGAAATTTTGGATTTTAGAAATCCACATTCGACTAATCGAAGGTACGAATGTGGGAAAAGGTGTTCGAATGTGGAATATAAGGTTCAAATGTGAAAATCAGTTTTAAAAAAAAAATTACATTTGACCATTTGAAGTGGTCGAACATGGCTGTTCATCTTCAAAATTTGCAGATTTTGATTTTGTGTATTTTTTGATTTGTAAAGCATCTAACATGAATGATTAACCTTTTCCAATAATCAATTGTTATGATTATTCAATGTTTAAGTGTTTTCTCCTAAAATCTAGGGTTATAAGAATCCATCGACTCTTCATCAACCAAGTGTGTACCTTTCTTAGCAACACTTTTCTTTCTCCGAGATGTCTTCTTTGGTGGTTCGGCATCATCCTCTTTTTCCTTTCCTTTCCCTTTACCACTCTTCGCACCAACATTCACAACTTGTCTTTTCCTTTTAGCTTCAGGATCAATAGGACATAATGGATTGTCTTCATCAAAATCACTGTTTACATTCCTGGGTTTATCAACACATGGATCTTCATAACCTGGATTGATCAGGTGACCAAACAAGTTCTTCATTGGTGGTCTTTCATTCATCGACACACCTTTATATCCCTTCATTCTTACTAGCGTGCTCAAGCTCATGTGATCTTGTACTATTATCTGAGTAGGATCTTTTCTCAAATTCTTATACTTCTCATCAAAGATCATTTGCAGGAATCTTGGATATAATAAAAACTTCTTATTCTTCAATCCTCTCAATGGTTCCAGCATGTGTTCAAGTATCAATCTAGATACGCTTGTTCAAGATCAGGGCAACCATTAAAGAGCTAATACACTTTCTCATTACGTCATAACCTCCACTCACAGATCCAAAAACATGTAGCATGACGTGAGCAAGGTACTTGAACTGTGGGCAAAGTTTTCCTTTATGTAATGAACCATCAGTAATCGGTCCATTGTACTTCATTCTTCGGAAACACTTTCTCTGTTCAATCCAAGATAGAACTCTCGGATCAGTCTTCTTATCTGTCAGCTTCAATGCTTGTCTAATGTCGTCTTCAGAAATAATCACTAACTTCCCCTAAATCTTACTTACGATAGCAGATTCGTTGTCCCAAAAATCCATTCTAGCATTCATCCAGAATTCTTTTTGATGATCTCTATATATAATGGCAGGAGTAGCAATGGCATCAACAACACGGCTTCTCTTTAAAAAGTCAACAATACCGGTGAATTCGGTATGTTTCTTTAGATCGCCCAGATAAGCACAACAGTTATGTGCTTCTTCAAAAGGTAAATCTTCTACAGGCTTCTTCCCGGCTGCCTTGTCTGACGAACCAGCGGGAATATCAGAACTCTGTTGTTCAAACATTATTAAACTGCAAAACAAAACAAGAAAACACGTTAAAAATGGACAAAATATTCAAAATTTGAAATTTTGGATTTTAGAAATCCACATTCGACTAATCGAAGGTACGAATGTGGGAAAAGGTGTTCGAATGTGGAATATAAGGTTCAAATGTGAAAATCAGTTTTAAAAAAAATTACATTTGACCATTTGAAGTGGTCGAACATGGCTGTTCATCTTCAAAATTTGCAGATTTTGATTTTGTGTATTTTTTGATTTGTAAAGCATCTAACATGAATGATTAACCTTTTCCAATAATCAATTGTTATGATTATTCAATGTTTAAGTGTTTTCTCCTAAAATCTAGGGTTATAAGAATCCATCGACTCTTCATCAACCAAGTGTGTACCTTTCTTAGCAACACTTTTCTTTCTCCGAGATGTCTTCTTTGGTGGTTCGGCATCATCCTCTTTTTCCTTTCCTTTCCCTTTACCACTCTTCGCACCAACATTCACAACTTGTCTTTTCCTTTTAGCTTCAGGATCAATAGGACATAATGGATTGTCTTCATCAAAATCACTGTTTACATTCCTGGGTTTATCAACACATGGATCTTCATAACCTGGATTGATCAGGTGACCAAACAAGTTCTTCATTGGTGGTCTTTCATTCATCGACACACCTTTATATCCCTTCATTCTTACTAGCGTGCTCAAGCTCATGTGATCTTGTACTATTATCTGAGTAGGATCTTTTCTCAAATTCTTATACTTCTCATCAAAGATCATTTGCAGGAATCTTGGATATAATAAAAACTTCTTATTCTTCAATCCTCTCAATGGTTCCAGCATGTGTTCAAGTATCAATCTAGATACGCTTGTTCAAGATCAGGGCAACCATTAAAGAGCTAATACAGTTTCTCATTACGTCATAACCTCCACTCACAGATCCAAAAACATGTAGCATGACGTGAGCAAGGTACTTGAACTGTGGGCAAAGTTTTCCTTTATGTAATGAACCATCAGTAATCGGTCCATTGTACTTCATTCTTCGGAAACACTTTCTCTGTTCAATCCAAGATAGAACTCTCGGATCAGTCTTCTTATCTGTCAGCTTCAATGCTTGTCTAATGTCGTCTTCAGAAATAATCACTAACTTCCCCTAAATCTTACTTACGATAGCAGATTCGTTGTCCCAAAAATCCATTCTAGCATTCATCCAGAATTCTTTTTGATGATCTCTATATATAATGGCAGGAGTAGCAATGGCATCAACAACACGGCTTCTCTTTAAAAAGTCAACAATACCGGTGAATTCGGTATGTTTCTTTAGATCGCCCAGATAAGCACAACAGTTATGTGCTTCTTCAAAAGGTAAATCTTCTACAGGCTTCTTCCCGGCTGCCTTGTCTGACGAACCAGCGGGAATATCAGAACTCTGTTGTTCAAACATTATTAAACTGCAAAACAAAACAAGAAAACACGTTAAAAATGGACAAAATATTCAAAATTTGAAATTTTGGATTTTAGAAATCCACATTCGACTAATCGAAGGTACGAATGTGGGAAAAGGTGTTCGAATGTGGAATATAAGGTTCAAATGTGAAAATCAGTTTTAAAAAAAATTACATTTGACCATTTGAAGTGGTCGAACATGGCTGTTCATCTTCAAAATTTGCAGATTTTGATTTTGTGTATTTTTTGATTTGTAAAGCATCTAACATGAATGATTAACCTTTTCCAATAATCAATTGTTATGATTATTCAATGTTTAAGTGTTTTCTCCTAAAATCTAGGGTTATAAGAATCCATCGACTCTTCATCAACCAAGTGTGTACCTTTCTTAGCAACACTTTTCTTTCTCCGAGATGTCTTCTTTGGTGGTTCGGCATCATCCTCTTTTTCCTTTCCTTTCCCTTTACCACTCTTCGCACCAACATTCACAACTTGTCTTTTCCTTTTAGCTTCAGGATCAATAGGACATAATGGATTGTCTTCATCAAAATCACTGTTTACATTCCTGGGTTTATCAACACATGGATCTTCATAACCTGGATTGATCAGGTGACCAAACAAGTTCTTCATTGGTGGTCTTTCATTCATCGACACACCTTTATATCCCTTCATTCTTACTAGCGTGCTCAAGCTCATGTGATCTTGTACTATTATCTGAGTAGGATCTTTTCTCAAATTCTTATACTTCTCATCAAAGATCATTTGCAGGAATCTTGGATATAATAAAAACTTCTTATTCTTCAATCCTCTCAATGGTTCCAGCATGTGTTCAAGTATCAATCTAGATACGCTTGTTCAAGATCAGGGCAACCATTAAAGAGCTAATACACTTTCTCATTACGTCATAACCTCCACTCACAGATCCAAAAACATGTAGCATGACGTGAGCAAGGTACTTGAACTGTGGGCAAAGTTTTCCTTTATGTAATGAACCATCAGTAATCGGTCCATTGTACTTCATTCTTCGGAAACACTTTCTCTGTTCAATCCAAGATAGAACTCTCGGATCAGTCTTCTTATCTGTCAGCTTCAATGCTTGTCTAATGTCGTCTTCAGAAATAATCACTAACTTCCCCTAAATCTTACTTACGATAGCAGATTCGTTGTCCCAAAAATCCATTCTAGCATTCATCCAGAATTCTTTTTGATGATCTCTATATATAATGGCAGGAGTAGCAATGGCATCAACAACACGGCTTCTCTTTAAAAAGTCAACAATACCGGTGAATTCGGTATGTTTCTTTAGATCGCCCAGATAAGCACAACAGTTATGTGCTTCTTCAAAAGGTAAATCTTCTACAGGCTTCTTCCCGGCTGCCTTGTCTGACGAACCAGCGGGAATATCAGAACTCTGTTGTTCAAACATTATTAAACTGCAAAACAAAACAAGAAAACACGTTAAAAATGGACAAAATATTCAAAATTTGAAATTTTGGATTTTAGAAATCCACATTCGACTAATCGAAGGTACGAATGTGGGAAAAGGTGTTCGAATGTGGAATATAAGGTTCAAATGTGAAAATCAGTTTTAAAAAAAATTACATTTGACCATTTGAAGTGGTCGAACATGGCTGTTCATCTTCAAAATTTGCAGATTTTGATTTTGTGTATTTTTTGATTTGTAAAGCATCTAACATGAATGATTAACCTTTTCCAATAATCAATTGTTATGATTATTCAATGTTTAAGTGTTTTCTCCTAAAATCTAGGGTTATAAGAATCCATCGACTCTTCATCAACCAAGTGTGTACCTTTCTTAGCAACACTTTTCTTTCTCCGAGATGTCTTCTTTGGTGGTTCGGCATCATCCTCTTTTTCCTTTCCTTTCCCTTTACCACTCTTCGCACCAACATTCACAACTTGTCTTTTCCTTTTAGCTTCAGGATCAATAGGACATAATGGATTGTCTTCATCAAAATCACTGTTTACATTCCTGGGTTTATCAACACATGGATCTTCATAACCTGGATTGATCAGGTGACCAAACAAGTTCTTCATTGGTGGTCTTTCATTCATCGACACACCTTTATATCCCTTCATTCTTACTAGCGTGCTCAAGCTCATGTGATCTTGTACTATTATCTGAGTAGGATCTTTTCTCAAATTCTTATACTTCTCATCAAAGATCATTTGCAGGAATCTTGGATATAATAAAAACTTCTTATTCTTCAATCCTCTCAATGGTTCCAGCATGTGTTCAAGTATCAATCTAGATACGCTTGTTCAAGATCAGGGCAACCATTAAAGAGCTAATACACTTTCTCATTACGTCATAACCTCCACTCACAGATCCAAAAACATGAAGCATGACGTGAGCAAGGTACTTGAACTGTGGGCAAAGTTTTCCTTTATGTAATGAACCATCAGTAATCGGTCCATTGTACTTCATTCTTCGGAAACACTTTCTCTGTTCAATCCAAGATAGAACTCTCGGATCAGTCTTCTTATCTGTCAGCTTCAATGCTTGTCTAATGTCGTCTTCAGAAATAATCACTAACTTCCCCTAAATCTTACTTACGATAGCAGATTCGTTGTCCCAAAAATCCATTCTAGCATTCATCCAGAATTCTTTTTGATGATCTCTATATATAATGGCAGGAGTAGCAATGGCATCAACAACACGGCTTCTCTTTAAAAAGTCAACAATACCGGTGAATTCGGTATGTTTCTTTAGATCGCCCAGATAAGCACAACAGTTATGTGCTTCTTCAAAAGGTAAATCTTCTACAGGCTTCTTCCCGGCTGCCTTGTCTGACGAACCAGCGGGAATATCAGAACTCTGTTGTTCAAACATTATTAAACTGCAAAACAAAACAAGAAAACACGTTAAAAATGGACAAAATATTCAAAATTTGAAATTTTGGATTTTAGAAATCCACATTCGACTAATCGAAGGTACGAATGTGGGAAAAGGTGTTCGAATGTGGAATATAAGGTTCAAATGTGAAAATCAGTTTTAAAAAAAATTACATTTGACCATTTGAAGTGGTCGAACATGGCTGTTCATCTTCAAAATTTGCAGATTTTGATTTTGTGTATTTTTTGATTTGTAAAGCATCTAACATGAATGATTAACCTTTTCCAATAATCAATTGTTATGATTATTCAATGTTTAAGTGTTTTCTCCTAAAATCTAGGGTTATAAGAATCCATCGACTCTTCATCAACCAAGTGTGTACCTTTCTTAGCAACACTTTTCTTTCTCCGAGATGTCTTCTTTGGTGGTTCGGCATCATCCTCTTTTTCCTTTCCTTTCCCTTTACCACTCTTCGCACCAACATTCACAACTTGTCTTTTCCTTTTAGCTTCAGGATCAATAGGACATAATGGATTGTCTTCATCAAAATCACTGTTTACATTCCTGGGTTTATCAACACATGGATCTTCATAACCTGGATTGATCAGGTGACCAAACAAGTTCTTCATTGGTGGTCTTTCATTCATCGACACACCTTTATATCCCTTCATTCTTACTAGCGTGCTCAAGCTCATGTGATCTTGTACTATTATCTGAGTAGGATCTTTTCTCAAATTCTTATACTTCTCATCAAAGATCATTTGCAGGAATCTTGGATATAATAAAAACTTCTTATTCTTCAATCCTCTCAATGGTTCCAGCATGTGTTCAAGTATCAATCTAGATACGCTTGTTCAAGATCAGGGCAACCATTAAAGAGCTAATACAGTTTCTCATTACGTCATAACCTCCACTCACAGATCCAAAAACATGTAGCATGACGTGAGCAAGGTACTTGAACTGTGGGCAAAGTTTTCCTTTATGTAATGAACCATCAGTAATCGGTCCATTGTACTTCATTCTTCGGAAACACTTTCTCTGTTCAATCCAAGATAGAACTCTCGGATCAGTCTTCTTATCTGTCAGCTTCAATGCTTGTCTAATGTCGTCTTCAGAAATAATCACTAACTTCCCCTAAATCTTACTTACGATAGCAGATTCGTTGTCCCAAAAATCCATTCTAGCATTCATCCAGAATTCTTTTTGATGATCTCTATATATAATGGCAGGAGTAGCAATGGCATCAACAACACGGCTTCTCTTTAAAAAGTCAACAATACCGGTGAATTCGGTATGTTTCTTTAGATCGCCCAGATAAGCACAACAGTTATGTGCTTCTTCAAAAGGTAAATCTTCTACAGGCTTCTTCCCGGCTGCCTTGTCTGACGAACCAGCGGGAATATCAGAACTCTGTTGTTCAAACATTATTAAACTGCAAAACAAAACAAGAAAACACGTTAAAAATGGACAAAATATTCAAAATTTGAAATTTTGGATTTTAGAAATCCACATTCGACTAATCGAAGGTACGAATGTGGGAAAAGGTGTTCGAATGTGGAATATAAGGTTCAAATGTGAAAATCAGTTTTAAAAAAAATTACATTTGACCATTTGAAGTGGTCGAACATGGCTGTTCATCTTCAAAATTTGCAGATTTTGATTTTGTGTATTTTTTGATTTGTAAAGCATCTAACATGAATGATTAACCTTTTCCAATAATCAATTGTTATGATTATTCAATGTTTAAGTGTTTTCTCCTAAAATCTAGGGTTATAAGAATCCATCGACTCTTCATCAACCAAGTGTGTACCTTTCTTAGCAACACTTTTCTTTCTCCGAGATGTCTTCTTTGGTGGTTCGGCATCATCCTCTTTTTCCTTTCCTTTCCCTTTACCACTCTTCGCACCAACATTCACAACTTGTCTTTTCCTTTTAGCTTCAGGATCAATAGGACATAATGGATTGTCTTCATCAAAATCACTGTTTACATTCCTGGGTTTATCAACACATGGATCTTCATAACCTGGATTGATCAGGTGACCAAACAAGTTCTTCATTGGTGGTCTTTCATTCATCGACACACCTTTATATCCCTTCATTCTTACTAGCGTGCTCAAGCTCATGTGATCTTGTACTATTATCTGAGTAGGATCTTTTCTCAAATTCTTATACTTCTCATCAAAGATCATTTGCAGGAATCTTGGATATAATAAAAACTTCTTATTCTTCAATCCTCTCAATGGTTCCAGCATGTGTTCAAGTATCAATCTAGATACGCTTGTTCAAGATCAGGGCAACCATTAAAGAGCTAATACACTTTCTCATTACGTCATAACCTCCACTCACAGATCCAAAAACATGTAGCATGACGTGAGCAAGGTACTTGAACTGTGGGCAAAGTTTTCCTTTATGTAATGAACCATCAGTAATCGGTCCATTGTACTTCATTCTTCGGAAACACTTTCTCTGTTCAATCCAAGATAGAACTCTCGGATCAGTCTTCTTATCTGTCAGCTTCAATGCTTGTCTAATGTCGTCTTCAGAAATAATCACTAACTTCCCCTAAATCTTACTTACGATAGCAGATTCGTTGTCCCAAAAATCCATTCTAGCATTCATCCAGAATTCTTTTTGATGATCTCTATATATAATGGCAGGAGTAGCAATGGCATCAACAACACGGCTTCTCTTTAAAAAGTCAACAATACCGGTGAATTCGGTATGTTTCTTTAGATCGCCCAGATAAGCACAACAGTTATGTGCTTCTTCAAAAGGTAAATCTTCTACAGGCTTCTTCCCGGCTGCCTTGTCTGACGAACCAGCGGGAATATCAGAACTCTGTTGTTCAAACATTATTAAACTGCAAAACAAAACAAGAAAACACGTTAAAAATGGACAAAATATTCAAAATTTGAAATTTTGGATTTTAGAAATCCACATTCGACTAATCGAAGGTACGAATGTGGGAAAAGGTGTTCGAATGTGGAATATAAGGTTCAAATGTGAAAATCAGTTTTAAAAAAAATTACATTTGACCATTTGAAGTGGTCGAACATGGCTGTTCATCTTCAAAATTTGCAGATTTTGATTTTGTGTATTTTTTGATTTGTAAAGCATCTAACATGAATGATTAACCTTTTCCAATAATCAATTGTTATGATTATTCAATGTTTAAGTGTTTTCTCCTAAAATCTAGGGTTATAAGAATCCATCGACTCTTCATCAACCAAGTGTGTACCTTTCTTAGCAACACTTTTCTTTCTCCGAGATGTCTTCTTTGGTGGTTCGGCATCATCCTCTTTTTCCTTTCCTTTCCCTTTACCACTCTTCGCACCAACATTCACAACTTGTCTTTTCCTTTTAGCTTCAGGATCAATAGGACATAATGGATTGTCTTCATCAAAATCACTGTTTACATTCCTGGGTTTATCAACACATGGATCTTCATAACCTGGATTGATCAGGTGACCAAACAAGTTCTTCATTGGTGGTCTTTCATTCATCGACACACCTTTATATCCCTTCATTCTTACTAGCGTGCTCAAGCTCATGTGATCTTGTACTATTATCTGAGTAGGATCTTTTCTCAAATTCTTATACTTCTCATCAAAGATCATTTGCAGGAATCTTGGATATAATAAAAACTTCTTATTCTTCAATCCTCTCAATGGTTCCAGCATGTGTTCAAGTATCAATCTAGATACGCTTGTTCAAGATCAGGGCAACCATTAAAGAGCTAATACACTTTCTCATTACGTCATAACCTCCACTCACAGATCCAAAAACATGAAGCATGACGTGAGCAAGGTACTTGAACTGTGGGCAAAGTTTTCCTTTATGTAATGAACCATCAGTAATCGGTCCATTGTACTTCATTCTTCGGAAACACTTTCTCTGTTCAATCCAAGATAGAACTCTCGGATCAGTCTTCTTATCTGTCAGCTTCAATGCTTGTCTAATGTCGTCTTCAGAAATAATCACTAACTTCCCCTAAATCTTACTTACGATAGCAGATTCGTTGTCCCAAAAATCCATTCTAGCATTCATCCAGAATTCTTTTTGATGATCTCTATATATAATGGCAGGAGTAGCAATGGCATCAACAACACGGCTTCTCTTTAAAAAGTCAACAATACCGGTGAATTCGGTATGTTTCTTTAGATCGCCCAGATAAGCACAACAGTTATGTGCTTCTTCAAAAGGTAAATCTTCTACAGGCTTCTTCCCGGCTGCCTTGTCTGACGAACCAGCGGGAATATCAGAACTCTGTTGTTCAAACATTATTAAACTGCAAAACAAAACAAGAAAACACGTTAAAAATGGACAAAATATTCAAAATTTGAAATTTTGGATTTTAGAAATCCACATTCGACTAATCGAAGGTACGAATGTGGGAAAAGGTGTTCGAATGTGGAATATAAGGTTCAAATGTGAAAATCAGTTTTAAAAAAAATTACATTTGACCATTTGAAGTGGTCGAACATGGCTGTTCATCTTCAAAATTTGCAGATTTTGATTTTGTGTATTTTTTGATTTGTAAAGCATCTAACATGAATGATTAACCTTTTCCAATAATCAATTGTTATGATTATTCAATGTTTAAGTGTTTTCTCCTAAAATCTAGGGTTATAAGAATCCATCGACTCTTCATCAACCAAGTGTGTACCTTTCTTAGCAACACTTTTCTTTCTCCGAGATGTCTTCTTTGGTGGTTCGGCATCATCCTCTTTTTCCTTTCCTTTCCCTTTACCACTCTTCGCACCAACATTCACAACTTGTCTTTTCCTTTTAGCTTCAGGATCAATAGGACATAATGGATTGTCTTCATCAAAATCACTGTTTACATTCCTGGGTTTATCAACACATGGATCTTCATAACCTGGATTGATCAGGTGACCAAACAAGTTCTTCATTGGTGGTCTTTCATTCATCGACACACCTTTATATCCCTTCATTCTTACTAGCGTGCTCAAGCTCATGTGATCTTGTACTATTATCTGAGTAGGATCTTTTCTCAAATTCTTATACTTCTCATCAAAGATCATTTGCAGGAATCTTGGATATAATAAAAACTTCTTATTCTTCAATCCTCTCAATGGTTCCAGCATGTGTTCAAGTATCAATCTAGATACGCTTGTTCAAGATCAGGGCAACCATTAAAGAGCTAATACACTTTCTCATTACGTCATAACCTCCACTCACAGATCCAAAAACATGAAGCATGACGTGAGCAAGGTACTTGAACTGTGGGCAAAGTTTTCCTTTATGTAATGAACCATCAGTAATCGGTCCATTGTACTTCATTCTTCGGAAACACTTTCTCTGTTCAATCCAAGATAGAACTCTCGGATCAGTCTTCTTATCTGTCAGCTTCAATGCTTGTCTAATGTCGTCTTCAGAAATAATCACTAACTTCCCCTAAATCTTACTTACGATAGCAGATTCGTTGTCCCAAAAATCCATTCTAGCATTCATCCAGAATTCTTTTTGATGATCTCTATATATAATGGCAGGAGTAGCAATGGCATCAACAACACGGCTTCTCTTTAAAAAGTCAACAATACCGGTGAATTCGGTATGTTTCTTTAGATCGCCCAGATAAGCACAACAGTTATGTGCTTCTTCAAAAGGTAAATCTTCTACAGGCTTCTTCCCGGCTGCCTTGTCTGACGAACCAGCGGGAATATCAGAACTCTGTTGTTCAAACATTATTAAACTGCAAAACAAAACAAGAAAACACGTTAAAAATGGACAAAATATTCAAAATTTGAAATTTTGGATTTTAGAAATCCACATTCGACTAATCGAAGGTACGAATGTGGGAAAAGGTGTTCGAATGTGGAATATAAGGTTCAAATGTGAAAATCAGTTTTAAAAAAAATTACATTTGACCATTTGAAGTGGTCGAACATGGCTGTTCATCTTCAAAATTTGCAGATTTTGATTTTGTGTATTTTTTGATTTGTAAAGCATCTAACATGAATGATTAACCTTTTCCAATAATCAATTGTTATGATTATTCAATGTTTAAGTGTTTTCTCCTAAAATCTAGGGTTATAAGAATCCATCGACTCTTCATCAACCAAGTGTGTACCTTTCTTAGCAACACTTTTCTTTCTCCGAGATGTCTTCTTTGGTGGTTCGGCATCATCCTCTTTTTCCTTTCCTTTCCCTTTACCACTCTTCGCACCAACATTCACAACTTGTCTTTTCCTTTTAGCTTCAGGATCAATAGGACATAATGGATTGTCTTCATCAAAATCACTGTTTACATTCCTGGGTTTATCAACACATGGATCTTCATAACCTGGATTGATCAGGTGACCAAACAAGTTCTTCATTGGTGGTCTTTCATTCATCGACACACCTTTATATCCCTTCATTCTTACTAGCGTGCTCAAGCTCATGTGATCTTGTACTATTATCTGAGTAGGATCTTTTCTCAAATTCTTATACTTCTCATCAAAGATCATTTGCAGGAATCTTGGATATAATAAAAACTTCTTATTCTTCAATCCTCTCAATGGTTCCAGCATGTGTTCAAGTATCAATCTAGATACGCTTGTTCAAGATCAGGGCAACCATTAAAGAGCTAATACACTTTCTCATTACGTCATAACCTCCACTCACAGATCCAAAAACATGAAGCATGACGTGAGCAAGGTACTTGAACTGTGGGCAAAGTTTTCCTTTATGTAATGAACCATCAGTAATCGGTCCATTGTACTTCATTCTTCGGAAACACTTTCTCTGTTCAATCCAAGATAGAACTCTCGGATCAGTCTTCTTATCTGTCAGCTTCAATGCTTGTCTAATGTCGTCTTCAGAAATAATCACTAACTTCCCCTAAATCTTACTTACGATAGCAGATTCGTTGTCCCAAAAATCCATTCTAGCATTCATCCAGAATTCTTTTTGATGATCTCTATATATAATGGCAGGAGTAGCAATGGCATCAACAACACGGCTTCTCTTTAAAAAGTCAACAATACCGGTGAATTCGGTATGTTTCTTTAGATCGCCCAGATAAGCACAACAGTTATGTGCTTCTTCAAAAGGTAAATCTTCTACAGGCTTCTTCCCGGCTGCCTTGTCTGACGAACCAGCGGGAATATCAGAACTCTGTTGTTCAAACATTATTAAACTGCAAAACAAAACAAGAAAACACGTTAAAAATGGACAAAATATTCAAAATTTGAAATTTTGGATTTTAGAAATCCACATTCGACTAATCGAAGGTACGAATGTGGGAAAAGGTGTTCGAATGTGGAATATAAGGTTCAAATGTGAAAATCAGTTTTAAAAAAAATTACATTTGACCATTTGAAGTGGTCGAACATGGCTGTTCATCTTCAAAATTTGCAGATTTTGATTTTGTGTATTTTTTGATTTGTAAAGCATCTAACATGAATGATTAACCTTTTCCAATAATCAATTGTTATGATTATTCAATGTTTAAGTGTTTTCTCCTAAAATCTAGGGTTATAAGAATCCATCGACTCTTCATCAACCAAGTGTGTACCTTTCTTAGCAACACTTTTCTTTCTCCGAGATGTCTTCTTTGGTGGTTCGGCATCATCCTCTTTTTCCTTTCCTTTCCCTTTACCACTCTTCGCACCAACATTCACAACTTGTCTTTTCCTTTTAGCTTCAGGATCAATAGGACATAATGGATTGTCTTCATCAAAATCACTGTTTACATTCCTGGGTTTATCAACACATGGATCTTCATAACCTGGATTGATCAGGTGACCAAACAAGTTCTTCATTGGTGGTCTTTCATTCATCGACACACCTTTATATCCCTTCATTCTTACTAGCGTGCTCAAGCTCATGTGATCTTGTACTATTATCTGAGTAGGATCTTTTCTCAAATTCTTATACTTCTCATCAAAGATCATTTGCAGGAATCTTGGATATAATAAAAACTTCTTATTCTTCAATCCTCTCAATGGTTCCAGCATGTGTTCAAGTATCAATCTAGATACGCTTGTTCAAGATCAGGGCAACCATTAAAGAGCTAATACACTTTCTCATTACGTCATAACCTCCACTCACAGATCCAAAAACATGTAGCATGACGTGAGCAAGGTACTTGAACTGTGGGCAAAGTTTTCCTTTATGTAATGAACCATCAGTAATCGGTCCATTGTACTTCATTCTTCGGAAACACTTTCTCTGTTCAATCCAAGATAGAACTCTCGGATCAGTCTTCTTATCTGTCAGCTTCAATGCTTGTCTAATGTCGTCTTCAGAAATAATCACTAACTTCCCCTAAATCTTACTTACGATAGCAGATTCGTTGTCCCAAAAATCCATTCTAGCATTCATCCAGAATTCTTTTTGATGATCTCTATATATAATGGCAGGAGTAGCAATGGCATCAACAACACGGCTTCTCTTTAAAAAGTCAACAATACCGGTGAATTCGGTATGTTTCTTTAGATCGCCCAGATAAGCACAACAGTTATGTGCTTCTTCAAAAGGTAAATCTTCTACAGGCTTCTTCCCGGCTGCCTTGTCTGACGAACCAGCGGGAATATCAGAACTCTGTTGTTCAAACATTATTAACTGCAAAACAAAACAAGAAAACACGTTAAAAATGGACAAAATATTCAAAATTTGAAATTTTGGATTTTAGAAATCCACATTCGACTAATCGAAGGTACGAATGTGGGAAAAGGTGTTCGAATGTGGAATATAAGGTTCAAATGTGAAAATCAGTTTTAAAAAAAATTACATTTGACCATTTGAAGTGGTCGAACATGGCTGTTCATCTTCAAAATTTGCAGATTTTGATTTTGTGTATTTTTTGATTTGTAAAGCATCTAACATGAATGATTAACCTTTTCCAATAATCAATTGTTATGATTATTCAATGTTTAAGTGTTTTCTCCTAAAATCTAGGGTTATAAGTTTCAATCAATTCTTTTAACTGATGGATGTTAACCCTGGATTTTGTTATATTCTCCCCCTAAAATACTTAAACATTGAATCCTTAACAAGAATTGTCCCTATAACAGTTAATAATCCATGTTTTGATTCAGTTTATGGTTCGTATACAAAATCAACGATTCTGAAATGGATAATGGATAATAACCTGCAAATGATGGCTCAAAATGATCAGTAAGAGACGAGGATCACAATGGTATGAATTTAAAAACACGAGCAACAAGGGGTCTTAATCTCAGAAGTTTGAAATTTTTTTTGAAATGGGGATTGAAAGTGCAGATCAGTATATATAGGCTCCACATTCGACCATTTGACATGGGCGAATGTGAAAATTTTTCCACATTCGACCCTATTTAAAGGTTCGAAGGAACAAAAATGGTTCGAATGTACAATCAGACATAAGAACTCTCACATTCGACCGTTTGAAAGGTTCGAATGAACAGCAAAATTCCACATTCGACCCATCGAAGGGGCGAATGAAATTTGGAATTTTTGAACTTTTTACCAAATCTCAAACTCGAGTCCCGTTCAATATGTTTCTCAACTTTTAGGCATTCGACATTCATTATTCCTCATTTAAAGATGACCAAACTCAAATGGTCCATCAAGCTTCAGAAAATCACTATCAACCACCATCGGTTATAAAAAAGAATATAGAAATGTAAAATCTTTTGGATTTTCTGAAAGTTTTTGTTAAAACACACCTAAAATCTTTTTGAGTTTTGTATTTTTGACGAGAAATGTAAAATGCATAAATGTAAAGATAAAGCAGTAAATGTTTTGTGATTTTCGGTAAGAGGATCATATCAGTTATTGAGAAATCTGATCACACCGTTGATCTTTTGATTTATTATCATTAAAGACAATGTGTGATCTGGCAACTGCTGATATTGTGATCCACAAAAACTCACATGCAGACTGTTGTGCAGTGCTTTAAACTGATACGGTTATTTATAGTATAAACACAATTGTCTGTGGTTCCCACGCACACGACATACTCCCGTATCAAGAAGTAAATGCACAAAGACTCATTGTAACGCGTAGGGGTGTAAATGACACGTAGCGGCTTGGGATCGGCTCGGTAAAAAGCTCGAACGCCGAGCCTTAACGAGCCCGAGCCCGAGCCCGAGCCTGAAATATGGCTCGTTTAGTTATCGAGCCCGAGCTCGAGCCCTAGATACAAAGCTCGATTGGGCTCGCGAGCCTTAACGAGCTAGAGCCCGAACCCGAGCCCGAGCCTAAGTTACAGCCGAGCCTAAGTTATAGCCTTAACGATTGGGCTCGCGAGCCTAATTTATAGCCGAGCTTTTGCGAGCTCGAGCCGAGCTTTTGAGCTCGTTTGAGATTCTCAAATCACCTCGAGCCGAGCCGAGCCGAGCTCGAGCTTTGGATTTTACTAGCGAGCCGAGCTCGAGCTCAAGATTGTAGGCATGAACCGAGCCGAACTCGAGCTCGAGCTTCACAAAACCTTAATGAGCCCGAGCCGAGCCCAGTCAGGCTCGGGCTCGGCCCGGCTCGTTTACACCCCTAGTAACGCGTGATTATGCTTTCGTCATCTGTAATTTACAAGGTATGAGGCACAGAGGTGTACAGGTCAGCAAGTCAATGCTACAAAGTAACTTGTGCACTCTACCAGGTTGATTATCGTCATACATTGAAAGTTCCTCAATTCGGTAACTTTAGGATTTGGCTTTTAAAGCTCTTTTATAAAGATACCCTGTCTGATCTAGGTCCGTAATGACTTACAACAGAAGATCAGAGAGGCTATCCCCAGATAACTAATAACATAACGACCTGAAACCTCCGAATTTTGTACAAATACCCTATCAAACGAAATTACGGTACTAAGACCATATGCCCATGAGGAGTTCATCCATACAACAATTCGTTTGATATGTATGTATCAGGTACGCAGTAATAAGTCTACGAAGCCTATCAACACATCACACAGACTCAAACACACGCCTTATATTGCATTACACTTCTTTAGCATGTGTCAGATCCCCACTGATGTACTATCATTTCCTCTTTTTCTCCTGGAAATCATTTTGAGTTTTTCTATTTTTTTATGGGTTTTTGAATTTTTCAATGTTTTTGGTTTTTCTGTAAATAAACTCCCCCTAAAATGAAAAACATATTTTTGGGTTTTTGTATTTTTCTGAATAACAATAAAAACTAAAACTAAAAAGAGATAAACCGAGGTGATGATTAGTCTTGTTTTTCTTTTATACCGTTAGCTTTTAAAAGATATTCGAATCTTGATTTGTCAAAAGCTTTGGTAAAAAGATCTGCACGTTGATAGTCAGTGTGGATTTTGACCATATCGATCAACTCTTTTGCATAACAATCACAGATAAAATGATATTTGATTCGGATATGTTTAGCTTTTGAGTGATTGACTAAATCTTTTGTTAATGCAATTGCGGCCTCATTATCACAGTAAATAGGGGTTTTAAGAAATTGCAAACCGTAGTCCACCATCTGTTGTTGTATCCAGAGAACTTGTGAGCAGTAACTTGATGCTGAGATGTATTCTGCTTCACATGTAGATAAGGCGACTGTAGTTTGTTTCTTGCATTGCCAGGTCACGAGCCTGCTCCCCATAAACTGACATCCAGCCATTGTGGATTTGCTGTCTTTGTCACAGCCTCCCCAATCTGCATCACTAAAAGCAATTAGGTCAAAATTATCATCATTAGGGTACCATAGTCCTCTCGACGGACAACCCTTCAGATATCTAAGGATACGTTTGACAGCTGCCAAATGACTTTGTTTCGGCTTCGATTGATAACGTGCACAAAGACATGTGGCGAACATTATGTCTCGTCTAGATGCGGTGAGGTACATCAGAGATCCGACGATTGCTCTGTATGTAAAAGGACCCGTCAGCTCCCCCTTAGCGTCAACACCAATCCCGTGATTAGGTTGTATTGGGGTATCCATCGGCTTCGACTCATCCATCTGGAATCGGCTCAAGACTTCAGAAACGTATTTGGTTTGGTGAATAAAGATCCCCGTTGGTCTTTGGTCCACCTGTAAGCCTAGGAAAAACTGCATCTCTCCTATCGCACTCATTTCGAACTTTTCCTGCATAACTTTTTTCAAATTCTCTGCATAAAAGTTCATTAGTAGAACCAAATATAATGTCATCAACATAAATTTGCACTAGAAGCAAGTCATCTCCTGTTCGTTTTGTGAACAGTGTGCAATCTACCAAACCTCGCTTAAATCCTTTAGAAAGAAGATACGTGCTCAGCTCCTCATACCATTGTCGTGAAGCCTGGTGCAACCCATAGAGAGCTTTGTTTAGAACGTAGACCTTATCCCGGTGGATAGGATCCTCAAAGCCTGGTGGTTGACCTACGTAAACTTCTTCCTTGACCACACCATAAAGAAACGCGCTTTTAACGTCCATTTGATACACCTTGAATTTCTTGTAGGATGCAAATGCTAGGAACATGCGGATAGCTTCTAAGCGTGCAACCGGTGCATAAATATCGTTAATCGATTCCTTCCACTTGATGAAAGCCTTGTACGACCAATCGAGCTTTGTTCCTAACAATCACTCCTCTGTCATCCTTCTTACACTTAAACACCCATTTGGTTCCAATCTTTTTCCGTCCTGGAGATAAATCTGTTAGTGTCCACACTCCCAGTTTCTGAAACTGCAATAACTCCTCTTGCATTGCCTCTACCCAAGCGTCATCCAAAAGAGCATCCTTGTACGTCCGCGGCTCAACCTGCGAAACATAACAAGCAAACGACCAGTCATTCTGACAACCTGACTTTTGAATTTTAGCATATAAGGCTAGAGCGCCAAGATGTTCTTGTGAGTTAGCATTCCTCAGTTGTCCTCTCGTCATCACACTGCTACCAGGATCACCAATAACCTGCTCGAGCGGGTGAATACGATGTATCTGAGATTCCGGATAATCAGGTACTTGCACTCCCGTTTGAGTAGTCAAATTCTCTGTCGAATCCAGATCATTACCCAAGTTTGATGATGAAGCACCATTTGGATTTGGGTTCACTGGAGGTGTCTCTGTAGCAATATCTGGAATAGCTTCACTAGTAACATCATTATTATCTTCCGATTCTGATGAATTGAGAGTTGTGAAAGCTTCCTGAAATACCTCTTCTTTAGCTACAGGAGCATTGGTATCATTAGAAGCTGTTTGAGGGGTTACAGTGATCGAACGCACCAACGGTGATGTCACTGCGTTTTCACACTCGTAATATAATCGTAATACAGCCTCTTCAACTAAGCTATCTAGATTGAATGATTCAAAGAAATCTTTGTAATCAAACACCCAGTCTGGACCGCTACGCTATACATTCTGAGTATACCGCTGAACTTCAACGTTAGCCCACTCCTCTACCTGACGAGTTCGTTTGTTGAATACCCGTTTGAGCGGGGTTGCATATCCAACAAAGAATCCTTCTTCAGCTTTCGGTGCGAACTTCTCAGATGGATTAAGCATTGTACATGGTGCTCCAAACGGTTCTAGATACTCTAAGTTCGGCTTTAGTCGGTTCAACAGCTCATAAGAAGTTTTACCAAACTTCTTCACTGTTAAAACACGATTGAGAGTATAACAAGCTGCATAAATTGCTTCATTCCAGAACATTACTGGAAGATTGGAATCCACAAGCATTGTTCTCGCCGCTTCAATTAGAGTCCTGTTTTTACATTCTGCGACACCGTTCTGTTGAGGGGTGTACGGAGCACTATATTCATAATGAATTCCTTTGTCTTCATAAAGAGCATCCATCTGTGCGTTCTTGAACTCCGTCCCATTATCACTCCTAATTCTCTTGATCTTTAGACCATAGACATTTTCTAGTCGAGTGAACAGAACTTTCAGATTATTAAACGTGTCGCTCTTATGATGCAAGCACATAACCCATGAAAATCTGGAATAGTCATCGGTAACCACAAGACAGTACAATTCACCAGCATGACTTTTACGCTTGACCGGTCCGAACAGATCCATGTGCAAATGCTCAAGTGGTAATTCAACTGAATTGACTTTCTTTGGTTTATAGGATTGCTTGTGCTGCTTTCCTTTCTTTCAACTCACACACTTTTCATTCAAATGGAAATGTTTAACATTTACGCCTTCGACAAGTTCATTCTTCACCAGATGGTTCATTTTTCTAAGGTGAATTTGTCCCATCCTCCTATGCCACATGATAAATTCTTTTTTAGTAGCTTTGGAGAGGAAACACGTTACTTGACCTTGGGTTGTCATGGCCTTTGACATGTCAAGAATGTACAGATTGTTCACTCTCGGCGCTTTAAGCATTACCCACTCTTTTGGAAGTACGAATCCTGGCTTGAGAATGTAGTATGATTTGTCATCAAAGAATACAGAGAACTGCTTATCACAGATTTGACTAACACTGAGCAGATTATAGTCTATTTGCTTCACATACGAAATCTTTTCAAAACTCACGATACCATTACTCACACTACCCTCCATAGTAATGTATCCTCCTTTGTTCCCAGCAAATGCTACGTATCCGCCATTGATATTTCTGATGTCAAACAGTAGCGATAAATCCCCTGTCATGTGACCAGAAGCTCCACTGTCAACAATCCAAAGACTGCTCACAGGGCCAGCTGAAGCTCCCTGCACATATCAAGTAAAAAGATTAGATTTTTCAGGGGACCCAAGCCTGCTTGGTCTTGGGTCTTTGAACATTAAGTTTCAAAGAATCTTTTTCACAAATAGTTGAATTTGAATTGATCTTTTTCAGATCAATTAAATCCTTTTCAGTTTCAGATTTCTCATTCACTCTTGAAGTAGAAGCACCTTGAGAACCCTTGGGTGACCAGAATTGTTTCGAACGTTTCAAGATTCGAATCTGAGATTTTGGAGTCTCAGACGGTTTCTTTACTTCGTCTTTGAAGGAAACTTTCTTGGTTACCTTCTCTGATTTAACAGAGACAGGTCCAACTGTTGGTTTGACTGAAGGTTTTAATGGTACCTTTTGCTTGTCAACAGTTGTGTTCACCACAGGTTTCTTAAAAGGCTTTTCCAAGGCGATCCGGTTACGACGATCATATGTCATCTGACGATTATCCCTCTTTTGAAAATATCTGCTTTGGTTATAAAACGGTGCTGGTTGAGGGACAAAACGTCGTTGTGGATAACAATGATTATCGACTAGACTTTGATACTTTTGCTTCACTTCAATCTCGTGCCTTTTGTGCCTAACATACGGGCAGTGAGCAAGTAAATGCCATCTCTCCCCGCATTTATAACACGCACGGTATTCCTCAAAGTTGTTCTTGGCATTCAACTTTGCATAAGTAGTGATAGGATATTGATCATCAATGTTTTTAAAACCGGACCGGATGTCGAACCGGTCTTCTTACCGGTTCACTGGTCCGACCGGTTCAACCGGTCGGACCGGGTTTACGAACCGGACTATAAATATTTTTAAAAGATATTTGATGTGTCTAATATGTTTACCAAACTTGTATTGTTTATGTAAATATAATTTATTTTTATTAAAAAGAAATGCTTTATGGTGGTTTTAGTAGGCTTATTCAAAAACACAGGTGGTGTGCAATCTACGCATTGACCTGTAGATAAAAGCATGGTCTGAGTGTCTGAAAATAGTACAATACACTATAGAGCTAATGTAAATATTCTTGAAAGCAAAGGGCATAAGTGGAAATAAAGGAAATTAATAACACTTCCATATATTGTTTAGTATTTTCAAAATACAGTTCAACCTAGCGAGAGGTTGTCTGAGAAGAAGCCTGAAACTCAAAAGAGAAGATGTCGGAATTTTTGTTCGGAGCTTATGTCGGTACGCATCACCATCGTCATATTACTTGTTATTTTATGGTTCTCCCTTCTTAAAACTATGAACTAGCAGCATAGCTTGCCGGCACGACCACCGGTGTCTGCCGAAGTTTTTTTTCCAAGCCATGCCGTCGCAACCTTGAAGAAGGCCGGCCGAACCGTTATTACACCGGTTCTCCGGTTCAACCACCGGTCACTGGCTCAACCGGCCGGGTTACTTCACAAACGGTCTCAAGGGGGTGACCGGACCGCCGACAGCACCGTCTCCGGTTAAACCGGTCAGACCGGCCGGTCCGGTCCGGTTTTCAAAACGTTGTTGATCATCCATACACCTTCTTCTTAAACTCTCAGGAGATGGGTCCTTTGAGTAAGTCGGCTCAAGAAAACTATTCGCCTTCTCCTTCGGCTTAATAAACTCTATGACATGAACCTTTGGTTCTTTTGGAACATCCAAATAAATTTTCTTTAAAACATCTGGAGGTACATCATTTGTTCTCTCATGCTTTGGGAACCAAATGGTACTCTCCTGCCAAATTTTCTCAATCTTGGAATAATTGGCAAACTTAATTGGATATTCCTCTTCAGAAATTATCTTATCGGATCCTTCCATCAGATAGAAAACTTTGACGGGTTTGTCATATTGTTCATTCTTCTCAACATGCTTAACTGACTGATTCACTCGATGAGCGTTAGCCATTGGATGTATAATTTGAGATGGTGACACCGGTTCATTGGTAATAATGTGATTTTCCGCAGGAATATCACACACCTTCTCAGATTTGTCATCCTCGGAGTCAGAATCATCAGTTACAACTATCACACCTTCATCATTTAGTCCCAAAATAGGTCTATCATCAGAATTAGGGTCTCCCACACTAGAGGTGTTAGACTCATCATCTGATGTAGAGTCAGCCTTAACTGAACTCTCCGGTGTTATTGAATGCAAAGTATGATTTTCAAACAACACTGGAGATGGGACGACCTTGTAGTTTGCACTACTTGACTGTGAAGGCTCCTCAATAATATGGTCAATAACATATGCAATATGTTTGTAGCTTTCAAGCTTCTTGTTGACTTTCTCAGCAAAGCACTTGATGGTAGCCATTTCAAGTTTTGTTTCTTCTAATTCATTTATGTAATTGTTAATAGCTAATTGTTTTAAAGATAATGTCTTTTTAAGATCTGAAATGTCTTTCTTATAACCATCAAGCACTTTATTGAATTCTCGTGCTTCCTTTTGATATGATTGACAGTTGATCTTAGCACTCTCAAGCTGAACCCTGAGTTGCTTATTATCCTCTGTCAATCTATTGCATGCACCATAATACTTTTCACTATTCATATCTAAATTAGATTCAGAACTTACCTGTTTTGGAGGCTCTGTCATCGCCATCAATGCAAAGTGTGCTTCCTTTCCAGCAAAGAATTTAGAATAGTCGATTATGGTAAAAGCATCATCCACAATGCAAGATTTGCGAGTCATCAGAAAATCAACTTCGGCTAGAAGTTGATCAATATCATCATCTAGTGAGTTAACACTAGCTTCAGAATCAGAATTGTTCTCCGAGTTAAAATAAGTTGAATCACACTGTTCGAAAACATCAGTGACAGAGTCAAGAATCAATCCTAACTTCTTCTCAACACAAACATCTGTTTCTTCAACTAACTCCTCAATCTTCACCTCAGGCATCTTCTCAGTCTCCAAAACATCTTCAATTGACACCAGTTCCTCCAAATCCATCTTTTGGGCAACACACGCCACATTACCGGTAGTGATTTCCTCAACACCAAGTTGCATACTAGTCCAATCAAATCCCTCATCTTTCTGGATTACCAAAGCTTGGTTCTGGTTATCTGGTTGGGTTTGGCTGTTTGGTGTAGAAATAGGAATAAGAGTTCTGGTTGGATTGTGTGGTGTTTGGTTTTGATTTTGATTTTGGTTTTGTGTAGTGGTTTGTCTAGCACAATTGTTTGGTGAGGTGTTTTGGCGGTTTTGGTAATTATTTTGTGGTTGAAAATTGGAGTTGTTTTGGCTTTGATATGATACCTGATTTTGTGATTGACGGTTCTGGTAGTTGGTGTTAAAAGGATTCCTATTCCCCTGTTGTGCTGGCTATGTGCATTCTCTCTTGAAGTGACCTTTCCCACCACAGTTAAAACATGTTACTTTGGCTTTGTTGAAGCCATATGTGGTGTTGGGAGATATAGAAAGATCAGTTATGCCCGTCTTCTCTATGAACTCGGTCGCTCGCCTCATGACACTAGCAAATGCCCACTGGATGTCAATGAGCTCCATCTCCTCCTTGTCAATTTCAGCGTAGTCTTCACTAGTTAAGTTGTTATTACCAATTTGACTAGCTACTAATCCATTATAAGAAGCGACCATAGCAGAAACTAAGGCTACATGTTGCTGTGCAACTTCAACAGTAACATTGTTCAAATTTGATGTCTCCAACACAATTGGGCTCTGGTTAGGTTGACTTGGATTCATTTGGGTTTGATTCACTTGAGTAATGTAGGATTGTTGTTGAGGTTGGTTCAAATTAGTTGAATAACATGCAGCTTCTTGCATCGGTGAAAATGGTGAGATGTAAGTTGTAGGATATGATGGTGGGTTATAGGATGAGGTTTGAGCAAGATAGTTTATGGGGGGTTTTGGTTGGTTCAACAATGTTTGAAACACAAGCAATGTGTGGAGCAACAGTGGTACTAGAACCTGAACTAGTTAGAGATGAAGATGTACCGCCATGGTATAACTCTGGATTCTGAGGAACTTGTGCTCTTTTCGCTTTCCTCTTTTCCTCCATCTCTTTGTTCTCAAGCTTCTGGATGAATTCATTGATGGTCCAATATTGGTACGCGTCTTTCTCCTTAAGGACCTCAATATGTTGATTCCAGTACGGTGGTAATGCATCAGCGAACTTATCCACCAGCTCAGACATCTGTATATTGATCTCATAACTTGAAAGTTCAGTCAATAAATGGCAATACCTCGGAATCAACTGTTTTAGCGTCTCATTTCCCATATAGCTAAAATTCTCAAACTCTTTTCTCAACTCCTCCATTATAAGCTTCCTCGTCTTCTCATTCCCATCGTGACGATTCCTTAACATATCCCATAATTGCTTCGAAGCGGTGCACGACCCAAACTGATGTAAATGATCAGTGTTAATGGCCTGGGACAGTTGGGAAAACACCTTCTTTTCCACCGCAAACTTTTTCTTCTCATCCTCAGCGAGACTCTCTAATGGAATCGGCTCACCAGTGTTCTCCAAAACCGGAGCTACATTCCCCTTAGCAATCATTTGCCAAGCTTCCGTGCCTTCCAATCCCATTCCCTCTAGATGAATTTTGAGTTTTGAACTTGGTCTTCCATTGGTTGTAATCCACCATTTCCATCAACTTTGGTGGACGGCTCCCACTACCTAAAGATAAGTCCTGAATAATCGTCGAAATAGCATTGGTAGTCTGAGAGTGTACCACCGCTGCTGCAACTCCCCAGTAATCAGCCATAGGTTGTGGTTGTGGTTGTGCAACTTGTTGGGGCATCGAACTAGTCATCGCCAAATAATTGATTGGTTGAGATGGTTTACTAGACTTCTGAGCAGCTACCGACCAAGGATCCATTGTTGCTTGCTGTTGTGGTGTTGTATTAGGTCGTGGTGTTGTTGGAAAGTTCCACATATTGTCTGAAAAGTATAAAACACGAAACGATTAGAAAAAATTTTCAACAGTTTCTACTTTCGACCGTTTACTAATGATCGTGTGGGCGAATGTGGAATTTAGTCCAGATTCGACTGTTTCTAAAGACTCAAATGTAGAAAATAACAAACACTTTCCACTTTCGACCAAATCAATCCACTTTCAACCTCCCGATTGGTCGAATGTAACACAGATGGTCGAATGAACAACAACACACTAGAAATTTCTAGGTTCGACCAAAATATACTCCACGTTCGACCAAAAACTCCCTGGTTCGACCTAAAAACCACACTCTCGACCTTTTCTCCCTAGGTTCGACCCTTTCATTTTGAAAAACGGTTTACTTTGAAAATCAGTTATTTTGATCCAAAATTTCCAAATGTTGATGAAATTTGATGATCTTATGCAGGTTTTGCTTCGGATTGAATTTGGAACAAGTTTAACAAAGAGAATTTTGAATATTATCCATGAAAACAAGTTCAAATCAATCAATATACACCAAATTCAAATGTTCAATGAAAACAGAAATGTTTTGATCAAAATTGGGTCCAAATCAACACTAATATTATCAATTCGTAGTTGTTTGATCCTTGATGCTCTGATACCACTTTGTATGTGTCAAGGATCGATCTTCAAACAAAGAATATGATCAAACAAGTTCAATTAAGGTGCGGAATCCCTGAATTGATCACGAAATGATAATATATCTAGCAAAACACACAAATCATCTCAAACATTTTCATTTCATTGATAAACATAATCATTAACACTTTAAAAGCTTGTTTACAATGATAGATATCAGTTACAGACTCAACAAAACCCTAGGGAGACGACACACTCAGAGAGGGAAACAAAAATGACCAATAGTTAAACTTAGAAAATGATTCAACCTATATATAGACCTGCACATTCGACCATTCGATTGGGCAAATGTGCAGGTTCGATCATTCAAGTTGGGCGAACCAAAACATATATACAACAAAACTTCATTCGACCTCTCTGAGCTTCTCCCTTCGACCGTTTAATCTACATTCGACCAATTGGATTCCACCTTCGATCATTCGTAATCGACAAAACATAATGAAATTCGCAATTCAATAGCACTAGTCGCACTTCGTGTATTTACAATAATATACACACATCATAAATATAAAACAGAGATTGGATAAAATGAAGTCATCGCAGATTTGAATAATTGGAATTCAAAGTACAATTCTGATCTCACTCGCTCTCACCAAATGCTCTCCCTCTCTATGGCAAATCAGGCTTTCTCCTGTTGGACTCTGATCTCAATTAAGTGCTCTAAAAACTTAGAAAATTACCATTATTCCCCTACACACTTAAACACTCAATTTTAACACACAGGGACCCGATTTTAAGTTCAGAAATTGATTTTTAACGTCCATAAAGGAACAAAATACCATTGAAACCCGAAAATGTGAGGATTGATCATCCTTGGACACATTCCCCCCTGAAAGGCACAATTAGTCACACTTTGACTATTTGAGCTGTTTCATTCACAGATGATCAGAAACTCACGAACAACTGGAACCAATAGTCGTACTGAGATCCGATCATGCATACCTTGTACTTACCTGAACCAACGTCTGATTTACACTACTGACCTTCAGATTTGAAAATATCTCAGTTTTAGCATAAATCCGTTAAGTTAACCTTTTGAATTTCAAAGTCCATTTAGCTGTTCATCAGACTCCGACTGTTTTGAAATGACGATAGCACAATGCATTTAAAGCATATCTAACATCAGTTTTTCAAAAATAAAGCAGAAATGGAAAATATTTTTGTATTTGTGGATATGTTTGACAGAAAGATAAGAAATTCAATTGAACGGAACGAAATTGAACCTTCGTAAACTATATTTTTTTTTTGAGTTCGTCGGGCAGAGAACCATATCAGTTTACGGACCTGTCATGATAAACTTTGTTTAGATTAATTCAGATTTGGATAATCAATAAACAAGCGATTACCAATATACTTGTCCACTTAAACCTAAAAATCAAGATTACTCGCCGGCACATTAGATTCGTTAAGGTAACATTTATACTTGCAGTCAATGGTCCCCACGCACAAGACACATTCCCGTATCAGGCATTGCACAAAGCTTCATCTTAATGGGTGAGTAACCCATGACCATCCGTCTACAAGGCACGAGACTGATTAAGTCCCGGTAAGTGTAGGGGTAGATACCAGAAGTCATATTATTTTGTCCCCCCCCCCCCCCCCCGTTTTTTACCGGGATACTTTACTTAGAGGGCATGTACAATCCAAGTCACTATCCCAGTGTACAGTCACCACAAGGTCTGTATTTATTATATATAGAACATTGTGGCTAAATTAACAGACTTGGCTTAGAAGGTGTGCTCAATCCAAGTCGCCATCCTAGTGAACAATCACCATTAGCTTCAGAATTATATATAGTATACTCCACAATGCACAATGCCTTACCGGTACGAGTAGCTGAAGACGAAAGATGCTCGCACTTCGCAACTAGAATTCTCTTATTTGTTTGTACGAGAATTAGGGTTTGGCTATGGATGAATCTTTTTAGCATAATTAAGAATGCTTGATCAACTAAATCGGATCTGTGGTGGATCCAAGATTTGACTTTGACTATTTGTTCCCGGATGTATCACAAGTTAACGACCTAGAACCTCAGATTTTGGCAACCCATCAATCGAGATTTTGGTACCAAGACCATATGCCAATGAGAAGGGTAACCACTCAACTTTACGTTGTTAATGTTTATATCATCGTGCCAACTTAGAAATGATTTTCAGGCGTACCGGTATATCACTTGAAAGACTGATTATCACTTGCAATTTTAGTGTTTTGGGAAATCAGACAGTCCACTAATGTACTATCATTTTCTTTTATCTATACAACAAAAAATCAATTTTTGATTTTCTAATGTTTTTGTATTTTTGTCATTTTTCAATGTTTTTGGTTTTTGTTGGTTATTCAAATATTTTTGGATTTTTGATAAGATAAACTATGTACAAAAACAAAAGCACCAATGTGGACTAATCTTGTTTTTCTTTGACACCATTTACGTGACGCAAAAACTCAAAACAAGATTTGGTGAAAGATTTCGAAAATTGGTCAGAACGTTGTTGGTCGATTTGAATTTTAACAACATCTATTAGCTTCTTTTCATTTCAATCGCGTATGAAATGATAGCGAACATGGATGTGTTTAACCTTAGAGTTGTTAATCGGGTCCTTAAAGATGCCTATAGCTGCTTCATTATCAACGTAAATAGGGGTAGTAAGAAATTTCAAACTGTAATCCTACATCTGCAGTTGGATCCAAATCACCTGCGAGCAGCATGAAGAAGCGGCAACATACGAAGCTTCACAAGTGGAAACATGTGACACCAGTCAACAATCTAGGTCAAGATCCGTAAACATTGGTACTTAACTATGTCATTTCATGTTCATATAAGACATTTTAGCACTCACTATACACCCCCTAGTCTAGTAAAACCTAAACTATTGCAGAAATACAATGGATTATCCGCCTATGCATTGAACACCCGAAATATCCGAGACAATTGGTGTTGAACAATCAAGCCAATCACACGCTCAACAGAAAGCAGCTGGGTATCCAATTACTACGTACGGACAAAACAACAATACACGTGACATTACTAAAGTGGAAAACTACACAATCCACTCAAATCCGAACAATTTACAATGTGTTTTATGAGGTTAACACATACAAAATCATGAAACAACCAAGGAACAAGCATGTGTTAACATGAGTTACAACTATCAAACAACCACATGTTTATGGATCAATAACATATGATATCTAACTCTATGTTAATATTATATAGTAACAAACATATGTTATTATCAAAGATTAGATACATATACTAATACATATCATGACATGAAATCGATTATTTTCTTAGGTAACAAGGGATATTTTTCCCACAACATATTATATTCACACACATACACAAACAAACAAATCTAGCTCTAAACATACCTACACAGCATGCCTACAATATCAAAATAGAAATCAACACATCTTAGAGCTATACCTATGTGTACAATTATACCTCATTGATAATGACTAAACAACCTTGTAAACCATACACACACACGACACTTATACATACAAATGATGGAAAGGGACAAGACCATATATACATACATATACATACATACGTGTGTGTTTATATAGATAGAAACAAGAAAATCCATGCATGTAACATGAGACAAATATACCTATTATACCAATAAGGGTCTTCCATGTTTTAACCATCTTTCAAGGGAAGATTTACTTCTTCATTTATAATAAACATGTGCCAATAATCAAGTCCCTCACTCCCACATACATACATACGGTTTGGGTGTGCAAAAGAAGACAAGGAGGAGGTTCATGCATGAAAAAAATACTCTAATCAAGATTTATACCTTAGTGGGACTTTCTCAAACCCACAAGCATCTCCCAAGGTGTGATTTCTTTCCCAAAACAATGATTCTACACATCCATTCCTTCCTCTTCTTGTCTCGGTCGTACCTCACCCCACACACATGCACCCATCATTTTCAAATGTCAAGGAATTGCATCATATGGGAATTGTACTTGCTTATTTACATCACCTAGACAAGTTGACTTGCTGAAATTTCAACAAACATCCAAGAACCATTGGCCTATATAAACTGATTGTCTTCTCTTGTGCTTTCACCCCAAAATAATCTCAAGTCACCTACCCACTCCCTCTTTCCCTTTCTTGGTTTCCGGCCACTTTCAAACCAACAAACACCACAATCTTTCTTTCACCATCCTCTCTGCCGAACAACACCACCCTTAACCAAACCATTCAAGTGGAACCACGTCTTACCAAGCCATCACGAAGGAGACAAACGACTCACAAGCAACCAAGTTCGGATAATCTCATCTCCTCTCGGATTTCATTTGGTATGATCCAATAAACTCTCAAACAACCTTGAATTCTTTAATGATTCGATTAAAAACCTATGTTTACCCGAATTATAACCGACTAACATGAATATGTACCTGAATATTAGCCTTAAAAGTCGGCCCAACACTTTAACATAGAAGGTAGAATACACTAAACATGAATTCGAATGCATCACATTGTAGGTACACGCACCTTTGTCTATTCACCTTCACACGCACATAAAGAAACCCTCACATAGTATCTATACATGCACGAATATGTATACGTGTGTATAGGACCGAATGGATAATAATACCCCGATCTTTAAAACTAAAGCATAATGTGTATATACATACATTAATATACTTTCAAATTTTGTACAATACACATACGCACATACGTGAAAATATACACCAACATGCTCGTAATCACACTTGAGCATGTACACGAGTATGTATGGAGTCGGTTATGATGAACAAAGTTCGGATTTCAAATCAAAGTAACATGTAAAAGTTCTTGGATTTTATAAAACATATGTTAAAATAACTTCAGCATGTGTTAACTATGCATTGAACCTAATAACTATGGAACATATGTTAAAACATTTGTTCTTTCCAAGAAAACACCACATATGTGAGATTGGGAAACATTCTATCACCCATGATGACTTGTGGGGCCCGTTTTGTAAACAATAGATACATTTTTACAACAAAACGCCCGGTATTCACAAAATCATGCACTTTACAAAGTACACAAAAATACGTAGTAATTGTCATGTGCATAAGGAATGGCCCCACATATACATGATACGAGGGTCCACAAGTCGGGTGAACAACTTGTATGGTAAACGACAAGAACGTACAAATAACTATGTCCTTGATAATCATAGGGCACTTATTGTTGGACAGTAGTTACCTCACTTCTCTGCTTTGCTAGACAACACATGCAGACAGCAGGTTAGTTTCACGGCCCCGTTTTACTGTTTTACATTTTTTTGGGGATAAACATGCTACATTTCTAGTACATTACATTTTGGGGAAATTTCTTTCATGACTACCATGTGGAACATGAGACATTCGGTTCATGAGCTCTACAGTCCTCGTACTTATATTTACACTATAACCATTAGCTAACAGAAGCCATGGAACACTTAAATAGATCTATTGGGTTGACACCCCCACTCTTGGTTAGTCGCTCTAACCAGTTACATACAAGAGAGTGTTAGTATTCTACTATACATGCGTTGTCTTTATTGTACAATGCACAAGGCACAACAGTCAAGAGGTTTCGTTATGGGACTCATGGTTTGCATAGTAATCATTAGCTTAGCTAGCTTTGATTGGTCATACACGAATTTCACAAGCACTTTACATAGTACATTAAAACCTATGAACTCGCCGACATTATGTTAACAAATATTTTATGCATGTTTTTTTGGTAATTGATCATGGGAAGCAGGAACGTGAGACAGGGGCTAGAGTGCACATTTCGTGGTATCATCACCTACACCGGTCAAGATTTAATAATATTGGTCATGTTATGTCTTCGACATTTGGTCTAGTAATTTCAGACAATATTACATTTATCTTAACTTTGTAAGACTTAATTTATCGTTTGATGATATCTACTTAAAACATCATCTTATGCGTTGCATGAACCTTGTGCTTGAAAGCCTTTCAAATCACACCTCCGTGTTTCCGCCTTGGCAGGGTGTGACAGATTGGTATCAGAGCAGAAGGTTATAGCGAACTAAGATTCTTTTGTGTTGTAACAATGGATGTATTGAACTACAAATATGAAATTAATATGATGGTATTTGATGCGTTTGGTTTTAGTATTAAAACGATGTCATTTTCCCCGGTGCCAAAAACTTTGATTTAACAATTCCAAAACAGTGGGCTGGGGGAAAAGACTGATTTTACTAAATCCTAATTAACAAAGTTTTAAATTTATAAAGTAAACAATATTTACTTTGGAAACTAAAACCAACACATAGGCAGAGAACCTGACGTGCATAGTATAGCTTCGATGGTAAGTATTGAGTATCGTATTCCAAGGTTCACACTTTCCCCTATTAAACCATTCATCAATTGACCGGTCGGTTTTTAAAAAGAAAAATAAAATGAAGGGGTTCTTTAAAAAGAGTTTTTGAAAAAGGTTTGGTTTTTACAAAAGCTAGGGTGAAATAAAATAGTAGATAGATATGCACATCTCGGGGCCCTTCGCATAAGTAGTTAAGTTTAATATTAAAATTAATAATTTAAGTTAGTTAATTGTGTGGAAGATGAGAGTGATCTTGAAGTGTTGACTCCTTGACAGAGAAGCGAAGGCGACTACTAAGTAGAATGCAGAACCTCTCCAGCGTGCGTCCACATGGGGTACTTTGCCAGGGCCTCGCTTATAGCGGGCTCCTCAAACCGCGGTTAAGTCTTCGAGTCTTCGAACTTATCATCTTCTTAAATTGGAGGCTTCACTCCTAAACAGGGACACCGTATACCTCACCTTAGTTCTCGCGTTCCGTACCGAATGCTATCTTTATCCTGGAAACCACGTATCCCCATTGGTTAACGGTCAAGGCCGAAATATCTCTCTTATGGTTGTCACGGGAAGGCGGGCCCTCCATTGGTTAATGACATTGTACTAACGAGAACCAGATAAAGAACCTTTATTTTATTTATCTTAGTAACACATTACATGCCTGATAAAGTTGGTTTTAAATAAATGATGATTTAATTACCCAACCCATAACCTCCCGAACTGAATGAAATCCTTAACAAAGGCGGCACCTAATCCTACAGGCGTATGATACAAAAGATCACCGGTGCGCCCGTAGGTGAACCATCCTTTGCCAAAAAAAATCACTCAATCATCTGGTATGAACCAGAAATGTGTTACTCAGATCTGGTCCACTTCAGAAGCTCGAAGGATCTGTCTCACTACCGGTTTTCTCGCCTTGGATCTTGCTCGGGACTACCAGGAGCTGATTATACCATTGATTAATTAAGTTAAGGTTGCTATTAGGTTAATCATCATTCAAACATGTCGCAAAGATAAACAAATAAAGATTAGAAGAAGATAACACAACAAATAACTAAAAATAAACTACTACTACTAATAATAAAAGTCTACAAATCGAAGCGGGTTCGCAAATAATAGAAAGATACAACCATAGAAATGATCAACACAAGGATCATGGCTGCTCATAGACAAGCTCTCCATCTTCCAAGTGATATGTATTCTCTCATGATCCTCACGACCCTCGATGTTTATTGCATACTACTCTACAATCCTCTTCTTGGCCAAGCTAATCAAGGTAGGTCGAAGCCTAACCATTGAGGGATGTTAGGAAGACCAGAAGTCCTCCCAAGGGACCCCAAGATCTCTGGAAGAAGCTTGGTAGCCGGCCCAAGAGAGCACAAGAAGGGATGAGCAAAAGGTGGGGGTTAGCTTGCTATTTATAGAGCTCCAGGTGAAGCACGGTCATGCCCAAAAGCGTCAAGGGCGTGCTCGTTGTCTCACGTACGTTCTGTTGCTGCATGGCAGACTTTGTCTATCCTTTTTGTCTGAGCACGGGCGTGCCGGTGCATGTGGCACGGACGTGCACATGCTGTTTGTCTTGATTTCTTGCTCTCAATGTTTGCTGCGTTGTTCTCTCGCGTACAGGACCTTCGTGCAAGTGTGTGTGGGCGTACTTGGTAACTCCAGGGCTAATTTTAGTGTTGTTTAAGTGCCGGGATTGTCTTCAAAACATATAGTAAATCGGCTGAGAGTCTCGTATCTTCAGGAATCCTCCGTTTTTGCCTGTTTTTGCCCGGAAATGCTTCATTTCCGTCTTGGAGCTCCATTTTCCTGCAAAAAACAAATAGGAACGATTTATGTATCAAATATTAATAATATTGCCTTTATTGTACCCTATTATGAGACTGTTTATGCCAGTTTTATATGTTAACTTTGTGAGGTATCAGTATTTTGGATTCATGATGTGTCTTATTTATTCTTATGTTGTCACACCCCGCCCAGGTCGGGGCACTTACAGTGACCAGTCGGCGCAAACTTAAGGAGGAAACGTAAGCTCATTACATAACTTAAGTATTTATTACAAGCCAGAGTGATTAAGCTACAACCAAACTAACAAAGCATAACCATAGTAAGATGAATCATCTACAGTCATTCCATGCTCTGCTAGGCATTCCTAGTCCTTACATCATCAAGCTGTGATACATGCTCGAGTAATAAAAATACGTCAGCACAAAGCAGGTGAGTCACATAAACTGACTCCTTAGTAAAACAAACACATAGCAGACACACCGAATACAGCTACATAAACATTCACATTGATCAAGCATTTACACACACGGTCTACCAATTCCACAGCAGACCCATACCGCATACAATCACATAAACAATTTTATTGATCAAGTATGAGCTCCATGCATGTCACCATAATCATAATCCGGACTAGGCATTATATATTCACACCTACAACCTCAAAACCCGTAACAAGGCCTGTAAGTGTATGTCCAAGCCTGGAAAATATAATGATCATTATAATATATATACATATATATATATATATATAATGTAACGCCCAGCTTTTCCCTAATATTATAATATTAATATTTTAATCATTAAACGATTTTAATTCATTAACAATAACATCTCATTAACAAGAAATACATTTTTGTTCATTAATAAACTAAATTATCTATTTACGTTATTTTTGTGTCGAAAATAATAATAATAACGCATGGCAAGTGATACCGTACTAGTTAACCGACACTTATCCTAATAAATTTTAACACGACTATAAATACATATAACAAATGTATTGTCTAAAAATAAAGTGACGGGAAATAATTATTTGGTAGTTCAAGAAACTGTGTAATTAACGAGATGTGAAACGGTAACGGGTTCGTATACGCGGTGTCCACCTAACCCACCTAACAAACCCTACCTATTTAAATCTTCTTCTTCTTCATCCATCTCCTTCATTCTTACAAGCTCAAACCCTAGCCCCAAACCCTCTTTTTTTTCTCTAATTGGGCAGCCACAAGTCCCTCTCTCTCTACTCTCTCTCTAAAACTCTCCCTCTCTCTACCCTTACAAGAGCACGCGACCTCCCTTCCTCCTCACTATGCCGACGATCGGCCACCACCGCCCATGGTGGTGGCTGTGCGATGGTTTTAGACCCTAAAAACGGACTGAAACAGTAGCAGATTAGAGGTATTGGGTCAGGTTTAGAGTATGTGGCTGTGGTCATCCGATTGTGGTGGTCTTAAGGTGGTTTTTGGGCGCTGAAGACTCGTCGGTTGTTGGTTCGAGGTGGTGGTCCGACGGGTTGCAGGTTAACAGGTACACTACCTCGGGTTTAGAGTATGGTGGCTGTGTATTGGGGTTTTGGTGGTGGTTTCTTAGTGGTGTCGCTGGTGGGTGGTCCGATGGTGCTCGATGGTGGCTGATGTGGAGCTTGGCAGGTCGTGGTCAACGTATGGTTGGGGTCTCGAGCACGCGGCTTTGTTTTGGGTCCGATCTAGTTGTACTGGTTGCTGAGTTGGTTCGGCGGGTTGTGGTTGATGATGACGCTGATGTGGAGGTCCGATGGGTGGCGTTTGGTGGTTGTTTGTTGGCTGGAGATGATTTAGGTGTTGGTTCGGTAGCAGTGGTGGTCCGATCGGCTAGTGGTGACTGTTTGGAGGGTGTTTTGGCAGGTGGTGGTGTTTGGTGACGGGTTTGCTCAGTTCGGGTAGATCTGGGTCGGCTCGGTCAGTCAACGGGTCGAGTTTGGGTCCCGAGTTAGATTTGGTCTGGGTCTAGTTGGGTTTGCTTAACTCTCAGGTCTCGTCGTGGGTTCAAGTCTCGGGTCAACAGTTTAAAGCCTCGGTCAACAGGTTGACCTGGTCAAACCGGGTCAGCTTAGTCAAGATGGTTCTCGGGTCAGTTTTCGAGCTCGGTTATACCCGGTCAGATCTGTTGACGCTCAGTTCGAGACTTGTTCAGGTCGGTTCGCGAGTTGTTTGCAGGAAGGTATAACGCGCACCCATGTCTTTAGTTTGATTACATTGCGTTTTATTGATTATATATAGATATAGATATTATAAATCTGTAACGAACCGAACCGACTTGGGACTAAAAGTTATTTTATTAATTCTTTGAATGAACTAAAAACGACTAACTTATGTTACACTTATTACCGTAAGGAGGATCAAATATCAAACTATATATAAACGCATTGGTTCATGTATTTAAGCGTAATGTTTAGCGAAATGTAAATTATTTGGATTTTTAAACTTACGTCGCGTGTTATTGAAATGGGCGATTCATTAGTAATATTATATGGGATATACAAGTAGGGAAAGTTTATTAATACTTGTACGTAAACTCATATTACTAAAACTATTATCCAAGTATGATACTAGTCAACCTACTATTTTGTTTTCGAACCATAGAATAAAGAGTAACTTATATTTAGACAAATTATTGTGACGTCTATCAATGTTGAACTATAATATATAAATGTTACTTGTCGAAGGTATAATTTACTCGCTTATTATTGCTTTTGAAAGTTAAACTAAGTGTAGTGTATTTGGACAATTGATGTTTTGAGATAAAATGGACGACTTGCGTCGTCTGGTTTCTTACAAAAACAGAGGAGACTCTGTCCAAATTTTTATAAAATATAGAGACACATCGGGCGTTCAAATCTATCATGTTTTGTAATAAAGCTACGTTTTACATATAGATTCTATCCAAACTTTATTTTGTTATAATAGAAGTATATGAATACGAATATATATATTTATATATATAAACATAATAGTACAATTATTATTCGATGTTCAAAACAAAATTTAAAACGTGAGACAAGCTACACATGCATTATTTCACTATCTTAAATGCTTCCCTTCTAATTAATTACAAGTTGCGAATCTAATTATATATATATTAAAGTATACATTATATATATAACTATACATACACGCATACTTTCTAGAAATCAAAACCAAGTCCTATCGGTTCGTCAAGTTATAAATACTTTAAGATGAGTATTGTTTTCAATACGAGTCTAGGTAGTTGGATAAACTATCTTTACAACCAAGAAACGAAACAAGCTTATCTGCATTAGAATTTAAGGTATCGTTTATTTGTAATAGGATACAAGAGTTCAATTAATCCAAGTTCAGACTTGTTGCTACTTGCTAATACTTACACAGTGAATTTCAGGTGAGTTTTACATAGCCCCTTTTCTATTTCACTACTTTTGGGGTGAAACATGTTACAACATTCTATCTACAATTCAATCATAAAGTGTCTATGTGTTATTCTATGTTGCATTATGTCTTAAACATGACTAGGGTAAGCACAATATTCTAGCATAATCATTAACATTGATCAGCCGACGGTATACAATGATAGATCTATTGGACTGAAAATCCCACCCGGATACGTGTACCTCCTACATAGGTAGCGTGGGTGATTGTTATCGCATAACATAATCGAGTGAACCATGAGCGTATGGGATGGACCACAATATTCTAGTCATAAGGGTTGATTATGCACTCGATTTACCTGCTAGTATGTTTTCACATATGGACTAGACTTGCCATGACACTTGAATTGTACAAGTTTTATTCAATTATCAAAACCTATGTAATTCTCACCAACTTTTGTTGACCCAAAATATTTTCAAACTTAACATGTTTCAGGTTATAGCTTGCTTGGAGTTTAGAGTTAATGCTTGAAGATGCATATTTAGTATTTCTCATTTAATGTACAAATTCTTGTAGAACGATTGTATGTAATGTATTTAAATCAATTATTGAAATTTATTATTTACCATGAGCTACTGAACAATCATCAATACGTGACATACCGATGTTTCCGCCATCGGTGTTACAGATTTGTATCAGAGCCATGGTTATAGGGAATTAGGTTATTAGAAAAATAATCTAGTCTATAACCTTAGGACTTTAACCAGTACTTGCTTCAATTACTTGTAGCTCTACCTTATCCTTATCTCTATCCCTATCCTCATCCTTATTCTTAGCCTAACTTGGTCTTGCCTACTCTCTTTCAGTTACTTGCTACAATCCTAACGTACTTCAAGATTATTAAGGCAAATTCGTTGGGCTTAGACCTGATCTGTTTTGATAAGCCAACATTTTCGTTTATTCGGGGTTAGATATTTACAATCTTTTTGTTTCATTTTCATTTATACCCCCTCACTCCCGTATAAAATCTAAGTTTTGAATCTCAAAATTTTTACAATTCAAATATATTTTCTTCTCATATAATTCCCTCATTAGCTTAAACTTCATGAATCATTTCTGGGTTTCACAATCCTAATTCATTTTACAAACTTATAATATTACCCATAAGTCTAATTATTTTTAACATCTAACCCAAATCATATGTTTCCCTTTACATCATACATAAATCTATTATCTTTGATGACGGTTGGGGTGTTACATATAACACCCTGGATGCCACACCCCTATGATTCGATGCATATACATGCATGTCACCAAAATCATATATCCGGACTAAGCATTATATATTCACACCTACAGCCTCAAAACCGGTAACAAGGCCTGTAAGTGTATGTCCACGTCTGGAAAATATAATGATCATTATAATATATATAACACCCTGGATGCCACACCTATGGTTCGATGCATATACATGACCCATCACCACCAAAACAATTTTATGAGCAAGTATCATGTTTTGAAAAAAGTTTAAGTAACTCACCTGAACGGGTTATACCACGCATCCACTAAGTAACATCTTTTGTTTTGAAATGAACCAAACCTATAACATGATAATTTATATTTATTTACACTTCCTAATGTTCTAAATAACCCAACGGATCTTAAAATAATACGTAAGTGAGTCTGGCCCAAATGATCAATATAATCATCTTCTTTATTTAGGAAACTCATTTATATATGAACTTAATATTTACGAAATCCATATTGGAAATCCGATATGATTTGGTTAGGCGTTACCACTACATATTTATTCATGATATTTGTATGTCTCATTCTGATGATGCCGTGTTTTATGATGCTATTTGTCAAAAATACGTATTACTAAACATTATGTTTGCCAGACAACTAAACCCGATCGATCTCCTGTGTTAACTGTACTGAAAAAATTAACTAAGTTATATTTCTAGCTAATATATAGATTTAGAATATACATATACCTCCTGATAAGAATAACCCGGGTAGACAAACACCTCATTATTACTGACTAACATGACCACCGCGTAGTACCATGGTCGCGCTATCTATTACAGCCACCGTGACCGTTACGTCACCGTAGACCTCCTCCCTAGCACCCTCTTCGGAACCGGTCGTCCTACCAGCAGTCAGGGGGAGTATTAAAGGGGCGGGGAGGGGCGGTCGAGCCCCCCGAATTTTTGCTCAGAAGTTTCGAGTATATAGTTTTTGTATGGAATTTTTTTGGTATATACGGTTTCGACCCCCCATTAAAAAAATAGTTATATAAACCAAAACTTTAACCCAAAACAAAGTAAATGTAAAGCTCAAATCCTAAAGTACTAAGCACAACAACTACATGAGCGGGATAGTAGATTCAATGAGCAAGCGATTGAGTTGTTATCTCTTAGCTACTCGAGCTTTGCTTGGTAAAAATCTCGAAACGAGCCGGGCCTTATCAAGCCCGAGCTTGAGTTTAAAACAAAGCTCGTTTACTAATCGAGCCCGAGCTCAGCTTAGCATGTGAAGTTCGTCAGACTCGTCAAACCTTAGTGTAATATTAGGTTTATTAATATTTAATAATATTTACCCACTCATTTAAGCTTGTTTACTAAACGAGCACGAGCCGAACTTCATTTATCGAGCTCCAAACCAATTATTTATATTACATTTATTTAAAATATTAACTAATAGATAGTAAACGAGCCGAGCTCGAGCTCTCATAAGTCTTTTGAGCTCGAGCCTCATCGAGCTCGGGCTTAGCTCGGCTCGTTTGCACCCCAATCCATAATTGAATAATTCAAAAATCTTAAAGGTCGACGGGAAGAACTGTAATTCTTCATCCAGGTACCAACCCTTTGTCTCATTTTTAATATTATAGTGTCTTTATTCAATTGTTTGTTAAAAAATGCTTAAAACTTTTATATTTATTGTATTTAATGTTTGACTCGACCCGACCCGAATCAAATCACCGACACGAACATATCACCCGAACTATAGCTACTAGAAAAAAAATAGGTCCCGTCCCATGACCGCTAACTTCCGACCCCCCGAAACAAATTCTAAAGCTTTGCCACTGCCAGTAGCCTTGCGAAACGCCTCCATTGACTACCTTGGCCCCGTTACTATACCATCAACCTATCTCCCTCGCCTCCCTCTCTTTCTTTATTATCTCTTCCTACTTTTAGTGGTTCTCTTATTTGTTTATTTTGTTGCGTTGCGAGAAGCTTGTAATGAAATTATGTGTGAGCTCAGATTGTTACTTATAAAAACTATGTGGCCTTTGGACCAACCATATTTGCCGCCTTTGTATAAAAGCTTAATGTGGAAGAAAACTTCCTTCTGAAGGTTGCCAACACACCACTGCACACACGTGCACTCATATTATACATTCACATATAAATGGTTTAATTATTATTATTATTATTATTATTATTATTATTATTATTATTATTATTAAACGGTCTCCTATACTACTACTTACTCGCCTAGATTTCATATTTCAAATAATCATGTTATCCGTCATTTACTCGTTAACTAATTTTAAATACACGAGTATCCAACTTACATGTCATTGATTCATTTTATCGTTCAATGAGCCTTTTCATTTACTAATAAATATGAACCAACACATTTTATTTATATAAAAAAATGGGATGTTACAAATATTCCCCTTTTAAATTAGGTTTCGTCCTCGAAACCTGTCAATTTTAACAAATGAGGTGAAGACCTCTTCGTCTTGTCATCACTTCCTATGTATTATTTCATCATTTCCATATTCCAATATTCTAATATTTGTTTTATCGTTTAATGACATTATTGCTTTATCAGTTGTTTCATATAAAATCCCATGTCTAGATAGATTGTCGCATACTTTAGCTCAAAAGATGGACGTTCTACATTTCTTTCCATATAAGGATTCATATGGCGTTGTCATAATATTGGCATGATAGCTATTATTGTACAATGGTTTGATTAATGCTAGATGATCATCCTTACTACTACTAAAGTTTATTATGTACGCACATAGTATACCTTCTAAAGCTTGATTGGTGCATTCATTTTGCCCACTACTAAGATATATTTGAGTTTTCAGCTTTCTCTAGAAACCTTGCCCAAAACTTAGGGAAAACAAATATCTCCCTTGCATATAGCTCATGTAAACACATCGTGCCATAAAACAATCTATTTAGTGTAAGGCTCGGCTTACATTTCATTTGTCCTCAAGGATGGGCAAAGTGTGTAGATTTGGCGAACTTGTCAATTATTACTTAAATAGCATTGCGCCCATGATTCACTCTTGGAAGCTTAGAAACAAAGTCCATTATTATCATCTCCCGTTCCCCTCATAGGATTTCAGGTTCCGATGAATAGCCAAATGGTTTCAGTTCCTTTGCCATGGCTTTTAGGTAGGTAAGGTATTTCTCTACTTGTTTTGTGGTATAGCTTTTTATTCCCTGCTAACAATAATTATTTCTTAAATCCTACCTTTTATTGCCACTAGGGCGGTGTATTTTGACTTATGAGTTTCCTCTTGTATCATATAACCTACCCACCACGACGCATTTTTCTTGCAACTCAATTAATGAGATCTACAAATACTACAGATATGTTGGTCTTATGGCATTACTTACAACTCACAGTGATCGTATCGTATCCTGTCCTAGCTTCCTGGCTATTGGTATCAACCACTACATTGACATAAATCTTATCTTCCTCTAACAATTTAAGGATCACACAGATATGTCCTTTGTGTATTTCCTCACTTGGAATAGATGAGACAATTATGAATTGGTTGAGGTATAACTTAAATATTTGGTTCTTCATATCCATAAAAGTTCCTGGTGTGTTAGCGACACTAAAAGGCATCACAGAGGACTTGTAAGGACCACGTCTTGTCCTAACATCAATCTTAGGTATGTCTTCTACTCGTACCTTCAGCCAGAACTAGCAAGTGCATTATATTTGATAAAAATAACTCATCCTTAGGAATGGGTATCAGTTCTTTACTGTGGTCTTACTCTGGTCTATAACTGATATAAATCCTAAATTAGCCGTCCTTATTCTTGACAAAGACCTATGGCGATGTGCTAAAATATATATAGATCCCTTTCTCAAGTAACTTCTGCATTTGGTTTCTTAATTCATCCTTTCAAGTCAGGGCGAGGCGGTACAAGGTTATAGTAATAACGGTCACCCCAGGGCTAAGTCGATGCTAAATTCAATTTTTTTTTTTGTCAAATGGTAGTCTAGAAAGATGTTTAGGAGATATCTCATGAAATTCGACCACTACTGGCACACCCTCTAAATTCTCATCTTTCTTAGTCTCTTAGTTCATACACTAGATAGGGTAGACAACCTTTCGGATACACTTAGTTTCCTATATCATCATACTGAAACCTATGGGTTTACTAGATTATTTTTTTTGAGTTATCAAAGGTTTCCCTTTCAGGTCCTTGATTCGAATTTGCTTCTTATCACCAAATATACGAGTTTTGGCAAGCTAACCAATCCATTCCTAGTACTACATCTACCAATCCAAGTTTCATTGATAATAAGTCTATAGGTATCAAGGGATTTACTAATTTAGATGATACAACCCTTGATATAACTCACAATTTCTTATTTCCTTCCATTTACTACTATTAGTATAAATAGTTTATCTAACTTGCAGAGAACCTAGTTAAACGAAACTCCAAAAGGTTCACATACCAAACTTCTACCAACATCGGTACCAAAAAGTATCTTAGCATAGAAGTTGTTTACTAGTATCAACTCATTATCACGTCAAGGTTCCTATGGATTCTTCAGTCTTTATGCCAAAAGCTCTACATCTCGCTTAATCTGGTTCTTCATTCTTAAGACAATAATCCTTAAAATCATAAAAACACTAACGGGGCTTTCTACCATCATGACAGGTGTGTATAGGTTTCTTATAATTTCTACAAATAAACTTGTGACATGGACAAGAATGTCTTTTTCCACATGTTGGGCATTGAGGTGCGGGTCGAGGTCTCCCTTTATAACCCCTAAAATTAGGTCACCCCTCATCCTGATTATTATCCCATCTACTCTTAATAATAATGCCTCGAATTTTCTTCTAACATATCCCAAAAGTGATAGTTGCTTTGGTTTCTCATGCCTCAGCTTGCAAGGCCTACTGTCCTTGTATCTGCGCCTGGTTGATTGAATATCAATCATTGACACATTAACCTTTTCTAAAGGTTTCTCAAGTAATGCACCTTTGATATTTCTGACTAAACTCCTGAGGGAGTTTTACATATCACCGAGTAGAAAAAGAAAACATCGGCTTCAAATGCCCTCCTTACTCTACTAAAATCTGTTTTTGGGTCACTTCCGAACCTGGTTCTAATTAACTATAATGGGAAAGTGGAGATACCAAGTTTGGTTGAGTTCCTTACTTGATTACACAACTAATATGTCTAGGGTATTCTATTCAAGCCTTATATTGCTTTATCCACTTTATGTATTCTATGGTTTCATTTAACACCCACAAATATGCATACTCACCTATGCTACACATAAACCGTTGGCATACTTCAGTACATACGCTAGGCGACGTATACAAATTCCACTAGTTAACATAGAAACATATAATCAACTATCAATCTACTTATTAATCACTTTCCACCCAAGCAAACAGATGGGAATAAGGTAAGCACGATATGCTCCAACAGATACACATATATATATACAAGTTTTAGTAGCAATGTACTAGAGCTCAACCAAATTCTTAAAACTCTGCCTACTATTTCCTGATTTCAGTTTAATATGATATTTGTGAATTCATAGCGGTATCATTCATTAACCTTCATGTTGGCCAGGCATGAAAGCAATCTACGATACACACCATGATACTCCCAACTACCATATGGTCCTTCCATCATAAAGTTCAGCATACCAATGTTACGGATCCTCTATTATACTAGCCTCTGCCTACCAAGACTGGCACTTCTACTAGGCTTACTACTCCTAGTTTAAGTCTAGATACTTCAATGAGTACCTAAATCTCTTAAACTAATGCTATGATACCAACTTGTCACACCCCGCCCAGGTCGGGGCACTTACAGTGACCAGTCAGCTCAAACTTAAGGCGGAAACGTAATCTCATTACATAACTTAAGTATTTATTACAAGCCAGAGTGATTAAGCTACAACCAAACTCACAAAGCTTAACCATAGTAAGATGAAACATCTACAGTCATTCCACGCTCTGCTAGGCATTCCTAGTCCTTACATCATCAACCTGTGATACAAGCTCGAGTAATAAAAATACGTCAGCACAAAGCTGGTGAGTCACATAAACTGACTCCTTAGTAAAACAAACACATAGCAGACACACTGAATACAGCCACATAAACATTCACATTGATCAAGCATTTACACACACGGTCTGCCAATTCCACTGTGACACCCAGAAAATTTTTTTCGGACTGTTTACTTACTGAATTTCGAGACGAAATTCCTTTCAACTTGGGGATGATGTGATACCCCGCAATTTCAGGTTAACACTTTAACTAAACTCTAGATAACTTATACATATATTTGTAGCATTTTACTTGACTAGAGATAATTAAGTGAGTCACACGATACACGGTTATAGGTGAACAACTGCATTCACGAGTCTTGAACCCTGAACGTTGGTGAAATAACAAAACAAATAATTGTGGAATAGTTCTTTTGATATTATTTGCAATTATGTGCTTATATGAATTTATTTGTGAACTTATGTGGCATTACATGTTAATAAGCGAAAACACGTTACCAAGCTCGTAACCGACACTTGATAGACAGAGGATCATATATAGGTTATAAAATATTTGGTTAAATATTTTATAGATTTATTATATTTTATGTATAAACTATTACGTGAAATTATTTAGAATTAAGTGAAACTAATTTTTATACGTGAGCATACGCGGTTGGGTTCGTAATCGACTCTAGTTAGACTGGGAGTTGTAAACTAGTTATAAAATATTTGGGTTAAATATTTTACAGGGTATTATTATGTATATTTAGATGTAAAAAAAAAATTGATTTATGACAACTTAGCTCGATAGCTAAATCATCAACACAAAGGAAAGGTGAAAGTCAAAAACAATAATGCTATGACCAAAATAGGAAACGGCAAAAAAAGTTATAATAACAATATATTATTAATAAATTATTAATGAAACAAAATAAAGGGGTGGAATTCAAAGAGCAACAACATTTTTGTTGGGCAAGGCGCGTGGACAGCATCAAGGCAATTGGGCTGCTGGTTGTTTCTTATTAGCGTGGCCCACAAGGTATTTTAGAGCCCAGTTCGTTAATTTTATTTATAAAAACGTTTTTAGCTATAATTTTCATTATAACTCAACCCTAAAAACGCCCCTACTCCCCTAATACGAAATATTAACCACTACCCTCTGCCATTAGCCTAATCTAAAGATCTTGGAGGCTTAGAAGGTGTTTTAATTAATTGTTTGAAGTGCCTAAGGTATAACAACAATATCTTTATGTTTTAATCTCTTTAATTATGTTTTAAAAACACCAACACTTGTTTGTCCAGATCTGATGTGAAACTTTAAGAACATAAGCATGAGTTTTAATGAGGATTAACATGATAATAATATGTTTATGTGATAATATGATGAAACTTTGCATGTAACTTGCATGTTTATGATTAATGATGATTTAGGGTTTATAAAGACTAATATTCATGATAAATCTTGCATGTTGGATCTAAGGTATGATGTGAACGTGTTGTATTACGTGTTTATGATCTTATTAGGCGATATTATGGATCTAGGGTTCGTTAATATTGAGTTATATGCATGAATAAACCTGGACAGATTCATAGTGTTGACTTGTATGTGATATAGCTTGGTTCTAAAGTGTTTGTTTTGATCATTACTTGGCTCTAGAATGTTGTTCATGATCTTAGTTTTACGGAATGTGTAAGTTTGTGTGTTTTGGATGTCGTTTACTATGTTTTTGGAATTTTATACAAACATGGGTCAAATCTGATTTTCGGATTAATATTTTGGGTCAACTTTAAACGACCATAACTCGAGTTTTACAAGGAGTTAGGTCACGAAATTTGGACAGTAGGTTGATATAAGAAAAACACGGCTTCTCCAGGTGGATTCATCTCGTTTGGATGAATACACGATTTTTGGGAATTTTTCTCGTAAACTAGCCTAATGTGAATATTTTCAGAACCTAGCTGCAGTAATTGATTTTTCATAATTTTTCAACAAGGTTTTGTTACGAAATAAAAATAGTGGAACGACAAATGGACTCATTGGAATATTCTTTAAAATTTTGGTTGTCTAATTCTATTTGGAAGTATTTTTAGAAAAATCGTTTTGGTGGTGTACAATCTGTCCTAAAAACACAGATTGTAACGTAGATGCATATGTGCTTATTTGAGGTCTTACATGATTTAATTTGGACTTGAACTTGCGTGTACACTTGTATGAGATGTGTTTGAAGTGTATAACTAACATTAATCATAACGTTCACCAACGGGTTTGTAGGGTTTACTTGTGCATCTAGTTACACTTTCTGTCACTTAAATGGTTTCACAACATTAAACGTTTTGGACAAACGGGCTATGCGGTGTATTGTATGTACACACATACTCACATGATATCACATGTAATAGGGAGTCGGTAGCACGTCCTTATTTGCGAAGTTTGGATTTTTAGCTTGCGACCTAAGGTGAGTTTCACTACTTTTTCTCAAAAGCATGCGTCTCGGGTTTGAGACAACTTATTAAACTTTTCCTAGTCCGGTTGGGACTACTTTCACATCCCGGGTTGGGATGCTATGACTCCTTGTGTGGGTCGGGTTTTACTAGTTTACAAACTTTGTCCTTGATGAACTAAACCAACATTATCTCTATAAGTCCTTCACATACCGAATGAGTTGACGGGTTATGGCAAGCGGGTTACTAGTTGATAGCGCTATTAGGTCTGACAAACCTCACACCGGCTCGGGGAGCGCGGGAGTGAACTATAACTTAACAGATTTTTATCATTGTTGATAGGCAATGATGTAAGGCATGCGGCTCACATTTGTGGCTACACGTTCTTTAGCAATTCGGTATATCGGTGTTAGTTATCATGAATGGGTTAGCTACCCTTGACATACGATGAACTAGTGTTTACATGGTTCTTGGAACTAACTCAATTACTTACTTACGTGGTTTTGGAAACCAGTACTTTTACATACTCATTTACTTTGCTATGTGAACTCACCAGCTTTATGTTGATACACGTTAGCATGCTTTTGCAGGTAACTAGGTTTGGAGCACGTTTAGGACATGCATCATATCATATCATGGGCTTACAAACATTTAAACTTTCTTATCATTTAACTGGTTACTTTTGGTTTTTGGGCGCGGTGTTTTGCGCAGACGTTTATTTACTGTTTTGCAAATTCGCTTCCGCATTACTTAACTTGATTTGGTTAAAAGTTTAAACTTGATTTTACAAATAACGAACTAAATGGTTGGGCATTTAGAGTCGTTCGTATAACTTATGGCTATGAGATCCTGGTGTGTCACGCGCCTCGCGGTAAAACCCCGCAGTGGAAATTTGAGGGTGTGACATCCACAGCAAACCTATACCGCATACAACCACATAAACAATTTTATTGATCAAGTATGAGCTCCATGCATGTCACCATAATCATAATCCGGACTAGGCATTATATATTCACACCTACAACCTCAAAACCCGTAACAAGGCCTGTAAGTGTATGTCCACGCCTGGAAAATATAATGATCATTATAATATATATAACACCTTGGATGCCACACCCCTAGGGTTCAATGCATATACATGCATGTCACCATAATCATATATCCGGACTAAGCATTATATATTCACACCTACAGCCTCAAAACCCGTAACAAGGCCTGTAAGTGTATGTCCACGCCTGGAAAATATATATAACACCCTGGATGCCACACCAATGGTTCGATGCATATACATGATCAATCACAACCAAAACAATTTTATGAGTAAGTATCATGTTTTGAAAATAGTTTAAGTAACTCACCTGAACGTGTTATACCACGCATCCACTAAGTAACATCTTTTGTTTTGCAATGAACCAAACCTATAACATGATAATTTATATTTATTTACACTTCCTAATGTTCTAAATAACCCAACGGATCTTAAAACAATATGTAAGTGAGTCTGGCCCAAATGATCAATATAATCATCTTCTTTATATAGGAAACTCATTTATATATGAACTTAATATTTACGAAATCCATATTGTAAATCCGATATAATTTGGTTAGGCGTTACCACTACATATTTATTCATGATATTTGTATGTCTCATTCTGATGATGCCGTGTTTTATGATGCTATTTGTCAAAAATACGTATTACTAAACAATAAGTTTGCCAGACAACTAAACCCGATCGATCTCCCGTGTTAACTATACTGAAAAATTTAACTAAATTATATTTCTAGCTAATATATAGATTTAGAATATACATATACCTCCTGATAAGAATAACCCGGGTAGACAAACACCTCATTATTACTGACTAACACGACCACCGCGTAGTACAATGGTCGAGCTATCTATTTCCGCCACCGTGACCGTTACGTCACCGTAGACCTCCTCCCTAGCACCCTCTTTGGAACCGATCGTCCTACCAGCATCCTCGCGAAACGCCTCCATTAGCCCTTGGCCCCGTTACTATACCATCAACCTATCTCCCTCGCCTCCCTCTCTTTCATTATTATCTCTTCCTACTTTTAGTGGTTATCTTATTTGTTTATTTTGTTACGTTGCGAGAAGCTTGTAATGAAATTATGTGTGAGCTCAGATTGTTACTTATAGAAACTATGTGGCCTTTGGACTAACCATATTTTCCGCCTTTGTATAAAAGCTTAATGTGGAAGAAAACTTCCTTCTGAAGGTTGCCAACACACCACTGCACACACGTGCACTCATATTATACATTCACATATAAATGGTTTAATTATTATTATTATTATTATTATTATTATTATTATTATTATTATTATTATTATTAAACGGTCTCCTATACTACTACTTACTCGCCTAGATTTCATATTTCAAATAATCATGTTATCCGCCACTTACGGCGTGCGCATTACGGCGTGCGCATATAATGTATATATGTGTGGTCCTTGGGGGGCAAAAGTAAAGTTGCACTAGTTTTAACGTTATTTTACTAATTTCGTGAAAATAACGTTAAAAACGACGGATGGTTAATCATGCATCATGTGGTGGCGTGGATAGCCAAAAGACAAGGGGTACATGCACCGATCGGGTTTGTCCCGATTGCTAAGTGTTATGTGCCTTATGTCCAAGGCTTGATACCAAACCACATCGAGCCGGGGGTCTCACTGGAAGCAGCCTCTCTATTCTTAGGGGTAGAGGTAAGGCTGTCTACATCTTACCCTCCTCAGACCCTACCTTAGCTTTGCTATAGGTGGGATTAACTGAGTATGATGATGATGATGATGATGTTATCCGCCACTTACTCGTTAACTAATTTTAAATACACGAGTATCCAACTTACATGTCATTATTCATTTTATCGTTCAATGACCCTTTTCATTTACTAATAAATATGAACCAACACATTCTATTTATATAAAGAAAATGGGATGTTACATATGTCTTGTGGTTGTGATTGACTTACTGTTCATGGTTATATTTGGTTATATTTGTATGCATAACAATATTTGTTAAATATGTGTCTTATACTTTTGATATGTGATGTATTAGAAGGGAAACATGTAAACTCGACGATCTGCAAGAACCACTGAAGGCGAGCCACTCCCGGCCACTCCTGTTGAGATGGCTAGGGTGATTGCTGAGGAAATTGCTCTACATGATGCAGCTCGAGCCGATTTTAGCGGCGGTTCTAGAGGTACCGGTCGGTGAAGGAGAAGCGATATGGATGAAGGTAGAAATTGTGATCTAAATTCTCAACTTAATACTCCTACGCGAATTTTTGTGTTGTTAATATTTACTATTGTATACACAGAAGTTGAAAACCCAATTCGGGAATGCTCATACAAAACGTTCATGGCTTGCAAACCATGGAACTTTCGTGGTACTGAAGGTGCTATCGGAATCATCCGATGGATTGAGAGAACGGAGTCAGTTCTTGACATCAGTGGTTGCTTTGAGGATTAGAAAGTGAAATACTCAACTTGCACTTTCCAAGATGAAGCCTTCACATGGTGGAATCTCCAAGTGCAGACTTTGGGTAGAGATGTGGCCTATAATCTCACTTGGGCTGAACTGAAAACTTTACTCATGGAGAAGTACTGTCCAAGGAGTGAACTGCAGAAGCTCAAAGCGAAATTCTGGAATTTGTCTATGGTGGATCCTAACGTCACTGAACTCTCTCGACTTGTACCTCACATGGTCACAATAGAATACAAGAGGATTGAACGGTATATTTGGGGTCTATCTCCAAAGATTCGAAGCATGGTTCCTGCATCTACACCCACTACCATCCAGAGTGCTGTTACACTGGCTCATAGTCTCACCGATGATTCTGTTCGTATGGGTTCTTTGAATTGTAAGGTTGATGTGGCTGGCAAAAGTTCTGGGGATAAGCATAAGTGATATGGTTCCAATAAGGGTAAGAACTCCTCTCATAAGGGGAGAATGTGACACCAGTCAACAATCTAGGTCAAGATCTGTACACATTTCTACTTAACTATGTCATTTCATGTGCATATAAGACATTTTAGCACTCAATATACCCCCCAGTCTAGTAAAGCCCGGATTATTGTAGAAATACAATGGATTATCCGTCTACGCATACAACACCCGAAATATCCGAGACAATTGGTGTTGAAGAATCAAGCCAATCACACGCTCAACAGAGAGCAACCGGGTATCCAATTACTACGTACGGACAAAACAACAATACACGTGACACTACCAAAGTGGAAAACTACACAATCCACTCAAATCCGAACAATTTACAATGTGTTTTATGAAGTTAACACATAAAAAATCATGAAACACTACCAAGGAACAAGCATGTGTTAACATGAGTTACAACTATCAAACAAACACATGTTTATGGATCATAACATATGATATCTAACTATATGTAAATATTATCTAGTAACAAACATATGTTATTATCAAAGATTAGATATATATAGCAATACATATCAAGACATGAAACCAATTATTTTCCAAGGCAACAAGGGACATTTTCCCACAACATATTTTATTCACACACATACACAAACAACCAAATCTAGCTCTAAACACACCTACACAACATGCCTACAATATCAAAATAGAAATCAACACATCTTGGAGCTATACCTATGCATACACACGACCCATATATTCATATATAGACATGTGTGTCATCCAATATAGCAATCATGCACTTATACACACACAAACACATAAGACTTGATTCTTATACATACATACATACATATACATATATATATACACCTATGTGTACAATTGTACCTCATTGATAATGACTAAACAACCTTGTAAACCATACACATACACACACGACACTTATACATACAAAGGATGGAAAGGGAAAAGGCCATATATATATATATATACATACGTGTGTGTATATAGATAGAAACAAGAAAAGCCATGCATGTAATATGAGACAAATATACCTATTATACCAATAAGGGTCTTCCATGTTTTAACCATCTTTCAAGGGAAGATTTATGATGTGTCGTAAAACACATCTATTCTTCTATGTATTTTGAGTTATAATTGAGTCTTTTGTATATAGTTTTTAGTAGTTTTAGGCGTGTATTCGTTTGTTGGCCTATTTTTATCATTGTATAGTTTTTGAGTCATTTTTAGTACTTATTTATTTATTTTATATTTTGGTAGGTGTTAGTGTGGACATTGGAGCGTGAACGAGCAACTTTGGTCGAGCCAAGAACACTTGATACGAGAGCGCCGAGTTATAATACTACTATTACTACTAATACTAATAATAATAATAATATAATAATAATAAAAAAAAACAAAATAAATATTGGGTGGGCTCGTGGCCCACTAGACAAAAGACACAAAAGCAAAAGTCGGTCAACATATGGAAGAAGATATATGCTTTGACGGCGGACAATTATAAAACAAAAAAAAAATTCATTCTACAATCGGCAATTTTGACAACAGCAAAAGACAAAAGAAGAAGCAAATACGGTGACGAGCGAAAGAGCACGGAAGGAGAAAAGGCCACGGGCACGTTAAAGATCAATAGCCAACGAGCCTTGGGTTAGGTTTAGTTTTCGTTTATTATTTTTATAGACATGGTAAAAACTATTTTTATTTATTTTGTGATGTTTATAAAGATTATGAACTAAACTTTTTATGGTTGCTTAGGTTTATGAACTAGACACGTTATTTGCAGTTTTTAATGATTCTTGGTTTTTAATTTTGATGTGTAGGATTACATGATTTTAATTTTATTGTTGGATTTGATATATGTGTGTTGGTGTTATTTTTATTTGAAGTTTGTTTATTGGTTTTGTGGAACTAGGCATGTAGAGATACCCCCTAGGTCTTTAAATCAATCTAGTTCGTCAACTTAGGTTAGCGTGCTAGTATTTGGAGTTGGAGTACGACACAAGTATAACAAACTAATATAATAAAATTAACTAAGGCGTGCAGTCCATTCTTGAGGGTGAGAAATCTAACTCGAGTTTGCTAGGTAACTAACTAGGCATTGTTCGGTAGTTGGCAAGCGCTAGGGCGGGAGTCGCTACTTGTCCGTGTTTAGAGTTTTCCTAGGTTTTCTTCAGTAGAGTTTAAGTCTGCTTCATAGTTTGAGGATTTTAATCCAGGAGAGGTTTTAATCTGATTTCTGTGGGATTTTGGTACGCTAGGGCGATCCAGATCCATCTTAGCATTTCTACACTTGTCCCGCCTTGAGTCTAGTGAGCTATCCTTGATAGGAGGTTTATTAGGTAAGAATAGGGTCTCAAGTTAATTACCAGATTCAGGATTTATTGCTAGTGTCTAGGGATTTTACCTAAGTAACCAACCTTCTTCCTATCCGATTTCTCCAAGTTCCTAGTTCCCATAAGCAGCTGAGGTTACTTTATTTATATTTAGTTTCTTTTAAGTTTATAATTATTAGTTTAACCCCACATTTTAGTATATATTTATTTAGGCTAGTATTCGGTATAGGTTGTGATCTAGAGTTGCATTCGCGTCTTTGGGTTCGATACTCGGTCTTATCTGTTTACTGCTTTGCGACCGGTACACTTGCCGTGCGTGTGTAGTTTTTAGGTGAGTCGTTTTAATTAAAACTTGTGCACATTTTTATATATACATTTACACACATCAAGTTTTTGGCGCTGTTGCCGGGGACGCAATTGGCACTCTTGAGAATCATCCGATCTGTTTCTGGTCTACTATTTTGTGAATAAATTTTTGCTTTTATTTTTTTTTCTCATTATTATTATTTTTTATTCGTAATATATAATTTTTTTTATCATGTGCGAGATCTGCGGAGGACTCCACTTTACCATAAGATGCCCTCATTCATATTCACCGGGGTATTCCACGGATTATTATGCTAACATGTATTTGCAGCCGCAGCCATACCAGTCATACCAGCCTTCATACCCGCAGGCTAACCGGTGGTTTAACCCTGCAACATCTGAGTCACTAGATAGAATAAAAAGTCGGCCTGATCGTCTACAAGCTAAGATGTATGAGGAAAGGCATGGTGGGAGCTCGTCAGAGTATCCACCTAGCCAACATTTTTATCAACATCCCGATTATCGGGATGTCTCGTCTCACACTAGACCCGATTTTGCCGCCTTACTTGCTAAACAACAGCTCATGCTCGAGGATATCGATTCTTTGCTATCCAAGCGCACCGACTCTTTGAGGGAACAAGATGCGGCACTTAAGAGGCTAGAGGCTCAGGTGGATGAACTGAAGACCATAATGGACGTTGAAGTCCCACCTCCAGTTCAGCAGGTTTATTTCACAAATGATGACCCAGACGAGATGGTAACATTTACATTACCTAATTGCATTAGGCCCGTTTGCTGAAACTGTTTTTCCTTACTCATCTGATTCTTTGCATGATTTAACTGACCCATATGATTCTTTACACTTGTCTCGTGAGGATGATATTTTGCAGGATTCAGGGTTAGAGCCAGAGACCATAATGGACGCCTTAGTCCCACCTTTGGTTCAGCAGGATGAGCAGCCTTGCCAGATCTCTAGTTCAACAGCATACCCTTGGGAGGCAGATGTCTGGAGTGATGATGAGGAGATAGAAAGGATAGCCTGGGACGCGCATAGGAAAGCCATGATGGAGAAGATAGGGGAGGCTGAGGAAGATATGGATTTTTCAGAATCCACAAGCTGGCTGTTTGAGGAAGAAGTGGTGGAAGAGGAAGACACCACTAACCTGCTTGAAGAAGCAGCTAATGAGGAAGCAGAGTTTGGTGACGAGTTGGTGGATTTGACAGCTCCAGAAGTGGACAAAGATTTTGAACAAGTGTCACCAAACAAGGACGATGAGAAAGAAGCAGTGGTGGAAGAAGAAGAACACCACAGCCGGCCCGTGCAGACATTGGATATTACACTACTACTAGTGCCACCACCATGGCCACCACCATGGCCACCACCACGGGAGAAGGCGAAGAGGCACCTGGACCGACACAGGGTGAGGGTCAGGAGTTGCAGAGACAACAAGTCCCCTCATTACATGCCAAGAATCAGGTTTGGTCCAGGTCAATTTAAATATTGGTGGTCCGACCCATTTAAATTCGATAAAATATTTTTCAATTCCACTAATTTAATTTTTCTAAATAATATGGACCGGGTGGAATTAAATGGGTTGGATCGGGTCCAGATAAAAGAGAAGCCCCCTGATTAAGTTTAAGTGTGGGGAGGCTTTGTAGAGTTTGTAAATTTATATTTATACCTATTTTTTTTTCTCTAGCTTTTCATTTTTTTTATTTGTGGTCCGTCCTTCGGTAGTGTCTTTGAGTCTTTTTGCAGATTTGCGTGTTTGCTTAGGTAAAGGAAATTTCACAATGAGCGGATCCCATGTATTATCTTTATATATATTTTATGAGTGGGAGTTTTGGTAAAGGTTTGGGTAATAAGAGAATTTTTCTTAAAAAAAAAATAAAATAAAATAATCAACTTTCTGTGAAAAAAGGTTCTTCGCGTAATGCGGAGAGCCTGGGCTGACCTGTTCGCCTCATGCGACCAGCTATTACCCCGGAAAGTTATATTTTTTTTTTCGCTTGCAACGCGTGTTGTGATCACCAGTGTCCTTCACGTTGAGCGAGAATCATAATTTTTTTTCTCTACCCATTTGGTTCTACCACCATTCACCGCCATTTTGCCAAGCAGGTACGTCTTCTTGTTTGTTGTTATATTATGAGTCTAAGTTAGTAGCTTGAGTATTTTATTTTTGTGTGGTTCAGTATTATGCTCGGGTTTTGTTTGTTTCATTTTGTGCAGGTTTGGATTGTACCGCTCGTACTCAATCTCCATTCGGGCGATTCTGGAGCTGTACGTTATATTGAAGCAACCCGAGAGTTTACTATTGTGTCAGAGCCAATCGCGACCAAAATGCTATACGATCGAGCTGGATTGGACTAGAGCTTACGAAGAAAAATTAACCAGCTAAGTCCTTTTCAATTTGCCCTCGTCTTTTTATTTTTGTATTCGGAATTTTTTTTATTAGTTTTTGTTTTGAGTCGTTCTCTATTCCTACATTGAGGGCAATGTAGAGTTTAAGTGTGGGGATGGAAAATTGTCGTTTAGTCTGTATATAGAGTCGTTTTGAGTAAAAAAAAACGAAAAAAAAAAAGTCCCTGATTTTGAAGTTTGCATTATATAAAATATGGAAAATGATAGGTAAAGTTAGGTGTCCGATTTTCAAATAGTATGTATAATAAGAGATTAAAATTGATTGAAAACGTGTCTGATTTGGGATATGTGGGTAGGCTCGGCCGGTAGAAAGGTTTCCTTTGAAAAGTAATAAATTAATTATGTTAGGCTATTTTGTGGGTTCTCATCTAGGAGAAACGGGGAGACCGAAACCGCCAAAAATAGTATAAGAAGCACCGTTATAAGTATAAAACCGTTAGAATTTCTAATCACTTAAAAAAAAATAGAAATCAAAGCAAAAATGCTGAAGCTTAAGGTGCCTGGCCACTGGGATAGCGACTTGGATTGGTCACACCCTCTGAGTTAAGTATGCTGAGATGAAAAAAAAAAAATGCTGAAGCTTAAGGTGCCTGGCCACTGGGATAGCGACTTGGATTGGTCACACCCTCTGAGTTAAGTATGCAAAAAAAAAAAAAAAAAAAAAAAGTGATTTTAAATTCTCTTGATTTTCTATATAAGACGGTTGGGAAATGGTCAATTGGTCGTTCCTTTAGCTTCATAAGCTTGAGGCAGGATTAGGAGAAACTGTGGCTTCCTTCGAGTGAGACCCTAGATAGAATAATCAACATGAACTTAACATAAATAAAAAGGGGCTTGGAAACCGGTGTGGGTTTAAGAGGATCAATATACCTGCAATCGCAATCAACACGTTAGTAGATTATTAATTAAGTAACCTATGTTTTGAAACTGGATGTAAACCTAACTGTGATTCCATAGCATAATTCTTTTTCAGGGACGAAAAAGGTTTAAGTGTGGGGATGTTTGATGTGTCGTAAAACACATCTATTCTTCTATGTATTTTGAGTTATAATTGAGTCTTTTGTATATAGTTTTTAGTAGTTTTAGGCGTGTATTCGTTTGTTGGCCTATTTTTATCATTGTATAGTTTTTAAGTCATTTTTAGTACTTATTTATTTATTTTATATTTTGGTAGGTGTTCGTGTGGACATTGGAGCGTGAACGAGCAACTTTGGTCGAGCCAAGAACACTTGATACGAGAGCGCTGAGTTATAATACTACTATTACTACTAATACTAATAATAATAATAATATAATAATAAAAAAAAACAAAAAAAATATTGGGTGGGCTCGTGGCCCACTAGACAAAAGACACAAAAGCAAAAGTCGGTCAACATATGGAAGAGGATATATGCTTTGACGGCGGACAATTATAAAACAAAAAAAAAATTCATTCTACAATCGGCAATTTTGACAACAGCAAAAGACAAAAGAAGAAGCAAATACGGTGACGAGCGAAAGAGCACGGAAGGAGAAAAGGCCACGGGCACGTTAAAGATCAATAGCCAACGAGCCTTGGGTTAGGTTTAGTTTTCGTTTATTATTTTTATAGACATGGTAAAAACTATTTTTATTTATTTTGTGATGTTTATAAAGATTATGAACTAAACTTTTTATGGTTGCTTAGGTTTATGAACTAGACACGTTATTTGCAGTTTTTAATGATTCTTGGTTTTTAATTTTGATGTGTAGGATTACATGATTTTAATTTTATTGTTGGATTTGATATATGTGTGTTGGTGTTATTTTTATTTGAAGTTTGTTTATTGGTTTTGTGGAACTAGGCATGTAGAGATACCCCCTAGGTCTTTAAATCAATCTAGTTCGTCAACTTAGGTTAGCGTGCTAGTATTTGGAGTTGGAGTACGACACAAGTATAACAAACTAATATAATAAAATTAACTAAGGCGTGCAGTCCATTCTTGAGGGTGAGAAATCTAACTCGAGTTTGCTAGGTAACTAACTAGGCATTGTTCGGTAGTTGGCAAGCGCTAGGGCGGGAGTCGCTACTTGTCCGTGTTTAGAGTTTTCCTAGGTTTTCTTCAGTAGAGTTTAAGTCTGCTTCATAGTTTGAGGATTTTAATCCAGGAGAGGTTTTAATCTGATTTCTGTGGGATTTTGGTACGCTAGGGCGATCCAGATCCATCTTAGCATTTCTACACTTGTCCCGCCTTGAGTCTAGTGAGCTATCCTTGACAGGAGGTTTATTAGGTAAGAATAGGGTCTCAAGTTAATTACCAGATTCAGGATTTATTGCTAGTGTCTAGGGATTTTACCTAAGTAACCAACCTTCTTCCTATCCGATTTCTCCAAGTTCCTAGTTCCCATAAGCAGCTGAGGTTACTTTATTTATATTTAGTTTCTTTTAAGTTTATAATTATTAGTTTAACCCCACATTTTAGTATATATTTATTTAGGCTAGTATTCGGTATAGGTTGTGATCTAGAGTTGCATTCGCGTCTTTGGGTTCGATACTCGGTCTTATCTGTTTACTGCTTTGCGACCGGTACACTTGCCGTGCGTGTGTAGTTTTTAGGTGAGTCGTTTTAATTAAAACTTGTGCACATTTTTATATATATATTTACACACATCAATTTACTTCCTCATTTATAATAAACATGTGCCAATAATCAAGTCCCTCACTCCCACATACATACATACATACATACATACATACATACATACATACATACATACATACATACGGTTTGGGTGGGCAAAAGAAGACAAGGAGGACACTCATACATGACCAAATACTCTAATCAAGATTTATACCTTAATGGGACTTTCTGAAACTCATAACCATCTCCCAAGGTGTGATTTCTTCTCAAAACAATGATTCTAAACATCCATTCCTTTCTCTTCTTGTCTCGGCCAAACCTCACCCCACACACATGCACACATCATTTTCAAATGTCAAGGAATTGCATCATATGGGAAATGTATTTGCTTATTTACATCATTTAGACAATTTGACTCGCTATAATTGCTACAAACATCCAAGAACCATCGGCCTATATAAACCGATTGTGTTCTCTTGTGCTTTCACCCCAAAATCATCTGAAGTCCCCTACCCAATCACTCTTTCCCCATCTTTCTTTCTTTCACCAACAAACACCACAATCTTTCTTTCACCATCATCTCGGCCGAACACCACCATCCTTAACCAAACCATTCAAGTGGAACCACGTCTTACCAAGCCATCACTAAGGAGACAAACGAGTCACAAGCAACCAAGGTCGGATACTCTCATCTCCTCTTGGATTGCATTTTGTATGATCCATTAAACTCTCAAACACCCTTGATTTCTTTAATGATTCGATTAAACACCTATGTTCACCCGAATGGTAACCCATTAACGTGAATATGTACCTGAATATTAGCCTTAAAAGTCGGCTCAACACTTTAACAATGAAGGTAGAATACACTAAACTTGAATTCGAATGCATCACATTGTAGGTACACGTACCTTTGTCTATTCACCTTTACACATACATAAAGAGACCCTCACATAGTATCTACACATGTACGAATATGCATACGTGTGTATAGGACCGAATGGATGACAATAACCCGACCTTTAAAACAAAATCATAATGTGTAAATTTATACATTAATATACTTTCACATTTTGAACAATACACATACGCACATACGTGAAAAAACACACCAACATGCTCGTGATCACACTTGAACACGTACACGAGTATGTGTGGAGTCGGTTTTGATGAACAAAGTTTGGATTTTGGATCAAAGTCACATGTTAAAGTTCTTGGATTTTATAAAAAAAAAACATATGTTAAAATAGCTTCAACATGTGTTAACTATGCATTGAACCTAATAACTATGGAACATATAACACTTTTTGTTTCCAATAAAATACCACACATGTGAGATTGGGAAACATTCCATCACCCATGATGCCGTGTTGGGCCTGTTTGGTAAACAATAGATACGTTTTTACAACAAAACGCTCGGAATTCACGAAATCGTACACTTTACAAAGTACACATAAAATGCATAGTAATTTTCATGTGCATAAACAATGGCCCCACATATACATGATACGAGGGTCCACAAATCGCGTGAACAACTTGTATGGTAAACAAAAAGAACGTACAACTTACTATGTCCTTGATAATCATAGGGCACTTATTGTCGGGACAGTAGTTACCTTACTTCTCTGCTTTGCTAGACCACACAACAGTCACCAGGTGAGTTTCACGACCCCGTTTTACTGTTTTACATTTTTGGGGGATAAACATCCTACATTTCTAGTACATTACAGTTTGGGCGAATTTCTATCATGATTACCATGTGGAACATGAGACATTCAGTTCATGATCTCAACATTACTCATACTTACATTTACACTGTAACCATTTGCTAACAGAATCCATGGAACACTCAAATAGATCTATTGGGTTGACACCCCCACTCTTGGTTAGTCGCTCTAACCGGTTACATACAAGAGAGTGTTAGTATTATACTATATATACGTTGTCCTTATTGGACAATGCGTGAAGCACAATAGTAAAGAGGTTTCGTTATGCGACTCATGGTTTGCATAGTAATCATTAGCTCAGCTAGCTTTGATTGGCCATACACAAATTTCACAAGCACTTTACACAGTACATTAAAACCTATGAACTCACCGACATTACATTAACAAATCTTGTATGCATGTTTTTCAAGTAATTGATCATGGGGAGCAATAACTTGAGAGAAGGTTTCGAGTGCACATTTCGTGGTATCATCCCCTGCACCGGTAAAGATTTAATAATATTGGTCATGTTATGTCTTTGACATTTGGTCTAGTAATTTCAGACAATGTTACATTTATCTCAACTTTGTAAGACTTAATTTATCGTTTGATGATATCTACTTAAAATTACATCTTATGTGTTGCTCAAACCTTGTGCTTGAAAACCTTTCGAATCACACCCCTTGTTTCCGCCTTGGCGGGGTGTGACAAAAAAACAACTGATGTATGTTTCTTGCATTTCCAGGACACAAGTCTATTCCCTAAAAACCAACATCCAGCCATTGTGGATTTAGCGTCTGTCTTGCAGCCAGCATAGTTCGAGTCACTATAGGCAGTGAAATCAAGCGTATCATTACAAGGTTACCATAGACCTTTGGTCAGACAACCCTTCATATACCAAAAGATTCGCTTAACCACGGTCAGATGAGAAACCTTCGGTTTCGACTAGTAACGAGCACACAGACGTGTAGCGAACATGATATCTGAACGAGAAATAGTCAGGTACATGAGAGAGCCAATCATTGCGTGATAAAACGAGGGATCAACATTGACACTCTTCTCATCTGGTCTAATTCCGTGATTGACCTGAAGTGGAGTTGAAGCAGGGACACATCAGCCATCGAGAACCGGCTCAGGATGTCTGCTACGTACTTGGTTTGATGAATAAAGATTCTGGTAGGTTTCTTGTGAACCTGCAGACCTAGAAAATACTGTATCTCCCCCATCGCACTCATCTCGAACTGATCCTGCAGTAATTTCTCAAAGTTACTACACAAACTATCATTAGTTGAGTAAAAAATGATATCATCTACATATGCCTGTACCAGCAAAAGGTCTCCATCTTTCTCCAAGGTGAAGAGTGTACAATCAATGAGTACTCGGATGAACCCATGAGAGATAAGGTACTTCGAGAGCATCTCGGACCATTCTCTTAGAGCTTGATGAAGTCCATACAGAGCCTTGTTCAATCGGTAGACATGGTCTCTGTGCATTGGATCTTCAAAGCCCGATGGTTGCCCCACGTACACCTCTTCTTTCACTTTGCCATACAAGAACACGCTCTTAACATCCATTTGGTAGACTTTGAAATGCTTGTAGGATGCAAATGCGAGAAACATGCGTATTGCTTTCATGCAAGCTACCGGAGCATAGATCTCATTGTAATTTATCCCTTTAATCTGCCGGAACCCTTGAATAACGAAACGTGCTTTGTTCCTTACAACAATGCCACGGTCGTCTTTCTTCCATTTGTAAATTCACATTGTTCTGATCTTCTTCGCGCCTTTGGGAAGATCGATTAGGTCCCAAACACCTAGTTTCCTAAACTGAAGGGTGTGACATCCGTCACTTTTCTTATATTTTATTTTTATATATAATGATAATAATAATAATAATAATAATAATAATAATAATAATAATCGGATATTTTTTTTTATTACTTTGTAGACTAAACTAACCCAAACCTTGAGCCTAAACCACTACCCAACATGTTAAAACCCCACCCTTTGAAAAGTTCTCGGCCCATACTCTTAGTCCAGCCCAACAGAAAGAAGGCCGGCCCACCAGACATCCCCCTTGCACCTCCTATCTGTTAAAAAAAAAAAAGAAAAACCTGTTGTGGGACGGACTCGAACCCGGGTCAGTCCGCACGCACAACACTACACAACACACACTAACCATCTGAGCTACATCGTTCTTTTGTTATGATCTCAACATAAATTATATTAAAACACATTTAATTCTGCTGTTTCTTTCTATCCTCCTTCGCTGCACAAGGGCCAAACAGCCAAGGTTTTTTTTTTAATTGTTTTGATTAATCATATATGGTAAGAACTCGTAGATTGTTTCGTTATTATGGAATGTTAGACCATACGCGTCCATTACATCAATCAACGATTTAACATTCCAAAAATCTCGCTCAATTGGCGTGTTTATGGCCATTAATGGGTCAAACATTCCATTCGTGCAATCCATTCGTATTAGTATAAATTGGACATGCTCAGACAATTACAACTCGCCAATGAACATTCCTTTACCTCCAATTTCTGTCATCAAACACACATTCGAAGCCAATTGATCGCGTTGACTTCTTAGTTGACCGAGCATCAAATCACGTTTGCGTATCTTGTAAGTTGTTTTCTTTGTTGGGTTTTAATCTTCGGCACATGACGAACAATAGCCCCATGAATCCAGGGGCTATTGGTCTCTAATTCGTGTGATTGAAGGATCTAGGGTTCTTGAATTATAATTGGGGAAGATGATAGATACGAACCTGTTTATATATACTAAACGAAAAGAAAATAAACACAAACAGATACATAGACCAGTTGGTCGTCCCTCCTTGTTTCAGAACCCGAACCGGCCTATGGCCCAGGTTCGACCCCCACCTTAAACAATCATTTTTGTTATTTTTAACCATTATAATTATAATCTTTATTCTTTTAAAAATCGTTTTAAAAATACTAAAACTATTTTATAAATTCTACAAAATTTATTTTATGTTATTCCAATGATAAACTTTGCTGCCCAATTTTTAGTTTTTCAAAAATCATTTATTTAATATATATAATAAATATTACAAGTTTATTCATTTAAAATTTTAAAATTTAATAAATATATCTAAACGATTTTATTAAATCTCACAAAAATTATCCTAAACTTGTATATTCTTAAACGTTCCAGAAAATGTTTTTATTTCAGAAAAACCGATTATTTTATATTTTTAATTAATTTTTGTTAGTTTTAATCATAAATAAATCATAATAAATTCATTTTTCAATATTTTTGCATCAAAATTTTATATAAATTATTTCTAACTATCTAGAACTGAAATACAATTTTTAATTCAGAAATTCTTTGATTTTGATATTTTTAGATATTAAAGTCATATTTTGACAATTTAAAATAATTAGATTAAATATTCTATTTTCAAGAAAATAATTTTATAAAAATTATTTTCATACTTAAAATCTTATGTTGTGGCTATATTCAACTTAAAATTTTACAAAAAGACTTTTTTTATTTATATATTAAATTTCTTATATTTTAATAAACAATTTATTTATTAATCAAATAAACGTTTATTCCCAATTCGAAACCCTAGAGTTCCATGTATCCTAGAGTTATTCCTTACACATTATTAAATTCTTTAGGTTGATTCTTTGGAATATTTCCAACGCATATTTTGTTGTCCAGTTCCATTACAAGCTATTACGTAAACAGTGAGTATTCCTACCCCTTTTTGCTTTTATACATTTTTGGGGTGTTACATGTACACTATTACAAATTCAAATTCAAATTCAAATTTACATTTTTACAATACAATTCTAGTACTATGTGCATTGCTTACAACGTGCTTTATGCTTAGACAATACATGTGGATTACATTTGTACTTAGTGAAATCATTAACATGGTACAAGCCGACCTTAACATTGGATAGCGCTATTTGGATTGACAACCCGCCTAGATTGATTCTCCCCCTTTTTCATCGGAGAATCCGTGGCCAGTGTTAAGTTATCATCCATTTATTGGTTGAGTACACTACAGTTCATACAGTACATTATACAGTCACAGGGTTGATTTCGCTCATTTGTATGATACATAGTTTACATATCTGCACTGTAGCATGCACTTGAATTGTATAACTTTTTAACCTACTATATATATCAAATCTAGGAATGCTCACCAACATTTCATATGTTGACCAAACCTATTTTTGTACATGTTTCAGGTGCAGTTTGATCTAGTGCTTTAGCAAGAGACATTTAGTGCTTTATTTCAATTCAGTTATTTCAATATTTACATTTCATATAGACAATGTAATTTCCATTTTCATGTAAGACAATTTTGATTATTCAATAAATATTTACATTTTAGTACCATGAGCTTTTGAACAATCGTCACTACGTGGCACCTCGATGATTCCGCCATCGGTTGGGGTGTTACAGATTGGTATCAGAGCCATGGTTATAGGGAACTAGGTTATTAGATAAAATGGCCTAGACTATAACCGAACTTTAACTTGCATGCATAATATTTCCTGAATTACCCTACCCCTCATTTCTCCCTACTTTCCTCCTTCTATCTTTCCCTTCTTCACTCTCTCTATTCTTCTTATCTTTCATCATGGTGCATAGAGATGGTGTCCTACAGGGAGTGGAAAGTCTACATCATCATGGAACAGGGACAGTACCTTTCATGAAGACACTCTTAGGCATAATGCCTACTCTTACTTTTGTTCCTTCAAAGTTGTTGAACTTTAATGAGTGTGATAAGGACACGTGCAATCTGGAAGGGTGGACGCCTGTACACTGGGTTTTCTGGCATAGGCAAGCATAGCGCATAAATCCATTTACGGACCTGTTATGCTTACCTGGGGATTCCTGGAGTGAGTGTCCACTTATAGGCTAAAGCATGTCTTCTTTGATCACCATTGGGTCCAAACTCCTTTGAAAAGTCAACGTTCTTGTTGGGCTTTACAGCTAGACAAGGGCACTCCAAGCATTCTATGCAAGCTTTTTCAATAATACTCTCTCGGTTCATATACAATATTTTGTATTTCACGATTTTCATATATTGCTTACAAGTTCATACTTTCATAACCATCTATGGATTTCACAATCACACTTCACCTTACCCTCTTAGCCACTTTTTAAATATTCAACACCCTACCCAAATCATATTATTTCTTTTCTCCACATGTTATTTATTTTAAAAACTATAACCTCATACTTTAGCACAAACTAAAGATTTCTAAAACTAGTTGTATTACCTAGCAACTTTACAAAGTACATATTTTCCTCGAACTTAAATTGATTTATTTATTGACGTAACAAACGATTTTCTATATAATGTTTTAAACTATTACAAAGCCTACTTAGCTTGTACTATTTAACAACTTTTGCCTTATGTACAAAACCAAATTTTGAAAATATTTAATTTTTTTTTTTGGTATAATATCTAGTCTCTAGATTCTACATCAACACTCACTCAATTTCAACTTGTTCAAATTTTTACAATATTTGGCATACACCACAATCATGTTTTCTTATACACTTGATTATAACCTTTGATCCAAACCCCAAAATTTACACTGCTATACTATAAAATAAACTCTTTATCAACTATCTTCACATTCACCATCTCTCACAACCTTGATTCTGCTTCAAGATTTTTCATCATCCTCTCAAGAACTAAATTCATATCCTTCACCTTCTCACACATGAACTAGTTACCCATGATAATCAAACTACTAAAAACCTGATACTTGATTCTACAGGATTTTTTCCAAAACATCATTGTTTATGAAACTTGATTTTCCCTTAATTTGACTATTCACTGGGCATTTAATTATTCATGATACTCGTGTTTTCATTTTCTTGATCTTATTATCATTTTGTACCCAATTATGACATACTCATAGGCATATAACATCTAGAGATTTCCTTGCATACTATTATGTACGAACACAAATTGGTAATCTATCATATTGGTTACGTTTATTTTAATCGTACACTTACATTTATTTGAAACGTTTAGACTTGATACTTGATCTTACAGAGCTCTTCTAAGAAAACATCATTGCTTATTATATGAAACTTGATTTTTCCTTTAACTTGACTATTCATTGAACATCTAATTATTCATGATACTCGTAAACATTTAATTATTCATGATAAACACTTACACTTAATAGTTGTAGTACTTACAAACTGCTTGCATAAACATGCTATCAATTTGCAATCTATGTGAATAATAATTGCTGCACTTAATAGAGGTCATCATGCCTTTTTCAACAGTCGGGAGAGGCCCTACAACCTGCTCCACGACCGGTGGAGGCTATCGAACATACTCAACGATTGGTAGAGGTCACTATGCCTTTTCAAACAGTCGGGAGAGGCCCTACAACCTACTCCGCGGCTGGTGGAGGCTATCGAACCTGCTCAACAATCGGTGGGGTCATAGAAGGACACAAAACCCTAATGTAAGGTAAATTGATGATTCCGGTCCGGAACGTAATCATGAATTTACAGGTACATTAGGGTAGTGTGAAATTCTATTAGAGTTTTTGGAAAGGCGTCCAGTACGTTTTCAAGGTATCAAAGGTGTGGTGGGTTAGCTGCGGTACACCCTGTATACAAACACTAATGATGCATTGAAAGTGAGACTGGAAGTCGGACCAAGAACAAACTCTGTTTACCTGGTAGTTCAATAAGTTTTTCTATAGTCAGTCAACTCGTACATTTATCATAGGATTCCTAAAACTTGAAACTTATTGATTTACTAGATTCTTATTCTCTTTACTATTCGAGACGAACCTAATCCAATTCTTAACTCACACCTATCAAACCCCTTGTCCAGATCATTCGAATTTTCCAAACCACAGTTATCTTAATTTTTACCCAAGCATCCATAACCCTATGTTTCTAATAACTTCGGGACGAAGTTTCTAAAAGTAGGGGATGCTGTGACATCCGTCACTTTTCTTATATTTTATTTTTATATATAATGATAATAATAATAATAATAATAATAATAATAATAATAATAATCGGATATTTTTTTTTATTACTTTGTAGACTAAACTAACCCAAACCTTGAGCCTAAACCACTACCCAACATGTTAAAACCCCACCCTTTGAAAAGTTCTCGGCCCATACTCTTAGTCCAGCCCAACAGAAAGAAGGCCGGCCCACCAGACATCCCCCTTGCACCTCCTATCTGTTAAAAAAAAAAAAGAAAAACCTGTTGTGGGACGGACTCGAACCCGGGTCAGTCCGCACGCACAACACTACACAACACACACTAACCATCTGAGCTACATCGTTCTTTTGTTATGATCTCAACATAAATTATATTAAAACACATTTAATTCTGCTGTTTCTTTCTATCCTCCTTCGCTGCACAAGGGCCAAACAGCCAAGGTTTTTTTTTTAATTGTTTTGATTAATCATATATGGTAAGAACTCGTAGATTGTTTCGTTATTATGGAATGTTAGACCATACGCGTCCATTACATCAATCAACGATTTAACATTCCAAAAATCTCGCTCAATTGGCGTGTTTATGGCCATTAATGGGTCAAACATTCCATTCGTGCAATCCATTCGTATTAGTATAAATTGGACATGCTCAGACAATTACAACTCGCCAATGAACATTCCTTTACCTCCAATTTCTGTCATCAAACACACATTCGAAGCCAATTGATCGCGTTGACTTCTTAGTTGACCGAGCATCAAATCACGTTTGCGTATCTTGTAAGTTGTTTTCTTTGTTGGGTTTTAATCTTCGGCACATGACGAACAATAGCCCCATGAATCCAGGGGCTATTGGTCTCTAATTCGTGTGATTGAAGGATCTAGGGTTCTTGAATTATAATTGGGGAAGATGATAGATACGAACCTGTTTATATATACTAAACGAAAAGAAAATAAACACAAACAGATACATAGACCAGTTGGTCGTCCCTCCTTGTTTCAGAACCCGAACCGGCCTATGGCCCAGGTTCGACCCCCACCTTAAACAATCATTTTTGTTATTTTTAACCATTATAATTATAATCTTTATTCTTTTAAAAATCGTTTTAAAAATACTAAAACTATTTTATAAATTCTACAAAATTTATTTTATGTTATTCCAATGATAAACTTTGCTGCCCAATTTTTAGTTTTTCAAAAATCATTTATTTAATATATATAATAAATATTACAAGTTTATTCATTTAAAATTTTAAAATTTAATAAATATATCTAAACGATTTTATTAAATCTCACAAAAATTATCCTAAACTTGTATATTCTTAAACGTTCCAGAAAATGTTTTTATTTCAGAAAAACCGATTATTTTATATTTTTAATTAATTTTTGTTAGTTTTAATCATAAATAAATCATAATAAATTCATTTTTCAATATTTTTGCATCAAAATTTTATATAAATTATTTCTAACTATCTAGAACTGAAATACAATTTTTAATTCAGAAATTCTTTGATTTTGATATTTTTAGATATTAAAGTCATATTTTGACAATTTAAAATAATTAGATTAAATATTCTATTTTCAAGAAAATAATTTTATAAAAATTATTTTCATACTTAAAATCTTATGTTGTGGCTATATTCAACTTAAAATTTTACAAAAAGACTTTTTTTATTTATATATTAAATTTCTTATATTTTAATAAACAATTTATTTATTAATCAAATAAACGTTTATTCCCAATTCGAAACCCTAGAGTTCCATGTATCCTAGAGTTATTCCTTACACATTATTAAATTCTTTAGGTTGATTCTTTGGAATATTTCCAACGCATATTTTGTTGTCCAGTTCCATTACAAGCTATTACGTAAACAGTGAGTATTCCTACCCCTTTTTGCTTTTATACATTTTTGGGGTGTTACATGTACACTATTACAAATTCAAATTCAAATTCAAATTTACATTTTTACAATACAATTCTAGTACTATGTGCATTGCTTACAACGTGCTTTATGCTTAGACAATACATGTGGATTACATTTGTACTTAGTGAAATCATTAACATGGTACAAGCCGACCTTAACATTGGATAGCGCTATTTGGATTGACAACCCGCCTAGATTGATTCTCCCCCTTTTTCATCGGAGAATCCGTGGCCAGTGTTAAGTTATCATCCATTTATTGGTTGAGTACACTACAGTTCATACAGTACATTATACAGTCACAGGGTTGATTTCGCTCATTTGTATGATACATAGTTTACATATCTGCACTGTAGCATGCACTTGAATTGTATAACTTTTTAACCTACTATATATATCAAATCTAGGAATGCTCACCAACATTTCATATGTTGACCAAACCTATTTTTGTACATGTTTCAGGTGCAGTTTGATCTAGTGCTTTAGCAAGAGACATTTAGTGCTTTATTTCAATTCAGTTATTTCAATATTTACATTTCATATAGACAATGTAATTTCCATTTTCATGTAAGACAATTTTGATTATTCAATAAATATTTACATTTTAGTACCATGAGCTTTTGAACAATCGTCACTACGTGGCACCTCGATGATTCCGCCATCGGTTGGGGTGTTACAAAGGGGTTCTTCATGCATTTCTTCAATCCGTGGCTCCTCCCTTAATGCCTCATTGATGCTTCGTGGTTTGGTTTGTGGGACAAATAAGGCAAAGGACCAATCATTCTAAACCTCGGATTCTGTAATACTTGAATACAATGTTGTTGCATTTGCACGAAGCTGCCCACGAGTCATAACCCCACTTTCTGGATTACCGATAATATTCAGCTGAGAGTGTGTTTCATGGATCATAGATTCAAGATGTGTTGGGACAGGAACTGAGGTTAACCAACAACTGAGGTTGTCACATGGGAGCTCTAGAAGAAGATTGACCAACAACTGAGGTTGTCACATTCTGACTTGTGCCTGCGGAGACATTGTTAGTAGCAATAGTAGAATTGATAGTACCTGTTTGATTGGAAATATTAGCTGGTTCTGCTTGTTGATCATGAAGAATTTCTGGAGAATAAACAAAATCATCGTCATCCGATGAAGTGAATTCATTTTCCTCAAAAGCCTCCATGAAAACCTCTTCTTCTTCAGTATTCCCGGCTGCTGCAGAGGGACCGGCTATAGAAGGAGCTGCTACTGGAGATACTGTGATCAGGCACACTAGCGAAGAACTAGTGGCATTTTCACTTTCAACGTACATCTTTGCAATAGCCTCCTCTACCATGTCATCCAGACCGAATACCTCGAATAGATTTGCATAGTCAAACATCCAATCGGGACCTGTACCTTGAGGATTTGTTTTGTATCGCTGGACATCCACGTTCATCCATTCTTCAACACACCTTGTGCGAGTATTCCAAACCCTCTTTTTGGGAGTGGCATGCCCGACAAAGAATCCTTCTTCTGCTTTCTCTCCAAATTTGTCGTTGTTGATAACCATGGTACAAGGTGCTCCAAACGGTTCAAGGAATTCGAGATTGGGTTTGTGAAGGTAAGAAGCTCATAACTGGTCTTCCCAAACTTCTTTACTATAAGGACACTGTTCAAAGTATAGCATGCACAATGTACGGCTTCTTTCCATAACATCACGGGGAGTTTCAAGTCAGCCAACATAGTCCTAGCATCCTCAATCAATGTCACACCCTCAAAATCCATTTGCGGAGTTTTACCGCGAGGCGCATGACAAACCAGGATCCAAACCAACGATCACAATAAACAAGTCTAAAATGAACATAATGCAATTTCAAAACAATGTTTAATATTCCCGTTTACAGCGGAAGCTTATTCAAAACAATATTCAATAGTAAACCAAATGTTCAACGTTTTTAAAACCATGCAACCCTAACTAGACGCCGTGCAGACGCGTGCGCCCTAGTCCAGTCGTACTACCTTAGAGACCTGAGAAAACATGTAAAAGTTTACGTCAGCACAAAAATGCTGGTGAGTTTACAGGTTTTGTAATCCAAGTACCAAGTCAACCTGTCCATACTATAACAAATCGAAAACCAGTGTACGCTAGCTAGGCGTATGTTTTGTTACTACCACGATTGGAAAACCATTACTAACTCGCAAACCAAATGTGTGCCCGATGTAGTAACCCTGTTGTTCCTGTTGTTCCTGTTTGAGACAATATGCACCCGCCGACCCTCCAAGTCGACGAGCGGGGTTGGTCACTCCCAATAGCGCTATTCACATTTCCCCGTTGTGCAAACCCGCACATTCATGGTTCCCCCCGGGACTTCCAAAGATCGTGTAGTACACAATAGAAACCCATAGTATGAAAGTAGTTACCAAATAATCGTTTTAACACATGTTTTCTCCCCCGAAAATGTGAAACCAGTTTAAAAGAGGGGCCGTAAACTCACCTTAAGTTGCGTTACTTCGTAATACGAATAACTCAGCAGCTATGCTAGTCCCGTAAAGCGGCGACCTAACATATGACAGTTACAAGCACTTAGACTAATAACCCGCAGGTTAATTAGTCCCTAGATGTCCAGACCATAACCAAGTTCGTTTGAAAACACCGTGACTGTTTAACTGACCCAAAGTACAAGACTCGACATCCCATTGGTGACCCGAGACTCCCCGTGTTATGTTTACGCTCTCAAACATGCAATCATGCAATCACACTTAACATACGTTAACGCACAACAAGTTATAGCACATAGTTCACGTATCACCGAATTACATCCAAACATATGTTACCAAGTTATTTGATATGTTATGGGGTTCCTAGCATGTTCCTACAGGTCAAATCGGGTCTCGGAATGCTAATTTACACTTACAGCAGCAGTACACGCGATTAGGAAAAGTCAACTAGCATTTAGGTTGGTCAACTGGCATTTAGGAAGGCTAATCGCATGTAATATAGGCATTTAGGGTCATAAGACATGTAAACCTTGACTTTATAGGCGATTAGGGCTATACCACATGTAACTACTAGCATTTAGGGCTATACCACATGTAACTACTAGCATTTAGGGCTATACCACATGTAACTACTAGCATTTAGCTCGTAAGACATGTATCTACTAGCAATTAGGGCTAATCGCATGAAACATGCGCGATTGGCCTCCTAATCGCCTCTAACATAGGCGATTAGGGTTGCTAATCGCCTGTAACCTTGCTGTTCCGGTTTTTCGCGCGTTTAACGCTCCAAATCAGATCCAGAACGTGTGTAACCACCCAATATCAACCCAACAACTATTCTAAACATGTTTAAACCAAAATCCTTCGTTTAACCTCGTATTATCAGCCCTGCATGCAACCATGTAATCCAAACACCATGCACATAGCATGAAACACCACATTAACTGTCACACCCTCAAAATCCACTTGCGGAGTTTTACCGCGAGGCGCATGACAAACCAGGATCCAAACCAACGATCACAATAAACAAGTCTAACATGAACATAATGCAATTTCAAAACAATGTTTAAAATCCCCGTTTACAGCGGAAGCTTATTCAAAATAATTATTCAATAATAAACCAATGTTCAACGTTTGTAAAATCATGCAACTCTAGTTAGACGCCATGCAGACGCGTGCGCCCTAGTTCCATTGTGCTACCTTAGCGACCTGAGAAAACATGTAAAAGTTTACGTCAGCACAAAAATGCTGGTGAGTTTACAGGTTTTGTATCCAAGTACCAAGCCAACCTGTCCATACTATAACAAATCGAAAACCAGTGTACGCTAGCTAGGCGTATATTTTGTTACTACCACGATTGGAAAACCATTACTAACTCGAATACCAGATGTTGTGCCCGAAAAGTAAACCAGTTGTTCCTGTTGTTCCTATTTGAGACAATATGCACTCGCCCGGCCCTCCAAGCCGACGAGCGGGGTTGGTCACTCCCAATAGCGCTATTCACATTTCCCCGTTGTGCAAACCCGCACATTCATGGTTCCCCCCGGGACTTCCAAAGATCGTGTAGTACACAATAGAAACCCATAGTATGACAGTAGTTACCAAATAATCGTTTTAACACATGTTTTCTCCCCCGAAATATGAAACCAGTTTAAAAGAGGGGCCGTAAACTCACCTTAACGTGCAAGCAAAGAATCCGAACAGCAAGCAATATATGCTACCGACACCCTAATAACAGTGTCGCTCAGTGAGTATAGGCGTAATATCATTACCCATATAACTCGTTTGTCCAAGGCGTTTTAAATGTTCAAAAGTGTGTATGCGACGCCTAGTGATTCTACATGCAATAGTAAACCCTACGGACCCGTTGGTGAATACGTTGGTTACAATTAGTTTCTACATTCCGTATGTGTCTCAGACAAGTGTACTTCAGTTACATGTCAATTCCATACCACCTAAGACCTCAATTAATCACAGAAGCACATAATACACAATCTGTGTTTTTAGGACAGATTGTGCGCCATCAAAACGAATTTATTTAAAATAGCAATTCAGTGAGTTAACCTCCCAAAGTTTCACTGAATTTTCTTTGGGATTCACTCGACAATACCTATTTTTGTTTTGTCTTAATTCCAAACACAAAAATTATGAAAATTCGTACAACACAGCTATGTCCAGAAAATCTCCTCAACAGGTCAGTTTAGTAGGAAAATTCTTAAAAATTGTGTATTCATCCAAACGAGATGAATCCACTTGGAAAAGCTCTATTTTTCCAGTATTGAGCTACTGGAAAAATTTCATAATCTAATTCCTTGTAAATCTCAAGTTATGACCATTTAAAGTTAGCCCAGTTTACAAATCCGAAAATCTGATATGACCCCTAATCAATTAAAATTCCAAAAACGACTCAAACGATGTCCAAATTCGATGGTTTTGCCCATTATGAAAAGCTAAGACCTTGTACGTTACAATCATGAAAAGAATCGATCAAACCAATTATTTTCAAGCCACGAAACAGACCCTACAAGTCGACATTCAAAATCTGTCCAGATTCTAATCGTGCAATATTATCAATTATATCAAACCCTAGTTGCAATTTATCAATCAATAACACCTAATAATCATCATACAACTTTCCTAATACCTATTTCCATCAGATCCTATTATCAAACATGTCAAGATCAAAGCTTTTAGGATCAAAACACCAATAACTTGCGCAACAAGCATCCTATGATGTTACTACGCGTTTATTAATAGGTTTAATCCGTTTAATCTTCAAAAAGACTCATGTTTTAATGTTTATTAAACTCATTCAGACCTGGACAAACTTGTTATATGATTTTTACAATAAAACATAAAGTAAAAAGCGTAAGAAATCAGGAGTTATACCCTTAGCTCTTCAAATCAATCAATCGCGCGCCTTGGAGCCTCCCAATTGATGATCTTGAGCCTTAGCAGGAGTTTTTGGAGTGAAATATTCGTGTGGGGCAGTAAGGGGGCGATTAGGGTTGAGTATGAGAGCTGCATGGGGGTTAAGGATGCTTAAATACGAGTTTGAGGCGGTTTAAACCCGTCAGATAGGTTCGAGCGGCCGCTCGGAGCCCGTGAGCGGCCGCTCACAGGTCCGGGGCGCGCGTTTTTGCTTCGTTTAGCCTCCCGATGCGTTATCCATCGACGTTTTCGTTATTTCGGACCGTAACAAGTGTAACCCCATGCGTTAAGACCCTAATCAACCTCACGCTCCACTTTTAATAATTTTTATTAACGTGTTCGGTTTAGGTTCACATAATCACGTATGGTTTTCACATAAGTTTGTCAGATATCACCGAGACACATAAGTTTGTTATTCACCAACGTCCGAGGTTCACTAATCATGAAATCACATGTTAACTCACACAAGGAGTCAGAACCCGACCCACACAAGGAATCAAAGCATCTCATAACCTGAGATGTGAAAGTAGTCCCAAACCGGACTAGAAAACGTTTTGTAAGTTGTCTCAAACCCGAGATAATGCTCGTATGTCCTATCTAGCTATCTAGATAACCCTCGTTAAGTATAACATATGCGTGACTCGCTAAGGTAGACTTTAATCTAGACCACGTTGTTAACCAGAATTTGCCGGGTGTCACATCATCCCCACGTTAAAAGAATTTTCGTCCCGAAAATTGCACAAGTACCAAAAGAACAAAAGAAATAACGAAGGGAATAAACAAAAGATAGAAATCAAAAGAATGATTTACCCGAGTTGTCACATCATCCCCACGATAAAAGGAATCTCGCCCCGAGATTCATTCAGCTGCAGAAGAGACATATCTCGACTCTAACGCTTCCTTAGGAAAGAGATGAGGATATTTAGACTTCATCTGATCCTCCCGTTCCCACGTGTACTCTGGTCCCCGGTTCGAGTTCCAGCGAACCTTAACGATACGAATCTTGCTGTGACGTAGGCTACGAATCTTGTAATCCAGAATCTCCACAGGTTCTTCCACAATCCGAAGACGATCATCAACCTTGATCTCTTCCAGTGGAACGATGAGAGACTCGTCAGCCAGACACTTCTTCAAGTTTGACACGTGGAAGACGTTATGTACGTTACCGAGCTCCGTCGGTAAATCAAGACGATATGCCACCGGTCCAATCCGTTCCAGGATCGTAAATGGTCCGACATACCGTGGGTTGAGTTTGCCACGCTTCCCAAAGCGTATGACGCCCTTCCACGGTGAGACTTTTAGAAGTACTTTGTCATTAACTTGGAATTCCAATGGTTTGCGACGCAGATCGGCATAACTCTTTTGCCGGTCCCGTGCCGCTGCCAACCGGTTACGAATCTGTACGATCTTTTCCGAAGTTTCGTACACTAGTTCAGGCCCAGTGGGTTGACTGTCACCCACTTCAGCCCAACAAAGAGGAGAACGGCATTTCCGTCCGTACAGTGCTTCGAACGGAGCCGCCTTGATGCTCGTGTGATAACTGTTGTTGTACGAGAATTCTACTAACGGTAAATGAGCTTCCCAACCCTTGCCAAAATCGATCACACATGCCCGCAGCATGTCTTCTAAAGTTTGAATTGTACGCTCACTCTGACCGTCAGTCTGTGGATGATAAGCCGTACTCATGTCTAGTTGGGTACCCAAAGCCTTGTGCAAAGACTTCCAGAAGTGAGAAGTAAAATGGGAGTCACGATCCGAAATAATAGAAACTGGCACCCCGTGCTTAGAAACAACTTCCTTCAAATAAAGGCGAGCCAAACGATCCATGGTGTCGGTCTCCTTAATAGCAAGAAAATGGGCTGATTTCGTCAACCGATCGACAATCACCCATATCTTGTCATTCCCGCTTGGTGATTTAGGAAGTTGTGTGACAAAATCCATAGTAATCCGTTCCCATTTCCACTCCGGAATTTCAGGTTGTTGCAAGAGACCCGGCGGTTTCTGGTATTCCACCTTGACCTTAGCACAGGTCAAGCATTTGCCCACGTATGAGGCTATATCCGACCTCATGTTTGGCCACCAGTAAAGCACCTTCAGATCTTGGTACATCTTATCCGAACCAGGATGAATAGAATACCGGGACTTATGAGCCTCATCTAGGACGAGCTCCCGTAGTCCCCCAAATAAAGGAACCCATATGCGTTCTGCGAAGTAGTGCAGGCCATCAGGTCTTCGCTCGAGGTGCTTGTCGGCACCGTGCATAGTTTCAGCCTTAAGGTTTTCCTCCTTCAAAGCTTCTAACTGGGCAGAACGGAGTTGCTCAGGTAGGGATGAATGAATGGTGAGCTGCAATGCCCGAACGCGACGAGGTTTAGTTGATTCCTTCCTGCTCAAGGCGTCTGCTACAACATTCGCCTTGCCAGGATGGTACTTAATGGCACAATCATAGTCGTTCAGAAGTTCAATCCAACGACGCTGCCGTATGTTCAAATGTTGTTGGTCGAAAATATGTTGAAGACTCTTATGATCGGTGTAGATGGTGCATTTGGTACCGTACAAGTAGTGTCTCCAAATTTTCAACGCGAATACCACGGCACCCAACTCCAAGTCATGGGTGGTGTAGTTCTTCTCGTGCACCTTGAGTTGACGAGAAGCATACGCGATCACTTTCTCGCGTTGCATCAACACGCAACCGAGACCATGAATAGAAGCATCACAGTAAACAACGAAATCATCAAGGCCTTCAGGTAAAGACAAAATAGGAGCGGAACAAAGTTTAGACTTTAGTTCCTCAAATGCTGACTCTTGTGGTTCACCCCAGTCGAATTTTCTATCCTTCTGAGTAAGAGTGGTGAGGGGTTGAGCGATCTTCGAGAACTCCTGAATGAAACGACGATAGTAGCCCGCAAGGCCTAGGAATTGCCGCACCTCAGTTGGCGTCTTTGGTGCTCCCCAGTCCTTGATCGCTTCGATCTTAGCTGGATCGACATGAATTCCTAGTTCATTAACCACATGTCCTAGGAACTGAACTTCGCGTAACCAAAAGTCACACTTAGAGAACTTAGCGTAAAGTTGTTCCCGTCGCAAGAGTTCCAAAACTAACCGCAGATGTTCCTCATGTTCGGTCTTGTTCTTAGAGTAAATCAGGATGTCATCAATAAACACGATGACGAACTTGTCAAGATATGGTTGCAAACGCGGTTCATCAAATCCATGAAAACCGCCGGTGCGTTTGTAAGACCGAAAGGCATGACCAAGAATTCGAAATGGCCATAACGTGTACGAAAGGCAGTCTTTGCAACGTCAACTTCCCTTACGCGCAACTGGTGGTAACCGGACCTCAAGTCAATCTTGGAATAATAACTAGAACCCTGGAGTTGGTCGAATAGATCATCAATACGTGGAAGAGGATAACGGTTCTTGACGGTCAATTTGTTCAGTTCTCTGTAGTCCACACACAATCGGAAACTTCCATCCTTCTTCTTAACAAATAGAATCGGGACTCCCCAAGGGGAAGAACTTGGTCTGATGAAACCCTTGTCCAAGAGTTCCTGTAACTGACTAGACAATTCCTGCATCTCGGGAGGTGCAAGACGGTAGGGGGCCCGAGCGATAGGAGCAGCTCCTGGTACAAGATCAATACCGAACTCGACTTGACGATGGGGAGGAAGACCAGATAAATCATCGGGAAAAACATCAGGAAACTCGCGTACAACTGGAATATCGTCGATCTTTTTCTCATCACCAGAGGAAACAGATAAAAGTGCCAAAACGGCTGGATAACCCTTTCGAAGACACTTAAGGGCTTTCATACTAGAGATGATGTTTAGCGGAACACCACCCTTGATACCGTACACAGAAAGGAATTCTCCATCAGGGAGAGGAATCCGAATAACCTTATCGTAACAGATAATCTCCGCGCGATACAAAGATAACCAATCCATTCCTACCACAACGTCAAAACTACCCAATGGTACCGGCATAAGGTCGATGGGGAACGATAAACCCGACAACTCTAATTGACACTCCCGAAGGATACTAGTAGCTTCAATCTTTTTAGCGTCAGCCAACTCAATAATATACTTGGTCTCTAATGGTACGGGTACTACATCTAGCAGTCGACTAACATCCATGGATACAAAACTCTTGTCGGCACCGGAATCAAATAACACACTAACAGAACGATTATTGAGAAGGAACGTACCGGTGACTGTGTCAGGGTCCTGTCTAGCCTCAGCGGCTCCAATGACGAAGGCGCGTGCATTCCTGCCACCTCCCCCGTTGTTCCCATTTCCGTTGTTCCCGCCCTGCTTCAGTTTTGGGAAATCCTTCTTGTAATGACCGGTCTCACCACAATTGTAACATCCTTGTCTTCCCGTAGTCCCTTGAGTAGTCGGAGCTGAGTTAGTAGTCGGAGCCTGGGTCGATGGAAGTGTAACCCGACAATCTTAAGCATAATGCCCTGTTCGCTGGCAGCGATGACAACGGTTACTGTCGCAGTTCCCTTGATGATGACGTCCACACTTGTTACATTTGGGCAGTTTCCCCGCATAACCACCCTGCTTGTTACCCGAAGAAGAAGAACCCCCATTATCAAACCTCTTACCCTGCTGTGTTGACCCAGATCCTTTCCCGTCATTTTCCCACTTGCGCTTGTTGTTCTCTGGGGCCTTAACAGTCGAACCCTTCGCAGGCAAAATACCCTCATTCACCTTCAAGTTGGTCATCCTATGAGCCGATCGGACCACCTCTGCGTATGTAGGATGATTTCCCGCAGCCACTAACCCTGCGATTTCCGGTACTAATCCCGAGACATAGTGTTCAATCCTCCTGTACTCTGGCACATGCAGATCGGGACACAGCACTGCCAACTCATTCTGCCTCACAGTATACTTCTCAATTTCAGACCCAGTCATCTTGAGGTTCCCCACCTCGTGCTCTAGATTCTGCACCTCTTCCCTCGGACAGTATTCACGCTTCAGCAGCTGTACAAAATTCTCCCAAGGCATAGCATACGCCTCCCCAATGCCCATATTCTGGGTGATGTTGTTCCACCAGGTCAAAGCAACATCCTGGAACAACGCAGCCGCATACTTGACACGATCCTCTGGGAGACAGTTACACATCAGGAACACTGACTCCACCTTCTCCAACCACCTGAGCAAGCTCACCGCACCCTCAGTGCCAGAGAATTCTTGAGGCTTGCAGTCCCGAAACATCTTGTAGGTACACATGGGTGGGGGTGGGTTAACAGGACCACCTGAAATGAAATGCGTGAGGAATCACGACGAATGTAAACAAGTTTCACTATGAGGCAAAGAAGATGGATAAATCAACTTACCACCACCATTGTGCCCTAACTGGAAGGCAGCTTGGAGCAAGTTGTTCAGATCATCCTGCGATAAGTTAATACCTCCACGACCACCAGCACCACCGCGACCACCACCACGTCCACCATTACGGCCACCTCCACGTCCTCCTCGTACTCCAGACATGATTCTGACAAAAAGAACGAGAAGACTAAGTTTCGCAGCTAATGATAACCACTAACGTTCACAAGATCAAAGCTAGATCCAATCCAGGACTATCCATTCAAACCCAAAGCTCACTAGGGCTTCCATGCATTTCGGTTTATGATTTTGTGTGCACCCAAAATGATAAACCGCTCTACATGGTCCTCCAAGTGTTCTCCTAGTTCAAAGTTCAAATCACCGAACATAGACTCTTAGCTATACACCGTAATACTACGGTAGTTTATGGCAAGTGTTTCTATTGGAGTATGAAAGGGAGATGTCCGAACCTTGGACAAATCTCAAGAGTATACGAGTTACTCCAATATACTATACTGCCTAGAAAGCAAGTAACCCGACCTAAGATAGAACGGATGATGTAACATAGAGAGACCAAATGATTTAGAGACACCCCGACAAGACCATACGTAAACCACCATAATGTTTAGTACCATGTGATCGTCTAGTGTGTGTGACTCGGCTATAGACTAGACCCTACATGCAGTCCTAGTTCACTATGACCATTGGCTCTGATACCAATCTGTCACACCCTCAAAATCCACTTGCGGAGTTTTACCGCGAGGCGCATGACAAACCAGGATCCAAACCAACGATCACAATAAACAAGTCTAACATGAACATAATGCAATTTCAAAACAATGTTTAAAATCCCCGTTTACAGCGGAAGCTTATTCAAAATAATTATTCAATAATAAACCAATGTTCAACGTTTGTAAAATCATGCAACTCTAGTTAGACGCCATGCAGACGCGTGCGCCCTAGTTCCATTGTGCTACCTTAGCGACCTGAGAAAACATGTAAAAGTTTACGTCAGCACAAAAATGTTGGTGAGTTTACAGGTTTTGTATCCAAGTACCAAGCCAACCTGTCCATACTATAACAAATCGAAAACCAGTGTACGCTAGCTAGGTGTATGTTTTGTTACTACCACGATTGGAAAACCATTACTAACTCGAATACCAGATGTTGTGCCCGAAAAGTAAACCAGTTGTTCCTGTTGTTCCTGTTTGAGACAATATGCACTCGCCCGGCCCTCCAAGCCGACGAGCGGGGTTGGTCACTCCCAATAGCGCTATTCACATTTCCCCGTTGTGCAAACCCGCACATTCATGGTTCCCCCCGGGACTTCCAAATATCGTGTAGTACACAATAGAAACCCATAGTATGACAGTAGTTACCAAATAATCGTTTTAACACATGTTTTCTCCCCCGAAATATGAAACCAGTTTAAAAGAGGGGCCGTAAACTCACCTTAACGTGCAAGCAAAGAATCCGAACAGCAAGCAATATATGCTACCGACACCCTAATAACAGTGTCGCTCAGTGAGTATAGGCGTAATATCATTACCCATATAACTCGTTTGTCCAAGGCGTTTTAAATGTTCAAAAGTGTGTATGCGACGCCTAGTGATTCTACATGCAATAGTAAACCCTACGGACCCGTTGGTGAATACGTTGGTTACAATTAGTTTCTACATTCCGTATGTGTCTCAGACAAGTGTACTTCAGTTACATGTCAATTCCATACCACCTAAGACCTCAATTAATCACAGAAGCACATAATACACAATCTGTGTTTTCAGGACAGATTGTGCGCCATCAAAACAAATTTATTTAAAATAGCAATTCAGTGAGTTAACCTCCCAAATTTTTACTGAATTTTCATTGGGATTCACTTCACAATACCTATTTTTGTTTTGTCTTAATTCCAAACACAAAAATTATGAAAATTCGTACAACACAGCTATGTCCAGAAAATCTCCTCAACAGGTCAGTTTAGTAGGAAAATTCTTAAAAATTGTGTATTCATCCAAACGAGATGAATCCACTTGGAAAAGCTCTATTTTTCCAATATTGACCTACTGGAAAAATTTCATAATCAAATTCCTTGTAAATCTCAAGTTATGACCATTTAAAGTTAGCCCAGTTTACAAATCCGAAAATCTGATATGACCCCTAATCAATTAAAATTCCAAAAACGACTCAAACGATATCCAAATTCGATGGTTTTGCCCATTATGAAAAGCTAAGACCTTGTACGTTACAATCATGCAAAGAATCGATCAAACCAATTATTTTCAAGCCACGAAACAGACCCTACAAGTCGACATTCAGAATCTGTCCAGATTCTAATCGTGCAATATTATCAATTATATCAAACCCTAGTTGCAATTTATCAATCAATAACACCTAATAATCATCATACAACTTTCCTAATACCTATTTCCATCAGATCCGATTATCAAACATGTCAAGATCAAAGCTTTTAGGATCAAAACACCAATAACTTGCGCAACAAGCATCCTATGATGTTACTACGCGTTTATTAATAGGTTTAATCCGTTTAATCTTCAAAAAGACTCATGTTTTAATGTTTATTAAACTCATTCAGACCTGGACAAACTTGTTATATGATTTTTACAATAAAACATAAAGTAAAAAGCGTAAGAAATCAGGAGTTATACCCTTAGCTCTTCAAATCAATCAATCGCGCGCCTTGGAGCCTCCCAATTGATGATCTTGAGCCTTAGCAGGAGTTTTTGGAGTGAAATATTCGTGTGGGGCAGTAAGGGGGCGATTAGGGTTGAGTATGAGAGCTGCATGGGGGTTAAGGATGCTTAAATACGAGTTTGAGGCGGTTTAAACCCGTCAGATAGGTTCGAGCGGCCGCTCGGAGCCCGTGAGCGGCCGCTCACAGGTCCGGGGCGCGCGTTTTTGCTTCGTTTAGCCTCCCGACGCGTTATCCATCGACGTTTTCGTTATTTCGGACCGTAACAAGTGTAACCCCATGCGTTAAGACCCTAATCAACCTCACGCTCCACTTTTAATAATTTTTATTAACGTGTTCGGTTTAGGTTCACATAATCACGTATGGTTTTCACATAAGTTTGTCAGATATCACCGAGACACATAAGTTTGTTATTCACCAACGTCCGAGGTTCACTAATCATGAAATCACATGTTAACTCACACAAGGAGTCAGAACCCGACCCACACAAGGAATCAAAGCATCTCATAACCCGAGATGTGAAAGTAGTCCCAAACCGGACTAGAAAACGTTTTGTAAGTTGTCTCAAACCCGAGATAATGCTCGTATGTCCTATCTAGCTATCTAGATAACCCTCGTTAAGTATAACATATGCGTGACTCGCTAAGGTAGACTTTAATCTAGACCACGTTGTTAACCAGAATTTGCCGGGTGTCACATCATCCCCACGTTAAAAGAATTTTCGTCCCGAAAATTGCACAAGTACCAAAAGGAATGACGAAGGAAACAACAAAAGATAGAAACCAAAAATAGAAACCAAAAAGAGAGATTTACCCGAGTTGTCACATCATCCCCACGTTAAAAGGAATCTCGCCCCGAGATTCATTCAGTTGCAGAAGAGACATATCTCGACTCGAACGCTTCCTTAGGAAAGAGATGAGGATACTTAGACTTCATCTGATCCTCCCGTTCCCACGTGTACTTTGGTCCCCGGTTCGAGTTCCAGCGAACCTTCACAATGCGAATCTTGCTATGACGTAGGCTACGAATCTTGTAATCCAGAATCTCCACAGGTTCTTCCACAATCCGAAGATGATCATCAACCTTGATCTCTTCCAGTGGAACAATGAGAGACTCGTCCGCCAGACACTTCTTCAAGTTGGACACATGGAAGACGTTATGTACGTTACCGAGCTCCGTCGGTAAATCAAGACGATATGCCACCGGCCCAATCCGTTCCAGGATCGTAAATGGACCGACATACCGCGGATTGAGTTTGCCACGCTTCCCAAAGCGTATGACGCCCTTCCACAGTGAAACTTTCAGAAGTACTATGTCATCAACTTGGAATTCCAATGGTTTGCGACGCTGATCGGCATAACTCTTTTGCCGGTCCCGTGCCGCTGCCAACCGGTTACGAATCTGTACGATCTTTTCCGAAGTTTCGTACACTAGCTCAGGCCCAGTGAGTTGACTCTCACCCACTTCAGCCCAACAAAGAGGAGAACGGCATTTCCGTCCGTACAGTGCCTCGAACGGAGCCGCCTTGATGCTCGTGTGATAACTGTTATTATACGAAAATTCTACTAACGGTAGATGAGCTTCCCAACCCTTGCCAAAATCGATTACACATGCCCGCAGCATGTCTTCCAAAGTTTGAATCGTGCGCTCACTCTGACCGTCAGTCTGTGGGTGATAAGCTGTACTCATGTCTAGTTGGGTACCTAAAGCCTTGTGCAAAGACTTCCAGAAGTCAGAAGTAAAATGGGAGTCACGATCCGAGATAATAGAAACTGGCACCCCGTGCTTAGAAACAACTTCCTTCAAATAAAGACGAGCCAAACGATCCATGGTGTCGGTCTCCTTAATAGCAAGAAAATAGGCTGATTTCGTCAACCGATCGACAATCACCCATATCTTGTCATTCCCGCTTGGTGATTTAGGAAGTTGCGTGACAAAATCCATTGTAATCCGTTCCCATTTCCATTCCGGAATTTCAGGTTGTTGCAAGAGACCCGACGGTTTCTGGTATTCCACCTTGACCTTAGCACAGGTCAAGCATTTGCTCACGTATGAGGCTATATCCGACCTCATGTTTGGCCACCAGTAAAGCACCTTCAGATCTTGGTACATCTTATCCGAACCAGGATGAATAGAATACCAGGACTTATGAGCCTCATCAAGGACAAGCTCTCGTAGTCCCCCGAATAAAGGAACCCATATGCGTTCTGCGAAGTAGTGCAGGCCATCAGGCCTTCGCTCGAGGTGCTTGTCGGCACCGTGCATAGTTTCAGCTTTAAGGTTTTCCTCCTTTAAAGCTTCTAACTGAGCAGAACGAAGTAGATCAGGTAGAGATGAATGAATGGTGAGTTGCAACGCCCGAACGCGACGAGGTTTAGTTGATTCCTTCCTGCTCAAGGCGTCTGCTACAACATTCGCCTTGCCAGGATGGTACTTAATGGCACAATCATAGTCGTTCAGGAGTTCAATCCAACAACGCTGCCGTATGTTCAAATGTTGTTGGTCGAAAATATGTTGAAGACTCTTGTGATCGGTGTAGATGGTGCATTTGGTACCGTACAAGTAATGTCTCCAAATTTTCAACGCGAAAACCACTGCACCCAACTCCAAGTCATGGGTGGTGTAGTTCTTCTCGTGCACCTTGAGTTGACGAGAAGCATACGCGACCACTTTCTCGCGTTGCATCAACACGCAACCGAGACCATGAATAGAAGCATCACAGTAAACAACGAAATCATCAGGGCCTTCAGGTAAAGACAAAATAGGAGCAGAACACAGTTTAGACTTCAGTTCTTGAAATGCCGACTCTTGTGGTTCACCCCAGTCGAATTTCCTATCTTTCTGCGTGAGAGTGGTCAGGGGTTCAGCGATCTTCGAGAACCCTTGAATGAAACGACGATAGTAGCCCGCAAGGCCTAGGAATTGCCGCACCTCAGTTGGCGTCTTTGGTGCTCCCCAGTCCTTGATCGCTTCGATCTTAGCTGGATCGACATGAATCCCTAGTTCATTAACCACATGTCCTAGGAACTGAACTTCGCGTAACCAAAAGTCACACTTTGAGAACTTGGCGTAAAGTTGTTCCCGTCGCAAGAGTTCCAGAACCAAACGCAGGTGTTCCTCGTGTTCAGTCTGGTTCTTGGAGTAGATCAGAATGTCATCAATAAACACAATGACGAACTTGTCCAGATATGTTTTGCAAACGCGATTCATCAAATCCATGAAAACCGCCGGTGCGTTCGTGAGACCGAAAGGCATGACCAAGAATTCGAAATGGCCATAACGTGTACGAAAGGCAGTCTTTGCAACGTCAGCTTCCCTTACGCGCAACTGGTGATAACCGGACCTCAAATCAATCTTGGAATAGTAACTAGAACCCTAGAGTTGGTCGAATAGATCATCAATACGTGGAAGAGGATAACGGTTCTTAACGGTCAATTTGTTCAGTTCTCTGTAGTCCACACACAATCAGAAACTTCCATCCTTCTTCTAAACAAATAGAATCGGGGCTCCCCAAGGGGAAGAACTTGGTCTGATGAAACCCTTGTCCAAGAGTTCCTGTAACTGACTGGACAATTCCTGCATCTCGGGAGGTGCAAGACGGTAGGGGGCCCGAGCAATAGGAGCAGCCCCTGGTACAAGATCAATACCGAACTCGACTTGACGATGGGGAGGAAGACCATATAAATCATCGGGAAAAACATCAGGAAACTCGCGTACAACTGGAATATCGTCGATCTTCTTCTCATCACCAGAGGAAACAGATAAAAGTGCCAAAACAGCCGGATAACCCTTTCGAAGACACTTAAGGGCTTTCATGCTAGAGATGATGTTTAGCGAAACGCCACCCTTGATACCGTACACAGAAAGGAATTCTCCATCAGGGAGAGGAATCCGAATAATCTTGTCGTAACAGACAATCTCCGCGCGATACAAAGACAACCAATCCATGCCTACCACCATGTCAAAACTACCCAAAGGTACCGGCATAAGGTCGATAGGGAACGACAAACCCGACAACTCTAATTGACACTCCCGAAGGACACTAGTAGCTTCAATCTTTTTACCGTCAGCCAACTCAATAATATACTTAGTCTCTAATGGTACGGGTACTACATCTAGCAGTCGACTAACTTCCATGGATACAAAACTCTTGTCGGCACCAGAATCAAATAACACACTAACAGAACGATTATTGAGAAGGAACGTACTGGTAACTGTGTCAGGATCCTGTCTAGCCTCAGCGGCTCCAATGACGAAGGCGCGTGCATTCCTGCCACTGCCCCCGTTGTTCCCATTACCGTTGTTTCCACCCTGCTTCAGTTTTGGGCAATCCTTCTTGTAATGCCCAGTCTCACCACAGTTGTAACATCCTTGTCTTCCCGTAGTCCCTTGAGTAGTAGGAGCTGAGTTAGTAGTCGGGGCCTGGGTCGATGGAAGTGTAACCCGACAATCTTTAGCATAATGCCCTGTTCGCTGGCAGCGATGACAACGGTTACTGTCGCAGTTCCCTTGATGATGACGTCCACACTTGTTACATTTAGGTAGTTTCCCCGCATAACCACCCTGTTTGTTACCCGAAGAAGAAGAACCCCCATTATCAAACCTCTTACCCTGCTGTGCTGGCCCAGACCCTTTCCCTTCATTATCCCACTTGCGCTTGTTGTTCTCTGGGGCCTTGACAGTCGAACCCTTAGCAGGCAAAATACCCTCATTCACCTTCAAGTTGGTCATCCTATGGGCCGATCGGACCACCTCTGAGTATGTAGGATGATTTCCCGCAGCCACCAACCCTGCGATCTCAGGTACTAACCCCGAGATATAATGCTCAATCCTCCTGTATTCTGGCACATGCAGATCGGGACACAGCACTGCCAACTCGTTACGCCTCATAGTATACTTCTCAATTTCAGACCCAGTCATCTTGAGATTCCACACTTCGTGCTCTAACTTCTGCACCTCCTCCCTCGGACAGTACTCTCGCTTTAACAGCTGCACAAAATTCTCCCAAGGCATAGCATACGCCTCCCCAATACCCATATTCTGGGTGATGTTATTCCACCAAGTCAAAGCAACATCCTGGAATAACGCAGCAGCATACTTAACCCGATTTTCTGGGAGACAGTTACACATCAGAAACACTGACTCCACTTTCTCCAGCCACCTAAGCAAGCTCACCGCACCCTCAGTGACAGAGAATTCCTGGGGCTTACAGTCCCGAAACATCTTGTAGGTACACATAGGTGGGGGTGGGTTAACAGGACCACCACCACCGTTGTGCCCTAACTGGAAGGCAGCTTGGAGCAAGTTGTTCAGATCAGCCTGCGATAGGTTAATACCTCCACGACCACCAGCACCACCGCGACCACCACCACGTCCACCATTGTGACCACCTCCATGTCCTCCTCTTACTCCAGACATGATTCTGGCAAAAAGAACGAGAAAATTTAGTTTCGCAGCTAAAGATAACCACTAATGTTTACAAGATCAAAGCTAGATCCAATCCAGGACTATCCCTTCAAACCCAGAGCTCACTAGGGCTTCCATGCATTTCGATTTATGATTTTGTGTGCATCCAAAATGATAAACCGCTCTACATGGTCCTCCAAGTGTTCTCCTAGTTCAAAGTTCAAATCACCGAACATAGACTCTTAGCTATACACCGTAATACTACGGTAGTTTATGGCAAGTGTTTCTATTGGAGTACAAAAGGGAGAAGTCCGAGCCTTGGACAAATCTCAAGAGTACACGATTCACTCCAATATACTACACTGCCTAGAAAGTAAGTAACCCGACCTAGGATAGAACGGATGATGTAACGTAGAAAAACCAAATGATTTAGAGACACCCCGACAAGACCATACGTAAACCACCATAATGTTTAGTACCATGTGTGCGACTTGGCTATAGACTAGACTATACATGCAGTCCTAGTTCACTATAACCATTGGCTCTGATACCAATCTGTCACACCCTCAAAATCCACTTGCGGAGTTTTACCGCGAGGCGCATGACAAACCAGGATCCAAACCAACGATCACAATAAACAAGTCTAAAATGAACATAATGCAGTTTCAAAACAATGTTTAATATTCCCGTTTACAGCGGAAGCTTATTCAAAACAATATTCAATAGTAAACCAAATGTTCAACGTTTTTAAAACCATGCAACCCTAACTAGACGCCGTGCAGATGCGTGCGCCCTAGTCCAGTCGTACTACCTTAGCGACCTGAGAAAACATGTAAAAGTTTACGTCAGCACAAAAATGCTGGTGAGTTTACAGGTTTTGTAATCCAAGTACCAAGTCAACCTGTCCATACTATAACAAATCGAAAACCAGTGTACGCTAGCTAGGCGTATGTTTTGTTACTACCACGATTGGAAAACCATTACTAACTCGCAAACCAAATGTGTGCCCGATGTAGTAACCCTGTTGTTCCTGTTGTTCCTGTTTGAGACAATATGCACCCGCCGACCCTCCAAGTCGACGAGCGGGGTTGGTCACTCCCAATAGCGCTATTCACATTTCCCCTTTGTGCAAACCCGCACATTCATGGTTCCCCCCGGGACTTCCAAAGATCGTGTAGTACACAATAGAAACCCATAGTATGACAGTAGTTACCAAATAATCGTTTTAACACATGTTTTCTCCCCCGAAAATGTGAAACCAGTTTAAAAGAGGGGCCGTAAACTCACCTTAAGTTGCGTTACTTCGTAATACGAATAACTCAGCAGCTATGCTAGTCCCGTAAAGCGGCGACCTAACATATGACAGTTACAAGCACTTAGACTAATAACCCGCAGGTTAATTAGTCCCTAGATGTCCAGACCATAACCAAGTTCGTTTGAAAACACCGTGACTGTTTAACTGACCCAAAGTACAAGACTCGACATCCCATTGGTGACCCGAGACTCCCCGTGTTATGTTTACGCTCTCAAACATGCAATCATGCAATCATACTTAACATACGTTAACGCACAACAAGTTATAGCACATAGTTCACGTATCACCGAATTACATCCAAACATATGTTACCAAGTTATTTGATATGTTATGGGGTTCCTAGCATGTTCCTACAGGTCAAATCGGGTCTCGGAATGCTAATTTACACTTACAGCAGCAGTACACGCGATTAGGAAAAGTCAACTAGCATTTAGGTTGGTCAACTGGCATTTAGGAAGGCTAATCGCATGTAATATAGGCATTTAGGGTCATAAGACATGTAAACCTTGACTTTATAGGCGATTAGGGCTATACCACATGTAACTACTAGCATTTAGGGCTATACCACATGTAACTACTAGCATTTAGGGCTATACCACATGTAACTACTAGCATTTAGCTCGTAAGACATGTATCTACTAGCAATTAGGGCTAATCGCATGAAACATGGGCGATTGGCCTCCTAATCGCCTCTAACATAGGCGATTAGGGTTGCTAATCGCCTGTAACCTTGCTATTCCGGTTTTTCGCGCGTTTAACGCTCCAAATCAGATCCAGAACGTGTGTAACCACCCAATATCAACCCAACAACTATTCTAAACATGTTTAAACCAAAATCCTTCGTTTAACCTCGTATTATCAGCCCTGCATGCAACCATGTAATCCAAACACCATGCACAGAGCATGAAACACCACATTAACATGCATAACTATAACCCTAATAATCAATTACTCAGATTTCATTAATCATGACATCAATATTATTCTGAACTAACCTAACAACATGTTAATCACTCATCTTTAATCACAAAAACCCTAGATATTAATCATAAACACACATAACACATGTATGATTGTTAGAATCCGATTAACAACAATTATTAACGATTTTCAGAAAGCTTTTTCGTTTTAGAACAGGTCTGGACAATTAGGGATTGAATAAAAACGTTTATAAGATTGCATGGATGGAAACCAAACCTTAGATTTGTGAAAGAATGATGGATTAAGCTTGAAACCTTGTGTTTTGATCAAAAATCGCGTTCCAGAGGCTGTGTGTGTGTTGGGGCGGGTTATGGGACGACTAGGGTTTGTATTATGAAGTTTAGGAGGTCAAGTATGGTATTTATAGTCGTTTTTAGTCGTCCAGCACGTAACACGCGATTGTGCAGACTTACACGCGATTAGGGATCCTAATCGCATGTAACTTCATGCATTTAGGCCCAATCACCAGACATTACATGCGATTGGCCTCCTAATCGCATGTAATGTTCCCCAATTGCATGCCCTATAGGCGATTAGCCTCCCCTAATCGCCTATAGGGGTTGGTTCGATGTATTTTGTGCGTTAAACCCCGTTTTAACATATGTTAACACATATTCACATACCGACAAGTCACATAATGATTGTAAACACATAACACTTGTAAATACACATATTCACACTCGTTCACCAATTCCCGGGACTCGAGACTTGTATGTTCCGTATGCCCTGACGATCCTACAAATCGTCACCGTTTGTACACTTGGTTAAGGACTGACATCTAATGAACCTCTAGACCAACATCCAATGATCTTCTAGACTAAACCGATAGTTCCCGAACCATAACACGACTTAACTAACCCAGTTAAGTATAATATACGCGTGACTCGCTAAGGTAGACTTTCATCTAGACAACGTTGTTAACCAGAATTTGCCGGGTGTCACAATCAGTAGAGAGGTAGCGGGAGTCGGAGGAGAAGGCGAGGTCGGAGAGACCAAGGTCGTGGCCGGAGAAGACGTGGAGAGGGGAGAAGGAGGAGGTGGACCAGGTGCGGGCGGTTTTGTCGGCGGAGGAGGTGGCGAGGAGGAGCCCGTTGTCTGAGAATTTGAGAAAGAGATGGAGCGTAGGGGTTCTGTTATTGCCTCGGACTACTACTGCTCCACGCTGAACATAGAAAGAAGAAAGGAGTGGTGGTGGTGGTGATTTGGGGATGTGTTGGTGGTTTATGAAGGTGATGATGGGTGAGGAAGATGAAGTGTGGAAGAAGAAGTAGGTGGGGCCCACATAATTTTTAATTATTTTATTGGGGGTAAGGGTAATTTAGTAATTTTAAATCCATTTAACTGGATTATTTAACCTCCATCCATCAAAAGGGTAATTTAGTAATTTCACAGCCACTTAAAGGACTATCCGAGTTAAGAAACACCAAAAGTTGAGGACTATACCTGTAATTTTAAAAACTTAGGGACTATAGGTGAAAATTGTGCAAACCACAGGGACTATTCGAGCAATTTTCTCTTATCCATGTGACCATTGCATAACAGTTCAAAACTTTTAGCCACACTTGAAGAACAAACTGTGACATTTAGCAGCCACATTAGAAAAATGTGGCAAAATGTGATGTACGGCCACAATATTTGTTTGATTTTTTATTCATGCGGCAAAAATACACATTTTCGAAACATTTCGTCACACTTTAAGAAAAAAACTGTGACATTTCCTAGTCACAGTAGAAAAGTGTGGCCAAATGTGATCAATTGTTACATGAATTTTTTAACGATGTGGCTAAAAGTTAAAACATATGGCCACTTATAAGGTTGTATGACCAAATGTTAAACAATAGTAACACTTAAAATTACACAATTTAATGTGGCTTTATATAAATATTTGTGACACAATCGTCTTTTTGTTTATTTTTATGTGACCATTTGATAACATAAGTCATAGGAAAATCTATGTGACCAATATTAGACAATAGTCTTTTCAAGTGGCTTTACATAATTATTTGCCACACCATCGTCACTTTGTTTTTTTTTATGTGACCGAATGAGAGCAAATGTCATGGATAAAAAAAAAATTGTGTGACGAAATGTGTGACTATAGTCACATCTAAAATTATAAAGTTTCATGTGGCTTTATACACTAAAAGAAAAAATAAAATTTTTATTAACTTTTGACAATTTATGACCATTATTTATTTAGAATAAAAGGTAAAAATAAAACTATAAAATGTAAAAGATCATTACATCTACACTTTAATGATTTATAAAATGTAAAATTTGATAGTCCAAACATATTCTAAATGTTTACAAACAAATGTCTACCAAGTGTTGAATTAACTCTAAAACACAAAACTGATAGATGTTTGAATATAAACTCAAACAACCACACCGGCCTATGAAAAAATCTTGGGGCTCGATACCATAGTGTAGGCACAATCAACCTCATGAATTAAGTGAAATAGTGAAGAAAACTCAAGAAATCAGTTTTGCTTTAATTTGTAGCGCCATGCTATCTGTTCAATATCACAAACAACCTGCAACAATCATGAATTTTGTCACAACATGTTTGACATACTTAACCTTGAATTAGAATAACTAGATTTGACATTTGAAGTAGCATTATGTAATTCGTTATAAATAAGGAATGCGCTTATCACATAGATAAAAACAGATAAGCAAAAAAATTTAGAATATATGACCAGGATGGCTGTAGCTTCACCCATTTGCCTCATATGAAGTCGGATCATAAGCATAACATCTCTAGTTCCCGATAATGCTTTACCAGGTTCTGCATGACTTGCTTTGCTAAATTGCTCCGTCCACTGTTCAAGAATTTATTTATTTTTACAAAATGAGTCAATAACCTTTTAATTCAATATCAATTAGTTTCTTTGTAATCATTCCAAATCTAATCATCAGTTCAAATATAATAAATACTCATTATAATGAGTGAAGACTAGGTAGTCACATTCTAATACTAACGCAAATAGTGTTCTTGATACTTTATTAGAGGAGCCAATTTCAACTGTGTTACTTAGATTTAGATTGACGTGGGTTATGTTTTGACCTATCATACTCAAAATGTATGTCTTAAAAGGAAATGGGTCAAAAACGATTAACACACAAATAAAATCAGTTGATATCACATACACTAACTGAACCAGATTGTGTAACAGTTTGGTGGTGGAAATGACCTTGGGTGACTTGCATAATCTCTTTGGCAAAATTACTTGAAACAAACGTACTTTTATGTCAATGACAAGGAGTGACAATGTATGGATTAAGCTGGGTTCTACCTCAATGACTAGCAATATAGTCAAATTATGCATCAACATGGGCATCAAATTCAGAATTCGGCATAAAAAATGTGCACATCAAATTCAGAAGTATGCTTCAAATCTTGGCAATCAAGAAGTAAAAGAAACATTTAGAATAAGAAGCATGTAACTGCATTTTTCTTCGCTAATTACTCATTTTTACATTCAACCTTATTAGTGGTATTTTTTATGCAATTGGAAGTGACCATCATGCCTTTCTATAGTTTCCAAAAAAATGTTTTTTACAGGGACCATGCGCATCAGATTTAGTTGAAAGGCTCGAGTCCAGTAACGACTATATGACAATGCGCTTCATAAGTAGGAAGACATGGCTTGAGTCCAGTAACGGCTATATGACAATCACTAATGTGTTTCCAAAAAACAGTCCAACATTGCAACCAACACCAAGTGGCAACATACACCACATATTTCTTTATAAGTCCATTATTGAACAAGAAAAAAACAATCTTTATAAAACCACGCAAATTAATATCCGTTAACATCATGGTTTTATAGTAAATTTCGTCTTAACAATAGGAAATAAGCGTAATCGTCTGTAATAAACATGACCCCACACATAATTTTATTCTCCATTGACGAGTCCCAAATAAATACGGTAAGAAATCAAAGTTTACCTCCAACTTAGGCAAAAAAAAAACGCTCTTGAGTCATGTTGGGGTCAAGTCAGAGAGACTTGGTACTTAGGTGGAAAGTTAGTTAAGTCAACCAGTGAGTCATAAGAAATCAGTTATGTTGTTGTGCATAACTAGTCTCAACGCCCATGAAAATTAAAGACATAAGCCTACTTTATAAATAAGCAAATAAACAACAGATATATGATGAGTGGAGGCAACTTTTGGCCAAGTTACAAAATGATTGGATAGTTTAAAAATTAACCACTGCCTCTAAAGTAAAAAAATTTATACTAAAGTTTCATTGTAGATTTCCATGTTATTTCACATTTTCATAACCCTAAATTGATCTAACAATGCTAAATGCAAAAAGAATAAATTAACAACCTATCAAAGAATAAACATAATTGAAATAATCTGAACAACATCAACTAAAAAAAGATAGAAAGGTAAATACCTGATTGACTCCTTGAATCTTCCTGACTACGGATTCGGGGAGCTACTCGAATAAAAGTCCAAATGGTGCTGCACTTGTCTCCAAAAAAAGATAGCAAGGTTTATCTACAAATTCGTCATTTATGAATGCAATAAACAGACTAAGTCTTCACCATCTACCCCATCAAGAGTGAATTTTCATTCAAGTGACTTGTCGTTGTGGCCGGATAAAATACGAGCAAAAGGTGGCTGGATAGTGGAGTCCCTAGCTAAGGGGTTGTTTAATCGTGAAACCAATAAGGGGAAATAGAAAGGAGATGTGATAAGGGGGTGATAAAGTTTAGAAATTGAAGGTGGGAATGAAAATCAATTGAATGGATTGTGACTTAATTCAAATTCAGTGAAAATTAAGAGGGAATTTAATTTACTTAAGTTAATCTATGTTATCTTATTAAGGAGAAGACATGTCTAGAAAGGTAATTTTACACACATTTTAAGATGGGATATCAAGAGACTCATGCTTTAACATAGATATGTCATGTAAAAGTTCCCCATAATACCCCTTATTGCATTATGCACTTGTACTATAACTATATAATCAATTTAGAGACTTATTAATGTATTTGAATTATCACATGCGAATTAATTTATGTATAAATAAAATTTGAAGTATTCTATGAAAATTCTACTTTTATAAAAATGTTCATTACTATCATGTGAGTTGTTTTGAAGTTCCTTACCCTTATATGATTTCAATTAAAAAGACAAAGTGACCGTCTAGATCAATTGCAAAATGACTATAATATAAATATAAATTTTAAAATCATTATATTATACTAAGAAAGTTAAGTTTGAATGATTGTATGAAAAAAATAAACATAAAAACATATGTGGGTTGTAAAAAAAACAAGAATTGTAATTTTGATTGTTAAATCTTAAATTTACTTTCAAAAGCCGTCTCTTATGAGAATGAGAGCGAGAAGGAGACATGCTTTACGAAATTTAGTCAAATTAGAATGCAATACGCTGCCATGTTTTTTTAGAAATGTATTTGCGTAGCGAAGCGCGCGAGCCTAATACTAGTTTTTTTAAATAGTTTTGGATTTGGGGGGAATGAAATTAGTGGAGGGGAATATAAATTTAGGAGGGAATTGACTATTTTTTGTGATTGAAATTACTATCTTAAGGCTCTCTGTACTCAAGCGCCAACCTAGGCGTTATCTTTGTTTTCACGCCCCCTACACCATTACATAGGGGCGTGAATTGTGAAAAAAAGGGTTCGAGCGTTTTATTTTTAGCATTGTAATGCAAGTTCTTCCACCAATAATATTTTGCCACGTCTCCCCCTTTGTTTAAATATTGTTTCAATGGTTAAAAAAGGGGCGTTAAATTTTTTCTCCCCCTACTACACCCCATTTCATTTTAAAACCCCATGCTGACTCGGCTGCCACGTGGACCAATCAGAAAGGGGGGTCTTAAATTTTTTTCTCCTCCCACTACATATGGTCTAAGGAAACTGATACGATAAAAGGGGATAAAATTAAATTTATACTTTCACACAGTTTAATAACAAATATATTGATGTAATTATGAAACTATGAATAAATTAAATATACTAGCTTATCAAATTAATATTATTATTTATTAAAAAAACTATAAGTTTTAATTTATTAAGATAGTGATATTGATGGAGATTTTCACTAAGCCCATGAGTTTATTACCCCATCTCTCATTTTGTGATTTTTATTTTTGAGGAAATACAAAAGAGAGGATGGGATAGTGGAGGATAGTGAATCACACCCCTTTATAGCAGAGATGAGAGATTGTGAAAGAGGATACTGATATAGCACTAACGTGGATGATGGTCATGAGCCTCCACTAGTTAACCACACCTTTTGGTCTAATGGGGCAGGGCACTCAACAGGTGGTGGACCACAATGGGCAAGGCTAGATTATATAGTCTTAATGAGTCATACTGGGCCTTAATGGATTACAATAAGAAACATTATATTATATTTGTCTTAATAGACCATATTGGGTCTTAGTGGATCGCAATGGGCAACATTGGATGACTATACGTCTTAATGAACAATGTTGGGCTTTAACATGTTATGATAGGCAACACTAGATAATATATGTTTTAATGAACCATGTTAGGCTTTAATGTATCAAAATGGGCAACACTAGATAATATGTCTTAATTGATCATATTGGGCCTTAATGGATTACAATAAACAATGATAGATCATATACGTTTTAATAGACCATATTGGATCTTAATAGAACACAATCGATGAAATAGTGGATGATATGTGTCTTAATGAGTCATATTAGGGCTTAATGGATCACAATGAGCAATAGTATATCATACGTATCTTAATGGGCCATATTAGGTCTTAAAGGATAATGATGGTCAATAGTAAGTCATATATACCTTAATGGATCACAATGAGCAATAGTATATCATACGTATCTTAATGGGCCTTAACAATTATGATAGCTCTTATTGGTTGGTTATGAGCTATATTATACCATATAAGGTTCTAAGGGGTTATATCAACTTGTAATGAATTATATAACACAACGGACAATAGTGGATAATATATGTTTTATTGGATCATAATGAGCCTCAATGGATTAAAATGGACAATAATAGGTCATATATGTTTTAATAGACCATATTGGATCCTAATTGAACACAATGGATAATAGTGGATGATATATGTCTTAACAGATCATACTAGGCCTTCTTGGATCACAATCGACAGTAGTAGATCATGAAAGTTTTTCTACATCATATATGCTTTAATGGATAATAGTGGAAGAACATATATGTGTTAACTCATAATGGATCCCAGTGTCTCATGCTGGCGGTTCGATTATGACGACGAAGATAATGAATAGTGGTAATACAGTGGCGAATATAAGGTAACAAGTTCAAGGAGATCCATACAATTATACCATATAAACAAACGAAACCTAATTAGTTTCACCATCATTTTGTTCAGAATAACTTTTATGTTATGTATTATAGTTTTTTTTTTTAGTATGAATTGACCCGTTTAACCAATTTATATTATATTTTAGTTATTTATCTAGTAAGTATTACTTAAAAATTAAAGAAATGGACATGAGATTTAACAAATAAAAAATATATTTTTAATATAATTATTTTATTTTTGTAAAATTATAATTTGAAAGTAATATTATAAACGACACAATGTAGAAATTAAAATTTTTGGTTAAATGGATTGTATTTGAGTCAACTCGCGAATATTCAAGTGGTGTTTTGGTTCTTATGTTTGACACCATTTTCGGGTTCAAGTGTAAAATTTTCAAGTTTGGGTTAGCTTAGACCAGTCAACTCACGAACACGAGTTGTTTGAAACCATTATTACCCACAAAATATAAACTTTTCAAAATTTTAGGTTTTCCCTCCTAATTATTTTCACCCCTAATTTCTATTTCCCTCCCACCTCACCAATCTTCTTCTATAACAAAGATATTCTTCCTCCCTCCCAACACTTTCCTTTCAACTACCTCCAGATTAAAACTACATCCAAACCCCTACCACCAATGTTCTCCCATTGGAAACAGACAACAAATGCAAAGCGCCTCTTTTTTCCAGTCTAGGGTTTAATACCCTGTTGTCTGCATCGAAAAACTGCATAACGTGGGAGAAAACTCAACAGTCCGGTCGATCAAGCTATTGTAAGTGCACCTCTGTGGCTCTGTATGCGACTATGCGTAAACATGAACCCTTATAAGTTGTAAATTGTAATTATATACATTTGTGTAAAGTACACAAGTTTAGTTTAATAATCAATAATAAGCCATTGATTTTGAAGGTAGTATGTTTGGTAGCTGGTGTTGCGTTATAGGACAGTGGATGTGTGATTACACAACCACAGATAGATACCCATTAACATAAGAAGAAGGTTCTGTATAAAGAGGATACAAAAAAGCCGCCTAGCTCGCCTTTTACAACACTGATAACAAGAAGCTAAAATGGAATCACTAAGTGGTTCCTTACTCAAATTTGTAAAACCTATACATGTCAAGGTTTTTATCAAATAGTCATTAATTTTCTAATTGCAGATTTGAATTTTGGGTTTTTGATAGGCTTTTCATAGGACTTATATTGCTTATGGGGCTGCAACTCTGCAACAGTTTTTTTTAAGGCCGCAATTTTTTTTTTCCGCTTTAGGCCACCAAAATGGTTGAGCCGGCCTTGGGTGAGGGTAAACTACGGATCAAGCGACCCCAAACAATGGTGATGATCAAGTGGGACAAGGACAACAACACTAGCCCGTGACGGTCGTGATCCGGATGGTTTTTGGCATAACAGATTTGGGGAATTGGTTGGAACTCGATATCGGGTCAAACAAACTATTTGATTATACTGACAGGTTCAAAGGGGTTCCCCAACTGAACACGTGGGAAGGTATAAACTGTTCACATTGTACTCTTTGAACATGATAATATATTTAGGCAATGAAATATATATTTAGTTAAGCTCACTAGTTATATTTATAATCTTGTATTTGTTAATACTAATAGATGGATTTCATACTTTATTTATAACAAACATATTGTTATTTGTAGCAATATATATGCTATAGAATGTTAGTGTAATATATGTTCAATATGTAACATTGATAAGGTAATATACTAATATTGTTACTCTTCTTTACTCCTTGGGATTGTGGGGCCTGCTTACTAGGTCTATGGCGTCTTAGAAATAATTTTTTTTTTCTGGTAATCTAAGGTCAACTTCACAGATTCATTTGTTTGGTGCTTTTAATTGGGATTAGGACTTAAGGAGTATGATCATGATGGCAAGAAAGCTAGGGAATTGAGTTCGCCATTGGAATTTGAGTAACTAGACATAGTAAGTTGCTAAATCAATTATTTATGTCACTCATAAAATTGAATTTACATATTTATAAGTGAAAATCTATGAATGTTGATACTAGAGATGACGAAACCGGCTGCTTCAGATGGAGAAGTTGAAAGGCATTTTGGATGCGATTCATCAAAGCTCATTATGGTACCAAGCGTATCCTAAAAAGTCCAGGACGTTTATTAAAATTGAATGAAATATCATATAATTTTTTTTTTCCAGGTGGGTGATCGCCTCTTCACTTCTGTCGTCTATAAAAATGAAATGGCAGCCATGGGGATAAGCCTAAAGAATTTGTAATACATTCACGATCGACGTCGTGTATTAGTTGGTGTGTTGTCAATAATCGTGCACTCATGGGCGTGCACATGTTTTAAGTTTTTAGCGAGAATGGAACGCATTACGTGCCAGTTGAGTGAGAGGTACGCCTGGAATATTCAAACAAAGCTGAATATGCATTGTTTAAAACATGGAGACTGAGAAAAGCAAATAGACAATGAACAGGGTCGGAACCAATCACCTGATGTGGTGAGGAGTAGCTTTAGGCTTTCAAAATGTGTAGCGAATCATACCGTTTGAAAATTGAAAATCTTCAGTCCTACTAAAGTCGACTGTTGAAATGAAGGTAAAGGACGCACACATACATGCATTTGTATAATTCATCAGCTTTTTTTGTTTCTTAAAACATGTCCATTTCTCTTTGTTCCAATTGAAGGGTAATACACACACACATATTTTTCCTGTGATAATTTGATAATTAATAAAGGACATTTTTATTTTATTTATTCCTTTTTTTGTTGGATAAAATCTGCATTGACTTTTTCCTAACAGAACATGCAATAAGGAGCTGGTACTCAAGTTGTGGTAGAAAAAGCGTGGAACCAAGACTTCATGAGCATTAATGCTACATATTCAAGGAAATGCACGCACCAAAGCTGATGAAGCAAACCTCTTTATTAAGGTTCAATGCTATTTTCAATACCCAATTTGATACTACTTTCATCAAAGCCCGGTAACGACTGCAACATATTTTTGATATCCAACATGTTAATGTAGCATAGTTGTAAGTATCTCATACTTCATGGCTTGATTATGCTTTTTCCTAAGCTTAAAAAGAGATCAACGAGAAAGTTGTAAGGTTTGATCAGTGTAAACTAGATTCATTCAAGATAAAAAACGTTAGAAGAGTTTCGTTATGCGACAACCTGATTTATAGCCGACTTACGCTTCATTTTTTATACAATTAATGTTTGATCATTGTTGTAGCGACTTTCACAAACATTCGGCTGGCGCTGCAACACGCGGCTGTCAAAACAACTAGTTATAATTAACCTTTTTGAAAAATGAATTTGTTTGCTATTAGTTATTGATTCTCATGTGCAACATCTAAAGATATGCAATGGTGAACATGTTGACTTAGATTTAAGCAACATTAGAAAACTATAAAACCAAATTTGCTTATACAAACTATGTTTGCAGGTTAGAGATGGGAGCTATGATTTCAAGGTGAATGAGATTGTTAATGTTGTGCCGAAATCAAACAAAAGAAATGGGGACTCAAGAAAGGTGTCATGGCATTTGTTTTCCAATACATTCCTCTTGGTAGGACCAATCTTGGACCTGTTGAAAACATTTAGAATATTACAAAGAATGATATTCAAGTTTATTGTAGATAGCTTTTAATTTACAACTTTTGTAGATAGTTTATCAATCTTGGACCTGTTAAAAGTTTGTCTTTAGTATTTAAGTTGTATGTATGGATTTTAGTTTATCAATTTTAATATAATTTGGTTTTTAGGTTTTCTCATGGTTACCAATATTTTAATTTTACGAAATTTGAAAATAAATTGGCCTGTTACATGAAATTGGCCATGTAGAACCATAATAAATATGTGTGACTAAAGGTTAGATAATAGCCACACTTAAAAATTAAAATATCACTTTTTTATGTCCATAACTAGTTTTTAGCAACACTTGGGGTCTTCATGTGGCTTTAGTTACCTATCAGCAACACCATTTTCAATTTGTTATTTTTTATTGTGAGATGCAATCCCAACAAACGTCATGGGAAAAAAATATGTGTGACCAATGGTTAGACAATAGTTACACATTGTCACTTTGTTTTTATCTGTGTGACAGAATAATATCAAACGTTATGGGAAAAACCATTATGTGTGACCAAAGGTTAGCCTATAGACACACTCAGATTAAAAATTTCATGTGGCTTTACAAATTCATTAGCCACACTATTGTCAGTATGTTTTTTATTGTGTGATGAAATGATAGCAAACGTCATGTAAAAAAAAATTATGTGTGACCAAAGTTTAGACAATAGTCACACATAATATTAAAAAATTGTTGTGTGTGTCTAGAAATAGTTTTTAGCCACACTTACAAAACATTCATGTGGCTATTACTACCCTTTAGCCACACTTAAGGGACATAATGCTTGATTACAACAACCCTTTTGCCATGGTTTATTTAATTTATGTGACTAAAACAAACTTTTTAGTAAATTCATGTGTCTATATGATATAAACAGTCACACTCATGTGGTCGTTATTACCCCTTAGCCACACTTAATAAGGTGAATTCTTGATTCCAGTAAGAAATACGGGTACCCTATAGCCACACCTTTAAGGTGCTACGGTCACTATAAGTAAATGTGACCATATGATACCTACGATGACTCGACATATGGTCACACTTGAATTGGAAAAAAAAGTGTGGCAGAAGACATATGGTCACACTTTTTTGGTGTGGCCAAAGGCCTTTTTTGGCGTAGTGCTATGAAAATTAATTGGGTTCACTGAAATACTTGCCTGTTGGTGTTGTTGAATATTATCAAGGAAGCATGGTGCTCAGTTGAGAGGTCGAACAATTTCCAAAGTATGTATGCACATAAGGTAACACTACAAAAAAGTTGCAAGAAAAGATTATAAATCATTTTACATGTATATAATAACGTTCATGTCTTATATTTATGTATTTGACAAAGAGATCAATGGAGACTTTTGTAAGCTTACCCCTTGAAACATACAAGTAAAATAATCCAAAATAAAGTACTTGCCCAACTTGGTTCCTTATATGCTATCCACACCTTAAAAAACCAACCAAGAGCACAAGATTCTTAAGGATTTGCAAATTACAGCTCTTGTGTGTGCAATTAAAAGTAAGGATCTATTAGTCATTACATTATTTAAAAGCTTGTACGTAGGTCTGCAAACGACAAACACGAGTCATTGGAAGGCCTCCTAATGTTTTCAACTTATATTAATCGAAAAAAATAATATAGCCATGTTTTTAGCAAGCGACTTGGCCACATTACATTCGAAGGCGTCCTAAGGTTTTCAATTTGTTAATTTATGTGGACTATATTATCTTGTGTATAGCATTGCGTTATGATAGAGTTACATTGTGAAGGAATATATACCGAAAAAATCGCAATGTGGATATATAGGTCAATTTCAAATGGTATGAAGCACCTGTCAACAATTCGTATCTATTGGTGCCATTTTATTTATTAAATGATATGGTATTTTACTTTCAAGTGAAAAATGACAGAAGAATACTTACGATACAAAACATTTGGCATATGATGGAGATAACTCATCAATAACCGTATAAACTAGAGCTCCAAGCACCAAGAAACCTAATATCGAGAAGAATACTCTTGCAACTACAACCAAAGATCCTCCATTGACAACCCTAAGCCAAGTATTTAAATACAACTTAGATGTAAATATCTCAACACACTCAAGAGTGAAGCCATCAAACCTTAAATTGCCATTCGAACGTATATAAAACATTTAGATTCCCAAATGCGAAAGAAGTTTAAGAACTTGTAAATCTTGTATCTTTTGCTATTAATTTCTTACCTTTTTTGACGTCTTGCTAACACAAAATATAATGGATCATTCAAATATTCTTCATTTGATAGCTTGTAGAATTGGGTAAGGATGTATCCAAGGCTAACAAGGCTATAGATTGTAAAAAATAAAAAAAATAAAAATAAAAAGTTAGACTATAATTAGTATGTACAACTATGACAATTACTCAAGCGAGTAAATTATAACAAACAAATTGAATAACAAATTACCATCCAAGTATGTACATTGAAAGAAATATAACAATTGCAATAATCTAATTTGCTTCCTTGTAGAACACCCATGCCTAAAAAAATATGGATGTAAAATAACATATGAGTCTATAGTGGACCCGATAATTTCTAAATACAGCCTTAAGAGCATGTGTAGTGGGAAGGGGGGAAAATAGGATGCAGTGGGAAGGGGAAAATAGGGCGCTAATTATTATTTTATTAAAAAACTAAAACCGAAGAAAGATCACAGCAGCCACAAACCCTTCTTCTTCATCTCTCCCACATCCTTCATCTTTTTTTTTCTTTTACTTCTTATTCCACCCTTTCACACACACACACATACACACCGATCACCATCATCACCACCACCACCGTACACCACCATCAGCCACAAACCCTCCACCACCACCGATAGAGAGAGAGAGAGAGAGACAGACATAGAGAGAGAGAGAGGGAGAGGAGAGAGACGTTGGGGGATGATGAGGTAGGGAAAGGGGATTGGTTGTTTGTTTGTGATGTCCAGCGTTAAATTTAAAACGACGCCCAGCCCTTATTTGATGTTTAGCGTCCTGACGTAGTGGTGTGTCGGGCGCTAAATTTGTTTGGTGGCGAAGATACGCTCCACTACGGCAGGTCTAGTAATGGATTACTTATATATAATAGAGAAAGCAGGAGAAAGACAGGGATTATTAGAAAACTTAAAAGATACTAGAAAATTTTTAAAACTACCTTTAAACAAAATATTTTTATTTGAATTTTAAAATATTTTTATATGTTACTAACATTTGTGGAAATAATAAAGAAAATAAAAATATATATGTAGATCGATAAGCTATGTAGCGTGTGCACTATAAACAACCCATATGTGTTACTTCGAAAGCCACATATATCTACCATATATGTGTTACATCTAAGGCTAGAGATACTAACCTTATAATTAAAGGAAATGATAGAAATAGAAAAAAATCTGATTGTTTGGTGGTAGTTTAAGCGTTTATTAATGGTTTTCTAATAAACCGAGATTTATATATATGAAGCAGTACCCATATACATTTTCTGCTTCCAAATCTAAAAGTTTAATTTTAGGGACCAAGTTAGGCTAGAGGTGTATCGCATAATGAGTTAGGGTTAGTTCCACATGTATTTATATTTTTTAGAGATTAAAATAATTAGGACTCTTGCTTATCACATCCCCATGAATTTTTTAGGATCATTTTTCTTATCAAACAAGAAATGCTTCCTAGTTTTTCACGTAAACCGAGGGAGACACAAGGCATGCACATTTTGATAGATCTAGGAAATAAACAGATGATCAACACACAAAGCCTACTCAAGTTTCCAGATGCGATTAATCAATTTGCTAGGGTTTCGGTGCACAAAATGAGAAAAGAGTTGGAATGGGAGAGTGAGAGTGTGGTATTTACAAGGATACCTTATTCGCCTTAGGGTACAAGGTGAATGCCAAATTCGCTTGGAGCCTCTCATTCTCCCTATCAACATTACAAAATGCCCCTAAGGCTATAAAACGTAGTAAAACTATACACGACTTGATAAATTAGACGCTAAGCTAGGGACAAATGCAAAGTGCATCTACAAACTCTCGTTGGACCTAGCTAGTGTCTTCAAGTTTTCAAAATCTTCAATCAATTCATTAAGTCTTCAAAATTCTTTCACTGCATCTTCAAAGTCTGTTTCAAAATGGATTCCATGAATGAACAAAGTCTCGATGTCAGCCTTTGAGAAATTCATTATCCATATCTGATCCAACACACGGATCTTTCTACAAATCTTCCCTTCATTCTTCAAGATTATCACAGCTTCACCAGTTCTAAAATAATAATAACAGAACGTGGACATATGTGAGAAGTTATGTTCCGTTGGCCTAATTGGAATCTGCTTCATAGTCTTTAGTGGCTTGATCTTCATAACATATATCGGTCGGTTAGTCTGTGGATTGATTTTCTTATAAGGTTGGCTTTCGGATATTGAGGCTTCAAATAGTTCCAATTCATCCGGCTCTTGCACTGAAGCTATTAAGCAAAGTGGCCATGATGAGGACCTTTGCCAACATTAATTATACTCATTCTACAAATTTATCTCACGTACCAAAACGGCAAACTCTTCATGTCAACAATGTTCCTGAAGTATTGAATACCTATTTCCCACTTTACCGCAATACACTTCAGTTGAGGAAGATAAATCCAGCAAATAGCCCGACCCTTTGAAAGTCTTGTATTCTTTAGCTTGGGTGACTGCTCTAGTCTTGTAATGAGCTTTCTAATCCAAAAACCACTTAGAAAATAACTCTTTTCTTTCTTCTTCCTTAGATCTGACCTTTTATGGTATGTTGATGGGAGGGGATTTGATGACGTTTTCAACCTGTTTAAATAGGTCATAAATCAAATAAGAAACCCTAGCACTGTTTTTATTGACAAAGGACTGAGGTTATTCTTCATTAGTAATGTTTTCCATCTCCACCTCGTCACACTATATGTTTTCAGAAGGGTGTTTAGTACACTTCTTAGGAAGTTCTTTTTCAACCACAACTTCCTCCTTATTCAAATTGAATAATCTGGCAATTTCTTCCTTTGGTAATTGTTCCGGAGGAAGTTCACCTTCTTCTAGCTCAACTTCTGGATGAGGATAATCTATAAGATTACTTTCATCATCACAAAGGAAGATATCCATGAGTGATGAGGTAATATCAATTAGAACTTATCCTTTCGACAAGAATTGTTGTAGATTATCTGCTTGACTTCTAGGCCCCCTAAGTGGACATACCATTTTGAGGATCATTTCCCTTTTCTTCATTTTGCTTGATAAGGAGTTCTCATTTTCGAAGAACAACCCCCACAACACTAGTTCCAGTTCCCACACCACCTTCATCACAATCTCTATACATCTAATCCAACACACGGATCTTTCTACAAATCTTCCCTTCGTTCTCCAAGATTATCACAGCTTCACCAGTTCTAAAATAATAATAACAGAACGTGGACATATGTGAGAAGTTATGTTCCGTTGGCCTAATTGGAATCTGCTTCATAGTCTTCAGTGGCTTGATCTTCATAACATATATCGGTCGGTTAGTCTGTGGATTGATTTTCTTATAAGGTCGGCTTTCGGATATTGAGGCTTCAAATAGTTCCAATTCATCCGGCTCTTGCACTGAAGCTGTTAAGCAAAGTGGCCATGATGAGGACCTTTGCCAACATTAATTATACTCATTCTACAAATGTATCTCACGTAACAAAACGGCAAACTCTTCATGTCAACAATGTTCCTGAAGTATTGAATACCTATTTCCAGCTTTACCGCAATACACTTCAGTTGAGGAAGATAAATCCAGCAAATAGCCCGACCCTTTGAAAGTCTTGTATTCTTTAGCTTGGGTGATTGCTCCAGTCTTGTAATGAGCTTTCTAATCCAAAAACCACTTAGAAAATAACTCTTTTCTTTCTTCTTCCTTAGATCTGACCTTTTATGGTATGTTGATGGGAGGGGATTTGATGACGTTTTCAACCTGTTTAAATAGGTCATAAATCAATTAAGAAACCCTAGCACTGTTTTTATTGACAAAGGACTGAGGTTATTCTTCATTAGTAATGTTTTCCATCTCCACCTCGTCACACTATATGTTTTCAGAAGGGTGTTTAGTACACTTCTTAGGAAGTTCTTTTTCAACCACAACTTCCTCCTTATTCAAATTGAATAATCTGGCAATTTCTTCCTTTGGTAATTGTTCCAGAGGAAGTTCACCTTCTTCTAGCTCAACTTCTGGATGAGGATAATCTATAAGACTACTTTCATCATCACAAAGGAAGATATCCATGAGTGATGAGGTAATATCAATTAGAACATATCCTTTCGACAAGAATTGTTGTAGATTATCTGCTTGACTTCTAGGCCCCCTAAGTGGACATACCATTTTGAGGATCATTTCCCTTTTCTTCATTTTGCTTGATAAGGAGTTCGCATTTTCGAAGAACTACCCCCACAACACTAGTTCCAGTTCCCACACCACCTTCATCACAATCTCTACACATCTAGAGTATAAAACTTATATCCTGATCATATATGATGTGTCTAATAAGTAAAATTTTTTTAGGGTTTATGTGGATAACATTATCGATAGTTGTTTGTATAATGTTTATCTAAATGTTGACTAATTGGAACAGAAAGTTATCTTGACAGGTCCGGATATATCCTTGATATGATTCTATTACCGGCGTTGCTCACAAATACTAACCACTCAAACCTCATATCTAAATTGAATGATTATCAAAACAACTCGTGAATTGAGCTAAAAGCTCTAATACCATATGTAGGACCATTATTCTAATCAAATACGAATTGATTCCAGGGTTTTCATGCGAACTGAAACGGAAACAAGACACGCACGTTTTGATAGATATAGGGAACAAACAAATGATCAACACACAAAGCTCACTCAAAAGTTACCAGATTCGATTAATCAATTCTGTAGACTTTCGGTGCACAAAATGACAAGAGTTAGAATGGGAGAATGAGAGTGTGGTATTTATTGGGGACACCACCTTAGGCTACTTGGCGAATATAGTCCACATTCACCTAGATCCTGTCATTATCTTTATCAACATTACAAAATGATCAAGTGCCGCTGAGGCTATAAAACACTGTAAAACTATATAACGAGTCGATAAATCAGAGGCAAACATAAAATGCATTTATATAAATGACTCCTAATGTCGCGGGTTGGTGGTAATACACATAATACTGTATCCGTCTTATACGGTATTCTTTTGGGAAAGACATATGAAACTGATAAAGGGAAGAAGTTGAGTAAACTAAAGCAAAGACTATGACGTGGGATCATTTTGAAACCCTGGTGCAAAACCCTTTGTAAAACACGATAAGTTCATTGTAAGGCTTTTATGTTAATCTATAATTTACTCTTCTCCCTCACTAAATTTTAATCTTTTGTTGTTAACAAGGAAAAAGGATAAAAACCTACACCGGCAAAGATTTATACAATGACATGCACAAGAAGGCACGTGGAGGAGTTGTTGTCAACTGAGCTGTTTTTCCCAATATAGAGTGAAACAATTGTTGGTATGTTTTATAAGCAATGGTGTGTGTGTGTGTATATATATATATTTGATATTACTAGGATAGAACCCCATGTATTACACGAGATGGATAAATGTAATTTTATATGCTGAGTAATAAAAATTTTATATTTAAAAAAATTGGTATTATATGGGCTAAAAAAATGTGTATCATACATGAGTTAAATAAATGTAATTTAATATGGTAACACATATAATTGTCAACATACATCTTTAAAAATATAAACTTTTATGTATTTTTTACTAGTTAAAACACATTACTTAGTTTTTTATATATTGTTAGGTTAAAACTTGTGTATTCTATGTGGTTGAATTAATAAAATTCAAATTATACTAATAAACAAAAAAAAATAGAATAAATAGTTGAGAAAAAATAAATAAATAAGAGAAATAAAAAATTATGATTTAATATTTATTTAATAGGAGAAAGAAATAAAACATAAAAGTTATATATCTATCTATCTATTTCTATATATATATATATATATATATATATAGGTTTAGGTTCCAGTACAAATGACATTTTTCGTACAAAGTGTGAGAAGTCTATGTAGTCATTGTGTTTTATATTTTGGCTATGATGTTTTCGATTTCTTTTGCATTGAATTATATAAAAAAGACCAAACATAATAATTTAAAACACTATCAAATGTATTCTAGACATGAAGTTTAAAACACACTAATTACTTTTTCGTATGGTGTTTTAGATTGCATATCTAGAATACGTTAATTAGTGTTTTAAATTGTTAAGTTTTGTGTTTTTCTATATAATACTATGCCAAAAGAATATAAAACATCATTCCTAAAATTTAAAACACAATGCTTATATAGACTTCTCATACTTTGTACGAAAAATGCATTTTGTATAGGAACCCCACCCTATATATAAACAGGATCTGGATCAAATGAGAACTCATGTGAGTTATGAGAACTAGAGAACTCATCTGGACCAATAACTAGGTGACACGTATGCATATTATTATTATAATAATAAAGGGTAATATAGTAATTTATCACCTCCCCTACCCCACACCACCCCACCCCCCTCCAATCTACCTTTAAATTAATGTTTTTTTTAAATCATAATCTCTCTCTCTCTCTCTCTCTCTCTCTTTCTCTCTCTCTCTCTCTCTCTCTCTCTCACACACACACACACACACACCCGACTTTCTCTCTAAAAAAAACACAAGAATAGATCTGTGAAGGTTTGGTGACCGGTGGTTTTTTTGTTCGATGAAGGTTTGGTGACGGGTGAAGGTTAGGGATGGCAAAAAAAACCCGAGCCTGACGGGTGTATGTGACACCCGGCAAACTCAGGTTAGTAACGTTGACTAAACTAGTAAGTCTACCTTAGCGAGTCATGCATATTACGTCCTTAACGAGGTCAGTCGAGTCGGTATGATGATTCTGGGAATCATCGGGAGTCGTTATGATGATCCGCGGGGTCATCGGGAGTCGGTCCATAACTATGGGTACAAGGATCGGCGATTCGTGGAATCGCCGGGTTTAATGCACACACGAGTCTCGGGTCCCGGGAATTGGTGAACGGATGTAAACGTGTTAGTTATCATGCATTATATGTTTGGAATCATTATGTGACTTATCGGTATGTGAATATGTGTTTATATATGTTAAAATAGTGTTTAACGCGCCAAAAACCCATTCCAGAACCTTATAGGCGATTAGGAGCCTGGGGGGGACTCCTAATCGCGTGAACAGGGGCGAGTAGGAGGCCATAGGGGCGAGTAGGGGCTCTACTCGCCTGTATATAGGCGAGTAGGAGTCCTACTCGCCTGAAACCATCTGCTACTCGCCTATACTGCTGCACACGGGTCAAAACACCTATAAATAGAACCCTTAACTCCCTAAACACCATTTGTGCAACCCTAACTGACCCTAAGCCTCCCACACACCTTGAAACACCTCTGGAGCTTGCTTTGCTTCAAAACACACCACCACCAAGCTTATACACCCTTCTTTGATAAAATCCAAGGTGTGTTCTTCATCCTACACCTTTGTAAAGTTGTTGTTTTGATTCCCCAAAAGTCCAGACCTTGTTTTGTTAAGTTTATGTCTTTAAAACCCTTTGAAAAGAGTTCTAAAACAAGTCTACACCATGATACTTGCTAAATGTGAAGTATTTGTGCATATGATGATTGTTGGTAATTATAACATGAATGTTTCCATGAATTTGTTGTACTTCTGATATGTAGGTGGTGTTAGGATGATTATCTATGAGTTTAAGCCCTTGATATGATGTTTAGGTGCAAGTATGCATTTTGACCCATTTGGGTAATTCTTGAAGAATAGGATGTATGATGTGATTCATTGCTTGATTGTGGTTAGAAATCATGTTAGGATGATGATATAACATAGGAATGATGAATTGCAACTTGTAGGAGATGAAACCTGATTGTTTCCATTTAAGGAAAGATAAGGTTGGTTGGTGAAACCTAGTACTTTGCCATTTTTGGAAATAATCGCACCGAGCCCGTTAGAGCAGAGGTAAATTGGGGGTTTTTGCTTGAAAAGGGTTGGTTAATAGTTTAGTTTTGATATTGGGTGTTTTTACATGTTTCGGATCTGATTTGGAGGGTTTAACGCGCGAAAACGCGCAACAGCAGAGCATCAGGCGAATAGGGCCCTACTCGCCTGAAGCTTCATGCGAGTAGGAGCCTACTCGCCTATAGCTTCATGCGAGTAGAGCCTACTCGCCTATACCCTCCCTCCTACTCACTAGTTGACTTTTCCTAATCGCATGAAGGTTTCCTAATCGCGTGTGCTGCTGCCGTAAACGCGTTTTGACATCCCGGAACATGATTTAACACCTAGGAACATGATAGGAACCCCGGGATACACCCAATGACTTAGTAAGACGTATTCGGACCTGATTATGCGTTAAACGGATGTTATGCTAGACTAGGTGAATTATTGCGCGTGCTAAGTGTTTAATTGCATATGTTGCATGATGTCTTGCATTTATCTAACACGTGGGATGTCGGGTCACCAATGGGATGTCGGGTCTTGTCTGGCACGGTCGGTTTAACAGTTAAAGGTGTTTTCAAACGTTTATGGTCACGGTCTGGACATACGGGGACTAGTTAGCCTGCGGGTTATTAGTCCAATACTTATACACATCTTATGATAGGTCGCCGCTATTTGGGACTATCATAACATAACTACTTAACTGTTTTCAAGTAACGCAAACCAAGGTGAGTTTCACAGCCCCACTTTTACTGTTTTGCTTTTGGGGGGAGAAACATGCTTTGTACGAACTATTTAAAGGTCATGTTATACTATGGGCACTTTATGTTACTATACGGCTTTTATGGAAAGTCCCAGGGGGAAACCATGAATGTGCTGGCATGCACAACGAGGGAAATGTGGATAGATCTATTGGGCCTCACAAACCCCACTCGTCGGCGGGGCCGGGCGGGTGCATATTGTCTCTACCTATCGGGTTACCGAGGCATCGGTAGCCCAGTCAATCTGGGCTGGTATCAACTTTTGGACACGTTTAGTAATGGGTTCCCAACCGTAGTAGTAAAAACACTTAACGTCTAGCTAACGTTCTCATGACATAGTATTAACGGAAATGATCTTTGTAAAACTTGCGACAACACTTTATAAAAGAAAACCTGTGAACTCACCAGCATTATATGTTGACATTTTTGGCATGTTTTCTCAGGTCGCTAAGGTAGCGGTTATCGGACTAGGCGCACGGGGTCATGCACGGCGTCTATTATTTTGAAACATATTAAACAATGTCTTTGTAAACAATGATATGTCTTTTGGTTGTAAACAAGAATGCTTCCGCTGCTGGTTTACAGCTCAAAGCATGATATTTTGGTTTAAAATATAATTATGAATGCATGTTTGTTGTATGTTTATTGTGATCGTTGACTGAGATCCTGGTGTGTCACGCGCCTCGCGGTAAAACCCCGCACGTGGAATTTGAGGGTGTGACAGATTGGTATCAGAGCCAACGGTTATAGTGAACTAAGACTGCATGTAGAGTCTAGTCTATAACTGAGTCGCACACACTAGACGGTCACAATTAGTCGAGTCTTAGCAAGCGGGTAACAATATGACTTGTCGGGGTGTCGATGTCATTGTCTTCTACGCTACATCACCTGTTTGCTCTTTATCATTCTATTTCTTGATTCCTCATTACTATGATTCGGCGGCGAACGATATACTATTGAACTTTCTTGACGGCGGTGTACATTGGGGTAGCTTCGGCGTACTCTTGAGATCTGTCCAGAGATTTGGACATCTCCCTTCTATGCCCTAATGAACACGCCCGTTCTTATGCATACTATCTTGTACTTATACTTATGATAATACCATGATTGGGCGCTAGTGTTCGGTGACTTGAACTTCAAACTTAAAGCGCGCCTGGAGGACCATGTGGAACAGTTTATCATGTCGGGTGCACACGAGATCATAAACTGTGATGCATGGGATCCCTGGCGGACTTTGGGCTTGAACGGATGGACCCGAGCTGGGCTCGGTCTAATTTCTTGAAATTCCTAATGGGTTATACCACGGGCAAGCCTAAATCTTTTGTTTCATGTTGTGACAGAAGATGTCGGGAGCTCGTGGAGGTCGCAGGGGCGGCCGTGCTGGCGGTCGTGGTGGCGGCGGTGGCCGCGGGAACATTAATATGACCCAAGCCGAATTGGATAACTTAATGCAGCAGCACGTGAATATTGCTCTGGCTGCATTCCAAGCCGCTCATAATGCTATGGGTGGTACGTCGATCCCTACCTATTCTACCTTGTTCTAGGGTACTATACCTTATCTTGATTCTCACCCACGTGTCTGTTCCAGGTGGTGCTGTCAATCCTCCTCCACCCCAGTGTTCTTACAAAAAGTTTATGGATTGTAAGCCTCACAACTTTAGCGGCACTGAGGGGGCAGTGGGACTGCTCCGATGGTTGGAGAAAATCGAATCTGTTTTCTCGATGTGCAGCTGCCCGGAAGGCGACCGGGTGAAGTATGCTTCTGCGACCCTGGAGGGTCAAGCCTTGACTTGGTGGAACTCCACCATCCAGACTATGGGCATTGGGGAAGCCCACGCTATGCCCTGGGCAGAATTCATTCAGTTGCTGAAAAATGAGTATTGCCCGAGGGATGAAATCCAGAAGCTTGAGCATGAAGTCTGGAATCATAAGATGGTGGGTTCTGAGATTGAAGCTTATACTGCTAGGCACAATGAGTTGGCGGTGTTGTGCCCCGATCTGCACGCACCCGAATACCAAAGGATTGAGCATTATGTTGCTGGGTTGGTACCGGAGATTGCCGGGTTAGTTGCTGCGGGTAACCTCACTGTTTATTCTGAGGTGGTTCGGTCGGCTCACAGGCTGACCAACATGAAGGTGACTGAAGGGGTCTTGCCTCCTCGAGGCGCTGCTGTGAAGGCTTCTGATAGTAATAAGCGAAAGTGGGAAGCTGTGGGGAAAGGCTCGAGCTCGGCTCAGCCTCAGCAGGTGAAGAAGTCTGATACTGGGGGATCATCGTCCGAGCAAAAACCAGGGGGTTATATTGGGAAGAAGCCGAAGTGTGACCAGTGTGGATTTCACCACAACGGTCGTTGCGAGGACCGGAACCGTTGCCACAGGTGCCAAAAGCTTGGGCACCAGGCAAAGGATTGCAGGGTTAATCTTCAGGGTAACCGGAACCCTCCTGCTACACCTACTCCGGCTCCTCCTGTCGCTGCTTCCCAGGGAAATCAGGGCAAACAGGGGTGCTACAATTGTGGTGAACTTGGTCACTACAAGCGGGAATGCCCCAAGTTGAAGCAGGGTGAAGCCGGGAAGAATGGGGCGGGTAATGGAAACAATGGAGGCGGAGGCAGGAATGCTCGCGCCTTCGTGATTGGTTCGAGCGGAGCTCGACAAGATCCTGACACTGTTACTGGTACGTTTCTCCTCGATAATCGCTATGCTACGGTTTTATTCGATTCTGGTGCCGATAAGAGTTTTATATCTCTTGGGTTTAGCCAATTGCTTGATAGGGTACCTACACCTTTAGAGGCTAAGTACTTGATAGAATTGGCTGATGGTAAGAAAGTTGAGGCGACGCACGTCCTTAGGGAGTGTCACCTTGAGTTGTCGGGTTATTCCTTCCCTATTGATCTTATGCCGGTGTCCTTGGGTAGTTTCGATGTTGTCGTGGGTATGGATTGGTTGTCCCTGTATCATGCTGAGATCGTTTGCTTTGATAAAGTCATTCGACTTCCTCTCCCTGATGGAGAAATTCTGTTAGTGCACGGTGAGAAGAGCGGGGTCCCGTTGAGTATCATATCGTGTATGAAAGCCTATAAGTATCTTCGGAAGGGGTATTCTGCCATTCTGGCACTTGTTTCGGTTTCGTCTGAAGAGGAGAAGAAGATTGAAGATATTCCTGTTGTCCGCGACTTTCCCGATGTATTTCCCGAAGACTTACCTGGTCTTCCGCCTTATCGCCAGGTCGAATTTGGTATTGAACTTGCTCCGGGTGCGGCCCCTATTGCTCGTGCCCCTTATCGTCTTGCACCTCCCGAGATGCAGGAGTTATCGAACCAGTTGCAGGAGCTGTTAGAGAAGGGTTTCATTCGACCTAGTTCGTCCCCGTGGGGAGCCCCTATTTTGTTTGTCAAGAAGAAGGACGGAAGCCTGCGGATGTGTATCGACTACCGGGAGTTAAATAAGGTTACCATCAAGAATCGCTATCCTCTTCCTCGCATCGATGACTTATTTGACCAGCTTCAGGGTTCTAGTTTCTATTCGAAGATTGATTTGAGGTCGGGGTACCATCAGTTGAGGGTTCAAGAAGCTGACATTCCGAAGACCGCCTTTCGAACTCGCTATGGCCATTTCGAATTCTTGGTCATGCCTTTTGGTCTCACCAATGCACCTGCCATCTTTATGGATCTGATGAACCGTGTTTGTAAGCCTTATCTTGATAAGTTCGTGATTGTCTTCATTGATGATATTCTAGTCTATTCCAAGAACGAGGTGGACCACCAGGAACACCTACGTCTCGTTTTGGAACTTCTGAGGCGGGAACAGCTGTACGCTAAGTTTTCTAAGTGTAGCTTCTGGTTGCGTGAAGTCCAATTCCTTGGTCATGTTGTTAATGAGAAAGGAATTCACGTTGACCCAGCTAAGATTGAAGCCATTAAAGACTGGGAAGCACCGAAGACGCCATCTGAGGTGCGGCAATTCCTAGGCCTTGCAGGTTATTACCGTCGTTTTATCGAGGGATTTTCGAAGATTGCTCAACCCCTCACCTCGCTTACCCAGAAGGACAGAAAGTTCGACTGGGGTGATTCGCAGGAGTCGGCCTTCCAGTTGTTAAAGGCTAAACTCTGTTCTGCTCCTATCTTGTCCTTGCCTGAGGGTACGGACGATTTTGTGGTTTATTGTGACGCTTCTATCCGGGGTCTTGGTTGTGTACTGATGCAGCGCGAGAAGGTCATCGCCTATGCTTCTCGTCAGCTTAAAGTTCATGAGAAAAACTACCCCACCCATGATCTGGAATTGGGTGCGGTGGTCTTTGCTTTAAAGATTTGGAGGCATTACTTGTACGGTACCAAATGCACTATTTACACCGATCACAAGAGCCTCCAGCATATCTTCGATCAGAAGGTGTTGAATATAAGACAGCGTCGCTGGGTCAAGCTTCTTAGTGATTACGAGTGCGCTATCAAATACCATCCTGGCAAGGCGAATGTGGTCGCAGACGCCTTGAGCAGGAAGGAAACGGCTAAACCTCGTCGTGTTCGAGCTCTTCAGCTCACTATCCATTCCGGCTTACCTGATCGAATCCGTTCAGCGCAGCAAGAAGCTTTGAAGGAGGAAAACCTTAAGGCTGAAACGATGCATGGTGCTGATAGCCACCTTGAACTCAGATCCGATGGGTTACACTATTTCGCTGAACGTATTTGGGTTCCTTTATTTGGGGGCTTGCGGGAGCTCGTTCTTGATGAAGCTCACAAGTCCCGATACTCTATTCACCCTGGCTCTGATAAGATGTATCAAGACCTGAAGATACTTTATTGGTGGCCGAACATGAAGGCGGACGTGGCTTCGTATGTGAGCAAGTGCTTGACCTGTGCCAAGGTCAAGGTCGAATATCAAAAGCCGTCCGGCCTTCTGCAACAGCCTGAAATCCCCGAGTGGAAGTGGGAGCGGATTACGATGGACTTTGTGACCAAACTCCCGAAATCGCCCAGTGGTTGCGACATGATCTGGGTAATTGTCGATAGGTTAACAAAGTCTGCGCACTTCCTCGCTATCAAGGAGACCGATGGTCTCGAGCGTCTGGCACGGCTATATCTCAAGGAAGTGGTCTCTCGGCACGGGGTGCCTGTCTCTATTATTTCTGATCGTGATCCTCGGTTCGCCTCCAACTTTTGGAAGTCTTTGCATAAGGCTCTGGGTACTCAGTTGGACATGAGCACAGCCTATCACCCGCAAACTGACGGTCAAAGTGCTAGAAGACATGCTTCGGGCATGTGTGATCGATTTTGGCAAGGGGTGGGAGAGTCATTTACCGTTGGTGGAATTCTCCTACAACAACAGTTACCATTCTAGCATCAAGGCAGCTCCGTTCGAGGCTCTTTACGGGCGGAAATGCCGGTCTCCTCTTTGTTGGGCCGAGGTGGGTGAGAGTCAACTCACCGGCCCGGAACTTGTGTACGAGACTTCCGAAAAGATCGTGCAAATCCGTAACCGCATGGCAGCAGCTCGGGATCGTCAAAAGAGCTATGCCGATCGTCGTCGCAAGCCTTTAGAATTCGAGGTTGGCGACAGGGTTTTGTTGAAGGTATCTCCGTGGAAGGGCGTTATACGTTTTGGGAAGCGGGGCAAATTAAATCCTCGGTATGTGGGACCGTTCGCAATCCTGGAACGGATTGGACCGGTAGCATACAGGCTTGATCTGCCGGCTGAGCTCAGTAATGTTCATAAAGTCTTCCATGTTTCTAATCTGAAGAAGTGTTTGGCGGATGAATCTTTGGTTGTTCCTCTCGAAGAGATCAAGGTGGATGATCGTCTGCGTATCGTAGAGGAACCGGTTGAAATTCTTGACTATAAAATCCGTAGCCTTCGCCGGAGTAAAATCCGCATTGTTAAAGTCCGTTGGAACTCTGATCATGGACCGGAGTTCACGTGGGAACGGGAAGATCAAATGAAGGCTAAGTATCCCCATTTATTTCCTAAGCGCGCGTTCGAATCAAGACATGTCTCTGCTGAAGCTGAATGAATCTCGGGTCGAGATTCCTTTCAACAGGGGGATGATGTGGCAACCGGAAAATTTTTCTTCTCTTTCGCCTCTTCCTTTTTGGCCTTGGGCAATTTTCGGGACGAAAATTCTTTCAACAGGGGGATGATGTGACACCCGGCAAACTCAGGTTAGTAACGTTGACTAAACTAGTAAGTCTACCTTAGCGAGTCATGCATATTACGTCCTTAACGAGGTCAGTCGAGTCGGTATGATGATTCTGGGAATCATCGGGAGTCGTTATGATGATCCGCGGGGTCATCGGGAGTCGGTCCATAACTATGGGTACAAGGATCGGCGATTCGTGGAATCGCCGGGTTTAATGCACACACGAGTCTCGGGTCCCGGGAATTGGTGAACGGATGTAAACGTGTTAGTTATCATGCATTATATGTTTGGAATCATTATGTGACTTATCGGTATGTGAATATGTGTTTATATATGTTAAAATAGTGTTTAACGCGCCAAAAACCCATTCCAGAACCTTATAGGCGATTAGGAGCCTGGGGGGGACTCCTAATCGCGTGAACAGGGGCGAGTAGGAGGCCATAGGGGCGAGTAGGGGCTCTACTCGCCTGTATATAGGCGAGTAGGAGTCCTACTCGCCTGAAACCATCTGCTACTCGCCTATACTGCTGCACACGGGTCAAAACACCTATAAATAGAACCCTTAACTCCCTAAACACCATTTGTGCAACCCTAACTGACCCTAAGCCTCCCACACACCTTGAAACACCTCTGGAGCTTGCTTTGCTTCAAAACACACCACCACCAAGCTTATACACCCTTCTTTGATAAAATCCAAGGTGTGTTCTTCATCCTACACCTTTGTAAAGTTGTTGTTTTGATTCCCCAAAAGTCCAGACCTTGTTTTGTTAAGTTTATGTCTTTAAAACCCTTTGAAAAGAGTTCTAAAACAAGTCTACACCATGATACTTGCTAAATGTGAAGTATTTGTGCATATGATGATTGTTGGTAATTATAACATGAATGTTTCCATGAATTTGTTGTACTTCTGATATGTAGGTGGTGTTAGGATGATTATCTATGAGTTTAAGCCCTTGATATGATGTTTAGGTGCAAGTATGCATTTTGACCCATTTGGGTAATTCTTGAAGAATAGGATGTATGATGTGATTCATTGCTTGATTGTGGTTAGAAATCATGTTAGGATGATGATATAACATAGGAATGATGAATTGCAACTTGTAGGAGATGAAACCTGATTGTTTCCATTTAAGGAAAGATAAGGTTGGTTGGTGAAACCTAGTACTTTGCCATTTTTGGAAATAATCGCACCGAGCCCGTTAGAGCAGAGGTAAATTGGGGGTTTTTGCTTGAAAAGGGTTGGTTAATAGTTTAGTTTTGATATTGGGTGTTTTTACATGTTTCGGATCTGATTTGGAGGGTTTAACGCGCGAAAACGCGCAACAGCAGAGCATCAGGCGAATAGGGCCCTACTCACCTGAAGCTTCATGCGAGTAGGAGCCTACTCGCCTATAGCTTCATGCGAGTAGAGCCTACTCGCCTATACCCTCCCTCCTACTCACTAGTTGACTTTTCCTAATCGCATGAAGGTTTCCTAATCGCGTGTGCTGCTGCCGTAAACGCGTTTTGACATCCCGGAACATGATTTAACACCTAGGAACATGATAGGAACCCCGGGATACACCCAATGACTTAGTAAGACGTATTCGGACCTGATTATGCGTTAAACGGATGTTATGCTAGACTAGGTGAATTATTGCGCGTGCTAAGTGTTTAATTGCATATGTTGCATGATGTCTTGCATTTATCTAACACGTGGGATGTCGGGTCACCAATGGGATGTCGGGTCTTGTCTGGCACGGTCGGTTTAACAGTTAAAGGTGTTTTCAAACGTTTATGGTCACGGTCTGGACATACGGGGACTAGTTAGCCTGCGGGTTATTAGTCCAATACTTATACACATCTTATGATAGGTCGCCGCTATTTGGGACTATCATAACATAACTACTTAACTGTTTTCAAGTAACGCAAACCAAGGTGAGTTTCACAGCCCCACTTTTACTGTTTTGCTTTTGGGGGGAGAAACATGCTTTGTACGAACTATTTAAAGGTCATGTTATACTATGGGCACTTTATGTTACTATACGGCTTTTATGGAAAGTCCCAGGGGGAAACCATGAATGTGCTGGCATGCACAACGAGGGAAATGTGGATAGATCTATTGGGCCTCACAAACCCCACTCGTCGGCGGGGCCGGGCGGGTGCATATTGTCTCTACCTATCGGGTTACCGAGGCATCGGTAGCCCAGTCAATCTGGGCTGGTATCAACTTTTGGACACGTTTAGTAATGGGTTCCCAACCGTAGTAGTAAAAACACTTAACGTCTAGCTAACGTTCTCATGACATAGTATTAACGGAAATGATCTTTGTAAAACTTGCGACAACACTTTATAAAAGAAAACCTGTGAACTCACCAGCATTATATGTTGACATTTTTGGCATGTTTTCTCAGGTCGCTAAGGTAGCGGTTATCGGACTAGGCGCACGGGGTCATGCACGGCGTCTATTATTTTGAAACATATTAAACAATGTCTTTGTAAACAATGATATGTCTTTTGGTTGTAAACAAGAATGCTTCCGCTGCTGGTTTACAGCTCAAAGCATGATATTTTGGTTTAAAATATAATTATGAATGCATGTTTGTTGTATGTTTATTGTGATCGTTGACTGAGATCCTGGTGTGTCACGCGCCTCGCGGTAAAACCCCGCACGTGGAATTTGAGGGTGTGACAGTGTAGCCGAAACCCGAAGCATTTGGGACGGGTATACCCGATACCCGACGGGTATGGGATAGGTTTGGTATTTGAAAAAAAATATTTCGCGGGTATGGGACGGGTATGGTATTAGGTGATACCCGACCCGATTACCAGAAACTAAATACCCGTCTACCTGAAATATATACCCGAATACTTTTAAGTTTTATATATATCTTTCTTAGCTATTTTTAGTAATGTTTCATTCTAATAGATTCATTATTTGAAGAATAAACTTTTCGTCTATAGTATATATTCTAATAACATTATTATTTATATTTAAATGCTATGAAATATATAAATAGTTTTCAAATTTATACTATAATATATATTTACATATTAAATGTTTCAAAGATTATTAAGATGATGCTAATATATATGTTACTTATAAAAATTTCATACACTCTAGATTTCTTAAAACATAAGACTATAAAAGAAAATAAATATATATATACACATGAAAATACCAACGGGTATACCCGATACCCGCGGGTATGCTCTATACCCGACGGGTAATACCCGACAAAAACCCGATGAGTAATGGGACAGGTATGGTATGAGATTTTATAATCGGGTATGGGTATGGTATTAGTCAAACCCGACCCATACCCGACCCATTGCCATCCCTAGTGAGGGTTAGATGGGAGGGGCTGTGGCGGGTTTCGTTGGTGATGGTGGGTCGATGGTTGGAGGGTTTGTGGTTGTTCGACGGTGGTTGATGGTTGATGGTGGTGTTTTGGTGACGGGGGGTGAGGGTTAGATGGGAGGGGTTGTGGTGGGTTTCGTTGGTGATGGTGGGTCGATGGTGCAGGGGCTGTGGTGGTTCGACGGTGGTCGATAGTTGATAATGGTGTTTTGGTGACGGTGGTCGATGGTCCAACGAAGGACATGTATTGTTAATATTATTTATAAGATTTTTTCATGTTTTTCTTGTGTGAAGATGATGGTAATGTGAAGAAGATGATGATGTTTTTTTATGGATGACAATGATGAAGATGATGGGTTTTTTTATTTTCAATTTTTTAAAAGGTAAGTTGGGTCAGTTATGTGTAGCATGAATTTTATAGATGTCGGTTTTACATTGATGTAATATAGATTTTTGTTGATGTTGTGGGGCATTTACTGTGGTGTAATATAAATGTTTTAGATGGTACTAGTTATTTTACACTATCGTAATACGAATGTATAGATGATATTAGTTATTTTACAGTAGCATAATACGAATGTATATATGTTTGGTGGTTATTTTACACTGGCGTAATTTTTTATATTTACAAAAATTATAGATGTTTTGGTTTATATAGATATTGGTAATTACACTAGTATAAATCATACAAATTATAGATGTTTTTGGTTATATAGATGTAAGTAAACATTGGTGTAAGTAATTACACTAGTGTAAATCATACAAAAATTATAGATGTGTGGTTATATAGATGTAAATAAACACTAGTGTAAATATATTACACCAGTGTAAAAACGAGAGGGGATGACAGAAATGCACATATTTGATTTTTTGTGTTTAAAAAAGTAAATTAATTAAAAAAATAAAATAATGTTTAAAAAATATGATTCTTTTAATAATAAAATAAAAAATTAACATAACATTATATCAATTTTTTCTCTCCCATGATTTTTACCCAAGTACCCTTTAATGTAATTTATTATATTAAAAAAATATTAATAAAAAGTTCATACACATGTCAAAACAAAAAGTCTCATCTTTTCATACCAACCATTAGATCATCAAGATCAATGATTCAGATGAGTTCTATAGTTCTCACAACTCACATGAGTTCTCATTTTATCCTAACCCTATATATATATATATTCTAAAGCTAAAAATCCTATATGGCACTCAAAGAGACCAACCTCCTCCTTGATTGTGCCACGTGACTGTCACACCCTCAAAATCCACTTGCGGAGTTTTACCACGAGGCGCATGACAAACCAGGATCCAAACCAACGATCACAATAAACAAGTCTAAAATGAACATAATGCAATTTCAAAACAATGTTTAAAATTCCCGTTTACAGTGGAAGCTTATTCAAAACAATATTCAATAGTAAACCAATGTTCAACGTTTGTAAAACCATGCAACCCTAACTAGACGCCGTGCAGACGCGTGCGCCCTAGTCCAGTCGTGCTACCTTAGCGACCTGAGAAAACATGTAAGAGAATACGTCAGCACAAAAATGCTGGTGAGTTTACAGGTTTTGTAATCCAAGTACCAAGTCAACCTGTCCATACTATAACAAATCGAAAACCAGTGTACGCTAGCTAGGCGTATGTTTTGTTACTACCACGATTGGAAAACCATTACTAACTCGTAAACCAAATGTGTGCCCGATGTAGTAAACCTGTTGTTCCTGTTGTTCCTGTATGAGACAATATGCACCCGCCGACCCTCCAAGTCGACGAGCGGGGTTGGTCACTCCCAATAGCGCTATTCACATTTCCCCGTTGTGCAAACCCGCACATTCATGGTTCCCCCCCGGGACTTCCAAAGATCGTGTAGTACACAATAGAAACCCATAGTATGACAGTAGTTACCAAATAATCGTTTTAACACATGTTTTCTCCCCCGAAAATGTGAAACCAGTTTAAAAGAGGGGCCGTAAACTCACCTTAAGTTGCGTTACTTCGTAATATGAATAACTCAGCAGCTATGCTAGTCCCGTAAAGCGGCGAGCTAACATATGACAGTTACAAGCACTTAGACTAATAACCCGCAGGTTAGTTAGTCCCTAGATGTCCAGATCATAACCAAGTTCGTTTGAAAACACCGTGACTGTTTAACTGACCCAAAGTACAAGACTCGACATCCCATTGGTGACCCGAGACTCCCCGTGTTATGTTTACGTTCTCAAACATACAATCATGCAATCACACTTAACATACGTTAACGCACAACAAGTTATAGCACATAGCTCACGTATCACATAATTACATCCAAACATATATTACCAAGTTATTAGATATGTTACGGGGTTCCTAGCATGTTCCTACAGGTCAAATCGGGTCTCGAAATGCTAATTTACACTTACAGCAGCAGTACACGCGATTAGGAAAAGTTAACTAGCATTTAGGTTGGTCAACTGGCATTTAGGAATGCTAATCGCCTCTATTATAGGCGATTAGGGCTATACCACATGTAATTACTAGCAATTAGGGCTATACCACATGTAATTACTAGCAATTAGGGCTATACCACATGTAATTACTAGCAATTAGGTCATAAGACATGTATCTACTAGCAATTAGCTCATAAGACATGTATCTACTAGCAATTAGCTCATACTCGCATGAAACATAGGCGATTAGCCTCCTAATCGCCCCTAACATAGGCGATTAGGGTTGCTAATCGCCAGTAACCCAGCTGTTCCGGTTTTTCGCGCGTTTAACGCTCCAAATCAGATCCAGAACGTGTGTAACCATCCAATGTCATCCTAACAACTATTCTAAACATGTTTAAACTAAAATCCTTCGTTTTGCCTCGTATTATCAGCCCTGCATGCACCCATGTAGTCCAAACACTATACACATAGCACGAATCATCACCTTAACATGCACAACTATAACCCTAATGAACAATTACTCAGATTTTATTATCATGACATCAATATTATTCTGAAACTAACTTAATAACATGTTAATCACTCATCTTGAATCATAAAAACCCTAGATATTAATCATAAACACACATAACACATGTATGATTGTTAGAATCTGATTAACAACACTTATTAACGATTTTCAGAAAGCTTTTTCGTTTTAGATCAGGTCTGGACCATTAGGGATTGAATAAAAACGTTTATAAAGATTGCATGGATGGAAACCAAACCTTAGATTTGTGAAAGAATGATGAATTAAGCTTGAAACCTTGTGTTTTGATCAAAAATCGCGTTCCAGAGGTTGTGTGTGTGTTGGGGCGGGTTATGGGACCACTAGGGTTTGTATTATGAAGTTTAGGAGGTCAAGCATTGTATTTATAGTCGTTTTTAGTCGTCCAGCCCGTAACACGCGATTGTGCAGCATTACACGCGATTGGGGATCCTAATCGCATGAAACTTCATGCATTTGGGGACTAATCGCCACTTATGGCATGCATTTAGCCCCCAATCGCCCCTAAGTCTGCCCAATCTCCCTCCCTAAAGGCGATTAGCCACCCCTAATCGCCTATAGGGGCTGGTTCCTTGTATTTTGCGCGTTAAACCCCGTTTTAACATATGTTAACACATTTTCACATACCGATAAGTCACATAATGATTGTAAACACATAACACTTGCAAACAAACATATTCACACTCGTTCACCGATTCCCGGGACTCGAGACTTGTATGTTCCGTATGACCTGACGATTCTACGAATCGTCACCATTTGTACACTTGGTTAAGAACTGACATCTAATGAACCTCTAGACCAACATCCAATGATCTTCTATACTAAACCGATAGTGCCAGAACCATAACACGACTTAACTAACCCAGTTAAGTATAATATACGCGTGACTCGCTAAGGTAGACTTCATCTAGACAACGTTGTTAACCAGAATTTGCCGGGTGTCACATCATCCCCACGTTAAAAGAATTTTCGTCCCGAAAATTGCACAAGTACCAAAAGGAATAACGAAGGAAACAACAAAAGATAGAAACCAAAAATAGAAACCCAAAAAGAGAGAGATTTACCCGAGTTGTCACATCATCCCCACGTTAAAAGGAATCTCGCCCCGAGATTCATTCAGCTGCAGAAGAGACATATCTCGACTCGAACGCTTCCTTAGGAAAGAGATGAGGATACTTAGACTTCATCTGATCCTCCCGTTCCCACGTGTACTCTGGTCCCCGGTTCGAGTTCCAGCGAACCTTTACGATGCGAATCTTGCTATGACGTAGGCTACGAATCTTGTAATCCAGAATCTCCACAGGTTCTTCCACAATCCGAAGACGATCATCAACCTTGATCTCTTCCAGTGGAACGATGAGAGACTCGTCAGCCAGACACTTCTTTAAGTTGGACACATGGAAGACGTTATGTACGTTACCGAGCTCCGTCGGTAAATCAAGACGATATGCCACCGGTCCAATCCGTTCCAGGATCGTAAATGGGCCGACATACCGCGGATTGAGTTTGCCACGCTTCCCAAAGCGTATGACGCCCTTCCACGGTGAAACTTTCAGAAGTACCTTGTCATCTACTTGGAATTCCAACGGTTTGCGACGTTGATCAGCATAACTCTTTTGCCGATCCCGTGCCGCTGCCAACCGGTTACGAATCTGTACGATCTTTTTTGAAGTTTCGTACACTAGTTCAGGCCCAGTGAGTTGACTCTCACCCACTTCAGCCCAACAAAGAGGAGAACGGCATTTCCGTCCGTACAGTGCCTCGAACGGAGCCGCCTTGATGCTCGTGTGATAACTGTTGTTGTACGAGAACTCCACTAACGGTAAATGAGCTTCCCAACCCTTGCCAAAATCGATTACACATGCCCGCAGCATGTCTTCTAAAGTTTGAATCGTGCGCTCACTCTGACCGTCAGTCTGTGGGTGATAAGCTGTACTCATGTCTAGTTGGGTACCCAAAGCCTTGTGTAACGACTTCCAGAAGTGAGAAGTAAAATGGGAATCACGATCCGAAATAATAGAAACCGGCACCCCGTGCTTAGAAACAACTTCCTTCAGATAAAGACGAGCCAAACGATCCATGGTGTCAGTCTCTTTAATGGCGAGAAAATGGGCTGATTTTGTCAATCGATCAACAATCACCCATATCTTATCATTCCCGCTCGGTGACTTAGGAAGTTGCGTGACAAAATCCATTGTAATCCGTTCCCATTTCCACTCTGGAATTTCAGGTTGTTGCAAGAGACCCGACGGTTTCTGGTATTCCACCTTGACCTTAGCACAAGTCAAGCACTTACTCACGTATGAAGCTATATCCGACCTCATGTTTGGCCACCAGTACAGCACCTTCAGATCTTGGTACATCTTATCCGAACCAGGATGAATAGAATATCGGGACTTATGAGCCTCATCTAAGACAAGCTCCCGAAGTTCCCCGAATAAAGGAACCCATATACGTTCTGCGAAGTAGTGCAGGCCATCAGGCCTTCGCTCGAGGTGCTTGTCGGCACCGTGCATAGTTTCAGCTTTAAGGTTTTCCTCCTTCAAAGCTTCTAACTGGGCAGAACGGAGTTGATCAGGTAGGGATGAATGAATGGTGAGCTGCAACGCCCGAACGCGACGAGGTTTAGTTGATTCCTTCCTGCTCAAGGCGTCTGCTACAACATTCGCCTTGCCAGGATGGTACTTAATGGCACAATCATAGTCGTTCAGGAGTTCAATCCAACGACGCTGCCGTATGTTCAAATGTTGTTGGTCGAAAATATGTTGAAGACTCTTGTGATCGGTGTAGATGATGCATTTGGTACCGTACAAGTAATGTCTCCAAATTTTTAACGCGAATATCACTGCACCCAACTCCAAGTCGTGGGTGGTGTAGTTCTTCTCGTGCACCTTGAGTTGACGAGAAGCATACGCAATCACTTTCTCGCGTTGCCTCAACACGCAACCGAGACCATGAATATAGGCATCACAGTAAACAACGAAATCATCAGGGCCTTCAGGTAAAGACAAAATAGGAGCAGAACAAAGTTTAGACTTCAGTTCTTGAAATGCCGACTCTTGTGGTTCACCCCAGTCGAATTTTCTATCCTTCTGTGTGAGTGTGGTGAGGGGTTGAGCGATCTTCGAGAACCCCTGAATGAAACGACGATAGTAACCTGCAAGGCCTAGGAATTGCCGCACCTCAGTTGGCGTCTTTGGTGCTTCCCAGTCCTTAATCGCTTCGATCTTAGCTGGATCGACATGAATTCCCAGTTCATTTACCACATGTCCTAGGAATTGGACTTCGCGTAACCAAAAGTCACACTTTGAGAACTTAGCGTAAAGTTGTTCCCGTCGCAAAAGTTCCAAAACTAACCGCAGATGTTCCTCGTGTTTGGTCTTGTTCTTAGAGTAAATCAGGATGTCGTCAATAAACACGATGACGAACTTGTCAAGATATGGTTTGCAAACGCGGTTCATCAAATCCATGAAAACCGCCGGTGCGTTTGTAAGACCGAAAGGCATGACCAAGAACTCATAATGGCCATAACGTGTACGAAAGGCAGTCTTGGCAACGTCAGCTTCCCTTACCCGCAACTGGTGATAACCGGACCTCAAGTCAATCTTGGAATAGTAACTAGAACCCTGGAGCTGGTCGAATAGATCATCAATACGTGGAAGAGGATAATGGTTCTTGACGGTAAATTTGTTCAGTTCTCTGTAGTCCACACACAATCGGAAACTTCCATCCTTCTTCTTGACGAATAGAATCGGGGCTCCCCAAGGGGAAGAACTCGGTCTAATGAAACCCTTGTCCAAGAGTTCCTGTAACTGACTAGACAATTCCTGCATCTCGGGAGGTGCAAGACGGTAGGGGGCCCGAGCAATAGGAGCAGCCCCTGGTACAAGATCAATACCAAACTCGACCTGACGATGGGGAGGAAGACCAGATAAATCATCAGGAAATACATCAGGAAACTCGCGTACAACAGGAATATCGTCGATCTTCTTCTCATCGGCAGAGGAAACAGACAAAAGTGCCAAAACGGCCGAATAACCCTTTCGAAGATACTTAAGGGCTTTCATGCTAGAGATGATATTTAGCGGAACACCACCCTTGATACCGTACACAGAAAGGAATTCTCCATCAGGGAGAGGAATCCGAATAATCTTGTCGTAACAAACAATCTCCGCGCGATACAGGGACAACCAATCCATGCCTACAACAACGTCAAAACTACCCAAAGGTACCGGCATAAGGTCGATGGGGAACGATAAACCCGACAACTCTAATTGACACTCCTGAAGGATACTAGTAGCTTCAATCTTTTTACCGTCAGCCAACTCAATAATATACTTATTCTCTAATGGTACGGGTACTACATCTAGCAGTCGACTAACTTCCATGGATACAAAACTCTTGTCGGCACCAGAATCAAATAACACACTAACAGAACGGTTATTGAGAAGGAACGTACCGGTAACTGTGTCAGGATCCTGTCTAGCCTCAGCGGCTCCAATGACGAAGGCACGTGCATTCCTGCCGCCGCCCCCGTTGTTTCTGTTACCGTTGTTCCCGCCCTGCTTCAGTTTCGGGCAATCCTTCTTGTAATGACCGGTCTCACCACAGTTGTAACATCTCTGTCTTCCTGTTGTTCCCTAAGCAGTAGGAGCCGAGGTATTGCTTGGGGCCTGGGTCGATGGAAGTGTAGCCCGACAATCCTTAGCAAAATGCCCAATTCGCTGGCAGCGATGACAACGGTTACTGTCGCAGTTCCCTTGATGATGACGCCCACACTTGTTGCATTTAGGCAGTTTCCCCGCATAACCACCCTGTTTGTTACCCGAAGAAGAAGAACCCCCATTATCGAACCTCTTACCCTGCTGTGCTGGCCCAGATCCTTTCCCTTCATTATCCCACTTGCGCTTGTTGTTCTCTGGGGCCTTGACAGTCGAACCCTTAGCAGGCAAAATACCCTCATTCACCTTTAAGTTGGTCATCCTATGAGCCGATCGGACCACCTCTGAGTATGTAGGATGATTTCCCGCAGCTACCAACCCTGCGATTTCTGGCACTAACCCCGCGATATAATGCTTAATCCTCCTGTATTCTGGCACATGCAGATCGGGACACAGCACTGCCAACTCATTACGCCTCACAGTATACTTCTCAATTTCAGACCGAGACATCTTGAGGTTCCACACCTCGTGCTCCAACTTCTGCACCTCTTCCCTCGGACAGTACTCTCGCTTCAACAGTTGAACAAAGTTTTCCCAAGGCATAGCATACGCCTCCCCAATTCCCATATTCTGGGTGATGTTATTCCACCAGGTCAAAGCGACATCCTGGAATAACGCAGCAGCATACTTAACTCGATCCTCTGGGAGACAGTTGCACATCAGAAACACTGACTCCACCTTCTCCAGCCACCTAAGCAAGCTCACCGCACCCTCAGTGCCAGAGAATTCCTGGGGCTTACAGTCCCGAAACATCTTGTAGGTACACATGGGTGGGGGTGGGTTAACAGGACCACCTGAAATGAAACGCATGAGAAACCACGAAGAATGTAAACAAGGTTCACCAATGAGGCAAAGAAAATGGATAAATCAACTTACCACCACCGTTGTGCCCTAACTGAAAGGCAGCTTGGAGCAAGTTGTTCAGGTCCTCCTGTGATAGGTTAACACCTCCACGACCACCGGCACCACCGCGACCACCACCACGTCCACCATTGCGACCACCTCCACGTCCTCCTCGTACTCCAGACATGACTCTGGCAGAAAGAACGAGAAAATTTAGTTTCGCAGATAAAGATAACCACTAATGTTTACAAGATCAAAGCTAGATCCAATCCAGGACTATCCCTTCAAACCCAGAGCTCACTAGGGCTTCCATGCATTTCGGTTTATGATTTTGTGTGCACCCAAAATGATAAACCGCTCTACATGGTCCTCCCAGTGTCCTCCTAGTTCAAAGTTCAAATCACCAGACATAGACTCGTAGCTATACACCGTAATGCTACGGTAGTTTATAACAAGTGTTTCTATTGGAGTATAAAAGGGAGATGTCCGAGCCTTGGACAAATCTCAAGAGTATACGAGTTACCCCAATATACTACACTGCCTAGAAAGCAAGTAACCCAACCTAAGATAGAACGGATAATGTAACGTAGAAAGACCAAATGATTTAGAGACACCCCGACAAGACCATACGTAATCCATCAAAATGTTTAGTACTATGTGATCGTCTAGTGTGTGCGACTCGGCTATAGACTAGACTCTACATGCAGTCCTAGTTCACTATAACCATTGGCTCTGATACCAATCTGTCACACCCTCAAAATCCACTTGCGGAGTTTTACCGCGAGGCGCATGACAAACCAGGATCCAAACCAACGATCACAATAAACAAGTCTAAAATGAACATAATGCAATTTCAAAACAATGTTTAAAATTCCCGTTTACAGCGGAAGCTTATTCAAAACAATATTCAATAGTAAACCAAGTTCAACGTTTGTAAAACCATGCAACCCTAACTAGACGCCGTGCAGACGCGTGCGCCCTAGTCCAGTCGTGCTACCTTAGTGACCTGAGAAAACATGTAAGAGAATACGTCAGCACAAAAATGCTGGTGAGTTTACAGGTTTTGTAATCCAAGTACCAAGTCAACCTGTCCATACTATAACAAATCAAAAACCAGTGTACGCTAGCTAGGCGTATGTTTTGTTACTACCACGATTGGAAAACCATTACTAACTCGTAAACCAAATGTGTGCCCGATGTAGTAAACCTGTTGTTCCTGTTGTTCCTGTATGAGACAATATGCACCCGCCGACCCTCCAAGTCGACGAGCGGGGTTGGTCACTCCCAATAGCGCTATTCACATTTCCCCATTGTGCAAACCCGCACATTCATGGTTCCCCCCGGGACTTCCAAAGATCGTGTAGTACACAATAGAAACCCATAGTATGACAGTAGTTACCAAATAATCGTTTTAACACATGTTTTCTCCCCCGAAAATGTGAAACCAGTTTAAAAGAGGGGCCGTAAACTCACCTTAAGTTGCGTTACTTCGTAATACGAATAACTCAGCAGCTATGCTAGTCCCATAAAGCGGCGACCTAACATATGACAGTTACAAGCAGTTAGACTAATAACCCGCAGGTTAGTTAGTCCCTAGATGTCCAAACCATAACCAAGTTCGTTTGAAAACACCGTGACTGTTTAACTAACCCAAAGTACAAGACTCGACATCCCATTGGTGACCCGAGACTCCCCGTGTTATGTTTACGTTCTCAAACATACAATCATGCAATCACACTTAACATACGTTAACGCACAACAAGTTATAGCACATAGCTCACGTATCACATAATTACATCCAAACATATGTTACCAAGTTATTAGATATGTTACGGGGTTCCTAGCATGTTCCTACAGGTCAAATCGGGTCTCGAAATGCTAATTTACACTTACAGCAGCAGTACACGCGATTAGGAAAAGTCAACTAGCATTTAGGTTGGTCAACTGGCATTTAGGAATGCTAATCGCCTCTATTATAGGCGATTAGGGCTATACCACATGTAATTACTAGCAATTAGGGCTATACCACATGTAATTACTAGCAATTAGGTCATAAGACATGTATCTACTAGCAATTAGCTCATAAGACATGTATCTACTAGCAATTAGCTCATACCCGCATGAAACATAGGCGATTAGCCTCCTAATCGCCCCTAACATAGGCGATTAGGGTTGCTAATCGCCAGTAACCCAGCTGTTCCGGTTTTTCGCGCGTTTAACGCTTCAAATCAGATCCAGAACGTGTGTAACCATCCAATATCATCCCAACAACTATTCTAAACATGTTTAAACTAAAATCCTTCGTTTTGCCTCGTATTATCAGCCCTGCATGCACCCATGTAGTCCAAACACTATACACATAGCACGAATCATCACCTTAACATGCACAACTATAACCCTAATGAACAATTACTCAGATTTTATTATCATGACATCAATATTATTCTGAAACTAACTTAATAACATGTTAATCACTCATCTTGAATCATAAAAACCCTAGATATTAATCATAAACACACATAACACATGTATGATTGTTAGAATCTGATTAACAACACTTATTAACGATTTTCAGAAAGCTTTTTCGTTTTAGATCAGGTCTGGACCATTAGGGATTGAATAAAAATGTTTATAAAGATTGCATGGATGGAAACCAAACCTTAGATTTGTGAAAGAATGATGAATTAAGCTTGAAACCTTGTGTTTTGATCAAAAATCGCGTTCCAGAGGTTGTGTGTGTGTTGGGGCGGGTTATGGGACCACTAGGGTTTGTATTATGAAGTTTAGGAGGTCAAGCATTGTATTTATAGTCGTTTTTAGTCGTCCAGCCCGTAACACGCGATTGTGCAGCATTACACGCGATTGGGGATCCTAATCGCATGAAACTTCATGCATTTGGGGCCTAATCGCCACTTATGGCATGCATTTAGCCCCCAATCGCCCCTAAGTCTGCCCAATCTCCCTCCCTATAGGCGATTAGCCACCCCTAATCGCCTATAGGGGCTGGTTCCTTGTATTTTGCGCGTTAAACCCCGTTTTAACATATGTTAACACATTTTCACATACCGATAAGTCACATAATGATTGTAAACACATAACACTTGCAAACAAACATATTCACACTCGTTCACCAATTCCCGGGACTCGAGACTTGTATGTTCCGTATGACCTGACGATTCTACGAATCGTCACCATTTGTACACTTGGTTAAGAACTGACATCTAATGAACCTCTAGACCAACATCCAATGATCTTCTATAATAAACCGATAGTTCCCGAACCATAACACGACTTAACTAACCCAGTTAAGTATAATATACGCGTGACTCGCTAAGGTAGACTTCATCTAGACAACGTTGTTAACCAGAATTTGCCGGGTGTCACATCATCCCCACGTTAAAAGAATTTTCGTCCCGAAAATTGCACAAGTACCAAAAGGAATAACGAAGGAAACAACAAACCCAAAAAGAGAGAGATTTACCCGAGTTGTCACAGTGACATTAAGTGATTTTAGGAAAAAAAATTAAAAACAAAATTGTTTTTTCTCACTTATGTTTCCTCTCATAAATTTTAAATGTTAATAACTTTTATATACGTGATTTTTTAAAGAAACAAATTACACCAAAGTAACGAGCACTATATTATCTTTCTAACGAGTACCATAGTGTTATATAAAAAGCGGAGAAAAAAATGACTAGACAAGTCACTAATTATGTTCAAATCAATAAATATGAATTCTATTTTCAATATGTGTTAGCATTGAAGTTGTACATTGTTTTAGGTTATGTATTAATATTAGAGTTATACATTGTTTTAGGTTTCATGTTAACATTAGAGTTATACATTGTTAATTGTTTTAGGTTAGGTGCTACCCGAAGCTTTCCTGCATGTAAACGTAAAGCGCATCAGTCTATTTTATTTGTAAAATTGATATGTCATATTATATTTCTCAGTCCGGGACGCTCCCAGGGTGTAATCTAATTATTTAATATGAGAGAAACATGAAAATATAATATAATACTAGTATTTAATAGGAAAGAGAAGAAAAAAAAAGGTGATCTACAATTATTTATTGTATCTATCTATATAATAATTGAGGTCACTTGGGTTGAATCAAGGCCTTAGAGAGGGTTTGAGGTATCCATATTGAATATGGAGCTCCAAGTTAGTCCCTATAAATACTCTTTTCTATATTTTAATTATGTACAATCTTCCATCACACTCTCAATTTCTCACTAACAAATCTTTCAACCAACATTCATCACTCTTCTTTTTATGCATTCTTGCTTCTAGGTATGTATCTTCCTCACTGAGATCGACGGAACTGCATCCATTATAATATGTTCTGATTCATAAACTTTTAAAATAGCCATATCATATGTTCCGATTTGAGTGAAACTTTTATGTTATCGCTAATCAATAAAATACATCCATATGATAAATTCGATTCAATATTCAGTTTATAAATCGTGGTTTATAAAAGTTATTTATAATCTGGAACCATTTCAGATTTGAATATTTGGATGTTTTTTCATTTGAATACTAGAATACCATCCGAAGACAAAGATTCGATTATGGCTTATCACAAGGGTGAGCAATTCTTCAAGGTCATGCATGACCCTTCGGCAAGAGTTTTGGCATTAATCTTATTTTCATCTTGATATGGATCTTGTTTACTTTACAAAACTGATTATTACTTATGTTAATGTTGTTTTTAATGTGTTAATCCAGACATTGCCGACAGTTACTAAGGTGCGTAGATTTATTTTTATGGAATCGTGATTACTTTTGGTCTTTGGATGTTTGTTTTCGGTTTATGGAATATTACCGAGTTTAGTCCGTAATGGATGACTGTTTTGGATTAAGATGTTGGAAGGTGTTCTTGATGTTTGGTGTTGATCAAGTATGAATCGGTTATTCATGAAGAGCCGGGTTATGTTTGTCAGTTCGTTATTGAATGGGGTTATGTTGATGTTAGATTAGATGAATGTTCTTGAGGGATGATAGATGCTCATAAGGATTATTGTTAAATGAAAGTTTTATCGGGTCCTAATTTGAGCTCCTTTGATGTGTTCAAGAATATTCATCAAAGGGTTCTTCGCATGTTCTTGAGGATCAAGCGTATTTTGGATCTTCATTATGGGGATGAAAAGATGTTGGTGTTTGATCCATAATTATTCAATCGGGTTATGGTTTGGATCCGGGGATAGGACCGGATGGAATTATTTTCAAGATTGAGTTTGAAATATTTTATTGACTTTCCTCAATTATCTCCTAATTTTTATGGAAAGTTAGTAATTACATTTGAATGCATTTATGGTGGGGGAAATATCGAGGATTTGATGGGATTGAGGGAAAGTTGGCTATTATTGGTATTGCCTGCAATTAATAGGATTTATTCATTTTTTAATGATATTTATTATGAGTTTTAATGACATTAATAATAAATAACCGAATTATTTTACGAATATATTATTAAGACTAATACTAACATTATGATTTTTAATTTTAATCTCATTTATTTTTTATTGACCGTATCAAATTACGAATACTAAAACTAATATTACGATTTTTAATTTTAATCCCATTTATATCTTATTAACCGAATTAACATTTTACTATTTTTACAAATATATTATTAATTATTAATAATTACTAATACTAACTAATACTAATACTAATATTACGATTTTAGTTTTACTATTCGTAAAAATAGTATTGTTGACCGAATATATTATTAATACTAATTGAGATTAATAATAATTGACCGAATTAAATGTTATTTATTACGATTTTTTAATCTCAATTATTTATATTAATATTACTACGAACTTATGTTTAATCTATCTTTATTAATATTACTACGATTTTTTATGTTTGTAATTTAATTTATTTGAATTATTGATTACGATTTTGAGGTTATTTATTAAGATTTTTAATCTCATTTATTTATATTACTATGTTTACGAATTATGATTAGTCTTGATTGCAATTAATAAGATTTATTATTTTTTATGTTATTTATTAAGTTATTTAATATTATTTATTGACATTAATAATAATTGACCACATTCAATGTTATTTATTAAAACTTTTTAATCTCATTTATTTATATTACTTTTTTCGAATTTATGTTTAATAAGATTTAATCATTTTTAATGTATTTTTAGTATGTTACAATTAATATTATTTATTGACATTAATAATAATTGACCGAATTAATCGTTATTTATTAAAAATTTTAATCTCATTTATTTATATATTTTTTTAAATTTATGTTTAATAAGATTTATTCATTTTTAATGTATTTTTAGTATGTTACAATTAATGTTATTTATTGACATTAATAATAATTGACTGAATTAAATGTTATTTATTACATTTTTTTCATCTCATTTATTTATATTAATATTACTACGAAATTATGTTTAATCTATCTTTTTGAAATTATGTTTAATATTATTTATAATACCATTCGTTCGAAATATTATTGGTCTTGCCTGCAATTAATAGGATTTATTCATTTTTTAATGATATTTATTATGAGTTTAATGACATTAATAATAATTCACCGAATTTAATGTTATATATTACGATTTTTAAGCTCATTTATTTATTATTGACCGAATTGACCGAATTAATTTAAACTGAATATATAATTAATACTAATACTAATATTATGAATTTTAATTTTAATTTTAATCTCATTTATTTCGTATTGACCGGATTAAATTACGAATCTTATTAAGCGAATTAAAATTTTATATTACTATTTTTATGAATATATTACTAATTATTAATAATTACTAATACTAACTAATACTAAAATTATAATTTTAGTTTGCTTCGATCAGAAGATAATTCTATTGGCGAGTATTGTTTCTTTAAATGGTTTTCAATCCAACACAGGCTGTTTGTTACTAAGTTTCCACCACAAAAAGTCATTGATTTTCAAATTTAAATTACGATTTTTTAAGTTTGTAATTTAATTTATTTGAATTATTGATTACGATTTTGATGTTATTTATTAAGATTTATAATCTCATTTATTTATATTACTATGTTTACGAATTATGATTACTCTTGATTGCAATTAATAAGATTTATTATTTTTTATGTTATTTATTAAGATGTTTAATATTATTTATTGACATTAATAATAATTGGCAACATTCAATGTTATTTATTAAAATTTTTAATCTCATTCATTTATATTACTTTTTTCGAATTATGTTTAATAAGATTTAATCATTTTTAAGGTATTTTTAGTATGTTACAGTTAGTATTATTTATTGACATTAATAATAGTTGACCGAATTCAATGTTATTTATTAAAATTTTTAATCTCATTTATTTATATAACTTTTTTCAAATTTATGTTTAATAAGATTTAATCATTTTTAATGTATTTTTAATATGTTACAATTAATGTTATTTATTGACATTAATAATAATTGACCGAATTAAATGTTATTGATTACATTTCTTTAATCTCATTTATTATATTAATATTACAACGAAATTATGTTTAATCTATCTTTATGAAATTATATTTAATATTATTTTTATTATTATTCGTTCGAAATATTATTGGTTTTGCCTGCAATTAATAGGATTTATTTATTTTTAATGATATTTATTATGAGTTTAATGACATTAATAATAATTGACCAAATTTAATGTTATATATTACGATTTTTAAGCTCATTTATTTATTATTAACCGAATTGACCGAATTAATTTAAGAATATATTATTAATACTAATACTAATATTATGAATTTTAATTTTAATTTTAATTTTAATCTCATTTATTTCGTATTGACCGAATTAAATTACAAATATATTACTAATACTAAAATTATTATTTAGATTTTTTATTTTATTCCCATTTATATTTTATTGACCGATTTAACATTTTCTATTACTATTTTTTCGAATATATTACTAATTACTAATAATTACGATTTTAGTTTTACTATTCGTAAAAATAGTATTGTTGACCGAATATATTTCTAATACTAATTGACATTAATAATAATTGACCTAATTGAATGTTATTTATCACGATTTTTTAATCTCATTTATTTATATTAATATTACTATGAATTTATGTTTAATCTATCTTTATGAATTATTATTGGTCTTGCCTACAATTATTAATAGGATTTATTCATTTTTAATTTTTTTTATTAGTTTTAATGACATTAATAATAATTGACTAATTTAATGTTATATATAACGATTTTTAAGCTCATTTATTTATTATTGACCATATTTAATTACGAATATATTACTAATACTAAAACTAATATTACTGTTTTTAATTTTAATCCCATTTATATCTTATTGACCGAATTAAAATTTTCTATTATTATTTTTACGAATATATTACTAATTACTAATAATTACTAATACTAACTAATACTAATACTAATATTACGTGCAGAAATTATTTCTCAAGTCGCTAGGTTTGTTATTTGCATATTCAACATTTTTGTTTACAATATTCTTATTTTATAATTAGTTACACATTTTAATTTTCTATATATAATGCTTTTATAAAGGTTTGTGATTGGATGGCCTGTTTTGCTTTAATCAGAAGATACCTCCATTGGCGAATATTGTGTCTTCAAATAATGTTCAATCCAGGACAAAATGTTTGTTACTAAGGCTGCACAACAAGATGTCATTGAATTTGAAATTTAATTTATGATTTTGATGTTATTTATAGAGAGTTTTAATGTTATTTATGATGATTTTAATTTCATTGATTTGAATGATTGATTATGATTTTGTTGTTATTTATTAAAATTTTTAATCTTATTTATTGATATTACTAATATTTTGAAATTCATTTTATATTGTTGACCGACTTTAATTTTGATATTACAACTTTCCTTTAATCAATTGTCATGAAACGATATTCTTTTAAACATATACGACTTTCTTTCAAACATTTATTTAAATCTATTTAACAATGTTAAATTTATTTAACAGTTTATAATTTAAATATAATCCAAAGATAACAATGTACATTTATTTTCCTACACTTTTATTATTCTATTAATAATAAATATAATTTAAATATATTTAATAGTTTCCTAAAATATATAATGTATTCAAAATAATTTTCAATGGTATTACTAATATTACGACCTTTATTTTAATATTGTTGGCCGAATATGAGTAAAAACTTTTTACGTTTTTGTAAAATTGATGGACGTCAATTCTTTGACTATATGTCTTTGAGTTTAATTGTGCTAATTTTAAGTATTGTTGACCAATTCACTTCAATTACCAATCCTTCAATTTTTTTATAATTCAAAGACTTTCCTTTAATCAATTGTCATGAAACGATATTCTTTTAAACATATACGACTTTCCTTTAAACATTTATTTAAATCTATTTAACAGTTTATAATTTAAATATAATCCGAAGACAGGAGTGTACATTTATTTTCATACACTTTTATTATTCTTTTAATAATAAATATAATTTAAATATATTTAACAATTTCCTAAAATATATAATTTATTGAATATAATTTTCAATGCTATTACTAATATTACGACCTTAATTTTAATATTGTTGACCCAATCTGAGTAAAACTTTTTTACGTTTTTGTTAATTTGATGGAGGTCAATTCTTTGACTTTATGTCTTTGAGTTTGATTGTACTAATTTTAAGCGTTGTTGACCAATTCACGTCAGTTCCAATCTTTCCATTTTTTATAATTCAAATATATAAACAAATATTCCTATTCAATCACGTCAATCGAGGCACACTATTTCTGATTTTGTAGAATTGTTTGAGACACAACAATACTATACAAACCTTAACAAACAATAAAATCATTTAATCGTCATACCAATTTTAACAACGAAATTAAATGATAATATAAATTTTCAAAATTTTACTTTCTGTTAAAGAATTATATTATTTCAATCACAACTAATAATGATTATTAAAGATGTCAATAATAATTTGTATATAATGGGTAATGCAAATTGAGACGCGGATGATTTTAATGTCATTTATTTGAATGATTGATTATGATTTTGATGTTATTTATTAAGATTTTTAATCTTATTTATTGATGTTACTAATATTACGAATTTCATTTTAACATTGTTGATCGACTTTCATTTTGATATTACTACTTTCTGTTAATCAATTGTCACTAAACGATAATCATCATCTTGATTTCAATAAGTGTGCTAATTTTATGATGTCAATAATAATTTGTATATAATCGGTAAGGCAATTTCAGACGCGGATTATTTTAATGTCATTGATTTAAATGATTGATTATGATTTTGATGTTATTTATTAAGATTTTTAATTGTTAAGTACTATATTTACACAGTTTAAATAATGACGATTTTTTGGCGGCATTTTGTAACATGTCAAAAGTTTCCTAAAGTGTGTGTACAATGAGTCCTTTTGGCTACATGTTCAAATAGGTCTGGGGTTGATCCTTTTGGTGTCTATTTTTTAATAAAATATAGGAAATTTATGTTACAACATGTGACATTAGACCCATTTTCTTATTAGTTGTTTTTTAGCTATGTAATCAGTTTGAACCATTGGAGAGATAACATGTAAAATTTAAGCTACCCATTCAAGTAAGTGGGTTAAGGATTGTTTCTTGATTTACTTATCACCGTATCCATATCTTTACAACAACTATATTTTATGTAGAACACAAATATGGAATACAATGGTGGAGGTTTTCATAAATTATTGTAAATGAGCTGCACTCCGAGGATCGTGATGACAATGATAACAACTTCGAAGGTGAAAAATTAGCTATCAATGAGCAAGACTTGGAAGATTTTGATTGAAGTAATGAAAATAGACCATTGGTTGAAGTTCGTTAAGCCCCAACTAAATGATAAGTGTTCTATGCTTAAGCTTAGTTATGATTAGAATATAGATATTACCCAAATGATGTAATCTGTGATATTGGTTGAAGTTCGTTAAGCCCCAACTGAATGATAAGTGTTCTATGCTTAAGCTTAGTTATGATTAGAATATAGATATTAACCAAATAATGTAATGTGTGATATTGTGATAGTATGCTATGTAGTTTGCAGTCGTCAAATTAAACTTTACTTACTCAATATATCCATCATTTCGTTACATTAAACTGTTAGATGACATTTTGCATTTAACATCAAAATTCATACATATTGCAATATCAAACATTTAGTAACCAAAACAAATTGCATAATACAATTCTTATTTTCCTACTTTTTTTTTTATTTTGCTTTGGGGTGAACCGTGGGTCCCCACGGGACTCTAGCCTAGTACTAAATAAATATAAAGATAAACATAAAAATATTAATTAGCATATTATAATTTTAAAATAATAGTTAATGATAAAATAATTATCTATAATTAAGTAGTAGAGAAAAACGAGAAATCAAAAAATTTAAAATAATAGTCAAGGGGGTGTTTGGGATTGATTATTCAAAACAGATTATGCGTTTTGGAAAAAAAGATGTGGAGCTGCGTATAGATTATTGCGTTTTGGTAGCCTAAAAAACTTATTATCTGTGTTTTCAAAACGCAATCCCAAACACTAAAAACTGATTATCTGCGTTTTCAAAACGCAATAATATAAAAATCATATTAAAAAAGTTAGAGGGCTCAAACACCCTCTTAATGATATAATAATTATCTATAATTAAGTAGTAGAGAAAAACGAGAAATCAAAAGGTTAGAGGGCTCAAATTAATGACAAGTGTCCCCTATTTAGTTTCTTGTATTATAGATTAAAGATTAAAGATTAAATATAGTGTTACGATTAAACAAAAAGTTGATATTTTCCTAGTAGGATGAGAAGTCATCTTCACCTTTTACTTTTTTTTAATCAATGACGACTAAGATAAAAATGTAGGAAGCAAACGGGGTGTAAAGGTATTTTTGAAATAGTCTATTTGTTGACTTTCTTTCTCCACATGTAAGACACATGCATATTCGCCCTTATTTTTAAAAGACCATAACTTTTTCACACGACCTTATTTTATAATTAAAATTGCACTATACAATCGAGCGTCATTTTCTCTATCATTTGAGTACCATATTGCTATATAAAAAAGGTCAACTAAAATAACACATAAATGCGTAGTATTTGTTTGTTTATAACATTTTTGTGCTGTATTCTTTTGTACTAGATTGTTGTGGATAAAATTTTTTGTATTGTTTTTTTTTCTGCCGAATTATTTTTGTACAAATTTTTTTTACTACATTTTTTTGCTAGATTTTTTTTACTAATTTTTCCTGTGCTACATTTTTTTGTGGTGGTTTTTTTAATAAGTTTTTTACTAGATTTTTGTATTGGATTTTTAGAAAACTAAAGGATAGAAGTTTGTGTTTTTAAATGAAAATGTCTTTTAATCTAATATAAGTAACACATGTCATTTTTATAATATTTTTTAGGTTACTTAGGTAAAACCACGTTTTAATCTAAGTTAGAGTGTTGCCACTATAGGAAAACACTGCGATATTTGATATTTAGATATGAATAGTTTGTATCATACGTCTAGAGTCGTCACACTATAAAATTTATCAAAAACTAATATTTTAGGGTTTTCTATTTATTTATTTATTTATTTTGTGTCTTCGGTAAAATGCAGAGCCGGCTCTTCTCCATACCAAGGTGAGGCAATTGCTTAGGGCCCCCACCTTGGAAGGCCCCCCAAAGCTTTGAATCATTGATGGATTACTAGGATTCTTACCTTAATACTATGAGCATTTTAGTGAGTCTCAACAAAATAACTCACCTGAATGTTAAATTTTCATTGCTTTTTTTGTATCATTGCGTTTTTTAGTGTTTTATTGTCAGAATTCCAACACTTTAATCCCATTCTAGTGGAGTTATTGGCTTTGAATACTTCATTATATGGCATACATTGCGTGTAAGTTTGTAAACTTTTGATCAGTTTTATTACTTCCTACTTTCATTATTAATATATATACCTACCAGTTTAAGTTTTTTTAAATACTAACTACTTTGTTCATGCCATTGAGTATGGAAAATTTTAATAGAAAATTTTTGCAGGACTGTAAACCTGCACTTGAATCTAGTAATATCGCTAAATTTATTTACAGATGCAAACAAGATAGTGACTTCTTTAATTTATTTAATTGTCTTCCTCTTGTTGCATTTTGATTCTTTCTCCATGTTTGCATACACTCTATTTTCTTAGAAACAAATGTGAAAAGAGTAGGATCCTATGGAGCACGGTTCTTTTCGAAATGGATGTCGCGCTTAATTACTATGTTTCTTTAAAAATATTCGACAACAACATGGCTAGGTTTGTTAAGGGTCATCCAATGTATTTCATTAACCTTTTTAGCAATTTCACTCACTTTCGGGACAATCTAGTAATTTGGTAAGTCATCATTAGCCACAATCGAAAAGGCTATTTACAAAAAGGGCTCCGCTTTTAGTATTCGCTTTGGGCCTCTAAATTGCTTGGGCCGGCTCTGGTAAAATGTATATCAACAGGTTGGAAATCCGAAAAAAGATTGCCTTTGCTGGTTGGAGGCTAGTGTCGGTCTCTATTACACCATGACTGGATTAATTAACGTAAAACACGGGAAGATTTTACATTGTTCTACGTAACAAGATGTGTTAGACCGAACAGTGTGGGGGCGGTATAGGCCTGTCTCCACACCCTTTAGCCTTATGTTGTCACATATTATTTAGTAATTTTTTGCATAATGTTTGTAGGTTGCCACATTAGTAAAAGAAAAAAATAAAAAAGAAAAAAATAAAGGGGGTGAAGGAACCATGTTTACCCCATCTCTTTATCTAAGTTTCTTTGTATATTTTGTATTTGACTTTTTTTTAATTATAGTTTTATTTAATATAATTTCATTTTATTTTCTTGCATGTTTATTAAAAATATTTTTTACAAGATTAATTACGTTTGAACAATATTCCGTCGGTAATCCCTCAACTTATTTCAACAGCTCCGGTCCATGATACTTCGGTGACAATCAATTCAGAAAACATTACAATCGTTGGCCGTAAGATTAAACAAAACAGATTGTTCCAACCGGTTACCAACAATCGCTAACTCCCTTCACTCCATTAGAGTGTGGGGAGTAGGGCTTGGAAAAAGGCGTGGAAGTGGTGATCCCACTCGGAACACCGCTGTCACACCCTCAAATTTCCACATGCGGGGTCTTACCGCGAGGCGCGTGACACACCAGGATCCAAGTCAACGGTCACAATAAACGACATCTATATGATATGAAAACAACGTAAATAGCCCATTAAGTTTCAAAATCTATCCATCGCTTGCGGAAGCGTAAAACCTTATTACAACTCAAAAGTAAATCATGAAAGTCTGATAACACTTTAAAAGAAACGCAAATGGATCCTAGACGCCGTGAGACTCCGTGCGCCTAAACTCAATGCTGCTACCTTAGCGACCTGAGAAAACATGCCAAAAAGACGTCAACATATAATGCTGGTGAGTTCACAGGTTTTAAGTTTACAAAGCGTTACAAACGTAAAGAGTTTCATCTCAAAATACCAAGCGTGTAAAACCTTCAAGTATATAACAAGCGTTTCCTTACTACTACGACTGTGTTGCCGAAACCATTACTGACAAGCGTTGCGTGTGTTGTTGCCCGTGTTTGAGTTGCCGAAAATAGAGACAATCTGCACCCGCCCGGCTCCCAGCCGTCGGGTGGGGTTCGTCAAGCCCAATAGATCTATCCACATTTCCCCCGCTGTGCCCCGCACATTCATGGTTTCAATAGGGACTTAGTGTTGCGTTTTTGTCGTATAGTAATTTAAAACAAGCGTTGCGTTTCATAAGCGTTGCTTTTCAAAAGTGTTACGTTTCATAAACATTGTGTTTCATAAACATAACGATGTATTTGTTGAAAAAAACGTGTGGCATGCTTCTCCCCCGAGAAAAAGTGTGTAAAAGAGGGGCCGTGAAACTCACCTTAGAGTGCGTCTTCTTGATAACTAGAGATTCAACCCGTGTATGATACTCCCGACAAATAACAACCTATTAATGAGTTTACATAAGTGTGATGACTACTAACCCGAAGGCTAATCAGTCCCCGAGTTGTCCAGATCTTGACTACGTGTGTTAAAAAGTGTGTTTAAACGTTGACCGGACATCCCAGACCGACCCGACATCCCGTTGGTGACCCATTACATCAATTAGTCATGAACATAAGTTTAACACATAAGTTTCAAGCATAAAACACTTAGTTTGCATCAAAAATCTCATTCCGGACATCAGATGGTCGAATGTGGTTTTTCCCATTTCCACGTTCGCCCGTTTGAGCCACGTTCGCCCGTTTTTCCCACGTTTTGTTCCACGTTCGCCCGTTTGAGCCACGTTCGCCCGTTTTTCCCACGTTCGCCCGTTTTTCCCACGTTCGCCCGTTTTTCCCACGTTCGCCCGTTTTTCCACGTTCGCCCGTTTTTCCCATATTTTATTCCACGTTCGCCCATTCGAACCAATTTTATTCCACGTTCGCCCGTTTTCATCAGCATTTTATAAAACGCACCAAAACGCATCTAAACGGTCCGAAAACATCACGAAACATTACCAATCACAGCAGTCAACTATCATTAACATATTCCTACATAACCCTACAAATTTTATCCCGAAATCCGTCCGTTTTACAAGTTACCCGAAATAGCAAATTATGGAGATGTCACATCAAACGCATGCAATCTTTACCCAATTAGGAAACTTTATGAAATCAATCAATAATCAACTTAATATACTCAGATTATCATGAACAATAAACCCCCCAATCATATCCTTATCACTATCATCTTGAACAAGCCCTAGATTTAACCCAAAATCCCCAAAATGTACATAACATCATCAATAATCAATTGTAACCTATCTCAATCATAAATCATCATCAATAACAGTCCTAGATCATTGTCATAACATCTATACAGCAATCAATCATCAAACAATGCATAACATCACATAAAACACCATTAACACATGTTATTTTGTATGAAAACTCATTGTTTATGAATAGGTTTTGTTTAGAAAGACATTAGGAAGGTTTTTATCCATGAAAACATGTTTGAATCAGATCTGGACTCTTGGGGTTTAATGAAAACGAATTGAAATGCTTTTAAAAATGATTTAGAATGAAGAACACACCTTAGATCTTTGTGTAGAAGATGTTTGTAGGTTAGATTATAGAAAACAAGGGCAAAAACTCCTTCCCCAATGTTTAAAGTTGCTAGAGAGTGTTTAGAGACGTTTAGGGTTTGTGAAATGGTGAAAAATGACAAAGTGTGGTATTTATACTATGTCCACATTCGCCCCTTTCACCTGGGCGAATGTACCCTCCTTCGACCCTTTCACAGGGTCGAACGTACCCTGTTTTGGTCGAATGAAGTTCTTTCAATTCCATATCCCAGGTTCGCCCCTTTTACAAGGGTCGAACCAGGAGTATTGTCCAGGTTCGCCCATTCGATTGGTCGAACCAGGACTCATGTTTTTCTAGTTTTCCAATTTGTCGTGTTTAACGCATTTTAACGCACCCTAACATACGAGCATGCAACCTTAGTCTATGTTTAACATATTTAAGCACGGATGATTATCTACACATCATTTAAACACATCTAAGCATATAATCCACCATACGACAATTAGTCTACACATACACTTAATTAGTTTATGTAATTCACCAACAACGGGACTCGTATCGTGTGTGTGTGTGTGTGTGACTAACCCAATGATCTCCCGAATCATTGGACCCTGGACAATACGGACTGTGTTCCGACTCTACTGACCCCGTCAAGTATGTTTAATAAACGTTTTTCGCTAAGGTATACTTATGTGTTTATAAAATGTTGACCCAAACATGCCAGGTGTCACAACCGCCTCCTAGGGGCTTGAAAAATGGCGTGGTCCCAAGGGTTTGGAGAATCCCATGGGCGTGGGGTGGGTGCACCTTGAACGTGATTGGCTGTTTTTTTTTTAAGTTATACACACAAACTTTTCAAAACTCAAGCCGTTCCACTCCCCTAGCTCTTGAAGACTTGATTTGTAGATCCTAAATGTGTCACATGGCAACTCACGCCTCCAACCCAAGCCTCCCACTCCACATAGTCTTAACATAAACCGATACTCGTTTATTTATTGTGTAGTTATAATTAAACAAAAGAGATTGTATAAATTCAAAGTCCAAGTGCCAAACGAGAAATAACTATCATACCACTATAACAACTGTAAATGCTGTAAAATCTGCCACCATCAGCATGAACCACCTGCAACAAAATTGACAACATATATTCCGCTCATAAAACTCATTGCTTCTTATTGATACAAATTAATATCCCAATTAAATACATCTATACATCCAAAAACAAATTGTGTGCTTTTATCCCTCTGTTCCTTGACGGAGTCCAATGGGTCGTCAACAACAATATTTCAATCCCAAGGTCAAGGATTGTTTTTAGTAAGCTAAGTTTTACTACCTAGAAAGGGGTGACGGCGTAGTTTATTATGCATTTATTGCTCATCCTAATGTAATTTGCCTTTTCTATTTAAAAAAGACTTGTGGACTAATTTATTAAGGGGGGACGGGGCGCCAACAGTGTTGGTAGGGGTCCTGTGAATCAAATACGGGTTCTTCTTACCGTGCTGGTTCTAGAGGAGAGAGAGAGAGAGTGAGAAAGGTATTATTAAAAAAAATAAGTGGTGTATGTGAGTTTTAGAGGAGAGAGAGAGAGTGGAAAAGGTATTATTAAAAAAATGAATAGTATAGGTGAGTTCTAGAGGTGTGAGAGAGAGTGAGAAAGGTATTATTAATATTATTATTACTATATGTGTGAAAATAATTAATTATTGGGTAAAATACCAATGGAGTGCTGCCTCTAAAAAACTCAGTAAAATAAATCAGTGAAGTGATGTAACAGTGTAGAATTAGTGTAAATTAGTGAAGTGAAAATAAATCTAGGAACACCATACATGAGGAGAACGTTAATTTCATAAGTACGAGATTCATATCCACTGATGTTGTAGGGTACCCAATTGGGTTAAGCCCAATAGCCCAAGAAACCAAAATCATTAAATGTAAGAGTGGGTCAAGCCCAAGCCCAACAAGGAAGCCCATTAGGGTTTTACCCATCCCCACTCTATAAATAGGGGGGGCAAAGCATGCCATACAACTCAGATTGGTCTAAGTATAAGACCTCTCTCACTCTCTCTCTCTCTCTCTAAAACTCTCTCTAGAGTTATTCTCTTTAATAAGACTTTCAGCAACAGCAGGCTGAAGCCTTGAAGCCTTCGAGCTGCTGATATGCATTCTTAACAATCTACAACCATGCTGATTCCACATCCAAGCTGGCTCCAACAGCCACTACATGCGGAATCACGCTCTGTTACTCGCAAGTCTCAGCCTTCATCAGGCTTACGTGGTTGGTTCCTAGATGTAACTTGGGATCAAGAGTTCCTTTCTTCAACATCATGCTTTTATTCTTTATCTCTTCTTAACTTAACCAATAATAACAACATTCTGACTATGGGTTGACCCCAAATCAGAATCATAACAACTAAAATATCAAAACTCTTGAACCTCCCATCTACGTTTACAACGTAGAGGGACACCACGACTTGCGTTTGGTGAACCGAAACCCTTTAACCCTTTTACCTCTTCTGACGAGTTCTTTCATGCTGCTGGTCTAACCCTTTAAGCAGCAGACGAGGTCAGAAGCCTGACGACCTTGGAACGTTCAGACCCTCTCCGGACACATATTTGTTGTAGCAACAAGTTGGCGCCCACCGTGGGGCCGTGCTACTTAGAACATAAATTCTTTGTAGTTCGGCTCCGTCGATCTATTTTCTATGTTCTTTCTATGTTTGGAGAAAATGTTCCTAGTGAAGTCACTTCTACACCTCCTACGAGATATTTGGATCTTTACGTATAACTCATCCGATTATCAAGTTCCAAGTTTCTTACACGACAATCTCTTTAAAACATACATGCTACGAAGAAAAACCGGTTCGAAAAATCATGTTTTTATAATTTCTACATGGTTGTCTCATAGCCACAAAAAAAAAAACAAAAAAACATACGAATGAATTTATGTTTTTATTCAAAATATTGATATAACCATTTCTGTTTTGTATATTACACACTCTACCATACGAGTATGTGTGGAGTATAACATGTTTACTTTTGAAATTCTTGATGTGACTAATCATAAAGAATGTGACATTACAATTTTTTACATAAATAAAAAAAAAGAGGCAATCTGCACAAAAGAAAGTCAAAAGCTAGTTATTAGCTTATGACAACTCTTTATCATTTGACTATTTAAATATTGATTGTACTTTTTGTCTTTTATGGCTTTAAAAAAAAAAAAAAAGGAGTAAAGTATACTAACCTTTTTAATATACTCTTGATATATTTTCCCAATACATTTTTGTCAGACCTTTTTTCAAAAGTTACAAAAGTGGCATTTGCTAGGTCAATAATCTTGGGAGAATAAATAAATGACAAAAGTACATGCTTTTACCCAATGGATAAGCGCCTGAACCCTTTAACGTTACTGTGCACAGAACATCTTGCTTTTACCCAGCGGATAAACGTCTGAACCCTTTAACCTTACTGTGCACAGAGCACCTTGCTTTTACCCAACGGATAATCGTCTGAACCCTTCAACCTTACTGTGCACAGAGCATCTTGCTTTTACCCAATGGATAAACGTCTGAACCCTTCAACCTTACCGTGCACAGAGCATTTTTCAGCTTTTCAAACTAGGCTTATAGGTCTACTGTACACGGAAGCTTTTAAGCTTTCAAGCTATTATTCACTACAACTCTATACTACACTATTCGCAACAGCTTTATAGCTTACTGACCTACTACAACCTTTTAAGCTTTCAAGCTACTGTTCAGCTTTGCAGGTGCATAGATCTACTATACATCAAAACTTTTTAACGTTTTAATATTATGCATACCATACATTGCTCCTTGAAGCTTTATAGACGTTTAACACAATGTCCAACGAAGTTTTCTAGCCTTCAAGGCTACTGGTCACAAAATCTCCACAGCCTTTTAAGCTACTGTTCTATGAAGCTTTAAAGCCTTTTGGGCTATTATTCGTCAAAATTTTACAGAACTTGTAGGCTACTGATCATCAAAGCCTTTAAGCCTTTTAGGCGATTACTCATCAAAGCTTTCAAGCCTTTTAGGCTACTGATCATCAAAGCCTTTAAGCCTTTTAGGCTACTGATCATCAAAGCCTTCAAGCCTTGTAGGTTACTACTCATCAAAGCCTTCAAGCCTTGTAGGTTACTACTCATCAAAGCCTTCAAGCCTTGTAGGTTACTACTCACCAAAGCCTTTAAGTCTTTCAGGCTACTGACCATCGAAGCCTTAAATCCTTTCAGATTATTGCTCATCGAAGCCTTCAAGCCTTTCAGGCTACTGTTCTCTAAAGCCTTCCAGCCTTTCAGGCTATTGCTTACTCAAGCTTTAAAGTCATTTTGGCTACTATCCATCGAAGCTTTAAAGCCTTCCAAGTTGCTAATTCCTAAAGCCGTATAACCTTTTCGGCTATTCTTATCAAAGCTTTAGAGCTATTTAAACTATTGTCTATTAAAGGTCTATAACTTCTTAAAAGTACATTAAAACTTTTGAGAATTTTCTACATTAAAACTTTTGATCCAATTAAGCCACTCATAATCAAAAGTATTAAAGACTTTCGTGCTCCCAACAATAAATACTTCACAACCTTTTAGGCTAGTATTCGGCGAAGCGTTAAAGTTCTTTAAGGCTACTTCTCATGGAAGTCTTACATTAGAACAAGGTTGTTGTTGACTGCAGCCTTGCAACCTTTTAAGCCTCTGAGTTCACAATATTTTGGGCTACAAATCATTGAAACTTCAAAGCCTTTTGGGTTACTATTTAATGAAACATTCACAGCCGTTTAAGCTATTGTTCATTAAAGCTTTAAAAGTCTTTCAGGTTTCTAATGCCTTACAGCCTTTTCGTCTATTCCAGCAGAAGCTCCAATGACGTTAGGCTACCATTCAACAAAGCTTCACAGCCTTTTGGCCAAGTATCCAATGAAGCGTTTAACCTTTTTAGGCCAATTTTCATGGAAGTTTTATATCAGTTCTGGCCACTAATCCTTGAAACTCTACATCCTTAAAAGGTTGCTGCTCATCAAAGCTTTACAGCCTTTTAGGCTTCTACTCATAAACGCTTTACAACCTTTTAGGCTACGAGATTCATTAAAGACTTATAGCTTTTCAGACCACTGTGCGTTGAAGCGTCACAACTATTTAGCTTCACAACGTTCAAATTGATTATTCATGAAGCTTTGATCAGCTTCAACTTCTAACAGCTTCAAAAGCTACACATGAACCATTTATACTAAGGACCAAGTCAAAACAACGTTCCTTACCAATAGCCACAAATACAATTATGATGCAAACATTGTAACATTTTTTAAGGCTAACATCAGGAAATGTCAAAATAAACATATGGTTCAAAACATCAACCTATGGATCTTTAAATCGCCAACGTTGCAAGCCTTCAAACAAGCTTTTATTATATGAACGACCTCATAGATCCGAAACAAAAGCAACTTCAATCAAGGAGTTATACACATCTTGCAAGCAAAAGAATCAAATAAAACGCGCCTCTAGCCATGAACACCTTTTACCAAGGGCTGATATGAATAAGTTGACATGCTTAAATAAAGCAAGTAATCCCTGAAGCAAATAAGCATATCAGCTCAGAGGGTTAAAGGATAACAGGGCAAAAGGCTTCCCCTAACAGCAACCTATATAGCAACAAAACTTCAAAGGAGGAACAAAGAGGTTAGATGTATAACAACACTTTGATATCAGTCAGAATCACTCATCACCATGTCATGACTACTTCTGACTGGGGGGCTGGTGGCCCGTGTGGACAAATCCACATTTAAAAGAACTTGAGAAGCAAAGAAGCAAAACAGTTGCACATGTCAACTTATTTACTCAAATGCTGAGATGCCTTCAAGCATCTTACCATAGCAAAGAAACATGATAACTCAAAACAACGGCCTAGCCACTTTCTTTCGCAGAAGTTCAAAAGCTTAAAGGCTTACTATATTGGGTCAACATTATTCAAGGAAAGGCAAACCCCTTATCAAGACTAACCTTGTGTTCAAACAACCTAACGTCTCAATGGGACACGCATGCCACCTAAAGCATATGCTTTTCTCCCCTTGAAAAGACAAACAACTTAAGGAAGGAAAAGCCTCTACATGCCAACAAGGTCACTTCAAAGGAATGAAAGAAAAGATCGTTGCGTACACAAATCAACACCTCCCGTACATCCTCCCATAACACCACCTTAGCTACAATGTGTGAACAAAGTTAGAATCGTTCATCCAAGAGGTTATAAACCTCAAAGGTCCTTACAAACTCTAACCTTGTAAACACAAGAGGTTTTAAGCTTTGTAGGTCCTCACAAACTGTAACCTCAGAAGCTTAGAAGGTTTGAACCTCACAGGTCTTCATAAACTATGACCTCCAATGCCTAGAAGGTTTGAACCCCACAGGCCTCCATAAGACATGACCTCCAAAGCTTAGGAGGTTTAAACCTCACAGGTCTCCATAAACCATGACCTCCAGTGTTTAGAAGGTTTAAGCCTCACAGGCCTTCATAAGCCATAACCATCAATGCTTAGAAGGTTATGGAATTCAAAGGTTATCACCCCGGAAGCCAGGAAGATTGTAAGCTTCATAATGTACCCCCTCTTTTGACTACAAAAGCTCAACAACAAGTCAAACTCGTTACCAACACAAGTTTTATACCTCAAGGATGACAAAGGTCAAAATACATCACATGTTCATGATAACATTGGTAGACTTGACATGATTTTTGCATAAACTCCTCCGAACATGTCATTAAAAGCTTCAAATACTTAGAAGTTTCAAAATAGTTCGAAAGCTTCAAAATAAACAAAACAAGCTTAAAAGCTTCAAAAAGACATTAAAAGAAGCTTAAAAGCTTAAACGCTTCAACTACTACATGCTTAAAAGCTTACAAGCTTCAAATACGACAACTGAAGCTCCGAAATTTAGAAGTTTCAAATACGAAAACTGAGGCTTACAAGCTTGAAGGCTATACAATAAGCATAGGAGGACAAATAAGCTATACATGTCATGACTTCTGCTCTAAGGCTGAAACAGATACAAGCATCTTGCTAATATGCAACAACTTATCAATCCTTGGACAAAGACCATGATTAGAACAAGGCATATGTTCACCTCCAGTACGAACACTACTTCTTGCAATTTAAAAAGCAAAAGAAGAACTTAACTATAGGAAGAAGCTATCAAACTAGCTATATTTGAAAGTGTCCTTGTAGCAAACAAGTCCTATTCTAAGAACTCCCAACTAGGTGAACCACCTATGATAATGTTTGTCTTCTACTAAGGCTCTAGCATGAACAAAAAATATACCAACAAAGATTATCCAAAGCAACTTGCTCAATCGTCGAAGCTCTTGCTAAAACATCAATGCTTCTCACTCACACTAAGCACAAACGCTTGCCCAAAAAATCTCCATCAAAAGAATGTTACCTAAGCTAAACATGAATACAAATTTTGAAGCTTCTAAGCCTTCAACCATCTCTGGAGATTTAGCAACTACAAAGTCAAGACAAGCTAAGACAAACCAACCTGAGAAGCAAGGCTACAAAATAGCCGTAGTAAAAAGGATCAAGCCCCATAGAAGCATAAAACTAGAAACGTAGAAGCATTGAAGCATCCTGCTATACATAAAAGAAGATTAAGGACGAATCAAACCGCAATGCTAAGGCGTTGAAGCTGTTGGCAAAATAACAAAGCAAGCTACTTAGCAAACAAAGTAGATTTGTTAAAACACCAACACCTTGCCAAAGCACTTTACTACAACACATGAGTGTCTTCCTAAAAGACAGCTTACTTGTTACAAAAACAAAACCTTGGAAAGCTTGGTCCAAAATAGGAAGGACGACACATTGTGCTCGAAACTCACAACGGTGATTCCTACAAGCTCAATCAACCAAGAAGGAAAGAAAGTCCCAAGACATTGGGATGACAATCACCTTAAAAGGTTCAACGTAACCACAAACGGCCAAGAGATTTCTACCACTTCTTTGTGTAAACATTTAGTTATCATGAAATGAATGAATCATATCATTTTCCACCAAGATTTGTCTTTCTATCCTATAATCAGGTTGAGAACCTAGCAAGAAACTCCATGGCAAGGGCCATGTAAGGGGATGAGCTCCCAGGCCATTTTGCTCAATAGGTTCGAGGGATAAACGGACCTATATAAGGGGTGAGTTCCTAAATCAATCCAACTCCATGAGATAAACAAAAAACACTTTTATAAATCTCATTGACAGGCTTGAACAACCTACACCAAACGTTCCTTAAGTTTAGAAAACAAACTTATGAAAACATAGTAAAACACTTATGTAAGTGTATATAGGATAGACGGTGACATGTTTGCCTAGACTACCTTAAGGATGAATGACTGCAACATTCAACCTTTGAAGGTGCTACTGGTAAAACATTTCCCAACAAATACAAAGACAAAACATCCAAACATGCAAGCATCCAACCATCCAAACATGCAAGCATCCAAACATCCAAACATGCAAGCATCCAAACATGCAAGCATCCAAACACGATCACAAAAATACACCTAGGTACAATTCAAAAGTGAAACAATCTCACAAGGCCATACATAAAACAACATACATGAAAGTTAGTACAAATGGCCATGATCGGTCACCATTCCTCACATCTCAAGCCCAAGCAGCTTGAAAGGTTCATCACATCTCAAGCCCAAGCAGCTTGAAAGGTTCATAATACCACAACCACATGTTAATATTCTAGTCATCTAAGGCTAACACCAAATGGAACCCTACAAGGTTTCCCAAACAACGCAACGAATGATACTTTACCAAAATGATGCTAAATGTTCTCGTGTCGAACATCATCCATTATCACAAAAAAAATATTGTTGCAACTAATGCAAAAAGAATCTTAGTCATGACAACAAAAGAAGCTCAACTTCATACAAACGAAGCTTATAGACATGCTCTATATATCAAGCTTTGAACGAAGGAAGCTCATACCAATCTTCGAACGAAAGAAGCTTACAAACATAAATCATACGTCAAGTTTCGCATCAAAGAAGCTTGCTAGCAAGGTCATACACTCAACTTCCTATGAAAAAAGCTTGTGAATGAGAATCAAAAGCAAAGGTTCGTAAACAAAGAAATTCGCGATTTGACCTTGTTTGCTTCTGCTTACTTGATTCCATATCTTGTATCATAAGAAAGCTTTTATCACAAAACTTTGATAGCACAAAGAGTTAGGCTAGTGATGAATTTTATCCATAAGCTTAATGGATGAAATCCACAAGCTTTTCAGCTATCAAGCCAAACTTCTTTGCTTAAAGGACGAAATCTATATGCTTTAGTCAACAAAAACAATAACTTTGCTTAAAGCCTTCGAAGCTTAGAACACATACCAGCTTTTTATCAAGTCAGGTCACGGCAAGTTAACCTTTAAGGCAATGTACTTCACCTTCATGTGCAAGAAGCCTTCCTTCGTACACATGCGACCTTCCTTCTGTCACATGAAGCTCATTTGCTATCTAGCTTAGAAATCGACCATTCGGTCAATATAATAATCCACCATATCTCGGATTAACTTCTCGACATTTGTTCAAAAACGTGACTTGCTAAAAACCTTTGTAAGTGCACCTAGCTACAATCATCTAGTGATACTTATCTACCTTGTTGATGGTTACAAGCATTTAAACTGCCATAGTCATTTGATAAATGAACCATCTCCTAAAGGCTTGTGCCCAAAATAAAGATATTTCCAAAAAATATTTTACAAAATTATGGGAATATCATCCAAAGGAGCATACATGTCGGATATAGATGGTTTTAATCACACAACTCGAGATAACTTCGCCAATACAACAAACAAGCTTAGAAAATTAAGCTCAAAAGGCGAAAACTTAAAAGGTCAATAGCCGGTATGCTGAAGCTAATACAAGCTAACAAGGAAAGAAGCAAGTAATGGAGAAATATCCAGCTCCATAGCTTCCATCCAAATAAGGGCTTAGCAAGCTGCAAAGCTTATCAGCTTAAATCCTTATAAGCTTTCAAGCTCCATAACTTCCATCCAAATAGGGGCTTAAAAAGCTGCAAAGCTTATCAGCTTAAATCCTTATAAGCTTTCAAGCGCATCAGTTGCTTCCACCAAACTAAGGGCTTATCAGCTTAAATGCCAATAAGCTTTCAAGCTCATCAGCTCAAACCCCCTAATAAGCTTTCAAGATCATCAACTTAAACAAGTTTCAAATTTTATCGGTTTAAACCGATAACACATTCCAAAACTCATTATGCTAAGGTTTGTTTGTTGATATTTATCCTACCTACAAGAAGGTCTCTACAAATAAACACTCACCAAAACAACAAAAGTTGGAAGAAAGCGCAAAGATAATGAATAGTTTGAGTCTAGTATAATGTACATACATATATACATTAAACTAGACTGGGGGGCTGATGTTGTAGGGTACCCAATTGGGTCAAGCCCAATAGCCCAAGAAACCAAAATCATTAAATGTAAGAGTGGGTCAAGCCCAAGCCCAACAAGGAAGCCCATTAGGGTTTTACCCATCCCCACTCTATAAATAGAGGGGCAAAGCATGCCATACAACTCAGATTGGTCTGAGTATAAGACCTCTCTCACTCTCTCTCTCTCTCTCTAAAACTCTCTCTAGAGTTATTCTCTTTAATAAGACTTTCAACAGCAGCAGGCTGAAGCCTTGAAGCCTTCGAGCTGCTGATATGCATTCTTAACAATCTACAACCATGCTGATTCCACATCCAAGCCGGCTCCAACAGCCACTACATGCGGAATCACGCTCTGTTACTCGCAAGTCTCAGCCTTCATCAGGCTTACGTGGTTGGTCCCTAGATGTAACTTGGGATCAAGAGTTCTTTTCTTCAACATCATGCTTTTATTCTTTATCTCTTCTTAAGTTAACCAATAATAACAACATTCTGACTTTGGGTTGATCCCAAATCAGAATCATAACAACTAAAATATCAAAACTCTTGAACCTCCCATCTACGTTTACAACGTAGAGGGACACCACGACTTGCGTTTGGTGAACCGAAACCCTTTAACCCTTTTACCTCTTCTGACGAGTTCTTTCATGCTGCTGGTCTAACCCTTTAAGCAGCAGACGAGGTCAGAAGCCTGACGACCTTGGAACGTTCAGACCCTCTCCGGACACATATTTGTTGTAGCAACATCCACCATTATTTATTATCATATCAAGAGAATAAAAGATCTGGTATGTACGTAAGTTACCTCGAATGTATATCAAAACATGAAAAGAAGTCACCGAACATGAACAAGTAAACAAACGCAGCTACCATCACCCAAAACAAGACCATAAACAACGTCTTCACTGAGACTCCAGTGGATGCTGCCGACTTCATATTGTACAGACACGAAAATGTGTGGAGGAGCGTTGCTGAACCTTAAAGTTTTCTGTTTTTGTGATATACGGTGAATATATATATAATAGGATCATGTGCGCATTGAAATTTCATGTGGAAAGATAATTTAATACATCATGGGGGAGTAGGCAGTCCATGACTTTTGAGTGTGGATCGAGGTTATGGGTTCAAGTCTGTTGGTGTTTATGTGTGAATATGATTTTGTCTTGTCCCACATTGGTTGGGGAAGAAAACTTAGATGGGTTTATAAGTTGAAACCATATTTTAAAGGAATAAATATTAAGTTACATTAATACCATATTGTGATCATAACTTTGAATTCTATAAGAACAACAAGAGTTCTTTGTGGAAGAGACATGTGATCATAACTTTGAATTCTATAAGAACAACAAGAGTTCTTTGTGGAAGAGACATATATGAGAACTTACGCATATAAACACACATACGAAGCATAGCTGCAATAGAAGAAAAATCTTTTGATTATTTTTCAGGCAAGTGGGATAGTCTGGCAGTGCACCACCACCGTTAAAGAACCAGTGTACCCTGATAACAGACCGCGAATCTGTTTAAGGGAATTGTGTCAAACACAAGCCCTGTTCACTTCGATGATTTCGTATTCAATTACAAATTGTTGTAGAAAGTACGATTCTCATACCTGCGAGCTTCAAATACGAGAGGCGTTGTAGCGATTACAATGTAAGTTTTCTAACAAACTTAAACAGAATAGTAAAACAGACTTTCATGTAGATTGGGGACAAATCTTAAAACCTTCTTCTTAAGGATTTTTTGGTTCGCGAAAGTTTGTAAATGTTTTTCTTTTGAAATATGTTGTGGTACATCAAATCAGATTAAATTTATGATTGGAGTGAAATCTTTAATCCGAAGATTCGTGGTTTTTCGAGTTCATGGCTTTTTTGCCGTGTTTAGATAAACCGGATTATTAACAAATATTTAAATGTTTTTTAAATACTAAATTTCTAATGAGAGTATTATAAAATGTAACATCGCAAAATTTTTCAAACTCTAATACCTATATTATATTTTTCTTGATGTGCCTAAGCCCTTATTTTACTACCACACAACTTATATATTTATATATATCTATAATACATATATAAAAGTTAAAAAAAAAATTCAGATTATATATATATATATATATATATATATATATATTTTTAAACACAAAACCATTGCTTTGTACAACCTTGAAACCTATTATCAAACCCAAACCATATCAACCCTTCCCTTTTGAAACCCACAAGTCAGCCAGCCCAACAGCTAGCCCAGTATTCGGCCCATCAGACTAGCCCAGGAAGCAGGCCCAAGACCCCTTTCTGTTTATACAAAAAAAAAAAAAAATGTGCTTCCCACCGGACTCGAACCCGAGCCGGCCAGGAAACACACACACACAGGCATGAACCAACTGGGCTACGGCTCATTGTTGGTTTAATCAGGGTTCTTAATATATAAATATGCACGCAAAACTTCTCCTTTCCCTTTTGCCTGAACGTGCAGCAGCAGAATGATGGTAAACCAAAGAAGTTTCCATTTATTCTTGGCTTAATTCACGCGTTTATGGACTAATTAACATGGAATCACAATCTTCGGCCCTTTCTGACTAGGAAACACGTTTATAAACATCCAATTATTACCAATTTTCTCTTATGCGCGTATAACATTCATTGTTTAGTCAAATCTTACCATTTCTTCGAATCAGTGTTTTGCACTATAAATTGGAAGTTCACAAGCGTTCACAACTCGCCAATCTTCTTCTCTTAATCCCTCAATTCTCCACTTAAACGTTGTCTTGTTCAAACGATACAGTTTTGACTTTTAGGTTTGACCGGGCATTCGAGATCAATTAAGCACGGTAAGTATAATATTCTTTGTGGGTTTTGATCTCCGGCATTCACACATCAAAAGCCCTATGATCAATTGAGCTATTGATGTGTGAATCAAAGTATTGCAGAAATTAGGGTTCATGGCATTTGAAATTGGGGATAAACTGATTTTTGCATTGCATACTTATTTTTAATTAAACAGAGTTAATCACAACCACAGGCCTAGGCCAAGTGGTTGTGACTGATCCTTATACCTGAGACTAACCGGGTTCGAGACCCGGCTTGAACACTTTTTTTTCCATTTATTTTTCATTTCAAAACAAACCATTATATATATATAATTACACTTAAATCTTGTAAATTCCTTTTTAAATATCAAAACCCTTTTATAAATTCTAAAAAAATTATTTTTCGCAAATCTGATGTCAAAGCTTTATCTACAATTTTTATTTTTCTGAAATTCATTTATTTAATATTTATAATAATTAAATTAATTTTACACTATTATATTTATAAAAATCCATTAAAATATCAAAACGATCTCATAAATTTCCACAAAAATTATCCTAAGTTTATATAACATTAAACTTTTCAGAAATGATTTTTATTTCTGAAAAATCATTTATTTAGTATTTTTAATCAATTTTTGTTAGTTTTAATCATAATTAAATCATAATAAATCCAATTTTTGGTATTTTTGCACCAAAATTTTATACAATTTATTTTTAAATATTTAGAACAGAAATATGATTTTTAAACTGACAATTCTTTAATTTTAGTAATTTTTAATTATTAAAGTTAAAGTTTGACAATTTGTAATAAATAGATTTAATAATCTATTTTAAAGAAAATAATTTTATAAAAAATATTTTTATACTTTAAACACATTCTTGTGACCATCCTAGATTTAACATTTATAAAAAGATTTTTAGTTATTTATTTACTAAATTTCTCTCAATTGGCGAATATTTTTAATATTAATCAAACGAGCAATTATCCCCAATTCGAAGCCCTAGAAACTTATACATTTGTAGACTTGATAGACTTAGACATATTTATTACCTCATTATAGGGTGATACTTGATACATTTGGGCAACACACTATTTTCAACAGATATAACATTTTACCAAGGTGAGTTTTACATAGCCCCTTTTCTATTTATCACCATTTTTGGGGTGAAACATGTTACAACATCATTTATGCAATTCAATCATCAATGTGTCTATGTGTTTTCTATGTTGCATTATGTCTTGAGCATGATTAGAGTAAGCACCATTCTAGCATAATCATTAACTCCGTACAAGCCGACGGTAAACATTGATAGATCTATTGGACTGACAATCCCACCCGGATACGTGCCTCCTACAAAGGTAGCGTGGGTGTTTGTTATCGTATAACATATTCAAGTGGACCATGAGCGTATGGTATGTATCATATTATAACAGTCATCAGGGTTGATTATGCACTCGATTTATTTCTAGTATGTTCTCACATATGGACTAGATTGACATGACACATGAATTGCACAACATTTTTAGTCAGTTATCAAAAACCTATGTAATTCTCACCAACTTTTGTTGACCCAAAACCTTTTCAACTTAACATGTTTCAGGTTCTATTTGCTTGAAGATTTGAATTGATGCTTGAAGATATGTGTATAGTTTTATTCAATTTGATGTACAATTTCTAGAACAATTGTATGTAATTCAATTAAATCATTTAATGGAAATTATTATTTACCATGAGCTACTGAACAATCATCAATACGTGACATCCCGATGTTTCCGCCATCGGTTGGGGTGTTACATAAAAGACATAATATTTGTAAACCTATGTAAAAACGTTTGATAACGTTTTCTTTCTAGTAAGCGTATTAGAAAGATAATTTCAAAGTATTTGAAATGTATACATTTTCTAATAAGATTATTGGAAAATAAAGGGTTTCGAAATATAAGGTTTTAAAACATGTATTTCTAACAAGCGTGTTAGAATTGACGGCGTTGAAAGAATAACGTGTCATGAAACATTTCTAATTAGCGTTTTAGAAATTAATATTTACAAAATCGTAAGTTTAGTTTTTAAACTTATATATTGATTTCTCTAACGGTCGTGTCAGAAATTGATGGTTTTGTAAAGTCAAAATAAGATGTTTATATTTTCTAAATGAGTGTGTTAGAAAAAATTATTGTACAAAATACACAAACTTGTTAGAAATGATTATTTTGAAAATAATCAACATTCAACCAGTTTGGTTAAAATTTGACGGTTTCTAACGAGCGAGTTTGAAACGGGGATATTTTGGAAAGTCCAAAGTTAATACCATTTATGTAGATGGTTTAATTTTCTAACAAGCGTGTTAGAAACGGTTTATTTTATATATAAACCAAATAAGTTCTAAAACAATTGTCATAATCGTGTATTTCTAACAAGCAGGTTAGAAACGGTTGAGAATATAAACCAATGACCTTTAAAACGATTTTGGGTAATCGTTTATTTCTAACGGGTGTGTTAGAAAAAGGTTTATTTAATATAAACAAAACTCTATATGATGAAACGTATAATCGTTTGTATTCTAACTAGTGAGTTAGAAATGGTGTAAAATAATAAAGCTATATTAGTTTTGATTTGTAATCAAAACATAAATAAGTATAGTTTATAGAAAACACTTGTAAAGGGGAAATGTTTTGTATGAATAAAACATGTCTTTTGCAAATTATATATGGTTTGATACTTGTATGAGAAGTATGATGTCTTGAACCATATAATAGTCTAGACAGACTATTTAGTGTAAAACAACTTGATGTTGTTTTGGACATATTTACTTGTTCAACTATTTGTGAGTAATTAAATATAAACAACTTTGTTGTTTTGAACAGTGTATTGAGGGAGTGTCTCGAAATATGCCACGAGACGATATAATTGCTATTAGTTCGTCGAACGATAAAGTGTTGAAGAAAATAACACTTTAAGATTTGATGTTTATATATCCTTATAAGAATCCATTTAAATATATTTGTAATATATTATATATGTGTTGGATTATCTATTATATTTTTTTTAAATAGTCAAGTTGATTAAAATATATATATGAAAAGGATATGTAAGACGATACGTTTTTTGGACGACAAATTTGATAAGGATATATATATATATATATATATATATATATGCAAGAAGCGATTTGCATAAACACAACAAACGAGTTGTAATTATGAATTATGTAATTAGTCATAGATCATACATCAAATGTACAACCACATCCTGAGAGAATCATGACCAACGTTGCAAGTGTATTGAAGTTAAATACACGAAAGCAAGATATGTCATTTAATGTTGAGAGCATTTACATAGAAATGCACAAATGTGTTTTCGATGACTATAACATATGATAGGCATATATATTATTATTCATAAGTCTTTGATAAATTTGCGAGATTTATTACAAAAGACTTATAATATTGATGGACGTGTAGAATCTCTACAAATCATCAATGTTAGTTGAACTATACCGAGGATATGTAATATATTTTGGGAGAGTCTCCCAATAAATGGTTTCAACAAAATGTATATATATCACATAGGCATATGTGAATGTCATTGAGTGTCAATCTAATTGACTCGTTCTCAAGATATAGTGATTTTATACGGTTCATCTTGTTGGTGATGAATATGTTCATCAAAGTGACTCATATTAAGACTTAAGTTTATGTCCTAAAGAGCCAATAGTGAAGCCTTGGATATTAAAGGCAAACGAGTTTTGATCCTAACGGATGAAATTAACTATGGTTTGAACATTCTTAAAACTAAGGTTTTAGAATGGTAAAACAAAATCCCATTTTGTGTCTAAACTAAGGCGTGAATGTTAGGAAGAGATAGTGCGTTGTCTCTTTAGGCTGAGAAGAATCAGAGTGAGACATCTTCTGTTCATATGTTAAGTATTTGTAGTCTAAAGCATGCTAGACTAATACTTAATAATTTAAATGCTCCAAGAAGAATAAATTAACCTTGAACATTCAAACATATGTGACGACATAAGAATGAATTTTCTAAAAACAAATCTATAATCCATTAAAAAGGGATGACTCGAAAGGACCTAATATATAGTTCATTGGTTATGATCCTTTTTAGTTTAATACGAGGAGACCTCATATAGCTCAAAAAACAGCTCATGTGAGTAATATGAGTTGAGTAATATAATGGGATGACCTCAATACCACAAAGATATGGATAGTCGCTATCTCATCACGGGTGTCTAATGTCATCATGAGTGATATTACTCGAACTTAATCAAAGTGCAAGCAATGTGGGTGGAAGAGTCATTTAAGAAACAACCCGTGGGGATGTAAAAATGGTTCTTGGGAAGTTTTCAAACTACATATGAAATGAAGAAACTTTCATCACCCAATTTGGTAGTTATCCAATAACACTTAAGTTTGGAGGTGACTTACATTTGAAAATAGAAGGTTTGATATGAACGGATGTGATTTTGGGAAGTACAAATCACACGAACCTAGAATGGACTTGTTATAAGTCAGTCCTATTATGTGAACAAAATTCTTGAGAAGTTCAATGGAAATGACTCTAATGTGACTAGAACTCTCATTGACACGAGTCAACATCTAGCTAAGAAATGAGGTGAGCCTGTTAACCAATTAGAGTACTCAAGAATTAATGGCAGCTTGATGTATTTGATGAGTTGTACCAGACCAGACTTAGTAGTAAGCTAAGTAGATACACGACCAACCCAAGTTCATGTCATGGGAGTTGCGTGATACGAGTGCTTTGGTACTTAAGTTACATACGAGACTACGGACTAAAATATAATAGATGTCTAGCAGTTATTCATTGTTGACTATGGGAAGTCAAAGGATAACATCGCGGATCCGCTAACAAAATGGCTTAGGTAGAGAGTTAGTTAAGAAGTCGTCCATGGGAATGGAACTAAATCTCTTGAAAATTAAGTTCATGCGAAGGAAACCTAACTCAGCTGAATGGAGATCCTAAGATCTGAGTTCAATAGGACAACCTAATTGTATGAATAAGTGAGGCCACTGTGAGGGAGGGTTGGAAACCCCGCGCTTTGAAAAAGGGAATTTGCCATAAGAATTTGGTTAGCTTCCTAGTCCATTCCTAAAAGTAACAAGGTTGAGGTTAAGCTTATGGCTTTTAATGACTCGACTAAGGTAACCAGTCCCAGTAAATCACCCATGTGAGAGAGAACTGGGGTCGCTTCAAAGGGTATTTGTCACACCCTCAAATTCCACGTGCAGGGTTTTACCGCGAGGCGCGTGACACACCGGGATCTCAGTCAACGATCACAATAAACATACAATAAACATGCATTCATATATATTTTAAAACCAAAATATCATGCTTTGAGCCGTAAACCAGCAGCGGAAGCATTTCTTGTTTACAACCAAAAGACATATCATTGTTTACAAAACATTGTTTAATATGCTTCAAAATATTAGACGCTGTGCATGACTCCGTGCGCCTAGCCATTGACTACTACCTTAGCGACCTGAGAAAACATGCCAAAATGTCAACATATAATGCTGGTGAGTTCACAGGTTTTCTTTTATAAAAATGTTGTCACAAGTTCACAAAGATCATTCCCGTTAATACTATGTCATAAGAACGTTAGCTAGACGTTAAGTGTTTTTACTACTACGGTTGGGAACCCATTACTGAACATGTACCAAATGTTGAAACCAGCCCAGATGACTGGGTTACCGATGCCTCGATAACCCGATAGTTAGAGACAATATGCACCCGCCCGGCCCCGCCGTCGAGTGGGGTTTGTGAGGCCCAATAGATCTATCCACATTTCCCTCGTTGTGCATTCCAGCACATTCATGGTTTCCCCCTGGGACTTTCCATAAAAGCCGTATAGTAACATAAAGTGCCCATAGTATAACATGATCTTTAAATAGTTTGTATGTAGCATGTTTCTCCTCCGAAAGCAAAACAGTAAAAGTGGGGCTGTGAAACTCACCTCGGTTTGTGTTACTTGAAAACAGTTAAGTAATTATGCTATGATAGCCCCAAATAGCGGCGACCTATCATAAGATTTGTATAAGTATCCGGACTAATATCCCGTGGGTTAACTAGTCCCCGAATATCCAGACCGTGACCATAAACGTTTGAAAACATCTTTGACTGTTAAACCGACCGCCAGACAAGACCCGACATCCCATTGGTGACCCGACATCCCACGTGTTAGGTAAATACAAGACATCATGCATCACATGCAATTAAACATTCAATACGCGCAATAGTTCATCTAGTCTAGCATAATGTCCAATTAACGCATAAACAGGCCCGAACACGTGTTACCAAGTCATTGGGTGTATCCCGGGGTTCCTATCATGTTCCTAGGTGTCAAATCATGTTCCGGGATGTCAAAATGCGTTTACGACAGCAGTACACGCGATTAGGAACCTTCATGCAATTAGGAAAAATCAACTAGTGAGTAGGAGGGGGTATATAGGCGAGTAGGGCCTATTCGCATGAAGCATTAGGCGAGTAGGCTCCTACTCGCATGAAGCTTCAGGCGAGTAGAGCCCTATTCGCCTCAGCATTGCTGTTGCGCGTTTTCGCGCGTTAAACCCTCCAAATCAGATCCGAAACATGTAAAAGCACCCAATATCAAAACTAAACTATTAACCAACCCTTTCTAAGCAAAAACCCCAATTTATCTCTGCTCTAACGGGCTCGGTGTGATTATTTCCAAAAATGGCAAAATACTAGGTTTCATTAACTATGAAATCTTTCCTTAAGTAGTAAAGATCAGATTACACCTCCTACAACTTGCAATTAATCATCTCTATGTTATTGGGGAACCATTATTATCAAAATAAGGTCTGGACTTTTGGGGAACCAAGACAATAACATTACAAAGGTGTAGGATGAAGAACACACCTTGGATTTTATCAAAGAAAGGTGTATAAGCTTGGAGATGGTGTGTTTTGAGGCAAAACGAGTTCCAGAGATGTTTCAAGGTATGTGGGAGGCTTAGGGTCAGTTAGGGTTGCACAAATGGTGTTTGGGGAGTCAAGGGTTCTATTTATAGGTGTTTTGACTCGTGCACAGCCCTTCATGCGAGTAGCTGACCAGTTCAGGCGAGTAGGGATCCTACTCGCCACTATTCATGCGAGTAGGGCTCCTACTCGCCCCAGGCCTCCTCTACTCGCCTCAAGAAGTGGCGATTAGGAGCTCCCCAGGCTCCTAATCGCCTATAGGGTGCTGGAACGGGTTTTTGGCGCGTTAAACACTATTTTAACACATATAAACACGTATTCACATACCGACAAGTCACATAATGATTTCAAACATATAATGCACGATAACTAACACATTTATATCCGTTCACCAATTCCCGGGACTAGAGACTCGTGTATGCGTTAAACCCGGTGATTCCACTAATCACCAATCCTTGTACACATGGTTATGGACCGACTCCCGATGATCCCGCTGATCACCGTAACGACTCCCGATGATTCCCAGAATCATCGTACCGACTCGACTGACCCCGTTAAGTACGTAATATGCATGACTCGCTAAGGTAGACTTACTAGTTTTTTCAACGTTACTAACCTGAGTTTGCCGGGTGTCACATCATCCCCCTGTTGAAAGAATTTTCGTCCCGAAAATTGCTCAAGACCGAATAGGAAGAGACGAAAGAGAAGAAAAATTTTCCGGTTGCCACATCATCCCCCTGTTGAAAGGAATCTCGACCCGAGATTCATTCAGCTTCAGAAGAGACATGCCTTGATTCGAACGCGCGCTTAGGAAATAAGTGGGGATACTTAGCCTTCATCTGATCTTCCCGTTCCCACATGAACTCCGGTCCACGATTTGAGTTCCAACGAACTTTAACAATGCGGATTTTACTCTGACGAAGGCTACGGATCTTATAGTCAAGAATTTCAACCGGTTCCTCTACAATACGCAGACGATCATCAACCTTGATCTCTTCGAGAGGAACAACCAAAGATTCATCCGCCAGACACTTCTTGAGATTTGAGACATGGAAGACATCATGAACATTACTGAGTTCGGCTGGCAGATCAAGCCTGTATGCTACCGGTCCAATCCGTTCCAGAATTGCGAACGGTCCCATATACCGAGGATTCAATTTGCCCCGCTTCCCAAAACGTATAACGCCCTTCCACGGAGATACCTTCAATAAAACCCTGTCGCCAACCTCGAACTCTAAAGGTTTGCGACGACGATCGGCATAGCTATTTTGACGATCCCGAGCTGCTGCCATGCGGTTACGGATTTGTACGATCTTCTCGGAAGTCTCGTACACAAGTTCCGGGCCGGTGAGTTGACTCTCACCCACCTCGGCCCAACAAAGAGGAGACCGGCATTTCCGCCCGTAAAGAGCCTCGAACGGAGCTGCCTTGATGCTAGAATGGTAACTATTGTTGTAGGAGAATTCCACCAACGGTAGATGATTCTCTCACCCCTTGCCGAAATCGATCACACATGCCCGGAGCATGTCCTCTAATGTTTGGATTGTCCGCTCACTTTGACCGTCAGTTTGCAGATGGTAAGCTGTGCTCATGTCTAACTGAGTACCCAGAGCCTTATGCAAGGACTTCCAGAAGTTAGAGGCGAACCGAGAATCACGATCAGAAATAATAGAGACAGGCACCCCGTGCCGAGAAACCACTTCCTTAAGATATAAACGTGCCAGACGCTCGAGGCCATCGGTTTCTTTGATAGCGAGGAAGTGCGCAGACTTTGTCAACCTATCGACAATCACCCAGATCATGTCGCAACCACTGGGCGATTTCGGGAGTTTGGTCACAAAGTCCATCGTGATCCGCTCCCACTTCCACTCGGGAATTTCAGGCTGTTGCAGAAGGCCGGACGGCTTTTGGTATTCAACCTTGACCTTGGCACAGGTCAAGCACTTGCTCACGTATGAAGCCACGTCCGCCTTCATGTTCGGCCACTAATAAAGTATCTTTAGGTCTTGATACATCTTATCGGAGCCAGGGTGAATAGAGTACCGGGACTTGTGAGCTTCATCAAGAACGAGCTCCCGCAAGCCCCCAAATAAAGGAACCCAAATACGTTCAGCGAAATAGTGTAGGCCATCGGACCTGAGCTCAAGGTGGCTATCAGCACCGTGCATGGTTTCAGCTTTAAGGTTTTCCTCCTTCAAAGCTTCTTGCTGCGCCGAACGGATTCGGTCAGGTAAGTCGGAATGGATGGTGAGCTGAAGAGCTCGAACGCGATGAGGTTTAGCCGTTTCCTTCCTGCTCAAGGTGTCTGCGACCACACTCGCCTTGCCAGGATGGTATTTAATAGCGCACTCGTAATCATTAAGAAGCTCGACCCAGCGACGCTGTCTTATATTCAACACCTTCTGATCAAAGATATGCTGGAGGCTCTTGTGATCGGTGTAGATAGTGCACTTGGTACCGTACAAGTAATGCCTCCAAATCTTTAGAGCAAAGACTACAGCACCCAATTCCAGATCATGGGTGGGGTAGTTTTTCTCATCAACTTTGAGCTAATGAGAAGCATAGGCGATGACCTTCTCGTGCTGCATCAGCACACAACCGAGACCCCGAATAGAAGCGTCCCAATAAACCACAAAATCGTCTGTGCCTTCAGGCAAAGACAAGATAGGAGCAGAACAGAGTTTAGCCTTTAATATCTGGAAGGCTGACTCTTGCGAATCACCCCAGTCGAACTTCTTGTCCTTCTGGGTAAGCGAGGTGAGGGGTTGAGCGATCTTCGAAAATCCCTCGATAAAACGACGATAATAACCTGCAAGACCCAGGAATTGCCGCACCTCAGATGGCGTCTTTGGTGCTTCCCAGTCTTTAATGGCTTCAATCTTAGCTGGGTCAACGTGAATTCCTTTCTCATTAACTACATGACCAATGAACTGGACTTCACGCAACCAGAAGCTACACTTAGAAAACTTGGCGTACAACTGTTCCCGCCTCAGGAGTTCCAAAACAAGGCGCAAGTGTTCCTGGTGGTCCACTTCGTTCTTGGAATAGACTAGAATATCATCAATGAAGACAATCACGAACTTATCAAGATAAGGCTTGCAAACACGGTTCATCAAATCCATAAAAATGGCGGGTGCATTGGTGAGACCAAAAGGCATGATCAAGAATTTGAAATGGCCATAGCGAGTTCGAAAGGCGGTCTTCGGAATGTCGGCTTCTTGGACCCTCAACTAATGGTACCCCGATCTCAAATCGATCTTCGAATAGAAACTAGAACCCTGAAGTTGGTCGAATAAGTCATCGATACGAGGAAGAGGATTACGATTCTTGATGGTAACCTTGTTCAATTCCCGGTAGTCGATACACATTCGTAGGCTTCCGTCCTTCTTCTTGACAAACAAAATAGGGGCTCCCCACGGGGACGAACTAGGTCGGATGAAACCCTTCTCTAGCAGCTCCTGCAACTGGTTAGACAACTCCTGCATCTCGGGAGGTGCAAGACGATATGGGGCTCGGGCAATAGGGGCCGCACCTGGAGCAAGCTCAATACCGAATTCGACCTGACGATAAGGCGGGAGGCCAGGTAAATCCTCAGGAAATACATCGGGAAAGTCACGGACGACAGGAATATCTTCAATCTTCTTCTCTTCCTCAGATGAAACCGAAACAAGTGCCAGAATGGCAGAATACCCCTTCCGAAGATACTTATAGGCTTTCATACACGAAATGATACTCAACGGGACCCCGCTCTTCTCACCGTGCATCAACAGAATTTCTCCATCAGGGAGAGGAAGTCGAATGACTTTATCAAAACAAACGATCTCAGCATAATACAAAGACAACCAATCCATACCCACGACAACATCGAAACTTCCCAAGGACACCGGCATAAGGTCAATAGGAAAGGAATAACCCGACAACTCAAGGTGACACTCCCTAAGGACGTGCGTTGCTTCGACTTTATTACCATCAGCCAATTCTATCAAGTACTTAGCCTCTAAAGGTGTAGGTACCCTATCAAGCAATTGGCTAAACCCAAGAGATATAAAACTCTTATCGGCACCGGAATCGAATAAAACCGTAGCATAGCGATTATCGAGAAGAAACGTACCAGTAACAGTGTCAGGATCCTGTCGAGCCCCGCTCGAACCAATCACGAAGGCGCGAGCATTCCTGCTTCCGCCCCCGTTGTTTTCATTACCCGATCCGTTCTTCCCGGCTTCACCCTGTTTCAACTTGGGGCATTCACGCTTGTAGTGACTAAGCTCACCATAATTAAAGCACCCCTGTTTACCCTGGTTTCCCTGGAGAGCAGCAACCTGAAGAGCCGGAGTAGGTGTAGCAGGTGGGTTCCGGTTACCCTGGAGATTAGCCCTGCAATCCTTTGCCTGGTGCCCATGCTTTTGGCACCTGTGGTAGCGGTTCCGATCCTCACAACGACCGCTGTGGTGAAACCCACACCGGTCACATTTCGGCAATTTCCCAGCATAAACCCCCGGTTGTCGTTCAGATGACGATCCCCCAACATCAGGCCTCTTCACCTGCTGAGGCTGAGCCGAACTCGAGCTTTTACCCACAACTTCCCACTTCCGTTTGTTACTCTCAGGAGCCTTCACAGTAGCGCCTCGAGGAGGCAAGACCCCTTCAGCCACCTTCATATTGGTCAGCCTGTGAGCCGACCGAACCACCTCAGAATAAACAGTGAGATTACCCGCAGCGACTAACCCCGCAATCTCCGGTACCAACCCAGCAACATAGTGTTCAATCCTCCGGTATTCTGGTGCGTGCAAATCAGGGCACAACACCGCCAACTCATTGTGCCTAGCAGTGTAAGCTTCAATCTCAGACCCCACCATCTTATGATTCCAGACTTCGTGCTCAAGTTTCTGGATCTCATCCCTCGGACAGTACTCGTTTTTCAACAACTGAACGAACTGTGTCCAGGGCATAGCGTGAGCTTCCCCAATACCCATGGTCTGGGTGGTGGAGTTCCACCAAGTCAGAGCTTGACCCTCCAGGGTCGCAAAAGCATATTTCACCCGGTCGCCTTCCGGGCAGCTGCACATCGAGAAAACCGACTCAATTTTCTCCAACCAGCGGAGCAGTCCCACTGCCTCTTCAGTGCCACTAAAGTTGTGGGGCTTGCAATCCATAAACTTTTTGTAAGAGCACTGGGGTGGAGGGGGATTGACAGCACCACCTGGAACAGACACACAGGCGAAAATCAAGGAAAGGTACAGTACCCAAGAACAAGATAGGATAGGTGAGAATTGACGTACCACCCATAGCATTATGAGCGGCTTGGAATGCAGCCAAAGCAATGTTCACGTGCTGTTGCATCAGGTTATCCAACTCCGCTTGGGTCATATTAACGTTCCCACGGCCACCGCCGCCACCACGGCCGCCAGCACGGCCGCCTCTGCGACCTCCACGAGCTCCCGACATCTTCTGTCACAACATGAAACAAAAGATTTAGGCTTGCCCGTGGTATAACCCATTAGGAATTTTAAGGAACTAGACCGAGCCCAATTCGGGTCCATCCGTTCAAGCACAAAGTCCGCTAGAGATCCCATGCATCACAGTTTATAATCTCGTGTGCACCCGACATGATAAACTGTTCTACATGGTCCTCCAGGCGTGCTTTAAGTTTGAAGTTCAAGTCGCCGAACACTAGCGCCCAATCGTGGTATTATCATAGGTATAAGTATAAGATAGTATGCATAAGAACGAGCGTGTCCATTGGGGCATAGAAGGGAGATGTCCAAAACCCTGGACAGATCTCAAGAGTACGCCGAATCTACCCCAATGTACACCGCCATCGAGAAGGTTCAATAGTATATCGTTCGCCATCAAATCATAGTAAGGATGAGTCAAGAGATAGAATGGTAAAGAGTAAACAGATGATGTAGCGTAGAAGATGATGACACCGACACCCCCGACAAGTCATATTGTTACCCCACATGTTAAGACTCGACTATCTGTGACCGTCTAGTGTGTGCGACTCAGTTATAGACTAGACTCTACATGCAATCCTAGTTCACTATAACCATTGGCTCTGATACCAATCTGTCACACCCTCAAATTCCACGTGCGGGGTTTTACCGCGAGGCGCGTGACACACCATGATCTCAGTCAACGATCACAATAAACATGCAATAAACATGCATTCATATATATTTTAAAACCAAAATATCATGCTTTGAGCCGTAAACTAGCAGCGGAAGCATTTCTTGTTTACAACCAAAAAACATATCATTGTTTACAAAACATTGTTTAATATGCTTCAAAATATTAGACGCTGTGCATGACTCCGTGCGCCTAGCTCATTGACTGCTACCTTAGCGACCTGAGAAAACATGCCAAAATGTCAACATATAATGCTGGTGAGTTCACAGGTTTTCTTTTATAAAAATGTTGTCACAAGTTCACAAAGATCATTCCCGTTAATACTATGTCATAAGAACGTTAGCTAGACGTTAAGTGTTTTTACTACTACGGTTGGGAACCCATTACTGAACATGTACCAAATGTTGAAACCAGCCCAGATGACTGGGTTACCGATGCCTCGATAACCCGATAGTTAGAGATAATATGCACCCGCCCGGCCCCGCCGTCGAGTGGGGTTTGTGAGGCCCAATAGATCTATCCACATTTCCCTCGTTGTGCATTCCAGCACATTCATGGTTTCCCCTGGGACTTTCCATAAAAGCCTTATAGTAACATAAAGTGCCCATAGTATAACATGATCTTTAAATAGTTTGTATGTAGCATGTTTCTCCCCCGAAAGCAAAACAGTAAAAGCGAGGCTGTGAAACTCACCTCGGTTTGTGTTACTTGAAAACAGTTAAGTAATTATGCTATGATAGCCCCAAATAGCGGCGACCTATCATAAGATGTGTATAAGTATCCGGACTAATAACCCGTGGGTTAACTAGTCCCCGAATATCCAGACCGTGACCATAAACATTTGAAAACATCTTTTACTGTTAAACCGACCGCCAGACAAGACCCGACATCCCATTGGTGACCCGACATCCCACGTGTTAGGTAAATACAAGACATCATGCATCACATGCAATTAAACATTCAATACGCGCAATAGTTCATCTAGTCTAGCATAATGTCCAATTAACGCATAAACAGGCCCGAACACGTGTTACCAAGTCATTGGGTGTATCCCGGGGTTCCTATCATGTTCCTAGGTGTCAAATCATGTTCCGGGATGTCAAAATGCGTTTACGACAGCAGTACACGCGATTAGGAAACCTTCATGCAATTAGGAAAAATCAACTAGTGAGTAGGAGGGGGTATATAGGCGAGTAGGGCCTATTCGCATGAAGCATTAGGCGAGTAGGCTCCTACTCGCATGAAGCTTCAGGCGAGTAGAGCTTTATTCGCCTCAGCACTGCAGTTGCGCGTTTTCGCGCGTTAAACCCTCCAAATCAGATCCGAAACATGTAAAAGCACCCAATATCAAAACTAAACTATTAACCAACCCTTTCTAAGCAAAAACCCCAATTTATCTCTGCTCTAACGGGCTCGGTGCGATTATTTCCAAAAATGGCAAAATACTAGGTTTCATTAACTATGAAATCTTTCCTTAAGTAGTAAAGATCAGATTACACCTCCTACAACTTACAATTCATCATCTCTATGTTATATCATCATCCTAGCATGATTTCTAACCATAAACAAGCAATGAATCATATCATAACATCCTATTCTTCAAGAATTACCCAAATGGGTCAAAATGCATACTTGCACTTAAACACCATAACAAGAGCTTAAACTCATAGATAATCATCCTAACAACACCTACACATCAGAAGTACAACAAATTCATGGAAACATTCGTGTTATAATCACCAAAATTCATCATATGCATAAATACTTCACATATAGCAAGTATTATGGTGTAGACTTATTTTAGAACTCCTTTCCAAGGTTTTTAAAGACTCATTATTATCAAAATAAGGTCTGGACTTTTGGGGAACCAAGACAATAACATTACAAAGGTGTAGGATGAAGAACACACCTTGGATTTTATAAAGGAAAGGTGTATAAGCTTGGAGATGGTGTGTTTTGAGGCAAAACATGTTCTAGAGGTGTTTCAAGGTATGTGGGAGGCTTAGGGTCAGTTAGGGTTGCACAAATGGTGTTTGGGGAGTCAAGGGTTCTATTTATAGGTGTTTTGACTCGTGCACAACCCTTCATGCGAGTAGCAGACCAGTTCAGGCGAGTAGGGATCCTACTTGCCTCTATTCATGCGAGTAGGGCTCCTACTCGCCCCAGGCCTCCTCTACTCGCCTCAAGAAGTGGCGATTAGGAGCTCCCCAGGCTCCTAATCGCCTATAGGGTGCTGGAACGGGTTTTTGGCGCGTTAAACACTATTTTAACACATATAAACACGTATTCACATACCGACAAGTCACATAATGATTTCAAACATATAATGCACGATAACTAACACATTTATATCCGTTCACCAATTCCCGGGACTCGAGACTCGTGTGTGCGTTAAACCCGGCGATTCCACAAATCACGAATCCTTGTACACATGGGTATGGACCGACTCCCGATGATCCCGCGGATCACCGTAACGACTCCCGATGATTCCCAGAATCATCGTACCGACTCGATTGACCCCGTTAAGTACGTAATATGCATTACTCGCTAAGGTAGACTTACTAGTTTGGTCAACGTTACTAACCTGAGTTTGTCGGGTGTCACAGTATTGTTAGGGCACAATACTTAACAGCTCTCGCAGAACCAGGCACGTTTCCATGACCATAACGGACACAACTATGAGGACTTGACGTTGTCAGGGAGAGTCTTGTGTGAAGCGTATGATGATCATTATTGTGATCATAACTTTGACTTTTATAAGAACAACAAGAGTTCTTTGTGGAAGAAACATATACGAGACAAGAAAACTTACGCATATACACACACATATGAAGCATAGCAGCAATAGAAAAATCTTTTGATTATTTTTCAGGCAAGTGGGATAGTCCGGCAGTGCACCACCACTGTTAAAGAACCGGTGTACCATTGGAACAGACCGCGAATCTGTTTTAGGGAATTATGTCAAACACAAGCTCGGTTCACTTCTATGATTTCGTATTCAATTACAATTTGTTGTAGGAAGTACAACGACTCTCATACCTGCGAGCTTCATGTAAGAGAGGCGTTGCAGCGATTACAATGTAAGTTTTCTAACAAAGTCCCACTCGGAGCAATTTATTTTAGATGGGTCAGGGGTTTTATCACATTGGTACTTTGGGTGGTGGGTTTCTGCTGAAATGGTGGGCGGGACCAGGTCACCATTCCATGTCTACGTTTGTAAGGCATGAGTGGTCTTTCGTTATTGGATTTACTGTGGTGGCCAGACTTGTATAGTAATCGTTACCCTGAAAAAAGACGACCACGGTGATGAATATATAATATTTCGAGGATTATACATTGCCGACATATTTCCAGTTGGTCGTCCATTATAATGAATAAAAGATTTCAAATACGATTCCATCGTAGGTTTTTTTGTTGCTGCTGATATGGAAATAGTTCAAAGAATGTTGTGCCTGTAATCCTTTCAAAAGTATTTTTAGCATGTCCAAAACTCCATTTTTCACATGTATTATTCGCCGAGTAAATACATAATGGGGGAAGGGGAAATCCAGGATACTTATCTTGGCCTCAACCACTCCTGGACTGTCATGTCAAAATAAAGACAAAGTACTCGAGAACCAACAAATCATTAGCAACACTCTATAATACATTGCCTAAATGTTTTGGTGTAATAAACCGATAGGAGGCTACATAAAGTTTGGTACCCTCAAACACTTTTAAAGTCTTAAACTATAAATGAGACAATAAAAATATTTATAACTAGAAAGAAAAACTTTTCAAACCATAGGAAAATGGACTTGGGAGGTTAGTAAAAGTTGGAGGCTAGAGGAAGTTGATCATTTATTATGGTTGTATCTTTCTATTATTTCTGAAGCCACTTCGATTTGTAGACTTTTATTATTATTAGTAGTAGTTTATTTTCTGTTATTTGTTGTGTTATCTTATTCTAATCCTTGCTTGTTTATCTTATGGCAGGTTCAAATGATGATTAACTTAATAACCTAAATTACTTTAACGTAATTAATTAACTAGAGCTTTAATCAACTTCTGGTAGCCCCGAGCTAGATCCAAGGCGAGGAAACCGGTAGTGAGATAGATCCTTCGGGCTTCTGATATCCAAGCCGGGTTCTAAGCAATGGCTTCTAAAGTGGACCAAATCTGAGTGACACATTTCTGGTACTTACCAGATGACTGAATGATCTTCTTGGTAAAGAGCGGATTCCCTACGAGTGCACCAGTGTTCTTCGGATTGCACACCTTTAGGATTATGTTCCACCTTTGTCAAGGGTTTCATTTAGCTTGGGAGGTTATGGGTTGGGTTTGTTAAGTTATCCATCATTAAACCAACTTTATATTTATTAAGGCCTATAAATACTAAAGTGTCATAAAGATAAATAAAACAAGACTTCTATTTCTAGGTCTCGTTAGTACAAAGCCATTAACCAATGGAGATAAGAGTCGCTTTAGTCAACTGTAAGAGAGATCCTTCGGTCTTCATGATCGTTAACCTACTTAGGGGATACGAGGTTGTCGGGATTGACCCTAAGGAGAGATCCTTCGGTACGGAACGCGAGAGCTAAGGGAGGTGTACGGTGTTCCAGGTCGGAAGTTAAGCCTCCAATTCAAGAAGAAGATAAGTTCGAGGACCAGAGACTTGACCGCAGTTTGAGGCGCCCGCTATATGCGAGGCCCTAGCGGAGTACCTTCATGCGGGCCCGCATTAGAAGGTTGTGCATTCTACTTAGTAGTGGCCCCGCTTCTCTATCAGGGAGTCAACACTTCAAGATCACTCTCGTCTTTCTCACATTTAATTAATTTAAATTATTAATTTTAATAGTAAACTGAACTGCTTATACGGAGGGCCCCGAGATGTGCATATTAGTCTACTCTACTATTTTCATCCTTTTATCAAAACCAAAACCTTTTTAAAACTATTTTCTTTTAAGAACCCCTCCTTTTTATTTTCTTTTTAAAACCCGATTAGTTATCTGATGAACAGTTGAGTAGGGGAAAGTGTGTTCTCTTGGAATACGAAACTCAGTATTCACCCTAGCAAGCTATACTATACATGTCAGATTCTCTACCTATGTGTTGGTTTTAGTTTCTAAAGTAATTATCGTTTACTTTATAAATTTAAAACTTTGCAAAGAGGTTTAGTAAAAATCAGTCGTTTCCCCTAAACCAATGTTTTGGGATTGACACATCAAATTTTTGGCACCGAGGAAATTGACATCTTTTTAAACTACTAATGTTTTGGGATTGACATAACATGTTTGGAACGTGTTTGATCTATGATGAGACATGTTCCACCCCGCTAGTGTTTCGGCACTAGTATTCTATCCCTAGTTTTAGTATTTTATCTATCTAGTTTACTTTTATTTTAGTTTTTAGGACAGGTTGAGAGGAGCTTGCTAGGATGAGGCAAATTTTTGGGTAAATATGCAAGGTGGCTGTGGGTATCGACCACACGTCAGTGGATTCACCACTATCAGGGGAGTATTAGTTTCTCTTGCCTCTTTCACCATTTCTATACTTAAAATTTTTGCAAAATTGTAAGTGTAGGTGGTTTGTTTTTGCTGCTTATTTTCATGCATCTAGTGGGTCATTTATTATCATTTATGGACCATTTGTTACCCTCTTAGCCGCGTTATACCCGTAGACTTATCCAAATGGACGCTATTAGGCATGTTGCCAAACGGTTCACACCAAAGGATAGTCGAAATCTGACAAAATTTTAAAATCCAAAAAGCACACTTAATATATATATATATATATATATATATATATATATATATAAAGGAAAAATAAGTTGCATGGCAAGTAGAAAATACCCCGAAAATTATGCTTGAAATCTATGCCTTATGCTACCCGCTTGTCCGTGAGAGTTTCTTGAGCCTTATCGAGCACCACACTTACATATACACATCCTTTATTGCTCGTTTCGTTTGTTTGAGAGATATCCGACCTTAGCCCGACTCGGTTAGAACTTGTGTGACTTATACATTTCGAGACCGCACGCGAGGTGAGAGAGTGTGAAAATGGAAAAAATAAACTTTTGGATAAAATTCGCAAAAATGGCTAAACCTCATAGACGAAAATGACATTTAACTCTAATTTCAATCTTATAAGTTTTCCGAGAGTTGAATCTCTTATGGCATCATGCCATCATGATGACGTTGCTTAACCAGTGAATCCTAACTTTAAGATAGAAAACAAAGAACAAGAAGAACATCAATCTCCCTTACTAACAAACATTTTTAATAGTATACTATAAACCCCTGAATTCTAACATTTTTAGAGTCATCCCATAGTCTAAAACCACGATCACTGAAAGAACAAAATACTACAACATAGTACTTAGTTTACACATAGTTCGAGACCATTAAAGATAAACAAACCATTAACATATTGTGGTTATACATTGACATGCATACTAAAATTATTATAAGCTAAAACAAACCACTACCACATATTGTAGTTAAGAGTTCAAGAGGCTTGATTGGGATGCTCCATTAACAGTGGATCACTGGATTGCAAATCTCTACAAGATTTAAAATCAAGACACGAGGAAAAATTGTACAGTTAAAATATTCCAAAAAATAATAAAAGTATGTGTATATATATATATGTATATATTTATGTGTATATGTACACCCATATTTATCGTGTTAGAGCTCCATAATAATCAAACAAGAGATCAACCGACTACAAGGTTTCAATTCATTTATGCAATTCACTCAATACAAGGTCTACACCTACAATTAATGGATCACCCTCAAATTAATATTGGCACACTCCCCTCTTTATCTCTGTTTTTATATATACTTCTGTATATATAGAGAGAGGGTATCTCAACATTAACATCCTTCTGGTTTGATAAAAGCTTGTGTTAATAAGACACCTATAAATTATATTGGGACACATCTCCCTCTTTATCCCTCTATGTATATATAGGGAGATAAAGATGGATGTACCAATAATAAGAGGCTTGATGAATGGGTTGAAGGGGACAGACTTAAAAACTGGTTTCCTGCTGTGTTTGGGTGTATGTTACACAAAAAGGCATTAGTCAGAGCTATTGCCACAAACATATAGCCTATGGGAGTATGTTGGATTTGGAATGGAAAAGACTTTGTTGTGTGTGGTTTATTATTATTATTATTATTATTATTATTATTATTATTATTTATTTATTTATTATTTTTTCCATGTTTAAATTTTACTATAGTATTTGAGGCGTTATATTTTTCGTTAACATTAAACAGTCTTCTTATAGGTCACTCATAAAATTCAACTATTGCTTAATTTGTGAACTTGAAGAAGCATGACTTTCGTAGAATAATAAATACTCGTTGCCACTAGGCCTAGTACAAAAATGTCCTTTACGGGTAGCTCAGTTGGTGAATGAACCAGGGATCTCTCTGAAGGACATAATGAGAAATGATGGATGACTCATGGCCTATGGTCATGAGTTCGAGTCTTGATCTCGCCAGGTTTTACCGGTTCACTATTGTCGTGCCTTCGGGCGGGTATGTGGATCGGGTTTTCCCTGGTAGCGGGCTGTCAGGCGGGCTAGGGGCTTCGTGCGTCCGGGGTGGGCCGGGCTGTGCCCCTGTCTTTGCCACTGGGAGGTCACGTACGAAGTACCCGGCCTTGTTTAGTTGGCCGTTAAAAAAAAAATCCATCATACTCCTGAAGAACAACTAATCGGCAATTGATAACATTTATCATTCATGTGACAGTTGTAATCCATGTACTGTACATTTTTTTCTTTTTCTAAATTTTCATTTATTTTGTGTATCTATTATCTTGGTAAGTAAACTTAGAGGGTGTTTGGGATTGAGTTTGGAGATGCAAAAGTGTTTTTGGTCAAAAGTGCTTATTGGCTTATGACTTTTTGAAAAGGAGTTTTAAAAAAAGTGTTTGGATTAGCTTTTGAGATGAGAAACGTCAAAAAGTCAATAAATTGTTGTTTTTTTAAGTGTTTTGCTTAACTTATTGTGAATATTGGTTGTATGAGTGGTAAATTTATAATTTTTTTCCAAAAGTCAAAAGCCAAAAACCAAAAGCCAGGATTTCTAACTTTTCAAAAACAGCTTTTCCACCCTTAAAAGCCAAAAGCCAAAAGTCAAAACAGAAAGTGCTTTTGGGTTACACAAACAGCTTATTGACTTATTGGCTTTTTGGAAAGGCCAATAAGTCAATAAGTTGTTTTGAAACTCAATCCCAAACACCCTCTTAAAGTATAACAGGATAAATGTGCAAATTAAACATTTTGTTTAGAAAATTGGACACCAATGTGTAAGTGTAGGCCTGTGAACAAACACAGGCGTGTTAATATTAATCACACAAAAATTGTGTCAAATAAATAAGGATAAACTAAGTGCGAGAATTCCAAATTAGTGGCACAAAAACTAAATGCCATAAAAAGTATATGTCATTAAATGGCATTTTTAGAGTATATGGAGGGGGGGAGAAATGGCGTGGAAGCACTTCAAGCCCTTTACACCGCCCCACCTGAGCGTGGAAGGGGGGAAGCCCTTTGGGCGGGGAAAGGTTCACCATCGTCCATCATCACCACCACCATCACCATCATTGACCTCCACCACTATGAAGGTTAAAAGTATAAAACCCAAGTGTCAAGTATCTTGTTAAATTATGTTATAATAAAACTCTAGCGAATAAGCAACTTATAAAACTGATGTTTTATGACTCAAGTATCAAGTGTCCTATTAAGATGTGTTATAATAGCAACACTATGATTAAGCGTCCTATTAACTTATGTTATAATAAAACTCTAGCGAATAAGCGTCCTATAAAACTGATGTTTTATAACTGAAATATCATCTGTCCTATTACCATGTATTATAATAACACCACAATGATTAAGCGTCCTATAAAGGTTAAACGTATAAGACCCATGTCTCAAGTGTCCTATTATGTTATGTCCTAATATGACTTCGACTAGAAAGGGTCCTATAATATGGAACATTTACGACTTAACTATAAAGTGTCGTATCAAGTTATGTTATAATAGGACCCCCGGTGATAAGTGTCCTATTACATTACCACATAATGGGACACCAATAAATAAAGTCTTATATATTAATTTATTAGGATCTACATTCTAAGTGTCGTATTAAGTTATATGATAATAGGACCCCCAAAGAATCATCCGTCCTATTAAATAGTTTTTTAGGACACCGGTTTAGTAACGTATATTATAAAAGAACCCCAAAAGTTCATTCGTGCTATTAAATAGTTTTTTAGGACCCCATTTTACAAGTGTCCTACACAAAAGATCCTTAAAAGCCATTTTTGTTGTAGTGAGGCAAAGAGGTCATTGGCTTGAAATGTACAATAGATGACCATGGTGTTAATAACGGTTAAATGTTATTATAGATGATTGACCGTGTTTTCAAACATGAATTTGACTATTAAAAATGTAGGAAATTATTTAGAGTGAAAATATTAAATGGAAAATACTACATTGAATTGTTGTGAAAATATTATAAGGAAAAGTATTTGAATCCGCGCGTTGCAGCGGGATTAAAAAAAAGCTTGTAATACATAAAAATATTACAAAAGATGAGTCGACCCTATTAAAACTTAGTTTAGTTACGTTGCAAGCGAACTTGTTGAAGAACCGTTTCCGGTTGCCAAGTACTAAAGTTGAAACATGGACACATGGTACAAGAAGCAACGGCAAACGAAAAGCGCACGTATAAGGACACATATAAACCCATATTGCACATCATGATGTTGCAATAAGTGTCGGATGGGGTGAATGATTGTAGGGCTTGCATCGAAAGTTGTAAAAAGCGTACACCGACCTTGCATAAAAAAAATCAATCATAACTCAGCTGAAGAAAAATAAAGATCCATTCATATATAAATACAATTGAATCCATTGATAAAAGTCAAATTTTTACAAAAACTTACACACACAAATAAGCATCGAACACACGCGCACACACACAAATACAATGGGTTGAGAAAGTAGCAAAACTCTACCAACCAAATGTCTAGAAGAAACGGTGTCTACATATATGAAAAGCATATTAATAGCGAACTCGCAACACATCAATTATGTATGTATATATATATATATATATATTTAACAAAAGCATATTACCCTTATGAATAAACACTAAAAAAAATATTGATATACATAAAATGGGTTGTTCTAGGCAACTCATAATTCAACATTCCTACTTTTAAATTCAACAAATGTTTGTAAATTTGACTCTGAACTCGCCAAAATTCCACAACCCCAAAACAATATCAAAAATTAAGATTACGAGTTGTGATTATGTACGACAAATAATGAGAAAACAAGTAAATTACTAAATTCACGTATATACGAACACATGATTCGTTTACAAACTTCAATCACAGATTTATAATTCTGTAATCCAAGAGATAAATACAACAACAATAAATGTGAATAATAATTGATTAATATCAAAAGAAAGAAAATGAAAGACCTAACAAATCAACAGAAAATAGAAAAATTCAACATTCATAAACTATAAAACAAGTAGGTTTACAAATTCACCAATTTATGAACACATGACTCATTTATAAACTCATTAACAAATTTTTTAAGAGATAAACACAAAAACAAGAACAACACTAAACCGAGACCCGACAATCGATGAAGCAAAACAACAAAAGGGTGTGCAGCGATGGCGGCTTTCGAACGACAATTTTGATTGGGATTTAAGATAGCATTGTTGATTCATGATTTGTAGAGTAGAATTTTTGCATCTTCCTCGAATGAATGCTTGGAATGAGTTGTATTTTGTTTGATTGTTTGAATTTAATGTGTGAAAATAAATTAGGGGGACGTTTAAGAATATGAAAGGACAAGGAGAGAACTTAAAGGGATGAGAGGGGTATGAAGGGAATAGATTTTTAAGTTTTAACTAAAAATCAAAGTGAAAATAAATTGGGGGGGGGGGGGGCGATTAAGAATATAAAAGAACAAGGAGAGAATTTGAAGGGATGAGAGGGGTATGAAGGGAATGGATTTTTAAGTTTTAACTAAAAATCAAAGATAAACTTACATTACTACCCTTTCAACTGTCTTAATTGTACAAAAAGTTTCAATTATTTCCTTATTATATAAGTTTGATTCACTTGTACATGTTGTTGTAATAGTTGGATGGTGTACAAAATTACTATGTTGGCCATCACTCCTCCTTAATAAGATTATTATTATTATTATTATTATTATTATTATTATTATTATTATTATTGTTTATTAATTTTTTTTCCAAGTTTATATTTTACTATAGTATTTGAGGCGCTATATTTTTCGTTAACATTAAACACGTTTCTTAAAGGTCACTCATAAAATTCAACTATTGCTCAATTTGCGGGCGAAGGTCAGTTTGCGCGGCGGCTGGGGCCCGATAGAACATCGCGTTCACGGACGGAGCTGACGAGTAATCGTCTTTGACGAAAACCGGTGACCAATTCGGTCAGTACATAGAAAGTCACCCTTCAAAAAAATAAAGAAGCATGACTTTTGTAGAATAATAAATACACATTGCCACTAGGCAAAGAGACAATTGGCTTGAAACGTACAATAGATGACCATGAGTTAATACCGGTTAAATGTTATTATAATTGATTGAACGTAGAATTTTTTTTTGAACCAAAACTTTCATTCACACCGGAGCGACCTCAAACCGAGGAGCACCCCAAAAAACTGTAAGTCCCAAATACTAGATCTTGTTAAGTGCAATAGATTGTTATCACTTAGAAACACCTATGGATTAGGTGTTTTAAGTGATTAATCTTCTACAATCAAAAAAACTAGATGAATATGATAAAAACCGACACAAGATGGATAATAAGATGATTCCATTGCTGATTTGTTACTGAAGAACCATGGAATAAAAACAAGTACGCACCTATTCAAAATGTGCTACAAAGATAATCCAAAACCCTAACCCTAGAGCTGCACACAAGCCATCTATATATAGTAAGTCTGATGGGCCTGCGCACTTGAGTCAAGTGCGCAGGGCCCGTGTAATAAGTGCACAGCATCTAGGGTTTTACATAAACTATGCCATAATTACATAAACATCCCTTTAACTTACAAACTACACAACAAGCTATCAAAAGTCTTTGTTCTGGTAACTGTGGTCTCAATATAACCCAATAATACTCCCCCTAGACCACAGCTACCAGTTCTTCTATATCAATCAATCTCTACATCGCTTGGCTCCCCCTCTGCCTGACCCGGGGGGTCTTGAATAAAGATGGTGGCAAGATCTTCTTCAACCATAGGTGGAAGTTGAGTAGGCTCAACTGCAGGTCTTTCTGGATCAGTTGTTGTTGTAGGTTCTTGTATCTGCACCTCTGAAGCGGTTTCGGCTTCAATTTGTGTAACATCTGCAGCAGCAGCTTGGGCAGCTTTCTCCTTTTGTTCTTTTGCCGTGTCCGCTGCGTTGATCCTGTCTACTATGTCAAGTAACTCCTGTTTCAGCTTCGTCGCCCGATCCACTGCTCTCCTAAATAGGACAACTTCCTCAAATAAGACATATCTAGCACCTACATTGATCTGATTGGCGAACAGCATATTCAAGTCTGATAGATTAAAGGCAAACACATCTACCGGATCAAGAATCCTCATGGCCTCTGAATCATCCTTCAACTTGATGACGGCTTCACCAGTCTTACTGTCATAAAACCACTTCTTGACCTCTCTTAACATGACTGGAAGCTCAGGACATATAGGAACTCGTGTGACGACCTGGGAGGCGGGGTCAATCATATAAGTAATCATTCCTTGTCCTGTGGCAGGATCGATTCGCTTCTTAGAGATCCGTCTCCTTGGCTTTTGTGGCTTGAAGGTCTGAAAATCATTATCACACTCCTTCTCAATGAACCAAGCAAGCATGGTGTGGTTGATGAAGGGGGCTCTACGAAATTCCCTGATGTCCCAACGAGGGAGAGACTTCAGTTCAGTTCGACCTCTGAAGTACTGGATAACTCCCCCTCCTCTCTTTATCGCGAATAACCTTTTCACCTCGTCGTACTTCCAAGAGATGATCCTCTCTTGATGAGCTTCTCTTGTATGATGGATGTTCTGATGCAGAGATGGAATAGTGATAGGCCTTCTCGGGAACCATGTTGATCTTTCTAGGTCCAACTTATGACCATCCGACGTCTCGTACACCGTTTCCTCTTCATTACCCATCTCTACAAACTTCTCAGGCATCTCATCCTCGCTGATTTCATCTACATCGCTTTCTTCAGCTATTCTCTCTTTCTCTTTCTCCTCCTCAAGAAATTTACCAAAATCAAATAGTTCATCAGATGTCGTGCTAGTAGCACCGGTCTGCTGTTTCTGCAGCTCCTGAATCATATCAAACATCTTCATCTGAACTTGAGTCTGAAACTTGATCAGATATCGTTGACCCTTCACAACTTTTTCCAAGTTCTTGTTCTTGTGCTTTAGCTTCTTGACCTTTCTTTTGAGCTCCTGATTGTTGTGCACAGAACTCTTTAGGGTACAAATCTCCCTAGCTGCAGTCTTTCCAACCTCCTTGAACAACTTCTCGTATAGTTCCTGGTGCACCGGTTTGCGGCGTGGTGCAGCAGGAGCTGAGGAGGAAGGTTCTGTTGGCCTTTGTGCTGGTGCTTTAGGGGCTGGAGCAGTAGTTGTGGATGGTCCTTGTTGATCTTCTACCCCGAACATAGATTCCATAATCACTTCTGCCTCAAGATCATCTTCAGTCATTACACGAGGAATCCCAGACTCTGGTAACTGTTCCCTCCGTTCCCTCCGTTTCCTTCTTTCGGGCCTTTTGAACTCAGCAACTTGTCATAGGGCCTCAGCAGTCTCAAATTGTTCCGGTGTCTGTGATTCTCTGCCCTCTTGTAACAGACCAGTTGGCCTTTTCCTCTTGGTGGCCTTTGATGGAGCTGCTTCAGTTGCCACCCTTTTGCCCCTTGCCTTTTCTTGAGCAATCTCTTCAGCAGTTGGTTGGGCTGAAGAGGGAGCAGGTTCAGATGGTGCAGGTGCAGTGGTGGATTGTTGACGAGCTTCTGTTACATCCTGCTTCCTTTTCTGAATCTTGTTATAGAGTTCCATGACCATAGGATAGCGCTGCGCTGCATACATGTTCTCTAGCATAGGCTCCCAATCACCGTATTGCACTCAGTTATGACACCCGACATGTTTGGCTTAAACATTTTAGTAACATCTAAGTCTACCTTAGCGAGAAACGTTTATAAACGGACTTAAATGGGTTAGTTGAGTCGGGTCAAGTTAGGATTGTCCAGGGTGCAATGATCTGGAGGATCATTGTGAGTCATTTTAGTAATACACTAGTACCGGGTTCCGTTGTTGGTGACATTACATGAACTAATTAAGTATATGTGTAGATTATGGGTCGTGTGGTGGATTATATACATAGATGTGTTTAAATGATGTGTAAATGATTATCTATGCTTAAATATGTTAAATATAGATTAAGGATGCATGCTTATGTGTTAAGATGTGTTAGAATGCGTTAAACACGACAACCTGGAAAACTAGTTAAAAATGAGTTCTGGTTCGACCACTTCGAGTGGTCGAAGGAGAACATTTTGTTTGGTTCGACCCTTTGTAAATGGGCGAACCTGGGAAGTAGAATTGAAAGAATTCCCTTCGACCAGGACAGGGCTCATTCGACCCTGTGGAAGGGTCGAAGGAGGCCACCTTCGACCATTAAGTTGGGGCGAAGGAGGATTAGTATAAATACCAAACTTTGTCATTTTTCATCATTTCACAAACCCTAACCGTCCCAAAACACTCTCAAACGATCTTAATCACTAAGGAAGAAGTTTTTGCTCTTCTTTTTCATAATCTAACCTATCTACAGCATCTAAACAAGAATCCAAGGTGTGTTCTTAATCCTAAACCTTTTTAAAAGCATTTTAATTCGTTTTCATCTAACCCTAATTGTCCGGATATGTTCTAAGAGTGTTTTTATGATTAAAAACCTTTTAAACATCTTTCTAAACCAAAACATTATCATTTGACATAGGTTTCCATGATGATAAACATATGTAAATTGTGTATTATGTGGTGTTATGTGTTGTTCAAAGATTTGCTGCTGTGTCTATGATAGAAACATGATATAGGATTGTTATTGATGCTAGATTATTGTTGTTTAGGGTTAGGATTGGATAAATGATGGTATTATGGGTATTTGGGGGTTTTAACGAATCTAGACTTGATGCATGATATTTATGATCAATAGAACTGATAAGGAAAGATCGAACACTCGACAAACTGAGCATTTCAAGTTGAATATGAATCGATTTCAAAAGTTTCCAAATTGGGTAAATTATTCATGCATGATAGTGATGTTTCCATAATTTTTACCATTTTGGGAAAGGGCTGAAACGGACGTATTATCGGGAGAAATCGGTGGGGTTTTGTAGGGATAAGTTATTCATGCTTGACTGCTGTATTTGATGATGTTTCGAGTCGTTTTGAATGTGTTTGAAGCGTTTTTAGGAAAATTTGCACAACAGGGGCGAACCTGGACTCCTTCGACCGATCGAAGGTGCGAAGGAGAGAATCCAGGGTCGAACCTGGGTTTTGTTTGGGCGAACGTGGTAAAACGGGCGAAGGAGGCATCAAACGGTCGAACGAAATGTAAAACGGGCGAAGGAGACTGAAAACGGGCGAAGGAGGCATCAAGCGGTCGAACGAAATGTAAAACGGGCGAAGGAGACTGAAAACGGGGGAAGGAGACTTAAACTGACTGGTTCGACCGTTCTGATGCAGAAATGAGATTTTTGATACAAACTAAGTGTTTTATGCTTGAACCTTGTGTGTAATCTATGTGTACTTGATTAGTTAGGGTAATGGGTCACCAACGGGATGTCGGGTTGGTCTAGTGTGTCGGTTAAACATTTAAACACGTTTTAAAACATACTTGGTTACGATCTGGACAATCGGGGACTAGATAACCTTATGGTTAATAGTCGGAACACTTATGTGAACATTTTGATAGATCTCCGGTAGAGGGATTATCAAGGGCTTAACATCTTTTCTTGTAATCGAAGAACACTATTTAAGGTGAGTTCACGGCCCCACTTTTACTGCTTTAACTTTTGGGGGAGAAAACATGCATTTAACTATTTTGGTAACATATGTCATACTATGGTTTTAAACTTGTGTACTATACGATCTTTTAAAGTCCCGGGGGAAACCATGAATGTGCGGGGATGCACAACGGGGGAAATGTGGATAGATCTATTGGGCTTGACAAACCCCACTCGACGGCTTGGAGGGCCGGGCGGGTGCATATTGTCTCGAACTGGTAACACTCGTAGCGTGGCTACAACACATCGGGCTGAACACATGGTAACAGTCTAGTAGTGGTTTTCCAATCGTAGTAGTAACAAAACATACGCCTAGCTAGCGTACTTGGTAACATGGATATAGTATGGACATGGTAACATTCTGGTAACATTTTGATAACGTATTGAACAAACTTGTGAACTCACCAGCATTATATGTTGACGTCTTTTAGGCATGTTTTTCTCAGGTCGCTAAGGTAGCTACAAATGGAACTAGGCGCACGGGTCTGCATTGGCGTCTAGGCTTAGTTGCACGTTTTGAAATAAAGTGTTTTGAATACTTTGGAATACTATTGTACTGATTAAATTCTTCTTTAATGCTTCCGCTTACAAAAATCGTTGTTTATGGTTTTACGTTTTTCATATAGAGTTGTTTATTGTGATCGTTGACTTGGATCCTGGTTTGTCATGCGCCTCGCGGTAAAACCCCGCAAGTGGTAATTTGAGGGTGTGACATCAGTGAAGAATCGTGCACCTTTGGTGAAGTTGTACTGGTCACCAAGAGGCAGATTCTCATGCTGTGCATTAATCATCATCTGCACAAATCTGGGGTACATAGCCCATTTGCTGGAGTCAGTCTCAGCGTTCTTCACCAGATAATCGAAGATCATACCCGACAGATTAAACGGTTCATTCTTGCAGATTTTGATCATAGCAGTCGACCATTCTGTGCTAAGAGCATTGTAACCTCCTTTCCTGTGACACAAAGACATGATAAACACGTGACTGATGAGTCTCCGGTCTCTGGTCAGCTAGCTCTTTTTGATGTCCCCTCTCTTGTCGAACTCTCCTTTGTATCCGAAATTCTTGAACTCACGGTGAACATCGGCTTTAGATAGAAATCTGACTGTTCATGGCTGGTCTTGAAGTCTCGGCACGCTTCTAACAGTATCTTCAGTGATGATCACAGCCTTGTTTCTGATTGTAGCGTTGATTCGTTTGACGCGATCAACGACTTCTACTCGAGCAGATCTCCAAAAATCTTCAATGTGAGAGCAGTAAACTTGTAAACTATGCTCCACAGCGTATCCGATTCTGCTTTGTTTGATCCAAGTAACCACATCTTTGAACTTTATGTCGTCGGTCTCGAGATTCATTGGCTGATTATGCATTCCTCTTGAATCCTAATCAAGTGCCATCTGTTTAGGTCATGTGCACGAAAAACAAGTTAGAGCTCTTGATTGTAAGTGGATGACCAAACGACTGACCTTAGACTTTGACGGATAACGTACTTAGACTATTCTTATTATTTTTTAAGTTTTTCATGTGTTGTGTTTTGGACAGTCATAAGATTGTGTTTGATTGATTTGTTTTATCAGTGTGCAAGATACATTTGATTTTCCAGTTTATGATCATTAACGTCCAGGTTTAAGTGCACGGGTAAACAAGTCTAAATACGCAATCCGGTCAAGTGTCTTGGATAGTCAAGTTAATGGTCACAGTGTTTAAGTACGCATGACATGTTTGTAGGCTAAGTGCTCAGACAAGTACGCAGGGCATTTTAAACTCAGCGTCTTGAGCACATAGTCAAGTACGCACAACAGCTTTGGTTTTAAGAACAAGTGCTCAGCCAAGTACGCATGCTGTAACAGATTGGCTGAGCACTTAGGCTAGTACGCAAGTTAGGATCTGAGATGCATGAGAACTTTAAGTGCGCAGATCAGTCATGATTTGGACATGGTAACCCCTAGCCATGAAAGACCAATCTGCGTACTAACCAAGTACGCAGATACTTAAACTCTCGTTTAAGGTTTTATGTGCACAGCCCAAGTACGTGTCATCCTAGGGTTTCAGAGGCTTGGATATGTATGAAACAAGTGCGTAGTCTCTATGAGACAAGTACACAATTTTCAACAGTAGGTACTCAATCTTTATGAACACCCTAATATTCAAACCCCCCCCCCCCCCAAATCCCACACTGATCTCATTTAATCAAATAAGTAACCCCTATAATCACAAGAAACAGAATCAATCAGATATAATCTACCTTAAGTATGAAGAGAAACGACTAAAATGGAGAAGAATGGAACGGATTAAAGGGTGATTAAGGTATGATAATAGGGTGATTAGGGTTTAAGACGATGATGAACGATGATAATGATGAAGATGATCAGTTTTTAGGGTTTGTGAGAGTGGATACTGTTAAAAAAAAAATTTACTGAGTATTTATACTAATGCTACATGGGCCTGCGCACTTGGGTTAAGTGCGCACGGCCCATTTAGTACGCAGCACATCAAATTTTCAGCCCAGTTAGAGTTTAGAAGCCCAATTTCATTTTAACTTGTGGGGATTCACCAAATCTCACCTTCTGCATTCAAGATCATACTAACCATACCTGCCAGGTCACATTTCAACTTCCCGTTGGATAGCTGCAGCCTAAGAAAAATTGTCGGTATGCTTGTCCACTTAAATCCATGCCTTTTCTCTTTCAATGTGTGTTTGGTGATGATGTTTGATGTGTCGTAAAACACATCTATTCTCTTATGTATTTTTTGTTATAATTGAGTCTTTTGTATATAGTTTTTAGTAGTTTTAGGCGTGTATTCGTTTGTTGGCCTATTTTTGTCATTGTATAGATTTTTATTAATTTTTAGCACTTATTTATTTATTTTATATTTTGGTAGGTGTTCGTATGGACGTTGGAGCGTAAACGAGCTACTTTGGTCGAGCCAAGAACATCCGAGTCCAAAGCACGGAATTATAATACAATATAATAATAATAATAATAATAATAGTAATAATAATAATAATAATAATAATAATAATGGGAAATAATTCAAGTTCTAGGTCTCGTGACCTTGTTTGCCTATGGGCCCAAGAGTGTCAACAAGAAATAAAAGAAAGCAAAGAAACAATTGGCCCAAGTAAAGTCTAGAGGCGGCGCATTATTTTATCAAAGGAGAAGAATATAGATATTATTCATTCATGCGAGCAGCGAAAAAAAAAGAAAATTCCAATTCAACAATTCATTCTTCTCACAGCGAAGAACAAAGAAACCGCACCAAACTACGGTGACGAGCGAAAGGGTCCGGAAGGAGAAAAGGCCACGGGCACGTTAAAGATCAAGAGCCAACGAGCCTTGGGTTAGGTTTAGTTTTCGCTCTATATTTTTATAGACATGATGAAATTGTTTTTTATAAACTTTGAATTTATGTTTCTAAATATTATGAGTAGCTAGACTTTTATGGTTGCTTAGGTTTATGAACTAGACACGTAATTTGCAGTATTTAATGATTTTTGGTTTTTAATCTTGATGTGTAGGATTACATGACTTTAATTTTATTGTTGGATTTGATATATGTGTGTTGGTGTTGATTTTATTTGAAGTTTGTTTATTGGTTTTTTGGAACTAGGCATGTAGAGATACCCACTAGGTCTTTAAATCAATCTAGTTCGTCAACTTAAGTTAGCGTGCTAGTATTTGGAGTTGGAGTACGACACAAGTATAACAAACTAATATAATAAATTAACTAAGACGTGCAGTCCATTCTTGAGGGTGAGAAATCTAACTCGAGATTGCTAGGTAACTAACTAGGCATTGTTCGGTAGTTGGCAAGCGCTAGGGCGGGAGTCGCTACTTGTTCGTGTTTAGAGTTTTCCTAGGTTTTCTTCAGTAAAGTTTAAGTCTGCTTCATAGTTTGAGGGTTTTAATCCAGGAGAGGTTTTAATCTGATTTCTATGGGATTTTGGTACGCTAGGGCGATCCGGGTCCATCTTAGCATTTCTACACTTGTCCCGCCTTGAGTCTAGTGAGCTATCCTTGACAGGAGGTTTATTAGGTAAGAATAGGGTCTCAAGTTAATTACCAGATTCAGGATTTATTGCTAGTGTCTAGGGATTTTACCTAAGTAACCAGCCTTCTTCCTATCTGATTTCTCCAAGTTCCTATAGCCAGTTGAGGTTATTTTGTTTATATTTTAGTTTCTTCTAAGTTTTTAATCATTAGTTTAACCCCCCACATAAGTATATATTTATTTAGGCTAGTATTCGGTATAGGTTGTGATCTAGAGTTGCATTCGCGTCTTTGGGTTCGATACTCGGTCTTATCTGTTTACTGCTTTGCGACCGGTACACTTGCCGTGCGTGTGTAGTTTTTAGGTGAGTCGTTTTAATTAAAACTTGTGCACATTTTTTATATATATATTTACACACATCAAGTTTTTGGCGCCGTTGCCGGGGACGCAATTAGCACTCTTGAGAATTATCCGATCCGTTTCTAGTCTACTATTTTGTGAATAATTTTTGGTTTTTTTTTTCTTTTTTCTTATTATTTTTTTTTTCTTAATATATAATTTTTTTTATCATGTGCGAGATCTGCGGAGGACCCCATTTTACCATAAGATGCCCTCATTCATATTCATCGGGGTATTCCACGGATTATTATGCTAACGAGTATTTACAGCCGCAGCCATATCAGTCATACCAGCCTTCATACCCGCAGGCTAACCGGTGGTTTAACCCTGCACCATCTGAGTCACTAGATAGAATAAGAAGTCGGCTTGATCGTCTACAAGCTATGATGTATGAGGAAAGGCATGGTGGTAGCTCGTCAGAGTATCCACCTAGCCAACATTTGTATCCACATCCCGATTATCGGGATGTCTTGTCTCACACTAGGCCCGACTTTGCCGCCCTTCTTGCTAAGCGTGACACCTTCCTTGCTAATCAAGAACTCATGCTCGAGGAAATGCGTTCTTTGCTATCCGAGCGCACCGACTATTTGAGGGAACAAGATGCGGCACTTGAAAGGCTACAGGCTCAGGTGGATGAACTGAAGACCATAATGGACGTTGAAGTCCCACCTCCAGTTCAGCAGGTTTATTTCACAAATGATGACCCAGACGAGATGGTAACATTTACATTACCTGATTGTATTAGTCCCGTTGCTGAAACTGTTTGTCCTTACTCATCTGATTTTGTGCATGATTTAACTGACCCATATGATTCTTTACACTTGTCTTGTGAGGATGATATTTTGCAGGATTCAGGGTTAGAGCCAGAGACCATAATGGACGCCTTAGTCCCACCCCCGGTTCAACAGGATGAGCAGCCTTGCCAGATCTCTAGTTCAGCAGCATATCCTTGGGAGGTAGATGTCTGGAGTGATGATGAGGAGATAGAAAGGATAGCCTGGGACGCGCATAAGAAAGCCATGATGGAGAAGATAGGGGAGGCTGAGGAAGATATGGATTTTTCAGAATCCACAGGCTGGCTGTTTGAGGAAGAAGTGGTGGAAGAGGAAGACACCACTGACCTGCTTGAAGAAGCAGCTGATGGGGAAGCAGAGTTTGGTGATGAGTTAGTTGATTTGTCAGCTCCAGAAGTGGACAAAGATTTTGATCAAGTGTCACCAAACAAGGAAGATGAGAAAGAAGCAGTGGTGGAAGAAGAAGAACACCACAGCCGGCCCGTGCAGGCATTGGATATTACACTGCTACTAGTGCCACCACCATGGCCACCACCACGGGAGAAGGCGAAGAGGCACCTGGACCGACACAGGGTGAGGGTCAGGAGTTGTAGAGATAACAAGTCCCCTCATTACATGCCAAGAATCAGGTTTGGTCCAGGTAAATTTAAATATTGGTGGCCCGACCCATTTAAATTCGATAAAATATTTTTAAATTCCACTAATGTAATTTTTCTAAATAATATGGACCGGGTGGAATTAAATGGGTTGGATCGGGTCCAGATAAAAGAGAAGCCCCCTGATTAAGTTTAAGTGTGGGAGGCTCTGTAGAGTTTGTAAATTTATATTTATACCTATTTTTTTTTTCTAGCTTTTCATTTTTTTTTATTTTGTGGTCGTTCTTTGGTAGTAGTTTGTAGGTTTTTATCTTTCTATTTTATCTTTGTTTTTTGTGTCTTTGAGTCAGTTAGCAGGTTTGCGTGTTTGCTTAAGTAGAGGAAATTTCACAATGAGCGGATCCCATGTATTATTTTTATATATATTTTATGAGTGGGAGTTTTGGTAAAGGTTTGGGTAATAAAAGAGATTTTTTCTTAAAAAAATTTATTAACTTTCTGTGAAAAAAGATTTTTCACGTAATGTGAGGAGTCTGGGCTGACCTGTTCGCCTTATGCGACCAGCTATTACCCCGGAAAGTTATATTTTTTTTTTCTCTTGCAACGCGTGTTGTGATCACCAGTGTCCTTCACGTTGAGCGAGAACTAGATTTTTTTTTTCTACCCATTTGGTTCTACCACCATTCACCGCCATTTTGCCAAGCAGGTACGTCTTCTTGTTTGTTGTTATATTATGAGTCTAAGTTAGTAGTTTGAGTCTTTTTATTTTTGTGTGGTTCGGTATTATGCTCGGGTTTTGTTTGTTTCGTTTTGCGCAGGTTTGGATTGTACCGCTCGTACTCAATCTCCATTCGGGCGATTCTGGAGCTGTACGTTATATTGTAGCAACCCGAGAGTTTACCATTGTGTCAGAGCCGATCGCGACCAAAATGCTATACGATCGAGCTGGATTGGACTAGAGTTTTTGGAGCTTACGCATTAATTAACCAGCTAAGTCTTTTCCAATTTGCCCTCGTCTTTTTATTTTTGTATTCCGATTTTTTTTATTATTTTTTGTTTTGAGTCGTTTTCTATTCCTACATTGAGGGCAATGTAGAGTTTAAGTGTGGGGATGGGAAACTGTCGTTTAATCTGTATATAAAGTCATTTAAAAAAAAAAAAAAGTCCCTGATTTTGAAGTTTGCATTATATAAAATATGGAAAATGATAGGTAAAGTTAGGTGTCCGGTTTTCAAATAGTATGTATAATAAGAGATTAAAATTGATTGAAAACGTGTCTGATTTGGGATATGTGGGTAGGCTCGGCCGGTAGAAAGGTTTCCTTTGAAAAGTAATAAATTAATTATGTTAGGCTATTTTGTGGGTTCGCATCTAGGAGAAACGGGGAGACCAAAACCGCCAAAAATAGTATAAGAAGCACCGTTATAAGTAGAAAACCGTTAGAATTTCTAATCACTTAAAAAAAATATAGAAATCAAAGCAAAAATGCTGAAGCTTAAGGTGCCTGGCCACTGGGATAGCGACTTGGATTGGTCACACCCTCTGAGTTAAGTATGCCAAAAAAAAAAAAAAATGCTGAAGCTTAAGGTGCCTGGCCACTGGGATAGCGACTTGGATTGGTCACACCCTCTGAGTTAAGTATGCCAAAAAAAAAAAGTGATTTTAAATTCTCTTGGTTTTCTACATAAGACGGTTGGGAAATGGTCAATTGGTCGTTCCTTTAGCTTAATAAGCTTGAGGCGGGATTAGGAGGAACTGTGGCTTCCTTCGAGTGAGACCCTAGATAGACTAATCAACATGAACTTAACATAAATAAAAAGGGGCTTGGAAACCGGTGTGGGTTTAAGAGGATCAATATACCTGCAATCGCAATCAATACGTTAGTAGATTATTAATTAAGTAACCTATGTTTTGAAACTGGATGTAAACCTAACTGTGATTCCATAGCATAATTCTTTTTCAGGGACGAAAAAGGTTTAAGTGTGGGGATGTTTGATGTGTCGTAAAACACATCTATTCTCTTATGTATTTTTTGTTATAATTGAGTCTTTTGTATATAGTTTTTAGTAGTTTTAGGCGTGTATTCGTTTGTTGGCCTATTTTTGTCATTGTATAGATTTTTATTAATTTTTAGCACTTATTTATTTATTTTATATTTTGGTAGGTGTTCGTATGGACGTTGGAGCGTAAACGAGCTACTTTGGTCGAGCCAAGAACATCCGAGTCCAAAGCACGGAATTATAATACAATATAATAATAATAATAATAATAATAATAATAGTAATAATAATAATAATAATAATAATAATAATAATAATAATAATAATAATGGGAAATAATTCAAGTTCTAGGTCTCGTGACCTTGTTTGCCTATGGGCCCAAGAGTGTCAACAAGAAATAAAAGAAAGCAAAGAAACAATTGGCCCAAGTAAAGTCTAGAGGCGGCGCATTATTTTATCAAAGGAGAAGAATATAGATATTATTCATTCATGCGAGCAGCGAAAAAAAAAGAAAATTCCAATTCAACAATTCATTCTTCTCACAGCGAAGAACAAAGAAACCGCACCAAACTACGGTGACGAGCGAAAGGGTCCGGAAGGAGAAAAGGCCACGGGCACGTTAAAGATCAAGAGCCAACGAGCCTTGGGTTAGGTTTAGTTTTCGCTCTATATTTTTATAGACATGATGAAATTGTTTTTTATAAACTTTGAATTTATGTTTCTAAATATTATGAGTAGCTAGACTTTTATGGTTGCTTAGGTTTATGAACTAGACACGTAATTTGCAGTATTTAATGATTTTTGGTTTTTAATTTTGATGTGTAGGATTACATGACTTTAATTTTATTGTTGGATTTGATATATGTGTGTTGGTGTTGATTTTATTTGAAGTTTGTTTATTGGTTTTTTGGAACTAGGCATGTAGAGATACCCCCTAGGTCTTTAAATCAATCTAGTTCGTCAACTTAAGTTAGCGTGCTAGTATTTGGAGTTGGAGTACGACACAAGTATAACAAACTAATATAATAAATTAACTAAGACGTGCAGTCCATTCTTGAGGGTGAGAAATCTAACTCGAGATTGCTAGGTAACTAACTAGGCATTGTTCGGTAGTTGGCAAGCGCTAGGGCGGGAGTCGCTACTTGTTCGTGTTTAGAGTTTTCCTAGGTTTTCTTCAGTAAAGTATAAGTCTGCTTCATAGTTTGAGGGTTTTAATCCAGGAGAGGTTTTAATCTGATTTCTATGGGATTTTGGTACGCTAGGGCGATCCGGGTCCATCTTAGCATTTCTACACTTGTCCCGCCTTGAGTCTAGTGAGCTATCCTTGACAGGAGGTTTATTAGGTAAGAATAGGGTCTCAAGTTAATTACCAGATTCAGGATTTATTGCTAGTGTCTAGGGATTTTACCTAAGTAACCAGCCTTCTTCCTATCTGATTTCTCCAAGTTCCTATAGGCAGTTGAGGTTATTTTGTTTATATTTTAGTTTCTTCTAAGTTTTTAATCATTAGTTTAACCCCCCACATAAGTATATATTTATTTAGGCTAGTATTCGGTATAGGTTGTGATCTAGAGTCGCATTCGCGTCTTTGGGTTCGATACTCGGTCTTATCTGTTTACTGCTTTGCGACCGGTACACTTGCCGTGCGTGTGTAGTTTTTAGGTGAGTCGTTTTAATTAAAACTTGTGCACATTTTTTATATATATATTTACACACATCAATGTTTATCATGTTTTTGGTAATATTGACGAAAATTTTGTGGACCCCACTTGTGCTAAGTATAAGCCTACCGATCCTCAAGGTTTATCGAAATATAATGATGAGAGCTTCAGGTCTATGTTACCATAAGCAAAGAAGATCATTATCTTGATCAGATGACGAGAGCTTCAGGTCTATGTTACCATAAGCAAAGAAGATGATCATCTGATCGCTTGTTGAGCTATCTATGTATGTTTGCACGTCACTGACATTGCGTGTCTTTTGCTGCTCATTTGTTTAATTTTCTTAGCCCCGCATTGGTAGCCTGCACTCTTAGGTGTCTTTTGATTGTTTATGCACAAAATTTTTTGTGTCTTTTAATCTCTCAACCTGTGTATGACCGGACTCAGCTTGTGCAGACTTATAGCACAGTGGGAATCCAGCTTTTTGTGTAGATCTTTTACTGTTAATCACCTATTAGCAATTTACTTGATTCCAGGCTGAATCTAGCAACACTTTGTTACTTGAGGCCACAACATCCTCTGGGTCCTATTTACATGCTGATGAAGTATGATTAGTTTCTATCATTTCCTGAATTAATTTTGCATTAGGGATAGACTGGTTTTACTTTCTCCCCCAAAAATCTTGTTTGAAGTAAAAAGAAGATTTTTTCTGTATATTATGCACAAGAATAGGCTTTTTTTTTTTTAATGAGAAATCATTCAAAATTTATCATTTCCAACCAGGTTACCAACTGATGAAAACGGGTTTTGTCAAAAGCTTTTGTGAAGATACCTGCCTTTTGATCAGCAGTATCTATAGGCAACACCTGTATGTATCCTTTGTCGTAGGCATCGCGAATAGAATGAATCCGAATTTCAATATGTTTGGTTTTAGAATGATCAATTGGATTCTTCACGATGTCACAACAAGCATCATTATCAATGAAAATAGGTGTATGCATGACATTCAAACCGTAGTCCAAAAGCTGATTTTGGATCCATAACACTTGACAACAACAACTGGATGCTGCTGTGTATTCAGCTTGAGCAGTGGAGATGGACACCGTGGTCTGGTTCTTGCTCTGCCAAGACACCAGCCTATTTCCCAGAAATTGACAACCACCAGAGACAGATTTTCTGTCAATCCTGCAACCTGCATGATCACTATCAGAGTAAACGATTAAATCAAAATTATCACTCTTAGGATACCATAAACCAAGTTTCGGTGTCCCTTTGAGGTAGCGGAAGACTCTTTTAACTGCAATTTCATTAGATTGCTTGGGATTTGACTGAAAGCGTGCGCAGCATCCAACTACCCACATAATATATGGTCTGCTGGCTGTAAGATACATCAGTGAGCCAATCATTGATCTATATGTGTGAGGATTCACTGAAAGGCCTTGAAGATCTGGTACAAGTGTTGTTTGGGCCGCAAAAGGAGTGTTGGACGGCTTGCAATCAGACATGTTGTATTTTGCCAGGATGTCTCTTGTGTATTTGGCTTGATGGATGAGAATTCCGTCTTCTTTCTGCTGAACTTCCAGGCCTAAGAAAAATGACAATTCTCCCATCATGCTCATTTCAAACTGAGACTTCATAATGCTTTCGAATTCCCTGCACAAATTTTCAGCAGTGGAACCAAAGATAATATCGTCAACATATATTTGAACAATAATAGAGTGTTTGTTGACTTCTTTGGTGAACAGAGTCATGTCGATCTTCCCTCTGGTGTATCCATTTTGCAGCAAATACGAGGATAAGGTCTCATACCAATCTCGAGGAGCTTGATGAAGTCCATAGAGAGCTTTATCCAATTTGTAGTATTTGTTGGGATGATGAGGGTCTTCAAATCCCGGCGGTTGACAGACGTAGACTTCTTCCTTGATTTTCCCGTACAAGAATGCACTCTTCACATCCATCTGAAAGACTTTGAAGTTCTTGTATGAGGCGTACGCCAAGAAGATACGGATGGCTTCAAGTCGAGCAACTGGAGCGAATACTTCCTCATAGTCAATACCTTCCTGCTGATGAAAACCCTGAACTACCAGACGAGCTTTGTTCTTGATCACCACACCACGTTCATCCATTTTGTTGCGAAAAACCCATCTTGTTCCGGTAGGATACTTCCTTTCAGGTAGATCCACTAGCTCCCAAACCTTGAGCTTTCTAAACTGAGACAGCTCGTCTTGCATGGCTTCAACCCAGCTTGCATCTCTGACTGCATCTTCAATGCTGAAGGGTACTGTCTGAGATAAGAATGCTGAGAGTGCGATATCGAGCTTATCTGCCTGATTTCTAGTGAGAACACCCTCAGAGATTGGTCCGATGATGTTCTCAACAGGATGATTCTTAGATGATTTAAATCCCATGTTCGGCTCTTCTTGAACTTGGGAAGGCAGATTTGAAAGGTGATCTACAAGGATTGATGAGCTGGATGGATCATTTACAGACTGTTGTGCTGAAGATGTTTCTTCTGAAATTGGAGTACTTTCAGGAGATTGTGTAGTCTCAACAGTTGCATCACCATTTGTGGATTGAAGAGGAACAATTGGATCAACTACTAATGGAGAGAATCGGTGGTGAAGGGTGCAACATCGTCTTCAGAAGAGTAAAGAGTATCTTCGTGTAAGACCCTCATAACCGACAGGTCAAACAGTTGGCATTCAATGACTAAACCATGAATTTAATACTCAAGAAGTCTTATTTATTATCAGAAAACACGCAGCGGAAAAGTAAATAGTTAAGTCATCCAAACAAGAAATTCCCCATGACGGGTCAAAGCGTATTTGTAGAACAAAACAATAAGTTTGGAAAATAGTTTTCAAATAAATAGAGTAGACTCTTTATTTCAAAATGTCAACCACCTCTGAGTAGTACTGCAGCAAGCCAAGGCATCCCCCTTTATTCTTCAATTACCTGAAAACAAGCTAATATGCACGCAAAGTCAGACGAGCTGAGTGAATTCAAGTTTTATAAAGTTCTTACATATTAAGTACATTGTCAAATAAAAGTTCACAAAATACTTAACCTTAGAGTTACAATAAGCGCAATCCGCCTATATGTTCCCTAAGAAAATGTAAAGTCTAGAATAAGCGCAGTCCGCCTACTTAACAAAAGACTTTATTTTAAATCTACAATAAGCGCATTCCGCCTATTTGTCACAAAGCTACAACAAGTCTACATAAGCGCATATCGCCTACTAAGACTCAAACCGTAACTATAAGAGCAGATATTATATAACGATCATAGTTCGATTTATAATATTAAGTAACCATCATACACAATATATATATATATATATATATAATAAAGCATTAAACCTAATCAAGTATAAATTAAGGCAAATCCTGATCTAACAAGCAAGGTTTCACATACGATTTCAAGACATGCATATTAGCCCAAAATGTTTTAAAAACAATAAAAAGGGCACATGAATTCACCTTATTATACGGGTCGCGTCATGACTAGTTAAGAACTCTAGCTGAGGCGCGTGCAGTCAATAATCTGGTAAATTATACACAACATTACTAGCACCCCATAATTCATACGCGTAGTATAATTGCAATTTACACAGAGTAGTGGCATGCTAGTGAGGGATTTTGTTATAAAATTAGATAAGAGTTGTATGAACACGCTTACATACCCCAATGACAATAATGATTTAGAAAACGTGACTAAAGCAAATGTAGTTGATGCTTTAGAGGCAATATATATTTCAACAAATCATATTTTAATATTATTGTGCATGATATGCCTAACTATCCAGCAAACCTTTACATATTTGTAGGTAAAATTAAAATTTTGTTGAGACTTCATGTTCGTAAAGTAGTGGTCCTTCATCATCACCTGACCATTTTATATCTCTGTTCAAAGTATATAAAATAGTTTGGCATATATGATCGACAAATGGATTGGTAACCATTCAATTGGTCATATATTACTAAATTGGTGAAAAGGTACATTTATTTCTTAGACACACTTAGTCTAAAACTTCATAACAAAATGCAAGTCATGCATTTCAACTCTTAAGGGTTGGCGGCTTTTTTTTTTTTTTTTTTTTGAACCCACCTATCCTCATTAAAACTTTATAAAAGTGATCTAGCATGCCACGACATACCCACATATCAACTAGAACAAATCAGGAAGCCGGCGAGCTACAGGACCTGAAACGGTTTCGAACACGCTCGTTTGTTACTCACTCAAAAAGAATCTCCGTGTCCCGTTCATGGAATAACCATTAGCCCAACTCACCGATTTCCTTTACGTGATTGCTACTATACTAAGGCATGAGGAGTTGGAAGTTACCTAGGATCGCAAGTGAGTTACGCTACTCGCAAAGATCGGCTATTTACCCTTGCCACTAACTACCGAAATATCTCGTACCGCAACTCTACAATGAGATTTAGATTTGTATATTAGCGCTTCACGGTCAACCGATGTACCGGACGGAACTCTAGCTACACGAAAGATGATATATAGCCGAATCGGCAAAGGAAAGAAAAGAACTATATGCTAAGAACCTGGAAGATGTTCGCCAAGGACAAAGGTGTTCTTGTTCATCCCTATCGTAGGCTAAAGGAAGAAAGGAAACACAAGAGTTGGTCTTGCTTCTCTTTGTCACAGTCGAAGGATGAAGGGAAAAAAAATATAACATATGAGCAATTAGTAACCTATCGAAGCAAGGAGACAACAAAAGGTATTGTATTAAGATGGAGGAGATTGATACCTTATTCCTATTCTTTTTTTTTTTTGTCGTGGAGTGAAAGCCAAAAAAAACAGCCAATCGATTTTGTTGAAATGGTAGGCGAGAGAGACAAGGGATATTACTAGGGTTTTTAAGGTTGGTGATGACACCAACTTTTTCTATAAGACCCCCCATTTATTTACTCCCTTGTATCTTGTTCCCAAAGCTACTCAAATGGGTTTACGAAAATGCAAAAGAACCCCCCCCCCCCCCCCAACAAAGCCAAAATAGAACTATACAAGTGTACAAACTTTACAAGGTGAGACACAAGTTCGGGAATCTACGGGTGTTGCACTTCGAGAGGAGAAGGAGCGGCTGCTTGACTGTCAGATGTTTGTTCTTCAATGATACTGAAATTGTTGAAAACAACATCCACGTCAAAGAACCAGTCAGGACCGGCTCCTATGTTAGTGGAGTTGGATTCCTGCTAATCAACATAGAAAGATTCGAGAACCATCTTGGTGCGTTTGTTGTATACTCTGTAAGCCTTTTGACTTGAAGAGTATCCAACAAAGAAGCACTCATCTCCAACTGCATCGAACTTCATTATGTTCTCATAGTTGTTTAGAAGAGTACATGAGCATCCGAACGACCTGAAGTAATCAATCAGAGGTTTTTATTTGAAAAGCAATTCATAACCTATTTTCCCGCGCGCCTTAACAATTAAGACTCTGTTAAGAACATAACAGGCGGTATTCACAGCTTCTTCCCAGAATATGATCGGCAATTTGGAGTCGATTAACATAGTTCTGGCAGCTTCAATAAGCGTATGATTCTTCCTTTCAGCAACTCCATTCTGTTGAGGAGTTCTCATAGCACTGTACTGAAGATGAATTCCTTTGTTGTTGCAGAAAGTCACGAAGCTTTGATTTTTGAATTCAGTCCCGTGATCGCTTCTGATTGATCTAACTTTTGTCTTCACTATGTTTTCAACAAGAGGAACAAACAACATCAATATCTCGGCAGCTTCACTTTTGTATTCTAAGAAATACACCCATGTAAAACGAGAAAAGTCATCTGTTATCACCAAACAATAAGATTTTTTAGCTAAGCTTTTAACACTAATTGGACCGAAAAGATCCATATGCAATAGTTGAAGAGGTGAGTCAATAGAGTTCACTGTTTTGGACTTGTGCGATTTCTTGTGTTGTTTTCCTTTGGCACACGCTAAACATTTTTCAGAAAAAGGAAATTCCTTGGAAGGAAGACCTCTGACAAGATTTAGTTTAGAAAGTTTGTTAATGTTTTTAAAGTTTACATGTCCCAATCGCCTGTGCCATAACAGTGACTCTGACTCGGATGCCTTTGAAAGTAAACATGTCATTTGACATTCAGACTTGGCATCTCTCATATTTATCACATGTGTTATTCTGCTTAGGAGCTTTTAGCATAATCATATTGGTGGGCGGTATGAATCCAGGCTTCAGAAAGATGCACTCCATGTCATTGAATAACACTGAGATTCCTTTGTCACAAACTTGTGATACGCTCAAAAGATTGTAGCACAATTCTGGAACATAATTCACATCTTCTAAAGTCAGTGCGTCGGAGACCACATCTCCTATTCCAACTATCTTCCCGCCCTTTTCATTCCCGGCGAAGGCAACGAACTCTCTATCAATAAACCTATAGTTCTTGAGGAGTTCCTTCAGACCAATCATGTGTCTTGAAGCCCCGCTATCAACATGCCATAGATATCTCATGAGTGCGATCAACCATTTCTGTAGTTTATTCTGAAATACAAAGGAAAACACAAGAAATACACATATAAATACAAGAAACTCTATGTACAATCACGACTCAAACCTTTACTTAGTTAACTTTGGGAATCCGGGTCTGCTTTAGTTTTGATCTATCGTGATTTTCACCCAAAATTGACTCTTGTCTTTTCAAAATTTTTGTGGTTTTAACAAAACTTTTTACTGTTTCTTGAAGGTTTTTAATCTGATTAGAAAAACAGTTTAGAGTTTTGACGTCATTAGATTTCAAATGACATTTTTTAACCACATGACCCTCATTTCCACATCTAAAGCATTTTGAGTGCTTTGGCTTGATCTTTGGAGAGGGTCTGGATGATGATGGTTGTGATGCTCTTTTCTTGATCTTGTTTGAGCATGAGCTATCACTTGAACATGATTCATCAATGTTGTTGTTGCTTGATTCTTTGTTTGTGTTGCAGTCAGGCTCGCTGATGTCGCTTTCTGTATCACTCTGTGATTCTTCAGAACATGAAATATCTGTGGATGATGGAGTAAATTCTGGAATTTCTTCAGTGAGAAATTTCCCAAACCTATTTCGTTTTAGTTCTGGTACAAACACAGATGGTCTATATACATTTTCATTATCAGAGAATGCAGCATTAAGATCAACACAAACTGGCATAACATTGTCAACACAAACATTTGAGCGTTTGACAGGATTCTTCCTATCATCAGGGACCACAACGCCCTTTAAGTCAAGTTTAGAAGTCAATGTAGTACAGTCATCCGGCCTAGATAAACTATTACAGTTATCCATCCTAGATAAACTATTACAATCATCCAGATTAGTTAGGTTATTACATTCATCCGAATTCAAAATAGTTTTAGACTTATCATTACTCCAGATGAACCAATTCACTGTAGAGTAATTGGCACCCGGGTGACCTAACCCCATCGTTTGTCCACCACAACTCTCATCATCATCCACCTGATCTTGTTGGGTCACATCTGCACTGCTTTTACTTATATTAGAGTTTGACTCAGATTTGACACCTTCGTTTTCAAAGAGATCATTTTTTGGATGAGGTTTTGGAATGGGTATATATTCACTTTTGCTCAAAGGTAAAAACAGAGATTTTTCAATTCCCTTTTTATCCTTATACCCAATTCCATCTTTGACGAATGATTGCCTTGAGCAATCTAAGATATCTGTATGAGCATGTTTGCTTACATTCCATTTGTCCACAACAATTTGGAGATGATTTATTTCATTTCTAGATTTTTCTAATTTTTCTGTTAAGTCATTTATTAAAAAATCCTTTCTCAGGACAAATTCTTTTAGATTTTGCATTTCAGCTATAGTTGCATTTAACTTTCGCTGATATGCCAACTCATTTTCTTTCATTTCAGTGTTGATTTTTCGGATGTCATCCATCTCTCTTAAAATTCTCCTATTGTGAGACAAACAGTAAGCAACAGCTGTAACACACCTTGGTGAGCACAGCTTTGATTTTATTTCAAGAGGAATACTTACCAGATTTCTTTCCTCAACTGTCTTGGGCACGTTCTGCGGCTTCTCATCTGCTTTGCTGGTGGAAGTCTTCTCGGCTATGAGTGCTTCCTCAGAAGCGGCTTCTTTTCCCTTATCGGCCACCAGCACTCCTTTCAGACCCGTATTCTCTAGCATTCCACCCTTTGGCATTTCAGCCGACGACCCTTCCAGAGAATTCACACCGTGTGTGGGTTTGGTACAGATTTTGGCCATCAATGCCTTGTTCACATCAGCTTCAACCGCAGCAGCCTCCTCTCCCCAATCAAAGTCCTCGACCACCAACGCCTTCTGTTGATTTGCTTCCCTTCCATCGGTTATCGCCACCATTCTTTTTGCCGGCTTGATCTCTGCTTGATTTAGAGTGGGGCACTCATACTTGAAGTGCCCAAGAGTCTTGCAGTTGTAGCATCTAATCTTTGACTTATCAAAGCCCGCTTTTCCCATTCCAACTCTTCGATCGGTTCTATCTTGAAATCTCTTCACCCTCAGAGTGATCATAGCCATCTGCCATTTCAGATCCATTTCCTCCAGATCATTTGGGTCAACTTGATACATGTCTTCAGGATTCATCATCTCACTCTTAAGGTCACCTGTCTTCAAAGCCTCAAAGCTAGTCATGAAAGTGTTGAAGAGTTCAACATGTTCGTTGGCAAGCTTTGTGAGTTGTGGGTTGAGTGTCTTTGCAGCTGAGTCGGAGTATGAGACTGTCTTTCCCGAACTTGAACTACAACCACCCATAGCATCCACATACACATGTGACGAGCTTGAACCCATGTTACCTACTGGAGTCATTAGTGCCAGATTCTTCATAGCAGTGCTGGGAACGACTTTCGGAGCAGTCTAGTTCATTTCTCTTTTGGTGATATCCATTTTGAATGACTTTAGAGTGTTGATGAGGTCAGCCAAGGTAGACTGAGCATCTAGATACTCTTTTCTAATCAACATGCATTGTATGCTCCATTCTTTGGGCAGGGAGTCGAGCAGTTTCTTGATAGAGTTTCAGTTGTTGACGGGAATTCCTGCCTTCTTCATCTTGGTTAACATACTCATGAATCTTTCGATATGTGAGCTCAGGCTCTCACCACGAATGCTACCGAACATATCATATTCTTTCTGCACCATGTCTTGCTTATATTGGCGCATTTCTTCATTCCCTTCATAGTACTCGTTTAATGCAAACCACAGGTCATGTGTAGTGTCGTATTCCTCAAACATGTTATAAACATCGTTTGATAAGGCCATGGTAAGGGCACAATAAGCCTTATGGTCTCTCTGAAGTAGCTGTTTGTCGACATCAGTGTAGGTAGACGGATCAGGGTTGAACTCTTCTCCTGTGGCAGTGGTTCTCATCGGAATGTGTGGACCTAGCTGGATAGAAGTCCATTGGGTGAAGTTTGTGACATAGAAGAACGACCTCATTCGGTTTTTCCAAGTTCCATAATCTTCTACACCTTTTAACTAAAGAACTCTAGTTGTTGTTCCAGTTTCAAGTTCTTGTTGGGTAATAGGCTTTACAGTTGAGTTGTTATCGTTACCGGCGATGATTTAAGTTAATTTTATGTGATTTGTTTTCAGATTTTATAGGTAACAGTCCAAATAATGTCAAAGTCCTTAAGTACTCAATTAAGTACGCAGCAGGCAAGATCAAAGGGCGCAGCAGCCTGTAACAATATAAACAACCTGGTCAAGATGTTTGTCTTCTGATAAGTGCGCAGTTTTGCAGGATACACGAGTGGCTGTTGTTTCTTGATAAGTGCGCAGGTCAGTCAACACTTGGGCATGGTAAGTGCTCAGTCTTGACTATTCAGTCTGCGTACTAAACAAAGTACGCAGACACTTAAACTCTCGTTAAAGATTTTAGTGCGCAGAAACCCTAGCCAAGTACTCAAAACTACACCTCATCAGTAAGTATGCAACACAACCAGAGATCTCTGTTTTAGTGCGCAGAAACCCTAGTTATGTGCTCGTAGACAGTGTAAACAATAAGTACGTAGAAACCCTAGTTGCGTACTAACACAAAAAAAAGATTTAAGTGCTCAGAGAAGCATAAGTATGCAATTTATGAGCTAAGTGCTCAAAACAAGAAATAAGTACTCAACGTATGAAATAAGTTCGCAACTCAAGAAACAAGTGCGCAAAACAGTCTGTTGAAAAGCACAAAAACTCAGCTGAATCCTATCCAAAAC